>CAXIVR010000002.1:18679635-20132135 GCA_964035755.1 Teleogryllus oceanicus | reverse complement strand
AAATAAAGATACTGCCGAAAACTTAAACAATGAATGGAATAATATAAAAAATAGGATAATGCAAGCTGCAACAGAGTCTATAGGGAAAAAAAAATTTGGAAAAAAAAAATAGGAAATAAAAGAGTATCTACAAAAGAAAACAAAATTAAACTATAAAGAGAAACGTAATTATGCTCGTAAAATAGTAATACGAGCCCGCCAAGAATCCAGGGATAAACTAAAGAACCAACATAGAAAACTGCATACATGGTAGACAAGAAATAGCTTATATAGCATAAACGGATGAAGCAATTAAATAAAACAGAAAGACATGCGGAATGTTTCCATATTATCGACAAAGAAGAGTGCATAAACCACTTTACAAATCTATGGGTAGAACAGTTGGAATATGGACATGAAAAGATTAACAACTCCTTCAATGAATTTTGTGGAGGTGACCCATACCAAGGAGATAATATAACACTTAAAGGTTTACATGAACCTATACTCCAAATGAAAAATAGAAACGTACCAGGTATAGATTGAGTAAATAAAGAACTTATCAAGTATGGGGGGACTTCTTCTAGAATTCAGGCTCTTACAGAGATAAATGAATACTGAAAATCCCAAGAAATACCTACTGCATGGAAAACTGCGGAGGTTATATCACTCTATAAAAAAGGTGAAAGAAACTTATGTGAGAACTATCGGGGAATAAACCTACTAAACACAACTTTCAAGTTATATGCAAGGATTATCAACGTATGTTTTGTTAACAGATGAAAAAAATGGCTTTAGGAAAAGAAGATCATGCCAAGATAACAATAATACAACTAATAGAGAAAAAAAGAGAATTCAACCTCGAGATTTACATGTTTTTTTGACGACGAAAAAGTATTTGATCGAGTTAACAAAAACATTTTATGGAATATCATAAAGAAAAGAGGATACCCAATACATTTAATAAATGTAATAAAACGCTTTTATAAAACACAATTATAATTAATACCGGAACAACAAAACGGATGCAATGAAAAATAAAAGAACTGTACAAGGTTGCACATTATCCCTACTCTATTTAATGTGTGTGTGTGTGTGTGTGTGTGTGTGTGTGTGTATATATATATATATATATATATATATATATATATAGTGATATCATAAGACAATGGAAAATGAAATAAATCCGGGAATAAAGCTACACTCCCAAAATAAATACATTAATGTTTGCAGATTATCAACTAATTATACAGAAAACAGAAAATTATCTGCAAAAAATCTATATTTCGCTTAAACTAGGTATGTGAGCACTACGATTTTAAAATATCTGTTAAAATGACGAATGTTATTGTTTTTAAAGGGAAATACCCTATACGCACCAAAATTGTTATAAAGGAGCAGATAATGGAACAGATGTCACATTTTTATTTCTTAGGTTGCGACATCACTTATGGAAGGGAAAAAGATATTCAAAATAAGTTACATAAATATCAAATGATGTGTGAAACTATTCATAGAACTTTAAAAAATAAAACAGTGAAAGAAAGTAGAATGAAATTTTATAAAGTCATGGCAGCACCAATGCTAACATACGGAAGCAAATCATGGAGTCTAACAGCAAAAGATCAACAACGAATACAAACAGCAGAGATGAAATTCTTAAGAAAAGTGAAAGGTTCCTCGATATTAGATCGACTAAGAAATGAAGATACTAGATATGATTTAAACATACTTTCCATGAATTACCGTATTAAAGAAAATAAGCAACGCTAGATACAACATATACATTGAATGGATAATACAAGAATACCGAAATCACTATTATTTTATAAACCTGTAGGAAAAAGAGAAATAGGAAGTCCAAGGAAAAGGTGGTTGGAGTGAAGACAGAACAGGCTAATAGCCTAATTTTTGATAGTGAAGAAGAAGATTAACCATCATTTGTTGAGAATATTTAATGCAAATTTAAATAATAAATAATAGCTACTACAGAATATTTTGTACATTCACTACACATTCACTACATCGATGCAAATTGTTTTCAGGAAACTATTTGTAACATTTGCAAATTCTTTTGTGGTTTCGCGATTGTTTGTAACCAAGTAAAATATTTAGATGTTCAACATATATTAAAACATTTTAATTTTTACTACCCTACACGAACACTTCGAAGTTCTGATTTGCTCACAAAGCGTAGCTTTCCTTTTTCGCCTAAAATGTGGTATGTTAATTATCATTGCACTGTACGCGCCAACGCGTCCACGCATCTCAGATCCATTGCTCTGGACGTTCATCTGCTTACTTAAAGTTTTGCCGCAGTCCTTCACCAGGAGTGGATGGTACATTGAATACACTCTACCTGTGAAGCCTGCCTCTTGGAATTTTCATTCAGGTAGCACCAACGTCCGACCTCGATTGTATATAATATTCGCTGCTGTCGGAACTCGAATCGAGTGCAGTTGCGGACATGGACGTACATTTTCAGATGAATCATTTTCATACATTTTTATAAGTAATAATAAAACATAGCGATAGTAGTTCATAATAAAATTCTACATTTTCCATACCCATTTATTCACACGCCATTGCGCGTACTAAATATGTAAAATGCATTCACACACTTTTGTCACTTCCACTAGTTGATTTTTAACAGAATAATATTAAAATGCAGTGGAATGGACAAATGTGGTATTGAGTGAACTAGTGGTTCAGCTACAGTCTTCCCCAGAAGCAAGACTGGCCACCGCCAATGATTGTAGATGAAGATCAGGTGTTTATTTATTTATTTATTTATTTATTTATTTAGTCAAAAACAGTCAAAAACTGTATGTGACGTATGGGGGAGAAAACATCTGCGCACGCTTTCTTGAGTTTCAGAATCCTTCCCAACAATTTAACTATTAATAGTTGAAAGATGAAAATAATAATAATAATAATAATAATAATAAAATAATAATAATAATAAATATAAAAACGAGAGATTAACATTTGCCCTTAATTGTATGGGTAAACGAACGGATTTGATTTTTCTCTATTGCTAACAAATGGAAACTCACCCTAAGCTCTACTACCACTACAATCAAAAGGAAAGCTCAACAAAACGTGCGCATAGTGAAGCTCAATTTACGTCCAGAAGCAAATCAAGGGGCCATCTCAGCATTTGCTCAATGGATCAGGAAAACTGGACAAAAACACGATCGAGATGGGGGTCACTGTCCCGGAAGCTGAAGTACATTACTTGTTACAGGCATTTAAGTCTTTTTTAAAAATTATACAATGCAAATGAAAACTAATTCATTATTCTATATCATTGTTTTGTTAAAGTAAAGATTATTTTTCTTTTTGACGACCAGTATAGTCTCTAATTGTATAGAAACAGTTTTGCAGCAGAAAAGATTTTACTTTTAACTTAAATTTGTGTACCAGTTTTAATTGTTTAATTGCATCTGGCAATACGTTGTAAAGTAAGGTCTCCCTAGCTCTCGCGGTAGATTTCATTTAGGCTACTTGTGCTCTCAAACTCTGCTGCTTATTTTCTGATGGTCATAATGCGAGAAAAATATGAAACTTGGATAATAATTTAATGTTATGATCATTAAATTATTCATAAGAGAAAGTATTCTCAAGGCTTTGCAGGCATTATGAATTAGGGCAGGAGTATCTACGGGTATCAACAAACTTCAATTTTCAGTAAATAATTCATCTGACTACTTCACAAGAATAAACAAAACTAAGAAAATATTTGTTCTTCCACGCAGAGTTTTGAAACATTATTAAAAACGGACTGTTATCAATCGAGGAGTTATTGAGTTTCGTGCAACTTTTCATTTTGTCGGGCTACCAAAAATTACGAGAGTGAAGGCTTCAAATCCCACAAGAACGAAAAGGAAGTGATACGTTCGAGTTCCGGAAACAATAGCAAGAGCTTCTCGTGAAGCAATTTCTTTCCGCGGGCGAGCAGCCTCCGCGGCAGAGGACTGCATCCGGGCGGCGCTGGGGCGGGACAAGTTGGGACCGCCGGCGGCGGCGGAGGCGGCTACGACGGGGCGGTGAAGGGGCGGCGGAGTGGCGGGTGGCGGGGGCGGCGGGGCGGCGGGGCGGCGGGGCGGCGGGGGCGGCGGGGGGCAGGGGGCGGCGGGGCGGGGGGGGGGGGGCGGCGGGGGCGGCGGGGGCGGCGGCGGACGCAGCCCCAGGCAACGGGGGACAGCGGCAGGAGTGAGGTCGTCAAAGATCGATTGCGTCCGAGCGTCGTGCAGTGTCCGCGATACATTGGCGAGAAGACGTTCGGGAAGTTGCAAGGCGTGAGGAATGACACACAGGCTGCCACAAGACGGGTGAGCACGTGAGGCGCGCACTTTTCCCCTGGTAGATTGGTCGATTTCCTACCGTCTGTGGGAACCGGGATCCAATCTCGGTTGATTCATTTGGAAGGAGATTGCGCTAGGTTTTTCTCGGGGTCTCTCGGCTCGCTTTCGCTTCATCTCTACCTCCATTCACTCATATCTCTTCAGTCGTTCTGGAAGTCCGTAAAGCTTATTTGCCTTCATCTCACCCCAATTCCCAAATGAGTAAGGGCACAAGCTCTGAAATCACTTACCTTCTTGTATGAAAACGGAATATTTTCTTCTGTTGCTATTGTTGGATCTCAAATAAGTTCTTGTAACTCCACAAGGAATACGTGCGTTTCATGTATAAGTTAAGGCTTAAGTCCAAGCTACGGCTAACTTTAGGTTTAGGGGGTAAGTCACACATTAGTATGAATATCTCACTAATGCTGTATGAAAGAAGACGAACGCAACATTTCGGGGTTCCTCAAACTAGCATTAGCTGAAACTAATGAGTTACATAGACTGCAGGTTGTTTTATGTGAATCGCTAAGGCTGAAGTCTCGAAACTACCTCGGATATGCGTATGTAAGCGTCAATTGATATACACAGGCTGACTCGTAAACTTTAGCACCTCTTGTTTTTGAACGGTTGCAGTTATTGAAATGCTGTTTTCACGGAATGCTTACATTTAAAATATCCAGTTAAACACGAGTAGCAAAAAATACAAATTATTCAATAAAATGCTTTTCTAGCATATGACAATGTGTATATCATTGGATTTGTTATTTTATGCTCGTCGTGATAGACTAAAAAATATGCATGGTTCCATTTAAAAATTCAAACTAACCTCAATATTTGTAAAATAAAAAAGGAACAAATGCATGCATCGATTAGCCCATTCCCTATTGCACTTTCATTAAAACTGCATTGCAATAACTTCAAACGATCAAAAATTACTGCAGGTGCTTAAGTTACGTGACTCATCCTGTATTTACTTAAGTGAAGTGGTATCGTGCAAATAGAAAATTACGACTCCATAAAGCAAAATATGAATATAAGACGTTCTTCAGAATGCAGTTGGATTTTAATTTTTTTCAAGATTTCTCTGAATTATAAATATCCATTCTGTCCACTTCAAAACTTACATAACGAGATATGTCTTTTAAATTCGAAATTCATCGAAGTCATCTCTTCTTGGACCAACGTAAACCTCCCGTAGGTTTCTAAATGCCAATTTGGTTGGTGTTTTGTCTCATATCCTTTCTGCTTTCTCCTCCTGCGGTTTGTAAAACTTTCAGCGTCTATAAGTCACATAATCGTAAGATTTTAAAAATGCAATAACACGTCTGAGGAAGTGATTTCTTTTGTGTCAGCAACTAATTTCCCGAAATTATATGAGGTAAGTATATTGATTAAAAATGTATTTGTTAGTATATGTTATCGTTATTTCAATATCGCAGTTATCAGATATAATATTTTCTCGTATCCAAGAAGTTCAACACCCCTAATGGCCTGGATCTTTTTAATGCCTACATACACTACTTACTCGAATTAAATTGAATTGTTTAAGCACAGAGAAAAATATCAAAACAATACTTCACAGTTTGCTTAACTGTCAACTTAAATCGGATTGTAAAAAGAAATTGCGAGAAGGCTTAAGCTAAAAAATTTTAAAGCATCAATTTTAGCATTAGCAAAATGCTTTAAGCAAACATTTTACCTTAAAGCGTTTTGAAATACTAATTGTACGACAACAAAAAATTTTAATAATAATTCATTCTGTCGTCTCGAATTGTTTGACTACTAAATGGTGGTATTTCAGTAAGTCATTGTCATTCGCAACAGAAAAAGTAAAAAGCAAATACCTTTGATCAATAAATTTAATATGAATACTAAATAGCTAGGCATACTCGAATTCCCCATCACGTTATAAAGATAAATCGTAAATCCACGCCGTGTTTCACTCTCCCATATACGAGTGTCGAAGGAGGGGGGAGCGAGGTTGTGGACGAAGGTGAGCAAGCGAAGGCCCGGGCAAGGGCTGGGGTTGGAGGGGGATGGCCCCGCAGCGCTGGTTGATTGGGCGCAGATCGCGGGCGACAGCGGCCGCGCCGCCCTGGCCTCCTTCAAGCGCCGCCACTGACGCTGGGAGGCGCCGCGACGGCCGCCGCGCAGATTAAACGCTGCGCGCCCATCGACACACCGCCATTCCATGCGCAACCCTTCCTCTCCCAACCCTTTCTCCCTCCGACCCTTTCTCCCCCCGACCCTTTCTCCCCCCGACCCTTTCTCCCCCCGACCCTTTCTCCCCCCGACCCTTTCTCCCCCCGACCCTTTCTCCCCCCGACCCTTCCTCCCCAACCCTTTCTCCCCATCCCTTCCCCCCTCATCCCTTCCTCCGCAACCATTTCCTCTCCCAACCCTTCCTCTCTCAATCCTTCCTCCCCAACCCTTCCTCCTCAATCCTTCCTCCCCGCCCATGCGTTCCCAATCCTTCTTTCCTAACTCTTCATGTACCGTACGTCCCACGCCCTTTGCCTCCCACTTTCTTCCTTTCTCTTTACTCAAAATTCTCGACTCTTCTTTCTCTCTTCAAGGGTGATCAACTCTCCTGCCAGAATTATGGCCTACTATGATCAATGACTTGAATTTTACGCGATGTGCCTCTCTTTGGTGCTAGATTTATGCGCCTATATGCCAATTTATGGCCTGTTTTTACGACATTACTCTACAAGAACAACATTCCGCGCAAAAATAGAAATCTGAAAACCATGAAAAATAAAATTGATCTAAGGTCGTAAATTGTAGAAGCACCTTTCCCTATGCAAAGGTTACTCAAAATAGAAAGTCCTGGTTTCATAATATTTTAACGGTATCATTCACTCAAAGAATATGATTTCATACTGAAAGATATGTGCAACAACATTGAAAGATATGTGCAACAACAAAGTACAAAGTGATAATGGCATAGGCATGTAATTTAGTAAACAGAACAGTGCAAAACTGAGTACACGAGAATTCTGAAATCAAGAACCATATTTACCCACTGGCTCGCATCCACTGGCTTTAATATTGTCTTCAATATATTGTAATATCGAGCACAATGTGCCAACTTTTAAAGATATCGTCAAAATTGTGTGTTTTGTTGCCTCCAGTAAGAATATTTTCATGCTTCCTAACAAATATAAACCCCCGATATTTCCATCCATAACAATCCGGACATGTTTTACATAAACATTCTAATATGAAATCCACACATGTACACGCAAATATTTGTTGCTCTAGATTCTGATTGAGGCGCAGTATCGCAAACAGAGGAAAAGAAGCGGAAAACGCTCGATAACGAATCCCTCCCGAGGCCACCCCGGGCGGGGAGGAGAGGGCAGGCGCCGGCTGCCGTCCACCTGGCGCGGGTGCCAGAGCACAATTAGCTGCCAGCAGCTGCGCCCGGCGCCGCATTAACGCGGCGCCGCAGCGGCCATTTGCGACGCGAGGAGGCGCGGCCCGGGTTTAAGGCCTCCGCCACGCCCCCTCCACGCCTTTCCGACTCCGCCGGTCCGCCTTTCTCTCCGCTCTTTCCAACAGCAGCGGTGTCTTCCTCTCTCCTCTCGCCTTTTGACATCTGTGTTTTCCGCCATCCGTTTTCACCAACTTCGACTTTCCGTCTCCGCCGTTTCGCCTTCTTTTGTTATTTAACGTCTCATCAATATTAGGTCATTATCGACCACGATTCGAGTTAACGGTACGGTAACTGTGGAGATGAAACGATATGGTGATGATAAGGGGTGAAAGCACGAACACACATACAACCATGCCCGAGGTGGGACTCGAACCCGCCACCCTTTGGTTTGAGATCGCTACGACTTTACTGTCTTATCGATCCCGGCTACCCGATTGGCGTTCCACCTTTTGTTCCGCTGTTTCCGACAGCATCGATGTCTTTCACTGCTGGTTACCTCTCCCCTCTCCTCTATAGTCTCCCGACTTCACATCTGTTTCCTACCATCAGTTTTCACCAACATTGACTTTCTGTCCTTGCGATCTCCCACTGCGATTGTCCTTCCAAGGTTTTTAGTCTGTCGGTTTACTTATTACACCGTCGTGTTTGCCCCTATTCCTTGTTAGTATTCCTTACTCTCACCGCTGCTTTACACTCATTGTTTTAAACTTCTCTTCTGTCCTATTCTCACAGTCATTCCTTAATATCAATTCTCCTCCTCTGAATTAACCCCTCTCCTTACTCATGACACTTCATTCCGTCTGGTGTTTCTGACTTCTCTATTTCTTTTATCCCATCATATCGAGAACCATAAGTGTGATCGAAGATTCTTTATACTTTCTACATTTTATCCCTCCATTTTGTTGGTCCTAGCATTCCCGCCGTTACATTATATCCACTTTAATGTCACCAGAAAAATCCATGTACTTAGCATCGAAACAATTTGATCTTCAGAGATTAGAACACGACCCATTAAAGTTGCCACTTCTATGAGAACCTCATTCCACGTTCATGACATTCTGAGGGTCGAATTTGAAGTTGTAATGCACTTAATATTTTTCACAACTTAGCTATCTTGTCGCATTAGGTCATTTCATTTTAGATTGTTTTCATTTTCTTTGAAATAACACCGGCAAGTATGGTTTTGCTCAGATACCTTGACGTATCATGCATGTGAAATATATCGTTTCTCACTTGATCTATATTTGTAATTATGTTCCGTTCGTTTTCTTATTTCTTCTATTGCAATTTTCTTCTTTTTATTCATTTTGATGACCTTTTCGTTTCATTTGTTTCTAATTTTGCGCTGTCATTATTTCATAAATAATTAATTCTTACCTTCTTACATACAACACCTTCACGTTTTATTTAAATTGCCATTTCTTCTCTGTTTTATCCAGTATTGGTAAACATTCCTGTGATTCCTTTATCATTTGTCCCTGAATTCGCTAAATATGTCCGTCTTGACACACTCTGCATGAACTGCATAAGCCGGTATGCCGGTCCTGTTCTTCTGCCGACCTCCACCCGCCCTTTTTACCACTCCTTCCCCTGCGCCTTCGCTTTCGTCCCCGTCCACCAGGGCGATCGTCGTCTGCGTTACTCGGTCATCAGCGGCGCACATGGCTAGCGGCACCTACTTGAGCCGCGCTCAGCGCCCATCGACCTCCCCGCCCGTGCGCAGGCGCAAAACAGCCTGGCTCATCCGCGCCCCAGCGCCCGCCGCTCTTCATTACCCCGCGCGAGAGAGGGCGGAAAAACAGGCGCCGCCCGCGCCGCGCAGTGGGCCACTCGCCGCCGCCGCCGCAACGCAAAAATCGATTGGGCGCAAAAAGCGTGCCGCGTGTATCGGAATGCGTGGTGGTCGGAAGGCGAAGAATTAGTAGCCACTTGGCTGTCCGGGATACGCCGCGTCCTAGTTATCGATGCCACGTTTCGGCCGCCATTCTGCAACCTTCCTCAGGGCGAAATGCCTTTTACCCCGAGGAAGGTACCGGAAAGGTGGCTCAGCGCATTTACCGATGTCACTGCAGTGGGTCTGTCCGGGAGGTCCTAGGTTTGAGTCCGGTCAGTGGCAAAGTTTTCGACACTAACTTGTCAGCTAGCAAATTCAGTCGCTGTCTGAAGGAGAATTCTAGGGGCCAGCTGCTCTGATCGGTAATTTTACGTGGGTTTTTCGATCAACCCCAGGCAAATGCCAGAATCGTACCCAAACTGGCCACGGACCGCGCGCTATCTTTCCTTCTTCTTCCTTGTTCTATCTTCACCCCTTACACACACACACACACACACACACACACACTAACACGCACAACACTACCACACATGGTCGGGAGAGTAGAGCTTGCCCCAGCTGGGGCGATGCTCCGCTGGTGGGAGATAGTTGGTTAAGGGAAACCCCGCTAGCGGACAATAGGTCAGCGCCGGATCTCGCAATCCAACGGGGGAAGTTCACCGCCACTTCCAGAGGAAAACATTCACTACACTTACAGGATTAATGACTTCAGAAGTTGATCTGCCAGGAATCACCCGGAACAACCAACCGACCGAGGAAGATCGCAGAATGCTGGTCGAAACGTTGGCAACGTTGTCTAGGACGCGACGTCTCTCGGACAGCCAAGAAGCTACTAACTACGACCGCCGAAGCGTACGTTCTCAGCGTAGAATTAGGTTATAAATAATTCTGAACATAGCTTCTAAGTTATCTTAAGAATGATATTTTGCAGTTTACAACTACATTCATTTTCGTGTTTGGAGATTTTGATAGGAAGACAAAGAATGATATAAGATATTCAAATAATTTCATGAAGAAATATAATAATTGTTATGAGTACTCCGCAAAAAGTAAAGATATTATTTGAAGTGAATTTCACTCAGCTTAAAATTAAAATTATATTTTTGGTGATGTTACCTCGCTATCAAATCTAAGCTTAACATTAAACACACGCTACAAAAAGTTAATGGAAAACAGAATATACATTTAATTATATTGCTTTATACGATAATTAACTTTTCATTAGTTTCTCGAAGTCGTATCTCCGAAAGGTAACATACGAGCTTGGGCCCACCGTGCGCCGTCTCTAATGACCTGCACCGCGAGCGGGTGGGGGTGGGGTGGGGGAACATTGAGGCAGCCCGCTCCGCGAAGGGTGTTCGTCACCTCCGCGCCGCCATCGCTTCCCCTCCCTCTCCTGCCCGCCCCCGCCCCCGCGCATAGGACCCCTGGCGGCCGAGAAGGAAGCTCGCCATCCCTGCGCACGCCGTCGCTCAGAATCGACAGCCAAATCACGGTTCTCCCGGTTCGAATGTATGGGACACAAGTTTTTTTGCGTCGAATAATCCTAGCTCGCAGCTAGCATTCCGATTGCATCTTCCTCTCAATAGTCACTCCCTAGAGCTCAGTTTGCGTTCCCCGGATGTGCATGAATAAATTCTACGGCAATGGAAAGATTACACCTAATTTTCTTCGCGTGTACGTGTCTCATTTTATTTATTTATTAGTGGCATAAGATTCTTTTAATTAATAAGTGTTTGAAGCTCATGGGTGGTGAGCTAATGAGTGGAAAATGACGATAATGATAATGAAGTGAATAATTAAGGAGCAAGAGTGCACTGAGAGGAGAAGAACTCAGAATTACCCCAAGAAACCTCTCAAAAACTCTCTTTGTCCAATACAAGTTTCACATGGACCGGCTGGGAATCGAACTCGGATCGCACAGTATAAGTCCTTCTCTCAAGCGCCCCAGAAAATAAACTTCGAATCGTTGCGTCTTTCAGATCTCTCTACGCTGCACAAATTTCCCTAGCGCTCCTCGCAGAGATTCTCTAGTAATTTGCCCTCATTATTTTTCTATTTTACATTTTCATTCCCTGAAACATCACAAATGTTCTAACAATCTACTTCCCGCTCAGTTTCCATGTAATCAAATTGCAATAGTCTCGTTATCAAACCGACAGCACTTATATTTTGATTTTTACCATTCTTCCTATCGTCACACGAAGAAGGCTTAAGCAGTGCCTGAGAACCGCTACACTGGCTCAGGTGACCAAGCGTAAAAGACTGTTGCAAATTCATTGCCTTCAGAGGGGAATTTATAGTGTAATTCTTGACTGTGTGGGATTAGCCGCGTCATGGTCGATGGAGGTGACGTTTCGGCCATCTTGCTGTGGCCTTCTTCAGAGGTATACTGCTACCGAGAGGCTAGCGTGTCGCAATATATTGGGCGGGTGCGCGAACCGATTGGCCGCAGCGGTGACCAATGGGAGAAAGGCAAGCGGCCCGGGATTGGCGGGAGGGATAGGAGCGATAACGGGAGACCAGATAATATGGGGGAGGTAGGGCGGAACGGGAAGAGGATGGAGAACTAAACAGAATGCATATCTGAAAAATGAATCTGCGTCGCCGGGGATGGGAGAAAAGCCGAAAGAAAGCGGATCAAGAAAGCGGTCACGTCATTGGCCGTCCGCGGGGGTGTCTCCGCGGGGCGCTACCGCATTGGCGGAGAGCGGCGGCCCGTCTCCAGGTGTTGCTGAGGCTGAGCCCATTGTCTCTGTTGAGGTTTGCGTGCCTCCTAGAGATTTCAAGAGCCTCCTTGATCAAACGAGGCCACCACCGGTCTTCTGTTAATATTGTGCGGGTTTCGTGGTAGTTGACAACGGGTCATCCCGGACAGCCAAGAATTCAACGACTCTGGCCGCGGAAGCCTACGACTGTACTTTATAGTATAATGTTCGTCCGCAACTATATAGTTAATAGAAAGGTTCTCGAGTCGAGTTCCGAAGTTGGTGAATTTTCGTTAGGTAACCACGTTTTCGTTCGCTACACCGGAATGCGTCTGTGATTGGATGAGAACCTCAGAAGTGGTTGTCTTGATCCGTATTTTTAAGGTTTTCTCTTTTTTATTGTATAATTTCGGGAGGATTGTCTGGTTCAGTTTTTGCAATTTTGTTACATGCATTGGTGGCTTAAAACTAAATTATAAATCATTACTTACTTAAAATACATTTTTAAAAGGGTATCTATTAAGCCATCTGTGGTTAATCCATTTTGGAGAACAATTTGAGAAATTGGAAGCGTATACAGTCTGAGAGTGAAGCGTTTTGCTTGCAGTCTTAAGTTGGATTCAGGAGAATTTTTAATTTGCATTCCCAGCTTTCAATTTGGTGAAGCTACAATTGAATTTTGATTTTTGTGTGTCAGTGTTCTACCGGATAAGTGCATGGCTGTATCGTGAGCAAACTGTGTAATAAGGTATATCTCTAGTCAATTCTCGGATGGCACCACATCATCTCCAACCTCCTGCCACTGATCGTACCAACCGTTTCTTACTCATCCACTCCACTACATATTCGCACTAAGAGCCAGCCAATGGGCTGACCATCCATCTCTAGTTGGTCCATTCCTATCATCTGAAAGTATCCCAGCAAACCACAAGAATGTGCATGCCTGGAAAGGTCTCGACCTGCTCTGTAACACCCTCGGAGAGAAAGGGAGAATGTGATCTTTTAAAGTTTTTTTGCCGAGGAGGCCACTTCAACATGCCGCACCCAGTGGGATGCACACCGGCCACCGAAAGGTATTTATTTATTTATTTTATTTTACGCCAAAAATAGTTAAAACTGTGTATGACGTGCTATGGGGAGAAGTGAATTCTGTGCATGTTTTCAAAATTCTGTGATCCCTACACTAAGTCATATACTATTTGAATTTTGAATTAATTTTTAAAAAATAAAAAAATAAAAAAACACTCTCCGATGTAATAAAATATATTTTCAAGGATAAATTAGCAATAAATTTTGGGCTCTTATCCATATGTCATTCGTGAAGGAATAATACTTCCTACCGCGACAACATAGAAACGATAATTTGAATAACTATATTTCCCGTTGAGTTCTAGAAGTCGTGCACAGATAATGAAGTTTTTTTGTCCAGAAGCAAAACAAGGGGCCATCTCAGTATTTGCTCAAGGTAGAAAGGACATAGCAACTTTGGGTAAGAATCCAGTTTGTGTGAGGATCCAATTTCTGCTAACTTTTGTTATTGTTTGTTTATTTTTCGGTTAATTTAACTCCCATTCAGATCAGTGTCACGCCTGACAGCTTAATATCAAACCTGTTGTTCACCGGGACTTCCACTGAAAAGCCTACGCCAGCAGAAGAGCTGGTCGAAACTCTCACGTGGATAAACTCAATGTCTGTCGTATCAGACTTATTTCCATTCATTGTTCAACTTCACTTGTTTACAATGAAATAATGTTCAAAACTTGCCTATTACTTATTTTCTGTTTATAGTTTTGTTGCACTATTGTTTAAGAAATAAACCTTTCCATTTATAATTGCAATTACATTACATACAATTATAAACAATTTAGTTATCTTAAAACTAGTTCTGACCAGTTGGGAAATCCAGTTACTCCTTCTGTGTGCTCCACCCGCCAAATTTGTCACCACCTAAATTAATACCATTTGATTATTTTCGGTCAAACACGTCTTTAACTATTAGCCTATATTATAGCTTATTTCTTTCTATATTTTACAATTCCACAACGCCCATTACATTCCTTCGCATATGTCAGTGTGACGGTATCTCATTTCTTTTTCCCGCTGTTTACTTTTACGGATATATTTCTCTGCACGAATCTCTTTAATCCAGCCACCACCCTCCCTGGAGCGACGCTGGCCTTCTGTCGAGGCGAGAAGAGTGTCAAAGCCACCTGCACTTCACCCGCCCGGAACTCAGATGAAGGTCGGGGAGAGAACGGCTTAAGGAGGGGATGGATTGCACAAACGGGAAACGCAATCTTAAAGCTACAAACGTATCCTGTTGGGTTCTCGTTCTTTACGGGTGACTTTTCTCAATTTCTTTGAGTAAATTCGGAACGCTTCTTTTCCATTTTACTTTCTCCCCTTACTTCGTAATAAGAGAAAGGTTTGCTTTTGTGTGCCGGAAAATGACCAATTTGCGACAGAAAACTATTATATCCGGGACCTAGTAACGGAAAAGTACATTAATTTTGTTTAATAATATATATATAAATATATATATATATATATATATATATATATATATATAATTTCCTCTAAAGTTTGTGCAGTGAGAATCCATGTTTTGTGGGTTCTTGATTTCAAAAATAGGTTGATGGCAAAACGTGTTTCTGCCCTGCAATCTGTGACCAATGCTAGCGCAAATTCAGTTCACTAGATTCTCTCTAAAATTGATATTGTTCGGTCGATTAAAAAACGAGACTAAGGGTTTGAAACTGACATTTTGATTTTTTGGTGAATTTTAGATGAAGTTTCAATTATATTTTCAACATCTAAGCAAATATTTTAATTTTATTAACACACTTACATCCGTGCAGTTAATTCGCAACTATCAAATCATTAATTTAATGTGACACACAATTTGAAATTCTTCATGTATATGAACATCTCTTACCACGAAATGAGGGTACCCAGAATAGCCAAACTCCCCCAAATGCAATAAAAGATTCCAGTAGATCTGATTTTGCAGATAATGAGTTAGGTTAATTTGGTTTTGAACGCTCTTTGTAAGTGACCCTTCCAATGATTAACTCAATAATATGCACCAGAATACAAGCAGTTGCGGTAAATCCACTCAGGCAAATTAAAAATTCTACATCGAGATGTGAATGTATTTGACTTAAAATTTGAGCCCGAAATAAATGTTAACAATATTTCCTTCATTACCTTTCCCGGCTTGAGTTTCTGAGAAAAGTTACTAAGAAAAATTATAGAATTTATATATATATATATATATATATATATATATATATATATATATATATATATATATACATTTTTACTTGAGTGTCTTCACATCCAGACAGAATTTCTCATTTTGTATATTTTGCTTCTTTTTATGTCTGATGGTCGTATTAACAAAAGCCATTAAAGGAAGATGCATACAGAGAATTCTTTATGAGCTACCTATGTTACCCGAGCATTTACACAGTAAATATTGTATAATGACACAGAGAAATATTCATAAAATTCTCGTAATGACAATGGAAAGAGTATTCTGTGAAGAGCTGTGTAATCATTTGATGTATTTCAATAATTTCAGAACTAAGCACAGTAAAGTAGGTCAGTACACAATTTCTAAACTATTTACTCACCATTCATGCTATTGAAATATTCATTGTGAAACGCATGTACTCAAAAAATCTAGACGATTCCCGGTTGTTTTTTATTATATTTCTTCTATCAATCACAAATCATTAATATATAATATCCTCTGCATTGTATACTACATGAAAATTAAGAATAGACAATCTCCGGAGCGAAATAGAACTCAACGTCTATATCCGACATATTCTGCTGATATACCCAACACACTGGTCTATTATTGAATGTTTCGGGCGCAAGTAATGGTACATGAACATAACATACAGTTGTGTATAGATTCCACGGAGTTCACCGCACAATCTGAAAAGAATTACCGCGCGAAATAAACGTCGATCATAGAAAAATATTTATAGTAGGACATTTACTACATCGAGTAAAAGTGAAATCGAATCACTTGTAACCACATTTCATTTTACAAAAAAATACAACGTATGGTAAATCCCCACGCACTCCCTGTGGTTCACGTAACCGCTTCTATCTCCTGTTGTGGCAGGGATTCTCCCAGCCGTGAACGAGGAAAATAACAAACGCTGTTTCCCATTGATAGAATGAGGGATTATATCCCGTGCGTGACGCAGGGCGGTGCTGGGCAGCGCTTGGCAGAGCGGCCCGCGGGTTCACCGGCGCGGCACGCGGGCGAATCGCGTAGGCGCCGGCGACCGCGCCGCCCCGGGCGCGCACCGCGCCTCTAATTGGATTCATCTGCGCGCGACCGCAGCCCCTGCACCGCCCGCCTGCACCGCCCCCCTGCACCGCCCCCCTGCACCGCCCCCCTGCACCGCCCCCCTGCACCGCCCCCTGCACCGCCCCCTGCACCGCCCCTGCACGCCTGCCTGCCTGCACGCCCCTGCACCGGCCCCTGCACGGCCCTGCACGGCCCCTGCACGGCCCCTGCACGCCCCCTGCACGGCCCCTGCACGGCCCCTGCACCGGCCCCTGCACCGGCCCCTGCACCGGCCCCTGCACCGGCCCTGCCGCCACCGGCCCCTGCACGGCCCCTGCGGCCCCTGCACGCCCCTGCACGGCCCCTGCACGCCCTGTGCACGGCCCGTGCACGCCCTGCACGCCCCTGCACGCCCCTGCACGCCCCTGCACGCCCCTGCAATTTTCTTCAAAACTGATATTGATTTGATACCGTTATTTTAATTTTGGGGGTACTTTACATGAAACCCCCTTGGATATTTTCAAAAAAATTTTTTGATTAAATTTTGTTGTGGCATAGTGCGAAGGACGTTGAAGAGAATTGGTATCGTTTTCGTTGATGTTCCCGTTTTTCTAACATGGTGCGTGATGGTCACGCGCGAAAGAGGAAAAGGTAGGCAGACCTCAATGAGAAGCTGCAACGTCACGTCACTCGTGTGCGATTTTATATAGCTGCGTTTTTATATAGTCCGTAGATGACGCATGATCGCGACTGTACCAAGCACTGTTTGATTATGCGACATCTAGAAGCACGACGAAGATAGACTCGAAATGCAGTGACAAAATGCCACTGTGAGGACAGGCCTTGAGAGGCAGCTTATAAAAATAACACTATGCATCTCTTACTTTTACGCCTCCCTATTGAGTCTGCCTTCCTCTCCTCTTTCGGCGTGACATTGACGTGCAATGTTAAAAAAACGGAACATCAACGAAGTTCATAGGAAGCGGATTTCTATCACGAAATAGTAGAGCTCCTATAGCACACACTTTTGTGTATTGTTTCTAACTTTGGCACCGGCTGAGGTGGTTCAGCGCATCAACTGATGTCACTACAGTGCCTCTGATCAGGACGTCCTAGGGTTTGGGTCCCAATGGCGGCAGGATTTTCCACTTTAATTGAGAGTAACTCAGCGAGAGCAGTGCCCTAAGAAACGGACCATGAACTGCACGTGATCTTTTCTTCCTCCTCCCGGTCTTACCCTCATAAAAGTTTAGAGTAATTTCATAAATATGCTCAACTTACTTAATATAATCCACTTTGTTTCAATAAGAATACTAATAATAATGTTCGAAAGATCAAGTAGCATCCTACAAAAGTCACAAAATTGCCCTAACTCTCCATGCCTTAATAAAATTATTAATAGAGAATTCCTACACACCGACCTTAGCTATTACTTCCGGCACACATACAAACATTTCCTACATCACCTGCATTTCATAATTTGTGTTCAATTGAATAGTGTTCGTACTTCCAAACTTGGAAAGTCAACGCTTTGGTCCTCCTTTAAAACAGTTTCTTCACAGTCCTTTACACCAACAATTTATCGATCAGACTCTCGACAACCATACGCACTTAATTTACAATCCGGCAATGCGTTTGTCAACCTTTTTCTCTTTTGCACTTTTCTTCTGCTAGGAATCGATATAATTTTTTAATTTCTGATCAAAGTATCGTATAGTACTTTCAACATGCGCTCTGTTTCTTTGGAGACCTTCAGAGTGAAGTGAAAAAATACAGTAAATCAAAACATCAGTGCCATTCTTTAAAAATGTTTTAATGCTGTAAATACAATAGTTTTAGTAGTAATAATGTTCATGAATTATCAATATATCAAAATTTTCACTTTTAATTGTCTGAATTGTAGTAGTCATTATTGCTCTCTAAAATTTCAATACGACAAAGTTCTTTTGTCTGGCTCTATAATGCTATATTAATAGCTTTCCAGGAAATTGGGAATTTATGCAAGCAACGGACACTTGCAATTTAAGCGACTCCGGAGATTCCATACTGACTAGACTCTTCTCGGAACTATCGACGCGCGAGATCGACCCCGCTCTGCCGACCGATTAGTTCCCGCTGAAACCACCCATTCCCGCGGTACTCCTTCGCCGTCCCACACCGCAAAAATCTACGCGTCCCCGCTGCCACCAGCAGCGCGCATTTTATTTTAATTCCTCGCCGCGAGCAACCGCACGGAAACAGATAAAGGCCACTCGGCGCTGCTAAGCGGGAGCGGCGCGGGAGGAACGGGGGCCGGGGGGGGGGCAGAAGTGGAGCGGAGGGGGCTGGGCATGATGGGTGGGGCAGAAGGGGGTGGGACAGGAGGGAGCGTGGCAGGATGGGGTGGCAGGGGGGGAAGGAGGTGCGGGGCAGGAGGGAGCGGGGCAGGAGGGGTCGGGGCAGGAGGGGCGGGGCAGGAGCGGGCGGGGCAGGAGCGGGCGGGCAGGAGCGGGCGGGGCAGGAGCGGGGGGGCGGCGGAGCGGGGGTGGAGCGGGCGGCCGTCGCGCCCTCGGCCCAAGCGACGCGGGCGCCGCATTTCCCTAGAGGGCGCACTTAATGCGTCGTGTTGACCTTGCGGGGGCGTGGCCCCCAACCGAGTCGGGGAGGGCGGGCCGGGGTGGGATGCTGCCGGGCGACAAGGCGGGGACAAAGGCGAGAGTGATGACTAAATTGCTTCCGGTCTAAAAATGAAAAGTTGGAAGTGGATTATGGAATTATCCACAATTTGTAAACATTCCATAAAAATTGAAGTTGTTAATGGATGGAACAAAACGAGCGTTATAGGGTTCGAAATGTAAGTAGAAAGTTTAGAAATAACTTTTTTTTGAGTCCATTTGGTCGTTATAGTATGCACTATATTCCAATTATTTCATCTGTATCTCACGTCAATATTTCAGTATCCAAGTCAACATTTAGTTACATAGATCTCTTCATCCTACGTATTTCCGAAATCCAACTCACACCTTCCACCAGAAGGTGTCGCAAAGCATTTTCCAGTTCTCTAATAAGGCTAGCTTGCAATTTTTAGTAGTCGTGTGTAACTTTTAGCAGTTTTTAATTTGTAGATCGTTCTCACAATAACAAAACGCCAATTTATATACAGAGTGAACGGTTGAAGTTATTGCAATGCAGTTTTCACAGAAATCCATAAATCCATGAGAGGGATTGGGGATAATTAATACATGTATGCATTTCTATTTTATCATTTGTATTTTTTGAGATATCGAAGTAATTTTGATTTTTAAGTAGTTAGTTGTGTTAGTCAAGTAGACTAAAACATATGTATAGTTCTATCATGACGAGCGTAAAAAGAGGAATCCAATTATATACATTTTTTCACATGTTAGATAAACATTAGATGAACAATTTTTTTTAGTAATTTTGATTTTTGCGACTCGTATTTAATCGGAGCACGTGCCAGCTGGGAAAGCGCTGTACAATCTTGTATGACAGACTGTTATATTTCATTGTGGGATTTCTGATTTGGTGTTGTTGACGTTCTTATAAGAAGAAATAAAAGAGGTCATCTTCGTCAACATATTAATTAACACACATTAATATGTTGACGAAAATGACCTCTTTTATTTCTTCTTATATTTCAAATAAACGTTAAAACGAATCGCAAAAACATTAAAATTACTCAAAAAATGCGTATCTAACATATGACAATATGTATATCATTGAATTTGTCTGTTTATGGTCGTCATGATAGTCTTAAATAATATGTAGAGTTCCATTTGAAAAACACAAAGTTACCTCAATTCTTTTAAAATACAAAAAACTAAATGAAACTGAAACGAATACATGCATCAATTAGCCCTATTCCCTCACACATTTTCGTGTAAACGGAATTGCAATAACTTCAACATAATTATCATAGAAATGGAAGCAAAAATTAGTATACATGTACATTTTCATGGTACAGTATACCACGATATACCCGGAATTAAATTTCAGAAAGTTATTCTATCCTAACATTGCACAACAGTTCTCAGTACTTGTCTGTACCAACCCAATTTCCATTACCAAATAAATGTATGAAATCCTTTAATAGCTAATAATATGGGTGACAGTTATTCAAGTCAGAGAAGATAATTCTCACTTAAGCTACAGACTTTGTGGAATAATAACTACAATTAATTACCAATTGCAAACATGTTGCCTCCTCTTGGCAAGTGTTCTGTAAATGTCAGCTTAAAACTCGAAACATGCTAGGTTATAAAAATTTCCAAACAAACTATCCCTCCTCAGATGACACATAAAAAACACTTCAACTATCCAAAGCAGTATGTTTTAATAGAAAATAATAGGTTTGGACAATTTAAAAGAAATTGTAATAGTTAATAAAGTGTAAATCAGATAAATTCATTGAAGGTAAATAATATAAAAGCAGTATTTGAACTAGTCAACAAACTGTATTTCATTTTTTGGTCAAGGGAACGGCTAAAAACTTCGTCATTAAAATACATTTACAATTCGATGTCTAATTAATATGCATGAAACCTCTGATTTGCAATAAACGTTTAACTACACAACCCTTTGCAAATTTGTACCATTAAAGAAGAAATTACTTGAAAATGTACAAAAACTTAGGAATAAATCAAATATAATTGTTATCAATCACTTTGTAAATCGTAAAATGGTTCGATTAATTATTTTCAAACTTGCACATATTTGATCAAAAATGTGATTTTTAACTTACCGATTTACATATATTTTACCTTAGTACTTTTTTCTTGATATCAAAACTCATAGGCAAAGACAAAGCCTTGGAGGTAAAGTGATTGCTCAACGGTGAAAAGTAGGATGCAATCAACTCCGCGCGCAAAAGAAAATGGGGAAGGCGCAAACGCACAGAGTAAACAAAGTTTGGATACACGCACACGATCACATGCACAGCGGAGGTCGACGCAGCGGTGTGCAGTACCAATTATTTTATCGTTATCGCTCTCTTTGCTTTGTCCTACCATGAATTAACGCAATAACGCGCAGTTATTGGCAAATCAGATTCGTGATTATTCCCCATTATCCTTTATTACTTCACGCAAACATGTCGATATAGCTTATAGTTTACGCACGTAATGAAGTTATACCAACACCCACAACTACATAAACAATGAAAATTGAATGATAGAGCTTCCCTTCTAGCTATGACGTATTGAGTAAATAATATCTGTGTAACACGAGCAAGTTCACTAAAAGAAAACATCAGCAATGATGTCGAAAAAACAGGGAATTGAATTGAATTTATTCCTTATTTTACGTGACGAGACTTAGGCCATGAGGCATGCTCTTCCATCTGGTCACGCGAAGTTTTGCTATGCTTTTTTCACCAACTAGGAGAGACAGAAAGTATTACTTGGGTGACGAAACATGCAATTTGAATTTATCTCTTAGGCATAATTTAGGCTTGATCTTTTACATGCAGTAGAAAATCTATTAGCATGGGACAGCCGGCTTGACTTCATACACAAAATACATAGTAAGCGTATACGGCTGGACAATTGATGAAAATTAATAGCTTAGTTACACATTGGTTTAATATCAAGTTCTTTTATATATTTACGTATTTACATTATTCATGTAGTGTACAAAATGTACAACTACCATTCGTGAATTACCCATAATAGTTGTTAGATTACAATCAAATATCGTCACTAACAAATGAACACTAACATGAAACTCGTTAAAATCTAATTGCAAAAGGCCCAAAAATTAATCATTTTTATATCCCTTCTCTGATTTTGAATTTTATAGTTTGTAAAAATGTGCTCGTCAGTAACAGGAACTACATGTGCATGTCAATATGCTAAGTAAATGTATTACTGAATGCCTTCATTACTTAGAAAAATATGAATAATCAACATAAATGGATGTTGGTATATATAAGATCGATTAACTCCGACACCGTGAGACCGATGTCCATGAAAGTTAGTACATGTATATTTTATTTTGTTTTACCCAGAAGGGTAAAATGTGCTGTTAATTTTGTTGTAACTCCACTAGAAAACGCTCCAAAACAAAACTAACTATTCATGTCAAATACAATCCGCAACTCTGGGCAGCATTTTTGAATCTATAACATTAAATAACATAACTAAACGTTCTAGGGCATTAAAAACTAAGTTTTGCCTCAAAGAAACGCTTGTCACGTCGTAATCTACAGGATGAAATCATCTTGAACATTCTCTTACATTGCTGCTAGTCAGGCGCTTCTCGATTTTACCACATCTGCTGAGACCTGCAGAATCAGCAACTAAATGTGAATGTGAGAGAGACGGTGAGAAAGACAGTCAGGGGCAGTGTGAGATGCAGAGAAAGAAGTGGAGAGACAGAGATAGACACAGAGAGACGAGGAGAGACCAAAGAGAAAAAGGGATGGAGAGAGGGACGAAGAGAGAGAGATGGTGAGAAAGGAATAGGAAAGGAGAAAGAGTGAGATGAAAGGCAGAACAACGTCTGTCGGGTTCTGCTAGTTTATACTATTTACCTTCAAATTGCACTTATAATACATTTTTTTATATTCATTGTAGAACGGTGAGGCCGTGTAACGGAAAAGGAGTCCTCTATTCCCATAATCTACATTTTTTTCTCACTAGCAAAAACAGAGCATGGATTTATAGATATCAGTTCTCCCTTGGAATAATGCAAGATCTGCCGCACATCTGATACAAGATTGTTGTCTGGCTAGAAATAGACTGATTTGTTAATAATAGTCTACTTCAATTTGTATGTTCCCCACACTCTTTTAAATACCTGAAATTATTTGAGATTACCCAAAGCGTTCAAAGTCTTCCACTTATTTGTTCAAATGTATTCAGAATTCGAAATATATTCAGAAGGTTGCAATTGTTTACATAATAACAGATAGTGTAGCTTTTACACAATGACTGATAGTAAATGAGTCTAAACTAATTCAATTCATTACATTGCATTATATTTCACGAAAGCATAATACGTACTATCCATTTCGGCATTTCCTTACTTTTTATATTCGTAGGTGTTAAGATAAAAGTGTCACTAACAATGCTTAAGGAAAATATTACCCCAATATAGTATTTTCCCCTAAGAAGACACGTAGAGAGTTTTTATACAATGTAAAATGTCAAGTGTATGTAAGTGCGATTATTCCAGCATAATTCTGTTCAACAAACTTTATACGAATGCTTTTGGGACTCCAAGAAAAAACAGGGAAATTGCTATTAAAATGATACCCATAAATGTGTTTTTCTTCATCCAAACTGCACTGCATTTATGTACTGATGAATTGCGGTGAAATGGTGCGGGGGGCAGGGACTGGCTGCACAAAGCCGGACGAGGCAGGACGGGACAGGAACGGACAAAGGTAGGTCGAGCAGTGAGGGCGGGCTAGCGATGAGGGGGATGGATAGATGGTGGGTGGGTCGGTGAGAGGGGAGGCGAAATGACACGGGGGGAGACTGTGAGGGAGGGGCGTGGGAGATAGATACATTGATTGATATTCTGGGCGCGTCAATTAATGGGTGAGTCATTAGACCCGTAAGTGAGCATGTTTTTCATCGGGAGGTGGCGGTGATCTTCCCCCGCTGGATAGCGAGATCCGGCGCCGACCTGCCGTCGACTAGCAGGGTTTTACCCAACCAGATATCCCCCACCAGCGAGGCACCGCCTCAGCCGGGACACGTTCTAAGTTCTCGAGCGGTCTCCCGGCATGTGTGGTAGTGTAGTGCTTGTTAGTGTAAGTGTGTGTGTGTGTGTGTGTGTGTGTGTGTGTAAGGAGGGACGATAGGACAAGGAAGGGAAAGTAAAGATCGCGCGCGGTCTGTGGCCCGTTTGCTAGGGTACTGGTGCGACATTCGCGTGGTATTCATCGGAGAAACCACAGAAAACTACCGATCAGAGCTGCCGGCCGCTAGAATTATCCTCCAGTCAGCGACTGAATTCGGCCTAGCTGACAAGTTAGTGTCGAAAATCCTCGAACCTAGGACCTTCCGGTCCGAGGCACAGCAGTTACATAAGTTGATGCACTGAGCCACCTCTTCTGGTGGGAGCTGGGTGGAGAGCCATAGAGGTAGGGCGTGGGGGGTATGTAAATACACAGACTTACATTTTACTGTGTAGATCGAATTCATAGGTTTTTCTGATAAATAATGAAAAATCCGCCTTACTTTAGAATGTGCCTCATTATCAGCACTCATATACGGAAACTGTAACTTATTTTCACTGTTTATTGTTTGGAAAATGTTATTTTGCTCATGGGAAATTAGACTTAGTCGTCCACTTACTGGAAAGAAGTCGTTTGTTATATAGAAGGACTGGGTACTTCAAAGTAAAAAAAACACTGCGACGACAAAAGTGAACACGGATGCCGCCTCGATTATTCAAAATTTTTCCAATAAAATTTACTTGAAAGTTTCTGTGAATTTGTACTAAAAAATAGTGTAAGTATCTCGTACGAAAGTGTCTTTGGAGTACGCATTTCAAAATTCCAGATTCTGCTCCTTTATTCGCCGTATCTTTCAATGTTTCTTTCTTACGCCAAAATCACACTTTCTGCATCAGTTATGTAAATATATTGCCACAATTATATTCAAATTATTAGCAAGAAATGACAAAAAAAAATCAGTAAGATTCTTCATTCTTCAAAACGTTCATAATTGCACACATTACAACTCTTTAAACTATAAACAGTAAACCTTCGGAATTGTCCCGTTTAAGAAATAAAGACTGCTATAAGCGAAACTCTTGTTCGAGAAGCATTTTCTAACAAGAGAATTTGCTTCTAAAACAGACTCCGTAACAAAGTTCCTAGCAAGTTCCAGTTACTTCATCTTCTGCATTTTAATTGGCTCCGGGGCGGCTTGTTTGCGCGTTATGAGAGCTCTTGCGTAAAAAGATAGCGCCCTGCGACCTCCTGTTGGCCTCCTTTGTAATTGCATCTTCGAACAAAACTCGCGATTTAACATCGCCAAGACTGAGAATCAAAATGGATGCACGAAGTGTATATGCATTACCCAATGAAATTCTCTTATTGAAGGAAATCAAGTGTTGCAATTTATTTATTACATACGTGTAACAACAGTGAATTGTTCTTGTCAGATAAGTTTAGTAAATACAATTTTATCATTCCAATTATGATGAACATTTGTGAAATTACTTTATCTCTTCAATTATGTTAACACTAATTTATTAAATTTTCTGCCAATTTAATCATGGGTTCGACTTACCTGTTGCATGTGGACGTGTAATTCTATACAGAATCACGATTCCTGGAATTCCTACTGATTGAAACCAATTATTAAATTGATGGCAACTAATATAAATTATCAGCTTTTATCAACAGTAAAAATTTAATACTTATTCTTAAAGCCTATGTATTACAATTTTATTGATTTTATGTGAATTACTTTTCAATATAGAACATTAAAACATCGTACGGATTTGACTATTGTTCGTAAGCTTACTATGAGATCTTGATAGATGGCCTCTCGGCTGACTAGCAGAATGTTGTCCGTGGAATCCTTGTTATACCAATTCTTGCGTTCGTGCCTAAATTACAAATGTTCCAGAATGACTTCAACGATTTGCTCTTAATAGGACTTAATATTTCTCACAAAATTAATACGCGATCGCGAGTTTCCATATCTGTGTTTCGTATGAAACGTCTACTCGCAACTGACTATATTCAGATACTTATTGAAAAATTCCACGGCCCTTCCCTAACATATATACCCTCGAAACACGGAGTCTATTTAAATTCAAACTTCCGTCTACTACATTAATAGAACTTACAATTACAATTTACTACTACAATTTACACATTACCGAGTTATCAAACTGATTATAAATGTCCGCCTCACAATCATTTAAATAATACCAAGCCTATGCTGAAAATCCGTTCACACCTCACCAACCGCTTACGTGCGTTCGCTAAAATACTCTTCTAGGGATTAATCCCATTTCGTCCTTTCACAGGATCATAGCTTCAAGTTTACAAACAATGCTGTTATTACTAACGCTGGCTGCCGATTCTATCATTGAAACTGAACCCAGGGTTCTTGGCTTATCACACATTATTGTTTCCATATGTTTTACGAAGTCCATTATTAACTACACATGTACATTTACTGTTCCAATATATAAGTTACTTTCTGATTTTAACTCTTCAAACTTTGTAGTTTTATATCGTTTATCATTAAAATAGAGTCTTATATTAATTTCACTCCAACAAACTAGTCTATGCTTCAGTGAATGTTTACATTCAACTATTCATAAAAATATTTCACCAGTTTATTTTAATGTCAGAGGAAAACCCGTGACTCATTGCAACAATCACAGATACAGTTAAGAAATATCAACGGGATTGTTGGGCCTTTCTCTGATCCACATAATTATTTAACTTCAATCACAACACTTTTTTCCTTCTTTAGGGCATGCGCATGCGAAAACGTGCATGGAAGTTTATTACCACGCACCTGTTAGTTCCAATAGAGAAATATTCGATTTTATAATCTTTACATTTCATATATGTTTGTTAGAAGTTTGTAATGACCTACATTCAAAGCATGTGAATGCTGTAGACGAAATGTGATAGGAAATTCATCACATTAAGACATTAGTGGCTAAGATTGACTCGTATGGCGATAGGAAAAAACTTTATAGCACTGACGTAGTCAGAAGAGCAGTGTGTTCAATATTTTTCTTCCGCCAGTTGTGTAACGAATGCGGTGGTGGCTATAGCCGGGTTAAGGTTATGGTGACAACAATCCCCATGACTCTTCTGCTGCGATGGAGATGGAGTTGGAGAATATATCCGTGGTGTAACTGCTAGAGATAAGGGATTAGTGTGACCGATAAAGAGTAATTGCTAACGGCGGCTGTTACCGTGACAGTGATAATGATAATGATGGGCCTGCTGCTTTGTCAATGGCATTGGCAGATGGCACGAGAAAATAAGCAATGTCATTAGACAACAAATAAACTCATTGCGTCATATCGTGTATCGATCCGTGGAGAACATTAACGCTAAAATACTACACACAAACCGACAAACTAGAAATCCAGGAAGGAAATCGTGAATGTCGACAATTATGAAGAAATAAAAGCGGCTCGGTTGATGTCCTGCTTAATGTCGTATTCGTCATTGAAGAGAAATAAGAAGTGATTGCATGAATCAAAGCAGCAGCATGTCCATGAAGACAATTGCTCTTTTGAAAGGGAGTCAAGTGCAATGCCATTTAATAACTATTATAGTCGATAAAAAAAGGTCACCCAATTTTTAAAAAATTGAAAGAGCATCACACATTGAATTTCATAAGTATCGAAATACCCTAAAGTAGAATGGAGTATGTTGCAATCATAGCCACGGATGAAGCAGCAACAAGTGGTACAAAAGGTTTACGGCGATGATTCATTGAGTGATTGATTGGAGATTCTGGTAGCGTCAAAGGCTAAGGTAATTGTTCCCGTAAGTGTAGTGGGTTTTTATCGCTGAATATGGCGGTAATCTTGTCCCGCTGGATGTCAGGATACGGAGTGGACCTAAACAACGGCCATGGCATCTTTCCAGGTGTTTTCTTGAACCAGGTATCTCCGAACAGCAGAGCATCGCCTAAACCGGGATCATGTAAGTGTATGTAAGTGTATGTAAGTGTATGCAAGTGTATGCAAGTGTATGCAAGTGTATGCAAGTGTATGACGTGTAGTGGGTATGAGTGTACGTAAGTGTACAGGTCGTAAGTGTACGTAAGTGTACAAGTGTACGTAAGTGTAGACAGTGTAGAAGTGTACGTAAGTGTAGAAGTGTACAAGTGTACGTAAGTGTACGTGTAAGTGTGCAAGTGTAGAGTGTGCATGTAAGTGTATGCAAGTGTATGTAAGTGTATGTAAGAAAAGAATGAAGATAAGTCAAGGAAGAAGGAAAGATCGCGCGCGATCCGTGGTCCGTTTGTTAGGGTACTGCTCCATCATTTGACTGGTGTTAATCGGATAAATCCACGGAGAACTATCGATCAGAGAGGTCGCCCGCCAGAATTCTCCTTCAGTCAACGGTTGAATTTGACGTAGCTATCTGGCTGGTGTCGAAAATTGTGGCACCGTTGGGACTTGAACCCTAGGACTTCCCAATTAGAGGCACTTCAGTGATATCAGTTGATGCCCTCAGCCACCTAAGCTGGTTTTACGATAACGCGAATCTGTAGGAGACTGTGATTGATTAACAAAGGGACGATGGGAGTCTAGTGTCGATGACAATGGACTACGGCGGACGACAATGAACAACGGTTGACGAAGGTGAATGATGGTCCAACGTTGGTGGGGTACTATGGGTTATAGTGACGGCAGTGGTAGACGATGGAAGAAATAAGGCAACGTAGCAACGAAGTTGACAAAAAAAGGTGACTGTGGCAATAACTTAGGGTGGAAATGGAATTGCAAACAATAAGGCCCACGCATTCCCGCACCAGCGTGTCGCCCAACGCGAAGTGCGTAGGCGGGCAGACTTGCTCTGCGAACAGCTGCAGATGAAGCGGTGAACCGCAGCGCGCGTCAACATGCGCGCGGGAGAAAGCGCGTAAATAACGCTCAACGCGATAATTTTTCCACAGCGAGCCATTGTGGCACGTGCACAAAACAGTGGGAAATGTTTCGTACAAGCGGTAACCGAGTGCTATACTCGAGCCCTTGGAGCACTTTTGTAGTAGGTTTCCAAACCATTGCGAAATAACGCACGAGACTTTGGTATTTCTACATAATAAGTAACAATGAGTTATTTTCGAATAATTTTGAAAGCCCGATGGCTGAATGTTGTGTAAAAGTACAAAAATTGTCATTTTTTTTTAAATTAAAGGACTTCAGACTGCGTTTAATATTGCAAGACTTCTATGGCGAGAGTAACCGACGCATTATTGATATGATGACAAATAATTATTTGCGAAATAATCTTTGAAGAATCATCAAACAAAACCGTTATGCCCAATTACATAATCATGTTTAATTGAAAGTGTTATTCACTTTGTAAATTCCTACGTAAAAATTATAAAATAATTATATACGAGGGACATTCAAGTGAAAACTTTAAAAACGCCATAGAATTTCGGAAAGTTAAACAATCTTTTCAGTAGGTGGTAGTAGTGGTTCTTCAGGCTCAGAAAGTGAACTGATACTGACAGATTGATGCTACGACGCAGGATAAAGCCGCAGTATTCGCAACAAAATGGCTGCTTTTCTGTTCATATGCACTGCGATAGATCAGCGATCTGCGATGTGGTTTTGTGGGTAGTGAAGGCGTGAAACCAATAGAAATTCATCACAGTATGACAACGTAGTACGGTAAGTTGTGTGTGTTGCTAGGGGAAGTTTCTGAGTGGCGTGCAAAGTTAACAAGCCACGTAACTTCTGTGTAAGATCCCCACGACCGGGCAGGCTCACCACGTAATGGCGGAAAAGCGTATCGCGTCAGTAAAAGAACTTGTGAGGGACAACAGGCGTGTAACTGACCGAAATAGCAACCATGTTCGGGATTAGTGTTGGTTCAGTACATAATATTGTCCACAATGTACTGCAATTTATTAATAAAGTACAGCAATTCAATAAAGCGTCTGCAAGTTGGGTACCACGTCAGTTGACTGCCGAATTCAAAGATCGATGCGTTGATGCTCGTAAAGACTTTTTGCGTCGTTTCGTGGACTAATTTTATATATTTCTGGACAAAATGGTACTGACGATGAAACCTACGTGGACTGTCACCAACCAGAAACGAAAAGGTGAAGCATGGAATGGCGCCACAGCACATCGCCAAAACCAAATAAATTCTGCACTCAACAGTCTGCTGGAAAGTCATGCTCATTCTTTTCTGGTGTGCAAAAAGAGTAATTTTGGAACATAACATGGAAAAGGGAGTGACAGAGAGGCAGGATTCATTCATATTTAGATGCTAACAAATTGATTGATTGATTTTTTCGTGTTTCCGGGCGCGTCACCTGCTTCGGTCATTAGTCCCGTTAGTGTAGTGCATGTTTTTTTCTCTCGTGAGATGGCGGTGATCTTCCCCCGCTGGATGGCGAGATCCGGTGCCGATCTACCGTCGGCTATTGGGGTTTCCCCCAACCAGGACTCATCAGCGGGACTCCGCCCCAGCCGGGACAAGCTCTAAGCTCCCGACCGGTCTCCCGGAATATGTGGTAGTATAGAGCATGTTAGTGTGAGTGTGAAAGGGGAGAGGATAGGACAAGGAAGAGGAAGGATAGATCGCGCGCGGTCCGTTTGGTAGGGTACTGCTCCGGCATTCGCCTGGTGTTGATCGGAGAAACCACGGAAAACTACCGATCAGAGCAGCCGGCCGCTAGAATTCTCCTCCAGACAGCGACTGAACTCGACCTAGCTGAAGAGCTAGGTGTCGATAATCGTGCCGTCGTCAGGACTCGAACCTGGGACCTCCCGGTCAGAGGCGCTGCAGTGACATCAGTTGACGCACTGAGCTCCCGCTACCGGTGAGTCCCGTGGTCTGTTACCGCTTCGAAGGTGCTTCTCGCTCACAAAAGCAGATACCTCTGGCTCGGGTTCTTCAGGCTGCATCAGCATTTGAGCATGTGGAAACGCTTCTTTCTCTGAAAGATGTGGTTGGCATACGTCAGACTGATGTTTATCAGGGTGTGAATGGGAAAGGTTTCTCTTTTAGGTCGGTTCTTGATTCGGGGTGGCTACCCGAGATATTTCGAGAGTCTGATCCAGGGCGATTACACGTAGCGTACGGCATTCATATCTTAGGAGGAATGTCACTGCTTCCTCAGAATCATTTTCCTACCCCGAGATCGTCACTTGTTTGCTCCGCTCTAGCCACTCTGATGATTCTTCTTGGTTTGAGGTTTACTGCATGCTTTTAGCTTTGTTTTGGTTTTACGTTACATAAAGGGTACAATTGCACTTATGGTATATAAGAAAATTCGCTCCTATTGTCACTTTTCCTTTTGTTTTCTTGAACATACCATTCATGCAATTATCTCCCTCTTTATACACTCGTGTCGTTAATTACTATAACTAAACGAAAAATGTTTATAATAAGGTATAAAACCAAAATGTAAGTTGCGGAGGATTTTATTTTACCCTTTCATCATAAATATTCACTATTTTAGGCGAATTTAAAAGTTGAGAAGTGCCAACAAATAAAATTAACTCAAATATTGTTTTAATAATTGTAATTGTCAAAATCTTTAAATAAAAATATATTACTATTAAAACAATTTATTCAGATTAAAGATATTTTACTTACAAATTTATTTCATAACTACCATTTTATATTTTAAACAGTGACTATTACCAGTTTCTACAATAAATTATGTTCCACGGCCACTTTAGTGATCATTTGTGTCTTGCAGAATAATACAGAACAATTTACAGTGTTTAATTTCCGAGCTTTAGAACGACTATGTTCCTCTTAACGTTCTTCTAATCTTCACCATTTTGCGCTCTTTCTAAACAGTATAATCCTGCGGAAATTCCGCATTATGTTTTTAATCTCGTCTCCCAGCAGAAGCGTTAATTTAAAGCATGTTAATAGAAACTGCTTTAATACACACAGTGTGGGCGAAGAGACCGAAATGTTCTCTCGTAAACTTTGTTAAAAAGAGCGAGTGGTGGGAGCCAGCTCCGAACGCGCAAGCAACAGTGGGCCTCGGGGTGGTGAAACACGCGAGGCGCATTGCTTGCAGTAACTGTAAAAAATTCGTTTAAATTTCCACCAGTCATAAATCTCTAACAACAAATAGTTATTATCTAATTTTCCTTGAAGTATAATTTACGACGGCATGCTATTGCTTTTCATTCAAAACGCAAATACGTACGTAGGTATTGAATGTGAACTTTGTGAATGTATTCATTACGTTATTTTGTATATACAAACAAATAAATAGCATTAAGCAATATAAAGTGTTTTATCTATAGTTTTGTTGTACAATTTTGTCTCACATTCTACAATCCCGTATCTGATAACAATTGCTTCTTAAAATAACTGCAATGAAATCTTACACACAAAACAAACATAATTTGGTTAAAGGAAGTTAGTGCAAAATCCTACTTTCTATATCCATTCTAAGGGTAAAGAAAATGTAACTTTCAAAAACTGAAGAATTTTTCTCTACATACTCTTATGCCATTTCCAGTTTATTCCGAAAAATAAGATACAAAGATTCAATTCCAAGTCCCTCGCCTCAGAGTAGAGCAAATAATTCCGTAGTACTATGATATTTGTTACATCAGCATTTTAATATTTATACAAAATGTAATAACTGATGTTGCAAGTACACTATTATCTTAATATCGACGAAAATGTATGCATATCTAGTTCTTCAATTTCAATAATATTTCATTTAATTAATTCAATATTCTATTGTCCTTATAATTGCCAATTAAAGTTTTATTAATGGAAATCGTTTTGGTGAATTATATAACATTAATAAATAATAAATAACCAATTAAATATTTTAGAATTAGTTTTCTCTGAAAATCTTCTATTGTCTTTCATGAAAATAATTCCAGAAGCCGAGTTATTAATTAGTTTCATAATTTACTGATATCTGAAGCGTACTTTATTACGCTTTTTATTTTCTCTATGTGCAATACACACTAAGGATGGATGACGTCTTTTGACAATTTATAAGAAACCCTGAATGTGTACTTCTAATGAATAATACCCAGTGTATGCTGAAAATTCGTTCGCACCACACCAACCGCTTACGTGTGTTCACTTCAATATTTTTCTACAGAGCGATTCCTTGCATTCTTCCACAACATCACAACTTTCAATTCCCTCTCTACACCTTTTTCATATAATGTGTTCGGGGCCGTGTCCATCAACATAGAGTTATGACACCAAGCATGGATTATTACATTTTGTTGATCGGTTGTCCTAACAATGCGTATTCTTTGACTTAGAATTTGCATACAATGTCATCATTCCTTACGCTGGATGCCAATTTTATTATTCAACTAAACCAGCATCTCTAAATATTACCCCCGCATCTCTAAATACATTTAAAGTTAATTCACTTCATGCTCAAAATACTTCATAAAACTCGCTTAATGCTCAAGCGAGTTTTAGCTGCAGAGATCTACACTAGATGCATGGTGATTCCCAGCTGTTACTGATCACCATTCTTCGGTTTTTATAACGTAGCGCGTCAAGGCCTATCTTCACGATGGAATATGTCACGGCTTTTCGCGTCTTTCTCGGTCGTGCCACTAGATGTCGCGTGATTCACATGAACGACCACGTTCCCCTTATCGCGGTCGCATGATTGCGACCGTATCAAGCAGTGTGCGTGCATGAGCCATCTAGCGGCACGACCGAGAAAGACGCGAAAAACCGCAAGATATTCCCATCGTGAAGACAGGTCGCGACGCGCCACGTTATAAAAACCGAAGTATAATTTCGATCACATATTACGGGGATCGACTGGAATGATGCTGCTCGCGGAATCTTAGTTGGTTGAGGTGCCGCGGATGCTGCGAGAGGCGTCGCAGTTGCGAGATCAAAGGACTCAGCTGTTGCCGCAGTCGCCCGCGTGTCTACCACTCCCCCCCCTCTTCACAAAGAAAGGCCCAATCAAGTCTTTCTTCACAGAGTCGTGCTTCGTCACGAGAGAACATTTCGCCGATCGTTATAGGAGGCGCTATGACCTTCAAAGGATATTATGCATTAGATTCAGCAGTTGTTTAAAGAACTCAACGCGTACATTTTGTAATTATTTTTGTTCAGTAAATTAATATTACAAATGTTACATGACACTGCCCGAAACACATTTCATTTTTCCTCCGAATTGCACAGACCGGCCGAGCAGCGGCAGAGAATGATAAACGGAGGTAAGTCTGGATGGATGAAGGTAATCAAAGTAGAGCATGATAAATATTATCACTCACTAAACAGAAGGTTCCACAAGCTCGGAGAGGACCAAATAGCGAGAATATGCGTTTGTTTGTAAACATACAAATTCATATGTACAAATGTTTCAGGCTGTTTGTCATCACGGTTGCCATAACATTTTAACACATGAAGAACGAAGCTTTGTGGTGGACTTCATAATACATGTACACCTACGAGTTCTTGTACTGTTTGCATATATTTAGAGTAAAACAGCTTTATCTTACAGTGCTTTTTTCAGTCGGCCCTCCTTTTGTTTCATTTCGGTTCAGTGTCCTTGGGAAGCGGCCCAGCGGAGCGTGAAACGCAGCGCGCGTGAGCGGAGTGGGGAGAGGGGGAGGGGAGAGGGGGAGGGGGTTGGGGCGGACGCAGTGCCGGTAGGCGCAAGGCGGCGCGATGTAGCCGGCGCCTCCAGAGGCCTCGCATAACTCAGGGCCCGCGCTCGCCTCGGCCTCTCAGCAGAACCGTCCCCACATCCGCCCGCGCCGCCCCCTCCGCCCACGCCTTTCCCCCCCCCCCCCGGCCCCCCGCTAACGGCCCCCGACGCCCCCATCGGCCGCAACGTTCCTTCCCCCTGCTCCCTCCGACTCGCTCCCTCCGACTCGCTCCCTCCGACTCCCTCCCCCGACTCTTCCCGACGCCCCCCGACTCTTCCCGACGCCCCCCGACTCTTCCCGACGCCCCCGACGCCCCCGACGCCCCCCGACGCCCCCCGACGCCCCCCGACGCCCCCCGCACCGCCCCCCCCCCCCCGGCGCTGCAGAAGTGCTCCATGCGCCGCAAAGCGATTGCCCCTGTCGCCGAATATGCTTCCCGCACCACACAGCGCGCTCTGTTCCATTCCAACTTCCCTCGCTTCTGCCCTGTGTGTATGCCTACAGCTAAAAGGACTTTTTGCATTCTTTACCCTCAGGTCACCCCCAACTTGACACATCTCGATCGTCCTTGTCTTCTCATCATACTTCTTTAGAAACCTACCAATCCATCACTTTCTTACTCATTCTACCTCTTTCTCATAAGAACTGTTGAATTTACATTTTATTTCATTCTTTACTCTCTTTGCAAGAATTTAATTTCCTTCATTTCCTACATTTCAATTTATTTTATTTATTCTCTTTCATTTCTTTTATTCTCCATCACTTTTCTCTGAAGTATCTTCGTGCAAGCGTTTCCGTTCGTACATTCTCTTTAATGGAATGTCATTAATGGTCACTTTTTGTAATCCCTACCATAATTCCACCAATCTCTTGGTACCCCCGACAATGTAATATAGCCCCCGACAGATATATCGCGGTTGCACACTTCTGAAGGACAATTTAACTTCTCGGGCGATCCAACGTATCCCCAGACTTACCCCCACACTGTTGCTCTCAGCTGCAGTTTTTTACGCTGCACTGAATCTTTTGGGATGAAATCGTGCGTAATTTCAGGTTGTAGCGTATATAACGCAGTGAAATGCATTTGGATGATTTGAACTTATCAATTTACAGGAAATGTTTACTTAAATCCGTACCTAACCGAAGTTTACATTACGGTTTCTTTTACCCCGGCAGGGCGCGCGCGCTAGGCGAACAATACAGAGACAATACAGTGAGCTCGACATACAGTGTGAGTAAAAAGTATTCGAACACCTAAGGATTTCTACAAAAAAGTTTTAATTGGCTTACGTGTACCGAAGAGTAAAAAATCATCCATCTTCCATCTGAAGAAAATATGTTGTATTTGCTTTCGTCGGTAAAAATAACATTTTTCCAAAATTCACTCGTTTTATTTACATGTTTTTTGAGAACTCTAACCTTTTCCTTTTGTTGACTTCATTTACATAATATTTTCTTGTAGCAACTCTTCCTTGATAGCCACTTTACCTCAAAAAATGTTGCATAGTACTCTCATATACATTTATCTGCAATTGATTTTCATGTTCACTCGGTATTTTTGGTGTACTTAATCGTGGTGGTTCTCTACTTTCCGTAGAATTGCACGATCATCTTCTCCGCTAAGTTTCTATGGACGTCCAAGTTTTCTCACGTTTTGCAATATTTTCCTTATACTAAACCTATCAGTGACCCTCGTAATGGTATTCCTTGATCTGTTTAAAATCTAAGAAAAATCCCGCAACAATTTCCACAGATTATGACACCTGATGATAATTTTTCTCTTTTGCAATGTCGTTTCCTTCCATTTGCCACTCGTTTCTTCTTTTCTTAAAACACATAGACGTCTGTCAATTATCTATCAAACACTATGAAAAGCCACTGCTGTCTACCCTTCTTAGCATCACAAATTTCTCACAGGTCAGGCGGAGGAGAGCTAAAACCGTTACAGTTCTCTTTGCTGTTCGAATACTTTTTGCGTCCCGAGATATCACATTTCAGGAAGTTTCGACAGTTCTATCTGCTTTTTACATGTGATTTTTGCTGTTTTTGTTATTGAATTTTTCGTACACATAGGTTAATACTACGATGACAATATGTATCGATTAAGTTAATTATTGCATAATAGTTACAATCATTGATAAAATTTACTGGTGTATGAATACTTTTTACACGCACTTTTCCAATCAGCATTAGTTAACGAGGGAGTTATTCAGACAAAAGATTGAAAATGCGTCCGGTACTAGAAGGAATAAAATTGTTTCCTTAAAATTAATTTCTCTCCACGGGTCTCAATCGATCTAATATTCTATAGGTGCGATTCTCTCTCTGACGGGTCTCATCGAGTTGAATATCTGCGGTGTGGCATGGCTGGTGGTGCGGATTGGCGGTGGCGGTGCGTGGCGGTGAGTCGGTAGGCGGTGTGGATGGGGGGGGTGGCGGGGTGGGATGGCGGTGGTGGCGTGCGGTGGGCGATGGCGGTGGTGGCGATGGCGGTGGTGGGTGGCGGCGGTGGCGTGGCGGTGGTGGTGGCGGTGGTGGCGTGGCGGTGGTGGCGATGGCGGTGGTGGCGATGGCGGTGGTGGCGATGGCGGTGGTGGGTGGCGGTGGTGGATGGCGGTGGTGGCGATGGCGGTGGCGTGGCGGTGTGGCGGTGGGGGTGGCGGTGGTGGCGATGGCGGTGGTGGCGATGGCGGTGGTGGCGATGGCGGTGGTGGCGATGGCGGTGGTGGGTGGCGGTGGTGGCGGGATGGCGGTGGTGGCGATGGCGGTGGTGGGGTGGGGTGGCGGTGGGGTGGCGTGGCGGTGGTGGGGGGATGGCGGTGGTGGCGATGGCGGTGGTGGCGATGGCGGTGGTGGGATGGCGGTGGCGTGGCGGTGGCGACGGCGGTGGTAGCGATGGCGGTGGTGCCGATGGCGGTGGTGGCGGTGGCGGTGGTGGCGATGGCGGTGGTCGATGGCGGTGGTGGCGATGGCGGTGGCTGGCGGTGGGGGGTGGCGGTGGCGGCGATGGCGGTGGTGGCGATGGCAGGTGGTGGCGACGGTATGGCGGTGGTGGCGATGGCGGTGGTGGCGATGGCGGTGGTGGGGTGGCGGTGGCGGTGGCGGTGGCGATGGCGGTGGTGGCGATGGCGGTGGTGGCGATGGCGGTGGTGGCGATGGCGGTGGTGGGGTGTGGCGGTGGGGGGTGGCGGTGGCGATGGCGGTGGTGGCGATGGCGGTGGTGGCGATGGCGGTGGGGGGGCGGTGGCGGTGGGGGGGTGGCGGTGGCGTGGCGGTGGCGATGGCGGTGGTGGCGATGGCGGGTGGGGGGCGGTGGCGGTGGCGGTGGCGATGGCGGTGGTGGCGTGGGGGGGGGGTGGTGGAGGCGGGGTGGCGGGGGGGTGGGCGACGGTGGCGCGCCACGCCTGCGGTGGAGGCGGCGGCGCAGTTCGCGCAGCGGACTCTCGGGTATTGCACACAGATCAGCCCAACAGCCCACCGCTCGAGGGCCATCCACAGTCCACTGGACTTCGTTGCCCATCCGTTATCTACTTTCTCCGGAGCACACCATCCGCGGCGAAACCTCACATCAATATTACTATCAGCCCCAGCGAAGCATGACTATAAAGGTCCATTCACAATGCAAACATACGCATAAGCATGGCGTTAACATAAAAGTTAGGACTACGTCTACAAGTGGACTCATTCACAATGCGTTCGCATAAGCATAACACGTAAGACGTTAACTTAAGAGCTTGCAAGCTTCAAGCTTCTGTGCTTATGCTGATGTCAGACATAAGGAATGAGCCAATCACAGTTCGATAACTCAACATCGAGTATCGAAGTCGATAGGCTGCGTCCTTGTGTTTCTTATTTTTTTTGACTGAATTGCATTTTTTTTTTTTATATCCAACCAATAGTATACTAGAATGTCTCATAGCCAATAGAAACTCATTTTGCGTATGTTTATGTTCGACATTGTGAATACGGTAACTCTGCGCTTATGTTAATGTCTATGTCTATGTGTTATGCTTGTGATTGCATTGTGAATAAGCCTTTATTTGTAAACCTAAGCTTCCGCGGCTCGAGTCCGTAACTTCTTGGGAGTCGTTGCTGAGAGGCCGACGTTTCGCCTGTCATGTCGCAGGATTCCTCAGGGCAATGACGTCCCTCAATGGGCCGAGAACCTGAGACTTGACAGGTGAAATGTCGGCCTCTCAGCCATCGACGCGGCGTCACGCGGACACCCAAAAGTCATTACTATTATTGGCACGCAGGGTGGCTGTGCGGTTCGGAAAAAATGCCGCTTCTTACGGCGAGTAGGATATGGAATGCTGGCGGAGACCTCGAAGACGAAGGCGGCCTCTTATGGCTATCGGTAGAAGAAGTGAATCTTTTAGACTTGGTCGCCCCTGGATGTATGTTTTTCGTGTTTCCGGGCGCGTCAACTGCTCGATCATTAGTCCCGTTAGTGAGTGCATGTTTTCACGGGAGATGGCGGTGATCTTCCCCGCTGGATGGCGAAATCCGGCACCGACCTACCGTCGGCTGGTGGGTTTCCCTAACCAGCACTCTCCTCCAGCAGGACACTGCCCCAGCCGGGACAAGCTCTAAGCTCCCGACCGGTCTCCCGGAATATGTGGTAGTGTAGTGCATGTGACTGAATTCGACCTAGCTGAAAAGCTAGTGTCGAAAATCCTGCCGCCACTCCGGCATTCGCCTGGTGTTGATCGGAGAAACCAAGGAAAACTACCTATCAGAGCAGCCGGCCGCTAGAATACTCCTCCAGACAGCGACTGAATTCGACCTAGCTGAAAAGCTAGTGTCGAAAATCCTGCCGCCATTAGGACTCGAACCTAGGACCTCCCGGTCAGAGGCACTGCAGTGACATCAGTTGATACTCTGAGCTCCCGCTCCCGGTCGCTCCCGTGGATTGGTAGTACTTTCGTCATCACCAGAATCCGCGACACTGGCAGTTGCCTCTCTCGGCTGTTCGTACGCAGAATGAAGTTTTATAAACCCATTCCCTAAGCTGATTGCATTCGAAGTCATATTTGGAGTCTACGAAAGAGGCCTCTTCCGGCTGCCCCTGCGATGAGGGATCTCTTAGAAACGACTGCTCGCTTGGCTGGTAGTGAATCAAGTGATTTGTTATTTCTGACGAAACGCAATTGGTTTTATTTCGGCCACCGTTGGTCCCCTGATGCATGTTCACGGCATTTTCTCGTAAGTACGTTGCTGTGTGGAGTAAGTATAATTGCAGCACTCACGTCTCCCTTCTGGCTCGTCATTCGCGTTGAGGGCGGTAGCAATCCGCCTGTCAGCGTGTTTTTAAGGACTATCGTCGAGAAACGAGTGTCTGTGCACAATTTTTATTTTAATTTCAGCTCCCTACGACATGAAAAGAAAAATATTCTGAAAACGCGTGGCGATTACCATAATACTGAGTCGTCTCATTACAGTACAATAGAAGCTTAAAGGTGTGAATTTAATCTACTTTTCCAATCAGCATTAGTTAACGAGGGAGTTATTCAGACAAAAGATTGAAAATGCGTCCGATACTAGAAGGAATAAAATTATTTCCTTAAAATTAACTTCTCTCCACGGTTCTCAATCGATCTAATATTCTTATATGCATACGTAGCCTAACAATCTAACGAGTTCTCTCTGAAATTGGAGTAAATCTAGAGTATGGTTTATATTCTAGATTTACTACAATTATATATACAATTGAGCGTCAAAAATACTCAACATACAACTTCATATTGCATTTTGAATGAATGATTGGGATGTCAAGTAGAAAGAATATTTTCGCTCTTTAATAGTTCATTAAAACAGGTATTAAAATATTTTTTTAAATTTCAATCGTTATTTTTTCACGCTATCACCAGTTTAATCATATATGCTGAACGTGTGTAGTACTCCATTCCTTAGAAATTAAATTCTGCTATGATTAGCATATGATTAGCAATTTCCATAAAAGTATTTTTCCGAGTATTTACATTACATTGTCTTGTCGCGAAGGACGGATGCTCAATCAATACAAACCATCTTACAGTAAAACGGCGTAATATTAGTAGGATACTTGTATTCTTCTTTACCAGAAACAATGTAATGAAAATATATTTTTAATGACAGTATATTGATTATAAATTATTTTGTTATATATTTTTCGTTTTGTAAAAAATTATTGAGAACACGGAAATGAAATAAAATAAAATTAAGTAACTTTTCTATGTATTAGTATTGTTAATTATTGTTACATAGCGTAATTCAAGAATTGATGGGGACGTACCTCCACATAATGAGGAGAAAATGCGATAAATGCATGACCCATCATTCGCTGTAGGAAAAATAGTGGCAGAATGTCGGAACTTTGAGCTAAATTTATTTCAGTTTTACTGAACTTTCATATCCTGTAGATTTCTCGACAATGATACTTTATAATTTGGCATTCAGAAAACAAATATTTGGTGGTACAATTATATTTCCAATAAGTCGTTTTGCTATAATTAACCAATAACACTAATTCTTGAAAATATTTCATTCCGAAAAACAATCCCATTAACATAAATCTTTCAAATAAAATGACGCAACAGTATTTTTAATGAGAAGAAAAAGAGAAGTAAATTGATCTCCAAATGCCTCGAGGTGAAAGGATCATTCCAGCAACACAATGAAAGTCGTTTGTATTCAAACCCGCCGAGTATTTAGAAATAACGTATACAATGTACTCGGACAATTCCGTCCTTTGGACGCGGAGTGAAATGAGTAACCCGAGCGGCTGGAATTAGAGGAGCTATAAATAGCCCCGGGCGCGTGCGGAGAGCGCTGGGCGCGCGGCGGGCAGCGCAATGGGCGACCGCGTCACGTGCCCACCCGTGCGTCTCCTGTTGATGAGGTGGCGCGGCGCGCAACCGGGGCGAGGGCCCCGGCGCGTCGCGCGTTCGCCAAACGAGGTTTCGCGGCCGCGCGCCTGTAACTCAATCCGACCGCACGCCGCGCGGAGGCGCCACGGAGAGCGACCGGCGACGGCGATGGTGACACGTGGGGCGGGAAAGGGCGGTGAGGACAGGTGAGGATTGGCGTTGGTGACAGGTGGGGTGAGACGGGGCAGTGGTGCCAGGTGAGGATGGGCGTGGTGACAGGTGAGGATGGGCGGTGGGACAGGCAGTGGTGCCAGGTGAGGATGGGCGGTGGTGACAGGTGAGGATGGGCGGTGGTGACAGGCGAGGATGGGCGGTGGTGACAGGTGAGGATGGGCGGTGGTGACAGGTGAGGATGGGCGGTGGTGACAGGTGAGGATGGGCGGTGGTGACAGGTGAGGATGGGCGGTGTGACAGGTGAGGATGGGCGGTGGTGACAGGTGAGGATGGGCGGTGGTGACAGGTGAGGATGGGCGGTGGTGACAGGTGAGAATGGGCGGTGGTGACAGGTGAGGATGGGCGGTGGTGACAAGTGAGGATGGGCGGTGGTGACAGGTGGGATGGGCGGTGGTGACAGGTGAGGATGGGCGGTGGTGACAGGTGAGGATGGGCGATGGTGACAGGTGAGGATGGGCGGTGGTGACAGGTGGAGTGGGGCGGGGCGGTAGTTTCAGGTGGGGAATGGTGGTGGTGGTGGCAGGTGGCCGGGGTGGTGGCGACAGGTGGGGCGGGCGATGGTGACAGGTGAAACGGGCGGTGGTGACAAGTGGGGCGTAGGCGGGGGAGGAGTTTGTGAGAGTGTGTGTGTGTGTGTGTATGAGTGAGTATGTGTGAGAGAAAGTGTGTGTATGAGAGAGGGAGAGAGGGAGGGAGGAAGGGACAAGAATGAGGTACGAAATATCGTGCGCCATTCCATAGTCCTATTTTAAGACATTCTTCGGCAATACGGATACTAATCGGAGAGTTCATAGAAAACTACCAATTAGAGGATTTGGTCGCAAGAAATCTCTATCTGACAGCGGCTGAATTCGGTCTGGTAATCTAGCTGGTGTCAAAATTCCGCCATCTACAGGAATCGAACCCGTAACTCTCGGCGATAGTCACTGCAGTGGCAAGAACAGATGCGGATTGGTACTGATTTCGAAGAAAAAATAATGAATAGAGGTATTAATACGTGTGCATAAGAAATTAATTTTAAGCTTATAAAGTTTTCATAACTTGATAGACATATCCTAAAAAAATAATTAATACAATTACATACAATCTTTGGTGATATGAAAAAAACAAATCTCCAGTACAAATACATCACAAATAATTGGTATCGCTCCACCTCGTAAACTTTATTTTTCTGCTTCACATTTCAGAGTTACAATCTAGACCATAGATCCCATTTATGAACTCAAAGAGTAATGGTTAAATAATCCCTCCAAAAACGATAAATTTATTATCGAAAATTAATTGGTGCATGAATGCATTCGCTTAATGTTCCATTTGGAATGATTCACGGAGCTTATACTTGTTTTATTACGTTTTTTATCACAATGACTGAAAAACTGACAATCCAATTGACTTCTAGATGAAGTATATTATGAAAAAGTACAAATCAATAAAAATCATTTGAAAGCTACTTCAATTGCGGTGCCGTTCCTAGTAAATGCGAGTTAATATTTTCAAATTCTGACAATGGAATTCAATAACATCACCGGTGGGTTGTTTGTTTCTTCTCGACTTCCAACTTCACAATACAAGAAAATAAAATGTAAATATAACGTGCAAACTCCGCACATTCCATTAATGAATTTTTCTTTTATCAATTTCATAAAATCATTAATCAAATAACACTGGAAATGAGTTATAATTTCTACTTAACTGTTGGTAAACACGTACACAATGAACATATTTCACTAAATTCAATACTTTTATATAAATTATATATATTACATTCAATTATCTTCTCAATACATGCTAATCTATTAACAGTCAGTAACGAAAAACTCTGTCCTTCTCCAAAGTTTTCTTCACAATCTACAGAAAATTACTCGACAACATTATGTAATATCGCTGTGAAAATACGTTCACTTGTGTCAACATATCGATTCACAGAGCTCCTGCTTGCAGTTTGCAGGGCCCCAGTAAAGAAGGTTGTCACGGAAAAAACGCGAGTTCAAGGAAGTTGAAAGCTGCCATGAGGATCATTAGTATCATTTTCATCAGCTTCTAAGGTCACTAAATGCACAATTATATGATAAAAACTCACTCAACAATGAAAGTAGAAAACGTTATCGACTTTCTCTGAAGTAGTATTACTCATATCGAGAGCTGGGAAGTTAGTGGAATCTCGTAGATCAGAAATACGCATGCAAAAATGCAACGAAAATATTGAACCAAGCGTAGAAATGTTTTAAAAAATTCCATTCTTTGGTTGTAAAGATATGTATTTTGTAATGACATTCACACATTTTTACCACCTAGAGAAAAAGGAGCCATCTGGGTCTAAATTAAAAAGTGTTTATCTATTTCTGCTTGTCTATTTTACTTTGTGTTAAAGTCACACGCTAAGTAAAAATGTTTAGATTTTCTATTCTTAGGAAGCGTCAGAAGCTATATTCTACATGAACTATCTATCCTACGACCTACATGTTTTGATCGGAGAAAACTACCGATCGGAGCAGGCGGTTACTAGAATTCTCCCATAGACAGTGTGAATTCCATCTAGGTAGTGTCGCAAATCCGCCACTGACAGGTTTCGAACTCTAGGACCTGCTGACCAGAGTCTCAGTATTAGCAACAGATATCCTGAGATGATTCAACCAGTGACACACAGATCTTTGCCGAAAATTATTTTCGGCATCAAGCACAAGAAAAACGCAGATTCTGACTATAAGCTAATTAAAGAAAGTAATATTAATGAGTAACAACATTATGAGTTATCATTAATGAGCATAACATTTATGAGTAAGAACAACCTACCTTTTCGGTATTATTTCTGTCCGAAAAACGAGTTTTTCTTTAAAAAATAACCGCTTTTTTTTCGTAGCTTTACAATATTTTACCAAAAACTATTTAGTAGAAGATAATGTAACAAAAATGCAGTTGCACGAGTTTAACAGTTTCACATATGGTATTTTACTCGAAGCATGTAATTCTTAGTACACATTTATCAGACTGTAAATATTGAGATATACCAAAATTTTCCTCCTCTCTACATCTATATCTGCTAAAGATCTTAGCGTCCGGCTTGCTGGGTCAATGGGTCACGATATAATTATAATCCTTATTACCTCTATAATGGATTATAGGATCCGCTGACTATACAGCGCAGCTGGGAATCTGAAATAGAATGTTTCTATTCCTAGTTCATTACTGTTTGGATTGACTAAATGAAAAATCACTTTCTTTTCTATAGAACAAAATTTAACAAAGTTTATTTTTACTTTTTTTTTATCAAACAATTTAATGAATTTAAGTTAGGCCTTTGATCATGATCTCTTTCAATTTACAATTTTACACCGCGGTTAACTTATCTTTTCTTCGTTGATGTCCCTCGTAGACTTCTCAGTCGAAATATCTTGCGATCTTGCCGTAGTCCAAAATTCCAACGAAATCCTCTTCTGCCCTATCCAAGCTGGTCTCAAACTATCAAAATTACCAGTCCCGATTACGTCCTATGACATAGTCCCGAACTTGATTACCACTCCCGACAAAGTTCCTATTTATACTTCAATATTGCTTCCACATGAAAATATCTACGATCAGTTCAGAAGCGCCTTTCAGAGCAGAATGAAATCTTCCTGCATGATTCATCCTCGAAGACTTCGTATTAAACTACCTTCATTTTTTCATAACATTTGACCGTCTAAACTTCTCGCCCAATCCCAAAGTTTCTACTTTCGGCATCAACCCATCTCTTAATGCATTTAGAAAAAACAAAAACTACATTGTTTATTCACGGTCGTTGCTATGCTCTAGCTCTCGTGATATTTCGTAATGCATGTTCCACCATATTGTCTCCAAATAAATGTTAATTTATTTTAACGTGACATATCGGTATGTCACAATATATATTTAGAGACTTTTAGATACCATATTTTGGAGACTTTTAAATCGAATTTGATTCTTTTAATTTCTATCGTTCTTTCAATCTCTATCGTATTGTCATTTCCTCAACACAACATCGCTACCAGTTCAATCCTTCCAACACGAACCCTTGTCAGTCCAATCCTGTGTTACGCAATCCTGTGCAATTCAAAATTACTTCGTTCCCCCTCGTTATTCTTTACGTGACCTACACTGCGTCACAAGCCGCAGTGTCATGGTCCCATAATTTTCACTCCGAGCGTTCGGATTTGGAAATTATTAGGGCGGCAACGTGATCGATGACACGCTGTCACAATTGGGAACAGTAATTAACCAGAATGTTAGGTCGTGTACATCGCGCGGAGCTTTCCTCGATACATTTCAGCGGCGTACAAAGAGTGCCGGGTTCGAAATTCTTTCCCAAAATTGCTAAAACATTTTCATTTGTTCTTTCTAAATCAACTCCAAGACGTTGAGTAATACATCTAGTGGTTTGTTATTTTTTATATATTTTCAGTACATCATTTTAAGATGCGGATACAAAACGTACATTCAAATAACTCCCACGCAAAGTTTCTCAATATGCTTGGCGATCATAAGTGGTCGTCTCCTTCTTTAATAAACATTTTGTTGGATTTTTTTGAGTCTTTCCTTGCATTACTATCGAGCAGTCTAATAATTTATATTACACATTATTGAAACGAATTGGAAATTTTATAAACATATTATAAATTAATGTAACAATACTCCAAATAATCATTACATTTAAAATATAATATAATAAATATTATCCAAATGACTAAAAAATGACAATTTCATTACGTATGATACGTTTGACACATTGCTTCCTCGACTCTTAACCGCACCTTGCTGCTGGAAAACATATCGAACAGTGACCACTCAAATATTCGACATACGCCGCCGCCGCGTCCAATTATAAATGTTCTATGGCTACGACTTTGTTATTTTTTTATTTTTACAAAATCTTCAAAAGCGAGAGCCCCGAATCCATGAACATTTCACACCCAGCCTGAGTAAAGGCCACAGAACGTAGCGGTGTATGTTTCTGACCATCCAATACAGCATTCGGTGCTGACTAGAAAGTTTTCAAATTATAACTTAAAATGTAAAAATGAGTAGATTTCACTTCTTTTAATAAATGAGATTAAAAACTCATCCAATTTTTATGACTTTCTTTTCTGAAGACTATTCCACTCACGAGTTATTATATTCAATCCTGCCAAATACCGTTTCATAATAAGATGGTTATAAACCAATCACGGACACCTAAAATTGAAAAGTTTGTATGTGTACTTTTTCGCTATTGTAGATGACGTTCAATTTTTTGAAAATAAATAAATATTTCTTTCATAGAAAATGTAGTAATCAAAATATTGTCTGAAACAGGCCATCAAAAATATTTTCAGTTATTTTAATATTATGTCCATACCATTTAATTGATTTATTATTCTTATTCGTGAATAGTCTAATCGAATTTACTTAAAAAATTGTCAAATATTTTGAAGAACTGTAAATTTTATCGACTTCAAGCGAACTTTGGTGAGTTTTAAGTTTTTTGATCTTTTAAATTAAAAATATTGTTTTGTTTTTGTGATGTCACGGAGAATTCAAAGAAATGAATATTCATGTTTGACTTAAATGTTAATCTCGCGCTTTTTAAAATTATTATTATTATTATTATTATTATTATTATTATTATTATTATTATACTATTATTTCATCTTTCATCGTTTTAATGACACCACTTGCAACTCTCAGAGGAAAAAACATTCATTTCGAATCAAAACTGTTGAATCTGATCATGTAAAGTTTGTCTTTTTGTTCATATTTTTAGGCAGCTCACATTTTAAATTTATATTTATCCTTTATAAAAAAATGTAGCAAAGTTTTTTGTATTTACACTACTTGATTATTACTGTCCTTGTTAGATTTCCAAACATTACTTTTACATTACTGGATTAGACGAAAATTTCAGTTAGGAAAAAATTTTGCGGCCGGGGACAAGGAAGCGACTGAAGAAAGAAACGCAGGTATGCGCAGTCTCCGGCAACAAACACCTTGCAGCGAGTGGCGTTACTGCGGGCGTGGCGAGGCACGGGCCGGGCCGGGCGGGCGGCCGGGCCGGGCGCGGCGCGGCCGGCAGCGCGGCACGGCGGCAGGCGAGGACGGGCTGGAACGGGCGTGGCGTGGGCACGGGCGTGGCACGGGCGTGGGCACGGGCGTGGGCACGGGCGTGGGCACGGCGGGCCGCAGGCGGGGAGGGCGGGCGGCAGCGGGCAGCACGGGCTCACGGCGGGGAGGCGTGGCAGGCGTGGGCCGAGGCGTGCAGCGATGAGACACGGGCGTGGCGCGGGCGTGGGCCGGGCATGGGCACGGCGTGGGCAGGGCGTCAGGGCGTGGGGCGACGGGCGTGGGCACGGGCGGGCACGGGCGTGGGCGGCGGGGCAGCGGGCGTGGGCACGGGCGGGCACGGCGGGGCCGGCGCCGGCGTGGGCGCCGGCGTGGACGGCGTGGGACGGCGTGGGACCGGCGTGGAGGCGTGGGGCACCGGCGTGGGCACCGGCGTGGGCACCGGCGTGGGCACCGGCGTGGGCACCGGCGTGGGCACCGGCGAGGGCGTGAGTGCGGGCGCAGGGGCTCAGCCGCAAGCACGGGCTCAGCGCCATGATATGGGTTGGGGGACGAAAGGGCACCGGGAGGGCGGGGAGAGGCGAGGCGGGCCAACAGCTGGGAGGGCGACGATGGAGTCGGAGGACGGAGAATAGAAACAGTGGTAAAGCAGGGCCAATATTGATGAATACCGAAGATAATGAAATGATGGTGGCACCTTCTGAAAATGGAGACGACGTATGAATTGGAAAATAAAGGATGCGTGACAATAAATAAAATGCCGATGGAGGTAGGTTTGTCGACGTGAGTAATTTGAGATGTGACAAACCGTTCAGGAAAAATCGATTGGAAGTGTCGGCGTTGTCGACGCGACGAATAAAGGGCCAAGAGCTCCTGAGCATCGGTTTGTACGTCGGCCTCGACTGAAATTGGGTTTTGGGCAACTACGATCGACAAATCAGGAACATTTCTAAAAGACGAGAAAGATATTCCGGCTACAATGAAAGCGAGTGTAAAATTTAACGAGTACATCAAGAATTTTTTAAAAAAACGTACGGAATTTTACGGAATACTGCGGAAACTTTGAGTGATTAGCGAAAGAATAAATTTGTTCGCGAAGATGGCATTGCTTGTTGACATACTGCACTTGTCAATTCAAAAGGATCTACTTGTTTCTTATGGTATTCCATCCCTGGCAAGTAAATTAAACTATGCTCTTGCTTATAATTGGCACTGAGCGGTGGACATGGAGATCTGTGTGGCTTTCTAGTCCACACACAGGTACTTTACCACAGGGATTTCACTCCCCCAGGGTAGGCATTTAGCAATGGCTGATTTCCCCCTCGCCTGCGTTTGTACAAGTACTCCGTTGTGTTGTGTTGATATCCAGGTTAGCCAAGACGCGATGCCTAAACGCGAAAATCGCGATACACATCTCTACCCTTAGGCTGGGTGAGGCAGTCTTGCCAGCTCGAGTCCACCAACTTCCGAGGATTGTACCGGAGCTGTTTACACTACTCGCTGCGTTTAGAACATGTCTCTCGACAATTCTCCTGAGCGGGGCTGTCCAGAAAAAACCAGGAGTCCTGAGGCAGCTGATCCAAGAGGGTCGAACAAAATATTCCCTCCTCTCCCAAGTCATAATTCATTTCTCCTTGCATGAAGAATACCTTGCAGTGTTCAATTTTAATTAGAGATGAAATATTTTTCATTTCTACTGAATGAAAAAAATGAGGGCCCCAATTAAGTCGGGTCCTGGGGCAAGTTGCACCAGCTGACCCCTTCTCAACGCCCGTTCCTGAGTTAGCGAGAGACTGCCACGACGAAGCCAAGAGCCGAACTGGGGGCCGCCCAGATTTTTACACAGGGGAGAATGAAGCCCCCAACCCGTCTCCTTACAGCGGACTACCTTTGTTAACAATGTGCCATCGGGAATCTGGGCTGTCAGGCGGAAGATTCCAATTCCCCACCAGTGCTTCTGCGTGCGAGGCCACAACACAAGTCTGCGTCCCGAACGCAGCCCGCGGTAGACAGAGGAAGACGGGAAGTAAGTCTCAATTGGCAATCACAGGCCAAAGTCTGGGGAAGTTCTTAAGCGGAAGGAGAACCTTTCTATCCACCAGCGTAAAATGGCACAGAATAGACGCCCGCTGGAGAAAAGGGCGCGCAGCTGCAGTGCTTGTAAATATAAGGGTGCCACCCTCCCCCCCAGAAGCAATCTATATTCGTAGTAATATACTACTTACATCGAGATTTATTTCTTTTTCAATATACGATACATCACACTATTCTAGCGACAAAAAGGTTAACATGAAATCCTGAAAATGACAACACTGGAATGGAATCGAATGCGTTGTTGTTGAAGTACCCAACAACTTTCGTGCTACAGTGTAATTGATTTTTGAACCGCAAATATGGTGAGCAGAGAAAAAAAATTGTGCGTTGACGGAAAGGTTATTTTAATTCGCACTTCTTTGAAGTGATCGAAAAAAGAGAAAATAAGTCATGTAGAAAAGCGTTTTGGGTTCACTCCCTCTGTTGTGACAGCAAAGAAAAAATTCTTCAGGAAGAAATACTGGAATATGAAGACTGATTAAGCAGTGCTAACGTGGTTCAACAAACAGCAACAAAACAACGTGGCTATTTTTGGTACGTTTAAAAAAGTTCAGGTTGTGATATTTGCCGACGCACTTCTCATTAGACTTGATTTTAACGCTTCCGAAGGATAGCTTGGAAAGATTAAACTGAGTCACAACATTAACTACCAAAAAAATGAAGTAGCATGAGACGTTGATATGGGTTTACCAAATGATTAGATTAATAATGTGTAGCCACAATTGGAAGAATCTTCAGGAATCTTCAGAATGGTTCAGGAGATCCTAGTCTGATAATTTCCGCCAAATAAACATGTTCACTTTTAACATGACCACTAAAACTGCATAGAAATAAAAAAATACACAATATTTATTTATTTATTTTTTTATCAAAAGAAGTTAAAACTGCGTATGACATGCTATGGGAAAAGTGAATATGTCACATTTTCAAAATTCTTTGATCCCTACACTAAGTCATATACTACTTGAATTTTGAAGGGAAAAAAAGTAAAAAGCTCCTATGTTTAAAATCTATTTTCAAGGATTAATAAGCAATAAATTTTGGTTCTTATCCATGTTATCTTCCTTCACAATGGTATACACTGTTATTTTTACTTAATAAATATTGCATTTTGTTTACACTTGGTTACATCTCCGACAATTTTTATATTTTCTTAAATGCGCCTGCAATAATGTTATTTAGATACGTACGCGAATTCTTAGATAATGGTTCACATTCAACTGCTAATTATTACTATCGTATAATTTAATCAATAAGCGGAAACTTCAAGAACGTTCTGATCACGATTCAGATTTAGCGTCTGTGGCAGTACTAAACAACGGTAGTATGTCTATTCCTGTTGGCCATAGCTTAACTGTGGCATTTGTTGATGCGAGACTGATTCTTATACCCCACAGCAAAGAGCTCGTGGATTGGTTTGGTTTGGTTTTTTTCGTGTTTCCGGGGGCGTCAACTGCTTTGGTCATTAGTCCCGTTAGTGTAGTGCATGTTTATTTCTCGGGAGATGGCGGTGGTCTTCCCCAACTGGATGGCGAGATCCAGCGCCGATTACCATCGGCTAGTGGGGTTTCCCCCTAACCAGGACTCTCCCACCAAGGGGGCATCGCCACAGTCGGGACAGGCTTTAAGCTCCCGACCGGTCTTCCGGAATATGTGGTAGTGTAGTGCATGTTAGTGTAAGCGTGTGTGTAAAGGGAGAGGATAGGACAGGGAAGAGGAAGGACAGATCGCGCGCTGTCCGTGGCCCGTTTGGTAGGGTACTGCTCCGGCATTCGCCTGGTGTTGATCGGAGAAACCACAGAAAACTACCGATCAGAGCAGCCGGCCGCTAGAATTCTCCTTCAAGCAGCGACTGAATTTGACTTAGCTGAAAAGCTGAGCGTCGAAAATCCTGCCGCCGTGGGGAGTGGGAATCTAGGACCTCCCGGTTAGAGGCGCTGCAGTGACATTAGTTGATGCACTGAGCTACCGCTCCCGGTAAAGAGCTCGTGGAGATAAATTATTTCCCTACATAGTGAACCTCAAGAATGAATAAGACCGTAGTCGTTTAAATCTTTTGGAATAGGAACAACATTTCCCGGAGGATTGCTTACTAACCTACACCGCACCTCGCATGGGGGAATCACGATTGCGACGAGGTGGACGAGATTTCTGGTCTGGGGAAATGCAAACGAGCACCCGGACTCAAAGCTTCACGACGGAACTCACTTCTATTTACAATCCGAGGTCGGTCCTCAGGAGAAGGCGGCTTGCTGTCTCTCGCTAGCCTGGATAGCTAAGCGTTCTGAGCTGGCAGGACGGCCCGACCCAGGCTTTGTATTGGGAGGTTGCCGTGAGGGCAAACTGCGTTCCGGCGGGATCCGAATACCAGCCCGAAGGCGTACTTGTGCGTCGGCGGGGTTGAGGATAAAAGCGAAAGCATAGGTGCCCACCCTGGGATAACGCTCCCTGGTAGAACAAGTGTATGCGTGGTGCAGTAGACCACGCAGGGTATAATCGTCACCTCCAGGGAGACCATGAGAGCGGAGGAGGGCGTGATTTCTGGTTGAGACTTGTAAACGAACACCCGGATCCGAGTTTCCGGAAGCACTCACGTTGTAGCTTGAAGGTGGAGGCAGTGAGTAGGCTCCGTGTTTCTGGGTTCGCCCGGTAGCCCACCCGTTGTACTCCTGGCTCTTCGACATTTGGACAGGAATGGGCGAAGGATTTCTTCGGATGATCGGATCTCGTATATAAAGTTCTGACAAGAACCAGATTGCCTAGGTTCGGCGGCACTGACGTCGGTAGCGTGAAGGTGTCTGCAGTGAGTAGTCAGGATGCGAGGAAGGGGATGGGAAGGGATGGGATGGAGTGGGAAGGAGTGGGAAGGAGTGGAAAGGAGTGGAAAGGAGTGGGAAGGAGTGGGAAGGAGTGGGAAGGAGTGGGAAAGAGTGGGAAGGGAAGGGAAAGGAAAGAGAATGGAGCCTCAAGTCGCCTGGGCCTTAGTTCGGGTTGGGCTTTCCTTCGTCGTGGCAGTGACCCTGACTTCCTTGGTAGAACAAGTCATTGTGCGGAATAGTAAAACCTGCGCGGTCTGCTACTAACCTCCACAGGTCCTTTGCTGAGGATCTTAACAAGATTCTCCAGAAACCTTGGAGGTAATTTAGGAGTTTATAACGTCACACGCTGTTTATGAGATGAAATGAACATTCTCTGGTATCCATTTCGAGAAAATTGTGGTAGCTAGGTAATAATTCTCGAGAACTATTTTGTTCTCTCTGAGACATAAAAACCTAATACAATAATTAATAAATGGTTAAAAATTTTATTTACTTACTGGTGTACAGAAATAACATTCTCCAGAATATTGAGAGCAAAACGATAATTGTATAAAAGTACGATTTAATTGTAATTATCATTTAAACAAAATATGTTGATTATTAATCAATATTCAATGACAGAGCTATTAATAGTGATTAACACCCACAAAACACAATAGGAAAGGCACAGATACCACTTTTACTGCCAAGTAGCGAATGCAAAGTATCACGTGATATTTTTAAAATTTTATATTTCTCACTCGAAACAACAGTGAAACTTAAATCAGCATATTACATTTTAAAAAGACGTAATAAAATAATAATTGCTTCCATTCTCGGCATTCCATGTTACCATTCATTCATAGCTACTTTATTTCATTTTAAAACAGATGTAGCAAATTTCAAAAGTCTTCCATGTCCATGAACCTTCATTTCGTCTCGACACAAACTGGTATAATGAAATGTTCGCAATTTCTGACTACAAAAGGACAAACGGTATGACATTGCAGGGCTATATAAAATACAGACAATGCAACGTACAGATGACGCCATCTTCAACGAAAGTGCGTCGCAACGACGCCACTTCCGCGCAAGAAAACTCTCCTCCCTTTTTATTCTTCTTCAAAGAAACACCGTAGGAGCGAAGAAAAAAAGAAAAATCACCCCTGGGCGCCCTAAAACGCAACGAAGGCGACCGCGGAATTCGCTGCCGCGTTTTCAAGCTCCGTAGACAGCGGATTTCTGTCTCGAAAATGATTTTATCTTTCTCATTCCGACGCGGCGCGCCCAAGCTTTCAAATCGACGAAATTATTAACATTACCTCTACCCTACAAAGACGCCGATTTTTTTTCTTCTCTTTTCTTGCGCAGGTTTCTTCTTGAGTTCCCTCTCCCGCCCGTGCGGAGGGAGCCATCGGCACGGTGTACACTGGTCCAGAACGCGCGCCTCGGAGAAAATTAAATGAGAACTATTATTTATTCATATTTATTATTAATATTGTATCGTGGTATAACAGCGCATTCGGTGATATAACGATTAGCGTAGCACGGTTGATCGATGCCGTGGGTTCTTTTGAGGGCGAGAAAATGCATCGCACGCCTTCCTTCGGAGGAGAGGTAAAGCCGGCTGTCCCATGTAGTATATTTTCTGCATGTAAAATATCAAGCATAAAACATGCCTCTGAGCTAAATTCAAATCGCCTGTTTGGTCGCCCAAAATAATATCTTCTTTGTCCGCTATATGGTGAAAGGAGTGTAGTGAAATTTGCGATGTCAGACAGAAGAACGGGCCTAATGACCCGAGTCTTAACACGTAAAATAAGGCATTGACGAACTATCAATTCTTGGATCCTCAAATACCTAAAAAAATTAAGTATATTTTTATAAATATTTACATTTAAATAAGTATTGGAAGTTTAATGTTTCAGAGGAATAAAACGTGTTACACAGTGTGAAAATAAAATGTGACTTTGCGATCTACATACCGGAATGAAGTAATGGCCATATAAAAGTAATTGAAATAACAATATATGCAAGAGACTAGCGCCATACGAATCAACGTAACTGCAGCCTTGTTTATTGAATGAATCCAAATGTATCTACTTTTAACATTCAATAAATTCGTACTAAAAAGCTATGTACGCCACTTGCACAAATGTCTTCGACGTATTATCGTCGCCTCGTCCGTCAACATTTCATTCTTGCATGTAAAACTCACTTCGTATACTAGTTACGAAAGTAACTATTGACGGGCAATTTCGAACTGACTTCGTAAAATTCATACGTTATAAAATGAACGAGAATAAAAACTTTTGAGTTGATATCAATTGCCGTGACCCGTACGCTTAAAACCAGCTATCGTTAATGTGCATGCGAATAAGAAAATTGCACAATATGTTTCTTACATAATTTGGAAGTATTGTAGATAAAAGTTATATTTGCCGGCTGGATAGTCGTAGTCGCTAAGGTTGAAGGGCCGTACGTACCTCGGCTCGAAGGGCAGCGGATTCCAATCCCACCTCGGTATGGATGATTGTGTGTGAGTGTGTGTGTGTGTGTGTGTGTGTGTGTGTTGTGTTGTTCTTACGTGTTCTTCCTACAGTCCCCCCACCCACCCAGTTAAACAATAAGTGGTCGCTATTTCACCAAGTTGTTGAAAGCGACTTTAAAATAATTTTTTGACAACACGAATTAACAGTTCAGTTCAAAACACACACAGATCTAAAACTTGCGAAGTAAATTCACAATAGCCGACACTTTACAACCCGCGCGCGTTGCGGGTGCAGGCGCGCGTGTGGGCCCTTTCCAGACCTTCGTCCGGCGTCTCAGCTCGCGGGGCGTGGGGAGGCGTCGCACACTGGAGCAAGATCTCGAAAAGCTAGCCAAAATGTGAAAACATCCAAATTTAATGAAACTTTTCTCACAACGGATTTTGGACATGCTGATTACGATTCCAATATCAAAATTACAAAAAAACAATATGGAAACCAAGGATTTGGACATGCTGATTACGATTCCAATATCAAAATTACAAAAAAACAATATGGCGAAATAGCGGATCCAACATGGCGGATTAAAAGATTGAAAATCTTCTAAAAAGTTTCAATCGTTAGAATTATTAGGCTGCACAAATTTTAAAATAGTGTCTAATAGCAAATGTTTTGACATTTCAGTTGCTGAATAGTTTAGGATGAAGTTGATAGGATAAAGTTTTTACAAATTTCGTTGTGGAATTCTGTGGAACTTATAACTTTTTTCACATAAACGAAGCAAAAACAAATTAATTTTATCTTTTGTTTCAGCATTAATTATTAATGAATTTTAACATGCTTTTTTAAGTATTTGTAATAGTGTATTTGTAATTGTACTACCATCACAATTTTCGTCCATTTTATCAATAAAAGAATGCTCAAAACCAAAAATTTGCACGTGTTCAAGAACGCGACGATTAGATAGTGTCGTCAACAGCTGCTGCTCAAAGGCCAAGTTTCAATAATGCAGAGCGTCACTGACGTCCTGACCATTTCTAACCCTGATTTAGACAGATGGTATAGTGGTTATCACGGGCAATGATCCCAAGTTCGCGGGTTCAGACCCAGTCAAAGTAGGGGGATTTTTGAGGTGCCAAAAATCGACGACTTGCATACGGAACGCTTGTCGGCATGTAAAACAGATCCTAGGAAAGGCACTTGGCCGATCCTGGCAAAATTAAATCTCAGGCAATTTAGCGAAATCAGAGTTACGTTGATGAAGTATAAGATTGCGGATATTGTATCTGGCACTGCTCATCTGGTATTCAACAAACGTCAAAATAGCGCCTACGCCTTGATGAATAGCAATAGGAAACTTCAGGATACTTGATCAGGAAAGTCTCAGAAGAAGGCGCTAGGGCTTCTGAGACCAGCCTATCCCTAACTTCGGTTTTATAACTGGCGCGTCAAGGCAGAACAAAATTTTACGATTTTCACAGGCGTGCCGATAAGATAGCAATGATCTGCAACATAACAATGATACAGACGAGTTGTGACACATGGAGTTTCATTCAACACTGCGATCAACAACGCTCGCGATCACGCGACATCTAGCGGCACGTTCGAGAAAGACGCGAAAGCCGTGGCATATTCCATCGTGAAGACGGGCCTTGACGCACCACGTTATAAAAACCAATGTATAATCAGTAGAGGGCGGATTTTAATGAAATGTCTTTTTTTGTTCTTTTCATTTTACAACAATGCCGTTTAGTACAGAAATTCGTTTAATGTTATGACGAAAGGAAATGTCCCAATTTTATAGGTCACTATATTGCATGTTTTGTCGATTTCGACTAAGTCATTTTTTAATTTTTCAAACAGTTTTGCAGATTTCGTCGATTTTAATAATTTAATGGTACTCTTCAAACAATATTTACGAGATGCAACAAATGTTCTACAGAATTACTCAATAGTATTCAGATCTGTTCACTAGAAATTTGACAGCCGAGGAGTATACAGTTATTGTGACATATAGCGCGAGCGTTAGCGATTTCGGGATAACGGAATGACAGATTTCTGGTAAAGAAAATCCAAATCAAACGTTTTCAAGCAGAGTTCACTAGAACGAATGGAAGAAGCCTCGATTACATTATTAACGTATCCAACAGCTTGAGTTGTTCATCCGAACTAGTTTTGATAAGACATTTTTACGTCATTTTTCTTTGGTTTAGGGCATTTTTAAAGCATATTAAGAGCATTTTATTGATCAGACGAAGACGAAGAAAAACGAAGAAGAAAACGAAGAAGAAAACGAAGAAGAAAACGAAGAAGAAACGAAGAAGAAGACGAAGAAGAAAAGAAGAAGAAGAACGAAGAAGAAGAACGAAGAAGAAAACGAAGAAGAAGACGAAGAAGAAAACGAAGAAGAAGACGAAGAAGAAAACGAAGAAGAAGACGAAGAAGAAAACGAAGAAGAAGACGAAGAAGAAAACGAAGAAGAAGACGAAGAAGAAAACGAAGAAGAAGACGAAAGAAGAAAACGAAGAAGAAGACGAAGAAGAAGAAAAGAAGAAAAAAGAAGAAGAAAAAGACGAAGAAAAAGACGAAGAAAAAGACGAAGAAAAAGACGAAGAAAAAGACGAAGAAAAAGACGAAGAAAACGAAGAAGAAACGAAGAAGAAAACGAAGAAGACGAAGACTTTTGTCCAGCTTTCTGGATCATGCCCCACCGTGCGTTGCGGCGAGGAACTCGCCGAGCGGCGCGGCGCGGCGCCTGCAGACGCCAGCGCCCAGGGGCCTGCGCTCGCAATTATCTCGGCCTGTAATTATCCGCCGCGCACTTGCGCCTCGTCACCGCCAGGCAGCGCGCGGGAGTCGAAGGGTGCGGCGGAAGCGCGAGGTGTTTGCCGAGAGTCGGGCGCGGCGTGTTATTACTCGGTGGAATCAAACAGCGCGGGACTGCAATCGCTATTCATTTTGGGTAATTCTGGCACCTCCAGGCGACTTGATTTGCAATTTGAAGCAACAACGCTTAGCATGCCTGGTGGGAAAATAAGTGTATTGTTTGCTCGAGAGCTTTGAGACGAATTGTTTGCGAGTAAGGCACAGAAATTCCTTTGATTTCGTACACAACAGAAGTTTTTCATTCCTCGGTTAATAAAATAAAAAGTATTCCGTGAGGTTTATAAACTTCCGTACAAGTTATCTAAACGTTTTGAGTAGTTATGAGAAATAATAACAAGAAAATTGTCTTAATGGTGTAACGAGGTGGGTGTTGTGCAGTCACTCTGACTTGCACCTTAATGGAGTAAAACCCGAATCAAGGTGGCGGCTAATGGCAGAGCACAAGGTGTTCGAGTACAGCACAATCAATGAGTGCAGCCTGATAACATTGAAAACACACATCAAGGAAAGTACTGGTCAGGTCGATAGTCATACACAATATTCCTCTCATTACACTCTTTTTTGACAATCCGCTTCGTAAAGTAAGTTCTTGTCGTGCACTCCATTTAATGGAAATTTTCACATGTACAAATTAAAAACAATTTACATTAATATACTTCTGTGAATTAAAAAACGCACTTTCCTCTCATTTCAATGTAAGAAATAAAATGATAAACAATCAAGATGCTACTCATATTTATTATTTTGTCGATAAGCGCATATTTGTTTTGTTTTGTTTTGATTTTGTGATGTTCTCGCTAGTTATGGAGCTACTAACTCGCTCTAAGAACGAATTTTCTCGTTTTTCTCTCCAAAGGTTGAAGCCATCGGAGCTTCGTCTCTGATTGCAAATCCGTATTCTCGCAATTGTTGAGGAGTGTTGCTTTATGATGTAAGGATACAGCATCAGCCTCATGCCCGACCCACATGGATCAGGTTGGGAGTTCAATGAAGGAAAAATCTCGCCCGATTAGTGGTCTCTTGTACTGCTGTGATATCTGTTCAGAAATTGAAGGATTTCTCAAAACGACCGATCTCAGCAAGCAGCCACTAAAATTCCCATCCAAGTAGTCACATCATTCGTTCAATATGCTTCTCTTGCGTTTGGAAGTTGGCATCCTCAGGACTCGAACCGAGAACCTCCCAGCCTTGGAACGTTCAAGTACGAAGACACGTCTACGTAAGACAATGCTTCCGGAGTATAATGAACCTTCCTCGACGAAACGTAATTACTTTTCCTTAGAAGATCTGGACATGCCTTGCGCACAAACACCTCTTGTGTGGTTAAATTCACGGAACCCTGACACTCCTTTTCCTTTTGCAATTTTAGTCATATTAAAGCAGAAATTAGTACATACTTATGACTTCCCAAATCATACATTTGAAGCCCAAAATATTATTCACGAAATAATATTTGGCGAAGTAAATGTCCATGAAATTTTGCTCTTCAGCAAAGAAAGCCGCTTCTAGAGTCCAACTAAAAATTGACTAATATTAAAATGTATGTAAATGTTAATTTTCCTCGGAATTTCAGAAGTCTGCTGATATGTTTCCATTTAAAATAAAAATATTGATTCTCTGCGGTATATAAGTATGAGATGATAGACTACAAATTTGGATTGATTGAAAGCACATAATTGCTCGAAGACTCTTTGATCTATGAGGAGTCATATAGAATCTTGTCAATGAAAAACAAATGTGAAAGTGTCTGTATTTTCAAAATAATTTCATTTAACTGATCCCAACAGTGTGATGACCAAATATGGTCTATAAGAAATCCGAGTTCACCTAACGATTGTTGTTATGACCCTAAATGTAACTTTTGTATTTAATATTATAATAAAAGTACTGGTGCAATGCAAAATGCAAGAAATAATGCTGATATGTCCTTTTTAAAAAAGAAAATTGATTGTAAGGAAAACTTCTTTTGAAGGGCAACATTGGTTGAGACTGAATTCAAAGTGGCATGTGTTCTGTGCTGTTTGTAAAATATTTGAGAAAGTAATAATGAAAAGCAGTAATTTTCTGTGTTTGAAAGAACCCGTCATAGTGTATGTCAGTGCAATCGAAAACGAGTTTTCTTAAGTAACGATTTCAAAAAGAAACCTTCGGAATTCTCAAAAGACCCTTTGTTTGTAGTTTAGACAGTATTATTACTTTTCTTCAAGTGTCACGGCCAATAACTATTAGATAATAATTAGGTAATAATTAATTAAGTTAGGATTAATTATAATTAACTATTACTTACTGACGTAATCATTATTATTATTATTATCAATATTATAGAATTAATAATCTTGTAAAATAAAACCAACAATCCAAATTGTGAATAAATTAGAAGACATTTGAATTTTTTTGTGAGAACTGCATTTCAGCTCCTTTTGTTTGCTAGAGCAAATATTAAAATCATGTTTATCGCTACTGGATGTTATGATGATGCAACAATCAATAGTGGTCGTTATTAATGATACAATTTTATATAACCAAAAATTACCTATCAATCAAAATCGTATGTTTAAACCTGTCATTTACCTGTCTGTGCACATATTCCACCAAAGAGATTATCGGAGCAGCGGTATTCGTTCCCAGAGTAAGGCCAAAAGAAGTGCTATTTGCATTCATCACGTAAAATTGCCAATGAATTTTAAAATTTGAGAAACGAAGAAGTGAATTCATTACACGAGCTAAAGACTACCTTGGCAAGAATTTCGATGTACTAAAGTTTTTATGTCTGAAAGGACAGAAATGTGTTCTCACGATATGAGAATTTCAATTATTTCTTCTGCATTTTATTGCGAAACGTTCAGACTACATCGTAAAATTTAAGGAATAAAATAGCGCCGTATCTCAAAGTAATAAAAGAGTTCTAGACACATAAATAGTTGTTTCTCCGAGATGCGTCTGCAGCAACGGCTGTCTCACACGCCCCTTGTTCGTCAGCGATCCCGTAACCGCGTTCTCCACTTTCCATTGGGGGCCCACTAGGACGACATGCCACACAAACCTTCTACGGTCATCGTTTTATGGTTCTCCGCGTATTTCATCCAATTTCAACTCAAAATAACCCAGAATGTAAATGTTACAGCAATAGCCGAGTCTCACCGAAATGAAAATCACACCACCCAGTGAGCCGTTCGCGGTTCATGTAACTGTAGTAGACTCTCCCAACCAGAGAGATTCATTTCACAGCCAATAAAACGAAATGTATCATACCATTCGCATCAGAGTCAAATCATACCAGAAACTGTCAATTTTTCATGTGTTTTCTACAATTTCTGTTTTCCACAAACTCGGAAAAAATGTTTTCATATATCAAACGTACCTATGTACAGTCACTGTGATGCTATCAAATCGGAAACCAGAGTCATGTACTTTAGAAGTACACGTTAATAAAAGTCGGGTAAAATAATCCCCGAAGTTTGAAATATTCAAGCAAATACAGAGAGTGGATATTACCATTCATTACTTCTTGCTATCTCGCGGCGCGCGCAGTTTTTATGAGGCAATTAACAGGGGGATATCGAAGTGCGGGACATGCGGCACGTGGAACATCACGATCCCTCGTTAGAGAACTCATAGCTGCAGGGAAGCAGTTTAAAGCAGTGCGACCAAAGCTACTGTATATCCCACTCAAAGGTCCGCCATTGAAATAAATCCCGCAGGGTGTCTATTTAAACGTTCAGATAAAGATGTATAACATTCGAGGATTAGCACATCCTCAATATACAGCTAATACAAAAAATATTCGATTTATTTTACAAATTATATCATTTATTAACGTCAAATCCTATACCATATTACGGCGTAGCATTTTAAGCAATGCATTCCTCGTTACTATGTAACAAAGAATTCCTTGCATTCATCCATATGTTTCTCGTAATACATGAATATAATGTTCACCCCAATTTCTCAAATATTGCTAGTGTTTTCAATCAAACTGAGTCAGAAAAAATTTCACGTGCCCATTAGTACCGTTTTCGTGGCCTTCTCAATCCGACGATTCAATACTCCTAAATACTTTGATTTCCGCAACACGTATGTGTAAACTTTATTTCTCTTACCGGTTAAGAATATAAAACTCTTACATCATATCAAGACACCAATATTGTCATGTTCACGCCCTCCATTTGCGTCACTTAATCCACATCGTCTGCTCTAAACACTGCTTTCGCTTTATTTCCACTCATCTTGTTTACCATTCTATCATTGCGTCTCACCCTTTCTGCTCGAGTGCAGTTCCCGTCCCTTTTCTCTCCATCTTATTCGCGTATCTGGAACTGCTACGCTCTTATATCTCCAGCTAACCTGCTTCTACCAATTATGTATATGTGATATGCAGTAGAGCCTCCATATTTCGAGTCTCGAATGTTCGAGTTTCTCATATATCCAAGTTAAAAATGACTTACCAAAAAATGAATTAAAATGAACTAATAAATAAATAAATAAATAAATAAAAATAAATGTATTCCCCGAAAAATGACCAAGACATGAGCACTTTACTACCTCTGTTTTTATTGTTGTTTGATGGGTTCAAAGCATTGTTGTTGGACCGGTGCGGTAACATTATTGTTACGCTCAAACGCTCATTGTTGTTACGCTCATTGTCAAACAACAATTAGTTTACTTGTGCAGATTGCGTGATATTGCCGCACGTAAAAGAAACAATGTACTTAAACAAAAACAAATGATAATTACTTTAAGATTTAATGAACTTATCTTCAGCAATTAATGTAATAATATTATGCAAGTACATTTTTATTGAAATATACGTAATTTGAAATTTAAAAGTAGTGTTTATATTTCTATATTAATTAAGTAATAATTTTCGACAATTCGAGTTTTCATTAATTCGAGCTAGGCTCGGTCCCGTTCTCCTCGAATTACAAAGACTCTACTACATCTCGTGCAGTGTCTTTTTCTTGCCTTTCATACACTGTACTTGATTCTTCTTCCCCCTCCAGGGCATCTTATCTGCTGACCTCACTCCCATCCTCTCCCACCTCCATTTGCCTCGCTGTGATCTGCTCTCAACAGCTTGTCACCGGCGGACTCTGATTGTCTCGTCTGCCTTCCCCATGCGCGGTATTCCACGGAACTACTCACACGTTCATTCGTGCTCCTTCTCTTTCCAGGATCTCCGTCAACGAGCCTGTTTCGCGACTGGCCAGACTGGCCTGACTAACTACAGTGACCTAACTAATTTCGGTGCTGTCGAGTCTGCTGATTTGAATCCTATCTTGCGCATGGATGTTTTCGTAAGATTTCAGATATGGTGGTCCTTATCCCAATCCCTATGCAGCACCTTCATATTGCTTCCCACTTCTCTCCCTAGCCGAAAATGTGTTTAAGAAGTATGAGATTGACTACGTACCAGGGGCTAAGATCCGTAATAGGTCTAGGGACTGCAAAGTGAGCGCCATTGATCCCCTCTACCTGTAACAAGGTTTAAGCGTCCCTAGGGGATTACGAACTGCAATCGGCAGGAGAGGTCCTGGTCGCTATGAGCTTACGAACCACCACGATGTTAAGAAGTAGAGGTTAATGTTAAGATTCTCTCGGATGTAAAATGTCAATAGAATTATATAGTTGAGATCGGGAAGTGTCAGCTGAAAACCAAGAGATCAAAGGTCTACAATGTCAGATGCTCATTATTGACTTTTTTTTTTTTTTAAATTTTTTCCCCCTGCCCTGCCTATTCTCTTCGTTCTCTTCTGTTTCCATTTTTCTCCTTTCCCTCCATTTGCTAGTCTACACTTAGGCTTACGAGTATCTCTTTTCTTCCACTCGTCAACTGCCATTTCACTTCCCTTCTCACCAGCGTGGCTCCGTTAGCCCTTTTGGTCCCCCCGTCACCCTTTTTTGCAATTCTTCTAGTATATCTTTACTTGCTCTTATACCCCTCAGGGTGGCCCAGACACCGTGCCTTCGACCAACCTTCCTCACCCTGCTCAGAAACCACTCACCTGCTCACCAGCCCTTTCAGGTATCTCTTTCTTGCGGCTATTGTTAAATCCACTTCGATTGTACCCCCTCCACCTCGTTAATTGCTATAATCCACTTCGTCGTTATCCGTTAACACAAGTATGGCCATAACACCCGCCCTTCCACCTTCCGAACACTGTCGCCCTGATCCTCTCACTTCGTCCTGCCTCCTTCACCCTCCTTAGAGCCGTGTACCGCTCACTACCGTCATGAGTGCCTTTTTCACCACGTCTTGCTTATTACTCCTTTTACACCTACAAACCTACTCAGCAACTCTTAGGTTCATCTTTTTACTTGTGTCTTGTACACTCCCGTCGACTGCCTTCACTACTTGTTCTGATCAGAACTCTGTGGTTATGGCCTTTTTCCTCCTCAACCTGCTTAGAGCCGTGTTCCAGCTCACCTACCCTTATGAGTGCTTCTTTCCCATGTCTTACCTACTCCTCCGTTCGCACCTACACACCTGCTCAACAACTCTTAGGACCATGTCTGTACTTGCGTCGTGTACACTCCCGTCGACTGCCTACACTACTTCGTTCTGATACGAAAACTAGTGTAGCCCTGACACTCTCCCCTTGGCCACCCTCCCTCCCCCTGCATTGAGCCGTGTACCTACTCACCTACCCTTACGAGTGTCTGTTCCCTACATCTTGCCTATTCCCCCGTCGATCGCCTCCACCACCTCGTGCTGGCCCCGGGAGCCTCGCGGGGGCCCTCCCGCGCGGGGGCCGCCCACCTGCTGCCCGCTCTTGGGGCGGGTCGCCGCCCTGCGCCCCGCGCCCCCGGGGCGACGCAGGTCGCGCGGGGCGCAATCTCGGGGCGGGGGCGGGGGCGGGGCGGCGCGGCGCGCGGGCAGGACGCGTGCTTATTAGGATGGATGGTTTGAGGGCACGTCAGGCGCGTCCCTGTCGAGGCTGTTTATGATAAATTGCGTGGCGGACGCACTGAGGCGTGGCAGAAAAGTTGCTGTGCAGTGGTGTCCATTGTCGTGGACACGGACGGACGGCGCCGGGACGGGACGGAGGGGGGCGGGGCGCCACAACGCGGCCCGAGAGCTGAGCCAAATACTCGCTCCCGATAGTCGGATAGTCAACTCTCCTAACTTCACGGGTTCACGTGCTCATGTCTGTGTAATGCATTCTTCTATGTGGCAGATTAATGTGCGTAACGCAGTGATGGAATTTCAGAAAACGTACATTTCGCCGAATAAACAATTTAATTTGCAATAAATTTTCATCTTTTTTTACAAATATTCACTCCAAAAATTGACTTTTGAATCCTCCCTAAAATGATCGCATTGATTGGTAACCTAATTAAAGTACTTCACTTTCCGTGAACTACCGTCCCCTTATTTCTATCGTACCCCTTTCCTACTCAACACATAAGTTGAACAGAACAAGTTTTGGTGTAAATTCGCATTCTAACATACCATTTTAAGATTCTCCAAGCCTAATGTATTTTACTCTTTTTTTAATTTCTACAAATATTATCCACTTTGTAAAGCCATTAAGCAGCTATATTATAAATTTCTTGATCAGAAACACGTCTCCTTCCTTCATTTCCTTTTTATTTGCCGTCATTGTTGTTTCTTATTTTGTAAAGTAAGATTTTCATTTTCTAATGAACATTTTTCAAAGAACAATTTTACAAACGCCCTCTCCAAAAGTGCTAGAGTTGCTTTTTGTTCTCTATTAGGATGTAATCATATCAGAAAGTACAAGTATGTTAATAGAGTTAAAAAATATATATTTTTCAAAATATTTGTTTCAATAGCGTGGGTATTGCGTTTGAAATCATATTTGTAGTGTATTTAATTGATTGATTGATTACTGATTCCAGACGCGTCAACTACTGAGGTCATTAGTACCGTAAGTGTAGCACATGTTTTTAGCGGAAGGTTGCGGTAATCTTACCCCACTAGATGGCGAGATACGGCGCCGACCTACAGTCAACTAGCGGGGTTTTCCCAACCAGCTATCTCCCACCAGCGGCGCACTGCCCCAACCGGGACAAGTTCTAAGTCCTCGACCGGTCTCCCGGCATGTGTAGTAGTGTAGTGTATGTTAGTATAAGTGTGTGTGTAAGGGCTGAGAATAGGACAAGGAAGATGAAAGAAAGATCGTGCGCCGTCCGTGGCCCGTTTGATAGCGAACTGTTCCGGCATTCGTCTGGTGTTGAATGGAGAAAACACGGAAAACTATCGATTAGAGCAGTCGGCCACTAGAATTCTCCTCCAGACAGCGACTGAATTCTACGTAGCTCACAGGCTAGTGTCGAATATCCTACCGGTGTCGGGACTCGAACCTAGGACCTCCCGATCAGAGGGACTGCAGGGACATCAGATGACGCACTGAGCCACCGCTCGCGGTGAAATTTATTTAAAAATGGTCATCATCATATGGTTGTTTCATGAAAGACGGGAAACATTTGCAAAATGAGAAAGGACTAAATTTCAAGAACTTTTAGCTGTAAGAAATTAAAATCTGATGATGAATACAATTTTTAAAATAAATTACTAAAATACAGTATTTACTTTTTTGCTATAAAAATTATAGTAATCAAACAAGATAATATTTATCTGGTTTACATGAAAACAGAAGGCAATAATAAAGCAGTAGATTGAATTCCTGAGTTTAATTTACCTAATTTACGCGTTAATTTAACAAAAAACAATTTAAAATCCTTAAAGCTTATGCAAAAGAATTTTACATTTAGTCCTAAAGAAACAATCTACGTAGTTTATTTTATGAACTATGTATTTTACTTTATGAACACATTTCCTGGGGCTTTTACATCCAAATACATCACAGAAAGCAATACCAGGTGAATAAGAGAACTATTTTGCAATATCGTGCTTTTTGTAAGAAAATATCCCATTAATAATTTTAGCTTTTGAAATTTTTTTCTTCCATGACCCAGTGTTTCAATAATCTCTTACCGATCGCCGTAAGCGTATTTCGCATGAATTCAACCGTTAAACTTTTCTCCCCGACGGTCCGGTCTCTTGACTTCTTTCCAATCTGTCTCCTCTCCCCCCGCTCCCCTAAGGCCGGCCGGACACAGCACTTACGCTGACCCGGCCTCGACCCCGCGCGCGCCAGCGTGATTTATAGAGCATTAACTGCGGCAGCTTCGCCGGCGAAGTCTCCGCTCCGATACTTGGAAAATAAACACACTTAAAGCCAGTTCCCAGATAGTTCCCCCCGGAATCTCTGTTAACTCTACCGGACTTCCTCCTCTCCACCTCGCACTAAATCGAAAAGGTCTCCGTAGGCAATAAGGCACACTCAATTACGATGGGCTCTATCGATTGGCTGAAACAACATTCCTTTAAGTTGAAGTGGGGGGGCGGGGCTATGTAACAAGCTTCCGAAAATCACCAATGTATGAACGAAAAACAGTATTATCATTCTGTTTATCTTCGGATTCAATATACATTTCTTATTCTTATTAAAATGTATGTGCTTTTTTGGCAAGAGATTTCTTACATTTTCATTTTTTTATTTGTTTATATTCTCATTTTATAACAACAGAATTGAAGTAATATTGACTTGATAAAACCGTCAAGTTTTCTTAATACAGTTTGCTTAAAATTTAGCTGTTTGACAGGTAATGGGACTGTCACATTTAGTGGTGCCTGTTTTCTGGCATTTTTCCTTCTCGTGTGCTAGTCGTCAAAATGCCCACGCTTGCCATTTGCAGTCCGCTTGCCATAGATGCAAGTTATCAAACGGTCATTAAAGCGTTGAGGATCGCGATGAGGGCTGTCTGCTTCATGACTCAGCCCGTCGGGGAGCTAAGCATGCCGTTGGCGGATGGCAGTAATCTCGCGCAGCAAGATTAGCAGTAACAGCGGCAACCTCTCCGCAAGGCTCGGCGCGTCACACTGCGACCGCACGAGCTACTTGCCTGCCTGGGAAGCCCGGCGCTCCAACGGACACGGGCAACTTCCCCTGACTCCGCACTCATTTCCCTTTAAAATCAAGAAAGAGGTAGGCGCAAACTGGAACGGCGAGACGGTGAATAGTGACTTCATACGAAAACAAGTTTGCCAGATTTCTTATCAAATAAGCGAGAATTGTATTGTGGTTATATTCTTCACCGTACAAAAAGTATAAGTAAAACTGTAGTTCAGTTTTTGTTTCTAGTATTTGTTTTTAATATTGCCCATATTTAATTCAAAATTACGTGAAAAATACAAATATTTTCCAAACATTTTACGTGACAGTAATTAAAGAATTATTATTGGAGAACAAATTTCATTTGATGTAAAAATCTCTATCTTTTATAACGCAGTTTGTACGAGGAGTAAAAAATTAAACTTGTGCATGTTTCAAAAATTCAACGTAAATAGTAAAAATTGGACCTACCATACCTTCGTAAATTTATTTCATTCAATTCTTACATGAAATTAGAAGAAAAAAATTGAGAGTTTCATGTTTAACAAAATGTTAAACCTGTCCCAAGGGCTTCTTGTGTAGTACCCTCCGAAATTTCAATCACAGAACTCTCAATCGAGTCAAATCGATCGAGGAATATTCATTTTGACAAAACTCCATCGATACTAGAAGACAGTAGTATTGCTCACATACGGACGGACAGACGGAAGGACGTTTTGAAAAAGAATATTTTTTCGGTACACATCGGGTCCCCCCCCCCAAAAAAAAACTATTTCCGTTGAAAACATTAAATAGATTTTGCGCAGCATTACATAATGATTTTGATACCAGGTATGTTCCTCCATATTGAAGATCCCCGACACGGGACAGCTAATTGTTAGTTCTATATAACTACTTAATTCTGCAACCTGTGAGTCTTGTGAAACGTTTTTAAATAATCAGTGTTCAAGTGGTAGTTTAATGCAAAACACTGCTCAGAAGTTTCAACATCATCTTGTCCAATAAAATCCAAATCTTGTTCAACTCCCGCATCTAGTGTGAGCACCGGATGGTCAACTTCCAACAGCGATTCTACATGCAGCATACCAACAACCAGTTCAAGAAAAGGCGAGCACCCAACAGCAAAAAACGATCCATGAAGGATCCCTGGATAAAGTAAGTTCTTCGGAAAGTGAAAAATCAAATCCAGACTCACTGGAACAGAACAGGTACAAGCGCGCCCGGCAAGAGGACGAGAACTGCGTAGAGTCGAACTCTAATAGTGGTAATCAAACTAGTAAATCAATTAACGAGAGTAAAAGAAAATAGATTGATTTTGAAACTTCTGGCTATGTATATAATGTTCCAACTCATTCAATATATGCAGTACTAGACAATATAGTGAGTGAAGACGATGATGCAGTAAGTTCAGACGCAAATAAGCAGCCAAAAAACCGAAAATTCCCCCAATTATAGTGCACGAAGCAGAAAACTTTCCTTTAATCTTACAAGATATTAAAGAAACAGTGAAAGGGGACTTCAACACCCGTCTAGAAAATAATGGAGTGAAAATAAATCAATCGGAAATTGAAGATTACCATAACTTCAAAAAAATTCTAGAAATAAAAAAGATGCCATTTCATTCCTTCAGGGACCCTCTTACAAAAACATTTTCAATATTAATGAAAGACATTCCCTATTCATAATCGACGCAAGAAATTTATACTGGTCTACCTGAACTAAAATATGTTGTTAAAGTGTCTAGGTTATATAATAAAGAAAAAATGCCTATCAATATGTGTACAGTGGAACTAAAGGACGAAGCAAATTCTAGAAACATTTTACATCAGACGGTTTGATTATTGTATTGTAAGATTCCAGGCACAAGTAAATAACAAAGCTATTCAATGTAAAAAATGCCAAAGAATAGGGCATATGTAGGCTAATTGTTATTTAAAACCTAGATGTGTTAGATGCCCGGGGAAGCACCATTATTCAGAGTGTAAAATGAGTAAAAAGTACACCCCCGTCTGTTGTAACTACCAAGGCCCGCACACCGCCAACTACCGGGGATGCCAGGCATTGAAGGAAACAGTCAAACGCCGTAGTTTTCGTTCTCACTCACTGAAGGCCAAACCAATATCAACCAATGGGCAACAGGAGCCGGGCCTAAATAATTTAATGATAGAAAAGGTAAACGAGACGAAGCAAGGCCACCAAACAGGGCGAATTCCCTCGTCTGCCACAAAGAGCACGCATTCCAAATTTCTCGGAAACTGTTACTCCAAATGCAAGCATAACTAAAATCCAAATTACAGAAATAGTAACACAAGTAATCGCGCCTATTATACCTCACATAGAAAATATATACAAACAAATATTCCAAAAGTTGCTTAATGCAGAAATGAAAGCAAATAATATCAATTTTAATTTTAAACTGGAATGCAAATGGGCTGAAAAGGCAAGAAAATGAATTCAGATTTTTCCTTTCAAACTGGGAAATAGATATTGCATGTATCACCGAAACCCATCTCCATGGTAATTTAAAATTTAACGTTCCAGGGTATGAAACCTAGAGGCAGGTTAGAGCAGCAGAAAAGGCATCTGGGGGAGTTGCGTTAATAATAAAAAAAGCATCCAACATCATGAATTAATTATACCATTCTCCGTTAACTTAGAAACGGTCGGCATACAAATCAGCTCAATTCATCGCGACATGATAATATCGGCCTATAAACCACCAAATAAAACATTCCCAAAAAAGACCCTAAAAAGCATTCTAAACAATATACCAATGCTAATCTCGGTAGATCTAAACTGTAAAAATATTGTATGGGGCTGTAATTCAGCAAATAAAGCAACAACATTGGCCAACAAGTCGAAACCAAATGACAATAAGGAAGAAGGTCAAATCCCCGTATTCATTCTCAATTTAATTAAAGAAAAACGAATACTAAGACGGAAATGGCAGAAAACGCGACACCCATATGAAAACGGAAACTAAATCAAACTCAAAGAAAAATAAAAACAAATATCGACGAACATAGATTTAATAGATTCCAAAATGCCATTGCTCAAATACCGAAAGGATCTAGACACCTATGGAACACAATTAAAAAATTAACTAAAGAAAGTAATAAACAATCTAACAGAAAAATAACAAACTAACAGCTAGTCCACTAATTTCGAAGCACATTTACACCAAAAAAAAGGATAAACAAAAAGCGTCAGCTTTAGCCACTAATTTCGAAGCGACATTTACACCAAATAAACCGGAAATCATGAATCAAAATAGGCAAATTGAAAAGTGTCTCTCTCTCTCTCTCTCTCTCACTCTTCCATTCACAACATTCCCTCAAAAAGTAAAATTCATATCCCCATCTGAAACACGTAAAATAATCTTTAAATTAAAACTAAAGAAATCAGCAGGCCATGATCAAAGAACAAGGCAGATTCTGAAGGAGCTCCCTCGGACAACAATAGCAGGACTTACAGCGATTTATAATGCAGCTCTAAGATTTAATTACTTTCCGTATATATGGAAACAAGCTATAATAATGCCAATAGGCAAATGTGGTAAGGACCACAGTTTATCCTCAAATTATAGATAAATAAGTTAACTTCCTAGTGTAACATATCTAGTACAAGATATTTACCAGTAATTTTGAGACAAAATTTTTTTTGGTTATTTAACGTCGCATCAACATCTAGTTCATTAGCGACCACTATTGGCATTAACGTTATGGTAACTATGAAGATTAAATTTTTTTAACATACACAAAAGAAAGGACGAACACAATACAATCATGCCCGAGGCGGGACTCAAACCCGCCACCCTTCGGTCCTAAATCGCTATGACACTACTGCCTTAGCGATCTCGGCCACCGGATCGGCAAGACGACCCTATATAACCTTCATTTCGTCATGTTAATATTAAAAAGCAATAATTGTGAGATATTCGACTAACATACACAAAAATGGTTCTGATCTTGGGATTTGGTCAAGTACAAATTAAAACGCTAAATCGCTTAATTTGCCGTCACAAATTTAAACACTAAATCGTTTAATTTTCGTCACAAATTTAAACACTAAGTCGCTTAATTTTCGTCACAAATTTAAACACTAAATCGCTTAATTTTCGTCACAAATTTAAACACTAAATCGCTTAATTTTCGTCACAAATTTAAACACTAAAATGCATGCGTTTTGCCGTGATGCCTTGTCCTCCAGTGGAGCTATTCAAAATGGACTTTCGTCTTATACCTGTTTGTACGATGGTATGAAGTATTGTATATACGCATATAATAATTATGCTCTAAAGATGGAATTAAATATTCCGAAACATAAGCAAAGTGGAATGATTTGAAGCTTTTTATTTGTACTTTGACCAAATCTCACTATCCGGAACATCCGTAAGTATTGCATTAATGTGTATATCATTGGTGCTTTTAGTATTAGCTACGACGAAATAAAGGTTTTAACATTTCGTCTTAAAATGACAGGTAAACTCAAAAAAAATCTTTTACATATTTTAATGTCTTATATAAAATTTTATGTTTCATACATTTTGTATAAAATGTATTGTAAATATCGACCTTAGTTCTGATGTAGAATTTTATATTTATCAAATATTTTCTGAGTTTTAAACGCATGCAATTTACAGAAACATACAGCTGCACGAAAATACAAAATAATATAAATGAATGCGTTGAAAACGGTTGATACAGGAGAGGTATTTTATATTACAAGATTTCTCGCATGCATGCGCTTTTCTCGTTGAATTTACTTTTCATTCTAGTTGAAGTCTTCAAAACAAAGCATAATTCGCTTTATGCGAATCATATCTCGTGGTTGGTTGCGACTCTATCTGACCTCTGGGAGATGGGTTGACAATGCAGAGCCCCCATAGTAAAATTTAAATCGCATTGACATCAATGAAATAAGAATATACCCGAAATATTGAACATCTCGCTGCTATGTTTTTTATTGACAAAGGAATGGAACACAACTGTTCGACGAAATACGATCTCGTAAAAGAGTTTATATTTTATTTTTAGAGATTTTGTATGAGAACTGTAGGATTGTGTGCTTGAAATGCTGAACAAACTGTAGTTTGTATTCTGCAAACGATGAAGGTAATTTCAGTTTATTCGACGTTTAAAATTCTACCAAAGGAAATATTTGTGAGTCTGTGACATCTTGTCAAAGCTCTGAACTGTACGCAAATCATCATAATGTATACTTAGTAAAAACTCAAGCAATTAGCGTTTATTAACAAAACGAAGAACTTTGTTTAAGAAGCGCAGGATTTCAAACACGTAAATGTAATTATATATTGATACAGGATAACCAGGAAGGAAAAAACAAAACTTTGAAAATAAGCTTTTGAGTCAATTTTAAAAATATTTTGTTTAATAAACTCCTTCAGTATTTCTAATGGTTTAGCTGCTATTGCAGCTCAGCACTCAAAGGTCGATTTGGAAAAAAGGCTTTCTATGCAAACATTTGAATTTCAGAATCACACAAACACTCCATAAATATGTAAATTATTTATTATTTACAAAGAAATTAATATATTAGCTCATAAATGAAAGTGATAAAAACTAAAATAAAAAAGCACTTAATTTACACAATTCAATTACTCTCTTTTATTTCTGTGTTACTTTTTTTGTGAGCATATATTTATATATTTCATTTCTTTTGTAAATAATAAACAATTTACAAGTTTGTGGAATGTGTGCGATTCTGAAATTCAAATTTTTACATACAAAGCCTTTTTTCCAAATCAACTTTTCAGTGCTTATTGCAGCTCAACCATTCGAACCAAATATCGAAGGAGTTTATTGGGCAAAACATGCTCAAAATTGACTTAAGAGCTTATTTTCAAAGTTTGGTAATTTCCTTCCTGGACATCCACTATAATCTACATGACTTTGAACACGAAGGTCACTGAATAAAACTCAGAAGAGCTGCGTTCATCCCTATATTTTAATAAGGTGCAGATATTTTTTAATTTTGATTTTGTACATTATAGCCAATGAAATATAATTTTGAAGCCCCCATAGTGATGTGGAAAAACAGATTTGAAAGGCTTAGGAGACACATTTCCAAGCTGTATCATATGTTTATATTATATAATTAGCAATACTACTGACAAAACGATTGTTTGAACACATCAATCAAACACTAAAATAAATAGCCAATGTTGTTTTGTATTCATTGCGAATTATTAATAAATAAACATTTTTAATATATATTTTAAAAACGTAACTTCATAGACTCCATGTTCACTGTCAGTCTAAAAAATTTCCTAAAGTCAAGTAAGTTTAGTTTTAATATTTTCTTAACATATTCTGTTTTTCATAAATATGCATCCTATCATGAATTCTGAAAATACTCTTGTAAACAACATTCTGCAGTCTTCTCCACCTTGTGTTCTTTAACGAAGAAGTAGATGTTCAGCAAATGCTGAAAAACGGGTAAAATCCACCACGAAAATTAGTTTACAAACAATTTTAATGCAAATTCTGATTGATATAAGTTGCCAATAAAACCTTCTAAATTCAATATCTCTATTTTAAAAGTGTCATATTTGGAGTTGAGTAACAAAGCGATCCCCTAAGTGAAAGGTTCTCATGCATGAATTACTGCTTGCTCTTGCCTATCAACTTGAGGACTTACTACCGGTTTGCACATTAAATAAACTACAATTAAAACCCCCTAAATTCAATATATTAGACTATTTGAAACAAGTGGTGCTAAAACAGTACGTATTTTATCACCCGTACTTTCACGCAAAATCACGCAAAAGTACTCAAATTTTCAAAAAATTTTACATGACCTCATTTCAACATTCTTTTATCTTGAATAGTGTTTATTAAGAGAAAACATATCTGTCTTCATAATTGTAGTTGTAGAAAAAGGGTGAAAAAAATAAATTTTGTAATTTTCGAAAAATCAGTTTTAATGAAAATGAGACTTGCGCCATTCTTTTAAACGTCCTTCACACTATCCAACAACAAAATATATTCAAAATAGATGGGGCAATTTTTTGAAAATTTTGAAAATGTTCCAGGCGCTCTATATGAAGTACCCTCAAAATTCAAATATCGGTTTCAAATTCAAGGGGTCGCGACATCAGCCACGTCGAATGAGGGATATCAATTTTGGAGAAAATCGGCTGAACGGTTTAGCCGCTAGCGTTTTTCACACATGGACGGGCGAACGGACGGCAACGGACGGGGAACGGACGGGCGAACGGACGGGCGAACGACGGGCGAACGGACGGGCGAACGGACGGCGAACGACGGCGAACGGACGGGCGAACGGACGGCGAACGGACGGGCGAACGGACGGCGAACGGACGGGCGAACGGACGGCGAACGGACGGCGAACGGACGGCGAAGACGGCGAACGGACGGCGAACGGACGGCGAACGGACGGGCGAACGGACGGGCGAACGGACGGGCGAACGGACGGCGAACGGACGGGCGAACGGACGGGCGAACGGACGGGCGAACGGACGGGCGAACGGACGGGCGAACGGACAGACGGACGGACAGACGGACGGACAGACGGACGGACGGACGGACGCAAGGACAGACGGACGAGTCTTTTTCGCGCAATTTTACAGAAGTTCCCCTCTACTCTGTAGCGAAAAAATAAAAGTATTAGAAGATGCATGTGTGTCTTCTCGCGCCTGTGAGCTTTTCATGTTTTTGGTTTTGGTTTTAGCTTTCTTTTGTTTGTTGTTTCCGTCTTTCAGTCGCCGTTTTCTTTTTCGCTGCATCCTGTCCGGAAGCTGAGACGATAACGGCGAGCACTGTCGGGTTTACGACGCCCCCACGGCTGGCTGGATCGGTCGCGCCCAAGTGCGAAGAATCTTATTTTCTGTGCCATTCAAAAGTTCTCCTTGGCGGCGAGGAGCGCGGATCCATATTTCCGACGCTATTCAATTGATGTCATCAGAAACACACCGAAAAGGAACCGGAGTTCATTAGTTCGCGTGCTGCCAGAACAGCCGGAACTTCTCGGTCCTCATCACAAGGTTCTTTTTGCACGCATCCAAGCGACACGGAAGAACGAAGCGAACCAACTGTTAAGAACGTCGTTACTTTCTTGTTGATCTCCGTCGTCTGTTTTTGCCAGAGTTTTTTTTTTATCCTCATGTCTCTACCATTTTTACAGACACTGTTGTTTTCTCTGGCACTATATCTAATTAATGAGTGAGCCAAGGGCACAGATGTTGGTTGTGGAGAAGCTGCTCCAGCTTAGAATTTCAAGCTGATAATGTACTTTAGAGAGAATGCTTGCAGGCTCATTTAAATATTTAAATACACCCGCTTTAATGCGATTAGGAAGCCAAAATGTATATTTTATGGCGATACTTAGCACGTTGAGCAATTTTTTTTTCGTGTATGAGAGGATTGTCGAGCGTATTGCTCCGTTCACTCCACAAAGTGCAAATTTAGTAATTACACCATTGCATTGTGCGCTCAATTATTCATTTCACACCTTTTCAGAAATTCAAAGGAAAATTTGAGAAGTTTTGTCTCAGGCATATCATCGGTCTCTCTCTTCGGTCCGTTAAGTTGCCTCTTCAAAACTTCATCCCCATTTGCATCCGGATGGATCCGAGAGTGAGAAGGCGACCCACGCGCTCGCTGGCCTAACTTATCGCCGGATACTGCGCCTTCGTCGGAGGAACCTCCTAATTACATAAGGTTGCTACGTTTATCTCACGAAGAAGTCTCGTCCATCATCTTTAATTATGGAGTTCACTTTCCGCGGAATCGACGACATCATTGTGGCCGCCCTTTCATTCCACGCACCCAGAGCATTAAAAGCTAAATTTGAGTTCGCAATGAGTTTTGCCGTCACTCCAATTTGATATATGGAGAACTGAAAAATGGAGTTTTTGTTCCTGATAAGTCTTAACTGGCTCTCAAAATGAACGAATAAAGAGTCGTTTTACTGCTTTGATTCTAAATCGGGTTGCATTCATTTGTCATAAATTTGCCTCACGTTTTCTTACCGCACTCATTTTGAACACTGCAAAATCTTTGTTCGTGGCTCACAATACCCCAGTGCCATTTCAGCTCATTCGGTATGAATAATTATATATTTATTCTCATAAAAATGTATATTAAGATATAAATCGTTTCACTGTAGTACTTTAAAAATACTTAACGAAAATATAATTAACTGGCACGTCAGTTCTGAAAAATAAAAATAAAAATATTCTGATTTTTTTTTAAACTAGACATCAATATTTCTTCTTTCTTAAAACAATTTGAAACTTCGATCAAACAAGTAACCTTTGTTTAAATTCAAGAAAATATCTTGTATGAAACGAAATTAAAGCCGCTTAAAAAGTTTTAATCACCATTTTATCTCCATCATATACATTCCCATGCTGACCACAGCACCATTACTCCCACTTCATACCATCGTGTCCAGCGAGCTCAATTACTATTACTATTATCGTTTCCATTACAATTTTAATTTCAATGCGGACTTCTGGCTCATTTCAAAACATTACAACAGACACCGATATTTCCATAGTGCCTTTCATCCCATTAATTCTCCCACCCAAAACCCTTGCCCCCGCCCGTCGTACAACTTAAGCCATAGTCCGTTTCCCGACCCGACTTCCTACCCCATCACCACAACCGCCACGACCCATGAAAGAGCTACCGCTACGCGCTCTCACATGTATAGAGGGATTTTCCTAAGAATGAGCCAAAGTGACAGCTAGTGCTGGCAACATAACTGAAGATTCTGTGGTCGTTGTGCCCTTGAACCCATTAGACTCCCTTCGCGCATTCGTTCGTTTGCAGTTGGCTAACTTGTAAAGGGCTTCGACACTTCCTTTTGTGGTGTCCTTGTCTGACAAAAATATAGTGCGCTGCGAGAAATAATTGATATTAGGAAGTGGAGTGTTATGTGCTCTTCTGTAAAAATTCTTTTTTTCATTATATATTACATTGAATTTACTTTTTGTGTGAAAAATATTATGTTTATTTTAAAACCGAGACGTGAAAGCGAGATCCGTACCGGTGCACGTGTTTCCGGCTTAAAATAATTTTACTTTCTATTTACATTCGTGGCAGTTTTCTTTCACTGGTTGTGAGAGCATGTTAAGAGACTTTGTACATACGTAATTAAATTTAAATATTTCCCGGACTCACGTACGTGCATGTACCTCAGCGAAACTCTTAGACTTCATAGAGATGTTTTCACAGAAGCCATTACCAAACACTGTACGAAGAGGCGTGGCTGAACAGCTGTTGCGGCGGAGGGATACTTCTCTGAATTGCATGTGATGTTCACCTGTTTTCGCGAACTGTCACTTTGGCTCATTCTTAGGAAAATCGTTGTATATAGAGCGATTTTCCTAAGAATGAGCCAAAGTGACAGCTAGTGCTGGCAACATAAGTAAAGGTTCTGTGGCCGTTGTGCCCATTAGACTCCCTTCCCGCATTCGTTCGTTTGCAGTTGGCTAACTTGTCAATGGCTTCGACACTTCCTTTTGTCGTGTCCTTGTCCGACAAAAATATAGTGCGCTGCGAGAAATAATTTATATTAGGAAGTCAGTGTAATGTGCGCTTCTGTAAAAATGTTTTTCTTTCTGTTACACTGAATTTACTTTTTGTGTGATAAATATTATGTTTATTTTAAAACCGAGACTTGAATGCGAGATGTGTACCGGTGGACGTGTTTCGGGCTTAAAATCATTTTTCTTTCTATTTACATTCGTGGCAGTTTTCTTTTACTGATTGTGAGAGCATGTTAAGAGATTTTCCACTTACGTAATTAAATTTAAATATTTCCCGGACTCACGTACGTACATATACCTCAGCGAAACTCTTAGACTTCTGCATAGGGGTGTTTTCACAGGAACCATTAGCACTTTACGAAGGGGCGTGACTGAACAGCTGTCGCGGCGGAGTGATACTTCTCTGATTGACATGTGATGTTCACTTGTTTTCACGAACCGTCACTTTGGCTCATCCTTAGAAAAATCGTTGTATACACGCACGCGCACGCATTGCCGTGGTGCGGCGCCTGGGCGGCACGCGCGCCTGCCTGCCTCCACCCCCGCGAGGGCAGCCGGGCAGCGTGCGGGGGCGACACGAACTTGCTCTCCCAGATCTCAGCGCGACTGCGCCACACAAGTTTTGATTGCGGCCATTCCCACACAAAGGGCGACGAAGGACGCGCCTCGGGAAGGCTCGCCGGCGAGCGATAGTCGCTTGTCCGCGCCGCCCCTCCAGCGGTACACAAGGAAGTGCTTCCTTCGCTCCAGCGGCGCACTCACGCCAGATTGAGGTTAACGGCGACCCCCACAGCGCGGGATTTCCTGCATTTGCGTCCCCGGCCGCCGCGCATCTCACGCGGAATGCCTTACGCCCATGTGCTGTTTACTCCCATATGGTGGCCAAGAACAGCTCGGATACGCATGTTTGTAGTTGAAACCTCACGCTGTGGCACTATAAAATGTTTATTACATTGCTTAATGTAATGAAAGATAATTTTAATAAATCTCTTTACGTTAACGGTTTTTAATCATTTCTACTACATTATTTATTGACACTGCTTCTGTTCTTCAAATTCACTTATAGTCTTTAAAACACTTTACATGTCAAAATAAGAAGAACAGTAACCCATATATATGAGTTACTGTTCTCGCAGTATATATATATATATATATATATATATATATATATATATATATATATATATATACTGCGAGAAGTCTCTGTTTTTAGACACATTCTTAATATCAGTATCAAATAACGACTTTAAAATAACGTACCTGTTACAAAGAATGCTACTTACGTAACATTGAGTTTAAAAAAAAATATAAGCATTAGGAGAATTTATTATTGACAGAAATTTTGACTTACTTGAACGTAATGTTTCATGAAATTGTTTTGCATCTCTTCCTTAAATTAAAAGAATTCGAATTCACAATAGCATTCCTTGTGTATCAGAAGTTTACAGTTATGAAAAGTGTCATCCACCAAATGCATTTAGAGGCTAAAGGTTTTTAATTTCAGTTTTCTTTTTAGTTCTCGCTACAAAGTAGAGAAAGTTACGTAATGCTGAGCGAAAACAAATCGGTGAATTTTCGGCAGAAAAGCAATTATTACAGGGCCCTGGTAACGAGGAAGAGGATAAATCGATTTGATAAATTTAGAAAAAAATCCTCTATCACGTGGTATAGACAGAACCTATATTTAGTCGATCCTTTATACCGAAAAATCGAATGTCGGCAAAACGTCTATCTGTCCGTCTGCCTGTCTGTCATAAACGCTAGCGGCTATTCCGTTCAACCAATTTTCTCCAAAATTGTTATTCCTCAATCGATCTCGCTGATGTCGCGGCCCCTTAAATTTGAAACCGATATTTTCATTTGGAGGGGGTTTACATGAAGCCCCTTCAACATTTTTCAAATTTTCGAAAAACATCTCAATTTGTTTTTGATTTAATTTTGATGTTGAATAGTGTAAAAGACGTTTAATAGAATTGTGCAGGTCTCATGCTCGTAAATCCTGATTTTTCTAAAAATGCAAAAGCTCAAAATTTTTGTACAACTAAAATATTAAAGATATAGTTTGTTTCTTAATGAAATCTGTTCATTCAAGATAGATTTTGAAATAAGATCATGTACAATTTTTCGAACATTTGAGTATTTTTCGCGAAATTTCGTGTGAAAATACGGGCGAGAAAGTACGTGCTGTTTTAGCACCATTAGTTTTCGTTGAACGTATCCTTCTATAATCAAGAAACCTCCCTTCATCCGTCACTTACGGTTTTATTACTTCCGGTTCAGTAACCACAATAATCAGGTGTCATGTGACGCCTCTCCGTCTCCTGACGGGGACTGGTCATGTTTCGGTGAATTCATCTATAAGATTTATAGACATTTTTCTGAAAAAAGGTGTTTTAAGTAACTAATACGCTTTGGGTGACTTACGCCACCTACAGACCGGGAGCGGTAGCTCAGTGCAGCAACTGATGTCACTGCAGCGCCTCTGACCGGGAGGTCCCAGGTTCGAGTCCTGACGGCGGCAGGATTTTCGTCACTAGCTATTCGGCTAGGTCGAATTCAGTCGCTGTCTGGAGGAGAATTCTAGCGGCCGGCTGCTCTGATCTGTAGTTTTCCGTGGTTTCTCCGATCAACACCAGGTGAATGCCGGAGCAGTACCCTATTGAACGGGCCACGGACCGCGCGCGATCTGTCCTTCCCATTCATTGTCCTATCCTCTCCCGTTTCACACACACTTACACTAGCATGCAATACACTATCACATATCCCAGGAGACCGGTCGGGAGCTTAGAGCTTGTCCCGGCGGGGGCGGTGCCCCGCTGGTGGGAGAGTCCTGGTTAGGGGGAAACCCCACTAGCCCACGGTAGGTCGGCGCCAGATCTCGCCATCCAGCGGGGGAAGATCACCGCCATCTCCCGAGAAAAAACATGCACTACACTAACGGGACTAATGACCAGTGCAGTTGACGCGCCCGGAAACACGAAAAAATCAATCAATCAATCAAAGCCACCTACAGGGATTGATAGCTCCATCGATTGCTTCTGACACAACAAATTGACTGGCACAATCATTACACTTGTAGAACACTGAAATAATTCTAGAAAAAATGTTTGGATGATTTTGTAGTATGTACTATTACGAGGGCAAGTAAAAAATAAGGTTCCCAACGCTGTACACTCGCCACGCGAGAAACTAGAAGAAATCCGACCACACCGCCTTCATTGTTGATCCCCCCCACTCCATTCCAACTACCTGGAAGATCACTGCGAAGCTTAGTGCCAGTCTAACAGCCATCCGCGATGGAGCCCGCAATCGCCGTCACCGCCAGGTGTGAAATCCGTTCAGTGATTCGATTTTTAAACGCGAAGAATTTTACACCTATTGAAATTCATAGACAGTTGGAAGAAGTTTATGGCAAAGCTTGCATCAGCGTCCAGCACGTCCGAAAATGGCGCAGGGAGTTCTCGAAGGACGCACACGTTCACGACGAGCAAAGGAGCGGGAGGCCATCGGTGTCCGACGAAGTCGTGGCGAAGATTGAGCGCATTCTCCTCGAGGATCGAAGAGTAACGCTTCGGGAGCTGGCTGATCAGGTTCCTGAGGTTTGTGAAAAAACCATCGACAACATTTTGACCGAAAAACTTGGTTATCACAAGGTGTGTGCGCGGTGGGTCCCGCATATGCTTTCAGAAACCCACAAAGACAATCGCGTCAAGTGTGCCGAGGGGTTTCTTCGAGAATGCGCCGAGAATACTGAAGAATTCTTGGACTCCATTATTACGGAAGATGAAACGTGGTGTCACTACGTCACTCCGAAAACAAAAGAAGACTCGAAACAATGGCTCCATCCCGGGTCGCCGAGGACGAAGAAGTTTAAGCAGACGCTGTCCGCAGGAAAAGTGATGGCTACGGTGTTTGGGACCGAAAAGACGTCTTGGTTACCGAGTTTATGCCTAAAGGGACCACAATAAATTCGGACAGGTACTGCGAGACGCTAACGAAACTCAAAAGAGCCATCCAAAATCGCTGGAGAGGAAGACTGAGCAAGGGCGTTAGGTTGCACCACGACAACGCGCGACCGAATGCCTCTCGACAGACCACCGCCCTACTGGACAAATTCGGCTGGAAATTGCTTGATCATGCCCCTACAGCCCTGATCTTGCTCCCAGCGACTTCCACTTGTTCCGAAATTGAAGCAACACTTGGGTGGACAACGCTTCAGCACAGATGAAGAGGTGAAGGAAGCGGTCAACAAGTACATTGGCGGCCTAGCGGCGGAGTTCTTCGAAGCGGGTTTTCAGAAGTGGATAACTCGTCAGAAAAAATGCGTTGAAAGATTTGGCGACTATGTAGAAAAATAGTTTGAAATACAAGCTTTCAGATGGTATACATATTTATTGCAATAAAAAATGCCTTAACCCTGAAAAAAATGTGGGAACCTTATTTTTTACTTGCCCTTCGTACGTGAGATGAAGGTTTTTGTAAAGTACGTTAAGGGATACAAACAAGTAGGAAAGTTGTTTGAAGAATGTTGGAAAGTTACACTTTAAAAAGAAGACAGTGGCTAAAACTGTAAGATTTCAATAAATATGACGTAATGTGAATGAAGTATTAATTTATTTATACGAGAAAGAAATAGTAAACAGCATCGTCAGCAAAATAAGACTTATAATATCGGTTTGCAATGCAACAACGAGTACAGTGATCTAATACTGAATTACTATACTCTTTCCTCTTTTTACTCACTTTACGACGTAATTCATCCGATTGACAATAATTAAATCTAATTTTGCGATTAAACAAAAAAATTAAAGAACTTTTTTAATCGACACTTTTTCATATTACTTTGGGTGTCTAAAAATACAACTAAGTCGGGCGACAGTAACATATTTAATTCTTTATATTGTGAACTTGCAAAGCACAGATACAATATTTTAACTTAAAATAACCGTCGGAGGCTCCACCCTAAACAATTATGTAATAAGAAGTGTACATATGATTTTTGCAGAAACCCGATTGTAAGAAAGATAGTTGATATTTAAACTAGCGGTACCCCGGATAAGCGCAGATTTTCTCGTACTAGCTTGTTTCTTATTCTCTTGAGTCTACACTAGATTTTTGGCTTTGCCCCCACCTTCCTCCTATCTTCTATCCATCGACTTCTAAATGGCCTACCAGTGCCACTCGCGTATGCTACCGCTCCACTGAGGACATTCACTTTAAAGAGCTCTCTCGAGCTTCTCAAACGTCGCAAAGACCTATCTCTGCCTTGATCTTTTCAATACTTCCCACAGTATAGCTTGGGTCCATCTCCGTGCTTTTACCATTGTTCTGAGAGTAGAGGTCCGCCCAATTCCTCAATTACGCAAACTTATCGCACACACTCTCGCACACTTTTAGAATATAAATGTAATACTGTAACGACTCGGAATGTCTGCGTCACGCAGATCTTAGTATAACTAAAACTGACCGTTGTATGGATACGCGGTCTGTAAAATGCTTCACAGCTTTGAATCTATGTATCTGAATGACTGATACCATTCGTTTTCCAGGCAACAATGCAAACTTGCTTACTTTATCATTAAAATCTTTCAACTTGGCACATTATTCAATTTTTACAAACTTAATTTACACTTCAAAAATGTTATAAAAGGTAATATTTACAGTAATTATCAGTCAACGGAATGGTTTAATTTGCATGTAATATTTATATTATAGAAATAGTGTTTTATCAAGACACATGTACATTTTTTGAGTTTTCAGTTCCTTGATAGAATTAAAATATGCCGTACAATTTTCAGTTCATTACACTCAAAGTTTTGTGTTTTCGAGAAATTTCATAAGAGATCATCTTAAGAACTTGCACTCAAAATACAATAAATTATAAGCTAGTAGTTCAACATCATGGTACAAAATCTCTCTTTTCTAATCTCCTTATTCTTAGCTAACTTTTCCCCTACCTCCTTCCCAGCTGCTATCTATCAGGGCCTAAAAGATATTTATTTCATATTCTCTCAATTTTCGTTCCTCTAATAGTGGAATTGAAATACGAGTTTAAGAGAATTATAGATTAGTATAAGCTGACCCATTACACAAATATTAATTGAAAAATAATTTGAGAAGCATTTTTTGAGATAATGTCGTTTGAGCGTTCCGAAGATGGATAATTTTGATATCATTTTCACAGCAAAATTTCGATTTGTTTTAGAAATTTCATCATAAATAATTTCAAGTACTTGTACTCACAAAATCCAATATAATATAAAGAACATTTATGGTGTAAATAATAACATGAGACATATTTAATCTAGTGGTTCTGCAATAGCACGTATTTTCTAGAATTTTCTAACGAATTTTCGACAATCCACGGGGAGAAACGTGAAAATAAGACCTGTGCCATCTTTATGAGTATATTTTACTCTATTCTTACGACAAATTTAAAGAAAAAATTAGTCATTTTTGAAATATTTTTTTAATGTCCCAGGATCTTCATGAGAATGTCCCCCAAAATTCAAAGAAATCGTTTCAAATTCTCGGGGTCCCATATCGGGCCAGATCGCTTTTTGGAAAAAATGTTTTTAATGGTTGGGGAGCTAGAATTGTGCATTGAGAAACAGACATTTTGAAAAAAACTTTTTCGCTACCAGAATTTTTTCAAAATTCCATAAATTTCTCATATATTACTCTTATTACTCCGTATCTTCGTACGCACACGAACACTAAAAATATTACATTTTAATGAGCAATAAAGATCTTACCAAAAAACTAATAACACTTAGAGTAAAAACAATAAATTAGTTTCGTAAGTTAACAAAACGTGACAATAAATGGCTGAAGGATATACATCGATATTTACATATTGATATATTATCTTGAGTAGTTCCTAGTGGAGTGTCAATACATTTATTCTCGGAGTGTCTTCATGTTCAGTGTCAATGCATCAAAACTATTTTCTTCCGTTCTCTGCGCTTCCTCTAATTTGAATTTCAAATGTTTTATTACTACAATTTGCATCTCTTAAGTGGCACTACCACCTGATATTTACTGCTAGGCAATCTCCAGCTTACTGTCATTCCAGATGTCGTAAAAGTATAAAACATATTTTTATTAATACTTCCAATATCTGCTTAATTGTCTATAAAACTTTGCCTGTTTTACATATTATCGTTAAAAATAAAATTAGTAATACTTTAGATGATTAGGGATCTTGTAGGTTGGAGATTTAAATTGGAATCTATATATGTAAATTTAATGGTGAGCAAAAGAAACTTTCACGAGTCTCTCATTTTGTTCTTCAGTTTCCATGACTCTTCATAATCTGTTCCATATTCACATTCACTGCTATCATCATATATTCGTAATTTTTTACCCATGGTGATATGTAAATCAGGCTTTTCTATCTGTTATTATTGGTTATTCACCTATGTACTACTTTATGTGTCAAGTTTAAGGGTGATATAGGATGTAATGGAGAAACTCTTAAAGTGGTTAGGTAAATTTTATGTTTAAATTATTTACATAACTTTTAATTTTTGCAATTACTGTAAATGTATTGGAATTATGTCAAGAATATTATCTCAAAGATTCGGCAATAAAATTAATGTTTAAGCTTTCTTTCAGCTGTAACTTCGCACATCAGGATTAATAACAGTGTTGTTCCAAAGATGGTTAAAATTGGTCAGTGTGATGAGGAGAGTCACGCAATTTTGTGCATGAAAATCGATACGACTATCTTAATGGACGGAAATAACACGAATAACTTATATTAGAAGCTTTGAACTGAAACTTAGTAAGCACTCCAGAAGTACGATTTAGTTGGGCCGATCCGTCGCTCAATAAGATATTTTAATTTTGGCGGTAGTTTACATGAATCCCCTCTGACATTTTCAATCTTTTCTAAAAAGTAGCTACAATTTGTTTTTATACAATTTACAATACTATTAGAAACAGCATTTACTAATATGGTATATGTCTGATTTTCATTAAAATCTCTGAACTTTTGAAAATTCCAATCGTCCAAATATTTTTTGTACTTGACCTACACCCTCAATACCAAAGCCAAATCATTTCTCAGTGCAATTTAACCCACCTTTTATTAACTTTAAAAGATACGATTTTTTTAAATGCGTTGCTCTTGAATAATTTTCACGGGAATTGTGATACACTTCCTTAAATATGTAAACAAGAATGTGTCAAAGTATCTATTTTTTTATTTTTTTCGCAGGGACAGAACACAAAACACTGAATTAAATGACACAAGTGAAAACTCGAATTTTCAGACATCACCTATTTCTACATTTTGTACCTCTCCTAAGTATTACCAGCAGATAAATTCCTTAATTTAATTAAATAAGTGAGACGAAAAACTTCGAATTACTTCTTGTAAAATTTCACAAAACATTTTATAAATATAAGCAAATTTAAATTTTTTGATTTTCGAAAGTGCCCTAACACAATTTCCACAAAAATTGCTTAACATTTTTCTCCAAAAACTTTATATTTTAAGTTCTTGCTCTCTGATATTTCGAAAGTCTCATTTGATGAAAATATTTAGAAACCAAAAAAGAAAGCATGTAAAAATGTAGAAAATGTTTATCAAATTTAATATTGAGAAAATTTATTTCAGTGGATCTAAACCTAATCCATCCTATTTAAATGTTCTACATTTTGGTATCTACAAAATTAACGATTTCATGATAACAATGAAATAGAAGAAGATATTCTTTCTAGTATTTATTAATAATTAGTTATTATAAGGGACTCCACGGTCATATATTTACAGAAGTCGTTTTGTCGCGGCCATTTCGCAGATGCATGTCGAATGTCTTTTCATAACATCTTTTTTAGAAAGAAAAGTCGTACCCAATAATTCAATTATAAATATACAGAACTTCATGAATTAGAACACGATTTTGGACGCAAAAGACATTTCAAACAATATACGAGAATAAACCTAAAGAATGCTATTAAAATTGGCGTGTGCATATCGTGTCAGAGAGAAAGCCACTACGTCAGCGGCCTCTCTGCATAATTACCTTAGAATCTTAGGAAGAGAATGCAATTCACCGCTGCCGTCATCGCTACCGCCTCCATTACCAGCAACGTCAGGCTTCGTCTCTCTCCACGTCCATTCCATTTCCGCTCTGCACGTTATTTTCGTGCGAGATGATTACTTCCCTTTTTCGACTTCCCCCATTTGTCTGATCTTGATAACCTACCACCCGAGAGAACACAATCGAGGGTCTAAGAGTGAAAACAAGGAAAATGTCTAGCGCAGTGAAAAGTAGTGACAGAGGGAAAGGCGTAGCTACTAGCATTTAAAAACGTTAAACTAAATGACCCAACGCTCATAGAACAGTCAGCTGCGGAAAAGCGGACGTGTCCTGCGGCCCGAGGTCGCGCTGCTTAATGGCTGTGGTCGCTTAAAAAGACGCAAACCGACACGCCACAACTCTTGCCGTTGGGTCATAGTTGGAAAGCGCCGGGAGCGAAATAAATCCAGGGACGGACCGTGGAGGGGGGGAGGGGAGGGGAGGGGTGGAGACATTAATGCAAATGTGCGGAGCAAACAAGGCGCGCACGGGACCTGCCGGGCCGCGGGCGGAGGCGCGGGCGGAGGCGCGGGCGGAGGCGCGGGCGGAGGCGCGGGCGGAGGCGCGGGCGGAGGCGCGGGCGGAGGCGCGGGCGGAGGCGCGGCGGAGGCGCGGGCGGAGGCGCGGGCGGAGGCGCGCGGCGGAGGCGCGGGCGGAGGCGCGGGCGGAGGCGCGGCGGAGGCGCGGGCGGAGGCGCGGGCGGAGGCGCGGGCGGAGGGGGCGCGGGCGGAGGCGCGGGCGGAGGTGCGGGCGGAGGCGCGGGCGGAGGCGCGGGCGGAGGCCCAGCCGCGAAGGAAAAAGTCGCCCTTCAGGGAGTGCAGTGGGAAAGATGCCCTTGTTGCCGGCTAACCGTATTTGTAGGAGGAGATTAAGGGCAGCCTTAAACACGTCGGACATATCCCCTTCGGTGTTCGGGTCGAATGCTGGTGCTTTTTGTTATTCTTACCTCATCCTTCTGCTGCAAATGTCTTCCCAGTTTTCATCATTACCGTAGTCATCTCACGTTCACCAATGTATCATTCAATCATTTCTGTTTTTCCTTTAAAACTATTTATTAATTTATTCTCCATCCCGTCTTCTTTTCTCTCAGTGTTATTTTCCCGTAAGTTGACCTCCTCCATTCACTACTCATTTCATAGGATTTTATATCATGATTTTTGTTTTACCCTTACCCTCTTCCTCCTCATTATTACTACTATTACTATTATTACTACTGCTACTACTACTACTACTATTATTATTATTATTATTATTATTATTATCATTACTACTTCTATTATTATTATTATTATTATCATTACTACTTCTATTATTATTATTATTATTATTATATTTTTCTCATAATAAATGTACGCGAAGAGAAAATAAAAGGAATTATAATACTTTTTGGAAGGTCAATTTTCATGCGGAAAATACGTCGGAATTTGGTTTGCAAAAAGGATTACACTCGGGTTTATTTAAAGCAACGCCAACAATTTGGTATGAATAAAAAAAGTCTCATTTCCAGATACTAGAGAGGAGTGTGAAACATATCAAACGTTTTTTACCAAAGCATCCGCAAGCAGCGCGTCTGGCACAAACATAAAATAAGCGCGCCATGCCCAGTTTGCTCGGGAAGTCCACTTCGGGGTCAGGTGCCCTCGCGCCGCCGCAGGTCGTCCCTTTCCCCTTCGCAAGAGAATTCAGAAGCACCGTCGGCATTCGCGCCTCGCGGCCCAGGCGATCGACGCCATCAATTATTCATTCGATTCGTGCGCCGCAGGCCCCGGCGTGTCTCGCCGCAGTAACCAGGTGCCCGGCGACTGCGAACAGCGCGGAAAGAGAAGCCCCACGTAAAACAGACGGCGCATTAGCGCGAATGAAATAGGACGGGCGCGCTCGTTACGAGCAAACCACGTTTCGCAGAGCCACACGCACCGCGGATGGAATACTAAAACTCTTGATGTTGTATTCTCCCCAATATAGGGCATCTCCAAAAAAATACGAGGAACTTTCGCCATCTGACAAAGACATTGCTAAAAATATTCCATCTAGAGTTTTTAAGAGGTTTTGCGTCAATGTCGCGGACCAACTTTGTCGCTTTGTTCTTCTTAGGGTGGTACGTGAGAACATAATTATTTTGTGTGACGAGAAAGGAAGAAAATCCACCCGACGAAGGAAAAGCAAAAACAAAATTCAAAAGTGTTTCATTTTTACGTAATTAAAGAACTTTTTCACGACGCTAATTAGCGGATCGCTGTTCCAGTGATTTAAACAGAAATTCCCACTCGAGTTACACGAACTTTAAACGCGAAATGCTAAAACAATTAACCGCATTCTTCTAAAGTATGTGCGCACAGTTAACCAACGGTAAGGGACCCATTGAAGACGTGGCCGAATTAGAGAGAGGCAGATCCGCTTTGCCGCCCGCTCGCCCGAGCAGCGGCCGGCGGTGGCAGAGGCAGCCACCGCAACCGCCACGAAGACCCAACACAAGCAGCACGAAAGGGAAAGTAATGGGTTGGAATGTAGGGGAGGATGAAATCCAGCGTAAATACAGAAAATACACGTTATATGTTTTAAAAGAAAAAAATTAAGAACTTGTAGAGAAAGTCCACGCCCCATTATTTCTTTCCCTACCGCAAAAAAAAAAATTAATGGAAATAGTAAAGCTCAACAATTACTTCTTTAGTATTTTGTAATATGACCCTCCACCCATCAAAAATATCTTCCCTTTAAATTGTATCCTTGGCAGTTTCGTTCGTTTCATTTTCTCAACATTTGTTCTCGTGTCTTAAAATGTCTTTCCTAATACTATACTTTTATATCGAGATAACGCAACCAGAAAAACGAAACGTCACCTTTAACGGCTACCTTCCGTTCAGAACATACGAAACAAATAAGCTGTATGAAAAGATGGAGTATGAGTGCTCCTAGAAAAGGTATTGGTGGCACATGTCTTCCAATGCTTCAATTCTTTCGTACATCTACTATTGCATCTTACGTAGTGATGATAGACGCTTGAAGACATAGCGTTGCTACTTTGCCGCCCATCCCCCAGAGCCATTACCGCGTCCTAGCACCCGCTTCTTTACTCCAGCTTGTGCCGCTCTTCCCTTGCCGCCGCCTGCGCCTTTTTCAGCCGTCTGTGGACGAGCGGGCAGGGTCTTATCGGGGGCGCAAGGGCGCTGAGCAGCGGCAGAGCCCGATATCTCCGCCCGCTGCCCGGCTAAGGAGCTCGCCCGCCCCTCCCCCCCCCCCTGCGCGAGCGGTCTCCACGGTCGCCGCCCGGCGTCCGCATGGCCGCACGCGGCAGTACGCCGCGCTCCTTCCACTGCTTTCTCGGCTCGCGCAAGACCCCTCGCCACTCGTTACTCGAGTTTTTCAGGTGATACGAACGTTTTATTTTGGATACGAAAATACAAAGATCAGTGTTAATACACTACACCAATATGTTTGCAAAGTGTTGTAAATGTGTTGTAATACACCACGCATTTGTTGTAGCTGCTTATATCTACTTATAATAATCCTACTAAAAATCTTAAAATGCAATTTATTACTAGGGTACTACTAGGGTACATTATAACTATCTTGTACTTACATTACTACTAGGGTAGTAGGGGTATCTTTATATAATATATCTACATTGGGTCATGATTTGTGAATTTATTTAGGAATGTATGGAAAGGAAATTTATTCTTGTTGCGGGTTCTATGTGTTAGATTTTGGCCGAGTCTTAGAGGTTTTTTTTTTTTGGAAAAAAAAAATGAGGGGGAAAAGTGTGGTTGTTTATCGATTCTAACTGGATTTTTTTATGAAATTGTGCATTGGGAATGTACCATGTGGCATTCGTGATGGTGCGAAGGAACTGATTTTGGATTACTTGGAGTTTTTTGGAATCAGATTTGGTTGCGCTGATCCATACTTGGCATCCATATAATAGTAGTGGTCGTATGATAATTTTGTGTAGCAATAAGGCAGTATTGTATGGTTCGCGTCGCAATGCTGAACTCACAGCTGCAGTTTGTTGCGTAGCGAAGCGGAAAATTCAAATGCTGTCCAAATTTATAACCGTGTCCTTAATGTGCTTTGTTTACTACATTGCAACACCCTACGTTACACCACACAAATGTCCACTCAGAACATTAGTAATTATTTACGTAATTAATACAGAAAGTTTGTCTTTGAAGTACTAATGAAATGCTTCCGGTCGACACGACGAAAGGAAGCGAGTTCTTTGCCAGTTTTCCATATGTGAATCGCATCTTAAAATGCAGCTCTCCAATCGAGAAACAATAAAGAGAAAGCTACTTCCGAGCGCGAATATTGAAAAACTAATGCGCAATTTTCATTCGTGAAAATTAGTTATTTAGAGAAATAGTAGTTACATCCGTTACCCTAAATAGAAAATAAGATTCTTCAAATAAAATATTAACACCATTTGTGTTAGCAATAACATATTACTGAAAATTTTAATTTTTTAAAAATAAAACGTTTCTGTTGCATTAGTAGATTCACATATAACAACGAATAACAATTTAACACAGACGCGTACCACAAAGGCTGTTTTGTATTTTATTCTATAATTTATTTTTGTAATAAATTCTTTCTGTCCTAAATTTGTCTTCGTTATGGCCAAAACAGTCTCACATTGCCAGATATCCGACAATTAAACATGTCAAAATTAATGTATATGTGAATATAATATAAGCATTTGTATGCTGGCCAAACTACTCTAAAACTAGAATAATTTACATTCTGGGCGTAAACTGACGACGTAGTAGAAAAAGAGTAACAAAAGTAAAACTTTATGTTTCAGACCGACCCTGTAAGGGCCTATCTTGTTTATCACCACTGACCTACAGTACGTTCGCTTTTCGTTTCCCCCTCACATTCCCCCTCCGTTGGCTGACCCCTGGCGGTCCCCCACTGCCATCCATCGCCCCCATCACGCACGGCGGCTCCCCTCCGCGTGACCAGCCGCGCGCCACACGCCGCGGCCGCAGCCACCGGCCCCGTGTGTCACCGTCGATACCCTCGTCATCGACCGAGGGCCTCCCCAGCCACACCCGGTCAACACTCCCATGTCAGCGAGCCCTCCCCCCCCGCTCGCCCCTCCCCATTCCCACCCGCCTAGAAGCCGTGCGGCTCCACCCGTCCTGCGGTCAGCAGTCCTCCGCCCGGCCTACCCCGCCGTCCCACCGCCGCCCGCGAGAGCCAACTTCTTACTTGCGGAGCGGCGGGGACAGCGTCGCGCGCGGCGCGGAGGGGGCGGGGCGGGGAGGCGAAGGCGAGAAGCGGCGGACGGCAAAGAGGCCGGCGCGGTCACCGCGTCGGGGAAGCCAAGGCGGGCGGAGATCTCACAGGGGCCAAGCGAGAGCAACGGGATGACGGGCTGCGAGGGGTGGCCAAGGCACTTCAGGTGGCGGCGGACGCTGCCGGGCCGGGCCGGGAGGGCGAACCAACGGAACCAGAGCAATGTGGGGCTGTAAAATACGAGGACCGGGTCGTGCGGAATAAAGCGAGCGGTAGATGTGCCTCGATGGCGTCGCGTTAGCTGAGTAGTTCGGGAAAGGAGGGGAGCACAGACGCTTCGTTGCTCAGTCTCTAAGGTTTAACGCGAAGGAGAAATCGCCGAGTACTTCCAAGTACTGAGAAACGCGACTTCGCGTCGCGAACGCTCCAAGAGCACGCATAAACGAAGAGACGCCGCAAGGCTGCGATCGCGTCTGGTCACCCAACCCCGCAGCGCCTTCTTTGCTCCAAGTCTCCCGCGCGCTTGGCTGAATGGGGATGCAACCCACACGGCAATCTCCAACCAGCAAACTACTACTAACGAGAGGGAATATTCACCTTTTATTAGTTAAATATTCTTGTTTTATCTTTATCATTATCTTATTATCATTATTTATATTATTGTTTTAATTATTATTAACCTCTCAGTCCTCTTTCTGCTTATTTCTTTTTTTTTTGTTTTGCACCTACGAAAATTATGCGTCACCTTTTCGAGATCATTCACTGATTCATTCACTATTTGGGCCCTTTCCCCTTAGAGTGAACTTTTTACCTTTTCACTTCTACGAGTATTACATTCTTGATATCATTTATGACCGGGAGGTCTTAGGTTCGAGTCCCGACAGCGGCACCCATCCTTCCTCTTCCTTGTCCTATCCTCTCCACTTTTCTCCGATCAACACCAGGCGAATGCCGGAGCAGTACCCTACCAAACGGGCCACGGACCGCGCGCGATCTGTCCTTCCTCTTCCTTGTCCTATCCTCTCCCCTTTACACACACACTTACACTAACATGCACTACACTACCACATATTTCGGGAGACCGGTCGGGAGCTTAGAGCTTGTCCCGACTGGGGCGGTGCCCCGCTGGTGGAGAGTCCTGGTTAGGGGGAAACCCCACTAGCCGACGGTAGGTCGGCGCCGGATCTCGCCATCCCGCTGGGAAGACCACCGCCATCTCCCGAGAAAAACATGCACTACACTAACGGGACTAATGACCAAAGCAGTTGACGCGCCCGGAAACACGAAAAAATAAACTAAACTTGAGTTCATTTACTAAGCCATTCACTCCATGGGCTTCCCTTAAAGTGAACTCTTTGGACCATTAAATAAATTGGATAAAGTCTTATAGTGGCAGAGATAGAATGTTTTAGGGATAAAAAAACATTAACGGAGACTAAGGAATTTTCAATTAGTGCTTACTTGATTACAAGTTCAAAATAAATATAATCGCAATGAAACCTTTGCATTTACTTAGTTTGAGAATTTACTCATATCTTACCCATTTTGAGGAAGGGAAACGATTTTAATTTATCATTCTTATAAAATACAAAGTTCTATATTTCTAACACTTTTACTCCTTATAAACTATAACTGCACATAGAAGTTGAATAAATTCAACGAATTGCAATTAAGCTTTTCTTCCAAATACAATTACCATGTTAAGTTAACTTCAACATTTTCAATGCACGAGCATTTGATATTTTTTTAAAACGACTGGAAAATTAATTAAATAAATTTTGTTCATTTATATGTTAAAGATTAAATATGTAGCAAAACTGCGTAATTTCCATTTCCGAATGCAATAATTCTTATCATCATACTAGGTAAGCGCAGTAAGGAATTAGCTTCTTAGAGAAAAACAAAAAACCGGAGCAAGGAAGCTAGAAGTTTTGTTCAGTTGCTTCCCGCAACACAGCCAAAACTCAAATCATCTCATTCGTCTGCGACAGTACAGCGTAGACTAACCCCAATGAATTATCGACAGTATCTTGTAGAATATAAACAAGTATTCTGCGCACTCAATTACGGATGAAGAAGCGTTTCCCGCAAGATCGCCGGTGATATATTTAGATCCCCGGCGCGGCGCAATTCCCCGCTTGGGCCAAGCAGTGCCGGCCACCGCGCCGCGGCGTCGTGCTAAATCACGGGCTTATTAGGGCGGCCGCCCTCCCCTCTCCCCCTCCCCCTGCGGCCCCAGGTGACGCCTCGGCCCGGACCGCCGGCTTACCGCGCCCTGGGAGAGATGTAATATTAATTTCGGTGAGTGGGCGAGTGCTTACTACAGTGCTGAATTTTCCTCCAACTCTGTTGAAAACGATCACCCAAGAAGTGAATCGCAGCTCTCAGCAAAACGCGACGATCGTTGTAATGGCATTCTGCGCTTTACTTACCATTTAAGGAGCTGTAAGCAAATTAGAGAACGGTACGAAGTTGCTGTTAGAATATCGATATTCATGACTTGCAACGTGTGGGAAGTAATTATTACTTACGATATAGTGTAAATCTGAATGCTGAGTTATTCCGCTTTTTATGGTTCCCTTCCTTTCGTCTTCGTCTCCTTTACTTTCGTCTTCTCTTTTCTTTCTTCTTCCTTTCTTCTTCTCTTTTTCTTTCCTTTCTTCTTCTTTATTTGTTATTCGCCTCTTCTAGTGGCATATCTGGCAATGGGGTATTGGCGAACAGGCTATAAAGAAATGATACTCGGCAATCCTGGACAAATATTAATAGAGCTTCAGAAGGGAGACGAACAGTAATGAAAGCTATATATAAGTGGTTTTACATTGCCTTCTAAGATGCAATAACTAGTTAATAGCATTCGTAACTTGCGCTGGATCCCATCCCAAAACCCTACATTTTTTTACTTTCTCGGGTACTAAATACGTAGTATAGAGAATGCAACGAAATACTACAGCGAAAAACTGCAATTTTTTGGCAGAAAAAATCCTATTGTAGGTTTCCTTTACTGAAAAGGTTGATACTTCTTGTTCCTATATGTAGTAAATTACTTCTTTTAACTTAGTGCGTAGATGAGATTCCGTTTTCTGGGTTTTTAATAGCGAAAATTAGTTCACGGCAAAACGTCACTGACAGAAGTCTGTCATTCTGTCCATTCATGCGTTCACTAAAATTTATATTCCTCGATCATCTGGCTAGTATCAGAACTCCTGGGACTTCAAACTGATATTTTGAGTTTGGGATGACTTTACTTGAAACCCCAACGACATTTTAAACTTCTCAAAAATTGATCCATTCTTGTCTTTAAATTTCTTGCTTGAATAGAATAAAATACACTTACAAAGATGGCACAGAATCGATTTTTACTATTAACTCCAAAACTGGAAAAGTGAAATTGCTTCGACCCCCTCATAAACTACATTAAAGAGACGCTTTCTTTTCTTCCAACGAAATTTGTTGTTCGCAATTTTTTTAATTAATGTCCTGTAGATTGATGAAGCGAACTTCGCATTTATACAAGCTACCTTGCTTTATTACAATTCGTTATAAAAAGGTAGTTTAAGTAATGTCATATACTTTTTTAAAAAACGAGTAGATGTCTTTTAATATGTTTATTTCCTGTTCAATTTAACACAAATTTTTCAGGATGTTGAAAAAATTATATGAACAGAACTTGTTTCATTTCATAATTACTGGTAATCATGTTTTTATTTTAATAATACAAAGAATAAAATTAGATTTTTAAATGAAAGAATTATTTAGAAATAATGTAGAAAATTATTTATTTACGGAGGGTGAAATATATCTCTGGGGGAGCGGTAACGAATTCGTTTTATGTTGTAATTTTTTCCTAGTTCGAAATGTTTATAGCAGGAAAATTTGTGGAAGAGTTGAAGAAATTAGATGGTTGATTAATGATAAATGTCTCAATTAATTCTATATATAATTCTTTGTGTATCATCTGATATCTATCTTATGTGATTAACAATTAAGCTTTTGAAAGTCTCCGTAATATATGTTGAATCAAGTAAAGGTAATTTAATTTTTTTCTCTCAAAAAGAACTTCACATTTTTTCTTTAAATTTTTGCTTCAGATAAGGCAAAGTATAATTGAAAATGGCGCACATCTTATTTTCGTTGAATTCTCTAAATTTTCGAAAACCCAAAAGCTATAAATAATACAAGAAAGTACAATATGTGCTGTTTTAGAACAACTAGTTTGTATACTACCATAATTATTGGCTTTTACTTGGAGCATATTGATCTTTAATTCACTATACAAATGTTCCCTGGATTATTCTACTTAATTTTCAATAATTAAAAATGAAATAGGGGGAAGGGTTTTGGTTTTTATATTACTATTACATTGATGTTTAATTCAATATGGATTTTGTTTGTTGTTTATGGACCAGGGGGCATTTTTCATTAGTCTGAGATATTTGTTTTGTATGACTTTGTGCTTATTGATATTTGGAGAGGCTACGTTTATCGATATTGGACATGCATTAAGCATTAGTTACCTTATTATTGTTTTGTATATGTTTATGTATTTTGAACATGAGAGAGCTTTGTGTTTGTTGATGCGGGGACGGAGATGAATTAGTTTGTTTTTGATGACTATGTGGGTTTTCCATAGTTTTATATCCATGAGAAGTCCTAAGTATGGGTTCCGATTGTGAGGTCCAGGTAATCGGGGAGTTGTTTATATCTAGAGGAGGGATTACTAGATAAGTAAATTTTCCGAGCAAGAAGATTTCAACTATGGTTTTACCAGAATGAAGTTCACAATTCCAGTGTTAAGTTGCTATTTTATTAATGTAGATTTTGCGTTTCTTGCATTGTGATTTTTCGTCTATTTTGAGATTTAAAACGAAGAAAGGTGGTGAGTCTCCGGTACATTTAAAGCTACTTTGGATTGTTCTTTAGGTCTGATTCCAAAATCTGTGAGATCTCGACTTCATCTTAACTGTCATTTTCAACAAATTTTGAACTTTTCTCTCAACAAGGCTCCATCTATGAAAATTTTCTTAGCGAGGCTTTGTGGCTTTATTTTATCCATTCTGAAAAGCACTTTTCAATGTTGGGAAATTCCGAAAGTCGACTCCTCTTAATATTTCCGAATTCATCGGAGCTCAGAAACCTTACAGAATCTTTTGATTTTATAATTTCATAAAAAGAGGATTCTGGTAAACCTAATTCGCTCTGTATTTCATTTTGAGATTTCCCTCTTTAGAACGCATTCATTATTTTAAGTTTATCACTTAAGGATAACACTTTCATTTTTCGTTTTAACATTTTAAGTATGTACCAAACATTTCTTCGCAATTGATACTTATTAACTGTACTAAGTTCGACTATAGTTCAGAACACACGCACATTTGGACATTCGAATAGAATACAATTCAAAAGGAATGTTATTTTTATGAAATTTAATAACACAAAAACAGCTGTTAGTTCCACGAAGTTTAAGAACGGGTGCAGAGCAGATGTTAAATTCACTCGACTGTTTTATAGAGATACAGACAATTAACAGAGGTCTATGAGGGAAAAAAGAACCTCTTATGGAGGTTTTTTAAAATATGTATTATTTTGGGTTTATATATTAATCATTTTGTATATATTATATTTATATATGTTATTAGTATGTATTTTATATATGTATGTAGATATACATAATGGTGATATATCCACACACACAGTACAGTCAAACTGGGTGAGTGACACTGAGAAGAGTAATGACAGAGTCACCATTTTAATCTCTAAACCTCTATAGGTTATTTTCCATCATTTTTCATGTCATCTAGTATGTGCATCATGATGTATCATGCATGTATGTATGTATGTATGTATGATGTATGTATGTTGTATACGAACATGCAAACATACGAACATGTCTAGGGCATGTGGGAATTAAAAATGATCACCATTTGCCCATAAACGTTTTGTGAGTGATTGCGTATAACAGAGTTAAATGCATTTATACATGTGGTTCGGGTCTGTGCAACAATGTATGTTTACAAATAAACATCACGAATATTAATTCTTGAGTGGTCGTGTGGATTACTATTGTTATCCAATCTACTTCATTCTTTGATTACAGCGAGAATTGACAAATTTTTGGTATGGACTTCTCAGTACCTTTCGTAAGCAAGTAATAACTACTGTACTATCGATAAGCTCCGGATACAGCTTGGATTACAATAGTAATCCACGCGACCACTCGCGTTTCAGTTCCTGACCTAAGCTGGCAACATGAATATCGCTGCAACCGATGCTCTGAATGTTGATGCAAAGAACAACAGTGAAGAAAGGTTGACCAAGAAGGGATTTCTAAAGGATATTTCCTAGTCCTTTATGAAACCAGAAATGAGAAGAAAGATCGAGAGAAAATCTGTGCCGACAGCAAGAAGAATACGCGGGAGACTTCTACTGGGAATCCGAGAAGGCGCCGAGGGTTCAGCGGAGTCACCAAAGGGCAACGTGGGATGTTGTTATCTCTGTGGACATCAACGAAAGATCACTCTACAGTACTGCGTATATTATGTCCAGTGCTTGTGCCTTCTTATGAAAATCTGTGATATCTTCATCTGATGTGGACATTGAAACACATCCTGAATAGAAGCTCCAGATGTTTAAATAAATTTGTGAAACTGTTTTATTTAATAATCGTAATACAATGTATACTAAGTCCACAATATATTTAGAGCACAAGACTTTTCAACAACAAATATCTACTTGCAAGTATTTGATTACATTTGTTTAAAGGCATAATAGATGAATTTTTGTGTAGCGTTTCATAGAATTTGTAATATTTCAATGTTCAAATAAATTTAATAGTATTTTGTAACTCTTCAGAGTTTCAGATACCATTACTTGTCCATGTTTGAACTAAAAGATTTTTTCGTAAAATATTGTTAATAAGAATTTTAAAAAATTGAATACAATTGTAATCCACGTGACCACTCGCGCTCCATCTTGAGCGAGACAAATGAAGGACTCGAATTATGACAAACTGGTCAGCTACACTCATCACAATACATAACAGTACAGTAGACTACGTTGAAGAATACATGTATTTGGAACAAATAGTATCATTCCAAAACAGACAGGAAAAATAAATTAATACTCGAATCTCTAACGCATGGCGGGAATTTTACAGATTATCATTTATATTGAACAAAGAAGAAGATATAGTCATTAAAATACTAAAGTTTGACAGCTGCGTGTTACCTGTCGTAATTTATGGGGCACAAACATGGTCTCTTAATGTAAAAGAGAGAAATATGATAGACATGGCAAAGGAAGATAGAGAAAAAAATGCTGAACATCAATCTAAAAGACAGAGTCAAGAATGTTGACATTAAAAGAAAGACAAAATTAAAAGCCGCAGCACAGGAGTAAAAAAGATTACAATAGAAATGAGAGGACATACTAGACGACTTGACCTGGAAAAATGCACTCTCACAGTCACACAGTAAGACCCAAGAGTAGGATGGAGAAGTGTAGGAAAATAAATGAAAAAGGTGGCAAGACGAATTTTTAAAAATTTGGAAAAGAGAAAATTTGTAAATATATTCGTAAATAGTGTGAATAATAGTTTAAGTTATGAGTGTGATACATGAAACATGTTAATAGTGTAAACAACTATTGTTACGCAGGTCATATTCTGACGCAGTCAAGGATATTTCTTATAACGAAACTTGATACTTGATTGCATCCATGAATAGTGTTACACTACTCTTTATTTATTGTGTAAGTATGTGTAACGCTAGAAAATAAAATAACTGGAAGGTACGTCTTTCCAGTGTATCTTTTTAAAACATACCGATAATAAATCATATTCATCTCAAGACTATCCCTCTTCAAATGCTTTTGCCCTTTTTCAACCAGCAAACCGTGAGTTATATCTCAACAGAGGCCGTATATTTGTTTCGGATGGACAGAATTATGAATATTTTATTCTAAAGATCGAGAATCTCTTTCGAAGCAGAGAGAAGCAGAAGAATGCCTGTCACAGAGTATTGGGGTGAACGAAATACGATTCACATGCAGATTCAAGAGGCATGAGGTTCAGCAGGCTCGAAGTATTCGGAAAGGTCGCACGCAATATACACTGAAATTTTCAATGAAGTAGACTCGGAACAAATGGTTTACACATATTTGACATAATACAGAATTTTACATAGTAGAGAAACATCAACGTACATTTTAACCATTACTCAAATTTAAATATAACTTTTTAAAGCTATTATTTCCGTAGCTTAATTACGGAAATCAAATAGAATTTATTTTAATTTAACCTTAAATTTTTTTTTTTTTAACCATCCAAGTTATTCATAAATGACTAAAAGGAATAACTATTCTAAGGAATTTTTATCGTACTGTTAAATATGCTTTGAAAAGTTCCATTTACATTCTTTAACGAGCGCAATTAGATACAAGCTGTACTTTAATGTGAAACGTACTTAGAAACATATTTTTCATTTCACATTGCGAATTTAGTTTTTCTCAAATACGAATGATGAGTAGGGAGCGTATTTTCATGCTCTTAAATTCCTCCCAATGCTCTCTTGAATTTACCTCAAATTTCACGAAATATGCAAAGTAACTGCAGTTATTTTCAAATTAACTGCAGTTCAAACGTTTAAAAACGTCTGCAAAATCGATACACTCAGTTTTACGGAGATATTTCTGAAAAATATACTGCCTGTGAACAAACAAACTTGCGAGAATATACAGCATATCGAAAGTTTTTCTTGTCTTAGTGTTATTCGACAACAACTACAGATTTTTTAATTTGACAACGATCATTTAAAGATCTAAAATTAAAGGATAATTTGAATTTAAAGATAAATATCTGGTTATAACACTAGAGGTGTAGAATAATTTGTAAAGTAAATATGTACTCTTGAAATTTTCAAAATTTCAGAGGTTTTAATGAAAATTGGAACTATATCGTATTTATAAATGCCCTTCTATTGAATTGTAAAATAATTAAACAAAAATGTTCAATTTCAATGTTCAATTAAGTACTCTCGCCATACACTGCAATAAATTAAATATTTAAACAAAAACACGTTTACGAATACTTCAGTAACATAGTGTAGCATCAAAATAATACACATTCTATTCTCTATTCTCAGAATACATAAAAAATGCTATTTAATAATGCAACGCGTGAGTAGCAAATATTTAATGACGAGCGTCCTCCTTTTTTGGACTCTTGCTATCGCACGATGACAGTGTTGTAAACTGTGTTGCACTATGTAATGATAAATCACGCAGTCTGCGGTTAGAAAGGGCGGACTAATACAATCAAATATTTGTTTTGGTATTTTTCAGTGAAAATCTAAACTGCTTCATTGTTTTCAAGTTTTTCAAGCTCCTTGGTATCTACCAAACCATGGACGCCACTCAGGAGGCTGAAAGTTGCATCGTTTTCTTTCAATGTCCATGCGCCTTGGAAATTAGTAATGCAGACAGAAGATGAATACTGACGCGTGTGCAAAGTTAGAGCTCAAGAGAACTTTCCACACGGATTTTACGACCGAAAGTTCGAGATTCTATTGTGGAGGTTACACCAAGACTTTAATTAGAGATAAAAATAGAAAAACATACCGCAAAAAATTAAATAAATTCTCTTTAAAATAATAATATGACTTTTTGCAAAATGTTGTCGACCTGGATGGCCGAGGTGGCTTAGAGCGACTATCGACTCAGCAGGGCTTCGGTCCGAAGCGTCGCAGGTTCGAGTCCCGCCTTGGACATGGTTGTTTGTCCCTTGACTTTGTACGTGGTGTCGCGGAGGGCCTCGCGTTCTGCTGACCCCAGATCAGAGGAGCCCGCAAGTGTGTTGGTCTAGTATATGGTCGAATATCCGTCCCATCGGGACGTAAAGGGTAACCGGCTGTTGGCTGGATAAAAGCCCTAGGGGGAAACATGCAATATGTTTAATATATAATATCACATTTTCTTTCAATACAAAAACTATATATATATATATATATATATATATATATATATATATATATATATAATATATATTTGCTTTAAACTGACATTTTCTTTTATTGTAATTGTGATTTCCATAAAAAGATAATGTATTTTGCTTTAAACAATAACTGTCATGATCTGAGAAGTGCTTTCCTGGAAACCTCACCGAAGAGGAATGATGAAAAGAGGAATGTGGGCCCAAATCGATATTAGTTTATACCCGTTCTAACCGCTCATCTCAGCTGGCTTTCTTTATAGGTAACTTCTACTTTATTTTACATAACATACCTAATTAAATTTTTTCTCTTTCTGTTCATATATGCGAGATCTATATTTTCATATAACTGTCACGTTTTCCTTTGCGACAGAATAAATTATAACTTGGTTCTCACTTTGAGCTCATGAAAAACTACAAAAACAACAACAGACATCCAGTTAGATCTAGGATCATGCCGAATAAAGAGGGTGCAAGAAGTGTAAAAACGGGGATCTAAAGAAAAAAAAGTAGGTTCTGTCGATATCCAGGCCCCGTGGCCTCCAGCGCTGCGCAAAAAGTGCTGAGTGACGCGACGTCAGGTGGGGGAAGGGGAGAAGTATAAAGGGGAGAAGAGATCTAACAATGACGAAGACGGCACTGGTACTCAGAGTCGAATAACAAAAATCTTTGAGGAATTGTTTCAGAACTAAAATTCTTGCGTCTGCAGGTTTTTTTGCAATATTGTTACGCACCGTTGTTCATCCTCCCAAGTCTTGTTCAGTTTATTTTTTTAAATTTTGTTACATCTATTTCGCCATTTCTGCCTTTCAAGGGCGTTTAGTATTTTTTCTAATGCACTTATTTCGTATAATTTGAAGTTTGTTGATGTGGCTAAGGGCTGCTTTTATCCAAATGGGGCTTGCGTAGTTCAGTGAGGGTTTGATTACCGTTTTATGGTTTATTTCACCGCAATCAATGCGAAGTGAAGATTTATGATTTAATAAGGGATAGTTTTATAATTTTTTAAATGTTTTGTTTACTGTATTAGCGGTATGTGCTTTCCATGTTAAATTTGTGTCCAATGTGAGTCCTAGGTACTTAACAGGTGTTTGATTTGATAGCCATGGTATGGGTGAGTTTTGAATGAGTAAATATGGCGGTAATTTTGGCTGACGATGAGTGAAAATGTTTGCTTGTTATTTTGAAGTATTAATTTTAATTCTCCATTTTTCAATCGATTTCGAAAATTTAAGAAAGGCATTTTGTAATTAGTCATGTACGCATTAAATATCAAAGGGAAGAAGATAAACGGTTAGAAGACAAAGGGAGAGAGAGGATCCTTGTGGAACCCCTGCGTCTATTGTATGTTGAGTTGAAAGTGTATTGTTTTTTTAACTTTAATATGTATATGTGTTCATAAAGCTATGAATGATGTTAAATAGATATTGTGGCAGTTGTTGTAACTTGTACAGGAGACCAGTGTTATGCCCAACAGTGTCGAAGGCCTTTTCTATGTCCAAGAAAATTGCTGTGTGTTTTCGTTGATGAAATGCTATGATTATAGATTCATTGGTGAAATGCTGTGGTTATAGATTAAATTAGGCGTAGTAGTTGGTGCTTAGTTGAATTTTGGCTCGGAAGCCAAACTGGAAGTCAGGTAGTGTTTTGCTATTTTTAAAGAATTTAGTCTACTTAGAAATACTTTTTCAAAAAGTTTAGCGATGGATGGAAGAAGACTAATTGGTCTGTAATTTGATGGATTTCTTTCAACATTTCCTGGTTTGCAGAAGGGTAAAATTATGGCTGTTTTCCAACTTTGTGGTAAATATTGTAGTCATAGATCTGCATTAAATAGTTCAGTTAGTGCGGCTAAAGATTTTTTGCATAATTCTTTAAGTGGTGTGTTGGAGATATTGTCGTAACCGGCTGATTCATTATTTTAATTTGCGTAATGTTTTTGGAGGTTTCTGGGGGAGAAATAAATGAAGTTGCTATCAATACTGTTTGTATTGTTTGGTGAAAATCGTCAATTACATGATTGAATGAGTATGTCTGAAATACGGTTAGATGTGAATATGCTTCTGAAATGCTCAGCTATTGCGTCGGCTTTGTCAGAGTCGGTGAGTTGATTTGAGCCATAGCATTTTAAGGTTGGTATGATAGATTTCTCTTTACACAGTTTTTAAATTGTAGTTCATAAAATTGTGCTTACTTTTAATTAAATTTAGTATTGTAGTGGAAATGCATTAGTGGTTTTTTGTAATTAATACTCTATACGGTATAGTTGAGAGTTTAATTGATTTGTGTATAGTCTCTACGAGAGTTCGTATTTGTTTGTCTAAATTTGCAGTTGCTTTAATGTTTTATCAATGGCGAATGCCTCTAATTTATTACCATGGTGTCAAATCTAATCCAACCCAAACCTTAATCCATTTATTTACACACGTCCGAATTTAATTTATACCTTTGCATTTCCGAAAACCGCAAAAATTCAATTTTTTTGTTCTCTCCCCCAACTAAATGACTGAAAACAGAGAATTTATTCTTAACAATTTTTTTTCAAACTATATATAAGTAGTATATATAAATGATATGAGATACAAATTTTCCATTTTTCAAAACACAATTTTGTATTGTTCTCGTTTATCATTTTATTACTAATAACCTATACGTGCAGGAACTGAAAAAATGTGCAGCCTTCGTCGTATGTCTGACGATGTTAGATACTCAGTAATTCAAAACCCATGCAACAGTTTAGATGTTGAGTGAAACAGCAAATAATTTTTTGTTTTATTCTCATATTGCACGTATTGATTGCATGCTTTTACTCAGCTTACGACACAGCTGACATCGTGCGACAGCAAGATTCCAAAGAAGAGGCTGCCTGCCATTAAACATTTGCCTTTCACATCTTGTACGTCATCGTGCTGCGTCGTAGAACAGTAACTTGTTTCATAATTTTCATATATAAAGAACTGTTGTATTGAATATACAGGATACAATGTTATGGCACCATTTGTTAAGACTGCTTTTGCTAAAGTGTTTAATTTATTGCAGTGTTATACGAGAATACTTTATTTCTTGGTCGTAAGCAGTGAGCGTGCTACTTTTTGGGAAATTAGTTTGTGTGATTTTTACATTCTCGTATATGCACGTATATACGGAGTAATAAACGCAGAATAGAGAAAGTTATATAATGCTGCAGAAAATATATTTCGATATTTCAACAGAAATACGGTTTCTGGGAGTCTCCTAATACCTAAAATGTGTTGTTTTTTGTTTAAAAAGTTCGCCCATCCGTGAACAACACTAACACCTAAACTAAACTTAGTTTTTCCGAATTGGATATTCCACCCGTCCATCGGGTTCGACTCGAATTTTGAATAAAATTCTTTAATTTTGGGAGGTACTTTACATGAAGACCCTGAGATATTATTATTTTTTTTTTCAAAAATTGTTCCAATTTTTTATTTAAATTTATTATAAGAATGGAGTGAAAAATATTTATAAAGGTGGCAAAGGTCGATTTTAACTGTTAATTCTAAAGTTTCGAAAATTGCAAAAGTTTGAATTTTTTCCGCGTGTTCCCACAACTACAAAATTGAAGATACAGATTTTACCTCCAAGTAAAAAGTTTTCTCCATAATTAGTTTTTTTTTCAAAACAGATGACAGCTGGCAAGAGGATGGGAAAAGATCCGAAAGCTTGCTAAAAGCAAAGAAATTAGAAATAATTTGAAGTAGTAGTATTATAATGTTGTATAACCACAACTAAAAATTCAAGAAAGTATGTACTGCTGCGTCGTAATTTCTGCATTGTGGTCTCATTGGGAAGAATTATTTTCATAACTGCTATGGAAAGAGATTAACTGTCCATCTGTGGCTGCTGGGACTACCGTTGGCAACCCCTGCCTTAGGTTGAATGTGCACTCGTGCGCCTTCAAGCCAATGACGACGACTAACAATATGACGAGGACGACGGCGCGGCGGTGGAGAGGGTAGGGTGACTGCGAGGGAAGGAAGGGGGGGGAGGGAAATGGGAGCGAGGGGAGTGAGGACGAGGCGTGGGCGTGAGCGAGGGCGGGATTGGCCCGGTCTCCGAGAGCGGCGGAGGAGCGGGCGCCGGTTTTTCCATATCTGTCTTTTTCTGTTGCCTGCTCCGCTCGCAGCGCCAGCTCCCTCGGGGGACGTCGCAATGTCGCGGCCACGAGATTACACAACTTCGGGGGCGCCGCGGCGCAGCGCGACCCGCGCCCCGATCCAGCTGCGTCCGCAGGGAAGGGGGGAGGCGGCAGCGGGGGCAGACGGCGCGGCGCGACGGGGAACTGCCGGCCTTCCCGGCGGCCGTTGAGGTCAGCGACTGCGATTCTGAGATGGGGCGGAGATGAGATGAAGGCAAGACGCCAGACTGGCATTGGAAGGCAGTGGGCGTGCTGAGTAAAGCGGTGATCAACTCGCATTCGTTGTAACCAGAAAGATTTCTCTTGTCAGCCCGGTGGCCGAGATCGCTAAGGCGTAGTGTCGAGTGATCTCGGACCGAAGTCGCGGTTCGAGTCAGCCTCGGGCATGGTGTATTTGTGTTCGTCCTTTCACTTATCATCACCATATCGTTTCATCCTCATAGTTACCATACCGTTAACAGCAATAGTGGTCGCTAATGACCTAGATGTTGATGCGACCTTAAATAACCAATTTAAAAAAGATTTCTCTTAGAAGTGTTTTTTTTTCTGATCATAGTTTCGGCAACATCCGCCATGTTTTTCACTGCATTTTAATATAGATTGATAATTATATAAACATTTTCAAATCAAGAGTTGTTGTTCATTGTAAATCTCAAAAAAAGCTACTACTGTTGCTCCGAGCTGTAATTAAAAAGTACTAATTGCATTGGATGAAACCTCTCTCCATTCCCGATTTGTATTCGAGATGGTAATTAAATTTTGATGATATGAACAATAAGGAAGGCGAGCTTACATAGTCGTAGTGACAAAAACTTCTCAGCAAAGTTAACAAATTAATTGAAAGTATTCGATATTCGCTACACCGACAAAGTCGATAACCATCAACATTGTACGACCAGGTCAGGAAAGTAGAGGTGGTCTACAAACATGATACCCCTAGAAACATAAGTAGATCAGAGGCAGCTAAAGCAGGTAGCAGAAGGGGGAGCGAAGGCGGCGCCAGCGGTTTTAGAGGCCGCAGAAGGTGAAAAAGGCGCTAGCGTGGGAGTGGGAGTTGGAGTGGGAGTGGGAGCGAACGTCTGAACAAAAACGTCGGAAGGGAGAGACGGCCTTGCGGACGGCGCTGTTGTCTGGGCCCAGGCGCAAAATGGCCCTCGTGGTCCACGGAGAGGCTGCGGATTAACCTCCCTGGAGTGGTTTTTGCTTCCGAGTTACAGCAGCCGCTATGGAATCCAGCTCTGCGCACTCACCAAATGGCTTTAGAGTGACTGAGTTAGTGAATCCAAATGTTGATGTACACAATTGCTTTCAAAATTACATGTAGTAAAGAATACATTTCTGGGTAATAGATATAAACAATGTAAAATTTTAATATACCGACTTCTATTCTATTCGTGTCCTTATATTGTTTCGAACTCAAATGGGAATGTATCCATACACACAGGTAATTTTAGAAACGTCTAATTTGAGGAAATTGATAAAGGACTGTCGTAGTAACGTCAAGATCTTTTTGGTTTAAATTCGAAGCCGATACGAAGTTAATTATTAGCTGTTAGTCAAAGCCTAACGAAGTTAATAGTTTCTGTCTAGGCAATCCTAGTCCAAAGCGTGTCTCTTCCTAAATAATCAGCGATATCTCAGTGGCAACATTGTTGCACCTCCACCATCCTTCACCTGGAGGACATACGATTCAAATCTCAACTGTGGCAGATGTTTGACACCAGTTAGATATCTCATTCCATTATAGTTTAGTGAACTCGGCCGACTGCTATATTTGGTTGTTTCCTCTATCGATACTACGTGAATTCTCAAGAAGACCCGCACAATTTTCCGTTTCTCAATATTTTTCTCTCTTCTCTACACACACACACACACACACACACACACACACACACACACACACTTTAATACATACACTGCCACTCAAGTCGGGAGACTAATCGAGAGCTTAGAGCTTGTTCCGACAGGCATGAAACGCTGGGGAGGTATCTGGAGTGAGCAAGTCGCCGTATATTACGGCACCATATCTCAAGGCAGAAACAATTCTATCTCCCTGGATATAAAATGCACTCCACTACCGGGGACAGTGACCTAAATTAACGCGTCTGGAATGAATATCCACTGACTCCCAGACTTCCAAAACCGCATCGCCATTTGCCTTCAGCCCGCAATCAAGTTGCCAGCGCAAGCGGTCCTAAACGATCGTTTTCAAAACGAACAAAACTGTTCCAACGAAACCTACAACGTTGGAAAGTGAGCCTATTTTTTTCTAGTTTTACACCATCATGTAAACTGCTCTTAATGCGACTGCTTGTCAAAATCGGCCATGGTTATTGTAGCGTCATAGACTTGACTCCCTGCTCCAGAGAGACAAGTTGCAAGATATGGGGATGAGGGAGCCAAAAATAGGCTTCCGAACAAAGGCCAACCCTTCAGGGAAAGTCCAAAAGGGGAGAGGACTTGTAGGTGCCGGGTTCAAATTGCAACGGGAGAAGCAGACGCCTCAAGACGAGTGCGTGGGGGAAAGATGACGCAGGAAGTCATGTGACTCGAGCATATAAAGGGCTGTCGCAGCTAGGTTGGGTAGAGATTCTGGTTCCCCGCGGCAAAACCGCAAACTTGTCCGCCAAGTCTGGCGCGAAGTGCTGTAGGCACGTGTAGGGTTCGAGTCTCGAGCACTGGAAGTATGCTCGATACTTCGGGGCAGATTGTCTGGCGAGGCACACCAGGTGCCAAGTTGCGACTCGGCCGAGTTCGCTAATCGCAGGCGCGGCCGCAAAGCGCGTGTTGGGAGAGGGGGGCTGCTGCTGGTAGCTCCCACAAACACCTTAGAGTGAAGTCTGTAAATAGTGTACATAAATTAGTGTAAATAAATTGTATATACACACTCGTGTCTGTTCCTTGTGGCTACCCACGACGTTACATTATGTTAGGAGCCGCGGACGGTTACAGCAAAGGCAACACGAACGAGGAATACGTAATGCCGTGGTACACAGCTCTGCCATTTCCTCGACTCGCGTAGAATCAACCCGGGGGGTGTTATTGCTGCAAGAGCAGTCCCTCGCTGCACAAGTTCGCCCCCAACCGATTCGCGGCGATCACTACTATCTTCCTTACTCCACGATGAAATAGAAATGGGCTAAGGAATGAACACTAGGCGCCGCGTGTTTCAGGACTTCTTGACCACTTTCTCGGTGATACAGTACATTCTCAACAATTGAATCATGGTAATTTCCCTCAGTTTTTGTCCTTAGATGAAATATTTTGCGTTAATGAAGCAAACTACGCTCTATTTTCATAAAACCTGACATATGTTCCAAAAGAAGTTTGGGACCGATAGTGGACTAATAACATATCAATATCGTATTTGAAACCGAAACTAATTTCTTCATTTTTCTATATTGCCCATTTATTAATGGCTTCATTTCGGTCTCTATTCATCGTTTTATCTTGTAAATATGCCTCAATGTAATTAACACTGCATAAAATACTGTGCATCATACTGCGAATAAATTCTACAAGTAAAAATTAAAAGGTGTTTTAATTTTGTGCATTATAAATCTTGTGCAGAATCACAACGAATCAATAATACGGGACGCAAGTAGTAGGTTTAAGTCAGAAGAAATGTAAGGATAGGTTTTGTTTCGGCTATAAAAGAACTGAACCTATGAAGCTTTGAAGAACCTATATATTGCCTTAGGACGTACGTGCTAACGTACCGCATTAGAACGGTAGGATTTAAACGAAACGAGACGTGAAGGAGGAGTAAGATGTATTCTTGGATAAAAATGGCAGAAGCAGATTGAATAGGCGGTGTAATGAGCAATAATTTTAATATTCATAGATGTTGAGTTACAGTGCAGATACATAAAAAGAAACAAAAATACTGTATTTTGAAAAGGGTTTAAAACGTTTAGGGATGTGCAAATTATATGTAAGAAAAAAGTACAGTCCTTATTTCTGTCATTTGATATTTTTCTTTGTGTATTTTTTTTATTTATGATCTCCTCTATTACACACAAACGGTAGATTATACGACGGAGATCAAATAGATATCAAATAAGATAATTATTATCGGTAAAGGCATCTCAATTGCGTAGAAATTTAATAGTGAGACAGACCTCGCTTCAGATCAGAAAGTAATGTCAATTTGAACGCAGATGTTCTATTAAGGGCAGAGGCGGTTCTATATAATGTTTACAAATTTCGCCGCATTCCCAAAACTTGAAAAAAAATTATTATTACAATAGTTCAATATGTTTCTGAACTATTTTTAACATTCCTCACGAGTAGAATTGCCTAAGAACGAAAGTATAAACTAGTAATGCAATGGATTGGCACATACTTTCTCGTACTAGTAATTTTGTGTCTCTAAATCGTTTCAGTAAAACCCCAAAATTATATTAAAAAAGTAAAAATTTGCCCTATAAGAAAATTTTCTTTGAAAAATTTGGAACCGTTTTTTAAAAAAATGTCGTTACAGAAATGTAAAAGCGAAATTTGTAGCTCTATCACAGAAAACTTTTCAGTTTTCGAAAAGCTTAATTGAAAATTATTTAAAGCGCTTCCACTCACAAATGAAGGAAGGTACACAAATAACTGGAAATGTGTATATTAACGACGTGGGTATATTTAAAAAATATATATTTGCACAACTTTTGAAAAACAAAAAAATAAAGTTAAATATGGTTTTATGTCGTCTTATACAATGCATGCAGCACTATCCGTTCAAAACATTTAAAGAAAACAGTTTGAGCCGGTTTTGAGAAAACTGCGTTTGAGCGTTACTGAAAATGCAGATATTTGAATTCATTTTCACAGAAAACTTTTGAGTTTTCGAGAAACTTTATGAGGCACATGTACTATTAAATGCAATTATTTGAACAAATCCCGCTACTGTAAATATTAACGCCGTGAGGAAGTAAAAATTACATTTTACATTTTTGTACAAACAATAGAATAGAGAAAATGGCGTTTTCATCATCTTATGCAGTACATTTAGCCACCAAAACTTGAAAGTAAAAATCTGGAGCGGTCTTCGAGAAATTCTTGCTTTTGATATTTTTTAATATTTCATATATTTTATTCAATATTGCGTGTAAATTACTAAAATGCTCAATAAGACGTACATGACCTTAATGAAATATCTAACTGTGGAGAACAAATTACATTTGAAGGAAAAATCTCTATCTACAATTTTGTAGTTGTAGGAAGATGCGAAAAATTTCAAAGATATAAAATCTTCGAAATATTTTTAGGCGATGAAAATCAGACCTATGTTACGTTTATAAATCTATTCTTACAATAAATTTAAAGAAAACATTTGGAGCCATTTTTAGGAAATTTTGAAAGTGACCCAGAGGTTTCATGTGATGTACCATCAAAATTTAAAGAATGTGTTTCAAACTCACAGAGCTTCTAATTGGGCCAGATAGAGGTTCGTTTTCGAAAAATCCTGCGATTATTTTAGGCGCCAGTTTTCACAGACTGACGGACAAACAGACGGACGAACACTTCAAAAATCTTTATCGGGGACACCCAAAACGTGTATTTCCGTTGAAATCTCGAAACCAATTTTCCACAGCCTTATATAACCTTCTCTATACTACATTCATGTTCATCCAGCAAATCTATTTTCTTAAGAACAGAACCGTAGTTTCTCGCATGGAAAATAAGCAGTTGCTTTAGAGTCCCTATCTATGCGAGGGCTGGGTCCCGGAAAAATCACAAAATATGTTTGTATCTATGAAACATTTTTAATGAAATAGTTAAGTTCACTACAATTGTAATCTATTTTAATTTGTGAAGACGTTTTTACGGATGGGAAGCAGAAATTTTGTGTTTGGGGCCCAATTCAACCTGCTTAATGATGTGCATAAGAGTGCAACATGATTTCTTCTCTGACTTTTCGCACGGATGCTTCCGCAAAGTGAATTAGTCGATGTGACATAGCCTGCAAATTTCTCGTGGAGGCAGCACCATCTTGCACTACCTCGCTCCCAAAGCCCGGTGACAAACGTTCCGAGAAAGTCTTGGAAACCATTTCGTCGAACGCGTCTGCTTTTGGCTGTCCGAGTGACGCCGCGTCGAAGGTTGTGGTGCCGACGTTTCGATCATCTTGCTGTGGTCTTCTGAGGGCTGATATGCCTCAGGGCAATACAACATGGTCGACAAGATGGTCAAAAGTCGGCAGACTCGGTGCCACGTGGACAGCCGAGAGAACTCCTAATATTCGGGACGCGGAAACCTACGACTCCAGTTTTGTAGGATGTTTGGTTAGGTTTGGTTTTTCGCGTTTCCGGCGCGTCAACTGCTTTGGTCATTAGTCCCGTTAGTGTAGTGCATGTTTTCTCTAGGAGATAGCAGTGATCTTCCCCACTGGATGGCGAGATCCAGCGCCGACCTACCGTCGGCTAGAGGGTTTCCCTAACCAGGACACTCCCACCAGTGGGGAATCGCCCCGGGACAAACTCTAAGCTCCCGACTGGTCTCCCGGTATGTGTGGTAGTGTAGTGCATGTTGGTGTAAGTGTGTGTGTAAAGGGAGAGGATAGGACAAGGAAGAGGAAGGAAAGATCGCGCGCGGTTCGTGGCCCGTTTGGTAAGATACTGCTCCGGCATTTGCCTGGTGTTCATCGGAGAAACCACGGAAATCTACCTATCAGAGCAGCCGACCGCTAGAATTCTCCTCCAGACAGCGACTGGATTCGATCTAGCTGAAAAGCTAGTGTAGAAAATCCTGCCGCCGTCACCACTCGAACCTAGGACCTCCCGGTCAGAGGCGCTGCAGTGCCATCAGTTGATGCACTGAGCTACCGCTCCGGTGTTGTAGGATGTAAAGAAGACGTCTTTCGTATTATTCTCTATTAGATATTCTTTTGGAATATGCTTATTTATAATAATTTTTAAACAGTAATTCAGATATTTTAAAGTGTATTTGACATTTGATATGAACATTTTCTATTGCATTACGATTGCAGTACCGTAGTTGCAACGTGATTTGAAGGCAAAAAATCTGGGCATTCCAAATAATAAGACTAAAAATAAATTTATAACTGTGAAAATAATCTATTTTATTGCACGCAAAATTGACTTAAACTTACCGCTCGGCAAGAGTTCATGTCCTATCCACAAAATAATATTTCCATGATTCCACACCTTATACACTTATCTGCTCGATAGCAACACCAACAATGTCCCACTACTCGTCGCAACACAAACTTTGCACAAACTGATATTTCTAGGTCAACCCAGACTCATAGTTCGTTCCCCTCCCAGCATTGTGTTAAGCGAAGGCGGAAATGGAGAAATCCGTTAACCTTCCGTGAACGTCAAAGTAGAGATCGAAATACCATGTACAATACGGGAAGAGATCTACCGTTTGTCTAACAAGTACTAAAGATAATAATTATTATATAAAATTGATTACAAATAATATGCTTCCACAAAAGAATATTTTCATGATTTATGTTCAACCACGTTTCTTAAACCGAATGAATGAAAGCTTTCAATGGCATACAGCTGTGTTCTCGCAATAAAATGTATGTATGTGTGTGTGTATATATATATATATATATATATATATATATATATATATATATATATATATATCAACACACACACACACACACACACACACACACACACACACACACACCTTCCAGCCGGTGGCGATGAAGCGTGAAACTATGAATGCTCGTGAAGCGAGCTTTGAATTCTCAGGAAGCAGGATCTTTCGGTATGAGAAAGGTCTGAACCCTTGACACAATGAATTATGTAAAATTCTGGTAAAATGTGCATATATTCAGTAACACAAATTATACAGTGGCACAAATATACAATAAAGTATGCACTTTGCGTCGATGGTCACTGCAAAGAAAACAGAAACAAAAAAAGAAAGAACACAACCACAAAAAAATGTATAGGCGTCACCTCGACTGCCTGAATACCTCAATAAGTACTATTCACAATACTTTTGCTTCTACCTCTTTCTCAATTGTTTCGTGAACCTCATTTACTTTTTGTTAATCTTAAGTTTTTCTCCGTGCACGGCCCTTTAAGTGATTCTCTACAATTATTCTATCATAGACTTCACAGAGGTCATCCTTAAGCTGCGCATTATTACAATGCTGTAAACTCTAACACAAGAATATACGTGACACACGCGTTACTAAATCGTACCCTTTACAAAATTATAGCAACTGATTATCTCTGACATCATACAATGGAAACATGACTTTCAAATAAGATTACTTTTACATTACATGAAAAATTATAATTTACTTTAGAAAAGTTGTACAAGGTATGGCATTCAAACGAATTTACTGGTGCGTACAGCGAATGAAATCTAAACTGCCGCTCATACTTTCTAAATATTTCTCCCAGTAATTATTTGGAACTTTCATCTATTTTAGGACGCTTCGCCTCGTGTTTAAAGCTGCACAGTTTCCCAACAAATTGCCGCATATAAGTTGCCAGTTCTTTACCTCGACATTTCCTTCCCGCTCGCCGTCAGTTAACCTTGGGGTGTTCGGTCGCTCGCAGTCCTCGCCACGTCACTTGACTGGTTCGATGTTCCGCGTTACACCACTTCCTTCGCTCGATCTCAGAATGCCGCCACCGTCCAAATTCCAAACCTTTCTCTCGATCTCGGGCTCGTACTATCCACGTATGTGGTCCAAGTCCTTCTCGCCTACGCTTGAGTCTTCACTGGAGTCGTCCTTCTGCCACCTGCCGCGTACCCGTTTCTCGCGCTACCAGTTTTAAATAACTAACGTGCTTGAATTGACTTCTTCTAGCACTCGACCGACATACCACACTTTGAGCGTGGGTGGTCGTGGCGTACAAAATTAAATACTGAATTTCGTTCAGAGTCCTTCTGCGCGAATTTATTGCAATTATGAAACTATTTCAGGTTCAAGCAATCACATCGCTTGATTACTCGCGTAATGTTAGTGCTAACACTGTACAAGCACTTCACTTCTGAATTCTATCACTTATTACCGCGTTTCTTAAATCAGCTTTAACTAAGCAAGTAAAATTATACTCCTGCACTAACCACATGACGATCGCCGAAGAATTAAGTTGAGTCGCCGTCGCTGTCGAAGTTGTAAGAGAGCTCTTCCGAAGTGCGTCGCGGTATTTATGCGTCTCCGCCTGGGAAAATTTCTGGAGGGTGAATTTTCTCCTCCTTCGCGCCCTCTCCGCAACAATATTATCCGCAACTTCGACATCGGAGTGCGAAAACCTGCGGGTAGATGTCGCTTTCTGGACATCGCTCCGCGCGTACCCTATTCCTCGGTGTTCTGGTCTTTTCTGTGGCTTATGGTGGCGTTACGGGTCGTATAATCCCGTGAGTCACAATATATATATATATATATATATATATATATATATATATATATATATATATATACAATCCAGAATATGTTTCACTGCAGTAAGTTTCTATGTTGTAGTGAGTTATTACCGTACATACATTATGGTTGTAGTCTGTCACAGCCATAACTCGCAGATTTTTAATTGTTTCCAAACGAAATAATTATATTTCTAACTTTGCATCACTATACCCGTCTCCTTAATTAAGGTAATTACGTCTGCGGAGTATGTGCAGGAGGATTTTTATAATTTTTTGTTTTATTAATAACTACCTAATCCATTTCATTCTTCAATTAGTTAGTATATTATTTACAGTAAAAATAACTTTTTTTACATCCCTTAACAAAATTTGGTTTCTTTCGAAGTACAAATTTTCGTATGTAAATAACTAGAAATCACCATGGTATTTATTATATTTATTTCATCTGCGTAACGTTGACAGCATTGAGCATTCACTAGTAAACTTCAATTACAAACGTGAAATATACTATTCAATCAACTATCGCAATTTATTCAATCATTTTTAAATACGGTGTACGACCTTTAATTAGAGAGCAATTATTGTTTGGAGCCCTTAGGTAATAATAAACAGCTGTGTATGCCAACTAAACTGATGTGAATCACTGAAAACAATTCTAGATGGTTAATGGTTGACCTTTCTTCTCCCTCGGGTGATCCAACATCTTAAAGGACATGTGTACTTCGTTTTGAAGTACGCACCTGGCTTAAGGCGATTTCTCCCGCCCCAGCCGCTGCCTTTCCAAACTTACTCTAATAATTTCAAACTTCCTTTCAGTTCCTGTTCGAAAATACACTTCCTCTCCTCTTAAGACATCGCGAGAGTCACCTGCAACCTCAAACACTTGTTTGGAACACGGAACAAAGTGTGATTGCAGTACTAAAAACCATCCTCCACGCGAAAGACATTACGCGGAAAAGCTCATTCGCGCAAGTTCATCCATGACCTACGCAGCACTTCCCCTCACGCGCGCGTGCCATTAATGTTGCAGCAGCGACGTACCATTAATGTGCAGCAGCGACGTGGCGCGGGAGGCAGGGCGGGACGGGCGGAGCGGGCGGACGGGCGGGGCGGAGCGGGGGGCAGGCGGGGTGGGCAGAGCGGGCGGGGCAGAGCGGCCGGGCAGGGCGGCAGAGCGGGGCGGGCGGGCGAGCGGGCGGAGCTGGGCGGGCGGGCAGGGCGGAGCGGGGCGGAGCGGGGGCGGAGCGGGGCGGAGCGGGGCGGGGCGGGGCGGAGCGGGGCGGAGCGGGGCGGAGCGGGGCGGAGCGGCGCGGAGCGGGGAGGAGCGGCGCGGAGCGGGGCGGAGCGGGCGGAGCGGGGCGGAGCGGCGGGCGGGGCGGGGCGGAGGGGCGGAGCGGGGCGGAGCGGGGCGGAGCGGGGCGGAGCGGGGAGCGCGGAGGGGCGGAGCGGGGCGGAGCGGGGCGGAGCGGGCGGAGCGGGCGGAGCGGGGCGGGAGGGGGAGCGGGGAGCGGGCGGAGCGGGGGAGCGGGGCGGAGCGGGGCGGAGTGGGGCGGAGCGGGGCGGAGGGGGCGGAGCGGGGCGGAGGGGGCGGCGGGCGGACGGGCGGAGCGGGGCGGAGCGGGCGGAGCGGGCGGAGCGGCGGAGCGGGCGGAGTGGGGCGGGGGCGGAGGGGGCGGAGGGGCGGAGCGGGCGGAGCGGGGCGGAGCGGGGCGGGCAGGGCGGAGCGGGCGGAGCGGGCGGGCGGCAGCGGGGCGGAGCGGGGCGGAGCGGGCAGGGCAGGGGGCGGAGCGTGGGCGGAGGGGCGGGAGCGGGGCGGAGGGGCGGAGCGGGGCGGGCGCGGGCGGGCGGGGCGGAGCGGGCGGGCGGCGGGCGGCGCGGGGGGGCGGGCGGGGGCGGAGCGGGGAGGGCGGGGCGGGGCAGGGAGGGACGCGCCCATCTGCGCCTCTCGTCCCCTCCAGGTGGCGCCGCGAGCGCGTGCCCCCACCCACGCAGCGCCTGACGACGACGGGCAACTTCGTCGGCGCCCTCCACCTGCGCGAACGCGGGCGGCATCTTGGGTAATTAACGGCGCGCGGCGCACGTTGAGGCGCTGGGAGAGCCCTCCAGCGCCCTGCCCGCGAGAGCGGGGCTTACGGCAACTAAACAGACGAACTAAATTCCAATTAAATTGGTCTTTCGTTTCGGCCACTTTCCCTGGGTCGAATGGAAGTGCGGCTTTCCGGTTTGCAACTTCTCGGGTGGAAAAGCGCCGGTTTTATTGGAGATTTTCGAAACGTTGCTCGAACAACTTAGATTATTTACGAACAGTTGGCGCCATGTCGGAAGGGACACATTCGAAGGGTGGCAGAACGTCAGAAGGAACAAATAATAGTAGTTCGTCTACTCTCATAGTGGAATGCTGTCATTTGATGGCTGCAACCGATTGCATAATCATACTCATTACGATACATATTTTATTATGATATAGGTTCTTGACCAATCACAGAGAAGTTTACAAACCAAGTATTGACAATCATAAAGAATCGTTCTAGTAAATGTTTCATTAGATTGTGTACATTAATATTGCATTTGATATTTCATTATGCTTGTCAGTTTTTATTTCTTTTATTATAAGTATTTTTTCATGGAATATTATTTAAAATAAATGGTCATTTCACTTTGATCCTATTTGATTAGGGCAGTACTCCCTCGCAGACGGACACGTAACCACAGCCACCTACGACAGCCTGCGCGGGTAGGTTAGGGAGCTGTCCGCTAGGTGACCTTCGCTGAATCCTGCTTGTCAATTGCCACGAAACGATTCAATGTAAACGTTTACCTTTCAATGTAAAAGTCGTAGAAAAAGTACCGTATGAAACACGATGTACTGTGTATTAATATACTCGTGTGAAGTTTACGATACTCGCGCGTATCGTACTATCACACTTTTGTATTAATACCCATCATTACATTACCATACATTATCGTTCCATAATGCACTATTATGAATCATTAGAATTTACCATTTAGCCAATGGAAGTTTGTAGGCAATTCATGATTGCCCCGTATTTTTGGCGATATTTTTATAAAACCATAAGCAAATTGTTTTCAATTTCTTCAAATTTATTCAAAAATACGCATTTATGAAGTATTATTCAAAGAAGTGCAATTGAAACTACGTTCATGTACAAGAGTGTGTTTCAATAGTAATGTGTTCAATTATTATAATAGTTCTTGTAATGTTGACATCCGAAAGCGCACTTTTTGAAAATAACCAACGAACTTGTAAAATATTTTTTTAAAATAAACGCAATTCTCTACCCCAGTGAAGGTGCAGTTATTTAAATGACTTAATTTTATTAGAGATACTTTTGACGTCACAACAACATTTACCCGCTACTACAAACCCACTATACTTAATGTTCTCAGCAACCATTTTCAAGTGTATTTTTTAAAAAATACACTGCTATGTCCATATGCTGATATCTCGCTGTAGGCAAAAATGTTTTTTTAAATACCTTTTGGCTATCTGTTACATTTTGTTTCAATGATATAACTGGAAAAGAATAATAATTGTTTGCTACATTTACACAGACTTATGAGAGATTTAAAACGCATGAAAATATTTCATTGTAAAAAAGCGCATAAAGTATATACCCTTAGGAGTAAATTGTAATTATTGAAACAAACGTTGCTAATTTGTTCCGTTTCTTATCCATTATGCAATAATCTGAACAGGAAACGAGTTTTACACCTACAAAGGTCAATTCTAAAAAGAAATATATATCATCCAGAATGAACAAAACACCAACAAGGGAAGAAATAATTCCAACCCTCAGTGCAAGAATGTAAAGCAAATTCTCATTTCGATTTTTTTCTCAGAATTCTCCAGTCAAACGCAGGAAAGCGCATTTTCCAGAAGCACCGTGTTTCCAATTATCCCAACCTGAAATTAAACTAGCTGAAGCTCCGTTAACAATCCGTGTTCGCATGTGATCCCTTTCAACTTGTTTTTGCCCATCCTCCTCGCCCAGAAGAGGATAAGCAGCGGGGTGCGTTCTGGTACCCAGGCAGCCGAGCGATCCCCGACAAAGCACGCGTCTCATTGGCGGCGGCAAGCGGACCGATTGCTTCTCTGATTGGATTCTTTTCAGCGGCAGAGGTAATGCATCGGCAACGCAGGGCGTTTCCTGGCTCACGCGCCTCCGACCGTGGAATAAATCCACCGGGAAGAACAGGGGTCCTAATTTAGCGAGGCTCTCCGCCGCTTCGGAATTCTCTTCGCGGAAACTGGAACGCTGCGAGCGAGTTAATGCATCCAGCGCCAGTAACCTGGCGAAGCAATGTGGAAGAAATGAATGTAGGGCGATTTTCAGAAATTATGCATAGCAAGTTTTTCTTGGCACATTGCCTTTGACACTGATATGACGTTACTAAGAAGTGCTGGATGGCTAGGTATTAAAGAACATGAAATGAATGATATCTTAAAACTAAGAAACATTCATACTAAAATGAATTTCATCAATCTTATATTTCACAGTTTCAATAAACGGTCATTTCTATTAATTAACAACTTTGTATATTCTTTGTAAATTGTGTGCTATACTTTTAAAGTATCTGAGCGGTCAAACGAATCGTTTGGTTAGGCGTTAGCATTGGTATGATCCACTTAATAGTGGAATTAGAAATAAGATTTACAAACTTTGTGGTAGGTCTGAAGCCCGGAGCCTTCGGAATTCATTAACTGTGTAATGCAGATTTCACTACAGCTGCTCTGTAATTCCATAAATATCTCTGTGTTTTTGAAGAATAAACTTTTCGCCAAAAGGAAGAAATGTGAGTGCTTAATCAAATTATGTAATCAGAACATCTTATGAAGTTCGTGTGCTAGCCCATACATTGAAAAATCAACTAGAGTGCAATTTACTTTTTCACTTTTTTATAACACATCATACAGATATTTAATAAACTCATGTTTCGAAAATACACATAACTATTATTATTTTATTATTCTTATTTTATTATTATTCTTATTTATTATTATTTTATTATTATTATTTTAATATTATTATTTTATTACAATTATTATTTTTTATTATTGCTCACGTTTATACTACGCCTAACAAACCAAACCATGAAGGCTCAGTTCAGCACGAGGATTCCGTTATTAAGTCAAAACAAGAACGCACAAACCATAATCTACCGTTCATCGTACAGAATTATTTATCGCGCAGCAAGAAAACAGTCACACATGTTGAAGAAAAATTATCTTTTCATCGTAAAGAAAAACGTTAACATAGTCCGTAGATATGAAAAAAGCGACAGCAGCACTCGTAACTGATGTGTCTCGTATTTCTTCCGTGGCACAGGTGCTTCGCTCGACAGCGCCACAAAACCGATGAAATGCTCCCTCGCCGGATTACAAAGTTCTTTTCCCAACTGTTGCGCTCTTCCCGCGGCGCCCGGGGAAGCCGCGCCCAAAGCGACTCGCTCGGGGAGGGGGAGGGGGAGGGGCTCGCTCCATGAGCTCCACATTTACGCGCCCTGTCTACCACCTCCACCCCCACCCTTGACCCACGCGCCGCGAAGCCCGCAAGCGGCGGTCCTCCTGCTGTGTATGATCTTATGTCCATCTTTCTTGAAAGATCCCAGTGGGCATGGTCTTACACAATCTTACTTGAAGGATCCCAGTGGCATGATCTTATAACCTTCTCACTTGAATGATCTCACTGGGTATGATCGTATACCCATCTAATTTTAATGATTCCATTGTGTATGATCTTCCTGATCTTCCATCTTGATTGATTGGTTGATTAATTCCGGAGGTCAATTTTTAAGTCATTAGTCCCGTTACTGTACCGAATGGTTTACTTTGAGGGGAAGCTCCCCACTGAATGGAAAGTTCCGGTCGCATTGCGGAGGATTTCCATCATCAGAAACCTCCTGCCAGCGGGGCACCACTCCTGGACAAGCCTAAACCCCCGGCCTATTTGGCAGTGTAGGCAATGTAAGTGTAAATGTGTTTGTAAGGCGAGAAGATAAGGCAGAGGAAGGAACGATCTCGAGCATCCCGTGGCATGTGTTTAGGACACTCCTCCAGGATTCGTCTGTCATTGATCGGAGAAATTACAGAAAACTACCGATCAGTGAAGCAATCCGCGAGAATTCTCCTCCACGCAATGACTGGGTTCGAGTCAGTTATTTAGCTAGTATCGAAAATCCTCCATAGTCGGAACATTAGAACCTCTCTATCAGCGGCTCAGCTAAAATCTGATGGTTGTAGGATCTGAACAGGTATAATCGTCAGGCATAATTTACAACCGAATACGTAACGACTGTAAGCAATCTGAAGTAGCGAGTTCGTGTTTATTGATTCTGGGAGCGTTTACTACTTTGATGTATAGTCCCTACGTAATGCATGTTATCTATGGTGAGGTGATGGAAATGTTCTCTGCTCACTGGATTCGGCGCTGTCCTATCCGTTGGCGTCAGGGTATTCCCTCTTCAAGTATCTCCCACAGTATCAATCTCACTGAAGGCACCGACATAACAAGAATCATCACTAAGCAACTTAACAAGAATCAATCACTAAGCAACTTAACAAGAATCAATCACTAAGCAACTTAACAAGAATCAATCACTAAGAAACTTAACAAGAATCAATCACTAAGAAACTTAACAAGAATCAATCACTAAGAAACTTAACAACAACCAATCACTAAGAAACTTAACAAGAATCAATCACTAAGAAACTTAACAAGAATCAATCACTAAGAAACTTAACAAGAATCAATCACTAACAAGAATCAGTCACTAAGGAACTTAACAAGAATCAGTCACTAAGGAACTTAACAAGAATCAGTCACTAAGGAACTTAACAAGAATCAGTCACTAAGGAACTTAACAAGAATCAGTCACTAAGGAACTTAACAAGAATCGTTAATTTTGAATGTCCACAATAAATTTAACCTTAGAGGTACGAAATGACGAAGAGAGTTGTTGCCAGTACGTGGATGTCTCAGCTTTCAAGCAAACCAACTGAGTTAAATGTGTTAGTGCATATCGGAAAGGCTGGATTCTTTGGTATACAATCGGCATCTCGCGTGTTCTGCTAGATTTAAAATCGCTCCGACAAGGTAGACATAGCAAGTCTCGCGTCTTGCATCAAAGGCACAAGCGTCTTCTCTCTTCCTGATGTGTCAATCGCTGTTAACTCGATATTATGTGCGTTTCCGTTGGTTAGAGGCCTGTAAACGTACAATTATCTATTATGTTTGATAATTATTCACTGCCAACTGCGAGAACGATCAGGTTGCACCATCAACGCAACGCAAAACCTCGATTTCGATCTCGACCATGACCAATTAGGAATCTTTCCCATTTTTTCTCTATGAGAGAATTTATTCCCTGCCAATTTCCCCCAAAATAACTCACTTGTCAATTGTGCATGATTAATCATTATATAGTTTCCCGCCCCTCCTCCCATTCAACTGAAATATGAGTGATGATTTCGCCAGTAAATGTTAATACAATATTCAATGACTTGAGAGACTTGCTTAAATTCCGCTAAACATTCCACACGGTGCTCTCCCGCTTTCGTCATACAAGCTGTCGTACCCAGCAATACGTTGGAAAGATCGTCACTACATCAGATGGAGCGACGCAGCTCCTACGCTTTCATATCCTCTGGTTGATAGCCCGTCCATGTTTCGAAACGACCATCACGGGATGGGTCGTTTCTCATCCACGTCTCCCGTCCGACCACGCCCCTTCCGCACATCAATCCGTGTACTACTACCACCACTTCTACTTCGTCTACTACTGCAGCTTAGATAACACGGAATCTCGTGATTTACCTTTCTCCTTAACTTGCCATTCTCCCTCTCTTGTACAGCTATTCCTATTTCAGCATTTGGAACCTTCAATGGAACAACCAACACCTTTCACATTCCTCGCCTTGCATCGTCTCCAATTTTATCAGCCGTTTAACAACTGCATTCGCATTTTATGATTTTGAGATACAAGACCACGTTAACATCTGCAAAACGTACGGCGATTGTGCACTCTGCAAAACAAACATTCAGCGAACGAACTGAATTCCTGGAGTGTAGATGTGTATGTTGAACGGAACGCACAAAAAAATTAAAGCCTCATAGCGCCCGAACGCAAGTTGCACTCTGTTGGTTTTCGCTCATATGAAAGGGTTTTGCGACACAAATCAGTAATCGTGTGATTAGATTCGCATTCGTGCATACTGTTTACTGAGAGTGACTTAACCATAGAACTCTCCACCATCGCAAAGAAAGCCGATGTGTTCATCTTAATGCACCATGGCATAATAAAAAATTTGTTGTAGCTCAAGAAGAAAATTACTTCCAAAAAACTATTACAAGGTGAATACAAACAGACCACAACAAACGCATAAAACACACAGACCCTACGCCCACGCTAAGCACGGATAGAATACGTGTGGCACAAATATTTGCGTGGCTCCAACATTCCCTGATCCCTGAAAATATTTGCAGCGAACACAGCGCCACACAAAGATTTGCCAGTGTAAACGTAGCTCAAGACATTTCAATCCCCATAGAAATTCTCATCGACTCCACCTTAACCTCCACTGCCACTCTCTCAGCCACCTCCGCGCCGACACACCGACACCGCAGCACAAGCCCCAACGCAAAACGCAAAGCCAACTAGCTGGATTTATCACTTGCACACAACGGTGCCACGCGGAGGCGGTGTTCGCGCGTCAAAATCACCGCGCGCCGTCGTTTAATCGTCGGGGCAATAAATTCACACGCCCCACCTCCTCCCGCCACGCCTGCCCCGCTTCGCTAAGGCCGCTCCGCCACGCCCCGCCCGTCCCGCCCGTCCCTCCACACCACCCGTCCCGCCACGCCACGCCACGCCCGCACGCCCGCCCGCTACGCCCGCCCGCACGCCCGCCACGCACGCCCGCCCGCCGCCTCGCCCGCCCGCCACGCCCGCCCGTCCCGCCCGCACGCCCGTCCCGCCCGCCACACGCCGCCGCACGCCCGCCCGTCCCGCCACGCCCGCCTCGCCCGCCACGCCCGCCCGTCCCGCCCGCCACGCCCGCCCGTCCGCCCGCGAGCAGGAGCCAGTCTGGGAGCGCCACCGCCCGAAACAATAAGCCGCCCGCCCCGCAAACCGGTATTTATCGCGCGCGCAACGTGTCAGGGCGCAGCGAACGCGCCGTTCCTTTCTTCCCGGGCACCGCCCCCGCCGTCGAGGCGCGCGGAGGGCGGCGACGCGCGGCGCCTCCGCTTCGCCGGCGCCGCGCAAGCCGACGCACCCGCCGGCTCCGCTTCAGAAGCCCCCTGTTATTTATTTTCCGGCAATTAATCTCACGCTCTGAGACGCGATAGTCCGGTATTAATGCCGCCGTTTTTATCGGTGAACTCGGACGCGCTTCGCCTCGCCGGCCGGCCGGCCGGCAAGCAGATAAACCGCTTCGAGGCGCCGGCCTGCGTGCGGCCGCGCCGCCGCTGCGGTGCCCGGCGACAATGGCCTCCGCAGAGCCTGCGTGATGCTTCCCCGTGGCCCGCGCTTCCGTCTTTGTCGCCCTCGCTTCCCTGCTGCACTCAATGCCACCTCCCTCGCTCCTCCCTCTCTCCTCCCTCTGCCCTCTTCGCTCTCTCCCTCCCTGCCTCTTCCTCACTCTCCCTCCCTCCCTGCACTCTTCACTCACTCACTCCCTCCCTGCACTCTTCACTCCCTCCCTCCCTCCCTTACCTCTGAGCTCGCCCTCACTCTTTGCACCCTCTGTTTTCTTCGCCGTCAGCTCCACAGCCGTCCTACTATTATCAACGTACTTTCGTCGTTTCTCAGCACACGTTGACATTTTCTTTGCTTTTTGAACCTGAACATTCCCAACATCCATCATTCTGACAAATTCTCCCATAATCATATTAAACTTTTCATCCTGGCATCAAATTTGACAAAGTCTTCCGAATGTATATTTCTTGGCACATTCCTCCTTATTTTTTTTCGCATTCTACGATCCTTCGGCGGCAGTTTTGAACATCCCCGACTAGAAGGGTCGCTACCACAACAGCTGGACCTCGCACGAATGCGCCTGGAGCAACAACCTCGCTGCCACTCGCCCCAACAAACATTCTCGCGCCCCACCGCAACGGCCGGCCGCCCTCGCTGCGTGCCACGGCCGCCAACTTCGGTCTCCCTGCCGGCCTGCCCCGCCCCGCCCCGCCCCGCCCCGCCCACTCCACTCGCTCGCTGCCTCAGAGGGCGCTATGTTCACGTGCTCCCTTGACGGTCCTCTCCCCCCTCAAAGCTCGCACATCATCTTTGATAGGAGTGGCGTAACTACGTGCCTGGAAGCTCCGATGCAATGCGGTCTCTGACTGCGGCTGTCTACCGCGAAATCAGGATTTTAGATCTCATTTATAAGTGCTAGATATGCATTACAATACACATTAGGTTTAACTTGCGTAGAATTCATTGTACATTTTATTCCATCGATTTACTAATTATTTTGGCCATATTCTGAAAATAAATTCATACTATATTCGCCCCTAAGCTGCATAAAATAGAACTGGCAACAATGCAGATCGAATGCAGATCGATCTTATGAAACATAAACAAGCCAACTCGTTCGTATCTTTGTTCTGCAGTATTGTCAGCTTTTCATCGCGTAGTTTAGAAACTAACGTTTTACAAATTCACTTTTTGAATACAATACCTGATTGCAAGGTAGATATGGAAGGAGTGGCAAATATGACTGTGATGGGCGTAAATATACAAGGGAAGGGACGAATACGCTATGAATATCCCCTCGACAAAGAATGTAATTCTGCCTACCAAGTATTATATTCTTTGCTATTGTTTTTACTGTTGTTTCTTGATATAATTGTCCGACATTCAATTGCAGCAATAAAGAGGAATAATCTTATTAAATACTCTGTTGATGAATAATCTGTTACGGAATGATTTTACCAAGAGATACCATCAAGATATTGGGGAACAGAAACCACATCTATATTGTATGTTGTCGGGATACTTATTCGGCGGCTGTACATTCGGAGACCACAGTTCGTTGCATCGATTGCATCACACCCACCTAGACCCCTTCCAGTAGTCTTCTATCCTTTGGCCTTCTACTTCTCGCCGCCATTGCATGCACAACCGTCTCCACCGCCTTTATTGTCGGTATTAACTCCTCTTCTCCAACGCTCTCTGCGGTCGCCATTTCCTTCTTCAACTGCACCATCCCCTCTCGCCCGCCTCCGGCGGCAGCCCTGCCACCGCTGGAGCATGTTTTTCGAGCCCCTGTGATTTATAGATGCTGCCGCCCCGGGGATTGAACCTCCTTCCGTGAAGATAACCGTCGCACGATGGTTGCGCGCGCGATAAATCTTATCTCTCACGACTCGCGTTATACTAGGAATCAAGGCGACTTAGGCGGCCCCGCGGAGGAGGGGGAATGGCGCGCTTTACACCCCGAGTTTCGTGTAGCGCCAGGCTCTGTTTTAGACTCATAATCCCAAGCCCTCCGCGGTGTCCGCCCACTGCGAGACGCGAGATGTCAGGGGACGAAAAACGAATGTGCCTAACGACGTGCTAAAACGCCGCGTCTTCTTCACGCACAAGAGGATGCATTAGGTTTCCAAGAGTGGTCGTGCGTTAAAAAAAACTGAATAAATTAGAGCAATATTTGTTCAGTATATACAATGCTCCATGTAGAGTCCGTTTATTCAGAGTACCCTACCAAACGGGCCACGGACCGCGAGCGATCTTTTCTTTCTCTTCCTTGTCCTATCCTCTCCCCTTACACACACACTTAGACTAACATGCACTACTCGACTACATATTCCGGGAGACCGGTCGGGAGCTTAGAGCTTGTCCCGGCTGGGGCGGTGCCCCGCTAGTAGGAGAGTCCTGGTTAGGGCCAAATTCCTCTAGCCGACGGTAGGTCGGCACCGGATCTCACCATCCAGGAGGGTGATCACGGCTATCTCCCAAGAAAAAAACATGAACTACACTTACGGTACTAAGGACCAAAGCCGTTTACGCGCCCAGAAACACTAAAAAATCAATCACTCAATCAATTCATTTATTCAGTTTTTACGAAGTTTAGTCTAGGTCGGATTGAACTAGAAAAATGTTAGATCTGAATAACGAATATATTTTCTCAATGATGTGGCCTGGTTTCTCGGATGTTGTTACAGAAGCACTGTGGGTGATGTTTAAAGCCACCAAGAAAAATAACAGATCGTTTTAAATAATGTAACATTTTAAACCCTTTGGAATGACAAGGTTCCAAGAAACGTCTGAGTCGTTTCGAGTACATTAATGTCGAAGTTTCATCCCTATACTTATTTAGATATCTCTCCATATACACAATTGATTTTATAGTAGCTATTTGTCCACAGATGGTATACCGATGTTCTACTTATGGCAGAAGACAGAACCTGAACACATTAACAACTCATTTTCTTCGAATTTTTTCAGTTGGAAATTAGTTATCCCAAAGGGTCAACTGAAAAATTATCTCACAAGTTTAGTGATGAGTTAATGTATTTTATGACAAAAATAGACTCGCAGATATAATGATGATTACAAAGTAAGACTTACAATAATTTATAATTTTCTCTGTGAATTAAAATAAAAACTGCGATGTTTGTCACAATAGAACTAATATTCAAAAAAGAATTTTAATTTTAATTTTTACTTTCTTTTCTATTGTACTCTTATATAAGAGAAAAATGCGGAAAGTTTATTTCAAGATTTTAACTGGTATACACGTTTTGAGGTCCCCAAATACCGAAAAAGCTGTTTTCTTTTCAAAACGTTCGTTCGTCAGCCAGTCTCTCCGTCTGTGTCTATCGGTCTGTGAACAACACTGATTCATAAGCTATTCATTGGATATTTGCCAAAATAAATATTCCTCACTTACTGATGTTCTACTGCAAGCCCTACGATTCTGAAAAGATCTTTAAAAATGTTTGTGGGGGTAAAAAAGTACTTTATTTGAAGTTCCGGGACCTTTTCAAAATTTTCTCAAAGAAGGCGCCAATTAGCTTCTTTAATTTCTTGTATGAATAGCGTTAATCACGTATACAAAGGTTTGATTTTCACAGTTACTAAGAATTTACTAAATTGCCAAATTTTGGAATTATTGGACCCCTCGTGCAACTTTATTATTGAATTTGAAGATTTTTCTTCCATTGACATTTGTTCTCCACAATTAGTTCATTAATTAATATCCCATACTTCTTTTAAATATTAATATTTTCGTGTAATTTGGAGTGAAATATGGACTTAATTAATAATTGTTTAAAAAAGATTTTCGCACAAACGTCTTCAAATTTTTCTACGAATAGTGCTAAACGCCTTGTTTAAAATAACTGAAACGCAATTATGCTATAGTTCTTTGTTTATTCAAAACTATGAAAAATGTAATTTTTAATACATCTCTCATGTCGTTAATATTTACATTACGGGCGTTCTTAATACATTATTGCATTTATAAGTAAGTGTTTCAGACGGTTTCTTATGAAGTTTTTCCAAAACTGAAAGCTTTTTTGTGAAAATGAGCTCAAAATTCCGCATTATTAGAAACGCTCGAACGACTGTGTTTTCAAAAAACACGGCTCAAAATTTTTCAACTAAGTTTTGAACACAAAACAGACTTCACTCTGTGATATGCTTAAAGTCGTATTTCAATTCAACTATCAAGGGAGAGAAAAATTAAGAAAGTGTGAAAAAAATGCTTTTAGACACCGATAGCATGATGGGATGTAAGTGGGGAAAACCAAAAATATAGTCTAGACTGACATATTAGGAAACTAATCAGTACGAGAAAGTCATTAGTTTTTACTTATTCTTTAGTCGAAAATTCGAGAATTTAAGTATTGCAATAGTGAAGAAAAATTATAAATGATGTACTATAAATTGAAAGCTTTTTAACATATTATATGAAAGTAATATAAATTATAAACCAGAAAACGTATGTATGATTAAATCGATTCTGCCGTGAAAGTTCGCTCCAATGAGGAATAAGTAAAACATCTATGAAACATCAAATGTCAAATTAAAGAAAATTTCATGGTATCTGAATGTAGTAAGGTTTTCTTCAAAAACAACGAAAATTTCTGGAGTGAGCAAATTATTTAATATCTTAGGCTGCTGAATTGTTTTTCAATAAATCAGTAATTATTTCCCCATATCAAATCGCTTATTTCGATTTCCATTTCTTATCTTAAATCAACCATGGTATCGTGTTCTACAATCAAAGATACAACTATTTTTACTTTTCTAAATTTTTAATACCTTCACAACAAAGCATTTTCTGTTAATACTCAATTAGAAAATCTGGTATGAAAAAAAAATTTTCTTTCATATTATGAGAAAATTCAATGTCCTATTTTACACTTTTCATGAAAATCCGTTTTGAATGCAAAGTGCAGAAGTGTCGATCGATAAGAAAATACTATCCTGAAATAGAATTGCTTTTGCACAAACTAGAATTTCAATTCAAAACATTATTTTTGATAATCGTAAAATATTCGTGGATCAGTAAAAATGCTTCCCAATGAAACCACACAAATTGGTTTTTCAAAAAGTAACAAATACTTTGCTGAAGAAAACAAATAAAATAATCTACTGTAACATTGCAATAAATTAAACATTTTAGTAAAAACTATCTTCACGAATAGTGCGTCAACGTGTTTCGTTATATACGAGGAATACAAAAAATGCTGCTGTTCCATAAAGCAATTCATGAATAGCAAATGTTTAATCGTGGGCGTCCTCTTCCTGGGCGTTTTGATGTCAGTTGACGTCAGATGTGTCACTAGTAATGACGCACAGAGAATGATTTAGTCTGTACGCCCAGTACGAAAATATGCCAAATAACACAATCAAATATTTTCATTTTCTAGTCAAAATCAAAACTGTTCGTTTTCTAATTTTTTTATACCTACAACTACAGTTTGTACTACTTGTTTATATACCTAAAACTGCAGACACCTCTCACATAGCCGGTATAAATGCATTTCTATATCTGTGGGCATTGAAAATTAGTAATACATATTCCTAGGACTTCCGATCGTTCTTACAATAGTTTCCCAGTGTTCTCTTAAGAAATGCCGGAAAATGTTTCTCCGACAGGATGGGAGAATTGACAGCACCGTAGTTGAAAGGAATGATCTTGTCTACATAGTAGAAAAAACGTGTATTTATGCAAAAAATGCTCCCAGTTAAGGCAATGTTGATAACAATGTTGCAGTGATGAACTGCGCTAGTTGTCATGCAGTAGAGAAAGTTGTGTAATGCTGCAAAAAATTAATGTTATTTTGATGATAATTAAGCGTTTTGGCGTGATTAGGGATCCCTGTTAACAAATAACTGTTTTTCGAATACGTCTGTAACCTCTCTTAATAACCAACGCTAGTGCCTAAACTGTACAGATTTTTTTTTACCAAAATACATATTCTTCGGCCTACCTGCACAACTTCACGGCCCCTCGAATTTGAATCTAGTTTTGAATCTAGTTTTGAAAGATACTTTACATGAAGATTTTAGATGCAAAATACGCTCAGCGAACGTCTAAATTCCATTGCAACCTCCAAAATTTCGAAAATTACAATTAAATTTTTTAGCTCTCCTCCTACGATTACATTATTTTTCTTAAAGAATTCTTTTCTTCAACATTAAGTTTTAATTTAAATATATAAAATATAATTATAAGAAGACAATCAGATGCAACAATTTTAAGAAATTAGATAGCAGGATGTGAAAAATTTGTTTGAGACGAGTGCAGACGAGTATGCGCTAGTTTAATGAAAAAAAAATACAAAATGTTCAAAAATTCTAGAAAAAATATGATCATAATTTGATACATCAACGAAAAATGACCAAGCAGGTTTAACAAAGCCAAAATATGACTATATGACACGTAAAAATTGCATATTTGTAGTCTTTGCATATAAAAAATGCTTAACTTAAATTTTCCATGGCAATAACATAAAGAAAAAATATGGCGTGTCATAATCATTTGGGCCCTAATAATAAAATCGTGCTCCTATTCTCTCTTGATGGAGGTGACGGCACTGCGCCGTAGCCGCTAGCAGCGATGGCAGCGCCGCCGAGGCGGCGCGGCGGGCAGAGGAGACGCGCGCGCGCTTCGCCCGTCGGGATACAAATGCGCCGTCTGGCGGCCGCAGCCTCCGCAGGTCGCAGGGCCCGGCGTGGGCTAATGCGCTATGCATCATGCGCTAGCCGCCGGGGCAGGGCCAGGCCGATCTGTTGCGAGATCGATACCGGCGTCTCGGGGTGTCACGAGAAGATGGTGTGGAATAAGCTTCCTCGCGCGTTGGGAGTCTGTGTCGACTATCACAACTCGTGGCTGCACCAGAGCTGAAAATATTGCTTCGAAACGAGCTCAAAGTTTGTTATTGTTCAAATTTAATTGCAGTCCAAATGTAAATATTAGTTTTCTATTTTTCTAAGAACCATTCGTCTGTACCAATAACCCTTCTTATTCATTGCTTTTAGTGAACGGAGGACTGCCCAACGATACATCAATATAATTATATTTATTGTGACTATGAGTGTGTGTAGCATCCCTGTAAACACTTATGCATGTTCTAAGGATCGTATAAATTCTTCCGTATCTCGAACAGTGGTCCGGAAGGGGTCTAACTAATGGATGGACACACGGATACTCGATTATGCAAGTTATCCGATTACCACATTTAGAACGAGCGACACTAGCTATTCATTCTTTTTCACCATTACGTTTTATATCTTGCTTTGCTTGCAAGAGGGAACAACCAAGATAGTCTGCAAATACTCAATTGTTGAGAAGAGCGCAAACTTTCATCGTGAAATTCTTAACACCTTACACAATCACATATTATATTAGTAATTTTCACATGAATTATATTTCTACTGATTGTAATTCATATACTTTTTTAATAATCCATAGATTGTGTCAATGATTGAAGTTCAATCTGAGGTGTTTTCTTTATCATATAAAGGAACTATGTGTGATCGACCCTTTTACCTGAATTCTGAAGATTAAAAATTTTACTTGTAATTGTTACGATTACTTCATTATGAGTGAGATAAATAAAGGAAAATAACGTCATGAATAATGTTTGCAAACCATCTATTGAATGATGAATTACACTCAAAAATTCTCTCTTGTATCTGTTTTACTCTTAGCTTAATAAAATGACTGTATTTAAAATACTAATTTTCATTCATGAAAGATAACGTTCGAAATCTATCCCACGAAGAGAGCGCAGGTATAAAATTCTACGAAAGTGTAAATTATTCCCACTCAAATTCTCATTAGAATAATTATATAATCTGCATTACATACGACGCGTTCCCATGAAAATAGTAAGAATATCAGATAAAGCATTTTGGAGAAACTAGATTCATTAAAAAAACTCTACAAATTAGATAAAATAAACAAATCTAAATATGGAATGTATATTGTTAAAAGCTTAAAATTACAACTTCATTTACTCATGCTTTCATCCTTTACTGTTTATATGAACAAATGCATTAAGCAAATAGTGGAATAAACAAACTGTGTATTTACAAACTGTAATATTTTCTCATGCCTTTGGAATTGTATGAGTTTACGTAATATTTTCAACTCTTCAAAATGAAAATATGGAGGAACGGCAGATTATGCAAGCACCATTTAATTCTGAAGCGCCCGTTAAAATTCCTGCCTAATGCTGAACTTCGCTTCTGCGTTCTAATATTAACTTCGCAGCATCTGTGTCGGACAAAGCGAGTTTGAGCTCACTCCAACATTACACATACGTATTTTTGTACTACAGTCAGAAGATTTTGACAGCGCCAATCGTTATGTTTACGATTAAAACAAAACTTTCATTACAGTGGCTGAACAGAAGTGTATTGATATTTACCCATTTAAAAGGTTTACTCAATTTTTCAATGAAAAATTCAAATAAAAACTCAGAGTAGGTTGAATAGTGATGTCTTAAAGTAGATGACTTACATAGGTGAATAGCATTTAAAATATATTTAATTTAATTGTTTTATAAATAAATATAAGGCTGAAGCTTAATCAATTTAGCTACTAATCTCATTAAAAATGTTTATGTTGTTAAATACGTTGAAAAGATGATTTTCTTACACTATACTTTCGTAGTAAACACAACTTTTTCAGTACGTTCACTATACATCAAATTTTTTCCCCGTCTATATATTCGCATAGGAAAAACAAAACAATATATTCGCATAGGAATGTCTACGATTATCAAGGCCGAATAACGGATGACTTTGTACTCAACTTAGGAGTAATCATTTGGATTTCGATAGAGATATTGCGATGTCGTGGGAACACAACAGCAATCACAGACACGAGCTTCAGATATTTACATATTTATTAATAATTATTCACAAATAAATAGTTTTACCCGTTAGGTACAGCTCTGATAGACACTATACCCCGATCGCAGGAGCGATCCTTAAAAGATGCAAATCTGCCTGACGCGTGGCCCTCGCCACTCTTCAGCGAGCTTACGCGCTCAGCGTAGAGCCCCGGTGACCGCAGTCACCCGTGGAAAAAAATGTTCCACAGCGGCGTCCCAACACATGGGTTGCCCTATGCGCATAGCTCATCTCCGCACCGCCCTGGGCGCAAGTTTTGTGCGTTTGCACGAGGTTTTCACTCAGCTCAAAACCCACCCCCGCGCTTTGCGCTCTTGCTTATATATCTCCCAGACCACGTGACACGCAACGTCATCTTGCTTTCGCGGGACACTTTATGTCACGTGACAGTCGCACCGCCACGTATTTTGGGCATCCCTTCCCCTGGATTCCTGGAAGTTCTCAAAATACCTTGGGATGCCTCCGCTCCTAGCTACCGTCTATTCATTCTACTTCCTTTCTCTCCCCAGTATTCCCTGGCGCCCTAATCCTGCGACGCGGTGCCTGCAAGGCGCCGCCTTCCTGCTTGCTAATACAATACGTCACAATACAATCGACCCTAAACGTTATGCTCCAAATAGGATCATTTGGATTTCGTGACATTACAAGTGGCGATGCCTTATGTAGTTCATCATTTGCTTTACGATTCCGGAGAAATCAGCTTCCAGCACGCACGGTTCAATTTGTTTTTTTCGTTTGGAACAAAGTAAAATTGCAGGGTTGAAAGTATCCGTTATTGCTGCCCATGTATAAAATGTATTAAATAATATTTTAAATAATTATATTATACTTTATCAAATTAGATTTTTTGGTTAGATCATTTTCTATTCAATACACTGTGAGTCCTAACAAATCGTTCTTCCAACAAAAATTATCGCTTCGCCCTGGCTCGGCTGCATGCTCATCGCTCAAGGCAAATGCTGCACGTAGAGAACGTTCGCGCTGAACATATCGGTGTAAAGCAGGTATGAATAACAGATTGCCCTCCCACATATTCTCCCCGGTTTATGCACCGCTCTTGTTTGCATTCACCGATTATTTCGAGTGGCGGCGTCCTCAGTTGAACCTTGGTACAGCCAGCCATTCAGTGAACAACACGCAGCATTGAATTATTTGGAATATTTCGCTTGCTAATATGCATTGGTCTTGTTTAGAATGGACTGACACACCTATTGGTTATATGTATTAAGGTCGGCGCTTTTCGAATGCTTTATTGATGATATGTATAATGTATAATCCAATAATAAAAGCTTCAACCCACGTTTTAAAATTCACAGATAAATCTGTTTACGTAATTTTCGCAACATACTCCAAAGCGGCGCGTTACTGGGTGACACACAACGCTCAGTGACAGTCGAAAATGGAACTAAAACAACAGAAATAAGCAAATAAAATCATTGTGACAAACACTTGTAAAATGTTCACTAGACCTACAGAGGTTATGCATTTGAAGGTTAGAAAAAGTATCTGCAATAAGCGCATTTAATGCGAGTCTACTAAAATAAAGCTCAAGTGAACATAGACAACTCTAGCGAACTGAAACCTAACCTTTCTTAGAAACCTTACCTTGTAAATATAAATTAGTCAAGTATTAAGTGTACATTTTTTTAGAAATTTTCTACAAAAATATTTATCTTCCTTAATCTTTACACCTACAGTCAAGTAATTTATATTTTCGCAACCTTTATAAAAAACGGTAATAAAACATTCATTTATTTTATGTTTTCTGAGATAACTTGCAGTCATTTTCTGAAGTGGTGTTGTTTTTTTACGCAATGTATGATTATTTTCTGTGTATCACGCTGTATTTAGAAAAGGAAGACAATTTTTTCATAGCCGTACTATATGAAATTTTGCACGTAATGTTGTGCACTTACGAGATGCCCTACATTCTGAAAATACAGCCTGATGCTGCAACTAATCCAATTCCGCCGTATTTCAAGTTCTGTTATCACGCCATTACTAAGAACATTAATATTATTAGAAAGTACTATAGACTATTATAAGAATAACATCATAGTGCATATCTTGCGTGCAAGATATGCTATGAGTTACTCGCTTGAATTAAACTTCAATTTCAATACCCGAAACAAATTCTTCAACTTGCATAATAAATTGCTATTAAGGACTACTAACTTTCCCGAGCGGAAACACTATAGTCCGAAACATTTTGTTGATACAAGATTTGGTAATAGTGTAGTGGTAATGTACCAAGGGCGTTGTGAAGGTTCTAATGATCGAGCGGCGACAAAATACACAAGGGCCTTTGACTTTAGGGCTTTTATCTCCCGAAATCATTAGAAGCAGTTAAAACCCATGGTACGTAATTTTATTTTTGGTACCTAATTTTATTGATTTATTCTTGCTTATTTACTAATTAACTATATGTGAACTTGGTTCAGTTTGTCTTTTCTAATTTCCCTCCCATAACTAATTCCCTTTCATAATTCTCTACATAAGAGAACAAGTAGAACCATTTAACTGTTTTCGCATTTCCCTCGCAACCACAATCGTCTGCACACTGCCAACACCTTGAAGTTAACGATGCGAGTGGCGCCGTGACACTTAGGGCTGTATTTATAAACCCCTGACAGGGGCCAGGCGTAGCAGGCTGCCAGTGTTCGGTTTTACGATTTATGAACGACCCCAAGCCGATTTCAGACGCCCCTTGACTTTTCACCAACCTCTCAGATGGCAGGCCCCTAAGAGTTCTGCTGGCAGAGCTTCGTAAATACGACCCTAAGGGTCCGGGTGGTCGTCCTACAACTCTCCAGCAGAACTCGCGGCAACCTCCCGTCACCGCGATTTTCCCCCGCGGGGCGATTGTCTGTCGGGAGAACATTTCGGTGGGGGCAAACCCACCGAAGCCGTAAGCTGTTAAGGTACGCGCCGGATTTCACATACCAGCGGTTGGGGAACACCCCCCACCTTCCTGCTACATCATATGAAATTCTGACGCGCCCGAAATCACGAAATACTTTCTCTAAATTCCATTACAAACTACAATAAACACTGAAACAAGACGTAACCTTACAGATATACAAACTTTCCTTTTTGAATTTATAATTAGTGGCTTTCACATCATTTAAGAATAGCCACACTAAGTACAATGCACAACGCAACTAACTTATGTACAACGGTAATATTAGTAAATACACTGTAACTACTAAGAAAGATCAATAATTTATTTTAGTATAACGGCATTATAAACGAGATTTTCTTTTGAAACAAATCGTTCATAAAAGGGCATTTTAAAGCGCAAATGATGTCATATTAGATTTTTCTATACGAATGATTGCGTCATCACACATTCAACCAATCGCAACGAAAGAATCTCGGGGAGATTGCGGTAAATGCAACAAACGGCTACCGTTTTCTCGCAAAGATGTGGAATATTCGAGACGTCACCAGAAAGTTGTTTCCCACAATTACGTTTGCGTGAAAATAGCGTATACAACTCGTATATAATGTTGCTTTATTGCATAGATACAAATTTGATAAGTCTCATCTAACATCGCTCGTTTTCAAAGCAAGTATTCATGCAATAAAGCTTAACAATATAAACTAACTGCATAAACTACTATTATATGTTCGAAAATGTTCCATTTCGCATAACCTTATCTTGTAGAGGTTAATAACCTTCCACGCAAAATGTGATACGTGAAAATTCGCAACCGAGATGTAACTGATCCCTGCTGTATAAAAGAGCTCACTAATGGGTCGCTTTCCCCAAAACCCATCCTTAAAACCCTTCATCCTCTAAATTCCTCCACTAGGAGTACTTATTAATAACAAATCCTGGCTCTCCGTCCTCCGTTAATGAAACTTCTGAGCGAAGTAGCGACCTCGAAAACGGCGAAATGAAACGAGTTAAAGGTCCCGAGATTACGGGTCGATTCAGTCCTCGTCGGCCGCAATATCGGCGAATATCCCAGTCAGCGTGTTTGAAGAGCGATCAACGGAGCTACCGCGAATAATAGAGCGACCGCGAGCGGCGCGGCGCCGGGACTGCACGGCGTGGGCCAGGTGGCGGCTTCGCGGCTAATGAAGGCCAGCGCCAGGCGCGCACCCCCTACCCCCGCATTGCAACAGCGGCGCGAATGAAAATTGAGCTAGAGGTACCAGCCCCCTGGGCCAATCTGAACAGCGCAGGCAGATGCGGCGGAAACCGCGACAGCACGCTGCAAGGTTTCTGTGTTGCAGTTCCTCATACGGAATGTTTGCTTGCACTTTGTGGCGCTGAAGAAAACTCTAAACGCCTAACCAGCGTCGTCATTCAAAGTTTCAAAAAATGCCTGGAGCAACCAAATTCTATCACTTATACTTTGGTTTATTTAACGTGTCACCTCAAGTCCACGAGCTAGAAGGAGAGGCGGGCATAGTCATCCAATCGGTAGTTTCAAACGAAAAATTTAAATCGTAACGAAGCTCCCGACTGGATGACAGTGTCCCCCTCTTCGTCTAGCTCGTGACCTTGAGGCGTCAAGTTAAATAAATCTGGGTATACATTGTATTTTTTTGGTGAATTGATCCCGGGGACTCATGACAACGAAAGTCGCGTGTCTCAGAGCGAAGTCGCTCGTCTTTCACCAAGAAGGTCCGAGTTTGATTCCCGAACAAGCTCATGTGAAATTTGTTTCGAGGAAAACGAGTCTGCCTACTTCATAGGGCCTAGTCCAACCCCTGTGAAGTGTCCTAAACCCTTTCCTAATTCCTTTCCAATTCTGACCGCTGGGTAGTGACGGAGGGCGCGTGATGTAAGAGGCGCGTACGCGGAGACTCGGGTCCTCATGACAACTGACAGACGAGATGAGTCATACATAATAAATATTAATATAGTATTACTCCGCTACAAGCGCTCTACGCTCGATCATGGGCTTCGAGACGCGTTGCGTCGATTAATAAAGAACTGATGTAAATGCCTAAGACGTAACAAATTGAAAAAAGCGATCCTGAAATGAGAAAAAGTAATTCAGATACGTTTTTCATAATTGTCCTAGAGATTTTGCGAAAAATACACTTGAAACATGAAAGATGTTTCAAATTCTAGGGATACCAAGACCAGCAAGGTCGATTGAGGAATATTCGTTTTGGTGAAAATCCTGTGTATAGTTTACGCTATTGTGTTATTTACAGACAGACATTAAACCAGTGTTTTCAACACAAGACCCTAAAAAGTGGATTCCCACTATTACGAAGTATTAGTAATTACGTATTACACAGAGTATATGATAAAGTATTTGTAATTTTATATGCGGATATGTAAGCGGAAGAAAATCACTTTTTGGAAATAATGGTCTCGTAAACATGTGTTTCTAACGAAAATCCTATGTTTTTCCTGCAGGAATATACGAATTTCCCTTATGTAGTTGATATGAGAAAAGAGAATGCAAAAGTTTTCAACATTTCTTTCCATTTACCGCAAGAGTAATTGGGACATTGCCCCTACATTTTCAAGTAGATTTGTTTGTTTTCCAAATATTTTGTTCCTTTTATCTACAACTTTTCTTCTATTATATTATATTACTTTACGAAATATAACAAGCATTAGGATAACATTTTATACAGAAAGATTAATGATTAAATTCCATTCATCGGTTTTTAAGGATCAGGACTTATTAATCACACTTTTACTCTCCAATTCAATAAAAAATCTTTCAATGTCTTGCTCAGAACCTGCATGTTATAAAATGAGTACTATTATTACTAATATTTGATGTTAACACTATCCTTTCCTGTCTTACTACATCGCCGTATCTACATTTTCACTTCTGAATCTTTTTAGTCAGTTATCGATTTTCCTCTTTTTTCTTATCCACTCCTGCTCCTCCCCGACTCGTCTTCGCGCGACCCCTCCCATGTCATTCGTTAGCGCTCAAATGCACCGCGTGCGCTTTTTTAAACATCTGCCATTAAAACACCGTGAAATGCATTCCTTACTGCAATAAACCTAACGGTGTGGAGGTGAGGACATACGCTGCTCTAGTTTATGGTCGAGCTTTTACGATAGCGGCCAAGGCCGTAAGAAATATCCCGTCGCTACTTCCGTCCCAGAGGGTATTGCTTTTCTGGAATGTAAAAAGTAGAAATATCTCCTGAGACACGTGTACGACTGCACTCAAAAGTACCAACTGCGATAAACCTTTAAGACATAAACATAGAATAACTAGTCGCAGGGCACCTCCAACAGCAAGAAGAAGCACGTTTGTTATCTCGAAACTGACTTACTAACATTGAGTTACAAACTCTGATTACGTAATACGATTATCTTAAGTATACTATTATTCTCTAACTTGTTTTTATCTTTGAGGACTCCAAGTGAAATACAAGGATTGTGTTCATGAATCTCGTTGGCTTCCCAAAAATGTGGACAATAGTCTCCCTGCGAAAACACCTACAATTTTGCAATCATACTTGTAGTGATTCTTATAGTGATTTCTGATACTGATAGTGATTTTTCATATTTTGGAAACAACAAAGGTCATGCAAATGATATGCGTCATAGTAACAAACTCATTTTCCTTTAATCTGACATACAAATTATTTAAGTGATGTTAAATAAGTTTTCTCCCTAAATTTATCAAGTATTTCCACTTGGAGAATAAAAGGTAATTTCATAAATGTAATTTAAAGATCCTTTGTCCTTCATCAATAGTAAAATAGGTAATTTGACATATTACAACCTAGTGTATTAAGAAATATTAGATTAACACTACAATGCATCAGGATTAGTAGACGAAAAAAAATATTACAACAGGTAAGAATGAATTACCAAAACAGCAAAGTGAGACATTAATGGGAATGCGCATGGTTCGCGAAAGAGATTTCAAAGATTGAAACAAGCACAGCTGCATAATAAGCACAGATCATAATGAACACTAAATCAAATAAAAGAAGAAAGAAAGGATAAAATATAGTACAGCAAGTTTATAAAATGGTGATTCAAAACAAACGGATATCATAACAATATTTAACTAAAATAGATAACTGTGGTAAAGAAAAGTGCAACATTTATCAGGACAAATTGAAACGAAAACTGGTTTAAGAATTCTCCCCTCTTCACTCAGACCCGAACTTCTCTTAAGATAACCCATTCCAAATTTTTCGTGATTTCGCTGTCACCCTCGCCGTCCAAAGGCTGCGACCGCCGCCTGCCCGCCCCTGACGGCGAGCGCTGGCAACGCGCGGCGCATTAAAGCAAATGGGGCTGTCGCGCGCGCAGATCTATTTCGCACTTCATCACGGGGATTTATTAAGTTATGGCTCCGCGCCCGCCTTCGTGTAGCTTCCGCTCTCACGAGCCCTTGCCACCGGGAGAGATAGCTCAGGGCCTCTGGCCGGGAGGTCCTATGTTCGAGTCCCGACGTTGGCAGGATTTTCGATACTAGCTTGTCACCTAGGTCGAATTCAATCTCTGTATGGAGAAGAATTCTAGCGGCTGGTTGCTCTGATCGGTAGTTTTCCGTGGTTTCTCCGATCAACACCAGGCGAATGCCGGAGCAGTACCCTATCAAACGGGCCACGGACGAGAAATCACGAAAAACTACCAATCAACACCAGGCGATGCCGGAGCAGTACCCAAACAAACGGGCCATGGACGATCTTTCCTTCCCCTTCCTTCTCCTAACTTCTTACACACAGTTACACTGACATGCACTACACTACCACACAACCCTGGAGACCGGTCGGGAGCTTAGAACTTGTTCCGACTGAGGATACGTCCCGAGAGAAAAACATGTACTACACTTACGGGTCCAATGACCCTTGTAGTTCACGCGCCCGTAATTATAACAATCATTCAATCAACGAGCCCTTGCAGCGCCACGCCAGTCCACAGCGTTGCCACCTCGCGAATGAACGAGGGAGTTGATAGCTGGCGCGTCAACTAGTTTGGTCTGTAGTTCTATAAATGTAGTGCATGTTTTATAGTGGAAGGTAGCGGTGCTCTTTCCCCTTGGAAATTGAGATACAACGCTGACCTATACAACAGCTAGCTGGTTTCCCTCGCCCTGGTATGTTTCAAAGCGATACACCGTCCCAACCGGAACAAACTCTAATCTCCCGTCAGGTCTCTCGTCTTTTTTGATGATACAGTGCATGTAAGTGTATGTGTGTGTATGAGAGAGAGAGATAGATTACGAGAGAAAGAGAGAGATGTAGATTACGAGAGAGAGAGAGATGTAGATTACGAGAGAGAGAGAGAGAGAGAGAGAGAGAGAGAGAGAGAGAGAGGAGAGAGAGGTAGATTACGAGGGAGGGGAGATGGTAAAGAAAGGGGCAATGATAAGGAAGGAATAATCGCATTCGGTTTGTGATCCGTTTGTCAGGGAAGTGCTCTGCCTGGAATTGATCGAAGAACTCACAGAAAAACTACCAATCAGCACAACCAGCCTACTACTTATTACCCTACAAAATGTTGTGTGTTTCGGTCCCGGTAGCGATTCATTTTTTAAAAATTGAAACGTTCACTACCATGCATATATTCATAATTATTGTTGCGGTCCTTATTAACAAAATATTTTAACTTCATGCATTTACTTTTCCGTATACACTAACAGACATTTTTTTATTTCTAAACTCTCCAATACGGAACTAAATTATTTATTAAGTACTTTCTTGATCTGGTTGGAAAACTTCTGTTCCGTCGGCCGAAAAATCTGAAGTAATATTTGATTACTTCGTACGAGTATGGTTCACTAAATGTTTTCATGATATCTTGACCGAATGTTCCGAGTCATCAATTGGAATTCCTAAACTGAGTTTTGGATGCGATTTCTGACGTGGAGAGCTGGCTTTATTCCTTACTTTATTCCGTTATTTTATTTCCCTTTTCATTCAGCTTGTTTGTTATAGAGTGTATCTTATTATGTTCCATACTTCTAGGCACAAAACTGGATCAGGGGAGAGAATCCGATACTTGAGGTCTGTCAGACTTCCTAGGCCTTTCTTAATGTAATCTACAATCTAGCGTTTACAATACATTCACAAATATTTATAATGAAATAATTTACGTACTAAAAGTCATTGAAAAAAAAACAAGTATATCAATTTTCAGGCATTCTAAGTATTTAATGAACCAACAAAATTTAGTAATTTATGGAGACGTTTCAATTTTTAAGAAATTAATTCATTATTATTGATTTCATATAATTGTAACCGGTTAATTGGAACCAAAATATAATTCAATTAATCTATTTTTTACTTTCAATTAAACGATTAATTATCGTTTTTGATTATTTGTTTCCATCACTAGCGGCGGCGTCCTTGCAGGATTTTCCTCTATCCGGCTATCTCCCGCCATCGGGACCCCTTCCCACACGGGACAAGCATTCAACTCCTGAAATGTGTAGTAATGTAATGCATGTATGTGTATGAGTAAGTATGGAGTTAGGATAGGACAAGAAAGAGGAAGGAAAGATCACGCGCAGACCGGCGACCATTTGTTTGTAGTTCCGGCATTCGCCTGGTTTCCATCGGAAAACTTCGGAAAACTACCGATCAGCGCAGCCGGCCGCTAGAATTCTCCTCCACTCAGCGGCTGAATTCAACATAGTCATCTAACTAGTGTTAAAAATCCTGCCACTGGCGGGATTCGAATCTTAGAACTTCGCGGTCAGAGATAGTGCATTGACGTTGGTTGTTGCCGTTACTCAACTCAGCCGGTGAAGCGTGAAAATATTTACTTTCCATTGAAGTCATATTTAGTCAGAATAATTTTGTTAGATAAGTCTGCAATAAAAGAATGCAATATTTAAATTGCTACATCATGTGCGAAGTATATATGGCAAAGTTTATAAACATACTTTACAGCACAATCGCTTGACTCGTAATTAACATATAACGGTGAACTGACCAAAAGGAACACATTAAATTCAGAGAAATCACGATTTGCTCTTCAGATACCACCCATATTTCCATTCACTGTACACAATCTCTTCGCAGATCTATCCTCTTTCGGTCTTTACAATCCAGATCGATTCACTACCCACAAGTCTGTCAGAACTGTCCGCTATTCATTCTCCGCAAACCGAAAGTGGCGGGCGAAATTCAAAGGAACGCCGACGCGCGAAGATGCCGCCCAACGCATGGCCCCGGCGGAGTGGGAATTCACGCGACGCCGTAAACCTCTCTCACCCTAAGCAGCGGCTCGCCACCTGCACCCGCCGCGTCCTCGGGCCCTTTATCACGCCGCACGCGCTACAGTGGCACGTGCGCACGGAAGCGGCGGCAACATTCCCTGCCGTCCGACATGTTTAGTTCAAATATCCGGGATCATCTACCACAATAGTAGGCTATATAATTTTAATATGTATCACATTTAGCCAAACGTATTTCTGGAACACACTTCCCATCCTCAGTTGTTCTACGATTTTAATTACATAGACAAATTAACACATGTATCAACATCTACCTAGATACATAATCATATATAAACTAATGAACAATAAAATAATTATTTTAAAATAGTACTTACCCAGGTAACACAGATTAAACATATAAATTCATAGCGAGTCGTCTAATCATGACGCCATTTTATTCGTTCGCTGTACGAATGCAGACTGAGGGAAGGTGAGGGAGGAAATGAAAGGATGGTAAAACTAGTCAATACCACCACAGAATTTATTCAAAACGCAGATGAGCAAATGCAGCAAAAATTTACATTTTATTGACTAGTTTCACCATTAAAATGTAACTGTTTTCTGGTTTTTGAGTAGTCGAATTATTACAAAATTTTAGAATTCAAATGATGTATATAATAACTCAGGAATAAAGAAGCCCGTTGAATAAAAACAATGCGTTGAAAAATTAATTGATTTTTTTTAATAATATTATTTTTGTTGCCTTATGTCTCTATGTTCTGAAAATATCATCCTTTTGCATTACTGTAAATAATCAATTGCAATCAGTACAATATTGTTGAAAAATGTGCTTAAAATTTGAACTTCAATGTCATTAAAAGCAACTACCCGGAAAAATTAAAAATAGACCTAAAGATGCATTAACTTTAAGGAGGGATTATCTGAAACAACTTGCATAAACAATCTGGGGATGGCTCGGCAGAATCTACAACATACAGAGAATTGGAACCAGGAAAATGTGAGTCCTAATTTCTGCAAGAAGTAGGTGAAGAAGTGGGATCTTACCCTCACCACGCCAGCCCCCGTACGTCTCACCCAAGCCAAATTGCCTTCCACCCAGACTACGCCTCGACAGGCAACCCGCATTACAGGAGCGAGATGCTATCAACGGTGCGACACACGCAAGCACCCACAATCTTTTACCGTGCGTGTTCCGCATTGCCTAATATCCACGCGCCTTGCTCACATTTTCAGTATATCTTCTTTAATCCGACAAGAGAGATTTAAGTTTTTGTTAAGATTTATTTGCTTTATCATGACATTTTTGATACACAACAAATTTAAAAACACGATATTCAAATTTCTAACCATTTCAGCTCAAAAAACAAACAAATTCGCCTTGCAGTTAGATTCAAATAATATCTGTGTTAATAGTCGTGTATCAATGGAAGATGTATCAATGACGTGGGACAACACACGCGTTCTCCTTTATGATTATTTAGGTAAGCAGTTACAGTGTCATCGTTTAGGACTTTTAACTTTAGAAACTTTACTAACCCCAAGAGATTGTTTTGTCTTTCAACGCACATCGGATGTTTACAAAACAATCCGAAACCGTTGTCATGCATGATTACTTACTAAGTACTTAATAAACTCGGATGATTTTTACCTCATAAACACGTTATAATCTCAATTCAGTATCTGTTGATGTAGACATTGTAATGTAGTGTCCATTAGGAGTAACACAATGACTATTGAACTAGATCTCCCGCAGAAGTACAGAAAGTGTAGAAGTACAGAAAACATTCAAAATACTCATGTCCTTGCCAGTGCTCAAAATCTGAAAATATTTCAAATTTCTAACACAAACTTCCAGACAATATTTATACTATAGCATAATGTGGCATTACATAAAGAAATAAATTTTTCATTCGATGATTTTGCGATTTATTCCGGTATCCACCGTTGACACCGCCCTTCGATGTTCTCCAGATCCCTGAATGGCACAGTCATGCCACTGCTAATAAGTAATTGAATCGTGCTGAGGAGAAAGGGAACAAGTCATTTCTTGACACTTTCAAAGTGGAAGGAAACATGAAATAATACTCACACATGATAGATTATCCTGTCCAATTTTTCTGCGTGAATTCACTAACGATAGAGTAGACACTGTTACGACGTGATTACTTTCCTCACGGTATAATTTTCCTCGCCTTAAAGAGCAACTTTGCAACACAAGAAAAAAACTATATTTTTGACTTGTTCCCTCTCTCCTCCTGCTGACTCATCTGTCTTATCGCCGATTTTGGGGTCGCCTGAACCACTGTGGACGCGTGGCCCCGCGGCGGCCGCCCGCTAATTGTTTCACAATATTGACCCGCGGCGACGCACGCGAGCCAGGCGTGTGCGTGCGGGCGGGCGCGGGCGCTCCGTGCTCCATTACACGCCCCGACCGCGCTGATAGCGCGCAGACAGAGGCGTCACGCGGCGGGAACAGGTGGGAAAAAGTCCGCCGGCGGCGACTTCGCAGATAACTCTCGGTGCTTGCGGGCGCGCCATTACTATGATTACACGCGTGGACACACAGTCGCCCGGCGCGCGACGTTAAAAACACACCGCGCGCCACGTGAAAGGATTTACAGCCAGGTCCATCACAAGAGTATGTGCTTCGGGTGGTATGATATTGCTGTTAAACTTTGTTGTGGTCACGTTTTAAAACACGCGTGTTTTACAGAATAGCTTCCGAAGGCGAATTAAAAACTTCAAAAAGGAATCAAAGTTTAGAACTTTCCAAAACGTTTCAAATGTTCCATAGTGCATTTTCAGAATATTAAATGTTTACATAATATAAGAAAATATATACATTTACGTTAAAATGTAATGTTATGAGATTTAAACTTCGTAATATACTCAATTACCTCATCCAATAATATGGCGCACAAACAAATCAACATAAACTTTCAAAATCATTCATGCATGAAAAAACAAAAAAGGATTGTAAATGAATGCGATTTTTGCGGAGATGAACCTACTTTCGTTTTCCCATTTTTAGTTTTCATTCTCCAAAAGTTTAAATATGCAACACACGCTTGATTAAATGTTTTAATTAAAACTTTTTTCACCAAGTCAGGTTTCAACTCAATAGGAAAGATCATTTAAATACTCTAAATAGTTTTATTTCTATCGCACTTCTCGGCCAACACAGGTCAATGAACCATATCAATATTATAGACGAGGTTTTCTGCCCAAGGATAATTTGAAATTGTTCATCGGAAAGGTGTTCATCTAAAACCAAATCTTCAAAGAAAACTAAAATGCAATTCAACTAGTATTTTGACACACTAAGTACCCCTGTATCTTGTTCACCTCAGAATAAACTTTCGCGCGTATAAGACGAACTAATGTTGGGGAGTTTTAGTAATGTAAAACAAAAACTAGGAGATTTAATGCCACACAAATTGCATGTTAACGAAAGGGCCTTCCTTCAAAAGATCATACAATCTACATAAAAAACAAACCTTATATAGTTTCTGAGAGAATTTCAAAATGGATTCAATTTATCTTTAGCCTCCTTCATTCCGTTTCCAAGAAGACTTTCGAATAAACGTTTTCTTTGTTTGCCTCCCTCTGTGTTGAATGTTTGCTTCCCTCTTCCCAATATTTGCTGAAGAAATTATTGAGAAACTCAATATCAGACGTCTCAGCACGCTATTCGATAGTACTTACTGTGTATCGTAAATCAAATAGACAACAAAGCCTACAGCGAATGAGGGTAATCTGTATCTTTATTCAGTTTTAACAAGTGGTAAAACAGAATGGCACAGACTTTCTCCCACTAGTTACATTCATAATAGAGAGTTTTTGCATGGCGAAACATTATAGCAATCGTCGGAACTATCGATCTTCCGCACATGCGCAGTTTAAGTTTCGCATCACTTTTGTGCTTCTGTGCATGCTCAGAAGATCGAGATTGGAGTCGATTGCTGTACGCTATTGCCCTGCAAAATACCTCGATTCTCTTGAGACTGGGTAGCTTTTTGATTTTGAACCACGCTCTTGCGAGTAGTCATCTTTTGGCGCCTAAAAGACCTACTAGGGCCTCTCCCAGTATCTACCTGAGAACATTTTTTTATTCAATTTTATTTTACACTGGCAGACAATTCAACGTTCAGCCGCGAGACTCTTCAGTTGATTGACCGAGCAACTTTGTATCAGCGAAGTGTGAAGAGAGTATCATCTCGTCACCTCCCTGATAGTGATTTCAAGAGGTTATTCCTTCAACCAAGGTTATTGCGAGGAAAATTATTTAAAGATTCCTTAGAGGGCGATGACATTGTTTAGAAAGGAGTTCGATGGGAGAGGGCGGTAAATGCAAGAAACGCATTGAGGACAGTCCGAAGCCTTCGGGATTTATAATCTGCATAGTGCAGTGTCATTCAGCAAGTTGCTGCATCTTCTACTAAGCTACTACTGCTAGTAATAATAATGATAATAATAATAATGATAATAATAAATAATAATAATAAGAATGATAATAATAATGAATAATAATAATGATGATAATAATGATGATAATAATAATGATAATAATAATATTAATAATAATAATGACATGCTCAGATGAGCATCGACGCGCTCCTCGAGCATTGCTCTTCTCGGATCTGCGCCTATTCATACTATTTGCCCTTGATATCACTTGGTCTCATCGGGATGTGTCAACTATTGTTTTCGGTGTAGTTGGTTGGTTGGTTTTTTCGTGTTTCCGGGCGCGTCAACGACTTTGGTCAGTAGTCCCGTAAGTGTAGTGCATGCTGGTTCTCGGGAGATGGTGATGATCTTCCCCCGCTGGATAGCGAGATCCGGCGCCGACCTACCGTCGGCTAGTGGGGTTTCCCCCTAACCAGGACTCTCCCACCAGCAGGGGAACCGCCCCAGCCGGGACAAGCGCCAAGCATCTGACCGGTCTCCCGGAATATGTGGTAGTGTAGTGCATGTTAGTGTAAGTGTGTAAGAGGAGAGGAGAGGACAAGGAAGAGGAAGGAAAGATCGCGCGCGGTCCGTGGCCCGTTTGGTAGGGTATTGCTCCGGCATTCGCCTGGTGTTGATCGGAGAAACCACGGAAAACTACCGATCAGAGCAGCTGTCCGCTAGAATTCTCCCCAGAGAGCGACTGAATTCGACGTAGCTGAGAAGCTAGTGTCGAAAATCCTGCCGCCGTCAGGACTCGAACCTAGGACCTCCCGGTCAGAGGCGCTGCAGTGACTGAACACACAGTTGCTTGTCAGGTCAAGAGATTATGGGAGGATTAAGGTAAGTAAAAGGTTGTAAAACACGAGAGACTCTGAATTCCTCCCAAACCGCGAACAGAAATTAAAACTTTCATGTGTTATGCAGGATTCGAACCTTTTGCCTTTGTGCCCACGGCCTTGAGCTCACCTGGTCCCAGCCACTGTCTCGCGAGACCCTGACCCTGCTATTTGAAAAGTTACTGCTAAGTAACAATCATTGAACAAAACGTATCATAAACTAGTACGGCTCTTTTTATGCATACGCGACCTTTAATAATCTTTGCAACATTGAATATACGTATGTGAAAATCTTTGATACCATTCGTTTCCATATCAATAATGCAATCAAATCTACTTTAGCTTACAATCTATTAACATCGCACTCAGCAATGAACAATTTTCTCAAAATTACCTAAATACATAAAATATTCTAGAACATTATTTACAGCACATTACTTAACAGAATGGGTTAGTTGGCATTCAGGTTATATTGAGAAAACGGTGTTTAAAAAAATGAACATTTATTTACTTTCTCAAGTTTGTCGGTTCCTTAATAGTAGAATTGCAATATAAGAAAATAAATTTTTAGTTGCAAATTTTCCTTAAAAAATTTGGAGCCATTTTTGAGAAAATTACATTTAAGCTTTTCTGAAAATGCTTAATTCTGAGCTAATTTTCACAACTGAACCGGTTTGAGTGGCACGGTGCAACAACTGTCGCCGCTGCAGCGTTTCTGAACGAAAGGTTCCAAAATTCGACTCTTTAAGGTCACAGAATTAAGACACTAGCTAGATAGCTAACACTGTTTCATTCGCTATCTGGATAAAAATTCTAGTGCCGAGATGCAATGATCCGGATTTTTCGTAATTTCTGCGATCACTACCAGGCGGATGGTGGAGCAGTAACCTCTCCAATGGCCAAAGGTCACGCGCTCTCCCTTTCCACGTAAATCTCGGCGCCACGAAGGCCACCTTTCCAAAGGCAACAGTTGCAAGGACTGCTACAGGAAACATTTTCCGTTTCATTCAAGCCTGCACAGCATTTGTGCACGTTCACTGACCTTTGGAGACACGCGGAGCCACCCTAGTGCAAATGCGGGAGGCTGGGGATGAGATTCATTTTATGAGTGTGAACCAACAATAATAATGCACAATTCGAACCATATTGCGTAAATTAAAAGAGTAATCGGCGAGAAGATGACTAAGATGATTATTTTTGATTCAAGATACAATAATAATCTATTATTTCATTAATTACTTTTAATTTAATGAGACAGCTCAATTAAAGCTAAAAAACTGTATTTTTAAAAGGTCATTATTACTTTCTGCTCTCTGGCAAGTGTACATTACACGTTTCTAACATCAAATTCACGAACACTACTTATTCATAATCGCTTACGACATCGTGTAAAGGTTAAGCCATTTCCATTCTATTTAACTTGACCCATAATAATCCCATGATATCCCTGACATATCACCAGAGAGATACGCTCTACAACTGCAACTCTAAAATCATGACGAAAATGTATACCTCGTCTATTCTGAAGGCCTTCTTATCTGCAGAAATATACGCTAGTAATTATCCGCTACACGATTCGAAATTTATGGTACCGCAAAAGATACCCTTGAATGTGTCGCCTCGACCTCAAACAGTAGATATTTCATTGGAATAAATATCACTATCACAATACACACATACAAATCATCGCGAAAACTTAAATTTAACCGCATTGTGATTATCTTACATTGACGTAATTTTCAGAAAAAGAAAATCACAAAAAGAATATTCCAATCTCGGCACTATCAAAAATCGAATAAAAATATCTACCGAACTCAAGAAAGTAGATATAGCTATTTGGACTCAAATAATGTATTATTTAAAACTCATACATAAAAATCGTGTGCAGGCTACCCTTATCGCAATGTTTCAATCGATAATTGTCTGTTTTCGAATTATGGTGAAACTTTTACTTCTACACTTGTGATATCCATTACGTTTCCACCGGCCCCGTTCCTTTTGAATCCTGTTTCCTCGAAACGCACATTTACAAATTGATTTTGAAGAAAACGTTTATTCCAGTGCGTGAATATATTTCTATATTTCGGGAAATACTTTTCGAGTCAATATCTACAAAAAGAACAAAAAATGATATCACTTCACTGATTTCTTATAAATGATTTTTTATTACTGAAAATACCAGTAATTTATGATATTCCATCAATTGTATAGACAATTTTTTTTAAATATTGGTTGTGATTTAGTTCGATATAATTTTGTAAATAAAGCGCGTAATTGTCTATTTCCTAAGCACCTTTTGTACCTAATTGCTCTAAAGTTTCCCATTTAAAAAAACAAAAAATATTACGTGTGCTTTTATTTGTTTAATGGCAAGTAGCAACATGTTTTATTAACGTCTACAGTTCAGACTAAACATTTAGATTTTTTCAATCTTTTTTTGTTCAAAATAATTTTCCATTAACTAAAACGGATCTTAATAAAACAAAGGTTTGAGTATAAAACCTTTCCATGTTCAAAGAGAAGAAATTATAAAAATAAAATTTTGTGAGGCATTACTCTCCCTATTCCCTTAACATAGGAACCTCATGCAAACAGTAATAATTCTCTTGGAGTTCATTCCCACAGTAAATATCGCACAGTGTTATCTGCATATGCCATTAAGGGGTACCTTTGAGGTCTTGTTATTCCTCGGGGCGCTGATGCAAGGCGCGCTCTGAGGACGAACGAGGACGAGGGCGAGGAAGATGAAAAGGGGCGGGGGAGAGGGGAGGGGCCCTGCGGCGCCTAATGGCGTTTCCTCGTAAGACACGTGAACGGGCGGGCGGGCACCGCCAACGCCCAGGTGGCAAGTGCCAATTATAAAGGGCCGCAGTTTAATAACTTTTTTATTGTTTCATCGCGACGGGGCGGCGACGGGCGGGCGGTGGGGGGGGGGGCAGAAAGATTACGAGGTGCTGCCGGAGGCGCGGGAGACGCCCGCCGCCCTCACCCCTGAACTTTTCACCGGGATTTTGTTCCTTAAATGCGCCTCTGCGGCGGCGACGCAGACTTATAGCTGTGAAGCTATACCTCCCTGCAAAACTCTGCAGGAATCCCTTTTAAAATCTATTGGCATACACCGATGTCGGCCTGAGAAGGAAGGGCAGAAGGTTATCTTTAACAATATTCCTTTAAATGTAAATAATTTAATGTAAAAGCCAATGTTTCGGCAAACATGCGGCTATTTGTATTTAAGTAATCTGTTCTACCAATTAGTACTTATTGCTGTAATATTTTAGAACCTTTATTTTACTCTATCTTCAGGAAATATTCTGAAATATACAGTTTCAAGATTATTAGTTTTCTTAAATGTAGTAAAGTAAGAAGAATAACCAGTACATTTCAGCTTTCAGTAAACGATTAAACAGTTTATACCGATTAGTTATTAAATTAATAACCTTAAAATATAATGTATACTTGATCAAAATAGTATTAAATCGGTTATTTTTTCCTTTTATTAATGTTCCGCAATTGCATAATAGTAGGTAACAAACTTCGTCATCTGAGTAAAACAAAAACTCAATTTCACGGAACTTTATAAAATCAAAAATGTTTCTAAAAAGATTAGTTTCTGGAAATATATTTCGTTCCGGAATACGCAGTTACATAACAGCGTATAAACATATAAAGTTGGGAATGCCATGACAAATTTGTCGGTGATACTCTGACGTACGGTACGAGTAGGCGCTATGGACTCAACCACGCAAGAAAAGAGGACTTCCCATTCGTTTTAAACTTGCAGAATGTGAAGCATATTCCATCCAATGGTTAGCATTTCATCTGCTAACCACTAGATATAATATGCTTCACGTACTGCAAGTTTAAATTAAGTGGAAGCCTCCATTTCTGAATTTCCAAACATTGTGTTCGAAGACGCTCATATGTGCACCTACAGGCACTGATAACCAAGATATTTTTTTAAATATAAAGAGAGAAAAGAAAATTAAGTTTAAGAAACTTTGTTAATTTGGCAATAATAACAAAGTTTTTACTTTAAGTGACTCAAATATGTTCAGGGGTGACAATATTAATTAGCTATTTCTGAAAATGGCTAACATTACAGAAATTTTGAAATTCTCAAAATGTCACTATTGTCACATTGACATATCTTTGTATACGTACACCCTTCGCTGCTCTTATTGAATGGACACGTGAAGCCTTATAATGAAAACAGGTCCACAATAAAATTTTCCATGCAACATTTTTTGGGGGGATCACGGCCTCTTGAATTTGAAAAAGATTTTTATTTTCTTGTTTACGTACGTATATACGGAGTGATATACGTAGTACAGAGAAAGTTATGTAATGCTGCGCGAAAAAAAGGCAGATTTTCGGCACAACATATTCATTGCCTGGTCCTGATAACGAAAAACTCGATAAATCTAATTCCTAAATTAAGAAAAAAAAATCTCTAACACGTGGTGCAGCCAGAATCGCTGTTTTGTGGGTTTCTCATACCGAAAAAACAATCGAAAGCAAAATGTCCGCCCGTCCGCGAACAATTATAGCGCCTAAACCGTGCGTTGGATTTTTTTCAAATTGAAGAAACCCCTGTCCTTCTGTCTCTAGATGAAGCTTTAAATTTTGAAAAACATTCTTTAAAATTTGGGGGTACTTTACATAAACACCCCCGGACATTTTCACAGTTTTCCCAAAAACGACTCCAAATTTTTTCTTTATATTTCTTGTAAGAATACAGTTAAATACACTTCTGAAGTTGGCATAGGTTCAATTTTCAGGATTATCTCTGAATTTTATGATTTTTTAAACTATAAATAGTATGATTTTTTCGGCAACTTCTTACAGCTACAATATTGAAGATAGAGACGTTTCCTTCAAATGAAATTTGTTCTCCATAAACAGTTATTTCAGGCTTTCAGACAGTTACAAAGGTCATGTATATTTTCTTGTAAATTTTAGTGGTTTTCGTGCAATAGTGCGTGCAATATTTGCAATTTTAAAAAATTAGAAAAATAAAATTTTCTCAAAAACGGCTTTTTTTCTTTAAATTTTTGGTACGGTTAGTGCTTAACAAACCTTTTACGATGACATAAATACCATATTGTTCTATTGTTTAGAGATTTCAAAAATTACGTATGTATGTTTTATGGGTAGTGTATTATTTTGTACTTGTCTCTCACCTTGGTTATACTTTTTTCAGAGGTGATTTCTTCAAACCATTATATTTATGAGTACATGTGCTTTAAATAATGTCAAAGTTTCTCAAAAACACAACAGTTTTTTGTTAAAACGGCTCAAAATTCCGCATTTTCCATTTTCTCAAAAATGGCTCAAAATTGTGTGTTCAAAGTTCTCCAATGCATAGTGCTAATTGCACTGTTTAATATGACGTGAAGTTAATTTTCGGGTGTTCTTTTGTTTGTTTTTTCAAAAATTACACAAATGTAATTTTTTTAAATATCTCTCACGCCGTTAATATGCACATTTCCATCGATTTGTATACATTACAGTTGGGTGTGGAAATAATTGAAAGGACTTCAAATTAATTTTTTCGAACACTCAATAGATCCCTGAGAAAAACAGCTTCATATTTCACATTTACAGTAATGCTTAATTGTCATTTTCTTTAAAAGTTTTCAAAATTTTCAATGAAAATTTCTATTTTGGACGAGATTTTACTCTTCTTAAATATTCTTCAAGTAATATTTCGGATCTACAATTAAGTTACCGAAAAGCTGAGGAAACGTCAAGAAAATGTACTTTCGGTGACGATAGATGGCAGCTGGCCAGAGAATGGAGAAAGATCTTAAAGCCAGTCCACGCCAAGGAAAGTGTAAACAATTGCTACGCGAAAGTCTGTGCCAGTCTGTAGCACCTCTAGTTTGATTTTTGGAACTTCTCAAGAAGCCTCAAGAATATTTTCAAATGTTTAAAAAAAAGATACTCTTTTGCATATGCAGCAAAGTACGCTTTTAAAGATAGCTTAGTTCGCTAAGGTCTTCGAATTTTCGAAAAATGAAAAGTTTATTTTTTGTAGGGGTTTTAAACTTCAAAATGAATCTTTAAAAAACCTTTGGAGATCAAGTTTTTACAAAATTTCAATCGTTTTCCCGTACATTTTTTCAAATAATAGAGTTTTTAATACATGATTTTCTGATAAACTGCTCAATTTATTTTTTTGAGCACATTTGCCAAAGTATGCTTATAAAAAAGGATCCGGTCAAGTTTTCTTTGAACTCTGTATTTTTAAATATCTTAAGTGTTTAAAATTTCAGTCATTTGGTTATGATAATCATTAGTTTAAATCATTTGGTGTCTTTCTATGATTGCAATGTTTTAGGCAAATTTTATCTTCAAGAACTCAATTCATCAAATTATTTGTGTTCTATATCTCATGTGAGTGGAAATCTCACAGTTTTCGAAAATTGCAAAAGCAAACGTGCAGCTTTGTTTTTAAAGTGTCTGAAAGATTGTTTTAGCTGTGAGTCTGGTGGTAGAAAGTGGAATGGCGTGATAAACCTATTAATCTCACACCGAATCTCAGTGTAGGAAAAAAAATTCCATTTGGAAAGTGACTTTGCGGGTTCAAGTAGTAATATAATATTGCGAAATGATTTCAAATAATGCGAAAACGTATTTGATGTAGTAGCACCACTAGTTGTAAAGGTACCAGCAAAGGTGATAAATCCTTTATTAATGCGGAGCAGAACCTAATTCTATTACAAGTGTTTGACAGGAAAGTAATAGTTTCTGCCAATATTCCGAAGTAACAAAACTTGCCTTTTTGTTGCATCCAGCGTTATCGTAACTCTCACATATCAATAATGCATGCAAAACCGTAGAATACATGATGGGCTCAGCGATGACTGCTGGGGCAACATCAATGTTTTTTCCATCAGCAATAATCATCTATCACATCAGAAACGCAATAACGTTTTGTTCATTTACGTCCTACATCCGTTCATGCTGTCATCAGTAATGAAGGAAATGTACCGTCGCGGATTTGTACTGTAAACCAACATTAATAATGCACATCCTATATGACACATTTTATGTTTCATTTCTTTGTTGTTCTTTTTATGAAAGGAGCGTGGTGCTACATTGTAGTTTTTTGCCTAGCAACTAACCAAAGTTCTCTCACATAGAAACTGTTTTTGTTTTGTAAATTTCTGTACTAAACAAACTCCATTGACGCTGACAATTATTTAAACGAATGACGCCGTATTTCTATTGATTTTTTTGTTATATCCATTCGATTCTGAAGAAAATTGGTGGCTCAAAGAAAATCTCTGGGAAACGAAAAAATGAAAGTATTAATAAACATGTACTCTCATTTGTTTTCAGATAGCAGTCAAATTAAAAGAAAATTGGAACTCTTATTGCTTTTTTCATTCAATATCTTTGCGAGAAAATCGTAATTAAATTTTCGAAGCCAACATCAAATTTGCATGAAAGGACATGCCCGTTATGCAAAGACAGCAAGAATGGAAAGTCTTTTTTTACACCATTCTCCCAATTCATTACAAGATTTTAAAAAATCAACTTTCAAATGTTCATCAACAGGAAGTTAAATTAAACATAAAAATATTTATAAAGCATTTTCAGTAATGTCAGCTTCCTGTGGAATATAATAACAATGTTAGTGTGTCAGATTTAAATTATCTTTTAAATAAATTTGAAAATATTATTTCAATAGCAAACTATTGAGAATAGCAAAGTATTGAAATTCAAATAATACTTGTGTAAAATATGTGATGTATATTTTACAACAAAACGTTTACAAAATTCTATTAAAAATTTACAACATTAAGGCAAACTTCTCCATCATGAAATAGGCTTTCCTCTCTCAAACTATGCCTGTAAATATATGTAAAAGGCTTATGAAAGGTGGTAGAGGTAATATGAACATACCAAGATACAAGATCATTGAAATTGTCAAAAAATCCACGAACCACAGAACGGTGTCTCGTATGCGGATATTCAAAGTATCAATTACATTTATTTTCATTTCTGTGAGAAAAATAAAATAATCTATATTATTACTATTATTCAATGGTTCTTGACCCGATGTAATTATGTCTGCTGGTTCTTGAGATTGTCACAAAAGAAAACGACATTTTTACATTGCCGACGTTTCGCCGTATATTTGCCTTCATCAGGCTAGAGAACAGATAAAATTTATATACAAAGATATGTACAGTAGTTATCACTTAATCTATATTTGCAGTTGAACAATTGTTTATGAACAGAATAATTATTGTATTAATTTACCTGTAGTGTTCTTAGTTATACATACTAAACATCCTTATTGCCTATTTTTTCCCTATTCTATACATTATAAATTTTTTTAAATTGAGATAGGCATGCTGTGCCACCGCTTCTGTTGGCGCATGTAGTGATGCCAACTTATGAAAATCAATTGTGAACTATATGAGTATAACATACAGTATACACATTCACACACACACACAAAGGAAAACCCAATACATAGTGAAATTATAATTTGGACACAAAATCAAAATAAATTAAAATTAAAATAATATAATTAAAAACACAAACAAACAATTAATATATCAATAATTAAATAAGAGGTGCAATTGGTATTATGAGGCAAGTATTGTTGTTGATAATATTAGATATATACTGCTCAATCTTCTATGTCAGTTTTGATTACATGTTCTATTGTTGAATTTCTGTATGTATAGCATTTCCTTGGTAATTCTCTTTTTAGATGATGCTCTTTATCAAGAATGGAAGCACTGTCAAAAGCTTGTTTGGACCAAAAAATTCAAAAAAGAATTACACAGCACAAAAATGATATAAAAATCAGACATCATTGTGTGCACTAGCTAAACATGCTATAAATGAGAAGCATACATTTGATTTTGACAGTGCTTCCATTCTTGATGAAGAGCATCATCTAAAAAGAGAATTACAAGGAAATGCTATACATACAGAAATTCAACAATAGAACATGTAATCACAAAACTGACATAGAAGGATTGAGCAGTATATATGCTAATATTATCAACAACAATAGCCTTGCCTCATAATACCAATTGCACCTCTTATTTAATTATTGATATATTAATTGTTTGTTTGTGTTTTTAATTATATTATTTTAATTTTAATTTATTTTGATTTTATGTCAAATTATAATTTGACTATGTATTGGTTTTCTTTTTGTGTGTGTGTGAATGTGTATACTGTATGTTATACTCATATAGTTCACAATTCATTTTCGTAAGTTGGCATCACTACATGCCAACAGAAGCGGTCACAGCATGCCTATTCAATTTAAAAAATTTTATAATGTATAGAATAGGAAAAATAGGAATAAGGATGTTTAGTATGTATAACTAAGAACACTACAGGTAAATTAATACAATAATTATTCTGTTCATAAACAATTGTTCAACTGCAAATATAGATTATGTGATGTAACTACTGTACATATCTTGTATATAAATTTTATCTGTTCTCAGCCTGATGAAGGCAAATATACGGCCAGAAACGTCTTGGCAATTAAAAATGTCGTTTTCTTTCTTGTGACCCAACTCAAGAACCAGCAGACATATATTATTACTTGATATTTTCCTTCTTAATCTTAACTTATGATATAAATGTAATTCAACGTTAAGAGCGTGCATTTTCAGGGGAATAATCGAAAATATTGATCATGCAGAAAATGTAGATAGATAAATCAGCTCTGTTTGGGTGAAAGAAGAAATTTCTTAGTCTCGTAAGTCACAAATGGATTCCCAATACTTCTAAATCTATCATTCCGCAGCAAAATGTATTTTCGACTTTTTCACTATTCATTGAAGCCATAAATGTACTAACCGTGATAAGACGCCTCATTTCACCCCACCTGTACTAAATAACTTAAACTCTCACAACCGTCACTGCACGTCTTATGAAAAATTACTTCTTTCTCCAGACAGGGGGTGCAAGAGCTCTCCTCACAGCGACTTGGCATCGGCGCAGATTAGGGTTTCTACTCCGCACGTAAAACGCGGAGCGGGGCGCGGAGCGGGGCGCGGAGCGGGGCGCGGAGCGGGGCGCGGAGCGGGGCGCGGAGCGGGGCGCGGAGCGGGCGGCGGAGCGGGGCGCGGAGCGGGCGCGGAGCGGGCGCGGAGCGGGCGCGGAGCGGGCGCGGAGCGGGCGCGGAGCGGGGCGCGGAGCGGGGCGCGGAGCGGGGCGCGGAGCGGGCGCGGAGCGGGCGCGGAGCGGGCGCGGAGCGGGCGCGGAGCGGGGCGCGGAGCGGGGCGCGGGCGGGCGCGGAGCGGGGCGCGGGGCGGCGCGCGGGGCGGGCGCGGGGCAGGGCGCGGGGCAGGGGCGCGGAGCGGGGCGCGGAGAGGAGCGGAGCGGCGATGGAGCGTCGCTGAAAAGGAAAGGCATCTGGGGTGATCCGAGTGATGGGCTGGGAAGGAGGAACATTGGTACTGACGTCACGTAGGTGATATAATCCTCTCGTTACTATGACGTCCGTGTTGCGGCGGCAGTAATTTGACTCCACACAGACATTAATACTGACATTTGCTATGAAAGTAACGGTGAAAATTCTTTTGTGGCTGTAACGTGACTGTAGTAGGTACTGTGACAGTGTCGGTGTCGCAATCTTCAATGAAGGCACATATTGAATCAAATAGCATGTAGCAAATAACAATGACCGTGATGTTGACAGTGTCTGTGACGGTGACGTGTGTCTGACGTAACAAGAGGCATGAGAGTGGCAGTGACAGGGATGTAATTGTGATGGGAACACGTGACGTAGACAATAACGGTGACAGCGACAGTAACAGTAACTGGCACCAGATATTTTAGGGTAAGACGGCTGCAAATGCAGTTTGAAAGACTGTCTGAGAATAAGACAGTGAGTGAGGTAACTGGCGAATGAAATTCGGATGGAGGCAGCACCGGGGCTGGCGGTTGATGTAATGAAATAATTGGACAGATCGGCAGAAGAAGGCGACGGCAGGGAAGCGAAGACTTTGCAATGGCGGGTTCGGCTGTCGGCAATGGATTTCGCTGCAGCTGCAGAACGCCGCGTCGCGCCGCGGAGGCGGCCTCGCGACATGGAGGGGAGGGGAGGGGAGGAGCGTGGCGAATGCCAGGGAGCACAGCGACGCAGGCGGTGGCGGCGGTGACAGGTGCGTGCGACGCGGCACTCGCTTTCGAGCGCTGACACAGGCGGCGACCTCTGCCGCTTCGCCTCCGCCCCCGCTCCTCATCGCTCTTCCCTGCTTCTCCTCTCCCGACCGCGCTCCCTTCCCCCCCCCCCCCCCCTTTTTTTTCCGCCCTTCCCTTACCAGTTCATCCCTTACCCGCTCCTCGCTGCCCTTTCGCGACCCCCCTTTTCGCGACCCCCCTTTCGGGAACCCCTTCCGCTCCTGCCTACCCTGACACGCTCCTCTCGGTTTCGATCCTCCCTGCCACTACGCTTAGCTACGATGACCTTGAAGTTTAGCGAACCAAGAGACATTCCGAAACATTTTGGGTTGTTTCGTATTTTATTTCCCAGGTTTATATTATTTAGAGCACGTTCCTGTTTCCAAAACTCTTACACATTATGTAATTTTAATTTTATAATCCTAATTTCGGTTCATTTAAATCCTTCTCTTTTATACATAGTTTAATATATTTCTTTAACTTGACTCTTATTAATTGAATCATTCCGTAAACAAGTGTTACTTGACTATTCTTAACATAAACTGAATTTTATCCGTATTTCTTTGTATTCATTTCGTTTTCCAATAATTTCTGAGAACATTTATAGTGTGCATTTTTATGAAGAATTTAAAAAAGTAATTTACGAAGTTTAAGCACGATAAATGATTACAGTATTGATTTTCCAATCTTCAGTGAAACATTCACAATGCCATTTACTTAAATGGGATGAGTACATAACACGGTGTATCGAACGTCATAGGTTTAATTAGTAATTTTAATCAGTATTTCTTGAAGAAAGCAAAATAATTTTATGAATAATGTACTTATTAATTCAACCAAAACGAGGCATAAAGATGAAAGAATAAAAAGTATTTCATTTCCAAATAACTTGGCTCTTCAACTCTACTGTTTCTTTTAAGTAATTTTATTGCAAAATAACGTTTAAAATGTTGTTGCGGTATATGGAGGTATTACTTGGTTTTTATTAAATGTAGTGAGTGTGTACTTATCGTTCCCGAACGCGTCAACTACCCGGCATCATGAGATCATACAGTGATATACTGCCAACATGCTATACTGAAGGTGGCGGAGTTCCTCCTCACTGGAAAGCGAGATCTATCGCCGACCTACAAGGTTTCCTGATTATTCCTCTCCCTGTATCACTCTCAGTAGGACACTTTCCCTGCCAGGACAGGTTTTAAGCTCCTGACTTTAACCCTTAGATTCTGTTTGGTGTCTTCTTTTACCCCAGGGGCAAATAATGTTTTGCATCACACTGAAAATTATTCTCATGAACTTCTCCCTACACGTGTCCATTTCCGTTTTGCGGTTTCTGAGTGATAATTTGGGGTTTTTGTCTACTGCAGTTTGGTAGCTCTGTTTTCAACATTTTTATGCTGGTAAGATAGACACTTATGTATAGATATAATGATACGCTAGATCGTTTTTCTGGAAACATTATTCTTTATTTAGCGCGATGTGGTAAATAAAGCGAATAAATATCATATTTCTCAATTAATAATTCTAAGTAATATCCGTGCATCAAATGCCTGTAAACTATTGTGTAACACGTTTGGGGCCAAAAAAGACCCCAAACAGAATCCATGTAAGTATTGGAGAAACAGAGACGACAATTTTCGAAATTTGCAATAGCACTTTTAAGAAAAAATACAAGGAGGCGGGCGGCGTTGAGCTGAGCACGTCAGCCCAAACCGTGAGACTAAATGAATCTAGTTTTGCAGATATTAATTGTTAAATGTACTTTTCGGTCACTGAGCATATGAGGTAGGGTGTTGGGAGAGGAGAAGACAAGAATGAGGGAGGAAAAATCACGCGAGGTCCTTTGTCAATTTGTAAGAGCATTCGTCAGGTATTGACAGGAGAAGTCAAGGAAAATTACCAACCAGAGGAACTGTCCGCTGAAATCCTCCTCTAGAAAGCGTTGAAATTCGACTTCAGGTACGTTCCACCTACTGTCGAAAATCCGCCACTTTTGAGTTCAAAACCTCGAGGACCGGCCGGTCAACGATGCTAAAAGCAGGCCGGTTTTAAAGTGTAAATGTAATGATTGTATGTGTTAATATTTTTTAATAAGTAAATTTAAGAACCCAATTCTGTTACAATCATTTCAAGAAGCATTGGAGAAATAACTTTAAAAAATAATTGGCTATGTATACCACATATCAGAGAATTGAGAGCTTTTCCCGCTTGCCCTGGGCACAAATTGGCGAGCTTTGCTTCTGCACTGCAACACCGAGCGTGACACGCAAAGGAGCGCGCCGTGTGGCCACATCTCCCTACGAGGCAGTCGGCGGGGCAGCCCAGTCCCAGCGCGCCACCAAAGCAGCGAACGGGGCGGAGCAGAGCGGGGCGGGGATGGGCGGGGCGATGATGAGTGGGGCACACTGAGCGGGGCGGGGCTGAGTGGGGCGGGGGCTGAGCGGGGCGGGGGACTGAGCGGGGAGGGGACTGAGCGGGGAGGGGGCTGAGCGGGAGGGGGCTGAGCGGGAGGGGACTGAGCGGGGGGGACTGAGCGGGGCGGGGCTGAGCGGGCGGGACTGAGCGGAGCGGGACTGAGCGGAGCGGGGCTGAGCGGAGCGGGCTGAGCGGGCGGGACTGAGCGGGCGGGACTGAGCGGGGCGGGACTGAGCGGGCGGGACTGAGCGGGGCGGGGCTGAGCGGAGCGGGTTGAGCGGTGCGGGGCTGAGCGGGGCGGGGCTGAGCGGGGCGGGGCTGAGCGGGGCGGGACTGAGCGTGGCGGGGATGAGCGGTGCGGGGCTGAGCGGGCGGGACTGAGCGGGCGGGGATGAGCGGGCGGGGATGAGCGGGCGGGGATGAGCGGGGCGGGATGGGCGGGGTTGAGAGAGCAGGGCTGAGCGGGCGGGGCTGAGCGGGGCGGGCTGAGCGGGGCGGGCTGAGCGGGCGGGGCTGAGCGGGCGGGGCTGAGCGGGGCGGGACTGAGCGGGGCGGACTGAGCGGGGCGGACTGAGCGGGGCGGGACTGAGCGGGCGGGACTGAGCGGGGCGGGACTGAGCGGGGCGGGACGAGCGGGGCGGGACTGAGCGGGGCGGACTGAGCGGGCGGGACTGAGCGGGGGGACTGAGCGGGGCGGGACTGAGCGGGGCGGGACTGAGCGGGCGGGACTGAGCGGGCGGACCGAGCGTGGCGGGACTGAGCGGGCGGGACTGAGCGGGGCGGACTGAGCGGGCGGGGCTGAGCGGGCGGGGCTGAGCAGGCGGGGCTGAGCGGGCGGAGCTGAGCGGGCGGAGCTGAGCGGGCGGAGCTGAGCGGGGCGGGCAGGGCTGAGCGGGCGCGGCTGAGCGGGGCGGGCGGGGCTGAGCGGGCGGGCGGGGCTGAGCGGGCGGGGCTGAGCGGGGCGGGCGGGGCTGAGCGGGCGGGCGGGGCTGAGCGGGGCGGGCGGGGCGGGCGGGGCTGAGCGGGCGGGGCTGAGCGGGCGGGACTGAGCGGGCGGGACTGAGCAGGGCGGGACTGAGCGGAGCGCGACTGAGCGGAGCGGGGCTGAGCGGAGCGGGACTGAGCGGAGCGGGGCCTGAGCGGGCGGGGCTGAGCGGGGCGGGGCTGAGCGGGGCGGGGCTGAGCGGGCGGGGCTGAGCGGGGCGGGGCTGAGCGGGGCGGGACTGAGCGGGCGGGACTGAGCGGGGCGGGATGAGCGGGGCGGGATGAGCGGGCGGGATGAGCGGTGCGGGGCTGAGCGGGGCGGGACTGAGCGGGCGGGATGAGCGGGCGGGATGAGCGGGGCGGGATGAGCGGGGCGGGATGGGCGGGTTGAGAGAGCAGGGCTGAGCGGGCCGGGGCTGAGCGGGGCGGGCCTGAGCGGGCGGGACGGAGCGTGGCGCGACTGAGCGGGGCGGGACTGAGCGGGGCGGACTGAGCGGGCGGGACTGACTGAGGGGGCGGGACTGACTGAGCGGGCGGGACTGAGCGGGCGGGGCTGAGCGGAGCGGGCTGAGCGGGCGGGGCTGAGCGGGGCGGGCTGAGCGGGCGGAGCTGAGCGGGGCGGGGCGGGGCTGAGCTGAGCGGGCGGGGGAGGCGGCGGGGAAGCGGAGGGAGGGCCGGGAGAAGAGGCGAGGGAGGGCGGGGAAGAGAGGGGGAAGGCGCAAGGAGGGGCTGTACACTGCGAGGTGTGTGAGGTCAGGTGTGAGCGGGGTAAGAACGGGTGAAGCGGAGCGGAGGGGCGCGGAGTAAGCAGGTCAGGAAGAGACGGCGGAGGGATGGAGAGGAACACTGCGGGATGCGCCAGGCGAAGCGGGAGAGACGGGGGTGTGGTGGGTCGAAAAGAGGGGGCGTGGCACGTGAGGTCGGCGGGAACAGACCTAGGAAGCTGGGGGGGGGCCGAAGTAGGGCGAGAGAGGAAGGGGCGGGGTGAGACGGTGAGTAGCGGGAAGGAGCAGTACAGGGCGTGAGAGGCCGAGCTGGACGAGACGGGAAAGGCGGAGCGGAGAGAGACGGAGGCGGAGCGAGAAGGCGCGGGAAAGAGAGACGAGGGGCTGTAAGTCGCGCAAAGGGCCGAGGCGGGGCGGGGCGGGGACGCGAGACACACGAGGCAGGCGTCCTAAGCAGCTCAGCGCTTCTATGTTTAATGGCGCGCCGCCTCTTCGGGAGGCGCCTCACACTTAATAAGACTTGCCCTTTACCGCCCGCTGAGCGTGCTAACCGATACGCACGACGTACCGCCGCCCCCGCCGCCCCCGCCGCCCCCGCCGCCCCCGCCGCCCCCGCCGCCCCGCCGCCCCCCCGCCCCCGCCGCCCCCGCCGCCCCCGGACCACGCGCTGTCGCCCGTCGTTTCCCCGCAATTCCCGTTGCTTGCAATCCTCTGTCTGCTGCGCGCCTGGCAGCTGACACAAACTTCTCGCGAAGGTTCTATAGCCCTTCACAAGGTCGGCGATGACTCGTTTATACAGGATGTTAATTTATTGGTCTGCATGCTTCAAGAGGCTAGCAGATATCGTTATTTTAAGACGAAAATCCTCCTTCCACTTTTTCGGAAGATCATTTCCGAATCATTAATAAAAACAAAGTAGTACGAATTGGGACATGAATTGTGACAATTGCTGTATATTCTCGACGCGCAATTTGGTTAACCTCAGGGTATAACGCAGGCGCAAGATCAGCATGTTTGATCAGCAGAGTGATTCATGGGGTGGTCCTCTTGTTCGGCGATAGGAGCCGTTCACCGGCTTCTCGTAGTATTTGCCATTACAGTGTCCTGCTGCTTCACGGTAGTGTCAAGCGAGGCATGGAAGAGAATAGCGGTATCACGTGCCGAGAATACGGAGACATGCCGTTATTGCTCGAAGAAGTCCTTGGCATCGCCAACGAAGCTAGTCATGTTTATTAGGAACAATTTCCCTCCCCTTGTTTATGAGGAACAATTGCATCGTCGCGCGCCTCTTGCGCAGACTATATGCAGCTCTTTCATCAGACTTGTACAGACGGAAAGCGTTGCACATTCATCCGCCCATTCAGACCACCCACGCGACTTTCTTGCCGAGCAGGTCGCGCTGAAGGCAATTTTAGAGTATGCAACTGCTAGTACACGGCAAGGGAAGCGATTTACAATGATGCATTGTCAGTGCGTATGGAATTTTCTGAAAGACGTAGGATATAAACAATAACGATATTGTTGTTCATAGAATTTGGTCCGTAAATTAAACAATTATTTCAGTTTGCCGACATTTGAGAGTTTTATTTCTCCATCCTCAGGGATGTATTACATCAACAACACTGGATATATAATCAATTATCAGTATCACCCGATATTAAACACGGTATTAAATGGTATCGCATAATAATTATGACCAAATTCAAAGGAAAAAACAAAAAACACAAAAGGAACATACCTTACTAAAATGAGGAACATTAAACATACATTATAACCCACTTGACCACACATACATCACGAGAATGCATGATACCCCACTCACACAGACATGATACCAACAGAAATTGTTTTACAATAGTACGAGCAAGACTACCCCCGGGAAGGAAAGTACTTTCAGTACAACATATATCTAGTAATTTTAAGATGCTTACAAATGTCAGCACCTTATTCGCAGATCTCAACCCTTTTGACCAGGCGCGTCAAACGGCGCCCGCACGAGCTACTTGCTCGCCTGGTGAGCCCACCGCTCGTATGGGAAGGGAGAACGTCCCCGCACTCCAAGCGCTTTTCCCCTTAAAATCCAGAAAGGGTTATGCATGCACAAGCTGGAGAGGCGCGCGGCAGGGAATAGTGGCTTCAAACGAAAATATGTTCGCCAGATTTCTTCTATCAAATAACCGAGAATTGTATTGCGTTTATATTCTTCACTACTGGTTACTATTTCATGTTTATTTTCTTAGTAATTTTTCCCTTCAATAAACATCTTTGCTAAATGATCGGAATGTGCTAGAATTGTGGATTCTTTTCTTCTTTTCTTTTCGTTCTTTGTTGTGTTATAAAAGCATTCAGTTATTTATTGCATTTAGCAATAATGTGAAATAAATTAACAAGTTTCTATAAGCTAACAATTCTCGCTTACGGAACGACAGTGCATTTAATAGACCACAATATTTGCATTTTAAATCTTCTAACTCGAACGTAGAAAGTTAATGCTTTTATGACACTCTCATGTAAACGGGATTACAAAATCAATATTCTTTTGAATCTATTTTTTTTTAATTTTACTCTCAGTTGAGGATTTGAAACCGTACTAATGTATTATTTCATTTTAATGGATCATTTTCTTATCTTAAAGAGAAAATGAGAATTAATATAATGCTGTATTTGCGACAATAACTGTCAAGTGACTTCTCCCAAAGACTGTCATGGGCCAGGTATTCAGTGACCCACCGCCACTCCAGGTCTCTTTGTACAACCCTTGCTTTTAAATCACGAGCCAATTTCTCTGGACGGAATACCCGCGAGCTGTAATAAGCTTGTCACCTTGCCCGCGACCTTGATTGCACTTGACACTGCTTTAGACTGTTTTTCTGAGGACACTTGTAAAGCATTGCGTACACGTCTTCACTGGAATCAGCAGATGAGTTGTGAGTGAGAAGGCGCGTGGGACATCGTTCGATGCTCTGTACCACACCACTCTGTGCCCCGAGGATCGGTGCGGTGGGCACACTGTGCCAGGCAGGGTAGTTGCGGCCCAGTGTGGCCGCTGCAGGGTTGCGCCGTGGGGCGCGACCAGGGTAGAAATGAGGAGTACGGGAAGGCGCCACCAGGAGCAGGGCAAGCGGCGGAAGGCAAGGAAGTTTCGGGAGCAGCAAGCGAGTGCCTGGCAACAGTAGTAAGTTCGGTGTCTAAAGAGCGTGTGTTACGGACTGTATTCTTCTGGCGGACTGGAATTGGGCTTGAATTTAGGACTTTTTTTTTTTGGATTATAGTTTTACAGAAAATAAATTTTTGGTGAAAGAACTGTTATTGTTTTACTTTGTACATAACAGTCGAGGTAGCCCCGTTACGCTGCTGCGTGCGCGTGGACTGCACTGCGCCACGTGAGGACGTGCGTTCATTGTGCGGGGCATGTCGAACACCTATTGTCAACACTAATGAAATAACACTACTGCAGTTATAAACTTTGTAATTTAATGCTTAAAAATTACGAAGCTTTTTTAAAAGTAAGAGTAGAAAATGTCATTGATAGTTACCTGCATTTTTTATTTCGTTCATTACCAACACAGTTTATCAGTTAATTATGCAACTTGCTTCGCTGCACCACAGTTTTTTGAATTCGGAATGTACGTTTGAATTTGTTCTGAAAGGTGCATGTAACAACGTAAACATCCTTAAATTAACGAATTTTCAGATATTTATCAAATTTCATTACACAAATCTAAACATAAATTGGGAAGTGCAAAAAGCCTTGGACCAGCGAAGGTGTGAATGACACTTTCGAAAATCTGGAATAGTTCAATGTTCTTGTGAAATTAATGTGTTATTTTCTGAGTTTCGTATCAAGATGAAATGCAAAACTTGACGCTATTCCAAATGCAAGTATTCGAATCCGATGCATCCTGTCGTTGCGTTCTGAACTTAACTGTTATGTTGCCGCAGTGCCGGTGGGATAATTCAGAGGCTTTTCACAATTCAAGTGCCGTTTGAATTGCAACTTGTTGAACACTAGACGCGTAGTAGCAAATTCAAAGAACATTTTTCAAAACTGAACTTAGATGCATTCGCATACGACGTTTTTTGTGTAATGTGCATTCAAAGTATGCCCGTTGATTACTTGTAAGAGAATCGTAGCTGTATATCAGGAAGGTTTCGTTTTTAGAAAAAAATGGAAGAGGAATTTTCTTCACAAAATAACTATATCTAATAGCCTTTTCAAAGAAGTAGACTAAATAATTGACTCCTGTATACCATCATGTAAGAATGGAAATACATAAATCACATATCACAAAGGTCGACACATTATCGACTTAAATATTTCATCAATATTCTTCAATATTTAGATAATAAATTAATTTACTTTTAAGAAAAAAATATGCTTTCAAATAAGAATAATATATATTTATTATTCTAAACTTTATGTATATTATTCAACAATACATATTTTTTCGAGTATATTTAGCCTTCCGGAATTGTCCATATTGTTAGAGAACGTAATGACTAAACTTCTCAGGTGAATAACTTGGTTGTTAGAATCCAAACCTAGATATAAATAATTGTCTTTGTGTTGTTTTTTGTGTGTTCTGTCGCAGTGGGTTTCGCATTTGGCTGATTTTAACCCCGAGGACCTTGCAAACGTGTTGGTGTGTGTAAATGTTTTGAACACTTCCTCTAAGGTAACTAACTTCGAAAATAGCCCTACGGGGAAATGTCTATACACTACTTATATTTTGAAGAATAATGATGAAAGATACCCTCTTAAATGTACTGAAGTATTTTTTGGATCACTGTTTCGAGTGATACACCGCTATGTCTATTTACGTAAAAGAACAATGGTGTGAACAGTTGTCAATCCGATCCATTTATTTACTTTCCTTAAAACAAAATAAATTCCATGTGCAATCTTCCATCAAAACTACCACTGAATGGAAATGTATTGTTTTATACTGAACTAAAAATATGCTCTACTACTTGTATCACAACAATGCAATAAAAAATCAATAACTGCGCATGCATTGAAAACCGGATATACCAACCTGTATCCAGAACACTAACCACCACTATACAAAGCAGAATTGACTGCTCAAATACAGTGCAGAACAATTACAATCAATAAAAGAATCCTTGATCTAGTTCAAAAGCCACAGCAATTTCTTTCCACTATCACTTGCAACTATACTTTCCATTATGCAATACTACTCGAAATTTCTTCAAATAACATCGCAAATTTAATTCTACATGAATAGAGATAAAAACTGCTCATTGCGATTTTACACATTCAAGTACAACAGTACTTGCATGTTTTCCGCGGCAGAATTCCGCAGAACGGCGTCCCTCAGTACTGTTATGTGTACCATCTTCGAATGAATTGAAAGGTAAAAAAAAAGGTAGCGGCGAAATAGCCCTGAGAAAGGTCGCAGAATGGCGGCCGAAACATTGGCACCTTCGCCTAGAACGCGGCATCTTCCGGACAGCCAAGAACCTACTGACTACGGCTGCGGAAGCCTACGCTCTCAAAAAGGGAGGTTTGCAAGGAAGCTGCTTTTGAGTTGGAGGACCAGTAGACAATCTTTAATAAACGGTTACATGTAACTTGTGCTAGCCGATCTATTGCAGTTCAGGGATAAGGGTACAGAGTAATGGACAAAAGTTTAAAAAAAGTGCTGTAAAAGGAAGAAACATAACAGATTTAATTACTAATCAAAAACCAAATGCATAACCATCTGCGTGAACCATAATGAAATTATTATGTGACTGAATTTAATTATTTAAGTTATAACAATAAAATCACGCTGAGAACTCATAAACAAATATTCAGTGATTGATCTTCAAAAATATTTAAATGATTGATACATATAAAAAAACTGAATAATACAAGTGATGATTAGATGATTTAATACAAGTGGTGATTAGGTGATTTAATACAAGAGATGATTAAATGTACTTAACACCAAAACAAAATAACATACCAATCAACCATGATTTGGAGCTAATGTAGTAGCTAATGTAGTAGTAATGTAGTAGCTAATGTAGCCTGTGTGTGATGACGTACTGCCGATAGTTGACGGGGTAGTTGAAGGTGGAGGAGTAGAAAATATTGTGACCTTATGCGACATGAGCAGGTAAAATACATTCCAGTTCCACAAGCAAACATTGAAGGGGTAAAAACAGAATAACTGCGCTCGACACAGAATAACTGCCAGATTAAGGCTGAATGCACTCTGAGCACATAAATTATGTTCCAGTTCCACAAGAAAGTTGAAGGGGAAGAACACATTTATAATGTTCCTGGCGCATGTTTCAGCCGATTAATTGAAAGTCACAAGTCACATTGCGGATGAATGTATTGAGAATGTCAATGACCTCGTGGCTCGCGAATCGAAATATGGAAAATATTTTTATAAATGTAAGAAGAAGCACTCTTTAGTAAGGTTCTAAGCGTGTTTCATGTGCTTGAAAGTCACATTTACGCACGAGTAAATTGCGAATGCGAATGATCCTGTCTTGGTGAATCATAATTCGGAATATACTGAAATAAATAGCGTACTCGGCGTGGCGACTGCCTTCCGAATCGGGTGGAAGCTTCCGTAAGTCCCGTTTACACGAGAACAACTAGCTGGTGGACAGCCGGCAGGGTAATGATTGGCGACGTGTAAAACACCTGGGGACAGCGGACTATCCAGACTCATTTGTCGAGTGCGCTTCACGTTTTAACATAGAACTGCAGACAGTAGATGCTGAAAAAACGCACAACGCAGTGCAGAAAACAATTGTGTGTTTTCACGTACACTTGAAATGAGTAGTAATGCATTTTAATTTCATTATTTTTTATTTCCAGATAAAATGAAAAACGAATGAGTAATTTAAAAAAAATATTTTTACTCCCACCTCTTATACTCCTATAATTATCAGATTTTTTTGCAGCAAATGTCATAGTGGCAGGAGATGTATACTATTTTATCTCTACTGGATTGGTATAAAGAAAATGAATATTTATTGAGAGGTGTAGCTCATCTACAGTTTATTGTGAATGTTTTAAGTATACCTAGTGTGACGAAAATCAAGTCAATAAGGTGAGTTAATGTCCGAATGAAGTAGTACGCTGGCTCTCAGTGGAAAAAAATAAACCTATACACAGAAAAATTGTTTATTTTTAAAGAACCAATAACTGCACGTTTTTTATTTAATATAGCATACTTGCGCAATTGTACACGCTGAGTGAATCACAACGTCACGTCATCCAGTGCGCCGTAATTATTTTCCCGTCGCGAGAAGAGCCAGGAGAGAGTACTGCGGCTAGGGTTGCCAATCGCCCTCCATTTGGGAGGGCAGTCCTCCTTTAAAATACAAAGGAGGATGAGAGGACAAGTGACGTTAAATGTACCCCTTTTAGCAATTTTTTGACATTTGTTGCCAATTATTTTATCACATGATTATATCTGCTACGTTGCATAGCTTATTCTTTAATTTAGAAAAAGGAATATCATTTTTCTGAACGCATTCTGCATGATCGTGTCTCTAACGACGACCATAAACACGAGACGCTCAGACCAACTTCATCTGCATTTTGTGAAATAATATTTTTACTTGAATCGCAAATGGACAGAAGAAAGAAATAGAGCTGATGTTAGTGTAAATTAAATATTTATAAAAAGAAACTAGTGAGAACCCGTCAAAATTTGACGGTGAGATCTGAGATAAATGTAAAATACTGTGCCCAGACTAATGTTTACAATACGTTGCATTGTTTGGATCTTCAGGGTACAACGAAGATATTCTGTGATTTGGAGTTCCCAAAATTTTGAACACGTATGGCCCATGACCAGGTGGCAATGTAATATCGGCACCAAATTACACAAAAGCAAGAGCACTATTATACTGACGGTTATTATTTCTAAAGTTTATTGATATGTCATCTCCTATAAGCAACTGTTTGATTTCTTCTGGCATATTGCTGGAAGGTAAACTTACTATTTGCCTGTTTAAGCAACACAGAGTAAACTGATTTGCAGAATTTCTCTCACATAGGATGTACAAATCAGAACAAAACTGACATTTCATAGACAACGACCCAACAGAAAACGAAATGACCTCACTATTACGACACCTACGTGACTTTCTCTTTCCCTGTCCTTAATGTACGTTTTTTTGGGGTTTTCAAAACACTGCCGAATTTCCCTACAAAATACACCACAAAAGCAAATACATGCAAACTGTCAACACCACAATGCAATTATTACACTGAAACAAAACCTTGACGAATTGTAAACAAATCTCAACAATCAAAATAAAGCATCAAGCAGTGCCACCATGAAGCAGCCACTCTTTGGAAAAAAAAAACAATTGACTATTGATAAACGTACTATTAAAGAATGATTTAATTAATTAATTTACACCATAAATGTTGGTGAATCGACACAAAAAATATATGATAACACATCTAGGGATCACATTCTTTCATTTAAAGGAACAAAATACTACAATCGGTTCAGTAGAAGCTCTAAACGAAGCCATGGCAGAACACCTTATTTTTTTAAATATATAGTTGTGTTGATGCGATTTTTTTGGGTTGTCGAGTGTCCTTCCTTTTACCTGAACATTGTTGGCAACCCTAAGTGTCAACTTTCAACTCGCCTGTCCTCATACGTCCATCCTTTGAAGACGAAGACAGCGGCCGCCCTGCCGAGTGATTGCTATACTTGGGTTTTTCTAACGAGGCAGCTGAGGGTATTATTTCGAAGATGGAATATAACACAGCTTTTCGCGTCTTTCTCGATCGTGCCGCTAGATTCACTTGACCTGCAACACTACTTGATGCGGTCCCGACTATGCGACATCTTGCGGCAGGACTGAGATAGACGCAAAAAGTGCCATATTCCATCTTGGAGATAATACCCTCAGCTGCCACGTTAGAAAAACACAAAGTATATATACTTCGGTTTTCACAGAGCTGCTTTTGAAGGATATCAGCTGTTTTGTGTTTTGTCCAATCGGGACCTTACGTCTCACTATAGTGACGTCATAATGGTGGCGTTCAGCCTTCCGATTGGATGACACCGAAACAGCTGGCATCCTTCAAACGCAGCTCTGTGAAAACCGCAGTATAGGTAGCTGTTGTCGTGTAAATAATGCTTTTCGATTGGCGAAGGGCGAGCGAGAAGGGGATCCGCGGCGTGGGGATTTGTTCGCGAAGACGTTCTAAGGGCACTGACGCGCGGTGGCCAATGCGAACGGCTGAGCAAGATGCGAGCCGGCGGAAGGAGCATGCTGAAGCAGGGATTCCCAAGTTTCTCTCCTTAAATTCTTTTGAAAGAATGATTCCTTCATCAACCCCACTTACGATTTTTCCCTATGAAATACAGTACAATATTACATACTCATAATACAAATAATGACACAGAAATGACTTAATGAAGGTTTACAAATACCATGAATAAACGTTTTGAACAAAATTCTTATAAATGTATTTTATTATTGTTGTACCATTATTATTTTCAATTTTACAAATATAAACAAGTTCTCAAAAGTAAAATCACAGAATAGAATTCCACAAAATTTCGATTTTCATTTATGTCAATGATATGAAATTTCAAAAGAGGAGCAAATTTGTAATTTAATATCGTGTGTAAACATTAGAGAAACAAATATTAAATATCAGAAAACAAATAATTACCCATTTCAAGAATAATTACTGTAATCAATGGCAACTCTCGGCCAATCGCCGATGCATACCATCGACAAATTAATCCTTAATTCAATATTGACCCCTTTTAAAATATCACCGATCCCCAGGGGGTCACTATCGATTCCGTTGGGATCCTCTGTACGCTGTACTAAAGCGCTGGGAAAGGACTAACTGCTAGCAGAAGTAATTTCGTCAACATTTAACGTCAATCTTCCATTAGGGCATTGTTTGTTTACAGCAAGCTAAGCTTAGCTCAACCGTCGACAGGCAGGTGGTTAGCGCTCAGAATTTGTACTCTGGAGACCTGTGTTCCACTCCGTCATTACCAAGTCCATTTTATCCCCCCGACAATTGCAATCTTCGCCCACCAGCTCCACAGAACTTCTGATGCGTGCACTATGCGCCGCAGTTGTTCGAAAATTTTTATAGGAATGGAATAACGTGCACCCAAATGATTATCTCTCAGGAATGGAAAAGCGCATTTGGAAGTGTTTTAGACCCTTTTAAACTTATTGTAAATTTTCAATGTTGGAATAACTTTTGAATACAATAAATATTTGAGTGGTTGACAAAGAACCTTCAGGAATAACTAGTGGTTATGGCTTCTGTATTTTCTGAACACAGAAGAGTTCTAAATATTCATTCATTATTAATCATTAATGAGAGATATATTTTGAGGGGCAGTCCCTAAGTGTCTTTATTGCAAGTAAAACTATTAGTCAATAGATAAATGTCTCAAGATGAACCCCTGGCGGAAGAAATCTTCTAGAATCCATGTTTTGTGCACTCGAGAAACTTATTACAATTGTGGCACAAGAAAGCAATACATTTTTAGAAAAACAATTTAAACTATTAAGTACCATTTAATATAACAATTTAATATCCTTACCCTTATTTTGTTCCCTTTAATATAAACTAATGTTATAATACACATTATATATAAGAGCGCGTGTACCGACTCAGCGCTTAGGTACGAATCGCCGCGGTTTCTAGTCCCACCTTGGGCATGGTTGTTTGTCCCTTCTCTCTCACGTATGTGCTGTCGCGGAGGTCCTCGTGTTCCGCTGATCCCATATCAGAGGAGCCCGCAATTGGGTTGCGAATAGTATACGACAAGATATTTGTCCCATCGAGACGGAAAGGGTAACCGGCTGTCGGATGGTTGAAAGCCCTAGGAAAAATTGGACTAATAAAGATAGATATTTGCAACTCACCAAACGACTTAATATAACTGCCTTCTGGCATGATTTCATGAAAGCAATGGAAGACCGACATATACATTATAGTAATTAACGTGACGAGTGGATAAGGAGGGGTATAACTGCAAGAATTTTCTTATTTTTTTTTTTTTCTTTACAAAAATTTAATATTTGTGTTCTTTTTTAGAGTAAATTTATTTGACTATTTAAGGAAATACAATTGCACGAAGAGTAAATTGCATTGACAAAATGGATATTTTTTGCTGTTAGATACTTGAGATTGGTTAATATTTGCAACAATGAGTGAAATAGTTACATGTCCTTCTTAGCCACATAGCCGCAATATGGGTCCGCGGTAAATATTTCAAAATTCTACCCAATTCCCTATTTATCCCCCATTATTATACCACTTTCGATATTCAAACATTCAATACACCCCTGTATGTGAATATAGGGATGTATAGGGAAAATGTCAATGCTAGTGTTGTGCAAGAGCAGAAAAGAGAAATATTTCAAGTAAAATTAGATGATTTAGAAAATTCTGAGAGCGCGAAGTGCAGAACGAACCTCATTCCTCTACATGGGCTCCTCCTCTCTTTGCTAGCGACACCTTTCGCCCCCGTAATGAGAAACATTCCTAGTGAAATTTTTCCTCGGGCAACTTCACTCGGTCGTTTTCTCTTCCCTAATGAGAAACCCGTCTGCATTCTGCGACACCCCCTTTCAGGCCCTTTCCGTGACCTTGTTGGTTGGTTAGTTTGTTGGTTAGTGATTCAGGGCACGTCAACTATTAAGAATGGCATTTGTCCCGTAAGTCTAGTTCTTTTTTCATCGGGAGGTGGCGGTGATCTTCCCGCTGGATGGCGAGATCCGGCACCGACCTACCGCCGGCTGGCGGGGTTTGCTACAACCAGGTATCTTCCACCAGCGAGGCACCGCTCCAACCGGCTCTAAGTTCCCTATGGACCGGTCTCCCGGCATGTAGGATAGTGTAGTGCATGTGGGTGTAAGTGTGTATAAGGGGAGAGGATAGGAGAAGGAAGAGGTATGAAAGATCGCGCGCGGTCCGTGGCCCGTTTGTTAGGGTACTGCTCCGACATTCGCCTGGTGTTGATTGGAGAAACCACGTAAAACTACCGATCAGAGCAGCCAGCCGCTAGTATTTTCCTCCAGACAGCGAATGAATTCGACCTAGCAGACAAGCTAGTGTCGAAAATCTTTCCACTGTCGGGATTCGAACCTAGAACCTCCCGGTCAGAGGCACTGTAGCGACATGAGTTGACGCACTGAGCCACCTCCCCCGGTACCTTCTTGATCTGGTATTGCATACTCTTACGTAATCTCACAGTAAGATCTTCGCGGAAGTACACTTCAGTTATGCCCAGTCAGCATCAATGTTTATTCCTTCATTCATTCGAGTCCTTTATTCAGAAATTCCTTTTCCTTCTAATGCTGTGCTTTTTGCTTTCTCCTCGATCAAAATGGTATCGTTATTCTTATTTGCTCGTTTCTTCCCTCTCAAAATATACTATTTTTTCCTTTCATTTTTACATGTTCTCAAAATCTCTTACGTATGTTCTTTAAGCCAAATATCAGTGCTACACAGAAACATTACTAAATCATAACTTTCAATTCCATGGTAATTCGTAATTCCTTATTCTATTCTTCACGCCCGTATGATGAGGAAAAGGTGATTATAAATTCTGTATGTCTCTGACCATCCATATCATGGCGAGGGGTACCAAGAAGAGCCAAACCCCCCAATAGGTCCCAAATAAAAATATTTTGTAGATTATTATGAACATCATTCTAGATCTTTGGTTGAAAACCAAGTTTCGAAGTTTCGAGACGCCGTAGGGGTATGCAGGTAGGCGTGTGAGGAAACAGGCAGTCCAGGAGGCCATGTTTTGCGGATTGCATTTACGTCCTCCTGGTTGAGACGCAGTTTCTTACAATTTATATGAGGTAAGTCCAATTGCCATCTCTCTTAAAATTTCCTTTCTCTTGACACTTATTTGTTAATATTGATTGGAAGTGATCAAGAAGAATCATGTACGTGATCTGACAATTCGGTCAAATTCGTAGAAAGTGACAACGATATTCTCAAATATTCACTGCTTTACATTTCCCGATAAGTGTATTTTGTTCCTCGTCGTCGCTCAACGCAAACCACTGCGGTTTTTTTTACTTTCTCATTTACGTACGTATGTACGGAGAAATATACGTATACGGAGAATCAAGAAAATGTTGAACTGCTGTGGATAATCTAAATCGAGATTTCAATGGAAATACAGCTATTGAGGTCCCCCAAAACCGAAATAATAATAATAATAATAATAATAATAATAATAAATAGTAACAATGGAAAAAATGATCAGAATATTGGTTCTAAGAAACTGAAACAAAAATACTTCAAATAACGCAATAATCAACTTTTCATGTAAATTGGTATCCTTGGAACTATATCATTTTATCACTGCATTTTAAAATCACGAACGTTATTCTACTTTCTGGGGTAAATGCGAAACTCGCCAAAAAATTTAGAACAAATTTTCAGCAGTGAAGCTTTAAAAGGCTTAGAATCAGTTCCCTAAACCGGATTCAGGTGATCGCGGCTCTAATCCCAATTAGCAGCTTTTAATAAGAGAAGTTATGAGTGCTCAGAATTGAACTTGCAGGGATTTTCCATTTAATTTCGATCACCCATGCTCAGGTGTGAGCAATAAGCTGAGCCAATAGTAGGGATTGTCTCTGGCATTTACAATAGTCCCATGAACGAATTAATTTAAAACTAATTAATAATTGTTTTGTTAACAGTGTTTTGTTGATTGTTGTTTCTGATATAAGTTTTGAGTCCAACTTATTTATCTCATTAGTATTTATTAAGTTAGTATTGAGTCCAACTATATTTAACCTCATATGAATTACATAGTGAACAGTAAATATTTAAAAATCCCCTTCATTCTCAGATAAATGCAACAAAAGTATTCTTCATAGACAAACAGGAAAGCAAGAAATGGATAATATTTCAAAAGAGGTCATTTAATTCAATAATAAGTTCATTCATATTTCATTAATATTATCATATAAATATTATATTTTATTATTCATATATTTTTTATATATTTCGGCTTACATACTAATGTACTACACCACCCAATTACTACTATCCAAATTCAATGGAACCATGTAATACATGATAACTGTGATTCAAGTTTAACATCAAACCGCTAGAAAAAATGAAAAACCACGATCGAGTTATCCTGCACACATTAACAATTACTTCTTGCCATAACGTTTTGAATAACAGATTATTAAAATGGAAACAATGATGATTTATTTTTAAAACAACAGATTCAAATTTCAATAAATATATATTTATTTATTTTACGTCAAAAAAACACAGTTGAAAAACTGCGTATGACGTGCTATGGGGAAAAATGAATTGTGTGCACATTTTCAAAATTTTGTGATCCCTACACTAAGTCCTATACTACGTAAAGTTTGAATTTTGAAACAATACTGTACAATAATATTCCAATAGTGTTACAAAGAATTGAAACAAAAACAAAGAATTTATTCATTTTACGCGCATTGCTTGCGTTATAAATTATTATTTTAGTTTAGTACGTCATTTCGTTTTGCAAGGTCATAAAAATAACGATACATCAGAAACGATTTCACTTCTTTGGATTTATAAATTAGCCATCTGATAAATAAAATAGCCATCTGATAACTTAAAGCATATTTTAATTTGCTTCTCAAAAATCAATCAATGACGATTTGCGACTTAACGATTTGTTAATATAGCAAGAAAACGTGCAGAATAAACGTGCGTATTTTATGACACAACAAAATGACAAAAATAGTTTGGAAGAATCGAATATCGAATTACAAAAAGGGCTAACAATGACGTAATTTTAGCATAAAGAAGTCTGTGAAGTAAACTGTTAGTATTATGATAAGTTATTTAAAATCAAAGGCTATTTAACAATTGTTTTCTTACATATACAGTGAATACTTTAAAAGAATAATGCAAGTAAAATCCACAAATTCTTGAGCGACAAACCTTTTTTCGCTAAATCATATTACTTGAGCATCTTGTATTTAATTTAAAAAATATTTCAACACATTCAATATTGAATTCATTCTCACTGTCATTATTCCATGATAATATCCGTGATCTCATTCCAATAAATATTTCATTTATTTTGAAACTGGAGCTGCAACTTTTGGCACCACACTTGGCGAGAAATCATCTTTTATCACCGCAAGAAACCATTCATTTGACAACTTGAGAAGAATACGAGTTCCATCCAAAACAATATGGTTTTCCTCCGTACGTACACATTTGAGTACGTAGAGAAGCACCTACATTAGTCGACCAAACTGAATTTCATAACTGATAGAAAACATAATGTAAATGTATTATAAAACGACATATACTGTAGTACATGCCGTTTTATGTCGGCCCAATTTCACTATGCATAACCTCGTAGGAAGATACGACAAATAGAGCTGAATGACATTTGAACTCAGATATTGAGGAACACAAAAATAATAAAAAGCAAAAACTTAATACCAAATGCGTAACAATATTCAAAAAATCCGAAAAAGATAAGATAATTTAACACACGTCTCCCTCTCTACATTTCCAAAGAATAATATACTATTCCATGTGACGAAAGTAAATCGAAAGTAGAAGTCACGTCTGCAACGCAGGGTTTCTATGGTCTTCTGTGGCGCCTCCTTTCTTTAATCCGGTAGTTCTAACACTGAGTATTCTTTTCTTCACCGACTTTGGTATGTGAAATAGCCTTTGAGTTTTGAGAAGTCTTCTTTTTCTGAGAAAGTGTTTTTATTACTCCGTGTTCCTTACGAAATACATATCACATAAATTTCATGAAACAGTGCACGCTCTGCAGTACGTGTTTGTTCTGCAACTTTTCGCCTGCGCGCTTGAGCAGATACCATGAGGAATATATTGAATGTTTCGTGTTTCCGGGCGCGTGAACTTCTATGACCGCTTATCCCGTACGTGTAGTCCATGTTTTATCATGGTTGGTGGTGATAGTGTTCTTCCCTCGCTGGATGGTGACATCCAGAGCCAATCTGCACGGCGGCGGCTTGCAGTTTTCCCCATCCAGGTAATTCCCACCTGCTGGAAATCGCCCCAGCCGAGACAAGCTCTAAGTTGCCGACTAGTCTTCTGACACGTAACGTAGTGTAATGCATGTAAGTATAAGAGAGTAAGTGAGGGATGAAGATAGGACGAGGAAGAGGAAAGGGAGATTGCGGGCGGTTCGTGCCCCGTTTGTTAGTGTACTGCTCCGGCATTCGCCTGATGTTGATCGGAGAAACCACGGAAATCTGATCAGAGAAGTCGGTCGTCACAATTCAGGTAGCGGACACCGGGAGCGGTAGCTCAGCGCATCAACTGAGGTCACTGCAGCGCCTCTGACCGGGAGGTCCTTGGTTCGAGTCCTGACGGTGGCAGGATTTTAGATACTAGCTTTTCAGCTAGGTCGAATTCAGTCGCTATCTGAGGAGAATTCTAGCGGCCGGCTGCTCTAATCGGTAGTTTTCCGTGGTTTCTCCGATCAACACCAGGCGAATGCCGGAGTAGTACCGTATCAAACGGGCCACGGACCGCGCGCGATCTTTCCTTCCTCTTCCTTGTCCTACCTTCTCCCCTTACACACACACTTACACTAACATGCACTACACTACCACATATTCCGGGAGACCGGTCGGGAGCTTAGAGCTTGTCCCGGCTCGAGCGGTGCCCTGCTGGTGGGAGAGTTCTGTTAGGGGGAAACCCTACTAGCCGACGGTAGGTCGGCGCCGGATCTCGCCATCCAGCGGGGGAAGATCACCGTCATCTCCCGAGAAAAAATTTGCACTACACTAACGGGACTAATGACCAAAGCAGTTGACATGCTCGGAAACACGAAAAAATCAATCCAGGTAGCGGATGAATTCGACCTAGCTATCTAGTGTCGAAAATCCTATCTCATGAATAACAGTATGTCTCCCTTGGGAATCGAATCCTAGGACCTCACCGTCAGAGGCACTGCAGTAGGGTGAGTTGATGCTAGCTACTCCTGCCTGTTCATGAGGAGTAAAGAATATGAGGTGAAACTTTATGTCCAATGATACAATTGTTTCCTCGAAAAAACGTCATCAGGCAAACGGCGATGATGTTGGTTGATAGGTTACGCATCGATAAACTGCCTAAGATGGATCTCTCAGAACATGATCCGAAATTCCCTTCATAATAACATCTTCCAGGTTGTTCTACAATTTTCAGCACCCGTCAAATTACAAAATGCCACAGCAATATTAAAACAATCAGAACATCCGTATCTCCAATCCCACATTTCATTGTCACAGAGATCATGCACTGTCGTATTTAATCATAAAAGCGTCACATATTATATTATGAGTTTCGATACATGTGATGTCTAAACCAGATGTGCACAACCCGCGGCCCGGAAATGTACATCTTCTGCGTCCTTCGGTTGTCAGAAAAATATTATTTCATCAGGCTTACAAAATGGCAGCTGATCTTCTGACTTCCGCATTTCTTCAGAGCAAGCTAAAGACGTAGCTCCTGACGTAACGTTGTGATACAAAAGTTCACTAACGGGACACCTCAGTAATTTTCAAGATTAGTGTCCGCTGGCATGAAGTGATGTCATTTTGATTGATTGTTAGTGATTCCGGCCGGATCAACTACTCTGGTTATTAGTCCCGTAAGTGTAGTACGTGTTTTTGCTCAGGAGGTGGCGTGGTCTTCTCTCGCTAAATGACGAGATCCGCCGCTCACGACCGGTCTCTTGGCATGTGTGATAGTGAAATGCATGTTAGTGTAAGTGTACCTAAGGAGAGAAGATAGGATAAGGTAGAGGTAGGAAAGATCGCGCGCGGTCCCGGTATTCGCCTGGTGTTGAATGGAGAAACCACGACCGATCAGAGCAACCGGCCGCTAAGATTCTTCTCCAGACAGCGACTGAATTCGACCTAACTGAAAAGTGTACGGTCGATAATCCTGCCGGCATTGGGACTCGCGCCAAGGACATTCCAGTTAGGCACTGCAGTGACGTTAGATGATGCACTGAGCCACCTCTCCCGAGAAATTTGATACATCCAAATTTAAATTCCATCCAGAAGATTGCGCTGAAGAAGAGTGCTTGTGAGTAGTGCGAGTTTAGCGAAGTTTGCGTATGGCAGAAATTTGGCGTTCGTGAAAGTACAGTTGTTGCACACTGGATCTAGCTAAAAGCAGAAAGTTACTTAGGGGCACCTTCCCCTTCACGGAAAATGGAAGGAAATGCATTTTTTATTGTAATTGTTGTAAAGCTCTCATTAATCTATTCCACAGCTTGCTCTAAAAAGTTTTAAAATATAAAATTCAAGATATCATTAACATTTGTTATAATTTCCCTTCTTGATTCTGACAATGTATCGTCGCTGCGGCCTTCCATGATACAATTTACACATTTTTGTCCCTCACGCTTCTTAGGTTGAGGCCTATCTGGTCAAGACTATTCAAATGGCTGTTTTGCATACATTATTTTCCCCCTTTGTTTTCCGCAATGCTCAACAAGCAATATTCACGTTATAGGATACTTGGATTTTTATAAGACTTTACCAACAGATAGTTCATAATATAAAACGACAAACATTTTGAATAGTTTTGACAATTAGAACACGAGTTATGAATAAAACGGTTTCAGTTTCAGTCCATTAGAGAGGCACATTTTTGGGCAACGGAGGGCGCGAGCAGACGCTATTTCAGAAGTGGAGTCAACTCAGACCGATGACAGCAGCGTCTTCCCAGCCCAATTGAGGAAAATCAGCTTACAGATTAGTTGCCGTAAAATCAGATCTAACGCAAAATTTCGTCTGTGCATTTCCGTATCTCTTCCATTCCAGCCAATTTTACACACCTCGCATTTTGACTTGTCAAAAACAATGTCATAATAGGAAATCGTGAAATATTACAATTGCTATCAAAATATGATCTACATGTAAATTCTTAGGAAATTTATAATATGCACGTAAGGCCATTCCAATGTTCTTATCTCTTGATTTTGTAAGAACGTTATTCCTCGAAATTACGCTTGCAACTACTCGTGGTCGGACATTCATTACTGGTGACAATTTACAAACCACAACGAATGGAAAGTCCCGCCAAGATAGGGCCGAATTCAAATATTGACTCTACGTTTTAATATGCATTATCTAATGAATAATATATTACTACTACTATATATAAATAATACTCCACCAACAATATAATCACATTCAACCGGCTGAGGTGGTTCAGATCATCAACTGATGTCACCGCCTGTATCTCTGACAGAGAGGTCCAATGGTTCGAGTCCGAACAGTGGCAAGATTTCGACACAAGTTAGACAGGAGCTAGATCAAGCTAGCTATGTCAATTACAAACGCTTTCTCGAGGATAATTCCAGCGGACGGTTGATTCGATCGATAGTTAATTGTGGTTTCTCCAATAACCGGGGGAATGGCGGAGAAGTACTCTAACAGACGGGCGGGCATTGCCCTATCCTCTCCCCTTACAAACATCTCCAGTCCAGAGGCAGCTTAGAGCGTGCGGGGTGGAGCGGTGTCTCGCTGGTGGGAGATACATGGAGGGGGGAAAACTCCGCACGCTGACGGGTAAGTCGGCGCCGGATCTCTCCGTAGGAAAATAGACACTTTCTGTAATAAAACGTGCACTACACTTACGGGAAGCTACTTTTCCTTCCGCCTAATGACCGACCGAGCTCTTTCGACAATTTATGTTTTTTTTTCTAATTACATTTCCTCTAATTGTCAAAAGCTCTCCAAAATTTGAGTCTATACGTTTTCGATTATACACTACCAGCTGGTGAAGTATTTAAAACATCCGAATGCCTAACAGAAAGCGTTGCGGGTACGTTTAACCGCCTGCTGTCCAGTGTCCATGGCCGACGCACACGGGGGTAGGAAATGCGAGTGCAAGGGGCTGAGATTCCTACGGACGCGGGAAACTTCCGAGTATCGAGCTGCGCTGCGCCCACCGCCGCCGTCCCCACCTCCGCGGCCCCTGCTGCCGCCCCCGCCGACGCCGCCCACGCCCACGCCGCCCCGCCACGCCGCCCCGCACGCCGCCCGCCCACGCCGCCCACGCCCACGCCGCCCAGCCCAGCCGCCCCGCCACGCCGCCCACGCCCGCCGCCCCGCCCACGCCGCCCACGCCACGCCGCCGCCCCGCCGCCCGCCCCCGCACCCGCCCACGCCGCACCGCCCGCCGCCACGCCCGCCGCCCCACGCCGCCCAGCGCGCGCCCGCATCGCGCCCGCCGCACCCCGCCACACGCCGCCCACGCCCCCCGTCAGCGCCCCGCCCGCCGCCCACGCCCACGACCGCACCACGCCACGCCGCCCCGCCCGCCGCCCCGCCACGCCGCCCCGCCACGCCGCCCCGCCCACGCCGCCTCCCCACGCGCGCGCGTTCGGCGTTCCGCAGTCGCTTTGTCGCCGCCGCACGAGCCGCTACACTCGCCGGACGCACCGCTCCGTTGCAGAGCCCCGCCCCCTCCTCATCACGTCACAACTTTACCTGACAATATCCCCCACCCCTCGGGAGACTCAACCGTTGAGCTGTTTCACGGAGGATGACTTTTTCTTCCAAGTTTCACAAGATGCTACAGTGTGTGCCCTCGGTTTATAGTACTATAAAAATCGTGGCTTTGCTCGTTTTTTAAACTACTACACACTACACTACTCGCAACGAAATTCATTGAAACTAAGCAACAAAATTGGAGTATATTTTTAAATTAAGTGTTAGTCGTAAAGTTAGTGAAGTACAATGTGTTTATTTGCATGATATGTTTTTGCACTTATTGTATTATCAAAATATTAACAATAAATAATAAACATTTTTCTGTAGCAACCTCTCTAAAATGCCACTATTGCATCGCTTTGAAATAAGTCAGTATAATAATACACTGACTTATATATACCATACATGCCATAAATACCGACGGTATTGCAAATTAAAGGGCAAGGCGACAACGCAATCCATAGCTTCTGGCCTGTTGGTTTTCAGCGCGAGTAACACAGAGATTAGAAAGGAAGTTTGGTTTGTGGAAATGATGCGTTTAGCAGGTGATATCGCGCAGCCACCTCGCATCTTTCAGGGGTCTCCCTTGACCTTGATACCCTTCACCAGAAACTACACGCACCAGATCATGATGCACCGTTCTTGTTGTTACAGAGATCGCTGTAAATAATAGGATTACGAGGAGAATAATTTTTAATTATGGTCTTTTTGCTAATGAAACAGAACAATATACACTAAGATATAATTATTTTAATAAAATAGAATTGATATGACGAAAATTAATGTAACATATTTCTTACTTTTAGTACATATTTCTGTATATTATAATACATATATATGTACATATTTCCCCCTCTTTTTAGTACATAATTATCTGTGCTCTATTGAAAACTGTATTTAATTATCATTGTACAAAAATAGAATGCGCGTATGATAAATAAATTTAATTATCAGTCACTTATAAAGAGTTCGATCTTCTAGATGTTGACTATTTAAAACAATTAGCCACCATGGAAATGACTTATGGTAAAAAGCTCCATGTATGTGAATTCACTAATAATGGTGTATCTATCATTTAGTAACGAACTTCTTAATCACACAAGCAATCCAAATAACATGTTTATCGCATAATTTAATATATTATAACAATAAGTGAATATTAAAATTAAGACTCTGTTGTAATAGTAATTAACGAAACAAGTGAATAAAGAGGAGTATAATTGCATGAGAAGTATGTTCAAGAAAATGATAGGAACGAGATTTGATGACATGGTAAAGACTGAATAAGACTGAAGTTCTGAAAAAGACTTATTTTAGTGGGCCATGCATTTTGTGCACATGATTACAGCGGCTGCACAGTGAATTACAGGATAAGTGGGAAACAAATGAACTTATTTGAGATAAAATATTAAAAGTTGACAAAGCCATTAAAATATTACTTCCCAAGAAAAGTTAAGACTGGTGTGAGAGAGAATATAACACGTATAAACATTGGAAAGTAAAAATAAAATCACTCCTGTCAGACCTTTGCTGGCTTACTTTTTAGAACAGGTGAATACAATTAATGTTTTCATTGTTTACGTTTGTAACGCTAAGACGAAATGTTTTTCGTGTAAAACATTTAATTTATTCATGTTAAATGTTTTACGTTGTTCCATTAGTCACTAGCTTAAAGTACACTTCACCAACTTAGTTATATTTAATTATTGTTTTTATGTAGTTGATGTAGGTACGTTATCTGTGAAGTACATTTTTGTTCGCATTTCATTGTCGACAAAATGCCTTGGCCACGTCTGTGTTATGGTGTCTTAATTAAACTATTTTACTTCTTTTCTAAATTCTGATTGGTAGTTGCGGAGTTTCCACGCATGCTATTAACATAGATAATGAACGATTTTTCATGGAATTAATAAGTGACTAAACGAAAAAATAAGAAAAAACAGTTTCCAAATTAATTTAACTGTGACGTGTTTATCCATAAGATTAATTCCACGCTATCAAAAATTAATTTATGAATTTAAACCGCAATAATCTGAATTAACAGATTTCATTTACAACATTTTTTCTAAGAATAAATAAATTTATTATACAATATAAAAACACTTTTTCTACTCCCATTTTTCAGGGTCAGCTAATAAAAACGTCGACCTGGAGCATTTTCTAAACGGTTGAAGATATTGAGATGAAATTTTCACCAAACTGTTTGTGGACTTAATATTAGCTTTCTGACATCTTTTTTTATTTTAAATATACGAAATTAATTTTGTTTTTTAAATGGAACCCTACGCTGTTTTATACACTATTTGACAGGTCTTGAGAATAAAAGAAATCAGCAATACTACACATCTTGATATTTGATGAATAACTTACAGCGCAAGACTAAGAAATTCGGCATCATATGAATAGAAGATTCTCTTAAGATCGTGGTGCGATGATGAGGAGCACAGAGGTGACGAAGCCGCAAGGTGCAGGATAGAGCAGCAGCTTTGGAGACTTTCAGCCGAATTTATCTTTCAAGAAAAATCTTTGTGAAGCTCCCGTATGTTACAATGATTCAATCTAATGAATTTAATTTTCGTCCGAAAGAATCAATCGAAGTGATAAGAAATCACCGTTAGGTAATTTCTACCCAATTAGGATATTATTAGTAGTTTCGTTCCACGAACATTTCTATTTTCAAGGGAATTTTTGTACATTTCCACAACATTTTCTATTTTTTCAAGGGAATATTTGTATGATGAGTGATAGCATAATTTTTGAGAAATATGTTGCACAGTCAACAATTTTCGCACTGCGGCTTTTTTTAAATCGTTGTGCGTCGAATTGCACGATGATATCCTTGTTTCTTCTTTGAACGGCTTCGATAGATTTACGAAAGGACTAAAAATACGAATATTTTGCTCTATTTCATTGTTAAAATCGCGATATTCCGGGGCAAGGGCGTACTTGGTGTACTCAACCGAGTCGCAACTTCTTCAGTAACAGAGGTATTGAAATTAAATTTATCGTTTTAATGCAACAATACAATTTTCTCAAATATGTACTCGTAAACTTGTCTTAAACTATTTATAACTCAAAATAACATTTACTTATATTAAAATGTTAGTAACAATACCACTGGGCCAATTTCTAAACGTTTATACGCAAAATAGCGGCAAAAACGACACGCCGCAAGGTCACAGATTTTTTAAGCTCTGTCTGTGAACACTTACAGGACATTTGGTCACAATATTGGCCACAATCTAATCTAGAAGACATAGTAATGTGTATAAAACTATGTTGCATCAAATTTGCTTACTATAATTTCACTATTTAATATTTTGCAAATAACCATATTCGTTTTAAATTGCTAATGACTGAATTTGCGGTGTTTTTTACGTTTAGAGGTCGCAACATGCATTAAATATACTCCAAAACGTTTTTAACCATCGAACGATCAATGCAGTGGAATCGTTAAGAAATCCAGCCGCATCGTGGAATTCCAATTCTGCTTCAACGTTGGATTTTATAACTCATTTTTGTGTATAATTATTCATCAAATACTAACAATGAATTTGTAAGTAGTAGTAGTATGCTGAATTTATATAGTATATATTTATTTTAATTTATATAGTATATTTATATAGTCTTATAGTAGTGTGACAGTAGTGTAGCATTGAGTTGTGCAATTGTGCAGAATTGTGATTGTATTGTAGTAGTGTGATAGTGTACGAGTAGTACTATTCTGGTAGTGTTGTTTCTTGTAGTAGTGTGAATTCACATGGTATTCATGTAATAGTATTGATAAACCTGTATGCTTGGGATTGTTCGTACATGAGGGTACATTGAAAAAATGAAGTTGGCCCAATATGTTTAATACAAAAAGAGCCCCCAAAATTCTATTGACCAACAGATGAGAAAAGGCTCAAACCTGTCCTGAATAGTTTGGTGAAAATTCCATTCCAATATCTTGAACCGTTTACAGAATATTCGAGGTGGATGCTTTTATTGATTAACCCTATGTAATTCTCTTATTAGGTATCTTCAGCTTGTTGCATAATGGCAGACATTACTATTCAGCTTTATTGTAATACAGGTGTTTGTCCAATCACAGAGAAGTTTACAAACCAAGTGTTGAAATGTATAATCATTGGTCATCGTTCTAGTAAATATTTCGTTAATATATTCAGAGGACAGCAGGCAAGCGACAGTAAACCACGCAGACAAGAGTAAAAGCTAAATCAATCTTACACGGAAGTGAAGTAGATACCACAAAAAGGTCGAGAAAATCCAAAAATAATAACTTATTGTTTGCAGAAAAATGTCAATATATCACTTGACGTAATGAGTACTAACACACTCTCTCGTTCCTTGTTCGTGTCGAAATATATTCCATACTTACGAATTATTAGTCATTATTACGTTTCATAATATATTAGTGTTATAAATAGTTGCTTCCTATTTTTAGACAACTAAGTAAAATAATGCACATGAATATTGTTATGTAAAGATTAACATGAAGTTTAAGACTGTCTGCTCAAAGACCGGTAATACTATTCAGATTAACAGAAGTAACAAATCAGATTGTCTTATAAGCCTAAGTGTTTACCTTGAAATAATCAAAATAAACGTTTTCATATAAATCGTTCTAGTATTATATTTTATACATATTTCAGAGAAAAATCTGAAAATGAACAAAACATAACGGATGATCTATATAATCTATTTTATTTTGTACTGTTTTCTTTCTATAACGTTGTCAAACACTTCACAAAATTTGAGAGTACAGCGTATAAAAGGATTATAAACATAGAGACATTAAAATAAACAATATTGTCTGATAGGATACACAACAATAGTGTTTTACTGATAAATCTCTACCCAAAAAATAATATGTTATAATCGTCTAACTCTAAAACCGCAAAAAATATTGATATCACAATCCAGAATGGGACTATTTCATATTTATTAAAAACAAAAATTGTACCAAAGAATCAATGTAAAAATTCGCCTTACAAAAAACATTGAAGGGTTTGTTTGAAAAAGTTAATATTTCACATTTCATTCAATTCACCTATACAAACTCTCTAAGTTCGCCTAACATTTGGTGAAGATTTAATTATAAATCTAGCTAACTTGTCGTGTAAATTGAGGTACGTTTTATTTGCAGTACAATAGAAATGTAAACAAAATTTGATACCTTGCAGTTCATGTTCATGTACAAAAAACTAGAAAGAATTTTAAAAAGTGTACTCACCTCCTGAAATCGCGACTCCAGCAGGCGTAAATGACCGGATTCATGCTGGAGTTGATCCATCCCAGCCACGTGACGACAGCCGACACCAGCTCTTCTCTCCAAATGCACTGCAAGCAGAAGCCGGACAGCAGGTTGACGACGAAGAACGGCAACCAGCACACGATGAACACGCCCATCACTATGCCCAGGGTCTTGGCCGCCTTCTTCTCCTTGGCGAACTTGGCCAGCTTGCGGCTGAGCGAGAAGTTCTTGCTGTTGAGCCCCTTGCCCATGCGCTGCGACGGGTGGCGGCCCAGCCCGTTGTCGGCCGCGCCCGCCAGCTCGTCCAGGTCGGCGGGCTCGGGCAGCTCGTGGGAGCCGCCCCCGCGGTGGATGCGCAGCGTCAGGCCCAGCTCGCCCGACGCCACCATCACCTGCTTCGAGCCCAGCTTCAGCGAGCGCGTCTGGATGACGGCGGCGCGGTAGATGCGGTAGTACGTGAACACCATCACGAACAGCGGCAGGTAGAACGAGATGGTGGAGGAGAAGATGAGGTAGCCGAGGTTCTCCGTGAACGGGCACTTGTACGCGGGCACGGCCTGGTCGCGCACGGCGCGCCACCACGCGATGGCCGGGAAGGAAATGGCGCCCGAACACACCCACACGGCGGCGATGAGCGCGGCCGACCGCCGCCCGGACATCCGCATGGGGTAGGTGAACGGGTCCGTGATGGCCCAGTAGCGGTCCAGCGAGATGACGCACAGGTTGAGGATGGACGCCGTGCTGAAGAGCACGTCCAGCGACCGCCACACGTCGCACCAGTCCGCCCCGAAGAACCACGTGTGCTCCATGACCTCGTAGACGGCGCTGAACGGCATCACCACCAGCCCCACCAGGCAGTCGGCGACGGCGAGCGACGTCACGAAGTAGTTGGTGGCGGTGTGCAGGTAGCGCTCGCGCGCCACCGCCAGGATGACCAACATGTTGCCGAAGACGGTGGCCACCGAGAAGAGCAGCAGCAGGACGGCCGCGGGGCCTTGCCGGGCCGCGCCCCCCGCCGCCCCCGCGCCGCCCTCCGACACGTTCCCCAGCAACCACTCCGAGGCGTTGCTCATCGTCGAAGAGGCAAACGTGGACAGTCTCCGTTCCTTGGGTCGCGCGAGTTGCTTCGACGCCGGCTCTCACAGCGGTGCTTCAGCCGCCGCCCCGTCACAGACCATCAGTTCACACGCACACCCGGCCGACCGCCACTCTCCACTCGCGATTTCAAACGGCGAACGAACACATCACTGCTCCGGGCCTCCTCCACGCACAGGCTGCAACACGCGACGCCGGAAAGACTCGAATCAGAAGTTGAGGTGTCGCGACGGCGCCTTCCTCTGAGTACAACCGGCCGTGCGACGCTCCTTGCCCCAGGTAAGGCTCTGCGGCGAGAGGAGGCTGTGCTCTGCCCCACCCACCTGCTGGCACCATCACGTGTGGCGTGCAGGCGTTGGCCGTGACGATTCTGGCGCACAGCAACAAGTAGAAGCGACGTGTCACTTTTGCACTCGCTACGCGACGTCTTCGGAAGGTATTTAAGAAATGAAACTTGCTTACTTTATTCTCAAAAAGAACGGAGGAAGGATTTAGTTGTACTTTTCTTACATGCTGGCAAAATGTAAGAAAAATTCAACAGTTCTATAGAAATAAACACTTAAATTTCAACCTTATTTTCTTTGACTATTTGGTCGAAGAATCGTGCGTGTTAAGTCGACATACAATAAGCATGTAAAAGACTAGCATTTAAATTTTGAAATTAAAATTAAGGTAAATATGAATTTAAAAATTAAAAATTTTAACTTCCCATCAATTTAAAATAAATTCCATTCAAGAGAAATGTATAACTTAATTTCTTCAGCTTAAAGAAAAAATGCAGACACATTCAGAAGACGTCGGATAAACTTTATTTTATTTAAGTGGCAGTATGAGGATCACAATTAAACATTGTGCGCTTGTTTCTTCAATAAAGCTTCACATAATAGAGGAAGTAACTTGTTAGATCCTAGTATGATTCTTCTTTAATATTTGAGGAATGATTTTGTATAAATCTTTGATCTTTCTTTCATAATTTGAATATCTTCAGACGAATAAACAAAACGGGATGTTGTTAGTGTATTGTTAATATTCAAAAATTTTAACTAATATGTTTCCATCCAAATAACCACTCCTTTGTTTGTTTTTCTGTAATGTTTTTCAAGAACCTATATACATTATGAACACATACTTTTCAGTTGTAAGTTGGAACATTATTTTCAGTGTAGTCAAATACATTATCTCTCTAGGGTTCCACATTTCGTCCGATTTACTTTCTATTCCACACAGAACACAAGTAAAACCCACAGGGATACGCTAAACCTCCGTCGAATTAATTTAAATTCATCCGGGCGTACCGAACTACTTATCGAATCACATTACCCATTCAGAGTCTCGCGGGGACAGAAGTTCATACGATATTAATTTTGTCGCGCGAGTTTTAAAAGTTTCTCTCAAGTCGGGGCGCAGTGGGGCGGCGGCGGCGGCGGCGGTGGCGGAGGCGTGGCCTACGGCGCGGCGACCGCCCGCGCGCCCGCGCGACCCGCGGCGGCGGCGGTGGCGGCGGCGGCGGCGCGCGTGCGGGGCGGGCGGCGCTGCTGGTGCGGAGCGGCTATTGAGATCGCGCACGCAAAGGACACGCGTCGTCATTCAACGCTCGGACGGCCTTGGCGGTGGCGGCGGCGCCGCAGCGAAGTGGCGGCGGCGGTGGCGGCGGCGGCGCGCGGCGCGACGCCGGCGTCGTCCGTCGGCCGAGCGGGAGAGCGCGCCGTCGCGACGCCGGTGGCGCGGCAGGGCGGATGCGGCGGCGGCGGCGGCGGCTGGCGGCGGGCAGCGGGGCTGCGCAGCGACTGAGCCGGCGCGCGCCGCGGCCACCTGCCCTCGCCGCCGCCGCCGCCCTCGCCGCCGCCCGGCGCCCGCGCACTGACGCCCCGCGCCGCGACGCCTCCCCCGCCCCCGCGCCCCCTCCGCAGCCGCCCTTCCGATCGCGGCGGGCTGGCTGCCGGCGCGGCAAATGAAGAGACACGGCAAGGCGTGGGACCTACTGGGGGCAATGCGATAGTTGCCGCGTAATGTGGGTAAGATTCCTAAGCACACCAGGACGAACTTGTAAACGGTCTTGGAATCGTGACCGGCATTGCAATTCAAAATCGTACAAGACTACTATCCGGCTATGATGGTTATCATGGCGGGTTACTTATCCCAAGTTTCAAACTCGGTCGAAGTCGGGGGATTTTTGAGATGCCAAAAGTCGATGGTATGGATGCGGACGATTGTCGGCATGTAACACTGATCTCAGGAAGGCACATGGCCGATTCTCGCAAAATGAAAATCCTCTATCAATTTAGCACCAGTGAGAGTTTCGATTTGAATTACCGGGTAAGATTGCGAATATTGTATCTTGACCTGCGCTATCTGGTATACAAATCAAAAGTGAAAATTGGCGCTCTAGCGTCCCGAGGGAAAGCAATGGCAAACTACCCTAGGTATACTTGCTCAGGATAAGTTTGACAAGAAGGCACTACGGACTTTTGGAGATTACCATACGAACTAATCAGTGTATGGCACTAAAAGAAGACGATAAAGCTAGTAAATAATGGTTAGTAAAGTGAAACAATTGAAAAATGATGAGTAACTAGAATATTAGGGACAGATGAATAAAAATTCATCAAAGTTCACCAAAATATTTTGTAAGTCATCGATATTTGCGACAGGCAACCATAAAGAGAATATGAAATCTAATTTACCGCAGACGGTTGCTTGAGAACGTTCATCAAACAAGAGCGACAAAACGAAGCCATAAAAAAAGCCAAGAACATTAGGCAGTTACCTAAAATATGTGTAAATTGCAAATTTAATGGAAGTGTGAAAATTTTATTTTCACACCCTCTCCTTCTACCTTCCCTTTTCTCCCCCTACTCCCACTCCTCCCTTCCAATTCTCTTCGTTCATACAAGTACATCAGTATTTTCTCTGTTCTGAACTTTTTACTTTATCAGTATATGATCAATATCTTCCTGGACAATACAGTCATAGCATTATGCAGATTATATTTGTAAAATGTAATGTATTTGAGTGAGACCCTCTTTAAATTATGTCATTGTCTTTCATAGCACAACCATGAGTGAAAAGGGTCCTTGTCCGTGGCTCCACCCACGTTGCTTCCTACCCCCACCCTACAGTCAACTCCTCTTCCGCTTCCGACGCCAACTGGGGATGTGCGATCCAAACAAATTGTTGTTATCCAGTCACGATTTCTCTCTTGAAAATTGTGTTATTATTGTCAAGAACATCGACATTTTATTCGGTGAAATGGGGATAATTTGAAGAGTGATTATTTAACAACACAGGTAACACGGATGCTCCGATAGCTTTAATGCATTCAGCAGGTCTGTCCGGGTGGAGTAAAAACGTATAAAAATAAAATTGGACTTTCTGTCAATGATTGCAGAATAATTTCCTTCATATAATCACATAAACTCATTTACAAGATAAAATATTATATTGTTTTTACGATTTTTGAAACTGCTAAACCAATGGAATTTTACTGAGACGTCGGGTATAACTTGCTACTTTTTATTACAAATGTTACTAATATTACAGTATTATTTTGATATTAATGAAAATCTGTACATGTAACGTCCAAAACAAGAGAAAAGTTATTTTCTACACGATATTTCGCCAAAATTACCTATATTCGTCTTCCCTACCACACAGAGTAAAATTTATGTATGAAAATTAAAATGTCTCTTTCTGTGTTCTTCGGGAAGTATATTGAAACCTGTGAGGAAATCCATGAAAGTGAAAATTAAATTGTCTAAAATTCCCCACAAAATGCTTTTTAATTGATTCTAATCGCGCCATTACGCTTTGAAGGATTAAAGATTAAAATTGTTCCTGTAAGTTCATCCAGAGTATGGAACATTCATCTGATTACAGCTACCTGTAGCGACGATGATTCTAAAGAACATGTCAGAATAGGCTGGGCAGGAGCGGGGCCAAATAAGGAAGAGCAAGACAGGGCAAGGCGAGACGGCTCGGAGACACTGAAGACTGAATTCATTCCTTGTCCATTCTAAGAGACGACAGTGTTAAATAAATATCGGGCAACGCCGAGTGCTTCTGCTAGTGATGCTTACAGCGACTTCCCCAATGTATTAAATAGGGATCATTAAACAGGTTTAAAAAGTGTTGTCAAATGTTAAAAGAAGTGTTTATGACAAGCTCGTTCTTAACAAAATGTTTAAACATACTACAGTTGACCGGCTCGTCAATCCTTTTACGTGGTACATGAAATTATCAATTAATTCTTAAAATTAAACAATAGACTGGTGGTGATACAGAATAGCACATAATCTCTCGTACGAGTTCGTTTTCTATTTTATCGAGTCTGGGCTACCTAATTGATTTTTGTCCAATTTCCTAGCTGCAATCTATCAACGCGCACATGATCTACCAGGACCTCTCGCGGTACCTCCGGGTCTTCAGAGAACATGACAAATGAAAAGTCGCGCCGGCGTCGTTAGCCGAATTCGTTTACTAGTCTCCGAGAAGTCACGGAGGTTCAGCAAATTCGAGACTCGCGAGTTCCTGGTGGGGTGACCGGCTAGGAACCCCGAGATCTAACGACGTCGAGCCCCTGGTCGAAGGAATAAAAGACATTGATTGACTGCGACGTGACGAGACTTGACAAAAGAAAGTAAAGGAGGATTACTCCATGCAGGCGCTCAACGCCCAACAAGGGTTTAAGAGACGCGTCAATGACGCAACAAATAAAATAAAAAAGAGAACATTCACGCTCCCCGAAACACATGTAGACCTAACTCTTCCCTGTATCTTTACATATTTGACCATGGTTCTCCATCTCATCGCTTGTTTCCTTGCTCTGGGTGTAGAAATCTAGTTTCTCAATTACACACAGATTGCTCACATACTACATTACCTGTGAAGTCAAGAGGTAATAGAAAGGTGAATAGGTGTAATGCCCGAGGGGCTGTGAATGTCCGACACACCACGAACATAACTTAAGACCTTACTCATGATTAGAACCCACAGCCTTAGAGTTAACTCGGAGTCACCTACTCCAAGCACCTGTCTGGTGATGACCATATCATTTGTTAACTTGTTACGGTTATAAAACAGTAAAATTTGAAAAGTCTAAAGTCACGACTAAAAGACTTTTTTATGCACACACGGCCTTTAATGTTCTTTACAGCATTGAATCTATTAATTTTACTTTCTTTGAATTCGATCCACAGTAAAAGAACAAAAAAGGTTACTTTAGCATCAATATCCATGAACATCGCCCACAGTAATTAACAGTTCTTTAAAAATTAACAAACTCTACAGTTGCGGAATATAATATTTACATCACGTATCAATTAGCTCAATAAATTATTTTACTTCAATTTTTATTTATATTGAGCAAGTATTAATATTCACTTTCATAAATATTAATCGTTGTTCTAGAATTCGAGATTGTTTTAAAATGATGATATACAAATAGCACCAATTGATTCGTCTCATCCACAGAAATCGAATGAGGTTTTCATCACTTCTTCACGTGCATCAATACAACCCAAAAATACGTTTTTAGACGCTTTACACCTCACGAACACGGTTTTTCAATACAGATACAAGCCTTTATAATTGTGGTTTCAGAACCCCTCTAAAATTCATATCACATTAATTTAAAATCAAAGACTTCGAAATAAACATTGAAAGCCATCGGAACATCCCTGAATTGATCATCCGGGAAACTAATCTGCAGCAAAAGTGAGACTAATTGGAGCGAAATTAACACTAATTAAAAAGTTTTGGCTCAATTAATTACTGTTTTACACTTTTAATGTAGTACTTTTGCATTCATATAATTCAGTTTCACAAATTTGAACCAATGGTAAGTGTATCATTCAATATTTAAACGAACTTTGAAATATTACAACACTTCCGGTCAATAGCCTTAAGAAAATTTGTAACTGCCGCTTCGTACGTAACGAACGCAACAATACACAAAGGCTTGCAGACCCCAACAATTAAAGAAGAAATCAACAAGACCAGTGCAAAAATACCTACAACGGTGCATAACCATCCCAATATTCTATCCATCACTGCACTAGACAATAGTAACACCACCAAACGACTTCAATGACATCATACTTTAGACCTAGAATATCGACTGTAAATCATTCATTTCAGAAATTTCGTGTTCTATGTATTTACTATTGTATATATTTATTAATGTATATTTATCAAATATATTTAGTGCAGCTTTTAAACCACTAAAAAAGTAGTATTAGTAGTGGAGTACAGTCAATGGACTAAACTTCTCTCAAGTACTTTTTTCCACAAATTTATGTAATTTTGCCAAATGTTTGTTCACAAACAAATTGCAAAATAAAGTATAATTTTACAAAAAATTGTAAGTGATTGTTGCCAACTTCGCGAAGAGAGTTATTCAGCTGTTAACTTAATATTTGCGTTAATAACCTCTAATCTTATTCAATATTAAATAAGACGCGTACGTTCAAAGAAAGTACAGCGTCTTGTGATACGATTTTTTACTTTCGAAATTGTACAACCATCAGAAATATTCTTTCAGCTGAATAAACAATACGGAAGTATTTGCATTACCCGTGAGCGTTTTATGCGGGGGTGGAAAAGCTAAAAGGTAGCAAAAACTGTCACATTTTGAGCGCCGTTCTGGTCGTCTGGCAGCAATGTCGGCGTCAGCGTTAGACTCTCATATTGATTCGTACATACGAAGGGACCGCTGTTTTGCAGTTGGACCAATTGCTGAAAAGTGTCAAGTAAGTGTTGCCAGAACTCATTCCGTCGTACAAAACAAACCGTAAGATTTGTAATAGGTGAGTTTCAACACAGATTACAGTTTATCACAAAGCCTAGATACGTCGTATTTGCACGAGATAAAAAATCGTTTCAATCGTATCGAAAGTTTATGATTTTTGGGCAGGATTTTAATCCATGATGAAATTTTGATAGATCATTCTGAGGAGCGGGTGTTCAAGTATCAAGTACTGTAGTGAAAGCACGAGAATTACCTATCTGCAAGAAATTGAAAACGCAATCATCAGCTGGTAAGGTCACGTTAAAAGTCACATCTCTTTAATTCCCATGATCCGATTTTCTATGATTATTTGAAGAAGCGTCCCACTGTCAAAAGTATATATACTTCTCAGTCAATATTGAGATCAGAGTGAAGTCCGCCTTCAACAGTTAATGTCCGGGATGACCGAGGGCAGGCCTGTGTCTGCTCCTTCAAGACCACACTCGACCTCGTAGGGCACAACCGACGTTAGAAACAATTGGCAAAGTACATTGGGAGTTCCTACTACATTCTCCTTACAAATCAGGCATTGCCCCTTCAGATTTTCATCTCTTTGGTATGATGAAAGCTGTTCTTTGTATTAAGTTCATTGACAACGAACAGGTAAAGAAAAAACTAAAAACCTCATTTCTAAATCAAGATAAAGAGAATTAGGGAAAAAGAAAATGTGTAAGAAGATAGGACAAGGACAGAGGAGTTAGTGGGAATTATGTGACTATGTACACAATAAACGTATCAATTTAATAGACTATTTGTTGCTGTACTGTATTTGATGGTTTAATTGCTGAATGACCGACGTATACAGATATTTAAATCTCTACATTGGAATGTAGTAAAACGAGAAACCTGTGACAAACCGCAATAATTGCACAAATTGGTTATTTTTAACTTTGTTTGACAAGACACCATTTATTGGAGTTTGTCAGTTAATTAGAAGAAATGTATCTCTCTTTTGTACTCAAATATTTTTGTATTAAAATAAGCAATTGCTCAAAACAATTTTTGTATCAAAACAAACAAATTACAAAATTACTGAAAAGGAAAATAATTACAAATAATTTGGAATATCGCAACAAATTCAGTAACCCTTTTTCATTTCCTCTTAGATCTTCATTCCAGCATCCGCAGTAATCCTTTTGATTGCTGAATTCATTTTAACGTCCTGTATATGTACGTATTTTTAGTTTTCAGTTTCAGATATGAACTTAATGATCATTATTTTTAAACCTATATAACTGATAGATTGCAACAATATTTTTAATGCACAATTGATATTCGATCCAAGCATTCTGCCTTGTCCTCTCCATGTGCAAAGAGTATATTTGTCTCGTCAAAATTATTTAAATACAATTATTATTATTATTATTATTATTATTATTATTATTATTATTATTATTATACCTAGGAAGATTTACATAAAAGGAAGCATTAATTTTACATTCCACTTTTTTCCATTTACATATTATTTACTCTACTGGAGAGTATGTAAAAGATTTAAAAACTACAATAACCTTTTCGCATTTCGTCTGAGATGTCAATTGTTTATTATCGGAGAGACAATAACGGGAGTGGCTCTTTCCGTGAAGAGCACGGGAGATCTTAGTGCTCAGTTAGAGAGACGAAAGTAGCCGAATCCTCCTCGGGCAGCTCCTTCGCAAAACAGATAGGCGACCAGGAGCCTCCTCGCAACGCTAGCAGGGCTAGGGGGCAGCCAACGGGGCATAAGCAGGGCTCGAATTCTGATGACGTCATCTTTTCACTGGTGCATTCTAGACGAAGCTAACTTGTAAATGATTGTTTATCATGAAATATAGGTGATAGAAATGTAGAGTTATTGAGAAATATTTGGCCATTTTCTGCCATTTTTCAATTTTTAGGTAATTTTTTGTAAACTTTTGCGTAATTTTTGTCATTTTTACGCATTTCGTTTTCTTTTCAGTTTTTTGTTTTTTGTTCAGAGTCCACTGCAATAAGTTCCTGACGAAATTCACTACTGCAGGGGACTCTGTTTATTGGCTTCTCAAAATTACACGGATCTTCGGGTATTTTCCGGACCTTTCAAAACTGACGTTTGGAAAATCAGAGCTAAGGATTACATTTCCTCCTAAAAATAAAGACTTTATATTAAATATAATTTGTATAAATAACCTTTCTTTAAAATTGTAAAATTCATTGAATAACTAAAGATTTTCATACAATTTTTTTGTATGTTTTTGAAAAAACTTCATTTTCCCCTTATTAATAAGTTATTTTATAGGTAATTTTCCTCTAATTCTTAAATTATTTTTAGATCAATTTCAAAGAATTTGTAGGTCATCAGAATCCGAGCCTTGGTCATAAGCCTTAAACATGACCGGCGTTGCCGCGCCGGTGCCCTCACGCTAACACTCGAAGCCAGGGATACGGTCACTTACACGCCACATACACGCCCACACATTGATTGTGATTCCGAGCGCGTCAACTGCTACGGTCATTAGTCCCGTAAGAGTTACACATGCTCTTATCGCGGGAGGTGGCGATCTTCCCCCGGCTAAATGGCGAGATCCTACCCGTCACCTTGCGGAGTTTTCCTCAACCTGATATCTCCCACCAGCGGGGCACCGCCCTAGCTCAGTCAAACTCTAAGCTCCCGTCTGGTCTAACGAGATGTGTGGTAGCGTGGTGCATGCAAGTGTGTGTGTGTGTGTGTGTGTGTACATAAGGGCTGACGATAGAACAAGGAAGAGGAAGGCAAGATCGCGCGCGGTCCGTGGTCCATTTGTTACGGTACAACTTCGGGAATTCGCCTGGTGTTTATCGAAAAAACAACGAAAAATTTCCGATTTAAGTCAGCCGCTTGAATTCCCCTTCAGAGTGGGTGAATTCGAGGGAGTTTTTGATCGGAAGGTCCTAGGTTCGAGTCCTGACGGCGGCAGGATTTTCGACACTAGCTTTTCAGCTAGGTCGAATTTCGTCGCTGTCTGGAGGAGAATTCTGGCGGTCGGCTGCTCTGATCGGTAGTTTTCCGTGGTTCCTCCGATCAACACCAGGCGAATGCCGGAGCAGTACCCTAACAAATGGGCCACGGACCGCGTGCGATCTGTCCTTCGTCTTCCTTGTCCTATCCTCTCCCTTTACACACACAGTTACACTAACACATGCACTACACCACCACATATTTCGTGAGACCGGTAGGGAGCTTAGAGCTTGTCTCGGCTGGGGCGGTGCCCCGCTGGTGGGAGAGTCTTGGTTAGGGGGAAACCCCACTAGCCGACGGTAGGTCGGTGTCGGTTCTCGCCATCCAGCGAGGGATGATCACCGCCATCTCCCTATAAAAACACGTGCACTACACTAACGGGACTAATGACCGAAGAAGTTGACGGCCCGGAAACACGAAAAAATCAAATCAAATCAAATCAATTCGAGGGAGTTATTTACCTAATGCCCAAAATATTTCCGTCCTTGGGTCTCGAACCCTAGAGTCACTGCGAGCCGCATAAGTCGATGCCCTTGTGCAGCCCACTGCATCTCTCCCTCAGCGGGTGCACAAACCCACTCTCAAAGAAAATTAAAACCATTACAGGTTTTCTTATTCAAATAGTAGTTTACGTAACAAGGGCGCGAAGCACGTGATTCACGCACGAGTCGAGTTTGTCGTCCGAGCGACGATCGGACGACGAACACACGAGTGTGGGAACCACCTCACGCCCGTGTTGCGTACACTAGATTGGCGTGAGCGAAATGCAACGCGTCAAGTAAAGAAATATAAATTAAATATCAAATAACTAGAAATACCCTACTAGTGCATCAGTAAATGGATACCAGTCAGTGTCGCAACACTTCATTATTAATAATAAACAAAGACGTCATCAAAACGAAAGACATTTGCGAATCGTTACAGATGTTTCGCACACGCTTCGCAATGTTTGGCACGCTGTGAAAAATTAGCTGTTTCGCACACAAAAAACAAGCACGAGTAACCGCGTCTCGCTCATGGCGTCCTTAAAAGATTTTTTTTATATTTTGAGGTGCTCGTACACGTAAAGAATGTCCTCTAGTGATGCAAAAGAATTATGTCGATGCTTTGTCGAAAATTCGTGATGGGTGCTCCTGATTAGGAAAAGAAGTTTTTAAGCCGGTTTTTGTAAAACATCAGCGTCTAAACCGTTCACAAAATTCCTTGATTGCTCTTCAAACATACTCTTCTAATTTAGATATTCAAATGATGTCCAACACTATTCTTTCAACAGGAGAATAGTTTTCACGGTTGTTTAATGTAATTATGACAATTTAAAAAAACACAAACAATATATTTTCAAAACTACTCTATTTTATCTAAATATTTTTTAACAGAGTGAAGTTTGCAAAATATCATGGCTTAGGTCTTATTTTCATTTAAAATCTCTAGAATTTTTAAAATTACGAAAGTTAAATTTTCGACACACCTTTCAACGACATATTAAAGAGTTACGTTTTTTCTTAATGCAATCTATTTCTCCATCATATGACTTTAAACCACTACAGTTACTCCTTTTCTACATTGCTCGTTATGCGCAAGTTTTAGTTAAATCTCACGCTCGTTCCTCAAGCGATGGCGAAATACCAGTATGGTGCCCTTGCTCTCGCGCCCTTGCTCTCGCGCCCTTGCTCTCGCGCCCTTGCTCTCGCCCCCTTGCTCTCGCGCCCTTGCTCTCGCGCCCTTGCTCTCGCGCCCTTGCTCTCGCGCCCTTGCTCTCGCGCCCTTGCTCTCGCGCCCTTGCTCTCGCGCCCTTGCTCTTCTCGCGCCCTTGCTCCGCGCTCTTGCTCGCGCCTTGCTCTCGCGCCCTTGCTCTCGCGCCCTTGCTCTCGCGCCCTTGCTCTCGCTCCCGCACTCTCCTTTCTTTTTTTATTTCGACAGTCATCACTCTATATCAACCTCTGCAATTTCTTTCAATTGTACTTACTCCTCTCTCCTCAAGAGCATCTTTACTATTATCTCTACCACCCATTAGGAATGTTTCGTCTTCACCTCCTTTTCTCCAGGCCTCTTTAACTTTGAGAATTTTTCTAACCTTTCTCTTTTCCACTGACGTGGAATCCCCTCCTATGAAAAACTTTCATCGTTGCTCTGGAAACAGTAATAACAAACCACATCAGATATACTATAAATAAAAACTTTGCACCAACTTGCTTATGACTAACCAAGTTCTCAACTTCAGATCTGAGAAGTTATCTCACAAATAAAAAATATAAGATGAAATACCACTGCGGCAGAGCTATATTTGCAGTTTAACTCCGATGTCAAGCACGACAAGGCAGGTAGTCTTCAAAAGAATATTATAACAAAAGAGGAAGGTGGAGGGGCTGAATCGAAAATTTCCGAGCAGCAGCTTCAATTGTTCAATGGTGAAATTATATTTCAACAAAAGAAACTTATTACGAACTTCTCCATTCGATTTCTACAATTGGATGCGCCATTCTAAACTGCCATAGAAATGTTGTATCAGATTTACAGACACTTTCCCTATCAATTAGAAAACGACTATGAGAGTCTGACAGCGAGTCCAGACTTCAATGTTTTCACCAGCGGAGAAAAGTTGTGACAACTTGAAAGTCGAGAGCCGAAGAGCGATAAGAACCGTTAAAAGTAGAACAAAAGCGGAGCATCGATAATAAAATTATAGAAGCGTAAAAACTTTGCTTTCGTTCATAATAAATATTTCTCACAATTAAACGACCAAAGTATTCGAGCGCATTTTCATTCCATTAGGTTCTTTCAGCATTGGCTTAAGGAATAGAGAGATAATGTCATAAACTGGAACGAAATAATTGATCGTCGGAAATCGTTTCTGTACGGTTACTGCTGGAGTTCTTCCAGGCACCGAACTAACGTAAACGCATTGTTCAATACACTTTTTCTCCTCTCCTTTTGCGTACCTCCTGTCAAGTTGCGTAGGTTCCGGCGGTACTCACGTCGATAGCTTCAAAGTGGAGGCAGTGAGGAGACGGGTTGAGGGCTTCGAGCCACCCGGGCTTCGGTCCGGGCGACTCCCAGTGGGGCACTTGACTTCGTCGTGGCCATGCCCGGCACTCAAGGGTTATTGAACAGGGACTCGTACCGGTGCAATGTGAGTGGAGCATAATTAGACTCTGGTGCTAACCTGGAAAGCTAGTTGCTTTGAGCTGACCGAGTGGCGACACCCAGGCTTAATTGGGGAAGTTTCCGTGAAGGGTAACTACGTACCGACAGGATCCGGACACCGGTAGCCCGAAGGCGTTCTAGCACTGGAAGGGGGTGTGGATAGAGGCTCCTAGGTTCCCACTCAAGGCAGCAATTCCCCTGGCAGAACAAGGAATTTTGAATACAGACGCACTATTTTCTTCTTTTGGGATCACACATTGAACTTTGTCACTCTCCTGTAATGTTGACACGAATCAACACACGACGCCATGGAAAGCTCTAAGCTTGCTAAAAGGTCCTGATGTATGTACTGTGTCATGCAATCCAAATATATTACTGGTTGTAACGGAGGAGTTCACAACTTTCAATGTTATTGAAATTTCCCTTTGCTCAGAACCCGCTTCGCGATCCAATAAAACGGCGACATACAGAACTTCAATAACTATCGCACTCTCAATATAATTAAATCTCTTTCTAGGGCAGAAAGCGCATATATTCATGTTTTCAATTCAACAATCCCAAGGGTTATTCTGTGCAAAATAGACGAAAACTCAACTTAAAAGAGTATTTTCCATTTGTAAAAGAATTAGTAATAGAGACATAGGTCTTAGAACAATGAAATAACTTTCAAATTAAAGTTAAAATTTCAAATTAGCCAAACCAAAAGGGGTTTATAACTCTGGATTTGAAAGTCACAACCAACAACTTCAAAGATCTGTAGCAGTAGGTCTTTTCTACCAGTCCTGAAAGCGTCATGTCACACTAGTGAAATGGAAAAGAAACCAGGTATGTGTCACGAGGAAGTAAATCTTCTAGTAAATATCTCCTTCATTAGATTCCTCCTTGTGTCAGATAATCAATGACACATAAGATGACCCAGTCCATTGTGTTACACTCTGTCGGAGATAATTACCTACTGATACTATAATTCTCTCCAACCGTGCTCATGCATGGTGGTATTTCAATGAGCTCTTTGCCAAGAACGCGGGTTCCGAAAACATACCACCTTATTCCAAGTGTATTCAATGCTCTTGTCAATTCGATAGTCACTCACGATTGTGCACTCAAACACTGATAGCAGGTTCGATGAACGTCTCCGTATGGCAATAATGTCCCCGAGCTACTGAAGTGTCGTGACAAGCACAAGAAAAATGTAGTATCGATAATGGAATTAGAGTCACTTCGCGGCGTAAGAACTTTCATCATTATTGAGGGCAATTGCGAGACCCACCGCCCCGCGGCGCCGCAGCAAATTGCCGCCGCCGCCGCCGCCCTCTGTGCTGGCGCGTTTTTGCGAGGGGGACTGCGCCGAAGCTGGGCCGCGGCGCGTTGTTAATGCCAGGTCGGGTTCACAGGGCACTTGTCAAACCGAGCAGCCGCAATTTTTGTTTTTGCTCTCCCATACTGCGCGCGACGCACGGACCGGAACGTTAGACGCGCCCAGGGCAGGGGCGGGGGCGTGGCGTTTTGGCGGGGGAGGGGGCAGGGGGGGAGGGCGCACTCGGTGATCGGGGCGCGCGGCGGAGGCAGCGGGGGGGGGGGGGCGAAGCGGCAGGGGAATGCAGCGGGGGTTAAGGCCGCAGAGGGGGCGTGGCGTTGTGACGGGAGCGTAGCCGGAGCGTAGCCGGAGCGTAGCCGGAGCACAGCCGGAGCACAGCCGGAGCACAGCCGGAGCGTAGCCGGAGCGTAGCCGGAGCGTAGCCGGAGCGTAGCCGGAGCGTAGCCGGAGCGTAGCCGGAGCGTAGCCGGAGCGTAGCCGGAGCGTAGCCGGAGCGTAGCCGGAGCGTAGCCGGAGCGTAGCCGGAGCGTAGCCGGAGCGTAGCCGGAGCGTAGCCGGAGCAGCTAGGCAGCCGGGCGTAGCCGGGCGTGGCGAGGGCAGGCTCAGGAGGCGTGGCAGGAGTGCGAGCGGCGTGCGGGGGCTGCAGGGGGCAGCGAGCGGGGGTAGCGGCGTGGGGCTGGGGCTTGGACGGGAGCGGGTGGCAAGGGAGTGGGAGGAGAAAAGGCGGTGGTGGATGAGCGGGGGCGAGTGAGGAGAGGCGAGAATGTGAGATTTTGCCCCGCAGTTCGCCAGGCGCCCCATCGCTCGCCCGTTCGTTCTGGCGCTGCCCTCCCGCCTACAGCTCCGCCAACCTGCCGTGTCCCGTTCAACTGCAGCCGATGGCCCTCATCACTTCATCAGTGAGCTACTCCCTCTTATTTTCTCCTTTTCCCTAATCACTCTGAGTTGGACAATTTTTCTCTACGCTTTAGTGTCCTGCGCATTTTGTTTTCTTCCAGACCTAGTACATTCAGTTCCCCTTCATTCCTTTCTTTTACTCTTCATTTTTTGTTTCACGTTCTAAACTTTTCAACCTGTATCACATTTTCATCATTCCACAATTTTTATTTATTTGTTGTATACTTAACAGTCTTTATTATTTTACTACTTTATTTTCTTTGTAACAAAAAATATTTATTTGATTTTCGTTTTAATCTTTTGTTGTTTATTTCTTCAACTTTCTTTGATTATGAACCCACAGACCTTTCCTCCTCTTAACTTCTCTCACCCGCTCCTGTAATCTCTGCTGTAATCCTCACTGTAATTCTCCACCACCAATCGTCCCCCTCCCCGCCACTCACCTGTTTACTCGCCGCTCTCTCGGCCGAGAGAATCGATTGTCCCCTCCCCGGTCTGTTTTTCTCTATTTAACAACCTAATATGTCTCTGTAAAGCCACTGCCACCTCTGGCGCTAAAAGCGGAGCTGTGAGCTTGGCGCGGGCGCAGTAAATGAGCTCCCGATGGATAAAAATAGCCCAACAGCTACCCCCGCGCCATCCCGAGTTGGACAGTGCTTCACGCACGCCCCAGCGTTGCTCGCCGGACAAATGCTTCAGCCTACTTCCGCCAAAAGACACATTTTCTGCACTTGATAGTTTTATTTGTAATTTACGTTTAAAATCCCTTTAGCTGATGAAATCACATAGGCTTGTGAGTGATCTAATAAGAAGTTTAGGGGTGGCCAACCTTATACAGTAAAAAATCTTCAAAGCGGAACCACAAGGAACCAGCATTTTTTTCTGAATTAGACGAGATTCCGCTTTATGCATTGTAATACTGTAGAATTCGTGATTGGTAGGACCGCGATTTAAGTTCACATTAGACAGATTTCCGCTTTATACACGTTCTGCACTGAGCACGTTTTACTGAGTACAGGGAGTCCCACCAACTATGGGCAACCCCTACTAGTTCTAAACGGTTCCCGATATCGAAATGCACTTTGCGCTCAACGATGCAGCATCATGGGGCAAGTAATGTGCCGTAGATATAATGTTCGAAATATTTTTAGTTTTCGAGAAATTTAATCATCTTTGCTTTTTTTTTAATAAAACCAGGTATTTATCTCACTATTAGATATATATGATAAAAAGAGGAATCCAATGATATAACATATGTTCATGTTTTGATAGAATTTCTTTCTTTCTAGGGTTTTTTATCCAGCCGACAGCCGGTTACCCTTCACGTCCTGATTGGACGCATATTCGACCATACACTAGACACCAACACACTTGCGGGCTCCTCTGATCTGGGGTCAGCAGAACGCGAGGCCCTCCGCGACAACACATACATACAAAGACAAGGGACAAACAACCATGCCCAAGGCGGGACTTGAACCCGCGACCCTTCGGACCGAAGCGCTGAGTCGGTACTCACTCTTAGCCGCCTCGGCCATTCAGGTCGGCTTGATAGTATTTTGAGTATACAATTATTCTTTCTGACATGCGATTTTAAATTAAATGTACGAGAATTCCTGTAGCAGCCTTTGCAACTGTCGCCTTGGAGAAGGTTGCCTTCGCGGCGCCGGGACTTTTGCCGGGAGAGGGGAAAGGGCCGCGAAGGCCATCTTCCCAAAAGCGACAGTTGCGACGGCTGCAACAGGAGAAATTGCAAGTTCAATTTAAAATCTATGTCAGAAAGAATAATTTTAAAATTTTATCTATTTCTAAAGAGAAAAATACATGGTTCTATTTGAAAAAGCAAAGATGATTAAATTTCTCGAAAACTAAAAATATTTCGTGTAACTTCTCTACGCCATATCACTTGCCTCATGATTCATCATTGTTGAGAGAAAACTGCATTTCGATACCGGGAACCATTTAGAAGTTATGGGGGTGACCCATAGTTGGAGGGACTTCCTGTATACCATGCGGCACTTGTTTTCGCATATGAGTTCAGAGGCGCCAAACAAATGAAGCTCCTTTCCTTTTCGTAGATTTATTAGTGAGTTTGGAACATAAGAATACGGGTAGTATTCGCTTAAGCGTAGAGGAGAGGAGAGACCGGAACGACACCTAATCACACAAATAAATTCATCTACTCATCGCAATCATTGCGCGTTTTTGGTTTTCCTTGTCAGGTGGTCGTAAGACCCGCACAACTCTACTCTCCGCTCTGGGCGTTTGGCCCGAGGAGCGGGACTTCCCTTAACGCGGAACTTTTTTTAGACTCCTTCGTTCAGGCACCAGTTGCCGGAACTACTAATACTGCTTTCCAAGAAAGTAATCGCCTTTTTGTCAACACGCTTTGCCCACAGTTTGTTCTGTAACAAAGAATTGCTTTTTTGTAATTATGTACTATTATACAGACTTAACGCATCCAAAAAGGAGCAACAAGGAAATCATAACGGCCATTCTGTTACGGATTTAACAGTCCTCCAATCAAAACCGATTGAAATATGACGTGAATTGAAATAATCAAAAAAAAGTTATTTCTTTTGGTTATTCTTATAAGAATGTGGTTTTACAGAAAATATTAAACGACACATTGTCGATATCACAAAAACGATTCATGTTAGTTATAAACCTCAGCTATCGCCTTCATTTGCGAAGTACAACCGTGTCAGGTACTTACACTTTGTCGGATAATATCTAAGGGCTTTAAAAGTAGTTTAAATTCTGAGTGTAGAAGAGAAATAGTTTGAGGTTGACGAAGTGTTAACTGAGTGAATTAGTAAACAATTTTGATTGCGAACGTTCTTCAGAAAACTTTGACAGAACTAAAACACAGTAACAGAGTTACTCAAGGAGAACGTCTAGGGAAGTCTTCGTTGAAATATATCACTTACTAAAAAGTTACGAACTATAATTAGTTATACATTATCAATAATTTAAATACGTAAAAGTGCATTTTAATGTAAGCATAAATATATTTTGTATTGAAATACGATACAAATAACTTATTCCTAAAGAACGCACAAAACGCAGAAAAACGCATCATCCTAATGGCGTTAAAATGAAAGACTACAGGCGCATCCCGTGCAGTCGTTCTCGCATCTGGGCGTTCGATTGGCAATTGTTACAGATTTTTATATAAAATGTAAAATATTTTGCAAATGAGCAATTCATTCTTAGTAGCGAGCCGTAGAAAAACAGTCGTGAGATTTATTTGTCTCGCGGGATTCTGCCGACTCCTGGAAAAAAGCTACCCACCTCTAAGACGTAATTGGTATTATGTCACAGTGATTTTAGTTGAAAGGGTGCGTCACATAAATCACGATTTACTTGAATATTCACTTTCAGAAAATAGTCGGTTCACACATCAATAGTACGGGGGAACTCTTTCACCTTCATATGACACTTTCGAGATAAAAAAAAATAACCTTGCTCTCAAACGAATTTATATTTCTTAATTTATCTTCGACCCCGCTCATTTTCATCAGAGCAACATTAACACAAAAGCTGGATAACATTTATGAATACCCAAAAAAACTTTATACTACATATAGGTATTATCTACACTCTGTTATACTTAACATATATGTATACTACAGATATACGAAAAAATCCCTTTTCTGTTTCATTTACTCCAAACGAAACACAAACTTTCTGATATTGTAAATCTGATAAAAAGTAATCATTTTGTCTTTTTTTGTCTCAATCTCTATTAATTATTCGTTTATAACTTTTTTTGACAAAATCCTTTCAATGTTTGCAAAATCACGAGCCCAAAACTTTCATTCATGCTTTTCATTACATATTATTCAGCATTTTAAAACGTAAAACAGGTAAAAGACTCTGTGAAATTTCATTCTAGCGTAAATTTCAATGGGTACACATTACCTTGGCGAGGTGTCTTGGCACGTAACCAAGATAGGAGATTCCCACACTGCGAAGACTCTTTAACTTTAATCTTAATCACCTTATCGATTAATCTTCCATTAAAGTACTGCCAGTACTGCCTGCTCATTTTGACTTAGATCGGTTAAATAATGAGACACTTGTAATTAAATAGACATAAGGGATGTATAACCATAAAATTACCATGAAGTATGAATTATAATTTATGTGAATTAAATTCTGAAAATATATTACGAAGTTCATACGACGAACTTCGTAATTTATGTAATCATGCGCTGGAAAATGCGAATTTTTGGCCGAAAATCTTTATTCCTGGACTCTGGTAACGAAATATTGGATAAAATCAGTTGCTATATATAGCAAATTACTTCCTCTTCGTAAAAACGTCAGTTTGTCCTTCTGTGATTAACGCTAGCCCTTAAACCGTTGGCCGATTTTCCCAAAAATTGATATTCCCATATGGATCTGAATGGACTCGAAGCTTTAGGAGTTTAAAATAAATATTTTGATTATTGAGGATACTTCAAAAACAGAGGCCTCAAAACATTTTCCAAATTTTCTCACAAATGACATCAAATTTCCTGATTAAATTTTGTCTTCGAATAGTGTAAAGAACGTTTAAGAGAATGGCGCATGAGCTCATGTTCGTTAAAATCACAAATATTTCGAAAATTGTAAAAGTGCAATTTTTTTTACATACAACTGTAATTTTGAAGGCAGGAATGTTTTAATAAAATCTGTTCTTTAAAGACAGGTCTTCAAATAAGTTCTGGTCCAATTCTTCGAAAATATGAATAGTTTTCGTGTAATTTTGCCCGAAATATAGGCAACTTAAAAATATTAATATCTTTTCACAAAAACCGCTCCAATTTTTTCTTTAAATTTTCATCTCATATGTAATAATAAACGGTAAAAAAATTATGGTACTAGTCTCATTTAAGGGGAAGTCACCATTTTTTCGAAAATTGAAAAATGCTGACATTTCAAAATTAAAAAATTGAAAATTGTTCTTTTCCTGAAAGAAAGTATGTAGTAAAAAAATCAGCTCTTTAAAAAAGATCACGTACAATTTATTTTTAAACCGTAGTCAATTTTGCGTAATTTGTGTCTCAAATTTATGCAATTTCTACAAAAAGTTCTGAAAAATCTCTTCAATTTTTTTTTCTTCAGAGTTTCTTCTCGTATGTGTCAAGGGATGACAAAAATATTGCGCTTGTCCCCAAAGTTCAAACCTTAGCGTTCTTCTGCAGCGTAATGGAATGTCTGTCGATGAGTTAATTCTGAGAACCAGAGTTAGAATCTCGGTCGGAAAATAATTTTCGCACGCTGAAAACACTATTACATGTTTATGTAGTAGTATAGTATGGCGTAGCCCTGAAAAATAATGCAAGAAAGTGTGTGCGTCCATAGCAGTACTAGTTCTTATTTTTAAATGTATACCTAGCATTTTTTATTTTACCCGCAATATCTATTGCCCTAAAAAAACGTGCATTTCAATGGTAAAAAGTTTGTAAATATGTGAGAATAAAGTAAGAAGCTACCGAGTTCTGTAATAATGGAGATAATTTCCAACCATACGCTATGTCATTATTATTAATTGATATAAATAAACAAAATTCGCGAACACAAGTTACGTTTTCATCCACTGTGCATGTTCGTTACCGAGGGATGAAACCAGCATTTCTACAACAGCGCCGAGCGCCAACGTCACCTCCCGTATTCAGCGTGTTTCCATGCCCAGCCTGACAGTTCTCTCGTGTATCGCTCGCCCCAGCTGTTCTTTATTCATGGTGGGCTGGCACATCCTGTGAACGCAGGGGGACTTCGACGTAAACGCAACCGCCCACGCTCCAACAAATTAGCTTTTGGCCACTTGAAATTGCCATTTCAAAATAAATTCTAGTAACTCCGTTCTGTCTCAGTTAATTTTGAACACTGGCTTCAATAAAAGAACAAAAGTTAGGAGGTTGTGTAAAAACCGAGAATCACAGTATCTAAAAATAGGTTGCAAACCCGTTTGGAATATTTTTCCATTGAAAAGGTGTCAATGATCTCTTAAGAGTTTTCAAAAACATTATAACTCTAACAAACTCCATATTGAGTTTTAAGTTTATAAGTCAGTAGTGCAACTGCGTAGTCAAATGGAATACATAAACGAAGCAGCTTCATTTTGGTAAGGGGTAGGCTGTCGAATTCAAACCGGGAGCGGTAGCTCATATCAATCGACTGATGTCACTGCAGCGCCGGGAGGTCCTAGTTTCGAGTCCCGACAGCGGCAGGATTTTCGACACTAGCTTTTCAGCTAGGTCGAATTCAGTCTCTGCCTGGAGGAGAATTCTAGCGGCCGGCTGCTCTGATCGGTAGTTTTCCGTGGTTTCTCCGATCAACACCAGGCGAATGCCGGAGCAGTACCCTAACAAACGCGCCACGGACCGTGCGCGATCTGTCCTTCCTCTTCCTTGTCCTATCCTCTCCCCCTTACACACACACACACACTTACACTAACATGCACTACACTACCATATATTCCGGGAGACCGGTGTGGAGCTTAGATCTTGTCCCGGCTGGGGCGGTGCCCCGCTGGTGGGAGAGTCCTGGTTAGGGGGAAACCCCACTAGCCGACGGTAGGTCGGCGCCGGATCTCGCCATCCAACTGGGGAAGGCCACCGCCATCTCCCGAGAAATAAACATGCAGTACACTAACGGGACTAATGACCAAAGCAGTTGACGCGTCCGGAAACACGAAAAAAACAAACCAACCCAACTGTCGAATGCAAGGTATGAAGTGCATGGTAGACGCGCCCACATGAATCATACGTTAATGCATTCCTCTCGGGAAATTCTCTCCCTCGGTTTACGGACAGGGTTTGAAAATCAAACGTCCATTAGCAAAAGCCAAAAAATACGTGTGGTTTTATCTTTCGCTTTTGTCGGGCCAGTGCAGTTATTGCATATCAGATCAATAGAGGTTTTTTTCAGAAATCACTGGATGCAATCCTATTGTACCGGTAAGTGTTATTTTCTTCTTTTTAATAAGATCTCGAGAAATGAAAATCTATCACCCGCATTTATATCGTAGAAACAGCTAAAAGTCAACATTTATTATTATTATTATTATTATTATTATTATTATTATTATTATTATTATTATTTTTTTTATTATTATATTATTATCATTATTATATTATTATTATATTATTATCATTATTATTATTATTATTATTATTATTATTATTATTTTATTAGCAAGTCGTATATTCATTTTAATTCTCTCGGGACCTATTTCAATGTACATACGTATATGTGTACGAAATTTTTTGAACCGGGACACCGCTTAAGACTCGCGACCCTAATGATGCTTTGCCCCTCTCCACACCTCGCTAATCTCTAGCATCTCGGGCGTAGGGACAGTGGTTCATCCATTACTTTAATCCATTCAGCTCGGTGTCGGTTCGAGTCCCCTCCTGGGCTGTCGGGAGCTTCCCTTAAGCCAATCACTGTTTTTCTTTTTTAAGTAGGGAAGATGCCGAGGTAGCCCGTAGGACCATCTCGGCTACGTTAGCCGGTTAGGAGGATGGTATCTGACTAGTATTGAAGGTCAAGAGTTAATAAGGTACACATGGTTGGTTCCTAACGTTATCTATATTACTAATTTCCCCCATGCTCGCAGAATTATAAGTAAACTATGCAGCCTCCGGTCACGTGGGAAGTGTCTTGTTTCGTTGGATGCTCAGAACTCGGAAAAAATCCGAAAACAAACGAAACAGATTCGGCTTTGACTAAAAAATGCTTATAATTGTTGTTTTTTAATTTGTAATTTCCCATCTCAGATGTTACGACTATAGTATTCTTATACACCGACACAGCTGATGACATGCGACGAGGATGAGAGAAACCTTAGTATTCACGTGTGCTGTTTAAGGGCAGTCAATTTTTGCTGCTGCATGACCCAATTTTCTACTGACTCGGCAACTGCAGTTTTGCTACTGCAAGCCACTAGTATCACTGCTATTTTTATAAATGTATTCAGGCAAATTAAGGAAACGTGCATAGGAAATTTTCATTTTGAAATTGCCGGTTTAAGATTAGAGATACAAATAAAGATGAAGTGATCGATCATCAATGCGATGTAGTGGAAGTGAATATTTGAGAAGTCTCACAATTGAATAACTTATTTCCAAATTGGCGTATCTCCAAGAAACAGTTTATCAAGAAGGGGAAATATTCATGATACAGGCACAAAAAAAACAAAAGGTGTCAGACCCAAAGACTTGGCACATGTCTATGGAGTTTGGCGTACTCAATCCAAATCTGTAGTCAGAATTGTGCCATCATCCTCCAGAGTTTTTAAATCGCGTAAAACCACCGTGTAACTGTATGTCTTGTTTTCGGGGGTTGTCAGATCCGAAGGTTTGATACATGTTTCTCTCTGTATGTCGACGCGCTAAATCAGAATCTAAGGCCATAATTGTGCCACCACCCTCCAGTTTTTTTTTTAATCTCGAAAAACCACCGTGAAATTTTAAAATTTCGTTTTTTTGCGACATAAAAAACTGGAGGATGGTGGCACATTTCTGCCTTCAAATTCGAATTCAACGCGTCGAAATAGAGAAACATGTGTCAAGTCGTTGGGTCTGAACTTTTTTGTGAGTGCCTGTGTAATCAGCTTCATCTCCAAGACGTATCTTCCAAGTTAGAGATAGGTTTTACAGTTTTTGTATATCGCTTAAAACAGGAGAATCGCAATTGTTGAACACTATTGGCAGCAAGATGGAAAATCAGCTTAAGAATATACTATACTGTCATTGTATACTGTAATACTGTATACTGTAGGTTCTTAAAAATTGAAAAATGAAATGGAGATATGTCACAAAAGACGCTTAGTTTATTTGACAAAAGATTGTTGAGGACTATACAAATAGCAATTAAATTATGGCGTTTCAAACATATATATGAAGCATGAATATTCCTACAACCTCAAAGAACGTCATATTTTTTCTTTTATAAACTATTTTGAAAATGTTTCTGCTACATACTAATATTGCCCACATATTAGCTATGTCAAATAATCTGTCACAACTGTATTTACCTATCCAGAAACAAGTATATTTTGCAAGAATATTATTTTTTTAATATATACCGGTAATTTATTAAAAAACCCTAAACCTTTGAATGATTTCTTGACATACTTATAGAATAGAATAAATTTATAATTATATTAATATTTTTATACGTATATTTTCTAAAGATAATAAATGAAACCATGAAGCTCGTTTTGAGAAGAAGATGAAGTTTCAAAATAATCTATAAAAAAGTCATGATACAAGAATCGACGAGATGGCAAAAAGGATGGGAATAATGAAGTGGCACAATGCAAACCTCATTCCAAAGCGTTTCATATATGAAACGTTGGACGTCACTGCTGCGGCAACGGAAAATTAAATACTCTCTGTCATTTATATCTGTCATTTTCTCGTCACTCATTATAAAACAGTAACAACACTTGCGGAGAGAGATGGAGAACGAAGTGGCATGTTCCAATTACGATAACTGAATTACATTGCATTTCGGAAAAAATGAATCATGGTTTTCACGAGCAGATGTGCTCAATATTCCTAATCATGCGACCTCCGGTCACAATATTAATTTAGTATCTGTCAATATGAGAAGAGTCGAATTAAATTTATTTCTCTTCCATTTTCTGCTTCGTGATTTGTCATTGGCAAGGCTCTCCTCACAGTGGTCACCTTTAATAGTTATTTACGAAATAAGTATCTTAAGTCAGCTTATTACAATAAGAGATTGAAGTATTATCAATATATCAAGATAACCAAGTAGTGTAATAAGAAGTTACGATACTGATATCATACTTTTGTTCATTTTGTAAAAACTATGTAATACAATATTTTTACTATTTACAATTTGACTGTGTATCCTGAGAAATAAGGCACACTCATGTTGATATTTGTTAACCCATTATAGCCCAGCATTTGATATACAAAACGCCAGTTTCCTTCTTATATTTTCTTACAAAAAGTTGTCTGAAGTGGCGTTTGATCGGACATGAAGGACTTCTATACAAAATTCAGAAAATAAGCACATCGCATTATATTCAGTCCATCATACAAAGTTTCATCAGAAACAGAATCTTCTCAGCAAATGTAAACAACCACCATTCCAACCCAAACCCAATCTGAGCAGGACTACTACAGGGATCACTCCTATCACCTACTTTTTTAATTTATATGTTTCAGTCATTCCCAAAATAAAAGAAATCCAAATTGCACAGTTTGCTGATGAAACAACCTTCTATAACTCCGTTCTTTCACTTACTGATTGCAGCAACGAAGTTGAATTGTATCTTAAACTAATTGACAGTTGGGCTTCAAAATATGAAATTCCACTCAATCTAACCAAAAAGCCGCCAAGATCTTCACACTCCCCCCCCCTGCTAAACAATACAATCATCAAGTGGCTCCTTCTCAATAAACCAATCAGATAGCCTTCCTGAAGACTAAACATGGACACAAATTTCAATTGGAAGCAGCATTGTCAAAATCACTCAAGCCAGAATCAAGTTAATACAATTAAAGCCATTAATACTCAAATCAAGTCCATTTTCATACAATTCAGTATTACAAATATAGAAAGAAATAATAGGACCTTTGCTACTATACGCCTACCCAATCTGGTTAAATGCAGCAAAAACCAACCAAAGGGAACAGCAAATAATACAAAATCAATTCCTCAGATTTATTTCAAACGCCCCCTGGTCAATAAACAGCAACACAATGAATTCGACCTAGAGACTATAGACCATCATATCACCTATCAAGCTACCAACTTCTTCTCGAACATATCACAAATCCCTTCACTATCAGTTCATAGCGTTGGCAAATACCCATCACATAGAACCATAATACAAAATAAGTTTCTATTTCACATTTTCCTCAACAAATTCTCCAAATTAGACCCTGACCTGAGAAGCCTGATGAGTAACCTCAACCTCTATATTAGTTTTAAGTTTTAATTAAGTTAGCTATTAAGCCATTCAACGTACGTATAGTTAATTTAAACTGAGCTATGTATTCACCATCTGTGTAATAAATGAAAGCAACCTGTGCTGTAGCTGTGACGCACTGATGAGTATGAGTGTTCAGTCGGCTCGAGAACTCGAGGATGCATCAAGGAATGAAGGCATACACAGGATATAGGAAGACTACATTTGAAGACGACTATACTATCGACAGCGTATAAGCGTCACTGACAATTCAATTCGCTGTTGCCACACATTAGTATGCACAAAACACCAGTTACATCACGGGCAAAGTAAATCTCAAAACTTTAACACTTATTGACAGACTAAGGCACGTCTTGATATCATATTCATAACTTTCGCCAAAACCGAACCTTAGCGCCTCCGTACCTTCGAGTACGTCAGATGAGCGGCAACGCTGAATTCTGGCTGTAAGAAAGTACGTAAATCCTCACAAGCTGATTGCTTCAGAGCTGGTCACATGACATACCACTGCAGGTGGCGAAAGAACTGTCAGAGTCGGTTATACGCGGTCGGCACTGAACATCACTCTCAAACGATTGTAGAAATGATCATCACTCCTGGAGGAGTACAATCGAACGGCATTTTTCGAGCAAGCAGCGTGACGGACATATTAAATATGTCCGTCGTAATCAAGTGCACAGTGCATATTGAGACGGCAGAAGAGAGGCCGAAATGTAGCTAGGCATTGTCTCCTAAACACGACAGAGTAGATAGAATTTCAATTTCATTGACTGGAATCAATTGCATTGCTTGGAACCTCTGTCAATCTCTTGTCACGTACGTAATGATTAATGACTGATATTTGATAAAGTAGTATATGAAACTATTTGATTAAAGGACTGATAAGTCTAAAGTACATAATACAGCTCCAACAATATTATACATAACAGTGTTTTAGAGTGTGTAATACAAAGATAAATAGAACATTTAAAATCCTTAAAATTAGAATAAATTATTATTAAGGATAACAAAACCATGTTTTATACTCACAAAGAATATGCAAGTAAGAGAATGGAGAAGATTATTTCTGGCATATTCAGTGCTTTTTTTTTCTTTTCAGTTACGAATACAGAATGCTGGAAAAAGTATCAATCGTTATTCTAGTCCGATTTGTGTTTGGGTATTGAGTGTGTGTATATGTGTGAGTTTGTGTATCTAACGAGGTTTTGGCGTAGTGGACACATATAAGCGTATTTGAATATATCCCTAACTTTTATCAAAACAAGATTTTCATAATTTACTCAAATCATGAATTTCTCAGCCTGTATTCTCCCCTCGACCTAATTACCCAAACACATACCCGGCTTTCGAGATGCCATCATCAACTGATTAACGCAGAAAGCCCCTTCAAGGTCACGAGATGGTAGGCGATGTGGACACTTCCATCCAATCGCGAGGCATACAGTTATTCCATGGTATGACAACTAAATTAATAACATTAAAATTCAATTAATAACAATTATGTTTGGAGCAGGAATTTCGCCATGATTTTAGATGAACTGTTACAATATCCGGATATTTCCCGTTTGTGTACATAATAAATAAATAATCAAGTTATAACAAAAATCTAGAAAAATTTGCTTACCAAAACATGTGTATCAAGAAAAATAATATAAAATGTATGCTTGACTTATCTTCCTCGACCTACCAGTACGCAAAGACAGAAAGCCAGGTCTATTCACGTATCTTCCCGGACAGGGAAAGAACAAATTTCAGAGCCAGTAAAAACTGAGGCTTGTTGAACCTTCGTACTAAAACATCTCCACACGGAACTATAGAAGGAATCCGACATCTGGCTACGACAGTCACACATTTTGCGTTTCGTCATACCGTTTTCTCCGGAGGGTAGTTCACGTTTACAACGACAATTTGGATGTTTCACAAGTAATTTACCCTTTTGAAACTAGAACTTCAAGAGACGGTACTTTCCTAGAGGTTCACAGAGTGTTATTTCTTTGTTACGGTGATGGAACGGGTCAGTACCCAACGCAAAGAAAAGCAGATCGTGGACGAGGAGAGTGCAGCCACTGGCCTGTTTGTGAACGACACAAAGAAGAAAGACATCTCTATCGCTCCTCGAGGCGCTCGAGATGCGATAAAAAACGCACTGAGGATAAAGCTTTAAAAGAACGAAGAAGCTCGCGTGTGTAGATCGCCTTTGTGTAGAGAGATGAGATACGTTGAAGGAAACCGTCGACATCTTCCGAAGTCTGAGAGATTTTGCACCTGCGGGTTGGAAAAGTATCTTTCTCCCTCCAAAACACGCTCAGAACCCTTGGAAATGCAATAGCCCTGTACGTGCTAAATCGCCGAAGACATTAAAACGGTCCAAGAAATGAGGCATTTAAACACAAGGGATTCAAGTCACATTAGTAAACCTGTGAGGAAAATTGCCATACATATTTTACGACAATTACGTAAAAACATCAGAATATTAGAAGGAGAGTGATATATACATAATGTGTGTGTGTGTGTGTGTGTGTGTGTGTGTGTGTGTGTGAGTGAGAGAGAAGGAGAGAGGAAATATAAGATGTAACGTATAATATATAAAACTGAAACACTTTCACGTGATACTTTTAATGCAATATAAAATTGTGGACTGAATTCCTTCGTGAACTGAACGTTTTGTAATTGTGCTTATCTCTCAAGATTGGTAAAATACCTTTCTTGGGTACTGAACTCATTTTTCTTCTTATTCTTGCGTTAAAGAATATACCAAATAAAAAATGTTGACCATATTTTAAGTGAGTTTTTGTAATTAGTTTCATTGTTATTGTTGCTGTTGTTGTAGTCAATGCTCCTGCAGCTGGTGACTGAACTGGAATTGACAAATGTTTCGAAATTAATAAAGAATATTTTCCTCTTTTGTCAATGAATGTTTGTGAGATTTTTATCCTTAGGTTATTAAAGATTGGAAATGGCAAATGTTATTTCCCTGCTATGAGGCAATAAATTCAGTAGATTTTTTTTAAACAACTTTTTTGTGCATGCCCTGAAAGAAAACTAGATTCTATGATACCTAGAAAGCCAACTTCACGTTTCCAAAATTTTATTTGCAATGTAAAATAAAAAAATTCATCGGCAAATAATTTTTTGTAGCAAATATAAGTGAATTCGACTTGAAGAAAACTTGTTTTGTTTTCTCTGTAGTTTGGAGATGAGTAGGCATGGTAAAAGATTTGGTTTCAAACAAAACGAATAGCTTAGAGACTCTTTTCTAATCGTTATGTTAAAGATTTAAAACACATGGTGTAAAGAGTTCCAGGACATGAAAAACATGACGCTTCTGAAACCCACAGAAAAACAGTTTGAAGCTACCATTATTCACACTTCCAGTGCAGCAGATCAATTAGATACTAACGCATTTATCTAAATTCCATTTCCGTTATTCGGTTGAGTGGTAAGCTCCATTTTGAGAGCACCAGCCATCACTGCCAACAATACGTTAATATCACACTCAATCACTCCACTTCTCTCTGAATTTCTATTCTCGACTTTCTTTTCCATGTAACCACTACTGACAAACGTCACACTCTTTCCAAGGTCCCTCGCGCGGGCCCCACCGTTCGCCGCGGTGTGAAGGGCAGCAAGACAGGATTGTGGCAGGGCCTTTCAACTCTCCATCAAAAGCAGAGGCAAAGTTGGAGGCGCTACTACAGGAAGCCAATTCCACAGAATTATCTCAAACGCTCCGTGGTATGTTACCAACAAACAGTTACATAATGAATTCGACCTAGAGACTATAGACCATCACATCACATATCTAGCCACTAACTTCTTCTCAAACATATCCCAAATCCCTTTATTATCAGTTCACAGACTCGGCAAAAACCCATCACATAGAACCCGAATACAAAATAAGTTTCCATTCCACAGTTTTCTCAAAACATTCTCTGATTTAGATCCCGACTAGAGGAGCCCCATGGGTAACCTCAACCCTTGTATTGGTTTTAAGTTTTAATTTAAGTTAGTATTAATCCATCAAACATATGTATAGTTATATCAACTGAGCTATGTATTCACCATCTTTGTCAAATAAATGAAAAAAGAAAAACTACAGGAAGCGCTAATGTTGCCTGGTACACCTGCAGGTTAGAATCGCCAACTTCCCCACTAAAATTGGCTAATTCATGAAAAATACAAAAAATTCTTTCTAAATGTTCAATTATTCATAATATGAGAAATATGAATATATGATATATGAAGATATGATATATGAATATAAGAAACCGCTGAAGAAAGCACGAACATCGACGCCATCTTTGTAATATTACGCGCCTGTCTGCGTCTGGCAAAGAGTAGCAACGCATGTTTCAAGTAGCGTTGGCAGCTGTTCGTATTTTATTTCGTTTAAGAAGGTGATAGAGAAGAGTTCGCCTCTGTAATGGTCTCCACCACGTCATATAGGACTTGAAAGGTCCTGGATTGTAACGTATCGGTCAGAGAGGTGGCATATAGCTTGACAAGCGAGAAGGCACGTGGCACACACGGAAGAACAAACGAATCGCACGGAAGACCGCACCAACATATTTTTGCTCTCCAATGTCGTATACAAAAGTTTTGTTACTCTTGTTTTATAATATAGTACTCCGCCTTACTTTGCACTACATGCGGTAGGAGCGCTCCACTGTTAAGCGTGTATCGGAAAATATTTTGTTTACAAATACAATTTTTTAATTCAAAATTCATGTAGTATATGACTTAGTGTAGGGATCACAGAATTTTAAAAATGTGCACAGAATTCACTTCTCTCCATAGCGCGTCATAAGCAGTTTTAACTGTTTTTTGACGTAAAAATAAATAAATAAAATAAATAAACGCATGCAATGTGATGCAATGCATTTGCAGCCTTCCCCATTTGCAAAACCACGAGTCACGGCTAATCAAGATGTTTACTAAAATTTTACAATGTGATTTTCTAGTTTACCTGGGAAGACGGCACACAGCACGCTTTACGATGCCACAAAATTCCAGATCACAGGCGCGTCCCTCGCCGCACAGACAGGTGCCGATGCGATGACCTTGATGAGCCTCCTCCTCCCGATGGCGACCGGCGCAGATGGATTTCCCACTGGAAGCTTTGGCAGTTGTACGTGGCCTCCGGTATTCGTTGGATCGCGGCTTCGATTTTCGTTCCCACTGTGGCATTTATTCAGGGCGTCGTGTCATCGTGAACACGTCGCGGCTACGTGTGTTCATCGTACAGTCTTATTCGAATTATTGTATCTATGCCCGGTAGTTAAAGGAAATTGTGCCACATCATCACATTTGTCCCATTTCAATAGTTTATATTGAAATTTTATTTTTATTTTGTTGCTTGTGCGTGCTGTTTGTTGCATTCACGCTTCATGAACACAGTTCAATACATTCTTATGAGGCAGTTCAAGTCGTGGTATACTCATGCACTTAACTGCGGTGGTGTTTTCGCCGTTGGCTGAACTGTTCCACCTACACACGCACAAATGTTATATGCTCGCACCAAGAAGTATACATCGCACCGTTTGCGTAGCGGCTATTAAGAAAACTCGGCTGCATTAGAATCTACTTCATCGCGCACCGACCCTTTTACGAGATTCTCGAGTTACTGCCTGCTTAGAACCCAACTGGGCAGTTGTTCTGATTTAAATATACGGGTTATTGACAGCGTTCAGCTGGGACGTATTCATCCAATTGGGAGCTTCGTTACAAGTTAAATGTTTGATATTAAAGCTCCCGATTGGATAACGCGTCTCAGCTGAACAAATGTCAATTCGTCACTCATTTAAATAGGAGTCTACAGGCGTTTTCTTAACTCTTTGCTTTCTGTTGCACGACGGCGTTCCATGACATCCCTGGTGACATCGTGGCTGCTTGGGCGGGAGTTTTGTATCGCACACACATAAACGTTGCGTGTCTGTATAGGAATTATTGGCGATCGTTAAAATACACTCGTTTTTACATAATAATATTTTATGCAACTAGTTTACAATGTTAAGCTTCATTGTATGAGTACAAATGCAATAAAGCAACATTATAAACGAGTTGCATATCTATTTTTTGTATAAGAGCATTATAAATTTATAAAGAATCAAATTTAATTTTGCTACTCAAACTTATCAACCTGACATCTGTGCGAGTAAATTGTGGTCGGCAGTTCCGTTTCCCGCTATCAGCCCAAGATTCTCTCGTTTCAATTGTCTGAATGTGTGATAACGCAGTTCGTACCGTAAATGCTAATACGTCATCATTTCTGCCGTAATATGTCCTTTTATGAAATATTTCTTGCAACAGGAAAGGTCGTTCATAATACTGGTATACAAAACAATTATTTCATTATGCATTCGGTAATGATTATTAAAGTTAGTAACGACGCTTTGATTGATTTGAGATCTGCTAATTAATAATCACGTACGGATATTCCAAAAATGATATAATAGGAATACTGACATTATTTTCATTTGGACATTTTTATACTCTTTGAGTATGATTTGAAAGAGAACGATTTCTGAGTGGCTGCAAATTGTCCATTATTTTCTTGTTTCTTGAACATGCAAACTGTGATAAATTAACTTCAGATTAGGTCTTCAAAAAATAATTGAAATCCTGCTTTTCGGACAATCATTATATCCATAAATAATAACAGTGGATATTAATCAAAGTTGTTAGCGTTTTCTAGCGACTTCCCACGATTTCCGCGAACGCCACAAAACCTAATTATAAAATTTAATCAGCACCTACCTCGCATAAAATGACTAACGTTCACGAAGACTTATTAATAGAACTTCGTTTAACTTTTTAGATTGTTTTAATTGGTTCTTAAGGTAAACGCCACTTCCAGGGGTAAAGATTTAAACACAAGGAAATGCACTTAAGCGTTTCTGCACCACTACAGAACTTCAATTGTTCTCCTTCAGTAACAGTTATTTCTTCATTTTAGGACCTGCACTTGTATTTGTTGCGAGAAACTCACAATATTTTTGCAGACTCACAATATTAATGACTATAAGAAAAATTACTAATAATGAAATGTAGAGTTACTCAATTTGAATTCATTTATAGGAGGTGGGGGAAGACGGGAGGGGTTTACGTATAACATAGCCAAACTATTGCTATCTTCGAAAAACTATGTTAACTGCTTTATCAGACACAAGCCCTTATTTTGACCCTATCTGATACAATTTCCTTGTCATAGTACATGAGATTAGCGAGGTATTATATAATTTTTATTCTGATTTGCAACATTTTGGTACTTTTGAAGCACTAATATGTATTCCATATTAACAGTTGTTGAAATTGTATTAAAACTAATGAATAGTACATCTTATTAGCAAAAATGGATTCAATTTTCACTGAACAGTTTTGTATCTAGCAGTATCATAAATCAAAACAACTCTTGTAAAACTGATGGGGGGTTTCTCCGTTCTAATTAAACAGCGCACTACGAACTTGTTTTATTATGATTTCAACTTACTCTTAGTATTATTAACAACATAATAATGTCATAGATGATTTTAAATATAAATTGCATAAATTTATGTAACAAGAGGATTTTGAAAATCTGTTATATTCCTCTATAGATAAATGGGTATAGTCCGCGTGCATACTATGTTTCATTGGTTCGTAAGCGTTTCCTGTATTGCATGTAGGCATTGGACTCTCAACTCACGGGCTAGGACACAAAGTGAAAACGACGAGCCAATTCATATTTGTGCGCTTCGCGAAAGTGATGCATAATATCCAAAAGACCTGATTTTGATATTCATAAAATCATGTTTTGGAACAATTGCGTGTTTTTCATTTAAGGAGACTGATTATCGTTAGTAAGGGCCAGTTGGTAGTTTTTAATTTTTTATGTACTTCCGGTTTAGGTTTCACGAGATTGAGTATCTCAGTTGAAACTGGCTACATTAAGGTATTTTTCATTCACATGAGTGTACATTTCATGCTTCACACAAACATTTCTATTCCCAGCCATTAGTCCTGGGTTATCTATGAGAGATGGAAACATGCATTTCTCTGCTCGCCATTGCATACAAATTGCAAACTAGTTTGGTTAGGTTTTTTAGTGTATAATGTGTTAAATATACTATTTTCTCATACACTGTGGTCTGATTACCTCCATCATTGAATATGAATTACCAAAAGATCTCAGCTGAAACCACGAAGATAATACAAGTTAGCGTTGACCGTCCACGTGTGCGGCTTGCATGAGGCCACGTGTGCGTGCAATTTTCAAAAATCGTCGTCGGCGCCGCCAACGGCCTCGCCAAACCTCAGCCAATCAAATGTTCCGAAATCTTTCAAATCACTTAATTCGATTCGACAATCTTTCCCCACTTCTCAATTTGCCAAATGCATTTGTGCCTAATCCATTTGTGCAAAATTCAATGAGAATCAGATTGCGAGTAATCATAGTTGCATGCAGATGTGTTCTGTGTGCCTCGGAAAGCTTTATTGGCTTTTGTGCAAATTTAACTACTATTTTAGGCATTTTGGCATTAGCACTAATTTGCATGTGATATGTTTGTGACACGTAACTTTCAAAACGTTTCGACATGTAACTGTTGAGGTTCCTAACGGTTTCGTATAATATACCACTCCATTCAGCTTGACTTCGCTCACAGATCCCGCAGATTTGTAGAATTATAGCACACCCGCTGCACTCATACCAACATCTTCTAGGGATAGGTAAAGGTAATCAAGGGTCGTTAGACATTGATTATTTATCAATAGCGTTGTATGATATATGATAAGTGTCCCATCCAAAAATTAGTGTAAGGAAAAATACAAAGAAATTGTCACGTGACACTGATACTGCGTCACGAGTTCGAACCCGCCCATCGGCCAGTTTACTTTAAGTGTTCACCATCAGCGAGTTTGAGATGTATGTCGGAGTAAGTATTGTTTCCTGCTCCATCTGCTACTTCGGTCAATAATCCCGCAAGTACATGTTCTATCTAAGAAGATGGCGGGTTTTCTTTCCCACTAGAACCTGGGACACGTCGCCGTTCTATATGTAGGTTTCCGTGGTTGTTTGTCCTCTAAGTATCGCCCTCAGCAGGGCACTGCCCCAACAGAATCAAGCCGCACCCGGAACCAAATTTGTTGTTTGACTCAGATCGGCCGTTTGCTGATCCTGATCACTACCCTGTGCATGCCGAGGTAGTACACTACACAAATGGGAGAAGAACAACGCGCGCGATCTTTTTCGGATTTCTTTTGATTGATTGATTGATTTTTTCGGGTTTCTGGCCGCGTCAAATGCTTTGGTTATTATTCCCGTAAGTGTACTGCATGTTTTGCAGTAGATGGTGGTGATCTTCCCTGCTGGATGGCGAGATTCAGCGCCGAGCTACCGTCGACTAGTGGGGTTTCCCCCAAACAAGGACTCTCCCACCAGCTGGGCACCGCCCCAGCCGGGACAATTTCTAAGCACCCGACCAGTCTCCCGGAATATGTGGTAGTGTAGTGCATGCAAGTGTAAGTGTGTGTGTAAGGGAGAGGATAGGACAAGGAAGAGGAAGGAAAGATCGAGCGCGGCCCGTGGCCCATTTGGCAGGGTACTGCTCCGCCATTCGCCTTTTCATTTTCACGCATCTTCCTTAATCCGATCTGAGACATTGACACGCCCTGCACTAGCTTATAATTAGTACGTCATCGTAGAAGAGGCCAATATGCCTTAAGATTAATGGATAACACGAGTAGGATAGGCAAGGTAGGTTCCTTTTTAAATCAATATTTCTTCTTGATTGTCAAAATATGTTTGCAAATAAAAGTATCCAAAGTGTTTAATGATAATCATTTATTTCAGCAATTGCACGTTTCGTAACTGGTTTTGTTACATCATCAGGTGCTTATTGAGGAAACTACTATCCCATTGAATTACCTCTGCAGTGGAACCATCGAGGAAACATTACGAAATTAACTCACTCAGTTGATATCACATAACTAACAGTTACTTAAGTAACTACTGCAGAGATAATTCAATGGGATAGTACTTCCCTCAATAAGCACCTGATGATGTAACAAAACCAGTTACGAAACGTTGTGCAATTGCTGAACTAAATGATTGTCATTAAAAACTTTGGATACTTTTATTTGTAGGTTCCTTTTTCCTACTTTCCCAAGTACAATAAAACCTCGCTAATCCAAAACCCGCAAATTCGAAATTTCGGAAAATCCGAACTAACTTGGGGATAGAGGCAAAAGTAAAATAAATAAATTGCTTATTTGTAGTGTAAAGAAAGGATTTTATAATTACTATAGAATTGAACAACTAATTATTGAAACACGAGTTGTTGAAATGAAACATTTATTTCACTGGTAACTACGTTGTACATCAATCACATGTTTACGTAGCAGTAATTTTCACCAAGAAGAATTTGCAAAATCGGTTTTTGCCGTAAGGAACTGAATATCCTTGATGATGCGATCGCTTCGCTACGTTGCTTTTTTCTCACATTGCACACTACGTCGCATTGTCTGGTTATCCTATAGATGTTTTCGTATATGTACGGTATATTTTTTCAGATATTCCGAACAGACCACACCTCCAATTAATTCGGATTACGAGGGTTCCACTGTAGTAATATTTGTCTCTAATCCTATTCTACCTTTGAGTTTTGACCGTCACTTCGCATTTTTCTCAAAACACCCTATCTGACTGCCTGGTGGCATCGTTGGGAACTACTTAGGGCATCACGCTGGGCACCTGCCATCTAGAGCAAATTCACTCAACTAGACGCGCCTACCGTTCCCTCTGGTGCCATACCGAGGCAAAAATACGCTTGTCTCGGTCAGATTCTATTTCGTTAAGACGATGTGACAGTGGTGGGTCCAACACAACGCATCTAACTACTTGAAAATATAGAGGGAAAAGATAAAGAATGATCGCCGCTGGGTATGAGATACGTAAATATGCGTATACGTCCCGTAAATATGCCACGTAAATATGTATTATGTGGTATTTGCAGGATCTCTCCGTATATCAGTTTCTATCGATTGCGCTAAAAATGACGGCTGTTGCATTGTGCTAAGTTCTATTAATAATAATAATAATAATAATAATAATAATAATAATTATTATTATTATTATTATTATTATTATTATTATTATAACAGAAGACAAAAGAAATTAAATAGGAGATAAATTAAAATATTTATCTAATACAAATATTTCCACATATCCTAAAATTTTTCATTCCTTAACGACATCAAAAAACGACTGGTGCTAAATAGCACATACTTTCTCCCTTGCACTTTCACGCAAAATTGCGCGAAAAGTGCTCAAATTTTCGAAAAATTGATCATTATCTTATTTTAAAATATTTCTTTAAGAAACAGACTTCATTAAGGGAAAAATGGTATCTTTAATATTTTAGTTGTCCGAAAAAATGAACTTTTGTGATTTTTGAAAAATCAGCGATTACACAAACATGAGACATGCATTATTATCTTAAACGTTCTTCACACTATCCAACAAAAAAAATTAATCAAAAACGTTGGAAACATTTTTTGAAAATTTGGAAATATACCAGGGGCTTCTTGTAAATAACCATCAAAATTAAAATATTGGTTTTAAATTCAAAGGGCCGCGACATCAGCAAGATCGATTGAGGAATATTAATTTTGGAGAAAATCGGCGGCTAGTGTTGTTCACAGACAAACAGACAGACGTTTGCCTTTTTTAATTTAGCAACTGGAATTATCCACTTTTTTGTTACCAGAGCCCTGTAATAAGAGTTTTTCTGCTTAAAATTCGCCGTTTTTCGCGCGCATTTCACAACTTTCTCTTTACTTCGTACGCAGTAGCAAGAAAGTAATATCTTAATCCACTTAAAAAAAACATATTACTGGGTTCTACTATTTTAAAATGCCTTCTTGCTACCAAGTACCTGCTAATCGACATCTGATAACGGGTCAAAGGCAGCAGCACAAGAAAGAAATTCGCCCAGGAACAACACCGGGCGTGTGATACTAGCTACCGTGGGCCAAGGTGGCAGTGGCCGCGACGGGGGGGGGGACGCGGCCTCCTGATATACGACCGCAATAAACATGGCGAGCAACGGCAGTAAACGCGCGAAAATGGCGCTTCGGAAACACATCAGCGGGGGAGGGCACCTTGGACGGATGTTGCTCCCCGCCCGAACCGAGCATCGATCCTCGACCCTCTCCACGCGAGAAGAGATGGACAAAAATAGTTCGTCTCCTAATGGATATGTTCAAATTACAAGTAATCAAAGTATTGTTATCGGTTTTTGTATTAATATTTTGCTAGTTCTTAAATCGATTAATCTATTTTAGACTTTTTAGTTTTATACATTTTTGGTAGAATTTTTAAAGGTACATGAGTATCCCTCTGTTGCAGTCTATAAGCATAACTCCCGGTCTATAATAATAATAATAATAATAATAATAATAATAATAATAATAATAATAATATATTTAAAAAAAATAAGGTATTCTGCCATGGCTTCGTTTAGAGCTTTTACTGAACTGATTGTTGTATTTTTTCTTTTAAATGAAAGAATATGATCCCTAGATGTGTTATCAGGTATTGTTTGTGTTGATTCACCAACATTTACGGAGTAAATTAATTAAATCATTCTTTAATAGTTCGCTTACCAATAGTCAATTGTTTTCTTTCAAAGGGTGGCAGTTTCAAAATCAATATACATGAGTCCATAGATGTGATTCCATGCTGCTTGATGTTTTGTTTTGATTGTTGAGATTTGTTTACCATTCGTCAAGGTATTGCTTCAGTGTAATAATTGCATTGTGGTGTTTACAGTTTGCATGTATTTGCTTCTGTGGTGTATTTTGTAGAGAACATCTGGGTTTTGCTCGGTTGTACTTAAGTAGTGAAGTTGTTCACAGGTTATGTCGAATTCCGAATCGTTGCCACGCGCCCCAAAAGACGCAAACGTACATTAACTGAACGCAGGGAAAGAAAGTCAGCGTAGGTGTCGTGATAGTGAGGTCATTTCGTTTTCTATTGGGTCATTGTCTATGAAATGTCAGTTTTGTTCTGCTTTGTACTTTCCATGTAAGAGAAATTCTGCAAACGATTTACTGTGTGTTGCTTAAATGTGAAAATAAGTATATCTTCGAGCAATATGCCAGAAGAAATCAAACGGTTGTTTATAGGAGATGATGACACATCAAATATCTTTAGAAATAATATCCTTCAGTATAATGGTGCTATATCTTTTGTGCCGATATTGCATTGCCACCTGGTTTTGGGCCATACGTGTTCAAAAGTTTGGGAACTCCTTATCACAGAATATCTTTATTATACCCTCAAGATCCAAACAATGCAATGTATTGTAAACATTAGTCTGGGTACAGTATTTTACATTTATCTCAGATCACACCGTCAAATTTTGACGGGTTCTCACTAGTAATAATAATAATAATAATAATAATAATAATAATAATAATAATAAATATGATGCATTATAATTATAATATAAGGGTTATACGATGGAAGCAAATCGGTCCACATGCTATTTTGTGCGATCTACATTAAACTAGGAGTGTGCACAAAACATGAATGTTTTACCTGGCATTTAAATCTTCAATTATCTTATAAATTGAAGGCATACACAATATAATTTGTTTAGAACGTAATTTAAACAATTGCTCAGAAATGTTAGTATTGCTTTCTTCTTAACTTCGTAGCCAATTGTCTATTAATGTTTAGCATTAAAAAATTCACCTCAATCAAGAACACAAAATTGAACTAGTGGTGCCCCAAAAGAACATACTTAGTCCTATTGTTTCTAAATTTGCAATTATCAAAATTCAGAGAAGTTTATGAAAATGAGATCTCTACTATTCTTTTTAATCTTCCTAGAGCTCTCCGAAAAAATTGAAGAAGAAGTATACAATGTTTTTTGAGAAAATATTTTGTTTTTAATTTTCATTAATTTCAAGCACAAATTACTTTATACCATTCGTTTTGTCAAAAAAATTGTGCATTACTTTTTCAAATGGATGATTTTTTAGAACAGATTTTGTTTAAGGCAAAAACACTTTCTTAAATTTCGTAGTTTTAAAGAAAAAAATTTAAAACGTTTATCAGAAAAACGTTTAAAAATTACCTATATTTTACGCTAATTACGATCAAACTACTCATTTTCGAAAAATTGTACACGATCTTATTCCAAGATTTGTCTTTGAATAACATATTTTGTTACGAAAAAATCAGTATCTTTAATATTGTAGTTGTAAGAGGAAGATGCCGAATTTTGAACCATTGCAATTTTTGAAAATTCAGAGATAAAGTTTACTGAAGAAATTTTGAACCACTTTTGAGAAAACTTTTAAAATGTTTTTGAGGCTTCATGATAAGTAGCCCCCAAAATCAAAATACCCGTTTTGTACTCTCAAGAACTGAGTTCCTTCGAATGGATTGGGGAATATCAAATTTCGAAAAAAAAGATTCTGTAACAAGCACCAACAAAACATGGCTTCTGACTACACGTGTTAGAGGAAGTAATTTACCAAATATAGGAACAAGATTTATCCTCTTTTTCATTACCAGGGCCCGGCAATAAGAGTTTTTCTGTCGAAAGTTCGCCGTCTTCCGGCGCACCATTACAATACTTTCTCTTCTTACAAAGAAAGGGCGAGAAAGTAAAGATTAATGTTTATCGTTATAAAAATAAATAAACAATTCTTAAATATAGGCACAAGGGTTTCGTTCTGGCAAGGATATGAAAAAATACTGAAAATTGTAAACTTTAATTCCCATTTTAACAATCGATTCATTTATCATAAAAATTAAAGAAAATATTAGAAAATTAATGGAAAAACAACGTGGATCTAAGATATTTTTAGAACTTCTCATGACTATTCTGTCAATCTCCATTGCGCCCTCAATCGCTGCTGCAGCCTACTAGTTCTACATCGCCCACGGCGACTCCAACGACTTTCTCGCCCACGCCCCCCTCCACCCACACACCATGTCTCCCCTCCCCCGAAGCTCTCACGGCAGCAGCTGGCAACACCTCCATTGGGCTCGGCGTTAGGAGCTCTTCTCTTTCAGCGGCCATTCACTACGATCTCTAGACGCTTCATGCGCCCACTCCTCGGTAAACAGAGGCCCTCCGGGGAGAAAGATGACCTTTGTTGCAGGTGTCACTTGAATTAAAGTTTCGTAATGAATGGCATTCCCTTTACGATGTTCGGTTATTGGCCAATCACTAACCGACGAAAATGCTGAACATTGGACACTCTTAACACTGATAATGATCTCTTGATCTTCCTGTTGCACCTTACAGCTCTGCCTTTGCTGGCTCGACGCTAGGAACCCTTCTGCATTTGTGTCCCCGCCGAGAGAGGTGACTCAGGGCATGAACTGATGTCACTGTAGTGCCTCTGACCGGGAGGTCCTAGGTTCGAGACCTGACGGTAGTACAATTTTCGTCACTAGTTTGTCAGCTACGTCGAATTCAGTCGCTTTCTGGAGGAGAACTCTAGCGGACGGCTGCTCTGATCGGTAGTTATCCTTGATTTCTCCGATCAACACCAGGAGCATGTCGGAGCAGTATCCTGATACTAACAAACGGGTCACGGACCGCGCGCGAACTTTCTTTCCTCTTCTTTGTTCTATTCTCACCCCTTACTAACACACACTAACATTAATATGCACCACACTACCCTCTGACCGGGAGGTCCTAGGTTCGAGTCCTGTCGGCGGCAGGATTTTCGACACTAGCTTTTCAGCTAGGTCGAATTTCGTCGCTGTCTGGAGGAGAATTCTAGCGGCCGGCTGCTCTGATCGGTAGTTTTCTGTGGTTTCTCCTATCAACACCAGGGAATGCCGGAGCAGTAACCTAACAAACGGGCCACGGACCGCGCGCGATCTGTCCTTCCTCTTCCTTGTCCTATCCTCTCCCCTTACACACACATTACACTAACATGCACTACACTACCACATATTCCGGGAGACCGGTCGGGAGCTTAGAGCTTGTCCCGACTGGGGCGGTGCCCCGCTGGTGGGAGAGTCCTGGTTAGGGGAAACCCCACTAGCCGACGGTAGGTCGGCGCCGGATCTCGCCATCCAGCGGGGAAGATCACCACCATCTCCCGAGAAAAAACATGCACTACACTCACGGGACTAATGACCAAAGCAGTTGACGCGCCCGGAAACACGAAAAATCAATAAAAAACACATTACCACAAATGCCGGGAGTTTAAAGCTTGTCCTTGCGGTGCGCCGCTCTTGTGAGATATTTGGTTGAAGAACAACCCGCTATCGATCCCGGGGAGAAAATCCCGATAGCAGGTCGGCGCCGGAACTCGCCATCCAACGGGGGAAGATCACGACCATCTCCCGAGGGGAAAACATGCACTACACTTACTATACTAATGCTCTTATCTGTTGACGCGCCAAGAATCACTAACAACCAATCAATACGTCACCTTCGTTCAATGTGAAAAGAACTATTGAGGCTGAACAGAGTTTGGAAGAAAAGTCTATACTTGTTAATGCACATTGCTACCTGCTGCAATACTAAATTGAGAATGTGACTAATTATGCACAAATAATTCCTGTCAAAACGTCTCTTTCACTTTAGCCTGAAGAAAGCCTACATGGCCACACATTACGGCCGTACCATCATTGTGTGCGCAACACGTTTCTCGCCTATATTAAAATCATTCATGATTGTGACAAAATGGTTATACTGCGCATCGGCAGATCTATCAACGGTGTCGTCTGTGAAGCCCATGAACCTTTCTTGAACTTCGCCAGATTTTTCCACATGAAAAATTGGAGAGTTGGTCATGTGTGCTGAGTAAATTAAATTCTTCTATGTAGTTTCCTTTATAAATGATGTTTCTATTCATCGGCTCCTGAAAGCTTGTTCTTGCTTCTAAGTGGCAGACAAATCAATGATCTTGTTAGTATCAATCTGTTCTTCTTTACCAGTTAGTGTTTTCGAAATTTGTAAAACCTCCTGAGCATTTCGTTGCAAGGCTTCACAAATATTATCGCATTTGCACAGTGTAAATGCATAAACTATACAATTTCTTGCCTTTTCATGCTGCCCTAAAGAACTAGTAAGAGAAACCGTACTGTCAAATCGTTCTTTTGACCAAACGTTACCACACTTATCTATGATAAAAAGAAGACACGTCCATAAAAAATGTTTGCTCAATATAGGTCAATCTGTTACCTTTTTGTGTCTAGAATAATTAGAAGTACACAAGTGTCTGCTCTACTCTCACTTACTGTCTTGATAATTCGCACTCAAACATGGAAGTTGTGGCGTGGGCTTATCGTTGTGTTTTATTTTGAGCTTTTCTGAAAACCCATTACTACAAAAGTATTTAATAATTGTTATATAACGCAATCACACGAACCACTAGCTTGCGGATCATGAAATATGTTGTGACCAAGGTTACCGTGGTTGGCCAGCAGTGCCTGCCCTGCGCCAGCGAATTCTCTGGGCAGCATTTAGAACTGTTTGAAACTTCGCCCTCCCAGGGATGCGAAATTCTGACTGACTCCTGGTAGCAAAACTGTCTTATTTTTTCGCATCTGCTTTAACGACGTTCAAAATCTTAATAACTTTCTAGGGGATTACCGTATATGTGAAACATGTCTTATACCCTTCGAACAGGGTATACCACCGGTATACGCGGTGCATCCGAGAATTCGCCACTGGCTGCAACCCGCCGAACACCCACGTCAACATTATCATCGATCTGCAGGCTCAGATATACGAAATATCAAATAAAGCATGGTTCATTATTTCAAGTTCTTTTGATTTAATCACAATGAGAAGTGCAATTTTGTTGATTTAATCAATTGAATTGATGATTTAATGATGGTGATAAGTGCAGTATTACATTAATTTGAATGAAAGATGATTGCATCAACATTACCATACTTGTATAGGAAATATTCAGTTTTGCTGTATGAACACGTTAAAATGTAACAAAATACGTAAGAAATGTGTAGTACACGTAAAATTTGTTAAAATATGTAATTATACCCACATATATGAAATAAAAATGTTTATAATTTATTCAGAATGTCATCTAAAATATTCTTGAATGCAGATATATTTTTCCTGTGAAAGCGTAATTTACAAGAAAATGCGTTTCCTATTCATAACAGTATGCAAGTGACACATCAGTATTTTATTACTAGCTATAAATATTATTCGCTTGTTTATAATTGTAGTATACATAAATGGAATATTTCTGAAGTGGTGGAAAGAGAAACACTTCAAAGAAAAATGAAAAAGCAGAAAGAAAGCGTGTCGTGTTGCGTCGTGCTCGATCGTATCAGCTGGCTTGTTTGGTTGCCTCGCGCCGGGAGATTCGGACCGGGGTTCTCGCACGGTAAATTAGAGCGCGCCGTCTGTCCCGCGCTATTTCTGGCCTCTCTCCATCGATTCGTCGGCGCAGAGCGGTGCCGCGTGAGGCGGCACGGAATCGCAGACGCAGCGGGCGAGAAGGCGGAAGGGGCGGGGCAGACACGCACAGGGGGAAGCGAATGGCGGGGGTGTGCATGGCGAGGTGTGCATGGCGGGGGTGTACATGACGGGGTAAGTGCATTGGAGGAAGTGCATTGGAGGGGTGCGTGCATGGCGGGGGTGTGCATGGCGGGGGTGCGCATGGCGAGGGTGTGCATGGCGGGTGTGTGCATGGCGGGGGTGTGCATGGCGGGTGTGCATTGCGGGTGTTCACGGCGGGGTGTGCATGGCGGGGTGCGTGGCGGTGTGTGCATGGCGGGGTGCGTGGCGGGGTGTGCATGGCGGGAAGGTGGGGGGGGGATAAGGAAGAAACATTTCGGAGCGGATGCATGACAGCATGGCAATATAGCGAACTGCGTTCAAGGCAGTCGTGATGTATTGCAGGGCTGGCGCTTGACGAGGGTGCATGTTATACGGAGCTAGCGCATTGCCCGGGGGCGCACGGCGGGTTCGGTGCACAGCGGAGCGGGCGCATGGCATTGTGGGCACAGGACGGCGGAGAAACAGACAGGACGGAAGTGCATTGTGAAGCGAGTGTAGGTTGGGACGGCTGCATAGCGCTGTGAGCGCATGGTGTTGTGGGTGCACGAAGAGCGGAGGGGCGCATAATAGAGCAGGTGCATAGCCGTGTGTGTGCATTGTGGGGCAAGCGCGTGGCAGGGAGGCATGGCATAGTCGGGCGGGTGCGTGACGAAGACAACACAAGAGCTGCAGCATTGCTTCGCCAGAACATGAGCGGTGGCTGCACAGCGCAGCGAGCGCATGGCTCTGGGTGCACGGTGCGGGGCGGAACGTGAATGGGAGGGCGCGTGTCGGGGTTGGCGCGGGCTCGGGGGGATGGAGACGCGGTGGACGAGAGGTGGACGTGGGACGGACGTAAGGATAGCGCAAGTGGTAATCGAGCAGAGCCGGCGAACACGCTGATATAGAAGTAAATGCGATTGGGACTGTAGATGGTCACTGAAATAGAAATAACGAAGAGGAATGGCGTTAAACAAACGTTTTCACACCATACGAAATGAGGCTTTATTGGGGTTAGCTGATAACCAGTTTGATGGATTGATTGATTGTTAGTGATTCCGGGCGCGTCAACTACTAGAGTCCTGTAAGTGTAGTGCACGTTTGTTGTTTTTTCGGGAGGTGGCGGTGTTCTTCCCCCGATGGATGACGAGATCCTGCGCCGATCTACCGTCGGTTATCGGGGTTTTCCACAAACAGGTATCTCCCATCAGCCGGGCACCACCCCAGCCGGGACAAGCTCTAAGTTCCCGACCGGTCTCCCGGCATGTGTAGTGTACTTTATGTTAATGTGACCCGTTTGGTAGGGTACTGCTCCGGCTTTCGCCTCGTTTTGATCGGAGAAACCACGGAAAACTACCGATCAGAGAAGCCGGTAAACCCGCTAGAATTCTCCTCCAGAGAGCGACTGAATTCGACCTAGCTAACAAGCTAGTGTCGAAAATCCTCCCACTTTCGGGACTCGAACCTAGGACCTCTCGGTCAGAGGGACTGCAGTAATATCAGTTTATGTCCTGAGCCATCTCTCCTGGTGATAGCCTGATGTTTCCCGGGAATCTGTTTATTCCAATCGTTAATTAAATCGCTTCACTTCGCCTTGTCCGCCCCACCAATTTCAATCTGACACTCCCACCTTGCCCCATCCGGGCATCCGTCGCCTACCCCTTCGCTTCCCGTCCGCTCCCATCTCATCCCGCCACACCTGGCCCGCTTTCCCAACCGCCCCCCCCGCTCCGTCACTCCCCCCCCCCCCCCTGCCGCCCCCCGCTCTGTCCCCCTGTCCGCCACGCTCGCTTCGCCCACCCCATCCCCCCCCACGTCTTCGCGCGAGCAGCCCGCTCCGTTCGCTCCACCTGACCAGCCCCTACGCCTACCTTGCTTCTCCATCCCGCTGCTTCACTCCCCTCACAACGCCCTCTTAGCACTCCTCACCCGCCCGTGTTAGACATCAGCTGAGATTCGAGAGGATGGTACGATATAATCCCAAAACCATTTTGACCTTCAACAACAGGATCCGCAGTCAATCAGTGACCGATTATTGTGGGAGAAGTCTCACGTAAATGATTGCAAAATAAACAACTTCCTTCTTCGGCAAAGACTACTTCACTCCCGACCCTAAAGAAACTGTCCAAAAAAATGAATTAGGTAAAGTATAAATTCAAAGGTCTATCTTTGTTGGGGATCCAAAAAAGCCAGCAAAATCTTACTAATTTTGCCTATACTGAATTCATGACGCATATGCATTCTGACCCGTCCCAAATCAATCATCTGGACTGTTTTCTTAAAATCCGAACGTGACCCGTCAATCATCACTGTATTGAAGGTTTCCCAACACTCAGGGGTAAATATCACTTGCACAACTTCATTCATTGGTATGAGATAATCATCTTATATCCAACTGCATGCACCACAATTTGTAATATTTATTCTCAGTGACACCTGTCAAATAAAAAGGGAGGTCAATGGAATGTTACACGGAAGTCAATGTCCAGCATTCTATCAGAGACTATGAGAGCCGAGAGAGCATGATCGCTGCGTGTTTGCCATGACGCTCTGAGTCGAGGCGCAGGAACGACTCGGTCCGTTATCGAGCGGGGCCAGCGCGGCGCTGCGGCGCAACAGTGGGCGTAAGGCTCCGTCGCGTGGGTGGTGCGCTGCCGCCTCCGAGATGGATGGCGATCGACCCCGCTTGTTAGCCCACGCGCCACCTCACCCGACGTCCCCCAACTCGTCGTTCACACGACCTCCGCCCACCACCCATCGCCGCCACCCAACCATCCTGCCAACCACCCACCGCCACCACCAACCCCCCCCGAACGAGCCAGCATCCGACCCCCCGCTTCGTACCTCCACCACCACCAACACCCACGCCACCCCCAGCCCTCCCACACCCTTCCACACCTCCACCACACCACCCACCCGCCACCACACACGCACCTCACAACCGCCACACCTGCCACCACCACCACCACCACACACCACCCACACACCCACCCACCCACACACCACCCCACACCCCACCCACATACACCCACCACCACCACACACACCCACTACACACACACGCCACCCCACACACACCCACCCACATACCGCACACACACACACGCACACACACCCACCACCCACACAACACCGCCACCACACACCACCACCACCCACAACCCGCCACCCACACCCACACCACGCCCACACACACACACATCCCCACCACCCACCCCACCACCCACACACACCCACACACACACTGCCACCCACCCACACCACACACACAACCGCCACCCACACACACCCACCACACACACCGCACACACACGCCACCCACACACACGGCCACCACCCCAGCCACCCACACACGCCCCCACCACATGCCACCCCACACAAACGCCACACACAACGCGACGCGCGACCACACCCAGCCACCCACACATACCGCCACCCACACATCCCCACCACTCACACATACCCACCACCCATATACCCCCGCCACCCACCACACTCCTCACCTGCACACCCACACACACACACACACACACCCACCCCACACACCATCCACACCTGCCCCACCCTACCCGACACATCCACCACCACACCCACACACCTCACACCCACATCCTCACCCACGCCACCCACACACACCCGCTACCCTCGTCGCCACCGCCACCTATGTGGCCCCCATTCCCCCAGTCGTCCCCGCCATTTTAGTCGCCCCCGCCCGGGCGCTATAGCAGGCAGACTGGGGCCGCAGCGAGGTACAGAGACGCCGACGCGCGTTGATGGCACAAGTGAAGGCGTCGCGACGCCGCGGACGGCCGTGACAGCGCCGCTGGAGGGAGGGCAGCAGACGCCGGCGACGCACTGGCAGTGACGGATGTCCTGGCTGGCTCCGGTGACGAAAGGAGGCGTGTCTCGCGGAAGGACAGTCAGCGCCGGGTGAGCGGGGGAGAAAGGGTACCATTGCAACTTCGATGAAGGGGAGATAAGCCATGTTCATGGAAGAGAATATAGTTATACAATAAGCTAGTTTAATTACAATTCTACAATCCGAGTTGTTATCAGAGAATTACTATATAAATTTGCAACAGTGTAACTTGTTTCTAAAACTTGATCGCACGTATTATTACATAATCATAAGCCTGAATGCATAATTACATAATAGAAGAACTGAAAAAGATCTCAATTTCTTGAGCACTAAGAGTGAATGTCCCCAAGTCAGAACGAATCTTATGCTACCATTGCTATAAAATATTCTGAATAGATCAAGGCAAAAAAATAATTTATTCTACTTTGAATTATGCCAACGAGGGGATAGAAATAAACTTGCAATGTGTTAAGCTGCCAAAGCAGAGCGTTCAAAAGAATCGAGCGGCACACGTTGTGCGAGAATAGAGGAAATGGCTTGTCAAAGCTATTCGTGCTTACGTTCTTCAAAGGCAGTCACAGAAACCAGATAAGATCAGCTTTAGCGAACGTTATGTGTGGCTTCACAGGAAGCGACTGATGTGAGGCGTATCTCAGAAGATCGCGTTTCCTCCAATGCGTCAATCATTTTCCAAACGAGAATTTCCTGGTACGGTATGTGATCAATCACTCCAAGCACAATACGATTTTTATTCGACTATCACCGCGCGTAACATTTTATCGGAATGCTGAGGAATTGTGGAGGCAACTACTGAAAGCAGTAAATGACATAATAATCGTTGCATAGAGAATTAGAATTGTGGTGAAGTTGTTGTTACAGTTTGTTTTTGCGTACATTATTTCGTTCGTTGTTTCCTTTGATACTGCAAATATCAAACTCTTTAAGTGCACCAAATTTATTTGATAATGTTCACATCTTTAAAATAATTCTTTAACCGGATCCGACTTTATAAACTACCAATCAGGCTACAACCTATAAATAATTATTTGTAGCGGCAGTACTGGTGAAGGTTATAATCTACAAATTATTGTACGGTTCCAACGATACACTTAGTGATTCTATCTCTTATTATTATTATGAAAATATTTTGATCTTAGGCAATTCATTATTATTATTATGAAAATATTTTGATCTTAGGCAATTCAAAATTGAAGTGGAGAATAGCATGACACCAACAGGTCCACCAGTGAAACAAACGTAATTTTACATCCGAAATTTTCTCTATTATAGCAAAACAACGAAGAAAAAATGTCAGTAATTGTCAAGAAAATTAGGAAATTTCCCTAGACCTTTTATGTTCAATAACCCAGTGTATCGGACAGTCGGAGTAGGACAAATCACTCGGCTGGCTCCCAAGTGCACAAACTCATAATTGGCTCGACGAGCACGCAGTGAATTCTTTCCTCACTCGACCATTGTCTGGCCAGCACATTTTTTCTTCTTTCGAATTAATGATCTCAGTATAAATTCTGCAATAATAAGTGTTATGTTCAGGAAAACACGCTCACTTTCCAACAAGTTTATTTACAAAAAAACAGGAAAAATACAATAGTGGTCAGTATCCAAAAGAGTTTACCAAACACAAGCCAAAATTGCCAAAAAGCAGGAGATGTACCAAAAACGCGCTGGGTCACAACCACAAACCAATAGAACTATCCAGAAAATACTGCCGGGTCACAAAATAGCTTCGTCCAACGCGCACCCTCCAAAAACCACTGTCACTCCACTACAATGCCTCCGCTCAGTCTGATCAGTCTCTGGCGGCGTCCCCATGTAAAGCAACCGGCGCCGTAGCGTCGCTTCACGGTCCCCGGCTCGCCGGCTAGCTGCTTGCCTCCTATTGGCCAGGCGTGTTTGCCGGTCTGATGCCCAGCCGCTACCTGCCGCCGCTGCCGCCTCGTGCCGCTTTAGGCGCGCTCCTCAAATTTTTCACACAGCCGCAACAATAAGGAATAATCATACTTAAATATTCATTGAACGTGTAATTTGTTACAGAATGTTGCATCATGGGATACCTTCAACATGTTTTTAAGCAAGAATCACCTTCATTGGAGGCGACGAAGGTCTCCTTTCGCGGTCCCTGACTTCGGGTCATTTTCCACTTCATCTGACAGTCCCCTGTCAATTTCTTCAATTCTGATCTGCAATCTCCCACACGGAAAAAATCACAGGTATAGGCACTTGATTTGTTTTTTTCGTGTTTCCGGGCACGTCAACTGCTTTAGTCATTAATTTCGTTAGTGTAGTGCATGTTTTTCTCGGAGATGCGCGGTGATATTTCCTGTTGGATGGCGAGATCCGGCGCCGACCTACCGTCGGCTAGTGGGGATTACCCTAACCAGGACTCTCCCATCAGCGGGCAACGCCCCAGTCAGGACAAGTTCTAAGCTCCCGACCGGTCTCCCGGAATATGTGGTAGTGTAGTGCATGTTAGTGTACGGGGAGAGGATAGGACAAGGAAGAGGAAGGACAGATCGCGCGCGGTCCGTGGCCCGTTTGTTAGGGTACTGCTCCGGCATTCGCCTGGTGTTGATCGGAGAAACTACGGAAAACTACCGATCAGAGCAACCGGCCACTGAATTTGACCTAGCTGAAAAGCTAGTGTCGAAAATCCTGCTCCTCCAGACAGGACTGAATTCGACCTAACTGAAAAGCTAGTGTCGAAAATCCTGCCGCCATCAGGACTCAAACCTAGGACCTCCCGGTTAGAGGCGCTGCAGTGTCTTCAATTGACGCACTGAGCTACCGCTCCCGGTACGTATAGGCGCTAACTCGAGCTACTCGTAGTAATTACGAACATGCGAAGATGTTCAGATTAAAATTTCCAAATTACACTCCAACGTGGCTAACGTCCTATAGCTCTCGTATGTAGGCATGTTCAGAATGAGGACTTTCAATCATCAGATGGATGTGTTTTATACCTCTTTCATTTAGGATCCATATTCAAAAATATTCACACCGTTACTATGGTAAAAAATATAACTGAATTTTTGTTACAATCTTAATTTGTAATCAAAGGTATAAAATAAAACGTAATTTTCTATTTCATTTTCTTTCAAACACAAACTTAGCCACAGAAGTAGGGTTTAGGTCGAGCTCCACTCCACCATATCACGCCTATTTATCTATCGCATTGCTCGAATTGCGGGAAACGATATAATAAGCGCATTTCCTCACTCATCTAGCACAACCCATCGGAGGCTCAAATCGTATCTTCTCTTAACAGCGTTTGCTATGAGACCCCAAATTGCATGCGTCACATGTAGTAATACACGAAATGAGGGGTAGGGCAAAGGGAGGTAGCCTGGAAAAAATCCTCAACGATCGCTTTTTGCGCGCCACAAATTCCGCGTGATCGAGAGGGATTTGAGTGGTGGCCGCCAGAGGTGGAGAGTCGTGGCGCCGCGTCGCCGTACTTCTTGCCGCGTGCGGGTCGCTGCCGCACCGCTCGGGCCGCGCGCGGAAGTCAGCTCTTCCCTTATCGCCCCCGAGCGCGCCATTAAGCGCTCATGTCGCCAGGCTCAATAGCGGAACTTACAGATACGCGCCGCAGCAGGCAAATGGCAATTGTTCGTTCCCTACCTAATGCGCGGTCTGCGGACTGACTGCTATGCTAACTGGATTACGGACATCTGCAGTAGTGTAACTCTGTGACGAGTTACTCTTGATAGTTTCTGAGAAATAAAGGTAATACATAGGGCTTCGTTTGATGAAAGGATGAGTGTTTTCTACAGTCCTGTACAGTAATATAAAAGACGTTTATATAGTTGGTTTTTAGTTACTGCCATAAAATGATATTCCATCTCGTTGTTATTTGAGAAAAGTGCAATCTATTTACCGTAGAAAACGTTCGTTTTCGAGAAAACTCAGCTGCTGCTAATTGTGAACATTTGAGTTGCATACTCGGAAGCAGCAAAGAAATCAGATTGCCAACAGATTTCAGATTGCCAACATGGATTTAGAAAATCAAAATCAACGGAAACAGCTATATTTTCTTTTCTTAAAGATGTCGCCTCATCATTGGATCCAAACGAGGCACTTATTGGATTATTTTTAGATCTCTCAAAAGCTTTTGACGTCATTGATCATGACATTTTACTTTCCAAATTACCTTCATATGGAATTCGTGGTATTGCTCTAGATTGGTTATGTTCGTACCTTAAACAACGATCTCAGAGAGTTGAAATACCTTACTGGAATGATGGAACATTACGTACGCACCTTTTCGACTCTTTGCCCATTGCATGTGGAGTTCCTCAAGGATCGATTTTAGGCGCTATTCTGTTCCTACTTTACGTAAACGATATGCCTTCGACGATTCGAAACGGAAGAACGGTTCTCTTTGCGGATGATACGAACATCTTTGCAATAAAGAAACAGTAAATAGTACAATATCAGATGTTTCAAATTGGTTCCGAAATAACAAATTAATAGTGAACGAAAAGAAAACGGTTTTAATGCAGTTTTCCATTTCAAATAAACAATTCTGTGCCCCATTGAAAATGAACAGTGTACCATTGACTGATATTAAGGCAACAAAATTTTTAGGTCTCTCAATTCAGTCAAACCTTAAATGGAACGTCCATTTAAATGAATTGAACACAAAATTAAGTTCATTATGCTACGCGTTCAGAATTCTTGCAAATTCAGTCAGCCTTCATACTGCTGTTGTGTATACTTCGAATGTTCATTCCCGCCTGAGATATGGCATAATATTCTGGGGAAGTACATCTTATAGCTCCCAGACGTTTAGATTACAAAAACGAATTGTACGAATAATAACCAAATCCCACCCACGTGATTAATATAAGCCTCTCTTCATTAATCTAGGAATTCTACCATTACCGTGTCTTTTATTTACGAATCAGTGGTTTTGTAAAAATGGCTTGCTCAAGGGCGGGAATATATTTTCAGAAAATGCCGAAGTCTATTATTATAACACTCGACGTAGAAATCATATTCATCAGTGACAGTATCAACAGCTCATTACAAAAAATTCACATACAATACATGTACATTATTTTACAACACTTTGCCAGATGACATTAAACGATTAAATTCAATAGAAAAGTTTAAATCCCAAGTGAAATCGTTTCTGCTGCATAACTGTTTCTATACAATTAGAGACTATACTGAGCATCACAAGAAAAGTAACATTAATTTTAACAATGATACATAATGCATTATTTACCATTTGAACTGTGTAAATGAGTATAAACAACCTGTAACAACTATTGTACTACAGCTTCCGGGTCAATGACCCCCATCTCGATCAGGTTTTTCGTCGTTTCCCTGATCCATTGAGCAAATGCTGAGATGGCCCCTTGTTTTGCTTCTGGACATAAATGTAACTTCATTTTCTGTGCACGTCTTCTAGAATTCAGTGGGAAATACAATTATTCAAATTATCGTTTCCATGTTGTCGCGGCAGGAAGTAATAAGAGCCAAAATTTATTGCTTATTTATCCTTGAAAATAGAGTTTATTACATGGGAGTTTTTTTGATTGTTTTTTTCTCCCTTTCAAAATTCAAAATTTATTGCTTTTATTTTTGAAAATAGATTTTACTACATGGGAGTTTTTGTTCTTTTCTCCCTTTCAAAATTCAAAATTTAAGTAGTATATGACTTAGTGTAGGGATCACAGAATTTTGAAAATGTGCACACAATTCACTTTTCCCCATAGCACGTCATACGCAGTTTTTAACTGTTTTTTGACGTAAAATAAATAAATAAATAAATGTATTTTTCTTTGAAAAGAAAATTTTCGACGGAAAATCGATTGGCCATGCTTCCCTAAACACAATGTCTTACATTAAGGGAACACCTGTATAAACAACAACCAGAATTAAGGGTCTCTTGAATAACTGCTCGTGCTAGAGAAGTAGGTTTCAAGAGCAATGAAATTTCTTCGGTACTTGATGACATACAAATACTTCAAGACGTAAAGGTTCACTAAACATTCCCACTCCGTGCCAACCCTGAGTTCTCCTTTGCGGCGCATTTTCATTGTTCAGAAAGACATAGCGGAAGACTTCAAAAACAATTGGAAAAAGCATCAAAGTGAGCGAGAACAGAATTTTAACACACATTTTATTTATATCAATTACATTTTAAATTTGCAACATTAATCATCGAATTCATCTAATCTATTTATTTTATTTAACGTTACCTTAATTTATCCTTTTCAAAGTACATTTCAATGATTAAAATTAGCACTTAATTACTATATTTTAATTAGTATGTGTAATAGAAATAAGCCTCTGTGATGGCTCATGGGTAGCGTACTAGCTTCCCATGCTGTGGTCCCCGGGTCCGATTCCTGGTCAAAGCAAAAATAGAGTTGTAGCTTTCCTTTAAAATCGTTTCAGTTTCTGTAACTGTGTGACGAAGAAAAGCTCCAGTAGGCAGATCTTGCCAGTTACGGTGAAGAGAATACGTCATGTTTGCCTCACGTCGCTCTTACCCCAGGCATGGGAATTTAACTAGGCCCAGGCAAGGGGGACACCGGTAGCTGGCCGGCGAATTTGGACTACCGATCCACAACGCCAAATACATACATACTCGTACATTATAGAAAACTTACAAATTCTATAAAAACCTATAAATTGCCATACAAAAATAGAAATTCAATATGTAGTACATTATATCTATCTATTTAAATAACATTGTGATGCCTGTCTTTGATTTAAAAATAACTGCCCTTTTATAAAATGTATGCATATTTAGATTACATACAAACCAATTCAATTTTGTCTTTGGGTTTGTCCGAGATAATATTTGGAACAGCTGCACTGATTTCAATGAGGTTAATGAAAGATAATGTTTTAACTGTCATAATTTAAGCTACTTTTTATCTAATTATTACTTTCTCTTATGGAAAGAAAAATGTCTTTTATTCGAATCCACAATTCCAATTATAATGAGATTTTGCACACATGACCTTCATAACATAAAAGAAAAGGCACTGTCTTAATGATATTTCGTAAAAGAAAACCTCTCCCGCTTCTCTACCCCAATAGACAGCAGGATAGGAACAGGATAAGGCCGGTGGGAAAGAGTCTAAACGTAAATTGCCGACACGAAAGAGATTACCTAATCGTGCTTCAGGACATAAGTTCCCGCCTTGAAAAAATCTCAATAAATAAAACACGGGAAATGAGTGAGTGCGTGAGTAAATAAGTAAGAGTTAATCCATAGTATACTGGGGTCGCTAGTCCCTTAAGTATAGTGTGCGTTATACCATGGAACATAAGATTGGGGGTAGGCACACTAGTATACACGCAAATACATGAAGAAATGCCGGGAGAAATGGCTCAGGGAATCAAATGATGTCACTGCAGTCCCTCTGACTGGGAGGCTCTAGATTCGAATTTCTACGGTGGCAGGATTTTCAACACTAGCTTGTCAGCTAGGTCGAATTCAGTCGCGGTCTGGAGAAGAAATCTAGCGGCCTACTGCTCTGATCGGTAGTTGTCCATGGTTTCTCCAATCAACGCCAGGCGAATTCAGTACCCTAAAAAACGGGCCACGGACCGCGCGCGATCTTTCCTACCTCTTCCTTGTCTTACACACACACACACACACACATACACACACCAACATGCACTACACTACCACACATGCTGGGAGACCGGTCGGGAGCTCAGAGCTTGTCCCGGCTAGGGCGGTGCCCCGCTGGTGGGAGATACCTGGTTGGGGAGAAAAAGCATGCACTACACTTACGAGACTAATGACCATCTTAGTTGACGCGCCCGGAATTACTAACAATAAATCGATCCTCCAGAAATCTCCCCGAACGGACCACCGCCCCAGCCTAAATAATCTCTAATCTCCTGTCTTGTCTCTCCACATGTGTAGTTTAAAAGTGTAAATAAATGTAACTATGTATTTAGAGGGAGAAGGAGGGCACGAATGAGGGAGGAATCCTATCCGAACACCGTCGTTTAAAGAACTACTTCGGGTGGGTGAATATTAAGTGTTTTCAGGCGGGTCAACTGCCATGGCCCTAAGTCGCCTTTCTCCATGCTACATCGCGGAATTTGGCGGTGTTCCTCGCCCGATGGAACGTGAGATTCGGCGGCGTCCTACACGTTTGCTTGCAAAGTTTTCGGTTTAAGTTCTTCGAAGTTCCCTCAGAGGGACACCGTTCCAGTCTTGCAAGCTCTAAGCTCCTGATTAGTCTCCCGATACGTTTGGTAATGTAATGCAAGTGTGTGTGTGTGGGTGTGGGTGTGTGTAAGGGGAGAGGAGAAGACAAGTTAAAGAAAAGCGTCGTCTGTAGTCCATTTGTTAAAGTACTGCTCCGGCATTCACCCGGTAGTGACAGGAGAAATCACGGAAAACTATCGATCAGAGCTGCCTCTAGAATTCTCCTCCTGACAGCGACTGAATTAGTTAGCTATCTGCCTACTGCCTAAAATCTGCCACCGTCGGAATTCGCGGTTTGGCTCTCCTCTGGTCACTCCTGGCGTTCACATTGGGTTAAACCAACTGCTTTCAATTTTAAAAGAATTGTTCACAAAATTTAGAATTATTGCACGGTTCCCACTTGTGCATTTACGAAATACTTTCAGTAACTTTAATTTCATGAAGATTTATAGAGAACATTTATATTTTTATTGAAACATCATCAAAAAAATATTCTTGAAGAACATTATAACACAGAACTTCGTAAACTACAGTTTACACAATATATAATTGAAAACGCTACAACTCCTTTTCCTTACTTTAAAGAAATTGCATTAAATTAAAAAACTATGATATATTTTAATCATTACTTTTCCACAACCGCTGCTTAATATTTATAACGAGTATATAGTGCAGAGTGCATTTATCACGATGATAATAAAACGATGAAATGCAAGAAATTACTTTTCTCCTGTTTCTCCATCAAATAAAAATATTACGCATGCTTTCGAATTGCTTTCTAGAAAATGTTACATTTTTAAAATACAAATGTTTCTTAATAGTATTACAAACAAATGATTTTTAATAGTGTCGATGTATTCGCAGGTGGCTTAGACAACCTTATGTTAAAACAATTGTAAAAAGAACTACTCTGGTGTGCATAGGAGTTGTTAGGATCTGCAACTAGGGTGATAACGTATACATTAAGGGAAATAATATTTTCTACATATGTTCATTATACGTTTATTACAAGCATATATTGCAAAAACAATTTTCAGTTGAAAACCAGAGTGAATACTTACAGTGGGAGTTTATTTCTGAGGTAAAATGATTAAGTTTTTCATATTACAAAGAAGTAACCTATTTAAACAGTACCTCCTTAAAATAATTCTGTATCTTGATTCAAGAAGCTCCAAAATTATTTGTTTATAACTTGCGATGTCCTTGCACCGTCTCAGAATTCTAGAGTTCATTTTTGTTCTGTGCTTATTCGAATACTAACAATTGTTAAGACTCAAAATATGAAGCATTGTTTGCATTCCTGAGACTAGAGGTAACTCCATTGAAATTTTCACACAATTTTGCGGTGCATCTCACGCTAAATACTTTTTGTAATATTATTTACAGATAGAAGTATCTGAAGTTACTACAAATGGCGCACTCTCTTATATTCGACAAGATCTTCAATATCAACAATTATCAGAAATATCAACACCAAAGTAATGGAGATACACAAGGTAATGAATTTTGAGAGAAAGCAAAAGGGAAAATGATCCTCATAAATTATTTACGTAATGGTTCGAAAAAAAAACTTTTTACAAAATGTATATGTTAGTCATGATATACGCGCAAGTTTTCTTGAGCTTTGGAATCCATATCCACAATCCTGTACCAAAATTAGGAGTATTAAGAAGAAATTAAATCAATGAGCGTTGTTGACAAAACCTAATAACCAGAAACGTTTGCTCCCATGTAATGTAAACTATATTGCATCTAAAAACGAGTTACAAATAATCCTTGTGTTGAAATAACCAAATCCCTCTTTCCTCTCACATCTAGCAAAATGAGGGCTCCAAAAAATCTTTCTGTCTCGTGAAAAATGATCACTTTCTGTCTCGTGAACTATGCATAAGACTTTGTATAACAGTTAGGCATTTTTACCAGGAAGCACTAGCTATTTTCTAAACATATTTCTGATGGTTCTTGAGATGTCTGTTGCGTATAATCTCCTGAGTATGATCAGTGCTTTTATTTAGTTATATTGTTTTGCATAAATTGTGTGCGTTATATGTCACATAACATGATTGGGAAAGACATGAAAATATTTTTTTAGTAATTGAAAAACTGTTCAATACCTGTATCAAATGTTGAGTAATTCTGGATATTTTATCGGCCTTTGGATTTTCATCCACGATCCATTGAGCAACTAGCCATGCTCTTGGACAAATATGTAGCCTGTGATATTGGAATATTAGTGAAACCTACTAAGTCCAAAAACTCTGCTTTGAGATAAATGAAGTTGAAGTAGAATCACGTAATTTTTTTACTTAGTTCATCACTTGTACTAGGTAGGAAGTAATATTTAATTTTATTTTTAGTTTTTAATAGACTGAAATTTGACAGGTGTTGATAGCTGGAATGTCATTTTAATAATGATGCAATATTAAAGAAGTAATGGTCACTAGTTATTTGGACAATTGTCTAAATTAACAATTCCATTCAGTGACTTAGGATTCCAAATCCTAATATTGTAGTCTTCTAATTTGCCTAGCGTATTTATTTTACACAAAAATAATGTATTAATTTGTCGCCATTTTGAAAACTTCATTTTAAATTTCCCGGTCGTCATTACGCGCCACCTCCATTGGCAGACCACCCTACGACGCTATTGGCTCAAAATGGGTCCAAGATGGCTGCTTCCTCCTCCATGAAAATTAGAAGATTTGAATAAGAGTGTTGGGATTAACGTTGAGTGCCGTCTCTGTTAGTATACTCTCTGGCTTAGCGTACAGTTATCACCCTCTCCATGGGCGCTTAGCGGTAAAAACATAATAGGGAGTTTTAGCGCCACGCGTAAGGTTCGACTTTCGACTAAGGTTTTATGCACTAACAATCACGTGACGGACCTTGAAGTAATAACGTCTTTCCTTATGCCTAAGATACAACCTTATACCTTCATAAATAGTGTACGTCTGTAGGAGTTTCTACGGTCACCTTACGAACGAAAGAATAGCCACCTAAAAACAGGAAAGGTTTTGTTTTTGTTTTTTCAACTCTAGTAAACCGCTTCTCGTAAGTAAGGCAGTTACAATTATTCCTTACCAACTCCACAACGCTGGCAAGAATTAACGGAAAACGTTGGAGAGGTGACAGGTATGAAATTCGCGAAAAAGAAGTTGAAATCATACCTTCGAGTTAGGTTATGTCTTATGCCCATAAACTCTGTTTCAATATTCCTTACATTCTCAAGAAAAGCCGATTCAAAATTTCAGACTGCGTACTCATCGCGATGGGCCATAAAATTTAAAACTCCGTGTACAATGTACATTTGTTATACTCTTGTCTCCTATCGTGGTTTAAAGCCGGCGGCGCTAACCGAATTCGTTTACTACGCTCCGGGAAGTCACGAAGGTTAAGCGAATTCGAGACTCGCGGTTTCGTGGTTGGGTGACCGGCCAGGAACCCCGGGATCTAACGGCGTCGAGCCCCTGGCCGAAAGGATAAATGGCACTGACTGACTGCGACGTGACGAGACTTGACAAATATAGTAATTATTACACAATAACGGAGGATTACTCCAGAATAAAAAAAGCACATTAATGGAGGATTACTCCCCAGTGCAAAGCGCTCAACGCCCCTTAAGGGGCTTGGAGACGCGTTGCGCCAAGGTGTAGATGCAATTTAAAAAAAAAGTCTCACCCAACGAGATAAAAATTAAGCTCGTTGATCTTACCACTTAGTCTCCACTCTTTGATATATTATGCAACTTCTTTGTTCAACGTTTGAAATGCTTCTTTTTTTATAATGCATAACGCAATGTCGCAATTGCAAAAACTTCTTAATCACACATTCTCTACTTCTTTCCACAGAATCTACAAAAGAAGAAATCATTGCTTCCGAGGACGAATCTTTAGGATGGTTTGACAACACAGTAAATGATTTACCTCTTCATACTCCTTGCACAAAATGTAGCAATGATCCTCAGTACGTTGCGGAAAGACAAAAATTATTGCGTGTGATGGAAACGTACTTGGAGGAAAGCAATGATTCTTCACCGCCCATCGAAGAGAGCACATTGGCCAGAAGTGTACGATTTATTCTTAGAAATTATACAAACATTAAAAACAAATTAGCTAAGCGCAAGACCACATCCAAAACGACTGAAAAAGTAAAAGTTATTTCTTCTTTGGTAAAACGCGTATGCTACAAAAAAAATAAATTCTGCAAAGAAAATTTACCTCCGCGAAAACAGAAAAGAACTTCGCGAACCAGAGCGAATAGCAATTCTTCGACTAAAAATTCGACGTCTGTTCAAAAACCTACAAACAAGAAAACGCTAAAGAGGGTTTGTAGTATAAATCGTACTCCTAATTGGAAATCGACTCGCATTTCAGCAAAGAGATCATAATGAATGGACGCAGCTGCTTTCAAGAGGTTCAAACAAGAAGGAGGTGAGTTGGTACAATGAGATCGAAAAGACGAATCGTAGATATATAGTTTGGTAGACTAGAAAGCAAGTTTAGTATTTGAGAAATCACACTATCGAACTTCATTTCAGCTAAAAACTCAGTGCAGCGTGGAACGAAGTATTAAACGGAATTAATGTGTAGCTACTATTCCTGATCCATCCATTTTTACTTGAAAGATAAGAGGACTCGTTAATGTGTACACTATCTATTAATCCATATGAACACTAACATAATGGTGTTATTCAAAACAAGATTGTAAAAATGGAATTTTGGAACTATCAATCTTTAACTTCAAAAGGGGCAAATTTTGAACTGCCAATACATCGTAATGTGAAATGGCATTTTTTTTCTTTCTATTCAAATAATCTAGAATTAGATCTATCGAAAAGAGCCCATTAGCGCAGTCATTCCTTCCCAAAATGAACAACTCAACTTCAATTCAGTTTCAAAATTCAATTTTTAAATGTTTCAGTAGGTACATATCTTCCACCAGCGGGGCACCGCCCCAGCCGGGACAAGCTCTAAGCTCCCGACCGGTCTCCCGGAATATGTGGTAGTGTAGTTCATGTTAGTGTAAGTGTGTGTGTAAGGGGAGAGGATAGGAAAAGGAAGAGGAAGGACAGATCGCGCACGGTCCGTGGTCCGTTTGTTAGGGTACTACTCCGGCATTCGCATGGTGGTGATCGCAGAAACCACGGAAAATACCGATCAGAGCAGCCGCTGCTAGAATTCTCCTCCAGGCAGCGACTGAATTCGACTTAACTGACCAGCAAGAATCAAGAATCTGCCGCTGATGGGACTCCAACCTCCGATAACTTAGGTCAGAGGCACTGCAACATCAGTTGACGCCCTTAGCCACCTCCCGGTATGGTGATTGGGGTGGCGAAATTTTAGGTGTGACTTAATGAACGTAATTTGGTGAATTGGTTGTGTTCTGGAATTGATCACTTCTGTTCTCAAACTGCTTCACTCAAAAGTAAAACCGGTACTTTTTAATTGTGATTATCATTATACTGATATTTTGGAACGTTCATGTTTAATTCTCAAGCGACCAAAATCTCACCTACGCAAGAAGCTGCTGGCGAAACTTTTGGATCATGAACCCTGGATGACACTGATATGACCTGAAATCATACCCTATAATTCATTCCATTATGCCATGATACCGAAGTTGCATACTACGTCATTCTCAGAGTTGATTTCCTCTCTTTGCCACATAAAACTTCAATTCGAGTGGACGTTAGTCGAAGGGAAATGGTATAGGATGACTTGGCACAATATACGTATAAACAGCGATTTTCTTTTGGCGTCATGTGGTATCGCATAAACGGTTCTAATCAAGGTAGGGAGATATGTCAATTCCCATCTCTGGAGGAAGGAAGGAGATCGACAACTTCTATCAGTAAATTCAATAGTTGTTTGTAATAATGGTATTTACAATAAAAAAGAATTGCTATTTCCATTAAGTCACCGTGACATTCTTATCACAACCACAAAAAATAGTGGAAATGCAGGGCACACACAGACATTTCCTTCTCTTCATGTCATTAGTCAAAAACTACACATATTTTATATCTAAAATTGTAGAATGAAATGCGTCGAAAAAATATTTGTATTAATATAAGAAGTGTAGGGCAAGTTCCAAAATTAATTAACTGCAATTAATTGTGCGGGTAAGATTTTCATTGAACTTTGAATTTTCTGAAATTGCAAAAGTTAACTTTTTCGGCGTTTTCCTATAATTACAATATTGAAGATAGGGATACTTCTTAAAGAAATATGTTCTTCAGAATGAGATTTTCAATGACACGTACATTTCTTTAAAAAGAGTATTTTTCTTTTAATTTTTCCAGAAAAAACAAATAATTTTAATTACAATATTTTCTCCAAAATAACTGTACATTATTGCATTAATTTCTTTACTCAGATAGAGCAAAGGCCGCTCAGGAAAATAACGTGAGTCACATTTTCGTTGAACTATTTTGCAAAAGTTCATTTTTTTTCGGTGTCTTCCTACACCTACAAAACTGGAGATAGATTTTTCTAAATGAAATCTATTCTTCAAAGTCAACTCTTTAAGTAAGATAACGTACAACTTAAAATTTTTTTTAAACGAAGTGTATTTTACTCTATTCTTTCAAAAACTTTAAAGAAAAATTTAGAGACATTTTTGAAAAAAAAAATTGAAAATGTCCCAGGGTCTTTATGTAAAGAAACTCCAAATTTACAGAATGTTTTTCAAAATCGCGGCACTTCAAAGTTGAGTCAGATTGACCGCGGAATATCCATTTTGGAAAAAATCCAACAAAAATCTTCAAAATGGTTTAGGCGTTAATGGAGTTCACAAACAGAGACGGACGGACAGACTGAGGGACGAACCTTTTAAAAAACCACTTTTTCGGTATCAGGGGACAAAAACGTATATTTCCATTGAAATCTTGAAATCGATTTTCCGCAGCATTATATAACTTTCTCTATATTACGTATATTACTCTGTATACGAGAAAGTAATAATTGCACTCCTAGCGCAATAATCAAACGTTTCGTTACATGTTAATTATAAACTCATTTTTTGTTGTCGGATAATTTGTCCAGCATTTCAATGATTTAGATTTATAACTTAAAAATAAAGAGAATTCAAATTCAACAGCTGAAAAGGACATTCATTTTTGTTTCAATGAGGTTCATTCACTAGTAGAATCAAACAAATTATTCTCGTTATCTTCATCTGTATTTCAATCTACATTTCACGATAAACTGTAATAATTGATGATAGTTGATAACTTTGCCATGCATAATAAATTATAATTCATAGTTTGAAAGAAATCTGATTCTCATTTGTCATTACAAGCGATCCTTAAGGAGACATTTCAGAACTATTTTCAGATTCTTCGCCACTCCGTATGGATGTCAGATTGAAGAATTGGTTGCGGAGTAACAACAATTATTTCATAGTACCCGTCCACCGAACTAGCGAGATTGACATTTATTATTAATAATTGCGTTTCAATATATATTGAAACGTAATTAATTTCTAATAAATGTAAACCAATTTCCGAGTTTATAAATAATTTGGAAGCCAGGTTACACTTGAATTCCTGATTATCTATCGTCTTCGTATTTATTACAAATAAATGTAAATCCCGCTAGCTCGGTCGACGGGTTCTCTTATGTGTGTGTGTGTATATGTATATGTGTGTGTGTGTATATATATATATATATATATATATATATATATATATATAATAATATACACATAATGATAGCATGATTTCTGGCGGAACGCGACAGAACGGCCACGGTGTGACCAGATGGCGAAAACGTGGCAAAACCTCAAATGGCATTTAATTCAATTCTCAAGTTCTACCTAGGGGTTTTCGAGATCGCTAATTTCAAATCTGATATAAAAATTACTCACAACAACGTGGCTGATCCAAAATGGCGGCTGAAAATGAGATAATGTCTCCGGCGAGATACATACGGCCATGAGAAATTTTTCATAAAATCTCAGTCTGCTAAATTTTGCAACAAAAGTTTGGTGTATTTATAAACTTATTAAATACGCTACTGCCCGATATCAGTTATAAATCGTTATACGCTATCATTACTACAAAACCCCCTATATACCGAACACATTTCACTAACGCAAGAAGCGGCAAAGAGGTACACACGCTAAAAAGGAATTTTCCACAAAACCTCAATCTGCAGAAATATGCCCTGAAACTTTGCATTATTTATAAAATAATGAAATCTTCTATTGGCTTAAATCAGGTATTAGTTATGCGCACTACTTAATACAAAATTCTATGAACCGAACGTTAATTTCCGTTTCGCAGTGTACCGGGATGAAATACACATGGCAATAATAAATTATTCATAAAACCTCAGACTGCTGCAATTTTCACCAAACGATTACTTTATTTATAACTTCATGAAATATTCTATTAGGTTAAATCATTTATAAATCGTTATGCTCACTATGAATCAGTGGAGGCTCGTGGTCATACCATTAGGGTGTGCAACATTTCTCTTCTTTCTCCCTTCCTCCCTCTCTCTCTCTCTCTCTCTCTCTCTCTCACACACACACACACACACATTTACACACATTAACATTAATAATGATAAACACAAATCATCTTATGATGCCTGATAGCATGCCGAACAATTCCATTCCATTGTTTCTTTTCAGCAATTTTTTTTTTCCGTGACTTTTTCATTGAAATCATTGATTTTTTACGATTCATATTTTCAAAGCTAATCATTGTTAGTTGCACAAACAGCCTTGACAGAAAAACGAACTCTCTGATTTCGGTTTCTCAAAACACATTGAAACGTAGCCTAATACTTACGTTTACAAAATACACTTGGGGTTTGAATACTTCGGAATGGTTTTGTAATTGCAACCAACTTTAAAACACAAGAGAATACACATATTATATACAATTAACATTTTTATGAATGCAACACTGCACAGCAATTCGTTCGCGTTTCGCGCGCTAGTGCGAAAGCTCATTTAAGTGAAGTGATATCTCACACTTTCTTCGTCCAATGTCACACTTTCTTCTGTTAAAAACTTGTGCTACTCGAGTGTTATATCTTCAAGACACGTCAAGACACTTCCCGAGATCGCCACTGCGCCGGCGCCGTAGAAGGAGCACCGCGGGGGGATATTATAGCTCCAGCACAGACTAAAGAGGCATCTTTACTCTATGGCTCCAGTCCTTCATAAGCCACCATTGTTCCCCCTCCTTCCCTGCAGCCCCGCGGCAGCCTAGGACGCCGTTTCCTCTGTCGCATTCTCCGAGTGCGCTCGCGCAGGCTTTCACGAAAGAAAGGCGGACGGACCGGCAATCGCAGCTTCCGAACGGCGCGTGTTTTGAAATACCATGTTTCGTAAATGATCTGAGAGGACTTGTATTCGCCTCTTGTTAAGAGATGTTTAAGAGAAATGGCACCGAATTAATTTGGGTATGCACATGCGAACGTGCGAATACCCACGAGCCGCCACTGCAGTCAATAAAACATCCACATGAAAAAATGCTTGTTAACTGTACTTATGCAAGGTGCCGCAAAGTACACACTCCAAAAAGAAATAATTCACAAAACCTCAATCTGCAGAAATATGCCCTGAAACTTTGCATTCTTTGTGAAATAATGAAATACTCAATTGGCTTATATAAGATATAAGTAGTTATGCGCCCTTTTCATTAATACAAAATCCCATGAACCGGAACGCTTTGTTTCATGCCAGTAATGCCGGTCGCCGCTACGACGTACATACGCTCCTACGAAATTTTTCGTAAAACATGTATCTGCTGCGACACGCAGCCAAATTTTCCTTTAATTTAATAAATATTAAATAAGCTAATTCTCTATAAATTTGAAGGTGTTTTATTGTGTTATATATCACTTTTATGCTATAATAGTTATATTTTATACCGTATTACTTTGAATATAAACTATTGTAATCTATATTAAATTAATCTAATTTTTGTTTTACTTACCACCAACAGGGTGGATGATTGAAAATTGTAAAAATTATTTTAGAGCACGTTTTTATTCATTTTAGAGTACGTTCTTACTCCTTTACGCTGTTACGCAAAATTTGTATTAGTTGGCGACACTGGAACGTTATTTTCTGGCAATCCTGCAAGAAGTTGTCAAGCGTACATTCTGGAGCGCAACGCGTTATTCTGTTATTTTTGTGCAGTTTTGTGAGCGTTTCTGAGATCGACGAGTCACGTTGGTGTTTTGTGTCAGAGACGAGGATTGAGTGACTGGTGAATTTTGGGAATCATAGCAAAATATAGTAAAATACAATGACTGACAAGGCGAAGGTTGACCTCGGACTTCTTGAAGAAGACGACGAATTTGAAGAATTTCCGACTGAAGGTAAGGTGCTCTAACCTATTTTGTCTTGTTCAAATTAAAGCTGTTATATCTTATAATGTCTTTAATGTCTTCAGACTGGACGGGAAAGGACGAAGATGATGAAGATATTAGTGTTTGGGAAGATAATTGGGATGATGATAATGTGGAAGATGATTTCAGTTTACAGTTAAGGTATGCCAAGGAAATATGATAGGCAGTCATATTTTGATATATGAATTTACTTTTTATGTCATATATGTAGTACCATTCTCAAAATACCTACTTACAGTATTGATTTATTTTCAGAGCTGAATTGGAGAAACAAGGAATCAAACCTGAACCTGTCCAACAATCATAATTTAATTAACGATCTCTGATTAGTACTATGAAATCCAGAAAATATTGTGTTCATGCCATTCTTGAGAAGAACTTGTTGCTCTTATCCATAAATACTTTATGAAAAGTGCTCTGTGTGGTCCTGGGAAGATTCAAATCGATGAAGTTTTGAAAATCTCACCTTTTTTAAAGACTAAACTTGTATCCTCAGAAAATCTCTAATTATTTTATGAAAGAAGTTCTTGTTATTTGCATTTAAGTAATAATATAGTTTCACCTGAATTTGTTAAACTGAGAAATTGCAAAGGTTCGAATTGAGTGCTTGCATTTATATATGAATGGTATGTATAACATACCATTCATATATACAAGTTTGAACATGCCACCTTTCCATTTACATCTTTTCAGTTGTATGTTTTGTTTGAAGTTCATATTCAAGAGTACCCTATGTAGAGGATATATAGTTATATTTCCATGCTGGATTTAACATACACTGTGTTCATTAAATTGAACAAAGTGAATATTTTTCTAGACAAGGCTTCTGCATTTACAATGAGACATCATCAATTATTCTCAATTGGTACATGTGAATTTTGTTAACCTCTAAATTATTTTGTCTAAAAAGCAATTTACTATCAATGTACCATAATTGCACTCTCTTTAGGGATCTTTACATAGGGTACCTTGTCTTCACTGTAACCTACATTTGATTTTATTTATACTGAAATTGGTTTTGACAACTTGCTAACACTATAAATAATTTCAAAGAAGTAAATTTACATAAAATCTAAAATACATTTAGTTCTTTTGAAAGTTTGTCTTTGAAATTTTTTTTTTAAATTCCCTAAATGCGCTCCTACTAGCTTAATTTCCCAGATAGCTCGAAGTGGCAAAATGAAAGGGGGGAGACAATACTTTTCTTTTAAAAAATCAATTTAAATTACATATCTTTTTATTTAGTATGCAATAAAATAATATTTAATTTCTTGATAGTGGGTTTTATTTCATGGTGGTACGATGCAAGTAATATTTCAGTATGAAATCCAGTAGTGGGACAGAAGAGTGCTGGTATGTTTCACTGTAAATTTTGGAAATTGAACTCTCAATGCAAATTGTTGCTATGAAAATCGTAGAGTTTTCCTGTGCAATAAGACTACTTCATATTTTGCGGGAGCAGTGTGTGCATGTTACTTGTACAGCCAGCAGCAACAAATAAAAGTATAAATAAAAATAATTGTTAAAGTTTTTCCAAAAATTAGAATCAATGGTAGTCTGTTAATTTTAAACATAACTTTCATATTATAAATAATGCTATGAAGAAAAAGCCCCATTGCTTCTAACACTGAATCATTGCCAATTCTGGTCACTAGTGAATAATAGTAGCCCCTCTGAACTAAACATTCACCTTGAGATTGGCAAAACAAAGCATGTGCTCTTCTAAATGGTCATTGTCAGCAAAGTACAGCAACATGACTAAAAGATACATCAGGTGTAGAAAAGTTTTCTTCCAAGATTAAGCTGTGATTATAGCCAGTTAGAATGGGTTTTAATTATATATTCTTTTTATTTCTATATTGTGAAAAACTTTCAGAAATGAAAATTCTCATAGTTAAAATAATATTCTTAACCACTAGTACCATTTTTAATCCTTTTCGTTCATATTGTTATTTTGTGTTCTGTAATTATGTTTACCTTTCCTTAAATGAGTGGTCTAATAAATTAAGTATATTTGAATTCAGTAAAACTCTATCACTTATGCCATAAATCAAGGTAATATCTGTTTTTCAGAAAATACAATATTCAAGAAGTATGAAAATTACATTGTGGTCATTCAAAATATTGAAAATTAGAAGATCTAAAATCAGATGATCATTGAACTTTTACTGTCTTTTGCAAAAACAGTACCTAACAATCAACAGAAAGAACAGTGTGGTGGGGGGGGGGAATAGCTAAAAATACATTTCGCATGCTTGTAAACTCTTTTCGGTGATATTTATTTTAAAAATATAAACAATAACAAACTTGTTAAAAATGTTCATTGAAAAATACATTTTTCATGGGTTTAAAACTGGGAGACAAATGGCTGTTATTTGTGGTGTTATATAATATTAGTAAGTATAATATTATTTGCCTTGTCCTTTGAAGTGAAAATCTATATAAGATCATAAGTAGGAATTGAGACACAAGATAGTGATGGCAGTGAAAAAAATATAATCCACTTCATGTCAAACACTTGTAATTCCTGGGTTTTTCTGTTTTTTTAATCCAGCTTTTTAATTGTTGTATAAAAGGTTTTTGGAAAATTTAAATTCCCAAATTCTGTGGAATCTTCAATTTTGTAGGTAATTATGCCCTTAACTTTTTCTTTTTATTTATTTCTCAAGAGTCGCATTCAGTTTATCTGAAAGAAGATGATTAGAAGAACAAACAAGATTGAAAATTGTTTCATTTTATCACATTAAGTCGTGCAAAACAGTAATTCAGATTGTATTAATTGTATTTCTTTGAAGATGCTTAAAAATGGTGATCTTTTGTCTGATGGTTTCACAAGCAACTTAAACATAAATTCACCCATTTTTTTAAATTTTTGACTTTTTCACTATTTTACCACCTACAAAAACAGAAATTATATTGCGATCATCACCACAATACACAAATTTTTGTACCAGGACCTCTGGCTCACTATTCAACAAATAATGACTTGACATATCAACTATCAGAGCATCAAACTGTTTGCCAGGCATTAAATTTCCCACTTGATTCTCGAGTGCCAAAGCTGTAACATAAGGAAGACATGTTTTAAAAATAGAAGAAAATTTGATTTCTGAAACAACTGAAAGAATGAACATAAATTATTTTATAAGCATTTACTGAGTTAATAAAAGCACAAACATACTATATGAAGTTGAGAATGATCGAGTTTCTACAACTGCTATAAATTAGTTAGTTAATTCCTTATTTTACGTGGCGAGACTATAATTGTACGAGGTTCTTATTACACTGCTTAGATTAATAATTTAACGAGAAAAATTGTCCAGCATTTTACCGCAGTATTTTATTTCTAAATTTTTGTGGTTGCAAAAGCTGTATGTGGCTTCTTTATGAGTGCAATAATATAGTATTGTAAGAAAACTTTTTATACACGTTTTGCCAACATCAAATTCGAATTAATCCTCTGGAAAATCAATTTATTTTCTTACCTACATAACTGAAGGAGGGGGAAGATTTCTCATCTTAATGAAATAATCAGATTTGTGAATAGTGCAATATTTTCTGTTTCTCTAGACATTTCAAATTAATCCTAAGAGATTTTTTAGAGGTAATTTCATAAATTCAAACAGCATGATAATATTGCAAGAAGAATTAAATGTTTAATATTACAAATGACAAAGTAACGAGAATCTATTGAAAATCACTATTTTATCACAATGGTTAAAAATGCCAATTGGAGAATGTAGCAAATGCACAGAAAAGTTGCATTGAAAGAAAATCAAAACAGATAAGAAAATAATCAACAAAGGTTTGGCATAATCCTCACTCTTTAATTTTTTTTAAACCTAGAGTTGTAATTAATTACTTCAGTTGTGTAGTGGTGCTACAGAATGGCACAGACTTTATCGCAATAGTTAATTTTCTGATGTATTCTTATTAGACTCCAGGCAGTGTATTAGGGCGCACTAAATTCGCAATATGGCAGCTTGAAAGATTACAAGACAGAATAACAAACTTATGAAACTATAACTCTGATCGAGTCTCTCGCTTTTGTTTTGTTTGTTGTCTCAGTCACAATCCATACGCGGTCTCGAGTCTTGTCCACTGTTCAATAATACATGTTTGTTTATCGGTAGAATTAAAATGAGATGTTCATCTATAACGAATATTAACTCTGTGAATTAAGTTAATTAAGGATTATCATTATCAACTATTGCGAGCTTAAGAAGTGTTAAAAAGTGTCAAGTGCAAATGAAAATACAATCTCAAAAGTTATCTGCGGTCATACTTCTAAGTAATTAATGCTTTTGAGATGTGTGTCAACAGTTCCTCCACGTTTTGAAGTGGTAGTAATTAGTTTTATTGAGCATAAATAAATACCACAATTATTGAAGTTAATTAACGTGATATACATGGTAGTTTTTAAGTGATCTAATGAATTGTTCCCAACAGTCCAGTTATGTCAATATCAATGCAAATGCATCCATTTAATTTATCAGTTCAATTCTTCATTAGCTTTTAAAAGTAAGTTCTAAAAATAATGAAAAGCATCATTAGTGTAAGTAAGTCTTCAATAACTTATCCATTCTTACCAGAGACAGTCTTTGAATACGTGTTACCTCCAAAGGTTCAATATTAAGTATAGACCAGATGTTGTTGGGCTATCCATTATTTTCAGTTATAATTAAAATGAATTCAGAACAAATAATAATAAATATAATATAATTAATTTAAAACAAGAAATATTAAAGGGACATTTAACAACAACAAATAATGAACTACTATAACTATTTCAATTAACTTTATTATTATTTCTAAAGAAACAATCGGAAAATAAATAAAACTCAAAAGCGCCTAGTACTACTAAATAAATAAATTGAGCGATAAAGCATGAACGAAAGAGCACCAAAGCATAAATGCAAATCTTTAGCCACCGTCGTAAACTAACACAACTTCACTTGGATGGCTTTGAATGTTGGCGGTATCTACGGAAGTAGTCATTGTTTCATTGCAAACTTAAATTTTAAAAAATGTCCCTACGCTTGAAGGTAATATATAGAGGTATTTGTGTGACGGTTGGCAACAACGTTTGCCAACATAAAGCGAAATGAAACTACCTAAATCGAGTATAAATGCATGTTCTCATCCGACAGTGACATTTTCAAAAGTTGTCCCGTTAGTTCGGCTTTTTAGCTGGCCAGCAGTCTAATATTGGCCGACCTTTCAGTTGCTAACTATCGTCTCCTTTTTCAAATTATCTCAGTCCCTAATAAGTAAATTGAAATATGTCTCTAAGAATGTAGCAGAAGAGTAAAACTTGGTCCTACATGCAAATTTTATTTGACAGATTTGCAGTTGTTCTTGAGAAAATTTTTTTTTTAGTGTTTCTGAAAATGTGCTATTTTGAACTCATTTTCACAGAAAACTTACACATTTTTGAGAAACAAATTCATTAATATATAAGAAATGCCTATAATGTAAATATTAAAGACATGAAAAATATTTCAAAAACATTACATTAGTGTCCTTTTTGAAAATTCAAAGAATGCATCAAAATAGTATGTCATGTAATTCAGTGCATTTAGCACTATCCAAACAAAAAGTTTAAAGAAAAAAATTTGGAGACCTGTTTGAGAAAATGTTTGAGCGTTTCTGAAAATGCGTAATTTTGAGCTCATTTTCTAAGAAAATTTTCCGAGTTTTCAAAAAACTTCAGAAGAAATCATTTGAATTACTCACACTCATAAATGCAATAACATAATAAACTGCACATAGTAAAAATATGAACGACATGGGAGAAATAAAAGGAAAAACATTTATGTAATTTTGGAAATGAAAAATGACATTGATGTCATCTTCTTCAGTGCATTTAACACTAGACCTACAAAAAGGTCAAAGAAAAAAATTCAGAGCCGTTTTTTTGAAACAATCTTGTTTTTAAAATTGCCTTTATTTCATGCAAAATCACAAAAACCACTAATTTTGAAAAAACGCTGTGTGTGATCTCATTTAAAGATCTAATTTTGTTTTTGCAGACTTCAAAAATTACTTAGAAGACTTAGAAAATTTATATTTTTGCAGTCTTCAAAAATTCAGAAAGTTCAACATGAATCGGTACAGCACCATCTTTTTATGTTTCCTCTATTTGAGAAAAAATTTGATTCAGAAATTTGGAACAATTGTTGAGAAAATTTTGAAAATTTACTTGAGGTTTTTGGTAAATTATCCCCAAAATTTGACAGGGCTGCAACATCATTCAGATCAATAGGGGAATATAACTTTTGGTGAAAATCCTGCTTGTAGAATTTTGCTTAAACCCCTGCTTTGGTGAAAATCCACTGGCATTCACAGACAGATGAACACATGTTTTGCCATAAACCTTTTTTTACGTACATTACATAAGTTACATATGTAGTTGTGTTACATGCATTACATATGTATATTACATATGTAGGGCATTGAATTCTTAAAATTTATGAGGATGTTTATGCTTTACCTTCAGCTCCTCCAAGTGTAGCTAAATAAAAGACCTCATGGTAGGTTAAAGGAATAATATTTTTATGTTGGAAGAACAAATGGATGCTTGTGTCAAGAGCACGATGCATTACATCCAAGATAGAGGGAGTATGGCCTCCAGACACATCTGATGAAAGAAAATAAGGTTACAATAATAATAAATGAAACACTATTCTAATTCCTACACTTTTCACTTACCAGTTCCTAAACCAACTTTAACTCCAGCTTCAAGAAGACGACGCACATTGCAAAGGCCACTTTGGAGGTTGGTATTAGAACACGGACAATGAGACACAGAAGTGCCACGTGATACCAACAATTTTATTTCTTCATCTTTCAGCCATACCCCATGGGCTAGCACAGTCTTTAACATTAAATATCATGTTGATACAGCCAATAAAATTTTCTTTAAAAAACATTACACACTAACAATACAAATTACAAACAATACACATTAAACACTAAAAGAACAATAAATGCTTTGCCTTTTTTGTTATTCATCAAATATCAAAATTCTACATTCAACATTTGTTCCAGTGCATGATCAATAAGAACTTTTTTTCAGATCTACTATTAAATCGAATAAATCACCAAAGGCTTAATGAACTTCTTTAATCTGGCATAATTTTCAGCAATTTCTATGCTGCTATGTCTCAGTGGCATAGCATGTGTGGACTGACTTTACGGTCTTGCCCCATCCTCATGCCAGCTGCTATCTATCGCCACCCAAAGTATATTTTTTTTTGACATTATTTCAAGTTTTTGGTTTTCTAATAGTAAACAGAAATATTACTTCCAAGAATATTAAAGAAAAGTAAAAACTCATCCTAAATGGCAATTTTCATTGAAAAATTCAAGCATTACTGTAAATGCAAAATTTGAAGGTCTTTTCAAAAGGAGTCTATTGAGTTTTCAAAAAACTTCATTAATTAATCAAAAAAATGCATTACATTTGTAATTTTTAAAAAAAAAACCAAAATGAATTTACACAAAAATTAGCAATATCCATTGGAAACATTTGAGGAAAAAAATTTGGAGCCATTTTTGAGAAAATGATATTTAAGCATTTCAGAAAATACGCAATTTTGAGCTCATTTTCCCAGAAAACTGTTGAGTTTTTGAGAAATTTAAATGACATTATTTAAAGCACATGTACTATCAATACAATAATAAAGACAAATTGCTGCTAATGTAAATATTGTCTCATGTCGTTAAGTCAAAAATATTACTTTTTTGTAATTTTTGGAAAAACAAAATAGCATAATATGGTGCTTATTTAAATTATTAAATGTCATCTTATAGAGTCCATTTAGCACTATCCCTACCAAATGTTTAAGGAAAAAAATTGGAGCAGTTTTCAAAACAATCTTGTTTTTTGTATTTTTTAAATTGCAAATATTGCATGAAAACTACTAAAATTTTCAAAAATGTACACGACCTTTATGCAAGAACTATCTAAGGAGAAAAAAAATGTACTTGAATGAAAAAACTTCAATTTCATAGTTGTAGTAAGACTCCGAGAAAAATCAAGCATTTGCAATTCTCAAAAGAGTGAACCGTGAAAGTCGGACCTATGTCACTTTTATAAGAGAGCTTTAAATTTGGCCAGATGTACAGGGGATTCTTTAAATTGAAAAAAAAACTACGGGTTTAGGGGCTAGTGGTGTTCAGAGACAAACAGATGGACATTTTGAAGAAAGAAAGAAAGAAAAAAAATTTTTGGTATCAGTGGACCCCAAAATGTGTATTTCCATTGAAATCTTGAAATCGATTTTCCACGGCATTACATAACTTTCTCTTTACTAAGTATATTACTCCATATATATGAATATATAGGAGAAAGTAAAAACATCACTAAAATATATTATACGCACATAATCAAATGTATACATACATGAACAATACAATTTTTCAATAATTTAACAATCACTACATGTACTTATGAGCATTAAAATCAGTTTGGAAACCACATACATTTATACGATTAAGTTAATGTGAATTGGACAACTGACCATCAATGAAACTTTCTTTGAATTGTCAAAGCATCACTCACAGACTTCTAAAAAGGAACTCGTTTGTACTGTAATCTAATTTACATATGTTATCACAGAATATTGATCACTATTCTTTATATGATAAAAGTCATTCTCACTGAACATTAGTGATAGACAATCCAAGCACAAAATAAAATACAGGGAATTCCTACAAGGCAGTAAAAAGTAAGTGTTGCCACTCACTATAATGAGCAAGATGACATTATGACTTAATTCCATATCACAAATTGGACATCAGGCAACAACACTACTATTGAACAAATTCATAGAATAACCAACAAAGAAAATGTTCCCAGAAAAGCAATACTGCTCAGCAGCATTTTTAGATATCACTGAAGCTTTCGATAACATTAGGCATGATGGTCCCTAATGTATCCATACATCAATATCTTCAGATCTTATATCTCTCACCGAATATTCCAAATTAACTATAAAAATGAATTATCAAATTTCTTTCCAATCCAATCTGGAGTATCCCAAGGTAATGTACTTCGCCCAGTTTTATACCAGCTCTATAGGTCAGATATACCGGAAAGTACAATAACTACATTTGCAGACAATACTGCCATATTAGCCAGGGATGATGACCCTATTGAAGCGTCAAGAAAATTACAAGAGCATCTTCTATTGATCGAAGAATGGGCAGACAAGCGGAAAATAAAAACAAACAAAAATAAACCAGCTCATTTAACTTTCACTTTGAGAAGACAAGAATGCCCCACCATAAATATTAATAATAAAAAAGCACTTTTGCAGACTAAGTGTGAAATAAAGCATTGAAGGCTTTCACGGCCGGAGTCAATATTCATGTTTTCTTCCGGGCTGGTGGGCCGTGGTCCAATTGGCTTTGAAGCTTCAAAGCCAATTGGATCACGGCCCACCAGCCCAGAAGAAAACATGAATGTAAGTGTGAAATATTTAGAAATACTCTGATGAAATGCTAACTTTTCTTAAATTTGAGCATTTCATCTCAAGAGAAATGTAAAAGATTCATCAAATCTCTGAACATGATAAAAAAAAAAATAAATATAATTCTACTTTAATTGTATTTGAATGGTAATTTAAATTTTTTGAATTTGTACAATTAAAAAAGGCTGAGTCAAGTTCACGTAAGAGTGACCTCTAAAAAGAATAAAAAAAACATTATTTAATAAAACAATATAAAACATTAATTAAAAAGAATAAATATATGGGATTATGACAGGAAAACAGGTAAATGGGAAGCACAGGTAAGAAGAGATTCAGAAATATTAAACCTTAATGAAATGTTTGTAGACACAAGTTATCTTTGATAAAAACTTACTTTTTTTTAGCAATTCAGCTTTATCATACACATCTGCATAATGTTTTGAATCAGGAAATATTTCCTTTACAGCTTCTATTTCACCCAAGTTTTCTGATATATGTGTCTATTGAACCAAAAGTAAATATATTTAAATTACAACCATATTATCAATAGAAAAGTGGCAAACGTTCTTGCAATAATACCAACAAAAGTAATGTGTGTTAATGGAAGAAAAGGAAAACTTTCATTTTATTATCTCTCAATGTAAAGTTTAAACTTTACATTCAGAGATAATAAAATTAAAGTTTTCCTTTTCTTCCTTATATATTTTCATAGTTAGAAAATGCTGACAACACATTATGTAAATACTACTTAATTTTAGTAAAACACATTATTTTAGAATACATTAATGACCCATTGAAGTTTCAATTGTAAAATTTCAAAGAAATTAATATATAACCATGACTAACACCTCTTACCTGGATGTGAACATCATATTTTTTAGCCAAGCCACCTAATTTCTTCATAAGTATTGAATCACAACTCAAGGCAAATCGAGGAGTAATAATAGGTTGAACAAGCTGGTTCTAGACAAATTAGAAAACAATTTAGGATAAAATAATATTCATCTGTCTGTATTTTAATAAAAGAAAATACTTACTTTTCGTTGCAAAACATTTTTGATAAAAAATTCTGTGTCAGTGACTGACTGCTCAGTCTTCTCATTGTATCCTCTATTCTGACATGTATTCATATTCACTTTGCCTACAAAACCTCGTTGTCCTAATTCTGTCATTAAGTCTACAAGAAGTAACGATGATTCTAAATGAATGGTAGCAAAATAACATGCTGTAGTTGTCCCACAGTTCAGAGAATGTTGCTGAAAAAGATCACAAATATATTCGGACATGAAGACATATTCAACTGGTATCATTATTCCCGTCATTGAAAGGCTGTTAATTTTTTTTTTTTTTGCTTACAATTTCCCCTTGTCTATATCATATGAAAATTAATTAATGTGAACATTAAGACACAGTTAAACTAAGACCAGCTTAACTAAGAAGTTTAGGAGATACAGCATAAACGGGACAAAACTATTTATCACTCCTACCTGCTTACTGTAAAACTGAGACCAAAGCAAACCTAAAACAATAAATCTTTTTGATAAGTTATTTAATTTTCCTCAATAATTGGATTAGAAACTAATTTTATAGGTGTAAATTATTTTTAATTAGTATCCATTTGAACACAGAAACATGAGGCCAGAGAAAACATTGACACATTGACATGAGAACACAGAAACATTTTCTTCAAGACTAAAGTGATTTTCTTCAAAGGTATTAAGAGCCAAAAGAAATATTTGCTCTTGAGATAATGTGAATTGTTTACATAATATCAGGCTTCCTGGACAATTACTATTATTATCAGGGCTCAGATTCTGATCTAAAAATTCTTTGAAAATTACCAATAAAATAACTTAAAAATTAGGAAAATTATCTAATTTTTTTTAAATACTCAAAAATGTACATCAAAATGTTTATTCAATGCGTTTTACAAGTAAACCGTAGCTCCAATCTTCCAACTGTCAGGTTTGAAAGGTCGAAGAAGTTACTGAAGATCCGTATAATTTTGAGAGTTCAAAAAACCAAATCAATTGCAATAGTGAATTTTTCAGAAAAAAAAACCTTGTTTTTGTGCGTGTGTGTCATTGTAAATTCATGAATAAATTCATAATCAATAGATAAATTTAATTGATTAATAATAATAATAAAATTGATAAATATAATAATAAATTGATAAAATTAATGGATAAATTCATGAAACATTCACTAAACAAAAAACATGAAAAGGAAACAAAATGCGTAAAAATGAAAATCCAGAAAAATTATCTAAAATTTGAAAAATGACAAAAAAATGAACCAATAACAATATATTTCTAACACTTATATGTCATGATAAACATTCATTTACCATTAAAAGATGACATAAGAATCTGAGCCCTGGTTATCTCAAACCTGATATCTTGAAATATGATGATTTATTCTTAAACATAAACCCACGTGTTTTTCAATGATGTTGTTTCCTTTCTTTCTTTATTTTTGGTGGGAGGAATAGGAAAAAGTTGGTGTGCCAGGTGTCCTGTTTCAATCGCATATTTTCCCAATATTTACTTTTAAGCTAACCAGAAACATTTGAAAGATTTTGAAAGAAGGCTGAGTGGACCATAGGTTTGCTCTGAATAGGGCAAGAGGATATTATCCCTGATAGGACATTACCAGATAAAAAACTCCAGCTATACAGAGGTTGGAACCCAGATCCCTCAGCTTAGCAAACGAGCTTTAACCCCTTTGCTGCCGTGTAAACTTTTTCACTGAATAAAGAGAAGCATTTTTGGAGATTAACTCTCTCATGATCAATGTAAAAAGGGACCACTTTGACAGTTACTGCTTGGCCTCTGCTGCCAACATATCTGCAGGTTATGTCCATGCACTCATTTTGTCAAGTTCATTTACAGTTAGCTCATTTGCAGATGGCTTCATCACCATCTCTTGAAATGTCTTTGGCATACATAATGAGGTTCATTTGTTTCCCGACCTGCCAAATGGTCCCTTCTTAGGGTAACTTCTCTAAAGAAGTATTTTATCTTTTGCTATTAGAAATTCACTAAGTACAATCAGCAGCTACCTGCTGGTGGGTGAACAAATTCTGATGACTTACAACAATTACTTACAAGTAATGAAGATTATACAAGGTAATACAATTTTATATATATATATATATATATATATATATATATATATATATATATATATATATATATATATATATATATATATATATATATATATATATATATATGGATATAGATATAATATTTCCCTTCAGCATCTCTCTATGATGCTATTTTTCCTAAAACCCTTAATTCTTTCTTACAAACAGCCTTTTGTTTTGGGAGAGAATTCACTCAATTCAGTAAACAGAAAGCACAATAATTAAAAGCAAATAATTAAAAACTTACAACAACATGTTTATAAACATTCCGAGCATGAACCAGATCTCCATATTGCTTTTCAAGAGGAAAAGTATAAGTCTCCAACCATTCCAGTAAAGTTTTATCATAGCCTAGTCCAGCATTTGGATACTGAGGGGCATGAATATGTGTGTCAATTAATCCAGGCATTATGAACTGGCTTGGGGACAACTGAATTATTTGCTTTTCTGAAATATTGTGAACTTCTTTCAGTTCCTGAAGACTTGGTGCCTCGCCAATATGTTCAATCTATTATTGAGGGAGAAAAACAAAAAGAAAAAGATATCAAGATAAAAAATACAGCACATTAATAAAATTATTTCTCACTCACTTTCCAAAACCACTATTATATTAATTTATTTATTTAAGCCTGTTAACAATATAGAAACACAGTTTGCATAGTTTGTATTGACATAGACTATTCATTTTTATATATAATACATTTCAGACCAGAGGTATACACAGTCCAAGTAAAGTACAGTTCAAAAATAAATTATTTACTATTATTTATTAAAATGAATGGAGTAAATTATGAATTTGAAACTTGCCTGAATTTTTATAATTGGTTCCTTTGAAAATATATGTGAAATTTTACCTCTAAATTTCTGATCTTCTACAAATAAAAAATGAAAATAATTTGTTTAGCTTTCACGTTATTTCTAAAAAAAATCAGCATTTACATTTTCTTCTCGTAGCTAAGTATCAGTCAAATGTGGGGTTGCCATATAAAGATTAAATACCTTACTGATTAGGTATTTCATCTTTGCCTTTTAATCTTTGTTGTCTTAATTTTAGTGTAAGAAATGGTTACAATTACAAATAAATGAGTGATTGGCTGAAACGAGCTCATCATTTTGGAATGTACAGGGCTGGATGAATGAATGAGTTAATTAACTAATTAATTGTTAATTGAGCTCATGATTTCAAAAGACGAGGCACTTGATTACATGATGAGAAGCAAAGAAACCTCGCAAACATCTACTTTCCCCACCCCTAATTCCACATGGATTGACTAGGATTAAAAAAATAGTCTTATCTATCCCTCACATTATGAGTTAATCCCTGTTTATTTACTATTATGTGCATCAAAAATATCAAATATTAAATATCTTGTTAAATTATAATTTGTTCTTTTAACTAGGTAGAAAAGCCACTTCCCCTAGTTGGGCTTTACTCTAGGGCTACCCCCTAGTGGCATTCTCACTATTCTGCATCTCGGTACCGTATAGGTTTTTCGTGTACTCTATCTTGGTGCCAACGGTAATTGATGCACTTCTATACATGCTAAAATATTCAAACTTGTACCAATTTATATAACATTATATAGAATTAAATTTATTTACAGAGCACATATGCACTCACAGGAACGTTTTGCAACTGTTAACACTATAATGAGACCAGTGGCAAGTATTATCATAAAAGAGACCAGCCAACACATGAGACAATATGGGCTTGTACTAAACACAAATTAAATCTCCCTACAAGATTAAATGGTCTTGCATGTCAGCCAACGTGTAAATGAAACATTCTGAATATCTTGAAAAAAAAGCATACGTCAAATTTAACCCCTATATCATCCACAAGGATAGCAAGCACACTTAAGCATTTATCTTAATTTTGAGACATTTCCATTACAGAACATTAGCTTTTTATTAGTTACTACAATCCAGTGCTTTACCAAACAACTCTATGTGTACTTTTCAAATGAGCAATTCATTGTATTATTTTGACACATAATGTTTGAATACCCCTCTCATTCTGTGTTTAATTTTTCATGAGTTGCCAGGAATTACAATAAATTAATGGTAATATAAGAGGCAATGATTGACATTTTCATAGTTCTATATTCTATCTCTTTTTCTTTTCTTCTTCTTTTTTTTCTTTCTTTCTTTCTTTTCTTTTTCTTTCTTCAATACACAAGTTTTATAGATTCTATATCCATTGCCACTTTAAACATAACAGTTTCCAATGAGATCGAACAAAACTATTTCAAATACCTCTGAATCATCAAAAGTATTTCAATGCAAAAAGTATTCTGGATAGGACGTTTGTGAGAAGAAGTGTTATAATAGACATATATTTTTTTAATAATATAATTGACAGATTTGGGTACAGATAGTCCTACATCACTGCTAACTGAAATAGAGTTCTAAGACAAAATGTTTTTAGCCCATAACCATAAGGAATGTAACCTTATTATATATAGTTACTCAGCCATATTTTCAAAACTTAATACTATTTACAGACACAAACTAAGAAGTTGAGAGCCATGTAGAAGGTAATATCACAATTTCCGCCAAAAAGTGGCATAGGACTATCTGATCTGCTCTTCAATTATTTATAATAGATATGTAACAGTTTTGAATTCAATTAGAATTTTACTTGATATGCACCAAAATTACAAAATTTTTCAGATTTCTTTCCTGTGAGGAAATGTTCTTTATTTTATCTTCAACATTCAAAAGCCACAAAGCACTAACTGTACATATCAATTCCATTAAGAGAGAGTCATAACTCCTTTTTTTTTTGTTAATATGCTCTTGTAAGTGTAATGTTATGGGAATACTTCACATATTCCACAAAATTTAACTTGTTGGCAATCCCTTCTGACTTCCTATGATTGATACCCACCTTACCATCATGTACAATAATGATATGATTCTGTAGAATGTTTATAGATTTAGAGTGATGTGAATGAACTATTGTGCCCATTACTGCAAACGGCTTGGATGTTTCCTGTAACAAAAGTGATAAGGGGAAGTAACTCACCTCGAAAACGATAAGCATAATACTGTTAATATAGGAATTGCGTTTAAATCACTAACCACGTTCCAGTACTCCATTTTTCCAGTTTTCAAATATCAAATTAATATTTAAAACTGCATAAATCTTCTGCTTTAACGTTTTCTCAAAATTAGGCGCGACTCAAAATTTCACAGTATTTTTAATACAGTTTATACAATAACAGTACAGAAACAGTAAAATAGTATACCAGGGTTCCGTTTTATATTTCACATTCGAACTTCGCGGTTAGCAAAACGTCCCTACCAATCGTGTTTACAGTAGTGCGGATGCGTCTTCTCAATACGAAATCTACACGTAAAACAGAAATAAATTCGAAGAGTGTACCAGCGGTATACTATAAGCACCTAATTCGACACGACGACAGAACGTAAGCGCCCAATACTCGACTGTTATTACCAGGAAATTACGAGGCAGTCATGTGACTCCTGCAAGAAAGTAGTATTCTGCCTTGTGCAGATTGCAGGCCCCATGTCTTGAACAAATGAAGATACAAGCTATCATCGAGAAGTGTGATGTGGTGTGAAGAGAGACAAGAGATAACAATAAGAGGCTACCTTATCAAATCCAACTGTTGTTTTGCTGTCCTAATCTTTATCTACTATTTATTTACTCTTTATTATGATGTAAGAAAATGTTTCTTACATCATGCTCATTTCGTCGTCCCTCTACTTCTTTCGTTAACGTGATTTGTACTGAACTGTGAATAATTCTGCAGTATCGGATCTGTTCGTACCATCTGCGTCTATTGAAACGAGTGCTGAACGAGTGCCAGATTTAAATTTCATTCCTATCCTTTGCTTATTGTTTGCTTCTTCCAGGAAAAATCAAACAATCTTTAAACTTGTTTTCTTGTGTACTTTATTCTATCGCGTGGTCAATTATTTTGACACTTAATTTCTGCTAAATCGTAGTGGAGTGATAGGTGAGTAAAATGTAGAAATGATTCACTTTCATCGTACAAACTTTGGTTAACTTGTGCCGGTCTCTATAATAGCGCAATTATTTTGATAGTTCCCCTACTGGCAGGGTTGCCATCTGTCCTCTTTTTTTTCACATTGTCCTCCCTCCTTTTTAAAAATTACATGGAATGTCTTCCTTTTTGATCTGTTGAATTGAAAAGAATACTGGCAATGGAGCAATTTGTTGGGGTCCGCATAAAATTATGCAGTGTAAGAATTTGGAAAGGATTCAGCGTAGAGCAGCTAAATTTACTTTCAGGGACAAGAAAACGGCAGGGTGGGATTCACTCGAAAACAGGCGAACATTGGCAAGACTTTGCGCTTTGTATAAAGCTTATAGCGGTCATCCAGCTTGGAAAGAAATTAAACGGCGGCTAAATATTCCTACGTACATCAGTAGAGGGGATCACAGGCACAAAATAAATTTAAGACCGTAGAGATTGGATGTCGGGAAATTCTCCTTCACAAATCGAACGATAAGGGATTGGAATAGATGAAAAAACCTTTGAACCCTTTCCTCGAAGCGTTCAACAGTTTAGGAAATTAATTTAGGGTATTTTTTTAAGTTCATGAGGTAGTTAACTAAGAATATTAAGTTATACAGTGAAGTGAGGTGTCGTGCAGTGTAGAGCAGAAGAAATAATGAAGGATATGTTTTTAGTGTTATAATGAATGAAGTATAGTGCAGTGCGGTCTTTATTGTATAAACACTCAGTGCGCCTTTAGATGATAGACGTTTCTTTTCTTTATCATGTAATTTAATGTTTTAAAAATCAGTGGGTTTTATATTATTATTACTGTTACTGTTATTATATTTAATATTATTATATTATTTGCATGACATTTATTATCTTATTTATGTAATTAACTGCCACCGGGTTACACCCAATTGCGGTTTAAATAAAATGTATCTTTATTATTTTAAAGTAATGAAATTAATTCAAGGGACTTCATGTCTTGAATATCTAAATTTTTACTCAAATATCGTAAATCGCCTAAGGATCTATTATGGAGGAAAACTAGAGGAGCTCGAGAATGGCACAGACTTTCTCGTAGTAAAGATTTTTAATTTCCTTGGTGTGTATTGGTACTGTACACTGTTGCCCTTCCTTCTTCCCTGCTGTCATCTATCGCCGCTCAGAATACATTTTTTCTGTAACTTTCTCAACTTCTCAGTTTTCTAATAGTAGATCTGAAATATTATATTAAGAACTTCAAAGAACCTCATTCTAGCTAGCAATTTTCGTTGAAAATTTTTGAGCTGTTTTTAAGAAAATGGCGTTAAGCGTTATTAAAAAAAACGAAATTTGAACTCTTACACAGGAATCTATTGAGTTTTTAAAAAACTTAATTTAAAGTCCTTGGAAGAACCTCCACTCACAAATTCAATTATGTATACAAATCCTTTGAAATGTGCATATTAATGCCGTGAGAGAGATTTAAAGAAAAATTTTATTTGTGTAATTTTTCAGAAAACAAAAGGGTACTCCAAAATGAACTTTACGTCATATTAAACAGTGCAATTAGCACTATCCATTGGAAAAATTTGAAGAAGAGATTTGGAGTTGTTTTTGAGAAAATGCCATTTGAGCGTTTCTGTAAATGCGGAATTTTGAGCTCATTTTCACAGAAAACTGTTGAGTTTTAGAGAAACTTTACTTGACATTATTTAAAGTTCATGTACTCATAAATACAATAGCCTTAAGAAATCACCTCTAATGTATTATCAAAGTGGGAGACAAGTCAAAACAATTACATTTTTGTAATTTTTGATAAAAAGAAAAGAATAGAGCAATATGGCGTCAGTGGAATCATGTAGGGCAGATTTGACAGTATTACTAGCAAAAATTTGGAGCAGATTTTTAAAAAATGGTGTTTTAATAATTTTTTTAAATTACAATTATTGCACGAAAATACTACAATTTTCAAAAACGTGTACCTTGATGAAAGAACTATTTATGCTCAACACATTTTAAGGCTAAATGAACCGAAAAATACTTATAGGAAAAATCAATAGATCGCAGCACTATCACAGGGAATTTACTAGATCGATAACGTCTGGAGAAATGGTCCGATTTTCGATCTGTAAACGGCATTGGACGCCTTTTTAAAATAGAATTTACGCTACGAAGCCACTTTTTCAAAAAAGATTTCCAATTTTTTTTTAATTTCTAAGAGTTCCGGCAAGAAATTAAAAAATGTGGGCTTATAGCGCGATGACGACGTGCTTCCTGAATACAACGCCGTGTCAATCATGCAAATCGGATGAATAGGAGCGGCGTAAAGTGAAATTTCGGGGGAAAAATACCTGACCCCCTCCCGCTCGACGCAGTTGTGTCACCCGACCCTTTTGGGGGCTCCCTCGACGCGGACGAACGGCCAAACCCGGCGGCCTGCGGCACGGGAGGAGGCCGTGCTCTCAGGCAGGCAAGCCGGGCAGTCGGGTAGCCTAACTGAGGCGGATGGTATCTAAACATTTTGACAACTAGAGTGAAAGCAACGCTGTATGTCTTCATGTAGCATTTGTCAGTGATCGCAGATGACAATACAGTGTGAGGAATAATACGTAATAATATAGAACATATTTTAGCACGAATGAATAAATTAATTTTTGCTCGGATACTTTGAAGTCAACTGATATGATTAAACATGTTCGATTTGTGTTCAAATACAAAATAATTATGTAGCGACGACGTTCTTGGGGCAATCACGATGTGAGCACGGGAGGAGGCCGTGCTCTCAGGCAGGCAAGCCGGGCAGTCGGTTTATGCTTTCGTCCCTTTCAATATCAAGATATTTTTCTCCACTTAACAAACTAGTGATGCTGTAACACAACTAAACGGTCTCATATCATCTGTAATAGTCGTATAAAACTATATATCGTGTTCACATATTTCCGTCTTCCTTCGAATACCATCAAAAAGTTATCTGAGGCATTACTCAAAATATCAATTCCGCTTTGGAAACTGATTTCAAAAAGAAAATTGAACTAATTGTGTAGATATCACCAATATTCCATGTCCTAACATCTTACTTTACATACAGTTTACTTCTATGATCTTCCGTTATCATTCCACTACCAGAAAGAATGAGCCGAAATTACGCACGAGCTCTTTTATCCTGCGACTCGATTTTTGATCTCAAAACGGCGTTTGTCTCCTTGATAGACTTCACCTGATGAATCGGTTTTCCCAAGTAAAATCGCCGAAGCTAATTTTAAAACTGTTTTCGTACTTTCGGACAAATTTGAAAAAGTGGTAAAATAGCGCGCAGGCCAGATGTCACCAGAATTCAACGCCATATCATACACTGAAATAAGATAAATAGAATTCTATCGACAAATGTAGAAAACAGAAAACCTTCAGTAACGTTAACATTCTCTTTCGCGGCACTGCCCGACGATCTCTTGGCTAGAGTCTAATGGCTGGATTGTAATGTCATTACATATGTTTCTGTGTACTGTTCTGAAATTTGTGATCTTGGAAAATTGTTGAAATCTTAAAAATATCTAAATATTTTTTTATGTATTTTACACATTTTGCTGATTCTACAATTTTTTACAAAGTTGCCAATTTTCTTGAAATTATTAAGTTTGAAAAACGTTTTCTTTTAAATTTGTTGTGATTTTTTAGCAATAACCATATTTTGTCTTAAACTAATTCAGAAATGTCTCACCTAAAGATATTGAAGAAAAAAGTTTTTTTCTGCTCGTCCTTGAGTTTTCTACGTGCGTACCATTGTTTTAATTGCTAACAGAGATAAATAAATTCTCTTACACAAACAGTAGGCAGGAAAATTATTTATTTTTAAATTCGATTTAATGAATATTATATTAATAGAATTTAAAATTGTTAACATTTTACTTTCTTCCTCTTCTCAATCCCCTTCTCAATCTAAGAAGAGAAAGTTATGTAATCGTGCACCGTAAAACTCTTATTGCCGGACCCTGGTAACGTAAAAGTGGATAAATTCCGTTGCTATATAATAAATTACTTCTTCTAACTCGTGGTGTAGCGAGAATGCATATTTTATGGGTCCTTGATACCTAAAAATCGATTGACGCCAAAACGTGTCTGTCCGTTTGTGGTCAACGCTAACGCCTAAACCGTTTTGCCGATTTTCTCCAAAATTGTTATTCCCCAATCCACCTGAAAGAACCTGAGCCTTTGGGAGTTTCGAACGGATATTTTGATTTTTGATGGTACTTTACATTAAGTTTCAAAACCATTTTCAAAATCTTCTCAAAACGTCGCCAAATTATTTGATTAAATTTTGTCCTCGGGTAGCGTACAGAACGCAAGAGAAATGTGCAATTATGGTGTTTGTTGACATCCCTTATTTTTAGAAAATTGCTGACGTGCAATTTTTTGGGCGTCTTCCTACAACTATAATATTGATATATTTTTTTCCATACTGAAATCTGTTCTGACAGATCTGGAAATAAGATCATGTACAATGGTTGAAAAATATGAGTTTTGTTCGTGCAATTTGGGACAAAGTAAAGGCAATTAAAACAATTGTAACTTTTTATCAAAACGAGCTCCAAGTTTTTTGTTTAAAGGCTGTAAAATATGTTGCTAGTCTCATTTTCGCCCAACCCGCCGTATTTGCGAAGATTGCAAAGGTCATGTACAGTTTATTGCAAAACCGCGTTGTTTTAGAGTAATTTGGGAATAAAATTGATGTATATATTTTAAAAAATCTAAAAAAACACTACAATTTTTTCTACGGATAGAAGGGACGCTTAAAAGAATTCCCATTTTCGTTTAAAAATTTTCGAAAATTGCAAATTTAGAAATAATGCCAGAAAGTACGTGATGTTATATCATCGCTAGCTTGTATTTAAAATTGTATTGTAAGGATACTTACACAGTGTAATTGTACTAAATGTTTTATAATGAATTTGATGTACATATTGCAGGAAAATCTGATTTTACATATTCGTTTTTTAGCTTTTCCTTAATATTTATGTTCATTTTTGATTTATATATATATATATATATATATATATAGTTATTGTTCAGAAATTTGCATGACTGTCAATTAATTTTTTGTAATTGGAAAACCTTCCTACTACATTTTGAGTATTTCAAGTATTTTAAATGTATGTATTATTCGAATCAAAAAGTAATGTTTTTTGAGTATGCATTTAAATACTGATTTACAAAGTTTTAGGGCAAAATATTTCAATAATATTAAATTTTAAGTAATTAAGTCTCGCTCAAGACGCGAGAAAAATAAGCAAATTTTGGCAGATTCGACAGTGTCACACACAGTTTCGCAGGTGTCAGATATGCCTAAACACCTTGTTTGGTCACAGAGAAGACCAAAAGGAAATTAGCAATTGTGAGAGACAATTATGCTTTATAATTATTAATTATACAGTATTATGTTGTACATAACCATCAATTTTAATAAATGGATAGATCTTGGCCGTGACTATTTTATATTGTCAACGTTCATTTCAGTATACTATATACTATTCTTTTAATGAAATGAGATAAATTTAATAGGTAAGCTTTGTCAATTAAATTTTGGTAATGTTTTGAAAGTCTTCACATCGTGATTGCCCCAAGGACGTCGTCGCTACATAATTATTTTGTATTTGAACACAAATCGAACATGTTTAATTATATCAGTTAACTTCAAATTATCCGAGCAAAAATTAATTTATTCATTCGTGCTAAAATATGTTCTATATTATTACGTATTATTCCTCACACTGTATTGTCATCTGCGATCACTGACAAATGCTACATGAAGACATACAGCGTTGCTTTCACTCTAGTTGTCAAAATGTTTAGATACCATCCGCCTCAGTTAGGCTACCCGACTGCCCGGCCTGCCGAGAGCACGGCCTCCTCCCGTGCCGCAGGCCGCCGGGTTTGGCCGTTCGTCCGCGTCGAGGGAGCCCCCAAAAGGGTCGGGTGACACAACTGCGTCGAGCGGGAGGGGGTCAGGTATTTTTCCCCCGAAATTTCACTTTACGCCGCTCCTATTCATCCGATTTGCATGATTGACACGGCGTTGTATTCAGGAAGCACGTCGTCATCGCGCTATAAGCCCACATTTTTTAATTTCTTGCCGGAACTCTTAGAAATTAAAAAAAAATTGGAAATCTTTTTTGAAAAAGTGGCTTCGTAGCGTAAATTCTATTTTAAAAAGGCGTCCAATGCCGTTTACAGATCGAAAATCGGACCATTTCTCCAGACGTTATCGATCTAGTAAATTCCCTGTGATAGTGCTGCGATCTATTGATTTTTCCTATAAGTATTTTTCGGTTCATTTAGCCTTAAAATGTGTTGAGCATAAATAGTTCTTTCATCAAGGTACACGTTTTTGAAAATTGTAGTATTTTCGTGCAATAATTGTAATTTAAAAAAATTATTAAAACACCATTTTTTAAAAATCTGCTCCAAATTTTTGCTAGTAATACTGTCAAATCTGCCCTACATGATTCCACTGACGCCATATTGCTCTATTCTTTTCTTTTTATCAAAAATTACAAAAATGTAATTGTTTTGACTTGTCTCCCACTTTGATAATACATTAGAGGTGATTTCTTAAGGCTATTGTATTTATGAGTACATGAACTTTAAATAATGTCAAGTAAAGTTTCTCTAAAACTCAACAGTTTTCTGTGAAAATGAGCTCAAAATTCCGCATTTACAGAAACGCTCAAATGGCATTTTCTCAAAAACAACTCCAAATCTCTTCTTCAAATTTTTCCAATGGATAGTGCTAATTGCACTGTTTAATATGACGTAAAGTTCATTTTGGAGTACCCTTTTGTTTTCTGAAAAATTACACAAATAAAATTTTTCTTTAAATCTCTCTCACGGCATTAATATGCACATTTCAAAGGATTTGTATACATAATTGAATTTGTGAGTGGAGGTTCTTCCAAGGACTTTAAATTAAGTTTTTTAAAAACTCAATAGATTCCTGTGTAAGAGTTCAAATTTCGTTTTTTTTAATAACGCTTAACGCCATTTTCTTAAAAACAGCTCAAAAATTTTCAACGAAAATTGCTAGCTAGAATGAGGTTCTTTGAAGTTCTTAATATAATATTTCAGATCTACTATTAGAAAACTGAGAAGTTGAGAAAGTTACAGAAAAAATGTATTCTGAGCGGCGATAGATGACAGCAGGGAAGAAGGAAGGGCAACAGTGTACAGTACCAATACACACCAAGGAAATTAAAAATCTTTACTACGAGAAAGTCTGTGCCATTCTCGAGCACCTCTAGTTTGAATATACTTTGAAAATAGCACTGCAAATTAATTCTAGTAATCAGGTTTTTCTACAAAGCATTCATAAAAAATGTCAATATCCAAGTTTATGTATTTTATGATGTAGAACACAATTATAAGAATTACATGAACAATGTATTATAATGATCCAAGTTCATTTTTAAGCTTCTTATTTCAGTAATTTTAACAACACTGATATTATTACTTGGGTAGAAGAATCATGACTAGTCTAAACATACGAGCTAATACAATTAGTATGCGATATTAAGGTACAATAAATTCATAATTTCTTCAAAAGGAAAATATAACTAAATAAAGCAATGTCAAAATTATAGTTGTAAAAGGAACACACAAAATATGTTAAAATGTTTAGTTTTCTTATGCATATATTTGGTGTATATTCTTAGCTAAAGAACCTGTCAAATATTAAAGTCACAAATAATACCTCAAAAAACTTCACACAAAACTCCACAATGCTTGCATATAACTATACTTAATACTACATGTGTCTTACAAGAGATTTAAAGGAATCATCCGATCTCCAGAACTTACAAATGTATTTAAGAAACTGATGCCTTAAAAAAAAAGTTTGGAAATCATTTTTAATACTTTGTCAAACAATGCTTCCATTTCGAAACATATCTAAGTAATTTCAAAATCTTAAGACAGAGAAAAATATTTTAAAATATAAAAAATATTTCATTTTTGCAAAAACAATAGTTTAAAAGAATCTATACACAAGAACTGGAATACTTTCTAGGCAACCATTACATCTTACCTTTCTTTAACTCACTCATGAAAAGTCTCAATTATCAATATTCAACAAATTGTGATATCTCTTTCTTATAGGTATTGTACAAACAATTATAATCTATTCTTTTTCAATTCATTTGTATTATATAAAAATTCAATAGTTTTACACGGATTATCATTCAAAACTAATAATATATACAGTGCATCATAAATTAGCTTTCAAACTTATTTTCTTCTACAATCATGTTTTAACAGCCTTCTACGTCATTGCACTCTTGCATAATTTTATCACATTGTAATACCTTGAAAGATAAACTATAATTTAATGAATTTCTTTAAATTCATAATAAAATTACATAATGCCAGAAATACAAACTTGGTCGTGTAAAAATCAATTAAAAAGGATGATCTTCAATATATATTATACAATGAACAGACTGTCATTTACTCTAAAATCGACTCATCCATTCAATCATTATGCACTAACTGAAATAGAATGATTTTGATGATCACCTGAATATACCAAACTGATGATTAAAATATGTCTGAAAGAGTTAAAACAACTTTCTAGAGGAATAATTAACAACTAGTACTAAAATGAATAATCAACAACTTCAACAAACAAGTTCTCTCTTATTTTGATATGAAATAATCACTCCTTAATTGTGAACTTCATCACTTAATATTCCATAGTAAATTTTAATGGCAAGATTTCACCTGACTACCTCTAAATATCAAGATTTGCTTATATAAACAATACTAATTGTTTTCACAATAATAATGTACAAGTTATATTTTATCATAGCAGTGTCCATGACTTGAAAAGATTGCAAATACATTGCATTTATATACCTTAAAAATACTAACTAAATGATAAACGTTCATGTAGATTATGCTATTACAAAAATAAAATATCAAACTAACACCTCTCAACTACAACACCTGTAGGCCTATATATTTGTCACATCCATAATAAATTAGGAAGCTTGAAAGGTGGCAATACTACTTTTAGCATCTAGACAAAAGTAGAAAGGAAAATCCATTATGTTGCCAATAGAAACATTATCTTCCAAGTTGTTTACTTCACAATTATGAAACATGTAGGCTGTTTCTGACATAAAGAGAAAGGGACTGAGAAATCAATGAGATGATTTTAACGTAAATAAACTCACATTGGTGAGAACAACAGCCAATAATAAAATTAGTTGCGAGAAAATTGCCCAAGAATGTCATTTCATTATCCATAGCATCAATTATAAATAGCATTAAAACTGCAATATATTATGCTATTATTTATATAATATATAAATGCTATATGACATGCAGGAAGTTATGGGCCTTGTAGTTATAATTTCCCTACAGATAATCTAAAACTTATAAAATGAGAAGAGGTAATGGAATAATTAATTGATGATCAAAATAAATAAAATAACACCATCAAGAGACTTCTTTTGTGTAACAAACCATTTCAATATTTTCCAAATTATTCAGATTACTTCCATTTCATTTCTTTCCACAAATCTTTGACCCTAGTGAATAAGCTGATAAGTCAAAAAAACTTAATTTTACAGGGGAGCAAAAAACAACTTTAAACTAATGCTATAAATAAGGGATTAATGATATTTAAACAAAGCCTACATAAAAATAGTTTTGTTTGAATATCGCCTTCATTTAAATATTATTAATTCCTGAATTAATTCATTTAAACATTGGTTTTTGCTCTCCTGTAAAATTAAGAGTTTATGACTTATCAGCTTATTCACCAGGATCAAAGAAATAATGTAGACAATTTATAAATATTGAAAATAACGGATGCATTTTTTTTCCATTAGTTGGACTCTTCTACACAAATTTTGGGTAACAACATCTGTTCCATTCACACAATGTTTCATTGCATTAAAAAAATACATGAATTTATTTAACAGACTAACGAACTGGCAACCACCATTTATAACAATTTGTAATTTTGGAAGTTACTTTTTAATCATATATAATAAATCAGACTCATTTCCAATTACAATCAGACTGTTATGCAGTTTGACATTTCCAATCTACCAGTGTGAAATTGTTTCGTATTTTCTTTACATTTAGATATTGAAAATAAGGCCACTCAATCTCCCCCTTTACATTAGAATTTCATTCCATATTTCAATTTAGAAAAAGGGAAAGTAGAAAATAAAATAAAAAGGACAAATAAATAATTTTCTTTCTGCTGTATTACAGAAAACAAACTATACTTTTCTTCAAAGTTAATACAACAATGACCAATGAACTATTGATTCCTAACACATTCCTTTCTTTTTGATACAACAGTCAATCAAGTAAATGAAATAATTAGATATTTAATTAACAAAGAAAAGTGTTAATTAAAGTGTTCCAGATTTAAAATTCTTCTCTCTTAGTTTGATACTGATAAACTGTATCTTGTTAATACCTCCAATGTTATGTAGTTCAAATTTGCAATTTCTAGTTAAAAGATCATGTGTAATGTATACTTATTAACCTTTAAACTTGAGATTAAATTTTTTATTGTGCTATCAATAACAGAATTATACATTTTGTAAAGGCTTTTCACAACTAATAATTAATACTTCCAGTACAATTAGTACTTTCAGAAAACTACTGCGTCCGAAATGAATGTGAACAAATTAGTTTCTTTCAGCATAAATTGACGTAAACCAAGTTTACACAGGTTGAAATTAGCACACTTTCTACTCTCACTGCTTATTACTTTTATTGCACTTTTGTAAAGACTAGAGAGATAGAAAGAAATGTTCTAAAATATATTCTTCTGATTCAGTTCTCAGAAATCCCTTTACACATTATTTAATTGAATGCATTAACTAAGGAGTAACATGCTGGTGACTTCCATTCACCAGTCTGATTGTATGCTCTCTCATTCCTGGAAAAGTCATAATTCCCTGCACCACACTCAAGTGTTTTTCTGTAAACATCTACTGTGTCTGCAGTGTTTTTTGAAAATGTTCAGAGAGTCCTTTTTGATATTTGTCTTCCAACAGACTGCATTGCCTGAATATTTTTCATTTCACCATAGTACGTAAGTGGCTTGCAAGTAAAATCATTACGTGCAACTACTTTTTGTTACTGTTTATATTTCTATATTGGATCTATTTAATCTATGTTTAAAGTAGTTTTGGTTTTAAGCTGTATAAATGAATGGAAGGGAGAAAATTGGTTGCAAAAAGTAGGTGTAGCAAATACTGTTAACACCAGGAAACCCAAATATCGCTATGAAGTGTAATAGTCAACTCCGCTTATAGTGAACCAAAGTCAATGTTCCCGTTTCACTTACATTACAAACAAGCATAAGAAGTTTCGGTTATAGCGAACACTGAACCTTGGATATAGTGAATGTAGGAAATACGTCCTGGAAATTAATTCCCTACAGGAAAAAAATGTTTCGCCTCAGTGCCACAAATTCCAACACTAGGCAGCTTGGAAAAATATCTTCGCCCAAAGGTTATAATCCATAAGTTTCCCTTGACATGGAGATAGTGGACCAGGAATGTTTTATTCCGCGATAGTTTCATTAGCCACTTGCACCATGCCACTACCAAAAGGATCTCCTATATTATTAGGCGAGTAAAAGGATCTTCGGAGAGTGGAGCAGTGTTCCAACAGTGCAAGAGGCCTTGAAGGGTGTCAAGACTGCATTATGTGCGTCTCAAGACTGTATTACTGAATTATGTGCATTACACACAGACAGTCGACGATGCAGAATCAAGTACGGAGAAAGCACAAACTCGAGACATTACTAATGAAAAATGTACAAAGCAAACAATTGAAAATAATTTAAGAACAAATAAAGATATTGAAATTTTCAGTTGGTTCTGTTAACATATTTTGCTGAATCTCTATATTAATAAAACTAATTATTGTGGAGAAATTCTACTTAATTTTGACATCAGATATAGTGAACCTCTGATAGAATGAAACAAAAATGTTAGTCCCCAGAAGTTCACTACAACCAGAGACCACTGTATATGTTCTAACATTATATGTCAACAACATTCACAGAGTATAAAAAAATATGTAAAGTCTGACAACAAAGATGTGATCTATTCAGAATAAGACAGTAATTTTTCAAATTATTTTATGTGTAGCCTCACTTCATGATTAATTTTTACATTTTATATTTTAGTTTCATTTTGCAAATTATTAGTAATTCATGACTTTCTGTTGTTTCTATCAATACCCACAAAATCTATTTTAACATAATTATTCCAATTACTAACTCAAAATTCAAAACAACTGAATGATGAATGGAATTCACTGCATGTCACATTTCACTTGCAAAATGCACATACTCGGGTTAAAAATTTTATTTCTTACAGAAAAGAAAATTTTATTTCTTAGAAAACACCTCAAAGTGTTGTCATCACATCAAAACAACAAAAGTCTAATACCATCTAACGCTGTACATTTTCTCAATCTGTCAAATTTATTTCACACATGATAAAAAATATATTTTAAATAATCATGAAACAAAATGAAGTTCAGTTTTTGTGCACCATGTATTTGTTTTCCTGCTGTAAAATTATGAAAAGAGATGTTTGTTTCATAACAAAGTGATATAAAAGTGCAAGTTACTGGAAGAAATACAGAATCTATGGTTACAGCTACAAGACTACAAACGTACAATGCAATAAAAGAAATAAACCACAAAAAAAAAAACAGTTTTGGTAGTTCAAATATTTTCTTACATCAGAATAATTCAACATTTATCAAATATCATTTCACGGGTCATTTTGCCTACTTTGTAATATTCCATATCGCCAATCAGCAAGAACAGCGACACAACTCAAAATTTTTCATACAAATTTTAAGCCAGGAAAGTGCAATAGATAAATTTCCAAAACATTTTACTAGAGGGCCACATGTGTCTACAGTTTTGGTAGTTTGAGACAACACTTACAGTATACCCGCTTATTCTGGATATAATACACTTGTGCTACGAAAAGATTTGTTACTATCCAGTTAAGTGTCGCATCTTTAATTGTGTCAGTATTCCTCTCTCAGGTAAATAAAATGTATATTTATTGTCATTTTTAAAAATAATAATATATTTGAGCTGTCTGTGTTTTAAAATAGAAAAGTAATATTTTTTATATACAACATCATCAATATCATGATATGTCTTTCACATCATTATTATTTTGAAAATTGTAAAAATGTTTGAAAAGGCACTTTTTAAAGAGAGAGAGAGAGAGAGAGAGAAGGGAAGAATTGAGAGAGAGAGAGAAAGAGAGAGAATGAGAGAGAGAGAGAATGAGAGAGAGAATGAGAGAGAGAGAGAATGAGAGAGAGAGAGAATGAGAGAATGAGAGAATGAGAGAATGAGAGAGAGAGAAAGAAAGAAAGATCAAATAAAACTGTATCAAGTGGTTCTTTCCTCTGATGTCTGGTAATAACTAGGGGGCGGATTTTAATGAAATATTTTTTTTCTTTTTCTTTTCACTTCAGAACAATGCTGTTTAGTATAGAAATTCATTTAATGTAGTGACAAAAGGAACTGACCCATTTTTATAGGTCATTATTGTGCATTTTTTGCCGATTTCAACTAATAATCCAATTTTTATGTCATTTTTAATGCATTTTTTGCTGATTTCATCAATTTTACCGTAATTTTTAATGCTACATGCTTCAAATAATATTTATGAGATGCAACAAATGTTCTTCACAGAATGACTCAGTAGCCTCTATGATTTATTTGTTCAGAAATTGTTTTGGCAGCTGTTGTGATGCAATTCTTGTAACGTATATCAGCACCATTGCTGGTTCGGCCGATTTTGGGATAACTCTAAAGACAGATTTCCTGGTAAAGAACAATCAAAACCAAAAGTTTTCAAGCAGAGTTCACTTGACCGAATGGATGAAGCCTCGATTATGTCAATAATGTATCCAACAACTAGAATTGTTCATCCGAACTGGTTATGCTAAGATTTTTTATGTCATTTTCTTTGTTTTTTACGGCATTTTTAAAGCGCTTTTAAGAGCATTTTATTGATCATTTTTTAAGTTGTTTTAGGTCATTAAAATCTGCTCCTAGAAATAACAGTCCATTTTCTTTATTAACAAGAAATAAGATTCTCCATTAAACAACCATCCCTCTAAGGTAAATGATGAGACCACTTTTCATAGGAACTAAATTACATAAAATAATTATTAACACAATATAAATTATAAATTTAAAGGTATAAAATTAAAAAAAATATTAAAAGAGCATTATAATTAACTTTTTTAACTATCAAAATTATCATTAATAAAAAAATTGATAAAAAAGAACTTCTATTTCCTTAAATAAAGAAATCATTAAAAACAAACTACTTTTCTTTAACATTAATTGTTTTCAAACAAGATACAATCAATAAGACTTTTTGAATACAATTGAAGAAGCCAAGTCTCATATAACTTTCATCATATTTGGCATATATCATATCACAAGTTTCTTAAGATTTGTTAAAAAAGAACCTTTATATTTCCTTTTTTTTCTTTCTTTCCTGCAGCCTCCTACAGAGACTCTTTGGGGGGTCCCTGGTCCACTTTTTATGCACAGGCCCTTATAAAATCTTTCACTCTATTATTCCCTAATTTTCACTTAGGAATGGTGAAAAAATCTAAAATTAATTTTTTAATCAGAAAATGATATCCGTTGACATTTGTTAAGAAATAATTTCAATATAACTTATACTTACTAAGAAAATTTTATGTAGTACTTAATTGAGAATATTGAGACACTGTAATGAAAGAGAAATCACCCAAGAGAACTACTCTAGTATTTTACATTTTCAGTTTTATACCCAAAATCACAAAAGAAGATCTGTAAATAAAATTAAAGACGCTACACAGAGACCCTTAACTGGCAATAACCTTAATTACAAACAAAAGTATTGACTATCAATAATAATATGCACTCATTTACAATAGCAAAAACCTTTTTTTCTTACACTGTGAAGACATTCAACAATTTCTGAAATTATAAAAGTTAAAAAAATTTTGTAATGATCCTTTATTATTTCCATTATATTTCAAAGAAAGGAAAGACTTGAATTGCATTATACTGTACATTAAGCTGTATTGTTTGTGTAATTGTTTGAACTGCAGTGTAATTGTTTACACTGTACATGAAGCAAAGACAAAAATTACCAAATTAGTAAACAGAGAATATAATATTTTCAAGTCATTTGAAAGACTACTAATTGCACATTAATTTGTTATTATTTAAAATAAACTTTTCACGTCTTTCATGAGAAAGAAAGTCTCTACAGTATAATAGCTAGCAGCAGGGACTACTAGCAATGAGAATATCGAATCACTTCTTTCTCAGGCTTATTCTTGACCTAAGGGAGTTTTGTGGTCTGTAGTCTCATATAACCATTCTTGCCTATGGGAACGAGAGAGAATAAGCAGAATTTGACAGTTTTTCATTACTTTTCTCTTTCTTTCTTTCTTTCTGTTTTGCTACCTCTGCAGGGGGCCCAGAACAGCCGCTTTGTGTTTAATCTGGGCCTGAAGTCTTCTGAGTATAATCGGTAAGAGGAATCTATTGAGTCCTTCTTCTGTCACCTTTAATCTATATCAGGTTTTTACTCCATCAAGGTGGTGAATGCTTCACACCACAAGAAATACATGATAGAGCAAGAGAAACATTGCCTTGGAGAATCTTTGAAGAGTTAATTTCAAACAGAAGTGTGACGTGTACTTTATGGAATATTATATATGAAATAGGTTTTGAAGTCGACAGTTGCCCCTCTCCCCCTCCTTCCCCCTTGGCTATATCCAAGAGTCCATGATGTAAAATTCTTTCTGTTGTCTATAGTGAGTTACAACCCTCTTCTATTGTATTTTAAGCTATCCTATAATCGGTCTGAGTCCCTTTGAATATAAAACTTTTGCCCATTCAGTTTCTGATTTTGCACACATATAGAACTCCCCCCCCGCCAGGTTTTATACCAAAGTTGGTCCCATACTGATGGGAATGATGGGAAATCACAGGATGAATTGTATGTAGAATTGTAAACTAGTATAAATAAAATGTTTAGTTATTTTCAAGTTTTTTAAAATTGTTTTCTTACCCTATTATTATTGTAATTATGGTCCAGTTTAAATAAAAATTGTGTAGTATTTGGTTAAGAAAAATAATTTTTGAATTAAGAAAACAGAAATTTTAGATCAATTAAAAGAGGTTTTGCAATTAAAATAAAGATTTTTAAAAAATTGTAAACCCTTTTTTCGAAAGTAAAAAACTTCAAATTTTCATTTCCCTCTTCTGCAGAACATGGGATTTTTGAGTCATGTCATGATTCTTGCTGATAGGCAATACCAACAACAGCCTTATAAAAATATATACATTGTATTAAACAAGATTTTAATATATAAAAATATTCAAAATTTAATTTTCCATTCATAATCAAGCAAAATCCAGCTAATGCAAGCTAAACTGTGAGTTTTGATTTCACAATCCATAAACAAATTTAAAGAAATACTTTATATCTATAAGTTGTAATATCACATTATACTGGGTATATTATGAATATGTACATTATGTGTATATTAATACACATGCACTATATTACATAATATTACACACATTTAAATTATACTTAGAACTAAAATCTTCACAAGCTATATTTTCTCAAACATTTAATTCTCAAAACATGTGTTTGATTACCAAGTCTACAACTATTTGCATTTCTCATACTCATAATCATAATGTAATATTAGGAATATTCTTCACGACAAAAAAGGAGAACCATATTTTATATTACTTAGAAAATGAAAAAAAAAATCCTTTGGCATATCTTTAAAATGTCAGCAACTTTCTCAGCAGATAAGTAAATGCCACAACTAAAAATGATAATATATGTAAAACATTATAAATTTAATGTGACTGTTTCATTTGAAACCAGTGACTTCAAAGAAATGAGGTAATGCTCAATAAATCGCGTTCAGCCTCCTCAATAAAGTTCAACCTACTGAGACTTCTTGCATCATTAGCAACAAATCTAAAAATGCACTGAAAATGAATAAAAAATCTTACTACAGTGAAACCTCAATAACTTGAATTACTCAGTAACTCAGATGTTTTTAATTTGCTTTTACCATTCCTGAACATTGTTAATTACAATAGGAACCAAAGTATCTAACATCACCAGGAACATGTAAGTATGGTTTATATCTGCAAATAGAGAAAAGAAACATCACCATGTAAATTTTCTGAATTTCAATCCTCAGCATTATTGCTCTTGATATCTTAAAACAGGGTTGTCCAACTGGCTGCCTGCAGTGCCATTTATTGTAACCCATGAAAGGTTATTAGTCAAAATCCCTTTCATTCGTGTCGGGTGAAAACATTGAGTGCCTAGCACACACTCCTTGCTGGGGTCAACATCCCCTTTCATAAAAAAATAAGTTACATTTAGATTTAAGAATTTTCTTCTACTAAATTCAGAAATTGAAAATCATCCCAATGTGTTTCACTGCATACTATCTGATACAAAGCTTGGTTCCACTTCCCACTCCCTGTTTCAGAGAAGCCAGGTAAAGTACCAAGAACAACAATACTGAGAATTCAGGTGTGAATCACCTGAGTAATGAAAATATTGCCCGCAACCATATTAAAGGTTTTAGTTGTGGCTCTTGAGGCCTTCCAAGTTGGACATCCTTGTCTTAAAACATTCAATAATTTGAAACAAAGTTGTGTTATTCCCTTGCTAGTTTCAAGAGATTGAGGTTCCATTTCATTTAACTAATTTTTTTGTTTAAACAGTATGTTTAATTGTAAATACAATAAAATGGAGAGGGGACTTCTTGAAAGAAGTTTTAGTTGTTTTCTTTCAACCTTTGAAAAACTGCAAACTGTTACCTTTACAATTAGCACCATAAAGTACATCAACTGAAAATAGCTTGCTGATGGCTAATCATCAGCTCTAGAGCAGATATTTCATATGTCATCCCTGGTAATCCTCCACACTTGGAAATATCAGGTGCAGGCATTAAGGTTGGAGCAAACACTGTGCTCAAATTATGAGCTGTCATTTTATTAACATTATGCTGTTCCATCACTCTGAAACCCAGAAAACATTTAAGGATTAACTTAAAAAATACTGGTATTGCTCACGCAAGTTTTCTTGAAACACAAACTCCCTAGCGCTCACCCAACACTCCATAGCATGGCCCAATGAGATACTTAGGTTCGACTCGAAATGGCACGTACCAATTTACAATGCTGGCAACCACCCCTCATACTTTCAAAACAATTGTAGTATTTGGCACACTTTGACACGTTAAGTTTATGTCCACAGTTGGCACAGCATTTTAAGCTGTGATGTAGCCAAAGCCCTCCTCTCCCCACACCAACTAACGTGAAATATCAAGAAAACTTGCGCATATAGTACATTGATCTGCATTTTTCAATGAGTGTTGAATGTTAAACTGTACACCCTCACATAAAAGATTGAATACAAAAATGTACCAAAGTAAAAATTAAGTTCAAGGATTGGGATAGAATAGTGATTATGTCTGCGGGAGTTGGGTAATAGCAGTATGGATTGGCATAGCAAGTCTAATAAAATGTCTTATTAAAACAAAAAAATGGAAAGAAAACAAAAAGGAATTTTACTGCTGGAAAAATGGAAGAAAAAGGAAAATCTACTTATGTAATTATTTTCCAAGACATATATTTCCATAACCATTGTTTTAACATTATTTTCTTAATACATTCCTAGTAATAATAAAACATTAAATTAAATATTTACAGCAATTTGGTTCAATATCTCTTAGAACATTAAAAAAAAAATTAAAAATATACATAATCATTTACCATTAAATAACTACAAACTACCATTAAATAATTACAAAATTTAACGAAATTTTCAAAAATCTTAACAATTTTTAAAAGAAATTGATATTGCAATTGTCATAGATTATATTATATCCACAAAATAAATCTAGTATTGACCAGATACCTGAATAAATGTTCCATTAGAAACTTCAAAGTGTTGTAATGAGCCGTTGGTAGTAATGTTAAAGCATCCTTAATACCGGCGATTTGTTCATGCAGTACCCGGTGCTCTAAAAGATAATTTAAAATTAACACCAAAATTACATCTTTTTATCTTAATGATATATGTCTCATCTATCAATTTCATTAAAAAATAATGAAATATTTCAGATATTTTATGTTTAATGTTAATAGTTTTTTAAAATATGAACATACCTTATGAGGGGAAAAGAAGTAATTCATTCATGGTATGTAATATGAAAAACAAAAATAATCAAGAAGCAATTCCTTACGATTTTATAAGGGAAAATAGATCGACTATTTTTTATAATGTAAAACAGTCATACATACAATTTTAGTTGCTACAAGAAAATGAATCAATTAAAACAAATTTATGATTAGTCTGGATAACTAACAGTCCAGCTAAGTAATAGTGGGATTGGATAATGTGAACATTCCCTTCAGTTGTGAATTTGTTTTTAGCATGGAGCTAAGTTCAGAGCATTTACTTGCCATGATCTTCAATGGTTTTAACGATGATGGGAGTGCTAAAGAATTCCTTTATCATCTGCTCAGTTCATTCTTTCCCATTCATCTGATCATTTTTCAAATTCATCATCTTAGACATGATGGATATGGATGACAATTCAAGGCAGTCTTCTATACTACTAACAGCTAAGTTGAAAGAAACATCTTAGCCTTGTGAAAGACAGGATAATACATATAGCATTTTGCAGATTGAGCAGACCTTAAATACTGATTCTCTGAAGTCAAAAGTTTTGCTAGACGAGTTGTGAATTAGGATGGTCTCTTAATCAGTGGATTCTAAATCTGATTCAAACACAATCAAGTCGTGTGAACTAATGCTAAGATTTTAAGAATAACACAAAAATACAAGGTTTGATGTAACTTCAGACAAAATCATGGACATTATTAATTGATCCTGTCACTAAACAATAATCAACAACCTCATTCTTTCTGATTAGACTTTACTAATGAAAGGGAGAAGACTGCAACAAAGAAAATTACTTATTTTTTTACGCCAATGGTCTTGCATTAATTGCTGCAAAGGAGGAACAAAAACAAATGGCACTGCACAGCTCTGATCTCCTTACAGTCTTCAAGAACATTCAAACGGAATTTGAATGAAAGAAATGATTTTGTGCTTTGCTTCACCATCATGAACAATATACTTGCTCACAGAGCATTCTCCTAGTTTATTCTAGCTCTAAAGAAGATAAAATGATAGTCAAACATCAAAATCACAGCTTCCAATGCAGTGTCATCCAGACAGCCAAAAGCATTCGCTGTTTCATAGTTTTGTATCTAACTTCAACCCAATTCACCTGACTTGACCCTGTGTAACTTTGTTTATTTCAAGAGCACAAGAGCCATCAGGGGATGCAATTGAAAATCCAGAACATGTTCTGCCTACAAATCCTGTTTTAGTAATTTCCAAATCATTGGCATGCAACACTTCAGAAACAATTTGAAAGATTGGTCCACTACATCTAAACAGAGGAAGATCACTTTCAGAAAAAACTGACACAAAAACGTTAGTGTTAATTTCCAGATACAAAAGAAAGAAGAAAAAAAGCAGGGGGTGGGAAATCCTCTTTGTAGTGATCTGAACCTGCCAAACAATTTGGGATGATTCTAAAAACATGAAAGGTTAACTATCTTTTGAATTCTCAACCAATAATTGTAGTTAAATTGCTTGAGTGGTTGAAAATTAGTTTTTGAAGCATGGAATCCTTGGATTCAGTTTCTCCTTCATTTACTAGTAATTTATTTTATCACCAAATTATTATTAAATTAGACTTACACCTCTTGTAATTTTTTACTTACAGAATGTATTTTATGAACTTACGTGTGGCTGCAATTAGTGCAGGATGAGTTTCAAATGTTATCAATGGAATAGGCAATAAACGGAGATACAACTTTAATGTACCTGCTATTACATTGATATTTTCATATGCTTCAGGACTCAAATCTGCATTTTCCCCATCTGTAGAAAAATAATACAATTATTGTCACAATGCTTCTGATCACAATCCTTATCACATCAATAATGCTTATTTTCAAATATATTTAAAAAGCTTTTGTAAACTAAAACCTCGATCTAAGGCCATCTTCAAAGATTCTATCTCCTCTGCAAAACCAGACACTCTGTAAAGGCCTTCAGCATCTACACCACGATGTTCAATTTCTGCTATACATTTGTCAACCACAAATGGACGACAAGTTCTATGAGCCCGAACAAGAGTAGTAAGATCAATACCAAATACACCACGAATGTGTTTCAAATCTGGGCAACAATCTCGGGGCACTTTTTCAGAACATTTTGTATGAGCACTAAATCCACAATCTAAAACACGGAAAAAAAGTATCTCTTCATAAGAGCCCTCATTCTGACTACCTAGAATATTTTTTAAACCACACTTACCATCACATTTAACACCCTGAGCAGTAAAACCCCATAAAAAATTGCCACAGAATTCACACCAGTTAAGTCCTTTAAAAGTATGAATCTTAAAAGCATGTGGTTTATCATACTCTACAATTTCTTCTTCTGGAGGTTCAGTACTATCTGTGTGTTCTCGCTCACTACAAACAAATGCAGCACTAGCTGCTTGAACATCATATTTCCGAGAATTCTGTCTACTGATAGCACGCTTTAATTTTAATTTGTTTAAGGTCATATATGGGCTTTTCTCATAGCAATCAAATCTTTCCATGATTTCAAGAAATGGAGCAGCATGTTCATCAAAATACAGTGTGACAAGCCCATCAGCCACCAATTCATACACTGTATCAAATCTCTTTCCTGTATCTTTGACATAATGTTGTCCATCATAAAATAATTTATAGTGCTTAAGTTTATCATTAAATCTGCAAGAAACAAAACATAATAAATTATGAAATAACATCAGCACGTTATGTTGAGTATGCTGTAAAATATTCAACAATTTTTGTACCTGAAAGTAAGGGTATAAAAATCCTGACTTCCACAACTCTGACGTACAATGTATGCTCCCTCTTCAGTTACTATATTTGCTGCATGAGTATGAGATAAAATGCCATGAAACTCTGACCCGTAAAAAGAAGGACGTGAGGGAATGGGTTTGGTGCAAACCACAGGCTTTGGGTGTGGTGCTTCCTGTTGAAGACGATACACTACAAAATCAAAATGAAAGCAAGTTCAGATAAAATTTCATAAAAATTATATAAAATTGCAAAATGACTCTCTTACAATTTGGATTCCACACATATCTCGTTGGTGACACTGAATATTCCTTGTTTAGTACAACATCCGTCTGTAATGGCAGATTCATCATTTTGAATATTATTGTTTCTACCAAAACAATCGCCTCAGAAAGTTACAATTCATGTATGCCACGTTACCAATAATCTAAATATCGGAAGATCTTGACACTCACGACGGAAACTTCATACATGCATTCATAAAGAACACTAATTGGTAACAGACTTTAACACACAATTAACATTTCAGGATGTCACTGCCTAAAACTCGTTCTGTTTATGTTGTCATAAATTACAATCTTTTGTCCTACGTCTCGCGAAAACAAAGTCATTTGACAATTTTGTATTGAAGTGCGCCCTGTTAAATTTATTTTGCATTATTGCAATACCAACACTAAAGTGGAAGTATTTAGGTTTGACAGAAAGCAACAGGATGGACAATTGAAAATCGTAATGGGCGTACCGGATGTACAAGGTACGATAGAATTCCTTTTGAAATATTAATTTAAAATGTACTTTTCAAATATATCTTAAGTGTATATTTTCATTAATAACTAAGTTTCCCTTTATGTGATAATTATCTGTATGATTATCATATGCTTGTTAAAAGTGTACACAAATGTATGACCCAATAATGTACTCTCTGGTATGACCCGTTAGTGCTTACCCCCACCTCTCTCGCGGTTGCCCCTGTCGACCCGTGTGTCCGTGTCCACCATTCTCGTTTTGCGTAGTTGTGTGGTTTGAATTGATTATATCGCTCCGTTATTATCTTGGGTTATCCAAGACAGATTTTCGAGTGCCTACAAGTAAAAAGTAATCGTTTGCAATCATGCAGGGCATGAGTTTCTCCAGTCTTAAGAGGCATCCAGCGGTATGTGATCCAGAAAATGATTAAGTAATGCATCGTCCTTCGCTGTGAATACCTTTTACTAAATGCTCTATTATGACATTATTTGTGGATTACAGCTGATTCCATTGTATGTTTGCGTTGGAACGGGTTGTATTGGTGCATTTTTTTACACCATGAGATTGGCCACTCGTAATCCTGACGTGACTTGGAACAGAAATTCGAATCCTGAACCATGGAATGAATATTCCAACAAACAGTATAAGGTAAGCCTTTCGGAATTAGGTGGAGGTGGGTTAAATATTATTTTGATAACATTTCTTTTTGTTTCAGTTTTACTCGCCTGTGAGGGACTACTCGAAAATAGAGAGCCCTGCCCCCAAATATTGAAGTTTCAGTGTTAGGGATATAAATTAGGAATATGAAACGGTGACAATATAGAAAGAATCTCTGTATCAAATACTAAGTCAAAGATGTTACTTGTAGATTTTTTCGTTGAATGATTTACAAATGTACTTGTATTCGAATCTGTAACTGGTAATAAATAAACCATTTGATTTGAATGCTTTCACATACTACTCTTGTGTTAATTGATGTACTTAGAAACCTTTATTGCCTTTAAAACCCTTATTGAGAAAATGTTTGCTCCCTCTGGGTCTGCCACTGATGTAAGATGATGACTATTTGAAGTTTCAAAATTGTGTATGAATCTAAATGAAATATTTTTCAAGAAAGTTTATTTTAAAACAAGTATTAAAAAAAAAAACATACTTAATTTCAGGAAACTAGATTGAGGTGAGACTAGAATAGTTTCCAAACTATCCATTACATCAAATAATTAGTACTCAAATTTCAAATTGAGAAATTTTTGTTTGATACAGAATAATTCTTTATAAAAGAGCATTTCAATTTTAAATCCCCCCAATCTTGATCAGGTTTTTTGTCCAGTTTCCTTGATCCATTGAGCAAATGCTGAGATGGCCCCTTGTTTTGCTTCTGGACATAAATGTAACTTCATTATCTGTGCATGTCTTCTAGAATTCATTGGGAAATATAGTTATTCAAATTATTGTTTCCGTGTTGTTGCAGCAGGAAGTATTATTTCTTGACGAAGGACATCATGGATAAAGAGTCCAAAATTTATTGCTTATTTATCCTTGAAAATAGATTTTATTACAGGAGAACTTTTTTTAAATTCAAAATTCATGTAGTATATGACTTAGAGTAGGGATCACAGAATTTTGAAAATGTGCACAGAATTCACTTCTCCCCATAGCACGTCATACGCAGTTTTAACTGTTTTTTGACATAAAATAAATATAACAAAAATCTTATCTTTTTGTAATGTTTCCTCACTTTTATTAAAATGTTAAAGACAGAGTTAACTATTTTTGGACAATTGTTAAGTAACTGTTAACCAAAATTATTTAGCTTTTTTGCCTTTTGCTTAGGTATGCCTTAGTTCCTTGCAAATTGAAAATCAGAACCTGTAGCTACTTGATTTTCAGGGATACTGATGTTTTATTTAACACTTGTTTTGAATTTTTAATTCCAGGCATGGTAACTGTCTAGAAATCTTATGAGTAACACTAAACATTTAAAGACTATTCAAAATGGAAGGATCATATGAAATTAGTGCAAAATTAGAATTTAGTATCTAGTACATTAAGAATTTTACAAAATGAATGCTAAATAATTAATGATAATTTACTGTGCTTTATTTGGATCAATTGTCTGTAGCATTGGGAGCCTGTTTTGATGATATTCTCAAACAATTATGTAATATACCAAAAAATTGTTTAAAAAATATTTTATTTGGAAAACCTATTTAAAGAAAAACAAATATTAGATATGTCTTTCTTGGAAAATTGCTTATATAATTTTGCAAATTTACAAAACTTGTATTAAGGGAAGCGAAAGAAGGATCTACTAGGTTGGATATCCCCAAAATAAATATTCAAACTGACTAGACGTTTAGACTACATAAATTATATTGTTTCCAATAATCTTCCCACGAATAAAAAGGAAAATATTGCTTCAAAGTAAATACAAAAAAACATTTTGAAATTGGCTAAGGAATAGACATAGATACAATATAATCTTTTTTCCTGGTTTCTAATTGATTGTGCTAGATTCTATTTTTTTACTATTACATGTTCATTAATAACAACTATGTAATTGACAATTTCAAGTGTTTGATACTCATTTAATGATTCCTCAATGAATTAATGTTATCATTATTTTATTTAATCTTGAGCCATGAATCTATTTTTATTGTATTAATAATGTTAAAACAGAAAACAATTAAGGCTCTTTTGTGGCTTCATCGTTAATAACATAAATCTCTCTGTTTCCAAATTTAATTATAGTGTATCTAATACATTAGACTTTTAGATGATTAAACAAGACATTTTTTATGCAAGTTTCAATTGGTAAATAGTACTCCTTTATACTAGCCTTCAAAATCACTAAGTCATAAATATTATTGCTAGAAGGGAAGCTAGGGAAGAAGAGAAATCCCACTCACGTGAACTGAAACAAACCGGCTCTATGATCAATGATCTTTTTCTTTTTTTACTTGTCATTCCATCTGTTGACGGCAATTCAAAATGCACTCTGGACAGTGCAAAAAAGTCTTAACTGTGAGAAAGTATTACATTACACTTATCCCAAAATCAAAGTATAACATTTATTTTTGTCAATTGCAAATCAGACGGAAGACTGCTTTGATGAAAATTACTAATGTGCAGCAATGAACATTAATATTTTGTTCCTGAAGTTGTTGCAAAACCTCATTTGTAAGTAGAAAAAAGTTACAAGCTGATAATTTTTATTCTCCATTTGAATAAGATTTTCCCTTATACTTTTCACCAAGTGGAAAACTTGTATTCAAATTAACATTGGTAGGAAATAATTTGGTGTTTACGTCATTGGCATCATTATAGAAATAAATGTTTTATCGTTGGTGTTTATTTTGTAAGAAAGCTTTTTTGGTTTAATTGCGGCCATCTCCAGTGCTACATAAAATAATAATTATCCAAATTACAAATAAAATTTTATTTATTACATAATTTAAGCAAAATTGGAACATAAACTGTGAATATTGAAACACTTGTTCTTCCTTCAAAATTAAGTTTCTCTTTTTGCAGTTTATGTTTCAATTTTTCTATTTTGCTTAAATTCATAACAACATTGTGTAATAGATAAATTTTATTTCCAATTTGGAGGTATTATTATTTTTTTGTAGCACTAAAAATGGCTGCAATATGACTGCAAAATAAACATCTATGACAAAACAATGCCTTGTGTCTATTTCTCTATTTAAGTTATATTGTTTACAATTTCATAAGGAAAGATTGAAGGTTTCTAAATACCATAATTCATTATTTTATCAGAAATGTCCTTTATTACAAAAACATTATGGTGCATGAATAGCAGCAATGAATTTACATAATATTGTCATAATATAAAAATCATAAAATTATAAAAGAATTATAACAATCAAAACAATTTAGGCTCACTCAACATCTGAATCTTCATTTTCTGCTTTTTTAAGTAATTTCCACTGTTCTGCAGCTTTCAGAGCTTCTGTAGCTATTTCACATATTTTGGTCCGATCCACTTCATCATCTCTGACCATTGTAAGGGCTAGCAGAATCTCTATAATGTCTGTGTCAGCTAACCGTTCAGCAACTTCTTTACTACTTTGCATCATATTGCACACAACTGCAACTCCACGATGCTGAATATCCTTATCATCGTTGGCAAGTATCATCCGTAATGAATCGTGCCAGGTTGATGCTTCAAAAACTTTCTTGCATATTTTCTTGCTTGTAGAGGTCATTATGGCTAGAGCACCTGCAGCTGCTTTTACCGTATCTATGTCCTCTTCACCACACAATAAAACAAGGAATTTTGCACGATCATTACCAGCCTCATATATTTGAACGACTTCTTCGGACATAGCCAAGTTTGTTATTACTTGAGTGGCTGCTCGTCGTAGCATTTCATGTTCTTCATACATGTATGATTCAATTTTTGGAACACCACCTTCCTTCACTATTCTTTTTCTCACGGTTTCATTCATACCTGCCAAATTGCAGAGGGCTAGGAGAGCTTCAAAATTTTCAAGTCCTGAGCACTCACAATGCAAAAGTGTCAGTAGAGGACGCACTACTTCCAAACATCTTTGTCCAGGAAAAGCTACTTCTGGATTAATTGTTATACCAATGCGAGCTAAAGCTTGGGCAGCCTGTTTTTTACCTTTATCTGTTCCATCAAGTGCCATTTTCAGAAGTACTTTTGCTCCACCTTGTTGCACAACAATCCCTCGAAGATCTTGCAGTGAACATAAGGCATTGAACACCCTACTTATTAACTCTTTGCTATTTGCACTCTCTGTTTTTGACAATGCTACTAAAGCACTGGTAACTCCTTCTTTAGCTAGTACTTCCAGTCGTTTGTTGACAAAGTCTGGGTCATCCAATTCATGATCTTGAGGAATATGATGTTTAGCAAACTTGGCTAATTCAACCATTTCGGGAATTACCTCTTGTTTGTCGTATGCATTTGCCAAATTTACTAAAGTAGTTACAACACCATACACAGCAGACTGATTACCACTTCGAGCCAGTTCCATCATTGACTGAATTGCCTTCCGATCTTCTATCAGTTTTTCTTTCACGTCTGCATCTAAAGTTAAGTACGATAAACCTTCAACAGCCCACCGTCTCATATCTTGATCTTTAGATGGATTAATAAGGAAACGACGACATGCTTCAGCCAATTTTGCTGTAGATCCCTCAGCAAAAGGCCTTATTGATGCATCTGTTCCTCCACTACTCCCTAGTTTACATAAACCAACTAGAGCACGAACTCTAATTCCATCGTCTTTAGATTGATACAATTTTTTTAGTATGTTGACACCTTGGGAAATGATTGCTTTGACCTTATCTTTTTTGGAAGCAGTAGCAATTATACATTCACATGCAACTTTTTGCTGTAATACATCATCAGTTCCAGCCATGACTAATATCATTTCCATGATTCCTTCTTTGGCAATGACAGTATTACCAATATCCAGAGGGCCAAGCAAAAGAGTAGTCATTGCAACGACCACACGAACTTTGGATTCAATATCAGGTGTTAATAATTTATCCTTCACAAATTCACTTACATTATTCAAGTATCTTTCCTTGGCTTGGTCATAGTACATGTTTTCATATATTCGAGCTAGACAAACTGATACAATTGTACGAGTTGATTCTGTGACCTCCATTGCAGATTCATACTTATATTCTTGAAGTTCACTAGCTACTTCCATGAGACGTTGTAAACCTTTAATTTCTACAAGTCGTTCAGCCCAATCTAAGGCGGTGTAGTGAACATTGCGAGTAATTAATTCCAAAACAGCGTTTCTAGCAAGACCTGATATGATGCGACTTGTTGTTGAATATAACAAACAAGACAACAAGGTATCTATTAAAACTTTATTTTCTGCAACTTTTTCTGGATCTGGTTTACTATCAGGCTTATTTTCCATTCCTGACAGGGCATTCAAAATTGTTTGGATACAATATTGAGCTGCATTTACTTTATCTTCTTTCTGACTATTCAGTACTTCAAGAAACCATGGCATACCTGCTTCAGAAATCACATCCTTGGTACGTGTAACATTATTCAAACAAAGCTCACTGATAACTCTAATAGCATTAATAATTATTTCGTCTCTTTTTTCAAACTTGAGCAAGCGGACTATTCGAGGCACCACTCCTTCATTGAACATCATTTCTGCCCCTGCACGTTCTCGAGAGAGTACTACTAAATTTTTAATAGCTGTTTCTCTTTTCTCACTTTCTGCTTCCATATCAAATACAATTTCACACATCTGCTTCACCTTATTGCTTGTCTGAGCATTTTCTGTCAATCTCTGCTGAACAATTTGATGGAGTCGCTGCAACACAGGTTGTATGGCCTTGTTTGTAGGATCAACTGAAAGAACTTGCCTTGCATCACGATAAGCTTCTTCATATCTTTCCAAATTGTCTAGAGCTTGACATCTCCGGAAGAGGGCTTTAGGATCATTAGGCGAAATTTCAAGGGCAGCAGAACAGTCATCATATGCTTTTTGATATTCTAGTTTTTTCAAAAATGCTGCAGCACGGTTCTTTAAATACACTGCCTTATCATTGTTATCTTCTTTAGATGCTTTAATAGCTTTACTGTAACACACTATTGCCTTATCCCATTCTCCTTCTTTAAATGCAATATTTCCTTGTTCTTTCCATTGTTCAGGTTCTTCAGTCACTGTTTCTTCAGATTTCGTCATTTTAACACTATCACTTGCCTCAATTCGATGCCACTCCACTCTCAAACCTAGAGCTTTTATACTGAGTCAAAAACAGCGGGCTCGCACTATAAATTGCATCATATGCGTCCCGATATGACCGAGAACTACTTGCTGTTGCTAGAAACTTCTCGTTTCGAAGGCAACTGCGATAGAATCTATTTCGGAGCACACCTTCAAGACTGTTCTGGACCAACAGTAACCTGTATTTATAAATAGACGGCAATACAATTCACCACTAATCTTCTCGGTTTCAAAATGACATATCGAAATCTTACCAGTAAACACGTTTTTCAGGATTTTTTAGTGTTGTTATATTGATATGACCAATCATCTGCTTTTTGGATTCAGATTTTAAGTTGACATTAATCGGAACACTACATTTCACGCACATGAACCGCTGATGGGACACAGTTCAAGTTATCACGAAACTACAATTTTCTCTTTAGTATATTTCATATGTTTCTATACAAATTAATAAAATGATGAAAATATTTGCTCGTAATACTTCAAATATAAGAACTCAATCGTAAATAACGCACACGTGTGCATTATAAGGTCAAGAATTTGACAACTGGAATGAACTGATCCAAAACTTGGGACTCAAAGTGAATACTTTCTTTTACAGCCTCAAATAGGCAAGTTCTTTCATTTCATGGTTCAGGCTTTTGGAGGTACACCTTATTTAAAAAGTTCCGTTGCGCAAGAAGACGAAAAATACGCACTATACTACTTATAGAGTTTAATGAGGCCACACGGACGGACGCTCTTTCGGCTTTCAGCTCTTGGTTCTTCTGTCATGCTGTGTTCGGAGATGAGCCACGCCTACATCTCAACTTGCCAACGTACGCAAAACAAATTTTAAAGTACACGCACATTGCGCAATGTGTAGAATGAATCAATTGACTTATTCGTAAGAAATCTGCAAAAAAAGCACTGAATAAATCAAATGTTTATTACAATGTAAAAATTTATATCACTCCTTGGAGTGTGTAAATTTCATTTTATCACGTGAGGTTTGTCAAGCATGCTTTTTAACATCATTTGAAGAGGTAACCCAGAAGAAAACCCTAACCTCTAAGAAACACGAATTTACGTATGATCACAGCTCCACTCTTACATCATATCGGCTCTATTCAGGTGCTTGAGCCACGTACGTGGCAACAATACTGCCGCTTAATATACTTATACTTTGAAATGGCCTGTTGATTAAAAGTACCTAAGACTGCACTTCGTGGTAGCTTTCTAAAAAATTATAAAGAAAGACGATTCGCATTTATCATCAATTAACATGTCCACATATTGGGAAGAATTTTATTCCACCCATGCCGCTCCTGCCGATTTTGGAGACAACAAAGCACGAATGGAAGAGTTCACAGCACGACATCTCGCGAAGATGGGAAAGATTGCTTTAATAACGGTACTTTTTTAAATCTTTTATACCATTTAATATGATTACACAAATCTTTCACTTAAGACCAACAAGTATCAGTCCACATTCCGATTACTTTACATGTTCTGTGCACTTCTGATTAAACCATGTATTCCAGTCAGGTGGAACTACTGTGCCACTGGAACATAATACCGTCAGATTTGTGGACAATTTCAGTGCAGGAACCAGAGGTTCTGCTTCTGCAGAATATTTTCTCCAAGAAGGTTATGCTGTCATATTCTTATACAGGTAAAAAACATGTGCCCTTTGTACAATGTTACTAACAAATTAATACTTTCAGATCATTTGTAGGTTTAAATCTCTTGAACCATTTGTGCGTCATTTCATGGGCCAGAAATTCCTAGATCTATTAGAAATAACTAAAAATGAAGGGGCTTCATCAATTCAAGGTATATTACATTATCCTTTACATATAGTACCTACAATAAAATAGCCCTTTAGCCATAATTGTCACTTCTTTGCAGTCAAAACAAATGTCACAGAGGAGGTGTTACCAATCTTGCAGCAATACCAAGCAGTGAAAGAGTCTCAGCAATTGCTGTGCGTAGGGTTCACATCTCTTGCTGATTACTTATGGCTTCTACGTGCTGCTTGTGAACTATTGTCTCCATTCAAGACTCATGCACTTCTCTATCTTGCAGCAGCTGTATCAGATTTTTATATCCCATCTCATCAAATGGTAAATAATCATGTATCATTTGAATTGAAAAGTCCATTGATCCAAATATAATTGTGGTAATATTTTAGCCCACTCATAAAATGCAATCTGATTCTGGACCACCAACAATTTCATTGCAACTTGTCCCCAAAATGCTGAAACCGTTGGTTAGTTTATGGGTGCCTGAAGCATTTGTTGTTTCTTTCAAATTGGAAACTGATGAGAAGATATTAATAAGTAAAGCCCGGGGAGCACTTGAGAAATATAATCATAAGGTCAGTATGAAAAGTAATTTCAAATTTTGGTATGAATTTATGTTGCATTGAATTTGAAATATATCTGCCTTTCCCAGATGGTTATTGCCAACATGTTACAAACAAGAAAGCAGAAAGTTGTAGTTGTGACATCAAATACAGTTACAGAACTACTACTCACACCAGAAGAAATTCAATCTGATTTAGAAATTGAAGAAAAGATAGTTAAATTTGTGACTAAAAGTCATGCTGTATTTTGCTCGTCTTGATATGCATTCCAGCAGTGTGTGCATTGGCTGGTTACACAATTCTGATAAACTTAAGTCTGTAAATTGGAAGCACAAAGTTGCATGCTTAAAATTTTAATTTTTTAATAAATGAATTTGAATTAATGCAATTGTTTATTGTTTTAACCCAGACCAACTGTTCTAGGACAACAAATTAATATGCCTTGAATGATGGAAACTTCAGTTCCAAAATCTTAATTATTAATTGAATCTTTATTTTCTAGCTGAAGTATCTCATATTGCCCAGATGTTTAGTAATCATAATTGTCTTAGGAAAAGGAATGAATTCTATGTATGGGGTCAATCCATTTTCAGTGGTCCAGAATTTAATAAATGTCCTTATGTTTTGTTTAAAAACATCTTTAATTTATTTGTATTTATTTGGTTTTCAAATGGTGGCCATGTTTGTTTTATGCCGTATGCCATTTTTCACTTTTGTAAATATTTTCAAAATTATTCAGCTCTAAGTTGTCCAATCATTCTAGAATAAAAGGCATTGGATTCAGTATACTCTGGCCAACTAATATTATTTGCCTACCTTCTATGTTGTTATTTGACAAATATTTGCAAACAAATCTATGGAACGCGAATGATCCTAGTTCGCGTACTAATTGCTTGCCATGCTGAATTCCTAGGAACGCCTCTGGGTCAGACATAGTCATAACACAGTCCCAGCTCTATGCTTTTTCCCTATACTGAAAATGGGCCCTATATCACTAGCACTCCAAGTGCTCAGTAAGCTGGTCACTCCCTCGTACCATAGCTTATGTATGCTAGATCAAGGTTTTGACACCGTAATTATATTATTTAGAAAACCTAATTCACACTCTAGTCCAATTGTATTGTTATTAACGAAAGCTTAAAAGTATAAAAACCTAAGAGCAACATCTAATATCCGGTAGAATTTCTTCCAAGGTCGGCAGAGTGAGAATGACAGTTGACGTTTCAGAAGGAATTTCTTGATATTTTGTGGTTTTATATACTCTAGAATATGCAAGTTAAATGAATATTTGGACCGGGAGCGGTAGCTCAGTGCATCAACTGATGTCACTGCAGCGCCTCTGACCGGGAGGTCCTAGGTTCGAGTCCTGATGGCGGCAGGATTTTCGACACTAGCTTTTCAGCTAGGTCGAATTCAGTCGCTGTCTGGAGGAGAATTCTAGCGGCCGGCTGCTCTGATCGGTAGTTTTCCGTGGTTTCTCCGATCAACACCAGGCGAATGCCGGAGCAGTACCCTACCAAACGGGCCACGGACCGCGCGCAATCTGCCCTTCCTCTTCCTTGTTCTACTCCACTTACACACACACTTACACTAACATGCACTACACTACCACATATTCGGGAGGTCGGTCGGGAGCTTAGAGCTTGTCCCGGCTGGGGCGGTGCCCCACTGGTGGGAGAGTGCTGGTTAGGGGGAAACCCCACTAGCCGACGGTAGGTCGGCGCCGGATCTCGCCATCCAGCGGGGAAAGATCACCGCGCATATCCCGAGAAAAAACACGCACTACACTAACGGGACTAATGACCAAAGCAGTTGACGTGCCCGGAAACACGAAAAAAATAAATCAAATCAAATGAATATTTGGGTTTTCTTCCGGCGAACAGTTGTACAAATAAACAAGAAGTGAGTATTAATATACAGAACTATCACATGAAACACACCCGCATTCATACAGAAAGAATTATATTTATTAATTTCAGTTACACATATTTATTATCAATTACTATTTTTTAGATATTACATCAGTGTCATAACTCTGTCACAGTAATTTTCTTCTCTTCGGAAGATGCACATATTAGTGGAAGGATTTGCGGGTTTATTTAATGCGATTTACTGTTACCCGGAACACTACCAGGAGGTTCCTTCCATGTTCCCATTTATACAACAATATATACAAAAGCTCTATTTAACCTTCATATTCATATTAACAGATCACCCAAGAAATAAACAAAGTAATAACTATGTGTACACAATTATTTTCATACATTTCCAACGTTTTTCACAATTAAATATTTCTCTTCGGAAGATGCAAAAATAGAGCATTAACTGTCTTTTCTCGAAATGTTCTGCACATAACCTGATGTTATCAGGAACAGAAACAAACATTTACCTGCTTACTGGCTGCTTGGATGCGCTAGTTCCAAAAAATTGCTCGAAGCTGATTTGATTTTGATTTATTGGGTTAAAAAAAAAAGAAAACGGTAAAAGCAGTATATGAGGTATGGGGGGAAAGGAATATTTGCGCAAGTTTTCTTGAGTGCCAGAATCAGTGGAGTAGCTTCAGATTGTGTCACCCCATCACCCACCCACCCCCTACACAAATTAATTATAAAAATATAATTGAAATCGAGACTCTTTGAACATTGAAACTTAAATTTTGTACAGACTTTTAATTGTTTAATGTCATCTGGCAATGTATGGTCAAGTAACTTACATGTATTGTATGTGAATTTCTTGTAGTGAGTTGTTGATACTGATACTTGATGAACGTGATTTCTACGGCATTGTAATTATAAATATCAGTATTGTTGAAAATATGTTCCCACCGTTAAGTAAGTCAGTTTTGACAAATATCACAGATTCGTAGATAAATATGCAAGGCAATGATAAGATTCCACGCTCAATGAAAAGAGGCTTGCAGGGGTCACATGGATCGCACTTTTTCATTATTCAAATAATTTTCTTTCTAAAGGTCTGGGTACTACAGGGATATTCCCCAGGATATTATGTCATATCAGGCGAGAATGAACATTTGCAAAATACACGCAACGAGCTGTATGAAGACTGACAGAATTTGAAAGAATTCTGAATGCATAGCATAATTAATTTAATTTAGTGTTTAATTCTGATATAAGTACATTCCATTTGAGGTTTGACTTAATTGAGAGGCCTAGAAATTTTGTTACTTTAACATCAGTTTAATTGCATATTGTTCATTTTCAATGGAGCATGCGATTGCGGATTTGAAATGCAAAAATGTGTTGAAACCGTTTTCCTTCCTTAACAATTAATTTGTTATTATAAAACCCATTTGAAACTTCTGAAATTGTACTATGTACTGCTTCTTCTTTGCAAAGAACATTCGTGTCATCGCAAACAAAAGTGTTCTTCCATTTTTAATAAAGGAGGGCATATCGTTTAAAAAGGATTGGCATCATCTCTTCGTAAGCTGCCCAGCCTCATCCCGCATGATTAACCTTACCCTCTACATCACCTCTCTTACGCTAGCACTCATGGTGAAAATCCACATTTAGAAACCCTTTTTTGCTAAACGAATATTGCGTATTTACAAAATCGTGATCTACCACAAAACCACAAAACCAACAATTTAGAACGATTTAATTGCTAATTAATTACGCAAAAAAATCTTTAAATCGTAATTAATTAAACTAGCTCCGGAAGATTACCTGATTACCACAAAAACAATGCCATCTTGTAGAGCGATTTAATCGCTAATTAATTACGCAAAATAAATAAATTGCTCTTCAAACTTCCGAGTAATTAATTAATTAAAGCATAGCACTTCCCGGTCTTAGCCAGCCATGCTGCAACTGACAAAAACGGATACCACAGAAGAACACATACGCCAATTCAATCTTGTAGGAAGTGTGTTCTGAATTGTTAATTCAATTAAGCTTAAAAATAAAAAAATTGCTCTTCAAACTTCCAAATGTTACATTCGAAATTTGTTTTGAATCACAGTAAGAGATTGCGACCACGAACAAATATCTGTTCGGTCCATTCAATTAGCTTGTGGAGTGTTTGTATAAAGATACCAGTGTACCCAATCCTTTTAAATTTTTTGCATTAATTAATTGCATGGGAATTAAATCGCTTTATAAGATGGCATATGTGGTTTTGTGGTAACCGATTTTGGTAGTGCCAGCGTAAGAGAGGTCTCTCTCTACATCCTACTCTGCCCCGTTTCACACTTATTCATCAAGCACAGTTCATGTTTTCTATGGTAATCGGTATGGGCTGTAAACAGATGCATTGTTGCACTCTTGGCGATCTTCTTGTACCAATCTCGAGCTTCCAATTATGCTAATGGAATCATTCAAAATACATTTAGTTGGAAATTTTGTGGGCTTTGAAAAACACTGAATTCATTTTTAACAGTAACTTTTCGCTTGCTTTGAAGGTCACAATTTATTTTTTAATTTAAAATTGGAATAAAACTAATTTTCTTGGTTGTTTTCTTTAAACTTCTCTTTATACAGGAGAAAACAATTTGAAAAATGTAGCCATAGTTGGGACCAAGAACACACACCACCTTGTAGTGAAAGTCACATCAAAATCAGGACAGCGGTTTTCCAGAGATTAACCTGTATAAAGACAAGGCAGTTATCACAAACACTCCAGTTTTATTTTAGTAGTCTGTGCCTAACACAGTGGTGCATGTTTTATAAGAATCTACATTTTTAATGCCACCTATTCAAGTTGTGTATGGCTTGTGTGGGTTTTTCACACCTCTATATATCAAAAGTGAACTTCAGAGAAAGTAAAAGCACTTTTGTCAGTTCAAGTAAGGAGTGGTACAGACCTACCCTTACGCAATTTTCTTTAAATTTCTCATTGTGCTCCTTTCAACTAAAAATTCTCTCGGCCCCATTATAATCATGCTTCTTATCACCCCAACCCTCAATTATCTAGTAAAAAGCAATCATATAGTCGATCTTTAACATTTGCATGGAAAAAGGGGGACAGAGAAACTTTATGTACTCTCAGGCTACATACAGCAATGGCCACATTTCTCAGATCTTGTAATTTTTGTAGCTTAGCTTATAGTAGTAAGTCCATTTACTTTCTCACCTACTTTGTAATTACCAGGGCTCGGATTCCCAAAAAATTCTTTGAAAATAAGGGAAAATGACCTAATTTTTGAAAACAATATTCAAAAATGTATATGAAAATGTTCATTAATTCAATGAATTTTACATTCAAATAAAATGTAATTACATCAAATTATATTTGACATCAAACATCTATTTAGGACATAGCTCCTAAATACTTTAATTCGATCTTCCAACCATCAGTTTTGAAAGGTCAAGGAAGTTACGAAGTCCCAGATAATTTTGAGTTCAAAATCAGAATCCACTACGGTAGTGAATTTTGTCTTGAAATGATACAATAAAAATTTTGTTTTATTGTGTCATTCTAAATTCATGAAACATTCATTAACAAAAAGCAAAACAAAATGGGTAAAAATAATGAAGATCCAAAATGTGACCAAAGTATTGAGAAATGGCAAAAAATACCCAGTAACTACACATTAATACTACCTATATGTTGTGATAAAACACACATTTACAAGTTGGCAATGTCCAGAACGCACCAATAAAAAGATGACATTAGTAGAGACTGGATTTTTATGTAATTACATATTTTTGTCTTTCTACTTACCATCCTCAAAATTGTTATCTTGGTGATTCTTTGCCATTGCAACACAATATTCAATTTTTTGTTAGAAATTTTACATATTTAGTACATTACACATTTTACATATTTTGCTGTTTTCACAAAATATTTTTATTTGTTCAATTTTCTTACATTTTAATGAAGAGATGTATTTAAGAAAATTGCATATTTTCCCACATGTCTACTCCAGGTACACTACGTGAAGCTTGTTTCAGTTCTCAGTGGAGCGTGTCAGCAACAGAGATAATTTTACCTTTAGCTGCTGTGATTGCATGGTGGTGGTATATATCGCCAGTTTGTCGATGACTTCAATTGCATCTAGTCTGGCTACTAAACTACAGTCCTGGACAGTAATAAATAAAGCTTTTAATACTGACAGGAATGTTGTATGGTGCAAAGGTACACCAACTTGTGCTCTCCAAATAATTTTTAAAATGTTAGTACTATTTTTAAAATTTGTTTAGAAACAATTTTATAAATGTTATTTCATATTATGAAAATGTGTATTTTATTATTACATACATCCGATTTTACATATTTATTACATATTCTTACCATTTCCATTACATATTTATGTACATATTTTGACATACGTTTCATACTACACACGAGCATTCATGATGAATACATTTCATATAACAAAGCAAACACTCCTCGTGAGTTACAAGTAGTAGCCAAGGTACTTGAGCTTTCATGATGAATACCTTTCCGGTCTCTAGTCATCAGAATCAACCCTGGTAATTACATTGTAAAGAGTATTGTAACACTACAGTGAATTGCTGATTTTCATTAGAAAAATATACTAAGGGACCCGTGATGACATCAAAAAGGGGTAAATCTTTTCATATATATCTGTGTGTGTGTGTGTGATCAGAATCCAAATTTTATGGATCCTGATAATAAAAAAAATAGGTTCACAGTAAAGTTCAGAGAACAACACTAACACCTTAACTATTCACATGACTAAAATTGATATTCCATTGACACTGACATTGATCTGCCCCAAATTCAAAGTTGAATTTTTTCAAACAGGTCCAAGTCGCAAAATTTTCTTCTCAGAGTATGCAAAGAATGGTCAATATGGTGCAGGACTCCCATTTCATTGCACTCTAAATCTTAAACAATTGAGCAAGTTCAATTTTTTCCAGCTTCTTCCTACAGTTACAACATTGAATATGAATTTTCTTTGAAAACACTGTTTTACAAAATTATATCTTTAAATAAGGTGGTGTATAATTTTTGAAAATGGAGTAATTTTGCTTGAAGAATAAATTTTTCCCTTTAGGTGTAATTTCCATTTAACTCTGAATTTTTCAAACTTGCACAAGTTTAAGATAAAAATGCAAGAAAAAGCAATAGTTCCTTTCATTACAACAGCATTTGCAGGTGATAAAAGTTGCAGTACATTCGATTCACTTTCTTACTTTTTATACAATCACTAAGTTATAGTTTAATTATTAAAATATAAACAATTAAAGAAAACTAGAGGTGCTACAGAGTGGCACAGACTTTCTCATAGTAAAGTTTGCTAATTTCCTTCATGTGCACTGGTGCTGTACAGTCTTGCCATCTTTCGTACCTGCTGCCATCTAACGCTGCCCAAAGTACATTTTTTGAAATTTTCTTATCTTTTCGGTTTCCTAATGGTAGAACTGAAATATGATTTTAAGAATATTAAAGAAGGCTAAAACCTCATCCTAAATAGCAATTATCATTGAAAAATTTGGAGCCTTGAGAAAATCTTGTTTTTGTCATTTTAAAAATTGCAAATTTTGCACTCATTGCATAAAAACTAAAATTTTCACAAAATCTACAGGATCTTAATTAAAAAGTATTTATGGACAAATTTCATTTGAAGAAAAATCCGTCTAATTTTGTAGTTGTAGGAAGACGCCTAAAAATAAACTTTTGCAAGTTTTGAAAATTCAGAGTTAACCATGAAAATCCGACAGATTTCACCTTCAAAAGTGTATTTCATTCTATACATTGAAGAAATTTGAAGAAAAATCTTAGAGCCGCTTTGAGAAAATTTTGAAAAGGTCTGGGAGCTTCATGTAAAATAACCCATATTTTAAAAAAGTTTTTCAGAATTTCAAAGCTTCAACTAAAGCCAGATCAACTGTGGTTTCTTCAATTTGCAGATCATACGCATGGTTTAGGCCCTAGAAGTCTGACAAAGGGCTGTTTAAAAGAAAACTTCGATCGGGGACCCTAAAATGCGTGAAATATCAAAATTGATTTTCCACAGCATTACATAATTTTCTCATACTACGATATATGAGAGAGTAAAAAGCATCAACTTATATTGCATGTATACATTACTTTTCATTAAATTGGCAGCAACACTGCTTAATGTTTTTCAAGAGTGCTTCGAATATATATATATATATAAATAAATAAATAAATTTAAAAAAGGTGCAAAACCATGATGATTGGATATTGGTAAACTTATTAGTCAAGAATTTTTACTGTCTACACCAAACCTCAGAATCACAGACCTCTCCAGCTCACATTGACACTCCTTGAAAAACCTAGCATGCAAGAGCTAGAAATGATTTGCAAGGGGGACACAATTGAGAATTCAAAAGTTTCTCTTGAATGCCAAGGAAGAAATTAATGAGCTAATAGAAAAAACAAACCAATATTTTTTGGAACCAAATTATGCCAGTGATCCAATTCATTGCTTGGAAATGCCTCGATCTGTCAAGTAAAGTCTCCTGTAGCCTCCTCCTAAATGGACATGTAGAATATAAATGACAGCTCATAATTTAAGGACTTATTTCAGGTATAACCATAATTGCAAAGTTAAAACTATAATTCAAACATTTCAATTTTAATAATTTTACTCTGGTCCAGGACAGGAACTCAAGGACTATTACAAAAAAAGAAATACATGAAGTTTATATGTTTTATTAGCATTTCCACTCAAACAAACATAGTCCACAAAATGGCAATTTTTATAATTAACGTTTCCTGCGCAGCTGCAGTGTGTTTCGCCGCTTCCAGCAAGCTCTTCTTGAACCACCAATTGTCTGACTGAACCGGTGTCCCTTTCCTAGACCTCTTGACTTTCTACCAGCAGAGGTCTTGCCACGCATTTCACGGTGCTTATGAACAGCCTGGCATATCCAATTGGCCTTGGGATCACGACGAATGCCCTACAATGATTGGATAGAAACCATTACTCTTGTACATGTTTAATGGGCAAGTAAAAAATTTGAAACCATGTCAAAATAACAAGTTTTCTTACTTAAACAACAACAGCAGCAACACCAAGATTCTACTCTCGACATTATACCTTCTATTGAGTTAGGTGAAACTTTGATTAAAAGAAAAATACTATTCATAAAAATCAATTAATTTAACTATCTTGATGGTAAGTACAAGCTTGTACCAACAATGTAGGTCTGGAGTTTATGCAAGTTGATGTTACTCTTATAATACATACTTTCATACTTAATTGAAGTAGTGCTTTAGATTTTAAAATAAATTATACTGCCACCTCTAAAACGTGAAAATTAATTTAAGTGACTGGATACCTCCCATTCAAACTTATCTTCAATGTGCAGTCACGCTTCTTTATCATGAAGCATCCAAATCCCAAAAGTCAAATACCTTTAATTTCTGATTTAATTTAATTAAAGGCAATTTAATCAAATACCCTTAATTTCTGAAGGGCAAAGGTGACTTATGGTTAAAGATCCCTACACACCACAGGTCACAAATAGTACTACAATCTTCAATATTTTATCCGAACAGGTACACCAACTGCACCGGACAGATGGCAAAAGACGGACATTTACTATTGTGTCATTTTTCTGCACAAATTGCAACTACACTGGTCTGTCATTTTTCTGTACTGATGAAAAACTTAGTGTAAAATGCGCGTAACTGGTAAAATAAAGTGACTATATTTAATTTAAATGCACATCTGTAATTGTGCCTTCATGTGGCAGTACTTATGAAGCCGGAGAGCAAACACTTCTTTTATTTACCGTGCTTCATCCTTGTATGTTGGTGTGTAAACCACAGAAACATCTGCTTATTTTTAAAAAATTCCTAATGTTATAGAAGGATTTTCCTAAGAAAGAGACAAAGTGACAGTTTGCTAAACAGGTGAAAATAACAAGTAATTCAGAGAAGTATCCCTCCGACACGACAACTGTTCAGCCACGCCCCTTCATAAAGTGTTCATGGCTCCTATGAAAAACACCCTTTTGCAGAAGTCTAAAGAGTTTGCTGAGGTATATGCATGTACGCGAAGTCTGGGAAATATTTAAATTTAATTACATATGTGGAAAATCTCTTAATACGATCTCACAATCAGTAAAAGAAAACTGCCATGAATGTAAAGAGAAAGCTCTCAATCACAGGTTGACAACAGCACAATAGTCGAAAACATGTGCACCAGTACGCATCTCTAATTCAAGCTTTTAAAATCAACATAATATTTATCACACAAAAAGTAAATTCAATGTAATGTTTACCAGGGAAAAAAAAAAAAAAAAAAATACTGAAGAGCATGTAACACTGCACTTCCTAATTCCAATTATTTTTCGTGGAGTACTATATTTTTGTCAATGACAAAAGACATTACAAAAGAAGGCAAAGCCAAAAGCACCAAAAGAAGGCCAACAAGCTAGCCAACTGCAAACGAACGAATACAGGAAGGGAGTCTAAAGGGCTCAAAGACACGACAACCACAGAACCATCAGTTATGTTCACTTGGCGCATTCTTAAGAAAATCCTTCTATATAATGTAACAATTACCTTAACAACAATGAAAAAAACAATTTTATGGTACCTTATGAGCAGGATCAATTAGAATAACTTCAAAGTACTTGTAGGTAGCATCTTGGGCAACCCAGTAGGAATTCAGAACTCGCAGGCCTCCACAACGCCTGCCAACACGTTCCTGAAAGCAAATCACTTTCATGAAATCGATGTAAAGAACATGAAATATGCTGTTTCACAGAAACAGAGTCAGACATCCAAGGAAGATTAATAAATCACGTCATATTCAACAAATGATTGTCATCATGTAAAACCATTCTAGAGATCTACAGGAAAAATTATATTAAATTAAGAAACTTACTAAATAAGTATACTGTAGATAAAATAAAATAAAAAACAGAAAAGCAAGCTATGATTTTTCATCAAGGTACAATAGTATCTGATGGCCTATTTCACCAGTTCTCAATAAAGTTGCAATCAGCAATGTGACAAAATAACAAGTTTGATTTCATACCATTCCATTAAAATATCTGACTTTCTCTTATACACTATCTTCTAGCTTAGTAGTGCTGGCGAGTCACACCGTCTCCCTCAAGACTGTCAATATGAATCTAAGACTAATTCCTGCGAGAGTTGGTATTCATGGTTTATGTTACAACATCAGGTTCATAAATTTACATTGAACTAAGAGTAGTTCTAACATAAAAATAGTGAAGTGAGCGAGTCACACAATTATGATTCAAGTTCATTTTGATACATCTTACTCCTGTTCAAAAATTTAAGGGCTCAGAAGGACCAAAGTTTTGACATTGGGGCCATCCAATAATTATGTAATGCTGACGGCACCTAATTTAGACTGGGAACAATTTTTGAGAAGGAAGGATGTAGTTGTTAAAATATCTGACAAGCTATGCACTGTAGATGATGCCTGGGTGGGAGTTTATTATGTAAATTTAATTGGATTGTAAAACCTAGATCAGTTTTGAACATTTTCATAAACTAACAAATTTAACCAATATTGTTGCATCGAAGAGATTTAATTTATTGTTACACTTTATACATGATAACTATTTAATTTATTTATAATTAAAAATAATTAGAGAAAATATTAATGTTTAAGTACAAGATTGGAAAAAAGAATTATTTCTCCAAATGTTGAAAAATTAAATAGAATTACTTAACACCAAACACTCCCTCCTCCCCTATGTAACAGCAAAACTGCCTCAACCCCCCCCCTTTAGCAATAAGTTAATTTATGGATCACCCCATACAGGGGACTTTCAAGCATGGACATGTTTCTAATTTTAGATTCACATCATTCATTCAAACACACCAGTCCTTCCTTTATTAGATTTTTTTTATGCCAATGTCCACCATGAACTCCCAATACATGTTCCAGATAGAACATCAACCCACCCTATTCCACACAGTTCCATGAACTCCCTTTCAATTATCCATTATCAATGCATGAATCCCTTTCCCCTATAATTCGACAGTGGCACCATCTCTGAATGGGACACCATTTCTGGGTACCCTCTCCACTGCCAGCAGTGAGCCATCTATACCTCTCTAGTCTATGATCAAACCAAAATTAAAGAACTAATTGTGGAGAGGAGAGAGAGGGGGAGGGGAGGGAGAAGAGAGGAGAAATAAGTGAAAAAAGGGGGAAGAAAAAACAATATTCACTTTCTGAAAGATTTCAAACTTGCAATTTTCTAAAATTCAGAACTAGCAGCGAAAATCAATCCTATGCTATGTTTATATTTTCCTCTTCTTACAAGAAATATTAACAAAAATGTTGAAGCCATTTTTGAAAATGCCCAGGAGTTTCAAGTAAAGTACCACCATCTTCCAAAGAATCTTTTGCAAAATTACGGAGTCGGGGCTGAGCAAACAGAGCATGTTTCAGTTTGGCAAAAATTCTACAAATAGTTTAGGAGTTAGTGTTGTCACAGACATGGGACATCAAGAGAGAATGTGGGAAAAATATATTAGTTCATTTACTTTAATGATAAGTTCACTTTTATGTATCTTCTAGACAAGAGGGATATGTTCAGCTGCACAAAATAAAAACTTCTCTTTAACAAAAATCAGGGAAAGACTTGCTTGCTTTCACACTACTTAATGAAAATAGAGAAGCCGTCCTAACACCAACTGGTGAGGTCTCTAATTTCCCCATGACTGTGTGCATTAAGAATATTTTCTCACCAAATGAAAACTAAGTAAATTTTTGTTGTTGTAATGCTGTACTAATGCTTTTAAAGAATAATGTCTAGTTTTATAACATCTCAAAAGTTTCCCTTACTATTGATTCTACAAATTTCCTGACTTTTCCAGAGCAATGAAATTTCCTGATTTTTCCTGGGTTTCTGACCAGTATAGTTGAATTTAAACAGTGTCAGTTGACATACATCAGCTCAAAAGGTGTCATCCTATTGGGAGGTTAAACATTACCATTGCATTATCACTGTAGTGATCTTAAGCCTGATTGGATGACATTCCAACAGCTGAGGATCTGTCAAATGAAGCTCTCAATAAATCAAAGTAAAATTTCAAGTTTATTCTGATAAGGAATGATACAATTTAAAGAAATATAGCTATCAACAAGAGGACACAAATTTGGTGACAAGGGATGTTGATGCCTTCCTTGGAGGCATGGGATGAGACTAAGAACAATGACAATTCAACATGGATAACTTTGAGTAAGTCATATCGCAGCAAGGAAGGAGAATCAAAAAGAAACATTTATACATGTGAAGAAGAGAGGTGACAAAATCCATGATTAAGATTTTAAGAAACAAGAAAATGGTAGTTCAGGTAATAAGTCTTGCATTCTCAACCAGGCAATTTTCTAGTCAGAAAGACTATTTGCGATTTTATTTTGACTTAATAAGAATTAGTTAACAATTTCAAATTATCAGACCCCTTCAAAATTCAAATCTAGAAAATTAGTCAACTTATATTTAGGTAAATATGAAAGATCCTTTCCTTTGCATCTCCAACTGAAAATCACACTTTGGTAAGTTTTATTAATTTATTTCAGAGTACTTTTCGTAATGTTGGGAGACGCTATTTGGAAACACTCCTGCTTTCTCCTATTCCCCACTACTCCATCGTTAATACCATGCTTCTGACCTGAATTCCCATGTTTCTCAAAATTTTATCAATAATGTAATTTCTTCTTTTTACCACAATGTACCATATACATCCCAGATACAAATTTTAATTAAACCTGAAAAAATCGAAAGTTTCTTAAATTATCTTTCATAAGCAATCCAATGAAAATAAATGAACTAAATATCCTCCCCAAAAAGTTAACGATGGAGTATGGTAAAAAAATGCAGAGGGAAAGGAAAACCTTGAGATAACCCTTTGTGTACGAAAAATATTTGTCTGCTTGATAACTAGCTGCTGACTGCGAAGAGGAGGTTCTGTTATCCAATCAGAGGCTTCAAATTATCCTGACATCACTGCAGAGATGCCGATCCTTATTAAGAAAAAAGAAAAAGGAAATCTTACAGCCTGAAGCAATTGCAAACTGAAGAGCACCATTACTACTTTTGTTATGGATGTGTGTGCAGTTCTGGCACCAAGTGTTGTGTGCACTTATTATGATTTGTTTCTTGCTGTTGTGTTCTGATACATGGAAGACCACACGACCTAGTATCTGCCATCAAAATAAGTGGCAACATCGCTCTACCCCCACTCCAGCTGTCAAGAATACAGAAATCTTATTCAAACTATAAGGGCTCACTTTGTCCACAAAATGGATCGACTTGGGACAGAACACTGCCAGCCGTTGTGAAAGGCGAATGTGCTAGTCATTCCATCCAACACTAATATCAGAACTGGACAAATTAAAATAAATATTTCATTAAATATCCAGACACCAACAAAAATGAATTCAAATAGTAGTATTACTTTCCAACAAATTTATTTTTATTACTTGTATTTGTATTTCAGAGCTTCCCCTAAATATCCTCAGCTATAATTAATAATACTACAATAGAACCCACTTAAAGGATATATTTTGCAGAGTAACTTACCTCAGCTACAGACTGTAAATTACGGGTAGGTTTAAGTTGGTTCACACCATGACTCTTAGGTTTGCCATAGGTAGCGCCCTTAGGAACAGGGCGTTTACGACCACCTCGTCGAACACGAATGCGGAAAATCACATAACCTTGAAGAAAAAGAAGGAAGTTACATTACCCAACAATCGAGTCTCTTAAACAAAGCAAAATAAATAAAATACATCAGACATCCAAGGAAGAAAAATAATCATGGTTTATCAACTTTGGAGAAGATCATCATAAGTAAATTCAAGAATCCTCAATGAAAAAAAAATCATTTTTTATCGATTATTAACCAATGCAGTTCTGGCATTAAAAATTCTTGAGTGAAAAACTATGTCAGTAGTAAATTTTCTTGCTTTCCAGTCCCCTAAATTTCACATATATAGACTACTTTAGTCAACCAATTTCCGTAAGTTACCAAATACAATTTCCTCAAATTCTATAATGATACACATGAAAATTCATTAAATCTTCCGCCTAAGTATAGAACAGCAAACTCAATGGTACAAAAATGACACTATTATCCCCTCATTAATTTTATTAATCAACTTCTTGTCATAAGGGTTCCAGCTGAACTTAAAACTGCATCGCCAGTGCACCAAAATTTTTTAACCAACTAAGTTCAATTTCAATTACAAGGCTCCCAATGTGAATTCTGATTGATGTTGTTGATTGTTTTATAGAAGATAAGTTAGAAATTCTCTGTCTGGCATATCACTTTATTATCTTAATAGAAGTTGATTGTCTGCAAGAGACTTGATCCCTTCTTACAGCTCAAGCTATCATTAATCTGACATTTTATCTCAATAAAGAACAAGTATGTATTTAGATCAGACATCCTGACAGTGCCCTCTAAGGTAAGAAACTGACTTATCTCTAAAGACAAATTACTGTGATATAGTAATAAGTTAATATAACTTATCATAATTTATACTAAGCATTTACAAATAATTTATTTTTCATACCTTGTTTGCATCTATAGCCCAGTCTCCTCGCCTTGTCAGGGCGAGAGGGTCTCGGGCAACGATGTAATTTCGTCAACTGGCGGTATTGCCAGCATCTAACACGAAGTAAAAATCGCATAACATCGCTCTGTTTCTTTCTGTACAGTTCCTGCATATACTTGTACGCACCCATGGCGAGTCCGTGGGCGACAACCCTGTAAGACCGAAGTAACAAAATACATCCATTATACAAATATATTTCGAAACAATAAATTTCATATTTAAAAGCCACGAGTTCTGAATTTATTCTGGAAAACTATTTAACAACCAGTGAATTATTAATATTAAACTATTCCACATGCAACAATCACATCTCAAGCCACATGTAACACAAGACAGAAACGCAATATCGTTCTCGAAAATCCGAACAGAAACCTTTCTAATCTATATCAAATTAAATTTATGAAACTTCTTAATGAAGATGTTAACTATTCCTACCCGATTCACAAGATACACGATGATATATCAAAATATAACAATATAGCAACATACCCACTCCTCGCCGAATACCGGAAAGACTGGCAAGCATCAGTTGCCAACTGTGAGAGGAACGAGGAGAGGAAACTGCCAGAGTATTTGAAACATCTTCACAATGTTAACATACTATTTGATGATCTTTGAAAGCTCTAAATTATTTTATATATTTATAAAGCTTCGTAATAAATATTTTAAGGTAATTTTAGACATTTTGTATTATTCCCTTAAATTCCAATTAATTCTTCATTTATTGGCGGGATATTTAAAATTGCATTGTAAAATCCTTCAATACAATAGAAGGCATTGATCCTGATAGCAATTGTAACTGTGTTGTAATTAAACATTAATTATGTTTAAAGAAATGTACGTCATCAGTATTAGATGTAATACTACAATCTCCGAAATATCTTTTCGTTAAAGAATGTAAATTATTTTGAACATCTACTATTTCTAGCAGTTTAAAATTATTTTCATTAGGAAACAATATGTTACCAATAATGTCTAATCTTAGGCAATTTTCTGTCAATTTACATGAACGTTACGCTCCCTTAGGCTACTTCACGGTGTAAGATATTTCTTACACTATGGGCAACTTACAGAGCCGGATTAACAACTTGAGGGTATTATACTTCAATTTAATTAGTGATTTCCGACTTTTGATCAGCTGAGACACAGTTATCCAATCGAGAGCGTCTTTACGACTTAATTTTTGGTATTAAACCTCCTAATTAGTCGCGCCCCGACTGATCACACGTCAGAAGTCACTAAATGAATCAGACCAAAATATAGATGTTCTCAATAGTATTGAAATAGTAACAATATACAATCAAAATTGACATGAAAATAAATATAAATTTTAATATCTTAAAATTTATTAACGAATATAAACGTTTGTTAAAAAAATAATTTGGGGCTCCTATCAAGTAGGAGTTGTAAACGCATGCTAAAGCTGCATATCATATCAAATTACATTATACTAGCCGACCTGGCGAACTTCGTACCGCCATATTTTCTTGTGAATATTTTCGAAAATCCTGAAAGACGTGTTTTACTATTTATGCCCGCTTCGGCTTCTCACGGGTGGTCTACAATCGCGGACTAAGGAAATGTAACACTTCCCGTAAATTCAAATCAGTCGGATTATCAATAATTCCGTATATTGACACGTTTAATGTATCGAATGTGATTAACCCGTCAAATTAAAAAGTACCAGAAATGTTACACGTTACGTATTTAATGACAAAAAATGAGAGAAAGTCTTCCCTTTACAATACGACGATGTAATGAAATAAAATTACAATTAAATAATTTGACCATAACTATTGTAATGCCTTGTAATTTTTCGTTTTTCCTTCCGTAGAGAAAACAAATAGCGCTGATGGTTTGTCGACTCTCAAGCACGCAACGTACTACCGCCCATGCGAAAAAAACGGCAATTCAAGGTTTATTCTACGCACTTCTAATGACTGATCTTGGAATTTATTAATTGTCATTGCAAATGCAAGGCGCACTGGAAACTGGTCACGTTTAAATTCAAAAGGAAAGTCAGTTGGCACTAGTGGTATTCTTGGAATACGGAATTATTCTGTTTGTTTCTTTTCTTGTGTGTGTGTGTGTGTGTGTGTGTGTGTGTGTGTGTGGCGCGTCGTGTGCGTGTGTGTTTACTTTATTCATTTTTCAATTATTTATAGTTAAAATGTTGGGAAGGGATTCTGGAACTCAAGAAAACGTGTGCAGATGATCTTCTCCCCCATACGTCGCATGTAGTTATTTACCGTTTTTTCCCTAAATAAATCGAAAGTCAAAACATCAAACGAGCCTCAATAAATTTTTAAACAGAAGGTTCCATAAATGTGGAAAATCAATTATAAGCAAAAACTAGTTTACTAGTTAAAACAGATTTTTACTTTATTGCTACCGCTACCACGGTACAAAGAAGGTTAAGTAATACTGCGCGAAAAACATCGAATTTTCGTCAGAAAAACTTATTACATGGCCCTAGTAACAAAAAAGTTGATAAATCCATAAACTAAATTTAGAAAAAAACCTCTAACACGTGGTGAAACCAGAATCCAAGTTCTGTGGGTCCTTGATACCGGAAAATCGACTGACGACAAAACGTTTCTCTGTCCGTCCGTTCAGCTGATTTTCTCCCAAATTGATATTCCCCAATCGATCTGGCTGATGTCGCGGCTCCTTGAATTTGAAACCGATATTTTAATTCTGGGGAGTTCTTTACACGAAGCCCCTGGGACATTTTCAAAATTTTCGAAAAATTTGCTTTTGTCGTTTTTGATTAAATCTTTTGTTATGGTGTAATTTAAATAATGGTAATGTCATGTTCAATTTTTCAAAAACAGTATTTTTGGCAAATTTTGAGTCAAACAATTTTTACTTTGTTTAAACAATTTCTTCTTAAAAACAGCAAAAAATGTTGATTAAGTTTAGACCTCAAATATTGTAAAGGACGCTTAAGAGAATGGTACAGGTCTCATGTTCGTAGAAATGCTGATTTTTCGAAAATTTAAAAAATTAAAATTTCGGCGTCTTCCTACTACTATAATTCTGAAGATACATTTTTTCTTAATGAAATGTGTTCAACAAAAATTAATCTTCAAATAACGTCACGTTGAACATTTGGGAAATATGAGTATTTTTTGAGTAATTTGGCGTCAAAGTATCCGATCCGAAAATCCTGCGCTTTGAGAACGTAATTTAAGATATATTTAGAAGCAGTTGGATGTTACGTAAGTTAGAATATATATATTATTTCATATCTTTTTGTTTGCTTCTTACATCCGAGCTTTTGTTATATTAATAAATAATAATTATACAAGTATATAACTTGTATATAATTGTATTTTGTTATATTAGTAAATTGTATATATATATATACAATTTATATAATATATATATATATATATATATATATATATATATATAATTTGCTCTAATCTGATTGAAATATATGAAAAAATTGCTAGCCTTAGGAATATAAAATAAAAGGCAACAATGGCATTCGCGTCGCAACTCGAATTTCTGTTCATTACGCCTCATTGTTGTGACATGATTTTTATTGAATATTATACCCATTAATTAATAAATTTTCAAAATTACAAATAGATTGTGGTATATCAATATTCAAGGCAATAATAAGACCATCACTTACATATGCATGCCCAATTTGGTGTAATGCATCTCATGTCAAACATGAAGAAAATACAAACTATTCAAAATAAATTTTTCGGAGAATTCTAAAGGCTGAATGGCTCATCTCCAATAGACAAATACACAAAGAATTACAAATAGAACAAATTAAAATATTCTTCACTAACCAATCTTCCAAATTCTTCAACTTTTTAAAGATTATCCTGCTCATCAACATTTCGATCTGGGAAAAATTATCACTTTAAACGAATTCGTTCCCTTCCCAAAGATATTTTTCACCCATAAATAATTGTCTAATTTATTACTCAATAAAACCTTCTCTTAAAACTCTAAATTTATTACAAAAATGAATGAATAGTTATTAAAATCAAATTTTAATTAGTAAGTACTATTAAAATAAAATCATAATTATCTTTAATTATGATATTAATTTCTGCATCTCCAAAAAATGTTATGTATACATTTATTCATCATCCTAAAAATTTGTAAAATCGAACAGGCAATAAATATATTAAAAAATATATTTACATGGGTTAACCTGAAAGGCTTTGGGCAGAAGGTTAAGAATTAAACAATTTATTTTAGATTATAAGAGTTAAACAAAATGTAGTGTTGTATTTGTGGGTTAATAAATAACATCACTAGCTCGTAACAATAGCACTTTATTCATCTACAGGATACACTTGATATACTGGCGCGGCACACGCGGTTACAACACCACTCGAGAACATAAAAGACTCTGGGCTACTGTTGTGCCGGTCGGCGGGAGGAGGAGAAGCCGGAGTCAGTGTTACCAACTGACCTAATACATAACATTTCTTCCTTTTTAAATGATCCTGGTTACAACTATGGTGAATAACGTAGGGTGCACGACATATGCGTATGGATATGCGGGTAATATTGGTGTATGCAGTAAATGAGCAACTCGGTCTGGATTTCGCCGTGTGACTGGTGTATCTGGTGTCTGGACTGATGCTGGAGTCACGTTGGCACGAGCAGCTTCTGGCGCCCTCTCAACTGATGCTGTGGTTGCTGGTGTTTGGAAGAAGTGGGTTCGTCGTCGCCTGGTGTAGTTCCGCCTACTTCGTCGGTGGTCGGTGTCTGGTCCCTGCGGTCTGTTGTTCTTCTGAAAATTTCCGAGTTGGTCGATATGTCGCTTGACCCGTTTTCCCTGGTAGTAGACCTTATAGTGTAGATCTCCGATGCGGGCTGCGATGGTACCAGGAAGCCATCTGCCCATGTTCGGTTGCCGGATAGAAAGTAGACGGACTAGCCCACTTCAAGAGTGCGAAACGTAGAGTCCATTTCTGCCCTTTGTTTTGACAGATCTTTGTGCGAACATCTCAGGTTTAGACGTGTTCAAGCTCTCTTCCCAGAAACAGCCGAGATGGGGACTGTCCAGTGGTAGAATGAGGCGCCTTCCTAAATTGTCGGGGAAACTCGTTCCGGTTGGTCCGCAGCGTTCCTTTGGTGGTCTTCATGGCGTGGAGGGCGTCCTTCACCGTTTGGACACACCGTTCTGCTTGACCATTTGTCGATGGGTGATAGGCGCTATGAGCTATGATATTTCACACCACTGTTCTTCAGAAACGCCTTGAACTCTTCCGTGATGAACTGTCGGGCGTTGTCTGAGACGACTGTGACAGGAGTCCCGTACGCCGTGAATAAATCGTCCAACTGAGCAATTGTTGCTGCTGCTGTTGTGGAGCTTGTTGGCCTGACCTCGAGCCACTTGCTGTAGGCGTCTACAACGATGAGTAGCATAGTATCAGCTACTGGCCCGCGTAATCGATATGGATGCGCTCCCATGGTGCCCTCGGATACTCCCAATGGTGGTCGCGGAACTTGGGTGGAGCATGAGCCTGGGCAGCGCATGTGGTACAGGATTTCGCCAACTTTTCGATGTCAGCGTCAATTCCTGGCCAGAAAACGAAGGAACGTGCCATTCCTTAATCTTGACGATACCCAGGTGAGCTGCGTGCAGATCATTGAGGATGGCCTCTCGCAGTGCAGGTGGAATCACTACTCTGTGTTCAAACAACAGGCAATTGGCAGCAGTGTGTACTTTGCCTCGGTGCCTTGAAGTTATGGCGAGCGAGGTCTTGACCTTCTTCCAATAACTTTACAATTCTGCCAAGATGCAGGTCTTTCCTTGTTTCTCGTGCGATGGTTTCAGCTCTGACGGGAAGCTGTTGAACCTGGTGAACTGTAAACAAATCGAAGTCATCATGTTCCATTGTCTCTTCCCCACTGTGCGGACCTGCATTCCGAACCTTATTGACTGTCAGTATCCGCATTCTGGAACAGTAGTCTGCGCTGGCGATTTTGGCGTCGATCTCTTCGCATAAGCATCTCTCAGGGCTACAGGCACGTCCGTGCTCGAACGAACGTAGGCGTGGCTCCAGGTCTCAGGTGCATCTTCGCTGGGGGGCCTGATAGCTTCCCAGGATATCACTGAAGACGTCATGGTATCGGTGGATGATAGCATCAAGTTTTGTTGGTCCGAGGTCGACAGCTTGGGCGGCGTCAGCGGCTTGTAGGTGGAAATGCGGTGCGCAAGGTTCTGCTCCTGCACGATGGCTCTCCGAACATTTCCATGAAGTCGATTTCGTGCTTGAACTCTTTGATCCATTCCCGGCCCAGGAGCGTGTCGAATTCGCCGTCCACCAAGTAGAGGTCGAGCATCTTCGTCGTAGCTCCCATAGTAGCTTGAACTCGGGTGAAACCGATGCAACGAATAGGATGGTGTGAGTAACTCACGAAACGTCGGCCTGTCTTACGCAACTTGAAATTGGGGATGATGGTGTCAAACTTCTCTTGACTCATGATCGCGCAAGGAGAACCGTATCGAATTCCATGTCGGCTGTAGTGCCCTCTATCTGTACAGCCAGCATTTCTCGCCTGGGTGATGGTACCGATCCGATGACCTCGACTTTTAACACGTCGATCTATCAACTGGATCGTCGGATTCGTGACCTGGTTAGCAAGCGAACGCGACCTGCATACTCTGCTGATATGCCCTTTTTCCGCACGTATAGCACTTGGCGTCCCGGGCTCTGCACTGACCACAGGCGTGAGCTCCCCACCCGCGCATCCTTGTTGGTTCTCGCGGTGTGACTGGCCGTCATGCTGCGGTGGGTCGCTAGTAGCTTGGCAGGGTCGCTGCTGGTTGCCTGGCCTTTGATTGCTGTTCTTCCGTGTCGGTGGTTTCTCGTAGCCAATCCGGTTTGTGGTTCTCTTCTCGAGGATAACTCCGGATTTTTAACCTCGTCGGCCATGTATGTAGCTTCGAGTTCGCACGCTATCTCGTACGCGGCGGCAAAACTCTCTGGTTTCTTGGCAATAATCTCGTCGCACATGTCCTGATTCTACGCCTTTAAGCGATTGTTCGATTAATATGCGGTCTAAAATGTTCCATACTCACAGTGCGCGGCTCTTTGTCTCAGACGGAGGTAAACTGGCAATCGATTCTCCTGCCTGCTGCGACATGCTCCGAAATCTTATGCTTTCAGCATATTTGTTACGCTGATATCATATGACTAATCAGTTTGGACTGGATGTCGTTATAGGAGAGGTTTCGGTCGATGGAACTTACGAGTATCTTCAACGCGTCGTTCAGTTCGGCGCCCATGTAAACACGTGCGTACGACGCGTGTTCATTTTGGGGAACCTTACTCAAATTGAGAGCCCAGGTGAATCGTGTAAAATAGTCACCTACGGTGGTCCCATCGGCGGCGCGTTATGCTGGCATCGCGAACTGTGGTGGCCGAGGCGATGCTGACGACGCTGACTCATTGCCGGCTACGTCTCGAGCAGTGGACTGTCTGAGAGCGTTAGCAATCATCTCCGACGGAGTTTGGAGAAGTTCCGTGGAAACTGTGTTTGACATGGTGGGAAACTTTGTGCACTGATGAATAAACCCGCGAGGCGATACACTTTCTTCGTCACGGCGCGGTCGCGTTGAGGTTAGATTCCGCACGAGTTCACTTTGCTTGCTTAACGCGGCGTTATTTATGTATCCACTCCTGACACCACTGTTGTATTTGTGGGTTAATAAATAACATCACTAGCTCGTAACAATAGCACTTTATTCATCTACAGGATACACTTGATATACTGGCGCGGTACACGCGGTTACAACACCACTCGAGAACATAAACAAACTCTTGGCTACTGTTGTGCCGGCCGGCGGAGGAGGAGAAGCCGAGTCAGTGTTACCAACTGACCTAATACTTAACATGTAGCTAATGCATTATTCGAAACATAAACTAAATTGATTTACTATAGGTCGGCTTTACTGTTGTTGAGAATACTAAGGAGGATGAAATAAATGTTTCTGAAGTTTTTGTTTTATTCTGTTTTGGTGAGGGTTATGTTTTCCTAGCTGAAAATGGAGTGCAGATGGTATACGAGAATAACATTTAGTGGAGAGTTGTAGAAAATAATTTTTGATTGGTAGAAATCCTAATTTTTTTCTGAATTTATTTATTGGGTATAAACCAAGGAGCTTTTAAACAAGTTCTGAGGCAAGAATTTTGAAATATTTTAATTTGGTTAACCGATGTTTTTAAGCGAAACCCCAGATTGGACAGGCGTTTGTGAGAATGGGACGGATCATTATTAGATAAATTCGGGAATTTAAATATCTAACTAAAGGGAAGAGGTTTGTGCTAAAGTTTATTAGCTATTGATATTCTATAAAGAATATTGTTTTTTCCAGTGAAGTCTTCTGTCCATTAAAATGCCTAAATATTTTACAGATATATTAGAAGAAAGCCATGGTTTATATTGTCATTATGAAAAGCTAAAGGAGGTAAGATATAATGTCTTTAACGGAAAAAAAATTGCGTTACATTTTGAAACGTTGAATTTTATATCCGAGTTGCGAGCCCAATTTTCAGCGAGGTTTAGATGAATTTGTAAGAATGATATTGCGGTTTGTAGATTTGAATTAGTGCTATAAAGAACTGAGTCGTCAGCAAATAAAGCTATGGAAGTATTCATAGTAGTAGGAAAGTCTTAAAGTAAGGAGTTGAAAACAGTTGGAGATAGTACTGCTCTCTGAGGGACTCCTGCATGGATTGATTTACTAAGCGAGAGATGTTTTAAACGAATATGAAAGATACGATTTTCCAAAAAGCTTTTAATTAACTTGTATAAATAGTTAGGAACTTTTGAAAGAGGAAGTTTACATAATAGGTCAGGGTGCCATACTGTATCAAACGCTTTTTTCAATATCTAAAAAGACTGCACAAAAATATTGATAGTTATCAAACGCTAATAAAATTTCTTCTGTTAAACGAAGAATCTGGAGGTTAGTAGATAAAAGAATTCGAAATCTGAATTGGAAATGTGGAATAGCATTAACTGATTTTAAGAAATTATATAGTCTGTTGTTAATGAATTTTTCTAATATTTTACCAATTGAAGATAGTTGCTAATTGGTCCAAAATTTAAAGAATTTTCAGTAGATTTGTTAGGTTTGACAATGGAAATTACATGTGCTATTTTCCATGCATTGGGGAAGTAAGTCTAAGACAAATTAAAAATAGCAGTGTAGCGAATGATTAATGAAGAAGGGAATTGTTTAATGATATATGGAGAAATGAGGTCAGGTCCAAAAGACAATTTTGGTTTTAGTTTATCAAGAAATTTAAGGACCTCGAAAGGTGAATTAAAGATATATCACGGGGAGTGGATGGAAATATATTTTCACTTTGTGATAAGACGAAAGAGTCGTGTTGAGCATTAATGGAAGAATGAAGAGTAAATATTTGTGATAGATATTCAGAGAAAGTTTCACATTTTTTGGGGAAAGTTTCACACACACCGATATGAAGACCCGGTCAGAGGGTTCTTAGAGGCATACAATGCGTGCGTGCGGGAGGGGAAATTTTTCTCGTCGGGAGCAACAATGGCTGGTCCTTCTTCCGAAGGACGATAAATCGTCTAGCGACCCGTCAACATATCGGCCTATATGTTTACTGGATACTGCTGGCAAGGTGTTAGAGATCATCTGCAAACGGATTGAAGCCTTCACGGAGGGACCACAGGGACTGTGATAATCAGTATAGCTTCAGGAAGGCGAGATCCATAGTGGACGCAATTAGGGTCGTCATCGACATCGCACGCACGGCTATTGAGGACAAACGATGGAGAAAATGCGCAAAGAAGTATTGCGCTATTGTTACCCCAACGTCAGGAACGCCTTTAATACGGCAAGAAGTTCCATACTTACTGCGTTAAAAAAACTGGGTGTTCCGAATTACATAATGAAAATAATCATACGCTATTTTGAGGAAAGGACTTTATTATACGAAACTGAGAACGGAATAAAAACGCATGGTATCTCGGGTGATGTTCCGCAAGGCTCGGTACTTGGTCCGCTGTTGTGGAGTATTATGAATGACACCGTTTTGAATCTCCAGCTGCCAGAAGACGCTAGGGCTGTTGCATTTGCTGACGATGTTGCCGTGGGCAACAGTGGTCGGCAAATATACTGAAGAGGTCACGCAGGTTTTCAACGAGGCTGTTGCTACGATTGCGGTGGCTAACATCGGTGGGGCTCGAGATGGCCAAATATAAAACGGAGCCTGACTTGGTGACAGGCAGGAAAGTGAAAGAGGGTATTACTCTCAATGTTGGTGGTAGTAAAATACCCTCCCAGCCGGCTCTAAGATACTTCCGCGCTTCGTTGAGGAAAAGGAAGAACTCTACCGACTCTTCCTGCAGGTTGTGACTCCTGATACCATCGTCACTAGGATACTAGTGTCCCAAGAGAATTAGAGAGCGGTAGCCACCTATGCCGCAAAAGTTTTAAAGAAGCTTTGGGTAGAAGAACGATTTCGAAAGAGTATCCCGTTCCAATACTTGGCATAAAGCGATAAACCGATCTGCCTCTCCCGTAATGTAATGCCTGACGGTGGTTTTGCGGGAAGAGAGCCGGAAGAATAGGAGGGTTTTTAGTGGGTAGGCTCAGGCTAGCTGTGAATCCTACGGGCTGCGGAATGCGGGCTCCGCAGTGTCTTTGGAAGATTTTCTTATTTGGAAGAACACACACACTCACACACACACACACACACAGGGGTCCAAGGGGTAAAGAAGAAGGACGACGCGCCGACGTACGCGGAAACCCTTAAAAAAATGAAAACCGACCCTGAGCTTAAGGATCTGGGCGAGATTGTCACCCACATCCAGAAGACAACTGGCGACGATCTCCTGCAACGCGGTCTGCCGGAGGCCAAACAACAGATTTTCAGTCCTCTGTAAAGAAGGTGTTTGGATCGACGCTGATGTGAGGGTTCTCACTCACACCGTGACCTTTCAGATGAAGGACCTGGATGAGGTCACAACTAAAGAGGAAGTGCATAGGGCTCTGGTGGACAAACTTCCCGAAGCCAGTGATCTCCCAGTTACTGTGGTCAAATCTCTAAGACCATCCTATGGCGGATCACAGGTAGCAATAGTCAGCCTTCCTGTTACGGTGACTAACAAATTGTTGGTCATCCGTAAAATAAGAATAGGATGGGTGTACTGCACTCTGCTGAGAAGAAGGTTCCTGAGGTATACATATGTTTGGATTTTGGACACCTCAGAAAAGCATGTAAAGCTCACATGACCGGTCCAACTTGTGCATGAATTGTGATGGTGATGTTCACCTTGCTAAGGCATGACAAATGACCAAAGTGCTTGCTTTGTGAAGAGAAATGGAAACAAGGCAGACATGCTTCTGGTTGCAGCAGGTGTCCATCGTACCAAAAAGCGTAGAAAGCAGTCTCTCAGGATATCCCGGCACAGTCGGTTAGGGAATGGGAGGCTGATTTAGCAATAGTATGCGCACAGTATACTAACCGTGAAGATACAGCGTGGGTATCTGACCTCCACAACCAGGCAGCAATCTGGGCCTGTGGAAAACACATTCCAGCAAGTAATGACGAGACCCGGAGCTGGATTTGTCTGGGTAAAAATCAACGGCGTTTACATCTATAGCTGTTATGCCTCACCAAATACAATGAACGAGTTTGAGCAGTTCCTCGACCACTTAGTGTACGACGCAAGAGGACGAAGCCTTCAACGCCTGGGCGGTTGAGTGGTGTAGTTCGTCCACTAATGAGCGAGGTCGAGCGGTTATGGCATCCCTCTACCTTCTGAATGTAGAGCTCGCCAACACAGGAGACATACACACCTTTCGCAGAGGAGGCGTTGGATCTGTTGTGAATCTGACGTTTATGTCAGATAATCTACTGAGAATGGAAGTGTTCTGAAGAGTTAGTAAACACTATACCCATAGTGACCACCAGACACTTTTGTACGAAGTAAAAAATCAGCGGAGGGATAATTTTGCTCCGAAATATCAGCCAGCGGGGTGGAAAGCAAAAACGTTTGACGAAGAAGTTTTCCGACTATGTTTGGAGACGATAGTACCAACAGGTACCGCAGATGACAAAGCTGGGCAGGTTATGAAATGGGTAACCCAAAGCCTGTGATACGGCTATGTCTAGACGGGGCGCACTCACTCGACGTTCACCAGTTTACTGGTGGAATGAGGAAATCGCCCAATTGCGTCGGAAGTGCCTTCGAGCCAGAAGACGGTATCAGAGAGCTCGTGGCAATTTTCTTCAATCGCAAGAGCAATACAAACTCGCTCGAAGTCAATTGAAGATAGAAATCCGCAAGAGCAAACGTTTATGGGTCAAAAGCCTGTGTGACGAGGTGGAAAAGGATTCATGGGGTAGGCCGTACTAGACGGTCATGAGTAGATTAAGACGCAGCACCTACGTTCTCCAACTTGCTCTAATATGCTGCTCAGAATTGTGACAGCCTTATTCCCGAACCACCCTGGTGAACCAGATAAAATAGTATTATCTGAACTAGATATAATTTCTCCAGTCACGCAAGAAGAAAATCTGCACGCAACTGCTCGTGAATTTCTGCCGCTAATTTTTGCTCCTGCTCTTCTGCCTTTCGCGACTCTTTGCCGCTAACCTTTGCCCCTGCTCATCTGCTTTTCGCGACTGCTCTTTAATTTCTTCCGCTAATTTTTGCCCCTGTTCGTCTGCTTTTCGCGACTGCTCTTTAATTTCTTCCGCTAATCTTTGCCCCTGTTCGTCTGCATTTCGCGACTGCTTTTTAATTGCTGCTTTTTAACTGCTAATCTTTGCCCCTGATTTTCTACTTGTTGACTAATGTTTCGCGCGAAGTTTCCTAATAATGCCTGCATTGATTTTCTCATCGCGTCTTCTTCTCCTTGTTGCTGTGTTGGTTCTGGCGTGCTCTCTGTCGACTCGGTGCGGTCAGCGGAGGCTCGGCTGCTGCCTCTGTCTCTGCAAACCTAGGTTTTCAATTCTTTGAAGTATCTCGTCCTTCCGTCTACCTCACTATCCTCATCACTCCCGATCTGCCTAGGTACCCTATATTCTTGACTTCCTGCCATACTAATTCTCTTTTATGTCTGCCTTGTACACTTTTCCAACACACTTCCCTTCCAAAATACAACAATACAAAACACTTCATTGTACAAAGAAACACTTGCTGGAAAAGAGACACAATACACAACACTAATACAGGCCACAAAATTGCTCACTTTTGATTCGTGTCAAGGGTTCTCCTTTGCTACTCGATTTTTAATCGATCACTGCCCCACGCTGGGCACCAATCATTGTAACACGCCCACCTACTACCTTCCAGCCGGTGGCGACAAAGCGTGAAACAATGAATGGTCGTGAAGCGAGCTTTGAATTCTCAGGAAGCAGGATCATTCGGGTATGAGAAAGATCTGAACCCTTGACACAATGAATTAGGTAAACTTCTGGTAAAATGAGCATATATTCAGTAAAAAATCAAATTACACAGTGGCACAAATATACAATAAAGTATGCACTTTGCGTAGATGTTCACTGCAAAGAAAACAGAAAAAACACAACCACAAAATGTATAGGCGTCACCTCGACTGCCTGAATACTTCAACAATTACTATTCACAATTGGTTTGCTTCTACCTCTGTCTGAATTATTTCGTGTCTCATTTAACTCTTGTTATTCTTAAATTTTCTCCGTGCATGGCCCTTTAAATGATTCTCTACAATTATTCTATCATAGACTTTCACAGAGGTCAGCCTTAAGCTGAATTTATTACAATGCTGTGAACTCAAACACAAGAACAAACGTGAACACACGTTACTTCAATTGATCCTTTACAATATAGCAACTAATTACCCACAATGAAAGCGTGACTTTCAAACAAGATCACTTTTACACTACATGAAATATCATAATTCACTCTAGAAAAGTTGTACAAGGTATGGCATTCGAACGAATTTACTAGTGCGTACAGCGAATGAAATCTAAACTGCCGCTCATACGTTCGGAATATTTCTCCCAGTAATTATTTGGAACTTTCACCTATTTTAGGACGCTTCGCCTGGTATTTTAAAGCTACACGATTTCCCAACAGATTTCCGCATAGAAGTTGCCAGTTCTTTACCTTGACATCTCCTTCCCGCTCGCCATCAGTTAACCTTGGGGTTTTCGGTCGCTCGCAGTCCTCGCCGCGTCGCTTGACTGGTTCGATGTTCCACGGTTACACCACTTCTTTCTCTCGATCTCAGGATTCCGCCACTCGTCCAAATTCCAGACCTTTCTCCCGATCTCGGCTCGTACCATCCACGTATGTGGTTCAAGTCCTTCTCGCCTACACTGGAGTCTTCACTGGAGTCGCCCTTCTGCGTGCCACGTACCCGTCGTTCGCGCTTCCAGCTTTGAATAACTAACGTTATTGAATTGAATGCTTCTAGCACTGGGTCGACATACCACACTTTGAGCGTGCGTGGTCGTGGCGTACAAAATTAAATGCTGGATTTCGTTTAAAGTCCTTCTGCGCAAATTTATTTCAATTATGAAACTGTTTCAGATTCAAGCAATCACACCGCTTGCTTTCTCGCGTAATGTTAGTGCTAACACTGTACATGCACTTCACTTCGGAATTCTATCACTTATTACCGCGTTTCTCAAATCAGTTTTAACTAAGCAAGTTAAAATATACTCCTGCACTAACCAGTGACTATCGCCGAAGAATTAGGTTGAGTCGCCGTCGCTGTCGAAGTCGAAAGAGAGTTCTCCCGAAGCGCGTCGCGGTATTTATGTGACTCCGCCTGAGGAAATTTCAGGAGGGTGAATTTTCTCCTCCTTCGCGCCCTCTCAAGAAAAATATTATCCGTAACTTCGGACATCGGAGTGCGAAAACCTGCGGGTAGATGTCGCTTTCTCGGACCATCGCTCCGCCGCGTACACTATTTCTCTGTGTTCTGGTCTTTTCTCGTGGCTTATGGTGGCATTACGTGTTTGTATAGTCCGTGACGTCACTATATATATATATATATATATATATATATATATATATATATATATATATATTGATCAATTAGGGGAGGACTGGTTGTAGGTTTTTTTAATATTTTACGGGTTATGTTCCGTGGACATGAATCATGTATGTTGGTGTAACATGATTGACAAAGAATGTGATTAGATTGATGTAAGTATAAAATTTGGCGAACTTCTTTAGTTAAAATAAGTTTTAAGATAAATAGATCTGTCTTAACCAGTAGTTTCTAACTTTACGTTTATGTAGAATTAATCTATGTATATAAAGTGGTATTGGTGGGAGAGAATCCATGTGAGGAGGAGAGGATGCAATCAAATCGATAGCATCCAAAATTGTATGACGTATGAGTGAAATGTACTGATCTATTTGACTTGATTTTTAAGTTTAGGAATAGGGGTTTTAAATGGCCAATTTATTTCTTGTATGTGAAATGGATATTCAGGTTTAGATTGTGTTGAAGAAATAGAGAATGTAAAAGATAGAGGGCGATGACCAGAAGGAAGTACATTTAAAACATCGGTTGCAACATAGTATTGTATGTTTTTAGAAATCCCTAAATCTATGAAAAAGGTGTTGGTGAATCTTGGAGGTGAATAATTAAATTAAAATGTGTAATATCTTGAAGTAATAATACGGATACTCGTAGTTGATTTGAATTGTTTAATCTGCTTCCCCATGCATTATGCTTTGCATTGAAGTCCCTAGAGATGAAATATTATGGGGTTTATAAGAGATATTTGTTTTTTTGTATACTGAAGAAATGTGTAAATATGGAATTTTTTAATAACAATCAGGACATTTTCAAATGTGTTAGATTGAAGATTGGTTTGTTGGTAATGTTCAATGGACTTATTTATTGCGATTGCAAGACCACCTTTTCTTCCAAAGGAATGTGTGGTTATACAATCAGATCGATATATAAAATTGACTGGAAAGAGATAGATGGGTTTCCTGCGGACAGACTATGTCTATTTTAAGTATTTTTTAGTAAGATAATACGGATATTTTGTTTTTAATACCATCTGCATTCCAAGAGAATGTTTTAAGTTTTGGATTTGGTTCCTTAATAAATACTAATTAAGGAGTAAAGTTTGAGAGTGATTGAACAATTTTTTTGTTTTAATGTGAGTGAAGATTAGTTGATAATGATGTTATTAGTGATTGTATCTGAGATATGAGTGATGTTAAAGTATTGATCATAGAAAGTGATTGAAAGTTATAATATTGTGAGCATAAGAAGTGTTATAATGCAGAGTAGTTTTAACTTTTGCTGATTTAGTGGTATGAAAAGCAGTAATAATTGTCAAATGTGTGGTGGTATTTACTTGAAAATCTTTAGTTTTCACACCAAATATTCCAACATTTGTAGTGCGTTTTACAAAAAATAACGACTGAAATGTGTTAATTTGGAGATACAATTAAGGTATAAATAGTATTACATAACCATGACCAAAGGTGAGAAAGTATGTGCGGTTTTAGCACTACTAGTTTAAATACATGAAGGATGTTTCGAAAGTAAGTTACATTTTTTGAAAGAAAAGATGGTACACTAGGTAACAATCACCAAATGAAACCATAAGTTCCGTTGCTGGTTCTATGGAGGAGGGAGACTCGGCCGCGGGTAAATGACGCATGCGCAGAGTGCGGAAGAAGGGAGCGTAGCAGCTGACTGGCGTTTCCGAGGATATTCGAGTACAAATCAGGGAGGGCTCTTGCGCATGGTATCCGACTTCAGCCAATGAGCTTCAGGAACCAGTTTGCATATATTAGCGGGAAATTTAAATGCAGCCAGATACCAACATTTTCACATTACAAACTATTGAAACATATTTGTGTAGCATTTATTTTAAATATTGCATCTTTTATACCATCATATTATTTTGGTTGGTTACCGTTGAAAATTGTCACTTTATGTCACTTTCGAGACGTTTCTCGTCACTTTTCGCTCTCCACGCAACATGGCGGCCAGCGTGTAGTCTGGATATTCAAACGGAGTGCACGTGTTGTCTCGTTGTTCATGACGCAACCTGGTGTTGCGTGGAATGAGCAAAAATAGGTGCACGGGAGTAACTCACTCTATTTCCACCATGCTACACATCATAGGAGGTAGTTTTTGCACGTTTTAGCAGGCAGCAACCGAGTGCAATGTCTGCGCATGTGCAAATGCACAAAAGTGATGCGTTGCTTCAACTGTACATGCACAGAAGATCGGTAGTCCTTTCGATTGCTTTAACGTTCGAGGGTGCCAAAACTCCCTAACAGTAGACACACGCGTGCTGACGACGTGGTTACCAAAGGCAGTGCGTGCTGTTATCCGGTATGAATGAGCACGTGGGACTCCTGTGTTCGTCATCCACGAACGCCTACAGACCGTGTATGGCGAACAAGTCATGTCTCGCCATAGGCTTGGTCGTTGGTGTTACATGTTCATTGAAGGACGGCAGAGTGTGAAAGATGATTGTCGAAGTGGGTGTCCTTCCCCATCCACGAATGAATCAACATAGCCATAGTACAGGACATGGTGTTAGCGTATGAGGGTGTCAGACGTAGCGTTCACACTGAGTGATGGGTCTTGCGCACGCCAATCTCATGTTCTCCGATGAGTTGGGTTACGGAAAGTGTCTACAAGAGAGATACCAAGAAACCTGACCTCGGCTCCCAAGACTGCAAGAATGGGAATCAGCCTCGATCAATTGATGCAGTACGCGCGGTAGGGAAATGAGTTCCAGTTTCGGATTCTCACAAGTGATGAGACATGCGTGCACCTTTTTACTGCAGAAACCAAGGCCGACTCAATGACATGGAAGCACTCCAATTCACCTGTGAACAAATTAGTGGCGCTCTAACAGCATATACTTTCTCGCCCGTATTTTCACGCAAAATTCTGCGAAAAGTACTAAAATTTCCGAAAAGTTGTACATGATCTTATTTCAAAATCTATCTTTAAGGAACAGACTTCATTAAGGGAAACATCTCTATTGGTAATATTTTAGTTGTCGGAAGATTCCGAAAAAAATTGAACTTTTGCAATTTTCGGAAAATTAGTTTTTTCAACTAAACTAAGACCTGCACCATTCTCTTAAACATTCATTACACTATCCAACAACAAAATTTAATAAAAACGACAAAAGAAATTTTCTGGAAAAATTGAAAATGTCCCAGGGACTTCACGTAAAGAACCCCAGAATTAAAATATCAGTTTCAAATTCAAGGAGCCGCGACATCAGCCAGATCGATTGGGGAATATCAATTTGGGAGAAAATCAGCTGAACGGTTTAGCCGCTAGCGCTGTTTATGGACGGACGGACAGAGAAAGGTTTTGTCATCAGTCTATTTTCCGGTATCAAGGACCCAAAACATGTATTCCGGCTACACCACGTGTTAGAGGACTTAGCAAGTGCATTTATCCACTTTCTTGTTACCAGGGTCCGGCAAAAAGAGTTTTTCTCACGAAAATTCGCAGCTTTTGCCGGCAATATTACATAACTTTCTCTCTACTCCTTACCGAGAAAGTAAAAATTATACGTGGCAAGCTTCATAGGAAACGTTATGGCCACATGTTTTAGGACGCGAAAATCGTGGTTCTCCTTGATTTCCTCAATGAAGCACCAATGCTACGTCACCATAACCTAACTCAGGTCCACCATTCGTCAAAAGAGACCAGGGCTCTTGAGTGAAAGTGTGCTGTTGGACGAGAACGCAAGATCACACACAGCAAACAAGTTCAGATTCGTCACTTCGGATGGACGTGCTTGTTTCATTCGGCTTACAGTCTCGATCGAACTTTCACCCGTTCCTTGCATTGAAATCTACACTCTCATTTTTTTTTAAAAAAAGTGTAGATTTCTCATAATTTCTGCTTAAAGTTAATGCAATTTATAAAAAATCTCAAAACGGCTATAATGTTTGCTTTGTTAGAAACACTTTTTCAGGTTTATTTAGAAGTATAATATTGCGTAGTCGTTGCAAATAATGTATGTTGTAGCACCACTAGATTTTAGTTGACATGCATTGTGAAATAATTTGAAGATATCTTCATCAGATAAAACAAAAACTATTTGATTCACTTACCTCTCAAGAGAAGCCACATTGATTTTTTTTGCTAAACTTTTGTTGCTAACGTACATATATATTTTTTAATCACTGGATTAAAAAAATAACTGTTTGTTTTTAATACAATTGCAGTATTTCAAGACTAATCCCCGTGAATAAGGTAAAATGTTTGAACGAAACAAAATTAAAGAAATTTCACGTTTATCTAAATTATAATGCACGATACCAGTTTTAACAACATCCTTACGAAGATTTTTTGTTTTAAAAATAATACGTAATTATAAAAGGTTTACCTACGGTAAAAAGTGAATGTGCAGCTTGTCCAGTGAATAACTTTAAATTTTTAGAGAAAGAAGATTTCTTCAACTGTCATTGAAACGTGGCCTCTACAGTAGGACGGTTCGAGTTTATACTGAATAGCCCAGTCAAATTGACAAATCGGCCCTATCAGGCGGGATCGAGGGGTGGTGAGTAGGCGGTCGGGTCGATCGGCAGCGTGCAGTCGCGTTTCGTAATACGCCATAGGTATTCCTGTAGACCAAATGTTCCAGGCTGTTGTCGTTCCGCCTGCTCACCAATATGTCGAGAAAACGCAATTGGTCATCATTTTTCGCCTCCATGGTGAACTTGATCTTGGGATGAGCGGTGTTGATGTCTTCGTTAGACGTCCTGGAGTGCCCGTAGGGCCGTATCATGGGAACTGTCGTCCACATATCTTTCCCACATGGCGAGTTTCAGGATAGCATTTGTGAGTACTTCACTCTCGAACTCCATGAAGAGGTTGGCAGCTACTGTTGAGAGGGATGAACCCACGGCGGCCGCCCTCTACATGATCCATACAAGCTGCTCCGGGTCTTGAAGGTGGATTATAGGCAAAATTGAGAGAGGTCGTCTCATTCTTTAGTCTGCGAGCTTCTATTTTGACGCGGATGACAGAGACTGCCTCGCCCAGCGAGACCGTGACGAAGTGATGTGGCACAAATGTCCATATTCTTTAACCGCCTGACTTGAAGCAGATGAAAGACTGAAGTTCGTGGCAGGCGACGTAATGTCTTCTGAGGAGTTTGCGACGAGCGGGTGAATTTTCTATGGGACGGAGAGGTACATCGGCCTTACGGGTCTTAGGTAGCCTGTTCAGCATGGCACTGCTGCCACTCTTCAATTCGGGTTGCATGTAGGTGGAGTTGTTGATCTATGCTGCGACTTCTCCCCGAAGTTCCCCGAGTGCGAAACAGACCAGCAGGCACCTTGTTGTATTCCTGCGTTATGACAAAGCGTAGCGTTTATCTGCATGTAGAATGACAATATCATTGCTCAGGGGTGTGACAATATCAGTGTGCAGAGCAAGCCGTTCTTGTCAGAAAAGGTTGCTGCGAAATAGTTTTACCGTGTGAGAATTCGTGCAGTCTCTCACCAGATTTGGTCATCCTCAGTTAGGGATGTGACTAGAGACCGGATTTTTATGTAATTACGTATTTTTTCATTCTACTTACCGTTCTCAAAATTATAAGCTTGACGAATCGTCGCCCTCCTGACACAATGTCAAATTTTTTCGTTACATATTTTTTACATATTTAGTACTATATTATATATTTAACATATTTTGCTATTTTCACAAAATATTTTTTATTCTATCAATTTTCTTCAAATTTATTACTTTTTGTTTTGAAAAGAAGTTTTTTTAAATTAGCATTTTCTCGAACATTATTGGTGCAATCTAAGTGTGAAGAGTATCATTGACGCCGCGGTTTGTAAACTTTAACCTTAATTTCTAACAAAAAATGGCGATCGCTGATGTGTAACACTTCTAAGAGAATGTTGCTTGCTGCAGTGAATGCTGGTCGTAGTTATCACCAGTTTGTACGATGGATTCTATTGTGTTTAGTCTGGCTGCCAAACTAGGGTCCTGGATAACAATAGATGAATCTTTTACTACAGACCGCAAATTTGTGTGATTGCAAGTGTGCATCAACTTGTGCTCTCCAAATGATTTTTAAAACGGTTGCATTAATTTTAAAATGTATTTAGGACTCTTTTCATAAATGTAATTTCGTATTATGTAAATGGATTTTTAATTAGAGTATTTTAATATTACATATTATATCCGATTTTACATATATATTACATATTCTTACTGTTTTCATTACATAATTTGGCGTTTACATACATATTTTTCCGGTCTCTAGTGATTACTTACTCGATCCCTATGCCAATGTCTGATGAGGGAACCCGCGGTATGATAGCAAAGTTCATGCCTTTGTTGAGCACTGATAAGCTGTTTTGGTCCAGGTCATCATCGGCGAGATTGCCCACTAAATTATTAGCATTTTGAGAGAATATCATCGAATGGTGTGTACGAAAGTGAAGAAATATGGGCTCTCCAGGAAGTGGCCTTACTTTCTCGCATGACCAATCTAGATCTGGTCAGGGTTCTTTTATAGTTAATCAAATTTGAGATGATAAGAACCTTATTGAGCTTCGCCAGTACCCGCTTTTGATCACGCACCGCAGTGGTACAGTTGGCATTCCACCAAGGCACAGGGGGTATCGTGGCCGCTCCGCAGACATCCGGTTAGCAATGGACTCGGCGCGAAAAAGGGCGTCATCGGTGAAACCATTGCCCGATGAAACCGGGTCACCATTGCATCACTGTTATTTTTTCAATTGTTTTTTTGCTGAATGTATCCCAATGAGCTCGATGATTAGCGAGTTAGGTGGGCAAGGTTTAAAACACGAATATCGAAGAGGCCTACCGTAGGGAATTGGGCAGTCATGTAAATCGTCCACTCTAAGATGGAATACAGATGGACTGCAACGCCTGATCGATGAATGATAAAAGTGTTTGAAACCACTGAAAAGTGCGTATAATTTCCAGAATTCAGAAGAATTTGGCTGCACTGTAATAGAACACAGTTCCCGAACATCCCTAACTAATGAAGGAAAACATGGGACATGAGATGCCAGGTTTTTTTAATTCTGAAATCGGAGAAAACGTGGAGAAAAATACATTTACGTCAAATAATATATCAAAGAAAAGGAAATATGGGTGTATTACTTGGGAGGGCAGTGCACCTTGAACCACCCTACCCCAACCGCCACTGGTTTCCTGTAATAAAGAGTTTATTTCGAGATTATTAACCTTCGTTCTTCTGTAAGGGAACGAAACTGTTTACGTTACATGAGAGCAATGGTTGAAACTTAGATGGGTTTCTTTTCCTTATTCTCCACGTTTTGAGTGAAGCTCTGAGCACTCGCAAGCGGTTCGTCGTCCTGACTAATGCTAGAGAGTGTGATCAGCGTTGAAAGGGAATTCTGATCCGTTGTAATGGGTGACGAAGATCTAGAAATAGGACTTTTTCAACTCGATTTCGTTGGCACGCGGATCACGATACTTCAGGAGAGACCTGACAAGCTGCGTCGCGCATAGAGAAGAGAAGTTTGTTTGGGGTTTCGGTTTGGCAGCTCCGTGTTCTTTAAGCGGTCTTCATCACGGTATTGGAGAAAGGCCGAGATATCTACAAGATTTTCTCCAGATACCGACAATTGGCCTCGGGGACTCGGATTTTCTGAATCTCCCTCTCCTTAAAAAGTTGGGGCACTTCGAGTCTGCAGCATGGTTTCCATCACAGTGCAAGTCTCCAGGACTCGCCGGGATTCGTACAACGAACAGAGACGAAATCTACCCTCAATGTGCCAGCGCCAAGGCGGCATACAAGTACCACATACCCCTCAACCCCCAGAACACCAATTCTCTTCGACATGCGTCGCCATTCATGCCAAACGCATTGGAGGGCGTCCAGCATTCGTCCATTAAAAAGAGCCGTTCCACCAGCACTGTATAAGGAATAAAATCTGTATTTAAAAGTTAAAATATTTGGAAATAAAAAATCTCAGGAGTAGAAGTTCCCACCTTGTTTGGATGTTCCTAAAATCATTGAAATTAGATAAATAAGGAGACAAATTGAGTCATTTTTTAAACTTTAATATGAAATTAAGTCATATATAAATAGTAAATCATTCACAAAAATAATATAAAAACATAATTCAGATAAAATAAAGACTAAAAAAATTAGAAATAGAGAACACACAATTAGTAAAATGTTCTGCTTTAAAGACACACACACAAACATCATTCAAAAGTTATAAACTTTTGAGCAATCATTGAATCATGCAATTTCATGACATGTGATATTCACATTCTTCACACTTAGGAATGTTCTTTTTATCAATGCTTTGTACAACCTGATATTAGGCTACATTCTTTTGCAACAAGTCCATTTTAATAATTTCTGTGTTCTCTTTTGATGAGTAGCCTTTCTGATGAGATCAATTCCCATATGAAAGCATAAACATCATTATGGTGCCTCTTCTAATTGACTAGAATAAAAGTTATTTAAAAAGAACAAAACAATCAAATTACAAAAAATATCACAGTGCAAGATATCTTGTCAGTGCATTAGGACGGAATATGATAGTGCTCGTACAATCACCAACAATTACACATACTGTGCAGCTTATTTTAATCTTCTATCTTCTCTTTGTCACCGATTTGAAAATCGTGTAATTGTGAACGAAGAGTTTTTATCTGCTCATTCTTTTTTGCTAACATTTTTTTCATGTTCGTGTAGACAGCAGTTTCACTGAATTTTCTTTCCAATTCCTGTATAAAAATATTGATATTAGGCAACAGAATATATTATTCTTATTTTTCCTTAATTTGTTCATGCACTTATAATTTAAAATTTATATTTGAAGTGTTGTAACATATTAAATAGAAATTGAGAAACATGCAATGAGAACATGTTTTGAAAACAAACGACTTTAGGAATGACACAATTCAATAAAGCAACAATATAAATGAGTTACAGACATTATTTTTAACATAATTTCAAACGACCTTTTGTGTTAGAAGAAATCGTTTATAAATAGTAATAAACGAAACAAATGGATTAAGAGTGGTGGGACGGAAGTGGTATGTTCAAGAAAAGAGCAGCGATAGAAATGATTACACACCCAATCAATATTTAACTTTCTCGCTACGGAGTAGAAAGTTATGTAATTTTTTTTAACTAGTAAAACATTTAATTTATTCATTTATTCATTCATATTTTATGTTCTATAAGTCGGCTATATAGTATCAAATCAACGTTTACTTAACCAATTTTGTTTTATTCATTGTAGGTATGTCATAGTACAATATGCAATTGATATAGGTACGTAAACTACAATGTACATTTATTCATGTTTCATGGCCGACTGAAACCACCTTGATCATGTCTGTGTTGTTGTAGTCCTTGATCATGTCTGTGTTATTTAAATGATTTTGATCCCTTTTCTGAATTCAGATTGGTAGTTGTCCAGTTTTATTTGCACGTCTGCCATTAATATAGAAGTTATCAACGATTTTTTGTGAAATTAATAAGTATTTTTAATTCACTGAACAAAAAAGGACATTTTAAGGCACAGATTATATCGTATTTCTCGTTTATGGTACAAATTCTTGAGTCATCACTAGACTGCGGATTTTTAAGTTTTAAAATATTCGTTTTAGATGCCTAAATTAGGGTCTTTCAGCATCTCAGTTAGGCATTTTAAATTACAGAATAGGCACAAATAAAAGAGGATAATTACAAAAAACACATTTTTACAATTTATTATAAATATTTCTCAAATATAAAAACATAAATCAATCTCATATAGAATCAGTATTGTATAATTTGCGATAATACTAATTATGAAAAAGCTAAATTGTTTGTCCTCTAGTTAGAATTATTTGTACCGTATTTTGCCTCAATAAATTGTTAAAACTTTTTCAACATTTTCAAGAGAAAATGAATGTCTCTTATTGGTCAAGATCACTTTTCTTTCGCAAAAATTCAATCATTTTATCTCAGAAGCAGAGGCAGGATTTTTCACAAAGTCAGGAAGTAGTGACATGGACATATTTATCGCAAGATCCTTGTCCTAAATATTCATTTCTCACTATCTTACATATTAACACAACTTAAAATTAATATCATCCTCGTCTACTGTACCAACACAGAAGAAAAAAGTTCAAAGGATCTGCAGACAAAAGAAATTAGGCAAATTAATCTCGTTTTAGGTTTTTAAAAGTAAAATAGATATTAATGTTGAAATAGGCTGTTTTAGGCATTATGAAATGGACGGGTTTTAGTTCAAATAATTCTAAAATGTACATATAAAACTTCATTTAGTACAAGGTACCCAGGAAAAAAATTGCTATTTTCCCTAAATATCCTCAGTCTAGTCATCACACATTCAGCCAATCGCAGTGAGAGAAGTCGTGGGGAGGTAGGCGTAAACAGCAGACCACAGTTTTTTCACATATTGTGGGAATTATGATGCGGTATTGTTGACGGAATTACTTGAGGAAATAAAAGAAGTAATCTCCGTCAACTTAATATTAAGTCGACGGAGATGACTTCTTTTATTTCTTCATTTTTCGCAATGTCAAATACCGACTTTTCTCCTTAAACCAGACAATGGCAACCACTTTTTTGATAGGCATTTTACTCTTCACAGATCAATAAACTTGTATCTGAGTCCTACCCAACTGATCATGTTCAGCAACAGAAAGTTCAGAATAAAATTGTAGACATATCTTGTAATCCATTTAAACGACAAACTACAACATATATTGTAGTAAAAAGATCTTAAATACTTCCTTTTAATACTTATGCTTAAGCTATGCTCAACTATGAAAAAATTATTTATGCTTAACTATGAAATAAATAAACCATTCAACCCTCCTAAAAACATCATAAAATTATGAAAATACCTGTTCAGCTAATTGTAACTGGGACTGTGCTTCTTTCACAAGCCGCTTGGCATTCTCCAACTCAAGCAGCAACTGCTCGTGTTCTGCAAGAGCCTGTTGTTTATCAATATCTAACTGATGTTTTGTTTCAGCTAATTCACTTTGCATCTGCAATGAAAATACTGTTAAGTTATAGAACGAACAGTAATGAAAAGATGATTCTTTGCAAAATTAAGTTATAAGATCATATAAGATTTCATCACAAAAAAATTGATATTTTGTTCTTGCCCTTTTTTCCGACTTAAATTGATTTTTAAGACAGTTAACCTTGGATACTATGGCTGTTCCAGTTGACTTATCAAGGATACTTCCTCTCTATTTACTAACTGTTTTCGTCTGGCCAATAAAGTGTTTGGAATGTAAGGGACTTAGGTATGAGGAATCTAAGTAGATCTCATAGACAAATAAGCAATCCAAGCAACATTTATGGAGCAGAGGAATACCGCTCCCTATGTGATATTGTTAGCGTTTACTACGACAGCTACCACGCCGAGTACACCGATTCGTGTGATAGTCAAGTTGAGCCGACGACAGCATTTCGGAGTGTCGTCGACGAAGACACCGTCCTGCGAAACTCCACGATTGTCGGCGCGCGTCATTAGGCTCCATAGAGCATCGAAAGCATGTCCAGCAAGGCGGGAGGTTTGAATGTCAGCACGAGACGAAGCTCTCCTGGGGATGGTCGATGCAATAGGAATCCGGATGCAACTGGCCGCCCAAAGGCAGTGGAATGTCACTATGGACCTCAAAATCAAATTCTACCAGCGCAGTGAGACAACAGACACCATGCAAGAGGGCCGAAACACCATGAAGTGTTTGGAAAAAATACTGGAAGAGGGAAGGATAAGGTGGCAGAAAACGAAGACAGTGGTTCAGTTGCATCATCTCTGGAAAAGGCGAAGAAAAAGGGCAAAACAGCATTGGACGTAAAAGTTTACAAAGATGAAAAAACGAGAAGCTCAGACTGACAACTGTAAACATAGCGCAGAACGCCAAAAGGAAAAGCGGATAACACACCGATCCAGGGGGAAGACATATGCTGAGGTCTCGGGGAAATCAGAAGATAAAGCCCGAAGACGGTCATGAGATGATTGGATCCGTCATAGCCTGTGATATCCTCAACAGCTCGAACACACGAAGCACAGAAGACTTCGGCCAAGTTCTGAAGCGGACGCTAGGCGAAGAGAGTTGCGTTAGGCAACTGTGACACTTAAGAACCGGGACTTCGATCCCTACCCTGTGAATGGCGAGGATCGAGTCTGTCTAGGCAGCTAGAACTCGCGCAAGATATGAAAGAAACTATTCTCGAACTACACAACAAAGAGCAAAAGGTTACCTTAATCGAAATGGAGGAAAAGAAGGCGAACATTCTCCTCCAAAAATCGAAAATCGGAGTAAACTGTAGAGTGAGAAGGCGCGATGATTCACGTACTAACGATACAAACTCACTTCTCATGAGACCGCACAGGCTCAGATCGCAATGACAGAAGCTGCAGCTGCGGCAGAAAGGACACAAGGCCCTCGCGTGCTCCACGAAGACTAAATGCGCGGATGAAGGACTCGCACAAGCTGATTCCGGAACCTGCCAAGCCTACAGAAGGGCTTTCAAATTAACCAAATGATAAAATTCCTGCATGGAAATGTAAACAGGAGCCGAACAGTCCACCTCAACCCGATCCCCTCACCACTGAGCAAGAGATCGCAGCAATTAAACTGCTCAACAATAAAAAAACAACTTTTTTCACTTCCACAGGATTTTACAACGAATTTACAGTAAATCGGATACGCTGAATCCAGATATGTCATTAGTTTCATTGAATTGGCCCTAATTTGTGTGCTACGAACGTTGTAAAGAATTATGCTATCAAAAACTCACATCATGTTATTTTTCATTTTAAACAGTGAATATCGAATTATTTTCATGATACCTTTTGTTTTGTCTCATTAATATCTCATCTTCCGTTACAGAACAATGATTTCTTCAGGAAGACGTTGTTTGAACGACCGTATTTTTTTCTGCATTTGTGAGGAATATACGTAACAAAAACAGAAAAAAATATTGCAAACTTTATAGAAAAAAACATATGAAACATATTTGGGTATAAAACTGGGTGATCAAGTTAAGTCGTGGGCTCCCCAAATGGTAAGCAAAACGTGTATGGAGTGTCTCCGTCAGTGGAAAACTGAAAAGTATAAAATTTGGCGTTCCAATGGAATGGTGAGAGCTCCAAAATCATGATGATTGCTATTTTTGTGTTATAAACGTAAAAGGATTCAGTAGTTTCAATTCAATCAAGAACTGGCAGTACCCTGATTTGGAATCAGCAAGCCGACTGTGCCACGTGGACCTGATGTTCCCAATACCAGTGATTACCACACTCCCTGGAATGTCTGTGTCCGATAATGAGGATATGCAGATTCTAGGGAGTAATTCAGGAGTTAGCAGTGCCAGTGAATTCGATGAAAATGTGACTAAAAAAGAGCAATTCTTAAAGAAGAGCTCAGTGATTTAATACGTGACCTCGGTTTGCCTAAACAAGCAGCTGAACTTTTAGTATCCAGACAAAAAAAACTCTGACACCGGAAATAATATTTTACAGAGCGAAAGGTAAAACTCTTTACCACATTTCTGAGAAAATGGAGATTTCGTGTACCGCTCTAAAATTCCTGGACTACTTGTTCATATGGTTGTTTCAGAATATCGAGCCGAAGACTGGTGACTTTTCATAGACAGTTGCACTCGAAGTTTATGGGCAGATGGTAGTTAATTTTGACAAAAAAGGTATTTTTTGTTTTCTTTCTCAAAAAAATCTCCAATCTTTTCTTCTTCAAGAATATATACACTTTTCTCGCATTTGGACCATGTAAACGGTTTAAATAGAAATTCAAACTATCCAGCGCACGCTCTTTTAAATAGGTTCCCCTCAATTTCTCTGTTCACGTCTGTTTTCCTACATTCGTGCGATAATTTCGGGATATTTTTTACTAAGAAAATCGTTTTTAGGGTATATTGGCTACTCTGTAAAAAATGTGATGCTCATGATGCAAAACCTTTGCTATCATGACCACTAATGGTCTATATACGAAATTTCAAAATGGTCAACTATTTACGTGGACAACAAAGTGGATACACAAAGTGCCCATGTTTTCTCTGCTTGTGGAATAGTCGAGCAAAGGAGCAGCACTGGAAGAAAGTGACAAGGACACCAAGGGAAAAAGTCACTAAAGGTGAAACAAAAATCGTGAACGACCCATTGGCTGCCAAAGAAAAGATCATTCTCCCTCCTCTGCACATACAGTTGGGATTAGAGGCAATTTGTGGGAGCGCTGAACAAGGATGGCAATTGCTTCAAAGGGGCGTCGTGACCATATTGTAGGGGCGTTGCGGTGATTTACTAAAAACGATCTTTAGATATTTTCCAGTAGAGCTACTTTCCAGAAGACAACCATAATTGAATAAAAGATCCCTTCAGTACAGAAAGCCCATCAATATTAAACACTGAAGAACATGAACAACTCGTCGATATTTCTTTTGGCTCCAGATTAAAATCGACGTTGGATTCATCCCAACCATTGAGTTCTGGAGCTTGGTGAAAAAGGAGTATTCAAAACTAGGTAATATGGCCCCATGGAGTTTTGATTCCTTTTGCAACATTCTACTTATGTGATGTAGGATTTGCAGCAATGGCAGGAGTAAAAACCAAGCACAGATTGAAACTGAACGTCGAAAAAGAATTGCAAGTCGCAGTCTCAAGTATTGAACAATACCTGATGCAGAAGCAATCTCAATCTTCAAATTAATTTTTAGAAGAATTTTATCACAAAATTAAAAGTTGAATAAAATATGTTATGTGTATTTTAATACGTAATTAGAATGGAAAATAAAATAGCCTGTATATCACTCATTGGTGTTGAATCTTTAGTAGGCCTATATAAACGCTTATATTTGAAACATTGTTATCAGGTGAGCCGCGGGAAGTTGTTTAGGTCAAGGGATCGGTGTACGAAAAAAGTTTGAAAACCCCTGCATTAGCATATTTACCCTGGACTGAGTACGGCCGGCATCCTCCGAGCAGCTGGCCTCAATCCCACACACGAAAGTCTAGATGGGAGTATGAACCTTCCTGTCGGGGTAACTAGGTTCCGGCAGTACTCACGTCGATAGCTTTAAGGTAGAGGCAGTGAGGAGACGTGTTGGGAGCCCTGAGCTCCCTGGGCTTCCGCTCGGGGATACCGAGTTGGGCACTTGGCTTCGTCATGGCAGTGACCAAACACTGAGCATTGAGGAGGGACTTGCCCCGCTGCATGTGAGTAGCGCATCGATTTGACTCCGGTACCCGCCTGGATGGTCGGTACCTCTCAGCTGGCAGGACGGCTCGATTCAGGCATTGAATGGGAAGGTTTCCATGAGGGTAAACTGCGCTCTGGAGGGATCCAGATACCAGCCTGTCGGCGTTCTTGTGCGCCGGCGGGGAGTGCGGAAAAGGCGAAAAGTTTAGGCGCCCGACCAGGGCTGAATTCCCCCTAGTAAAACAAGTCATTACGTGGTGTCGTAGACCACGCAGAGTTCACGAATGGACTGAGTAAGGAAACATTAAAAGCTAGCATATTTGATGGATCCCAAATTCGGAAATTGATAATTGATCCAAATTATCCATTTCTGATACTGAATCTGCTGCCTGGTACATAACTTTTTGAGTAATTATAAAGCAGCAAATTATGCAAAACTGGTGCAAGATTTGTTTTAAACTTTCAAAATTTTGGTGCAACTATGAGCATTAGGGTACACTATCTCCTTAGCCATATAGACAAATTTCTAAAAAATCTTGGCAATATGAATTAGGAAAAAGGCAATCAGTTCAATCTTGAAATAAAGGTGATGGAAGATAGATAGGGACATGGCAAATGGTATAGACACATGATGGCAGACTACTGCTGGAACATTCAACGTGACTGTTCTGATTTGTCACAAAAAGAAATCATACAAACATTGATTTTCAAACAAATTATTGATTCTTGTCCGGCTGTAAATATAATAAGTTAATACTACGTATTTCAAGTGTCTGATTTTATATAAATAGGCACATTTAGTTTCATTTGGTTTACGTTTTATGCAATATACGAACAGCCAGTGCTCAATAAAATAAAATATTTTTTCCATGCATTTTTCATTATCTCAAAAACTAGGGCCAATCTACCCGAAGCAATGCCATATTTGAAATCTGTGCACCAAACATACCCTAAATTGTCTTTAAATTGTTTGGAAAGAAAATGTTTGTTGACCAAGGTTATCAGTGAGCCATTCAGAAATCGGGACGGTACACGAAGGTACTCCGACTCATTTCGCACCGCGATTAAATGAATCATGGTCACTGTCAAGATCCCGGTAGAAAAGCATGGATCCGGAAGTGGTTCCGTAGGAAAAAAGTGGCACAATGTTTGTGAGCTGTTATTTGATACCAAAAGAAGATTAATTCCGTACGAAAAATTGACAATCTCGAGTGTACGGTACGAGACACTTTGAAACACCCTGGTAGCCAACCACCCCAACGCCGGAGTTGTGCGTGCCGGAGATGCGTGTGAGAAGTTGTGCGTGCGAGGACAGAGATGGCGGCCACACAAGACCCGATATTCCTGATCGATGGATCGACGTCCACATTCAGACGGTCTGGATACGCGGAAACAATGCCGATCATCACGTTGGCATCCAAAGAGCTTACACCCAGAATGACAAACTGGTGAGCGATCGACGACATAAGTAGCATTCACCAATAAATAACATTCTGTCTACAAACGAGAGTACGCCTCTGCCAGCAGAAAATGGAAGGGAGGAAAATGGTTTGGAACGTCAAGTCCAAAATTGTCGAAAAATTGCAGCATGGAGCAGCTAGAATAACTCAATGCTACCTGAGTATCGGACCTGAGGGACTCTGGAGAGAAACTAGCTTTTCTACAAGAAGAAATAAAAGAGGTTCTTCTTATAAGAACGTCAACAACAGCAAATCAGAATTCCCACAAATTTCTACAAGGTCCTTGTGACACATCAATGCCCTGCAAGGCAAATCCCTGGACGACAGGCGAGCAGCATAGTAGCGGACCGGGAGCGATACCGCAGCTGAGGAGACATTGCCTCAGACCCCCAAGAGCATATAATAAATATAAGAAAGAGACCCAGGATCAACTGAAAAATGGGTGTGGAGACCTGTATTCATCAGAATGAGATTATAATTCTCTATGTGTGTTTCCACAACGGTTCCCCTAGGACAAGCTCGAGAGGAGCCCCAGTGAGGATTGTGGGCATTGATTCTCCAGCGATCAGGAAATGATGAGAAAAGGTGGTGATAGTTGATAGGTTACATTTGAGAGGTCTTAAGGATGTAAATATGGCAAAGTGAGGAGGATGACTTACACGCACAAAACACGATTTGAAGACTGGACTGAAATGTGGTTTCTTGAAAAAATATATTGTCACCGACCAACTAGGCTAGCCCGCCATTTGCATGAGAACCATCATTAGTATCGAATATAAAACTGTGAAAACCCTCTGAGGGATAATTTCCCTGTGTAAAAGGTTTCCTGCAAACACACAATACACGGAGAATAAAGGGATTAATCGAAGGTCTTCCGAATGGGCACGCAAACCCTTTAGAGTCCATGACAGAGCCATTACAAGTTTTAGGTGCCTTTTTCTTCGTTCGCCTCCGCTGACCGTCCAGGTCGTCAGGGAAGGACGCACCGTCAGGAGCCTTCTCCTCAGCTGAATCCTCTTGTCCACTGCTAGAGAGATAATGAGACCCATGTTATTGACACTCGTCCTTTTGTGCGAGTAGTTTCCCCGCAAGGGGGAATCGCGGCCACGTAGGTGGTCACGATATCTGGTGGAGAGTTGTAGACGACCACCCGGACCCTCAGTGTCACGGTGCAACTCACATCGTTAGCTTCAAAGTGGAGGCAATGAGAAGGCACACGCTACACCCCGTGTTGCCGGGCTCGCCCGGTAATCCACCAGTTGGGTCAATGGCGCCTACCCTTAGGCTGGATTGGGCGAAGGTGCGTTCGTATGAACGCTCTGGATCCCACATACAGAAGTCCAGACGGGGAACACGGATCCCCCCTATCGGGTAGCCTTGGTCCTTGCGATACTCACGTCAAAAGCCTCAAGATGGAAGCAGTGAGACTGGAAAGGTACACGAAGGAGGTCCCTGAGCCGCCCGGACCCTAGTTCGGGTGGGCCCCCTGATGGGCTCTCGGCTTCATTGTGGCAGTGGCCCGATACTCTGGGCAAAGAGGAACTTGTTCCCGGCGCATGTGAGTAGTGCATTGTATGGACACCGGTACTGGCTTGGATAGTTAGGAGCTCTAAGCTGGCAGGGCGGCTCCACTCAGGCATTGCATGGGAGGTTCCAGTGAGGGCAAATTGCGTTCCGGATACCAGCCTGTCAGCGTACTTGTGCGTGGGCGGGGATGAGGATAAAAGCGGAGAGCTTAGGTGCCCACCTCGGGGATTTATCCTCTATAGAACAAGTCGATGTGTGGGGTTGTAGCCCACGCAGAGTGAAGACTGCGCGAGTGGTCGGGCTTTGGTTGTAGTGTTTAGCAGGTGGCGCTGGGAGAAAGGATCGCCTGCCAATAGAAGCTTCCTGAGCAGACTAGGTCGAAGTTTTTGATGTGACATCTTTCATGTTGTCCTATTTGTATTTAGATGGTAAGATAATCTTAGCCGTTAACGGTAACGTTTCCGTAGAACTAAGGTTGCCATTTGGCACTCGATGTCAGCCATTGAATGAGTAGCACGGTCCGTTTGCATGTTTACTGCCGTCTTAAGAAGATTTAGAACACGAGAGAAGGAAAAGTAAATCCGACAGTCTCATGTTGTAGATATACTGCACATAAAAGATATTCAAGCCTAAAAGAAGCCTCTGAGCAAAATTCAAATAGTCTGTTACATCGCCCGAGTGATATCTCCTTTCTCTGCCAGCAGTGAAAACAGATGAGTGGAATTTGCGAGGTCAGGCGGAAGAGCAGATGTGATGGCCTGTGCCTCCCAAGGAAAATAAGGCGTAATTGAATTTAATCCAGGGGATGTTTAACCTACTATTTCCTTGTTTCCCGAAAGGAAACCTTGTCATTATGATGTACAATGTCGTGTCGTGGGGTGATAGGCCCTTACTTCTTTCAAGATTAAGGGGGCTCCACTGTCACTGTGATGACTCAACGTTATGTCAACATGCTAGGGAAATTTTCGGAACCGACGTTCCATTCTCTTCTAAACTTTTGATATTTAGGACACCTCTTTTTAACAGGATGGAAACACCTCACACAGCACAATAGTCTATGGGGCAGCAGTGAGACGTTTTATTGGAGATCGCATTATTTCAAGAAATGCTAACATGGACACTGTGGTCTCCAGATATCTCAGTTAGTGACTCCTTTTTTGAGGACATCAGAAGAGCGTTGGATACTAGACTAGACCAACAAACCTTACCCAGCTCAAGACTCTGATTGAAGAAAACATCGCCAACATCCTGGACAACACATTGTGCCAGAGCTGTGCAAAATCTTCAGAATAAACCTAGTAAATGTGTAAGGAGAAATAGACAGCACTTAAGTGCATAATTTTTTTAAAGTAATGCATAACAAAATTTCTACTTCTAGAATGTATTTCTAGTATCAAAGTTTTGTTAAGTTTCCTTATTTTTTTTTTTCTAAGTATTTCAAATGTTCACGTTTCTCTGCACCACCCTGTATAAAAATTACTTTCATGTTACTACTTTTGACTTTGCAATGAAACACGAAAGCTCTTTAAAAGTTTCATGCAAGTTTGCATGAAGGTATAGAAAACGAGTTAATGAAATAGGTAGCTGTATATACAAATGTCTGAACTAGGGTTGTGATTTATATGCATTTGATATTTTTTCTGTTAACTAAAACATCCCTTTCAAAAATTGTATATGTTTTGAGGCATTTAGAATCAATTAATTTTTGTTTCGCATATATCACCCTAATAGCATATTTTTGATATTTGGGCCATATTTGCATGTTTGTGGCATATTCACCCCTCTTCCGTGAAAAGATCATATTCACTACTCTTTGGGATGAATTTCAATGAATCAGTGAGTGTTCTTTGACTGAGTGAAGTTAAGCATGAAAATGTTCAACTATTTCTCTTGGATGGTGCTCCTTTTATCTGAAAAGCAGGGGCTGCGATAAAACTTTTTATTCTAAACTTCATATAACTTGCCTTGCTCACGCTTTTCTTTGTGTTGCAGAAACTGTGAGATTTCAATTCCCAGATATTGATCATTTGATATCAACTGTCAAGAAAGTATTCTTGAAGACTCCAAGTCATGTGGATATTTTTAAGATAAATTACCCTGACCAACCTCTATTTCCTCAACCAGTCATCACAAGATGGGATACTTGGCAGAAAGTAGCCGAGTATTATTCCAACTACTTTGACCAAATAAAAGATGTTCTGTCTAAGTTACATGTTGATTGTAGATGTGGAACGGGCATTCAGCTGATTTTTCAGCAGTTTTGAGACCAAATAGATGTTTGAGTTTGAGAACTCCAAAAGGGTGCTTGTTTGCAATTGCAACAATTTTGCGAGTGATCTTTGTTCTTTGTTCAAGGTATGTCTGATTTTTTTTCAATTTACTGTTTCTCTTTTAATTAACTATTGTTGGCTCACAAGTGAAATGCATAAAGTCAAGGTTTTAAAGTTTTAAGTTATTTGATTATTGGGATTAAATTTTATTACAATTGAGAGAAAGATATATTTTTGTTGCAAAACCTATATTTTTTTTATTTTGTGAAATGTATGCATCTCCCATTATTATCTCCCATCTGCTTCTCCCATTATTATCCTAGAAAATGAGGTGTCTTCAAAATTAAGCCATAAATGTTTAAATGTATGTTGTTGGTTACAATTTATATGATTTCTGATTTTTTTTGCTGTAAACATACATTCCACATTACACTTTTTATTTATTTTTGCACTTACACATTACATTACACTATTTCGCATATTTTCCTTTTTTAATTGCATATATTACCAAATATATTTACGTTTAGATAGAATACAGAGGAAAGCGAATAAGTTTACCTATAGAACTAACACAATAAAAGAGGCATGGGAACCTCTAGAAACGAGAAGAACAAGGGCGAGGTTTTGTGCTCTATATAAATTGTACGTAGGTCAACCAGCTTGGAAGGAAATTCAGGTTAGACTAGAAAAACCAAATTATTTCGGCCGAAGCGATCACACTCACAAAATTTGAGCAAGGAAACAAAATTCAGATCTTGGGAAATTTTCCTTTTGTAACAGAACAATTAAAGATTGCAATAGGTTACCCGCAGCAATTTTCAAAGCTTTTCCTCTATGTGTCTGAAGTTAGAACAAGAAGAGAGTAATAGATGTTAATAAGAGCTGTGAAGTGCAGTGAACTGCTGGCCAGTGTAATTTAAAGCAAAACAGTGTAGTGTAGTGCAGTGCAGTGCAGTGCAGTGCAGTGCAGTGCTAGAAATAAAGTCCTGTGGATCTTATTGGAGAAGAAACCCCCCAGCATCATATTCTATAACAATTTATTCTTGCAATAAAAAATCATTATCTTAAAAAGTATACAATAAATGTACGCAAAAAACAAAATGGTAGATTGCAAACCTCAACTTTCAATTTTGCTTATGAAATTTCACATCTGAAGAAGATGTATCTTCTGTCTCTGTGTAAAGACAAAGTAATACCACAAGAATAATGGAGGTTTTGAAAAATTACGTTTTTAAAATGGAGAAAAAACACTTTTTATCCTGGAAATCAGTATTTCAGAACCATCAAAATGGATTGACACAACTTGTAAAACACTCATTGTGTTTGGTCCAGCTGTTTCATTTTTTGCCACTAACAATTATTTTGTACTAAGATTGTGTCTCAATTTCAGTATTTAGCTAACCTACTAATCTGGACCAGCTGTAAATCAATACACTATGAACATTTTCACTGGGCAGTGATGAAAAAAATGTTTTTCTTAACTATGTGAAATTTTACGTGATAATTTATACATGAATATAAATTTTAATTTATACATGATATACTGTAATTATTATTCAAAACTTAAAATATAATTGTGATCCTTCATTGCAATCTGACTTTTAATTCCAATTTAACTTGCAAGAATCATCTCAGAAAACTGTTGCCATTTTGCCATTTTAAAACACCAATAATTCAAATTTAGTTAAAATAAAATCACTGACGAGTAAAATTCTATAATAACTTAAATCACTATAAAATATGCTACTTATGTTGGTCACAGATTTAAAATTATAGTAACATAAACTGGATTTTTTAGACACAATATTAAACTTGAAAATGGCAGGATCTAAAAAATCAAAATTCTGAGTTGTTGTCTTTTGGAACTGTGCCTTTGAACTTCACTGTTTAAGAGTAAGAAGTCAATCGCACAGAAGTCAAATCAGTACTTTATCATCTTTTGTTGGTTAAAGAATAGGCCAACTTTACTTCTCACATTATATGCAAAACTAATATTTTGTTATGATCATCAGTAATAAAAATCCTACAAATTAAAATTATATAATAGAAAATGTTACTTTCATATATTTTTACTTTTTTTAGAAGTAAGAATTACCTCATTTAATTGAGAAGGCTGAGGACAGTCTTTTACTTGCTTCTGTAGATCTCCAATTTGGTTTAAAGCTCTTGTCAAATTGTTTTTAAGTTGATCCATTTGTTCCTGGGAGCTCACCATCTGAACAGATATGTAAATGTAATAAATATAGCACTAGATTTCTTAAATAAACAAGTATTGTTGACATTATTAAAAAAAATCAACCTTTTCTTCTGCAACTGTCAAGGAAGTTTTTAATTTCTCATTTTCACTTTTCAGACGTTCTATTTCCAAATTTAAAAGAGGCATTGATCCATGAACATCACTCAAAGGCTGCAGCCTGACTTTGGTAGGTGATTGTGGAGGTTTATCAGGAAAAAGGCCCAGTATTTCATGACGTTCAAGGGTTCTAATACTTTCAAGCATTTCCCTGAAATTATAAACATTAATTTTGAACAGCATTCACTTTTTACTCAATTGCACTTCTTGTAAATGCAAATCTTATTCACACCTTTCTCATAAACAAGGCAGCAGCAAACATAAGAAAACCTAATATAACAGCAGAACTCTTATCAGGCGATTTTATGAATTATTACATTCAATCTGTTAATGATATAATTTTATCAGTACCTTACAATCTCACAGATAAAACTACAGAATTCTGCAGAAATGGTGAGCAAAAAGAAGGATAGTACTAACTTCTATTGGCAGTCCATTCGTGGTAAACTAGTAAACGTAATAAAAGCAACCAGAGGAATACCACAATCTTCTGTGACACAGGTGATTCAATATGATTCTCTACATTGTTTTATAAAACATATTATTAAAACAATCTCTCTATCTTTGACAATTTTTTTTGAGCATGGGTTTATTTTGGTGGATATTTTTCAATCACATCTAAAATTATTTTAAGTGATTTCCTTTATATAAAAAGGAATTTTACTGTTATGATTACACACAAGATTTCCATGCAAATGCAGGTTTTTAAGCTTCTTAGAGCATTCAAACTTCGTAAATGTATATTGCAAGGCAAACTCATTTTAAAATTCCATTCTTTTTCTATGCATGTTAGCATGTTTTGGTAATCTTTTAGCAAAATGCACGCATTTTGCATGTTTGGACATTTTGTTAATTAATACTGCACATTTAGACTTTTATCTGGCATATTAAGTACTCATTTTAATTATTTTTTGCACAATATGTGAATATTAAAATTTACACATTTTGTTTTTCTTAGATCATTACAGAACAAGTAGTTTTTGCTTGTTACTATAACAATTTTAATATTAAAGTTGAGTTTTCCTATGGTACATGTACAAGATTTGTGAAGCATGTCCCACTGTGAGCAAGAATCACAAAATGAATCAACCCCCAAGCAATTACGTCACAAAGGAGAGTGAAGATAACAAGACAGATACCTCAATAACACTTGAAAACTGACAAAGGGAGGGATATACTATATAATCAAGAGAAGATTCTATCTGCTTGCATGCAAAGAATGTAAAAATAGTACGTCTAAAAAACCATGTCTGGAAAAAAGGAAGTAAAACCCATATTAAATCAAATTTTGTAAAATTGATTTTAACAATTCAGAAATAAGAAGTAGCAGATTTACTTCTAATGAAGTCTGAAAATTGTTGAAATCATTAAAATGTCTTTGGAATTAGTGTTTGGAGATGGAGTTTGACTGTTAAGATGACATATAGTGTAAAATTCAAATCTCAATTTGTAGATTCTCCAATATGTAAAATATATTTGTGGTGAAAATAAAAAAATGCAGAATCTGATCTCATAGGCTCGGATTTCAACTTTGAAGTATTCTCCAATAATGTTTTATGAAGTAGAAAGTGTTTTCTACATTGAAAAATATTTGTTTCTGGCAGAGTAAAATTTAGAAAAATTGTTTTCTGGTACAAAAGAAAACAAAAAATATACCAAACTAAAATTTGATTGTCCATGTTTTGTCACTAACCCTGCACAGTGCATGTTCAGCTATTTTATAATGCATGTTGGCATGCATATTTTATAATTTGATAGTGCATGGAAATCCTGTCTATACTTATGAAAGATGATCTAACTTACAACCTACTAGCCACCCTCATACTCTGGTACCTGGGGATACTGTAGCAAGACAAATGTCTCGATTTTGGCAGTGATTATGAGGTAAAATAGTGCAACATATGCTGTATGTTCAATAGTTTTTCTATTAAACTGTGTTTCCTTTTTGTTGAAGACTTAGGAAAACTTCCTTTCTGGATGCACCTCATATTTGTATAGTATAATTTTAATAATTATATAAAATTGCATTCGCTCCAGTGGTCTCATTATGAACTAACTGTTGTTAACAGACTTATTTGGGTTTTCAACTAATGTGCTAGTCTTTGAGAAACAACAAGAATACTCAGGTTTTTCCATTAAGTGATTAATAATTCCAATAATAAATTCTGATGAAAAAAATTACAAGCAAGAAAAAGAATATATTTGTGCATAAAGGAGGTTCCTTACTAACTAAATGTTATGATTAAATGCCATGATCATATGTAAGTCTCAAGCAATGTACATTATTTCGTTAGAAATACCAACTTGTTTTCCAATTGAGAGAGATCTGCCTGAAGTCGAAGATGCCATTTTTCTGCTTGTTTAAACAACTGTTTGAGCAAAAGTACATTACTATGGCATGTATTGATCAAGTCTGTTTCTATGTCAGTTTGGACAACTTTACACAGACCATTCAAAATATCATTTACTTCTTCACTGGTATAAGTATCTTCTAAAAGTCTGTAACAAAAAACAAATTCAACAAATTAATAAAAATGTATTAATGCTCTCACTTAAACTTATAACAAAAATATTCATAAATAAGTTTTTCACTGTTAAAAAAGAATGTAGTGCCCCATCAGAAATTGAACACTATCTACCACACCTAGTTGCTCTAGCGCCCACTATCCACAAGTGTACACCCAGTTGCACTCAATTAATTGAACAGTCAAAACATAATTTATAACAATTACATCATGCTTAGATCTTATTTAGTTGCAACAATAGTAGACAATTAAGAAATAGGAAATTAATTCCCATTGTTAAACTTCCAACTGTGATCAGGTAGTGAAATAAATTTAAAAATTTCTCTTAGTCCTTAAACACTCTAAAGAGTAAGATGCATTAAGGCACCTATCTTTGCTGAGTTGTATATAATCTGAATACAAAAATCTAACAAGCATATAATAATATAAATTTGTATAGAGAAAATGTCAGAGAAAATCTCAGTAATACTTGTCTAGCAATATACAGGATCTTTATTTTATGTCTGGGAGCACCTGCTCTTGTGGTAATTTGGCATCTTTGCTACCAGTCAAGACACAGTAATGGCTAGCTCTTCATTTTTTATAAACTTTTTCACATAATTGAACAATTTGGAGAAAATAAAATACAATATAATAACAATAAAATGAACAAACTTATGAAATGAAGTACAATAAACAATTTGTAGTAGAGTTACATACTAATAGACTTTGATAACTGATTAATTTTTATCCAGCATTTAATTGTCTACAGATAAAAACTAATTTAGTAGCAATATCACCCCAACACACACCAAACTAGTTTCGAAAAAAAAATGTTTTAAGCTTCAACAGTACCCATAATTCTAGATTTGCATTAAAATGTTCGTTAAAGCCACTTGAAGTACATCTTGAAGATGACGAGTAATATGATAAAAATGGAATTTTATTAATACTCATTTAAACAACAAAATTAATATTGTTAAAACTAATAAAAATAATAGTTAATTTTCCTTGTTTTAATAATATTAACCCTTTTCTTTGTGTATATTGATAAAATTCCGTTTTAAGTGGGAAACATACCTCCCACTGACCAGTAAAGGGTTAATGGGAAAATGCGCAAGTAACAATCATTGTACCACACATTTTTCGATAACATGATAACTATTAAATGAAACTTAATATTTCAAAAACTGTCTAACATTGTTATAATTTTCTTGATGAATTCAATTGTTTTCAACAATAAGTACTTTGTGATTAGGGCAGTATTGCACAAAAAATGGGGTAAGTAAAGTCAGTCAATTTTAATGAGTTGTTCTCCAATCAGTGTTTATCTTAATTATGAGATTACCAAACAGTGGTGAATGTTTTACATCACAATGGAGGCATGGTCCAGCAAGAAAAAAGTTTTGAAAATTAAATTTAGAAGAGTTAATTCCAAACTAATGGTGCTACAATAGCACATGCTTTCTCATAACATCACTGTTACATATAATAATAACCTACTATCACATCAGTTTAAAAATTCCGAACCAAAGGAAGTGCTAGTGTTAAAAGACCACATTTCCATTTTTTTATCTTTCTTTCAAAAGTGTAAATAAAAATGGCATTCTGCCATAGAATTCTGAGTACTGTGCTCTATTCATTAAAAAACAGCGAAAATATTTACACATTCAGACTGGGCTTGAATTTGATTGCTGCGAGTGATAATTTCATGAGCAGTCAACTGAGCTACCTAGGTAAGCTATGTGAAACCACTGTGAACATAGTTATAATAAATTTACAAGTGTTCTATGATATTCCCCATTTAATCTCAAAATTTCACTAAAACTACAAATATTTTCAAAAAAATATAAAAAATTGTTGTATTTAAATTGTTGATTAAAAGAGAAGAAATTGTGATGGAAATTCCTAAATGTAAGCAAAATAATATCATTTACTACTCGATAAAACCAGGACTGGCCTGAAACCTATACCCGGTTGAGCACTGGACCTGAAATATATCGTATATCTTCCCGGTGTCCTTTCATTATCCGTTTTCAGAACATTAGATATTAAATGAAAGACATATAAACTGTATGCTAACCACATTCTTCATTCAATAGTATATTTTAATCATTCCCTTCAACTCTTATTATCTGTCATATGACATTCTAACCTGCCAACCCTCCTTCCATCTTTCCACAACGTATTGTTGTAAGAGGTTACCATTGAAGGTTTGTCTAGATGTCGTTTTAAACATTTCTTAACAATTAAAATCAACATATTCATGTACTACAAATTCTTCAGATTTGAAGGTATCAGAATTAAATTTATTGATACCTGGAATCCTTTCATCTTTAAAACAATATTCGACCGCTTTTAAATTCTGGTTATATCTCGCAAACCTCATGTAATTTATTATAATTTCTTCATGATGCTCGTTCAATTCGAGATCACTCTGAAACAAGATTTCACATAATTTATTTTTGTTCACGTATTTCTTCGGCTTGACAATTCTACCAAGATAACGCCACCCAAAAATTGCAAAATCACTAAGGGCGAATGTACATTAATTACCATTTTGAGTACGGGGGAAATTGTTTTTCGTTAATCTGACAGTATGCGGAAAATCAATTGCCCAATTGCCTTTCTGTACATCACCAATACGATTGTTCGCTCGTCGTCATTCTGATTTTCATAAACTTCCGGGACAGACAGCGTGGAGACTTCGCAGCCAACTGTTTGGTGATACCCCTGTTGTGTGACCACTCGTTATACAACGACATAATTTTTTGTCAAGTACTTTAGTACTTAAGTTGGAGCTAATAAAATCAATTGTGCCGTAGTTGTGAAAACATTATACTGTAAGGGAAGTGATTATGAGAAATATTGTGTGCATAATCTAATACTGCTATTCCTCTCTTTAACTGTTGTCATCCCTGAATAAAATCCTTCAAGATGGCTTCTTCAGGTTAGTATACTGGGTGTTAGTCACGTGAATATAATTTTGGAGTTTTGAGAAAATTTGGAGAAATTGAGTGTATAAATGTTGGTTAATATAGCTGTCCTTTTGTGTGACAATTGAGTTACGCATTTCTCTCAAGTTTCTGGTGACTAAGTAAGCAGTAAATGATATGCCACCTGGAGCGCTTCTCCCGTGATTCACCGCGTGGTCACATATTGTTACATATTATATTTAGTTAGATTGATGTATCTCTCAAATTTTACTTTGGGAATTTGCTCTTATAGAGGATTGCTTTGTATACCTGAGTAAGGCACCCCTTGCAATTGGGTAGGGGAAACTTACCATCACCGTGCTACAGGTTAAGTTGATGACTTCCCATTTGTAATATTTCATGTAATTGTTGTAAAATTGTATTGTTTATTATTCTTTGTGTAGTATCAGTGCTTGTAAATACTTTGTCTGTACCTGTTATGACACCTGTGATGTGTTTTCAGGAAAGAAAGGGAAAAGCAAGAAAGGAGTTACTTTGGCGTGGAATGATTTTGTAGCTGATACTGAACAGAAAAGTGCCACTTATTCTGCACCGAACAGCAGAGGTGTACCCCGCAAGTCAGCCAATTGGGCAGATGACACCGAAGATGATGGTATATCTCTTTACTTGAATTTTTCTTTATTGTTTACTCCTATTCTTTGTTTCATTTTATTTGAATTATTGTTTCTTAACATATTCTAATCTGTCATGTACATGTTAGGAGTTTGCACATTGCTGATAGGTGTGACCTTGAATTGGGTGTGGCTTGGTGAAAGTAACTAACCAGTTGAAGTAAAATATGTCAGCATTGCATAACTCTTGTTACATTTGGTAATAGTTCCCACATGTTTTTTATTTGTAGATCCTCGCAAAGAAAAGGTGGTTTTGCCATCTGGTCCACGGGCAACTTGGGGATTGGATCTTGATGAGAACAAAATTCCCAAATCTCCTCCCTTTTTGGCATACATATCAAACCTTCCATATGAAGTGGAAGAAGATGAGATAGAAGATTTTTTTAAAGATCTTCAGGTGATTCTTTGGGTTACTTAAAATAAAACTTACTATGTTGTTTTGGGTTTTACTTATTATGTTTTCTGTAGATTGTGAATGTGCGGTTGCCTCGAGATGAACGCCCTGGAAAACTTCGTGGATTTGGTTATGTGGAATTTGAGACACGGCAGTCTCTTATTGATGCCCTTTCCCTGCCTGACACTGTATGTATACTTTTTCAATAAAATTGGCAGTATATTATTGTATTTAAGATTGATAGTAATGTTTAGAACCTTTCTGTGTTTTAGAATATCAAAGGTCGTAGGATTCGCATTGAAGTTGCAGCAGAAAATGATAGGAGACGTGGTCGTGATAGTATGCGTACTGATCGACCTGCTAATTATGATGCTGAGAGATCTGCAGGAGATTGGCGAGCTGGTCCTAGGGAAGGACCTCTTGGGGAGCCTGATCGTGGTCGTGGATCTGGTTTCATAACCAGAGATCGTGATCCTGGTTTCATGACTAGAGAACGTGAACCTGGTTTCATGACCAGAGATCGTGATCCTGGCTTTATGACTAGAGATCGTGATCCTGGTTTCATGACCAGAGAGCGTGATGGTATGAATTGAATACAGTTCACACATAGTCTAGATTTCTGTATGCGTTGACATTACACTGTTTTGGTGTACATGATTATCATTGCTTGCAGGTGGATTTGATCGATCTGCACCACGTCGAGATTTTGGATCTAGTGGTTTCAGAGAAGGATTTGATAGAGATCGTGGTAGTGGTGGTGGTGGTGGTGGGTTTAGAGATGGAGGTCGAGAAGGATTTGGGGAAATTTTGGGAGCGAGGTCGTGGGTTTGGTGATAGAGAAGGATTTGGGGATCGGGATAGAGGGCGATTTGGAGATAGAGATAGAGACTTTGGTCGTGATAGAGAAGGAGGATTTGGTCCCCCAAGAAGGGACTTTGGCCGTGATGGCTTCCGTTCTGAAGGTAGAGATGATTTACCTCCTGTTGATAGAGGTATGTGTTTGTACGAGATAGTATTGTTACAAATGTTGCTTTATGGAAAGAAGAAAAGAAACTATTGCACTTTCTTTTGTCTTTTTTAGGTGAACCACGAGAGCGCCCTAGACTGAATTTGCAGCCTAGAACAAAGCCTGTTGAAGAAGTGGCAGCCCCAGCTGTCACTGCTGCAGCTGCTCCAGCAGCAGCAGCAGCAACAGCTGCTGCACCGCCTCCAACTGGAGCACCAGCTTCTATTTTTGGTGGTGCAAAACCTGTAGACACTGCTGCTCGTGAAAGGGAAATAGAAGAGCGTTTGGCCCGAGAACGTGGTTCAGATGCTCCTCGTTCCGAAAGGAGTAATGATAGGTAAGAAGCAGAGTTTTGAAATTCCTAAGCCAAGAACCCGCTAATAGTATATGACTAATGCAAGGGAATTATTTAGATCCAGAGATAGAGATGGATCTCGTGGTCCTCCAAAACAGTCTGGTGAATCTGGTAGGGAGAATTTCTGGTCACGCTCACGTCAGAATGGCCCTCCTGTAAGTAGTTTTAGTTGACCAATTTCAATGACATTATTGTTTAGCATTCAGTGTAATGATCTTTTGTCCTTCATACAAATGCAGGATAATGGACGTGCAAGCCCTCACAGCGATCACTCTGATCATGAAGTAAGGCGAGACCGTGATGATTCTCAACGGAGGTACCGATCCCGACCTGAATCACCTGAAGGTGGCAGTAGGTCTGGTGACAGCCAGTATGAACGGAGTACATCACAACATAGTAATTGTAAGTTCACTAAAATGTAAAGTTATTTCTTGAAAGGACTGCATTACAATTCATTCTTTTGGTAGATGAGCATGATGACTTGGGACCTCGTGACGAACGTGGTCGAACAGGAAGACCTCGCTCCGGGCCTTCAGATGTTCGAGGAAGTAGCAGTAGCAGTAGCGTGGGTGGTCCTGAGAGAAGCTCTAGAACTGATATGGAAAGACCCAAATCAAGAGATTCACAGACCCTTGAATCGTGAGTATAATTTATTTATTAAGATTATTATTATTATTATTATTATTATTATTATTTTTTCCCCGTGGTTGTTGTTGAAATTTTACATTCTTAATGTATTTGTTCTGTTTCATTCAGAGAAAGCCATGAAGACAAAGATGAAACGCGTATGCCCAAGTACTGTGAACAAGAGGCTCCGGTAAGTAAATGTAAATACCCAATGAATTTGTGTTTTTTTTTTCTAAATGAAAAAGCTGAAAACTTAATTCTTCTCTGCAGAATTTTGCTGGATCCAATAAGTTTGCCTATTTGCACAGCGATGAAGAAGACCACGACTAGTAAAGCAAATAGTCATCTATTGCAGCCAATTGTGAAGCGCCTTGTTTTGGGTTTTGTGAGTACTGCACCCGACGACACAACCCAGTCCACTTCTGATGGCATAAAATTGTTGACCCTAAGTGGTGCTGTACTTGTACATAATTCAGGCAAATAAAGAAATGATGGACAAGGAATAATTACATCAAAGTTATCAATTATTAGATGCCTTAGTAGCACAGAACTAATAAAAAAGTGAGACTACACTTCGCTGACAGGTTTGGACTGGAGACTGTCATGGGGTATAGCATTTTGGAGACACGTGATACAAATACACCACGTTACCAAATATTCTCATTATAGAACTCCTCAAGTATTGCCTGTTCTGCCTGGCAATATGCTCTATAAATCAACTATGCAATAACTGCTACTACATGTGAATGAACATCCATGTTTTCAAAATGACTTCAATGTTGTAGTAATTTTCATTTTGACCGAAGACTTTTGCATAATCATCGGCCTATCCACTGTAATGTTGCTGTTCAGTTTGTATATGTCTAAAGCTAGTTTTTCTTTGTGTATGTTGCTCAGGAATGTATGAATGAGCGAATGTGAAGAGCACTTATTATATAAGTTGAAGGTGAAATGTAAAAGGCATGCCCAATATATATATATATATCTGTAAAATTGTGATGGTCAGCAACTCTGGATGAAGTTTAGTATAGTGTTGACATACATAATTCATAATTTGGAGCAGTTTGCATGTGGCAAGGGCAATTAACATTTCTTACTGTGAATGAATTTATACCTGAACTCATTTGTATGCGATGTACAAACCTGGATACTCTACAATCATATGGTTTGTTCGATTTGTTCAGGCCATGAGAGAGAAGTGCTTCAGATTAATGGATAGAGGAGGTTATATCACAAATGTTATCACAAATAATAATCAAGGGTTGTTTTTCTGTGACGATAACTTATGTTCTAGTAAAGATATTTTATTCTGAAAATGTATTTCAATATGTATTTAAGTGAACTGTTAAATGGTTATTAGGATGACCTTGTGGTTGCTATTTATATTTTGTTTTGATTACAAGCTGAACATGTATCACTAGCAAGTTCTGATGTTTAATTGGCAAAAGTATTAAAGATTATGTAGCTCTACCGATATTTTCTGTGCAAATTTGATGAAAGTTGGTATAAGTAAAATATTTGCCTTGGAGTTATGTTTGTTATAAATCACAATTTTCTTGCATGACTAAAGAATGCACCTGATCCTTGAGCGATACATCCCAAGTTTCCTTGGTTTCCATACTCCTGAATTGTCTCAATTTCAGAAATCTCACAACAGGTTGATGTTGCTTGTATAAAATTTCAGTTCATTTTAGAGCTTAAAAGTTATAATACTCATTTAACTATTTAACTTAAATATATACATGAAAATTTATATTATTCTTTTCTAAGCATGCATTCTTCTCACTGGTACCTGGCCAGAATTTTTATTTGTGACTTGGCCTGTGATGTACCAAATATTGAATTGGGAGAGTTGTTGGATCTGTCAGTTAATTATGATTAGATTTGTGTTTGGTGTTGTCTCTTTTCTGTTTAATAATAATGGGTACAATATTGACATAAAAAGTATAGCAGAATTCAATGAAGTCAATGTCTAGTTCAGAGTTTCCCAAACCTTTTCTTGCATTGAATCCTTTTAAAGGAACTGTTTGCTTCAAGCCCCCTTCATTTTTCCTATAATGTACAGCTCACAACATAATCATAATGCTAATAATTGCAAATGAACAAGCGTTTTGAAAAAAATGTGTTTGTTATTTTTATGTTTTTTTTTAAATATAAACAAATATTCAGAAAAAAATTATAATTGATAAAAGGTTTGATTTCCATTAATGGGTATGATGTGTGCCAAAAGAGGGGGGAGTTTGCAATTTATTATTAGATATTTTCAAGTTTTTTATCAGAAAACAATTCATTACCATTTTCATAATTTTTTAAAACATTAATTTTTGTTATAAATTTGTTATGTTTAAAAATTTAACCCTGTTTAAAATTGTCAATTGTAAATTGTTATCAGTGTTGCATTAAAGGAATCAAAAAATCTACAAAATTCTGGGTAGTTGGCAGAAATAGACAAAAATTGAAACGCAGTGCATGTAAGGCAGTTTAAGAAATGTTTTGAGAATTTCAAATAAAAGCCTTTTGTGTGTTAACACTGTTGGATAGGTTCATTAGTGAATCTTATTTATATGGTGGAACCATCGTTAGTGTTTGAACAAACATTTAGAAGAAACAAAATTCATGTCCATACGAGTAAAAATGGTTCTCCATTGTAAGAGAAAATTCACACACTGCCTCTTTTTGTCGAAGTCAAGCTTGTGCTACAAATTATACCCACTGATTAAAAAGAACAGCAGATGTTCAGAAATTTGTACAGTGATGACTGAACTGAGCACATATCGTGCAATACACGTTTGCTTCCCTTCATATTTTTTAGTCGATAACACAGTCTTTATGTTATCGTAGTATTATACAGTATTGTGGAAAATTGTTCAGTTTCACAAGTAACAAATGTTTGTTATTTTAGCAAGGAAATTTCTGTATAAACTCAAACAAGTAAATCCTTAAAAGTTGCTTTTGTAACATTTTCACTTGCTCGTCTCTTTTGTAAACATGAAAAGTAAAAATTGTTAAATGAAGAAAATGATAACACATCAATTTTGAGATTTTAATTTTTTTTTTTTTTTTTTTTTGAGATATTCAATAAGTGTTATTTTAGAAATGTGTCTGAACAACTCTAGGTATTTAGTAGTAAAAGGGATATTTTTTCCCCTTCTTTTATTTCTTCCTTTCCTAAGAGATGTGCCATTAGACTGTCACAGCTTTAGGCCCTGTGAATTTAAAACACATCCTTTGGAGATTTTTTACATGAGGGCTGCTCGTAGCAAGTCCACTCAGCATGACATAGCCCATTTACCTGCAGGCCCCTGCATGTTCTATTTGTCCAGACAGCCCGACAGGAAGGGAGGAATGACAATCAATTCTAGTCTAGTGAAAGCCAATAAGACGGCAATCTGGCCTGTATTATTGCATTTGAGCAGCACTGGTTTACATGGAACTTGTTCATCATTTTCAAAAATATTCTCACAAAATGATTCAGTTTTTCTTGACACATTTTATGGATCTTATGCCAACTTATATTATTTGTAAGGGTACATAGGAATATAATATTGTAACTTGTATTGTACTAATTCTTCAGCCATTTCATGAAAAACTTCAAAAGAAATACTAGAGATTTGAATGTGTAGTTGTCGACATTTCAAAGGTTTAAATCAAAATCTGCCTTAAACCATTTTCTTAACCACACTTTTCTCTATCCAAGAAAATAATTTAGACATGTTTTGTTTGTTTTTTCAAAAATACATAAAATAAAAAATCGATAGGTTTAATGTTGCCCTATACGTACAATTTCAAATTGTCGATCACAAAGTATGGCCATTCAGATCTTAAAATGGATTCTGAGCGTCAGAACCAAGGAGGTTATAATATATGGAGGTGACATCGGCCCCAGAAAGTGAAACCGATCGCTGGTGTGTCCGCCATGTTTTGTTGACCAAACCTTCAGAGTGCGTCTTTGTGTATTCCGGCTTGCTAGCTAGTTTCTTTCTGTTTATTGCTTTGCATTCTACTGTACTGTGAGTTATTTTTTATTTCTGGGGGAAAAATGTTTAATAAACATTTTTTTCCTGAAAAGTAAATTGTTTGGTGGTATATTTTTCAAGGTGAGTATCTAACGAAAGGACCAGACGTAATTGCACATCGTAAACCAAGGCTTATTTTTATTACATATTAGCAGCTGCTTTTTACCCTTTAGCTTCTTTAAAAGCTTCAAACTATCATCAAGCTCTTTTTATAAAATTATTTTGCTTTATTTAATAGGTCAAATGTAAACTGAAATAAATCAAATTTTTGTTTATCTTACTCTTTAAAAAAATTAAACGTGTTCCCTCTTTGAATTGCCTATTCCTTAAATCTGTAAGATCTATTATGTTTTATTAATTATACGTTTTGTAATTTCAAATAAAATAATGAATTTGCATTTGAGAAATATTTGTTTTAAAATATGTTCAAATTGATTTGGCTTCAGGAAAACTAACTTTGAATAGATTTATAATTTTATTCTTGTCTATGAATATCACCACAGTTTCATTATTGAATCCTGAATGCTTCTGTTCAGGACAATTTTAATTAAAACTTATTATTGGATTTGCTTTGGCAATTTGTTACCATTTCCTTTCAGAATTTTTCAGTTTTCAAGCTCCTTCCATATAGACAAACTTAATTACTTCCTTATGTCAAGTTTGGAACATGATTAGCAGTTTTCACAGTATCAATTTATATGTCATTAAAATCAGCTCATTGCATTTTGAATGTAACACATTTGTAAAGTTCCTTCATTCAGGTGTTCACTGCTGGTTGATTTTTTTTTCCAATCTCTGTTTTAAATATTGTATTTTCTCACTCCCATGAAGTGAAAGGTACAATTGTGTTTCAAGAATACATGTCATCAAGAACATAAATTAAAATAATCAGCTTCACACAAATGAAACAATTTTTAAAATATATTTTATTTGTCATTCAATGAATTTTGGGGAGATTTAATATTTTTCCCAGGTCTGTTTTGCTTTATTCTCTGAATATTTCTGTCTAATAATTACAAATAATAATATATAAAACATCTTCCGTACGGAAATATCAAAATATGAAGAAAGCAATTATAACGGTGGAAAGGTAATTTCAGGCTTTTTGGTCACACTGTTTAGCGGGTGGCCTAACCGAGCTTGCCAGGAGTTGGCTTCATTTTCCGCAATAGATATGCAGGGTGGATGCCATCCATATATATAATCTTTGATCAGACAGCTGTCAAAACCACACACACTAGAGAACATAAAATTAATTCTTTCAAATCCTTTATTCTTCATCTCACAAAAATCTTTTATAATTTTCTTACTTCATCTGCATCTAAAAATTTTGCTTTACGAACAAATTATTTTCCAAGTCCTCAAATATATTAGTTTCCCTAAGAACATTTTCCATCCTCCTTAATTTAGATTGTTATTTTCCTCATTTTCAATTCACTTCCTTTTAAATAGAATGCTATTCATTCAAACATAGTTAAAAGGTTATTTTTTTAAATTATGGGTAATATTATTTACCTGCAGATTACATGCTGGCATCTTGGCATATATAATTATTGTAAACAAAGTTAAAATGTTTAAGGAAAATAATAATAATAATAAAAGAATAAGTGTTCTAACTTGATTAGAGAATGTTAATATGATTGTTGAACAAAATTTTAAGAAGAATTTTCCATTCAAGTTCACTACTAATTAAAACTGCAGTTTCAGTTTGTTGTTTCTCATATGCCGCTAGGACTACTTATTACTGATATAAGGAAAGAACGATGTTTAATTTTTGTGCTGTACAATTTGACAAATATTACTGTTTGTGAACTAATTTATATCGAATTCATTACCACTTCATTCATATAAGTGGGATTAAAATCCCACTTACAAGAATTATTTCTCAAAGCTTGCATATATGACTACATTGCCCAAAGCAAGCTCATATCAAGTTGAATTTGTCTGTGCTCACAAAAAATTAATTGTTTTTCATTTTTATTGACATACAACTAATTGACATTGTGTCAAAAAGTGACCAAATGAGATGTTTTTGTCCCCTATTAGAAGATTTATCATTTCAAGAATATTTATTTGTTATTTATTCTTTTTCTGAACCTTTATCTTCTGAGACTTAATAAATAAAAAAATATCACTAAAATTCTTTCACTTGAAAAAATGTAATAAAATAGCTTGGCCTTTTCTTACAAAGGTGCTGGCATGCTAAAATACCCCAATATCAAGATTATTTTTTTCAATTCAATTTTAAGATAGTAGACGAAATCAAATACTCATTTACATGAATATTTTCTATTAATAACTATTATGAAAAGTTCACTTCTATTATTTACCAAATTCACATTAAAATATTATGACAATAATTGCTTTTATTGTTAAGGTATTGTCCAAAAATATTTGTTTATTACAACTTCATATCTATTAATTGGAGTTCATTACAAGTCTTTTAGTCCGATACCTGGAGGAGACTCAATATTCATGACAGGTTTTTTCATTCTTCATTCTTTGCACGTGAATTTGGTATGCATCAGTAATCAACTACTGGTTAAAAATAAAATATATACATGCCGTTCGATACAATTAATCCTTTACATGAAGATGAAGACAAGGTTCTGCAGAATTATATTTGGCATAACAATTTTTATTTACATTAAAAACCAATCCACGCCTTTCTTGTGTTTTTCCTATAGGTAATTTCTATTACTGCCTTTTCCTAAAAATTATTCATTTTTCAGAGAGGAATAAATTCTGACAGCCAATAACTAGAGGTGCTACAGAATGGCACAGACTTTCTCGTACCAAATTTTTCTAATTTCCTTGGTGTGGTCTGTCTTGAAGGTTTTGCTCCATTCTCTGGCCAGCTGCCATCTATCGTCACCGAATGTACTTTTTTTTTGACAATTTCTCAACTTTTTGCTTTCCTAGTAGTACAACTGAATTATTACTTCAAGAATATTAAAGAAGAGTAAAATCTCGTCCTAAATAGAAATTTTAATTGAGAAATCCATAGCCGTTTTTGAGAAAATGGCAATTAAGCATTACTGTAAATGCGAAATTTGATGCTCTTTTTCTTGGAAGTCTATTGAGTTTTCAAAAAAGTTAATTTGAAGCCATTTAAAACACTTCTACTCACAAATGTAATAATGCATACAAATTGATGGAAATGACAATATTAACGGCGTGAGAGGTATTTGAAAAGAATACATTCGTGTAATTTTTGAAAATACAAAGGAATACCCCAAAATGAACTTTGTCGTATAAAACAGTACAATTAACACACTCCATTAAAAAAAAAAATGGAGCCATTTTTTTTATAGAAAACTTGTATTTTCGAGAAACTTTATTTGACATTATTTAAAACGATGTACTCATAAATACAATAATGTGAAGAAATCGCCTCTAATGTAAATATTATAGACGTGAGAGGCAAACAAAATTAAATTTTTGTAATTTTTGAAAACAAACAGAAGAATAGAGCAATATGGCGTTTATGTTATCGAATAGGGTGCATTTAGTACTAATTGTACCAAAAACTGAAGGAAAAAAATTTGGTGCCGATTTTGAGAAAATTTGGTTTTTTGTATTTTTTTAAAATTGCAAATATTTCACGATCTATTGCACGAAAACTACTAAGATTTTCGTAAAAATGTACATGACCTTTAATACAACTATTTATGGACAACAAATTTCGTTTGAAGGAAAAATAGGCTCCGAAAAAATTCAAACGTTTGCAATTTTCGAAACTTCAGAGTTAACCGTGAAAATTGGACCTATGCCATCTTTAAAAGCATATTTTACTCTATTCTTGCAAGACATTTTTTGGAGTCGTTTTTGAGAAAATTTTGAAAATGTCCGGGAGGCTTCGTGTAAAGTACTCCTTTAAGTATTAAAGAATGATTTTCAAAATCTCAAATCTTCAACTAGAGCCAGATCGACAGGGCTTATTTATTTATTTAGTCAAAAACTATGTGACGTATGGGGGAAAAATCATCTGCGCACGCTTTCTTGAGTCCTTCCCAACAATTTAACTATTAATAGTTGAAAGATGAAAAATAGTAATAATAATAATAATAATAATAATAATAATAATAATAATAATAATAATAATAATAATAATAATTTTAAAAAAGCGAAAGATTAACATTTCAAAAACTAGATATTTTCGTTGCCGAATTATAGAAAACTTATTTGTAACGGTAAACGAACGAACAAATTTGATTTTTCTATATTGCTAACAAAATAGCAAATCACCCTAAGCTCTACTACCATTACAAGCAAAAGGAAAGATCAACAAAACGTGCGCATAGTGAAGCTACATTTACGTCCAGGAGCAAATCAATGGATCCATGGTTCATCAAATCAATGGATTTGCTCAACGGATCAGGGAAACTGGACAAAAACCCGATCGAGATGGGGGTTATTGACCCAGAAGCTGAAGTACATTACTTGTTACAGGCATGTTGAGTCTTTTTTTTAATTATACAATGCAAATGTAAACTAATTCATTATATTATATTTTGGTTTTGTTAAAGTAATCATTATTTTTCTTGAATTTGACGAAGTAATATTTCGGTTGTACGTCTAGGAAAGCAAAAAGTTGAGAATATGTCAAAAAAATATACTTTGGGTGACAATAGATGGGAGCTGGCCAGAGAATGGAGCAAAACCTAAAAGCTAGACCTCACCAAGATAATTAGAAAACTATACTACGAGAAAGTCTGCGTCATTCTGTAGCACCTCTAGTTGGTTTTATGTACTCTCTGAACTACTGCTCTTCATCAAGCTTCTGCTACTATTGGTAGTATATAATTGTATACTATTGGTAATATAATATTGGTAACTATATATATATATATATATATATATATATATATATATATATATATATATATATATAGTGACGTCCATAACGCCACCATCAGCTACGAAAAGAAGCCCACCAACAGAGAGAAGTAGGGTACGCGGCGGAGCGATGGCTTGGAAACGCGCCATCTACCCACAGCTTTTCGAACTCGGACGAATTCGGACGCCCGAATTTGCGAACAATGTTTCTCTGGGAGGTCACGAAAAGAGGAGAATATTCACCCCTCCAAAATTTCTCCACGCGCGAGTACCATAAGTATCGCGGCGCGCCTCGGAGGAGCCCTCTTTGATTGCAGCAGCGACGGCGACTAGACGGAACTCTCTTCGATTGCAGCAGCAACGGTGACTAGACTGAGTTCTGAAGGTGATTGTAACTTGATAGCATAGGAGTTTATTTTAACTTGGTAGTTAAAAGTTATCTTGAGAAGTGTATCTTCGAAAGTGAGGTAATTAAGAAGTGGAGTGCACAAACATTCTTCACATTCACAATATTTGAGAGAGCAAACGAAGTGACTGACTCCGAAATAATTTCAAATTTGTAAAATTCGCGCAGAAGGACATTAACTAAATCCAGCATCTCATATTACACGCTGAGACCACACATGCCCAAAGTAAGGTAGGTAGGCCGAGCATTTAAAGCATAACTTCAGCTACATTAATTATTCGAGGCTGGAAGCGCGAACGAACTTGTACGAGGCGCGGTAGAACAAGAAGGACGACCCCAGGAAGAGCGAAGCGTAGGTGAGAAAGATTTGGACTGGAACGAGAATCGTACGAGTCTGGGGAACGGGAGGTGTGGAAATTGGAGGCGTAGCAGAGTCCGGAGTTCGAGAGAAGGAACGTTGTAACGTCGTGGGAAAGCAAGCGGAGAAGAGTGGCGACGCGGGGCTGCGGCGACAGAAAATCCCCAAGGTTACCTACAGGCGAGCGATGCGGAGCTTTCGAGGTAAAGGAACTGGTAACTTTAATGAGGCGATCAGTTGGGGAAAGAGAATAGCCGTAAATACACGACAATTCGTGTTAAAAGTGAGTGAAAAGTCCAGAATAGGTGGGAGAAGAATTCCGAACGATGTGAGTGGCAGTTTCAAGTTCATTTACTGCACGTGTCATTAGATTCATTCAAAGAGGCCACACCTTGTACAATTTTACTTAAATAATTCATGATTTTCACATGTACAGTTGATGTTATCTGGAAAAGTCATAGTTTATTGTATTGTGTTAAAAGTAATTGTTTTCCCAAAGGGGTCAGATTTAAGTAACGCGTGTGTTACGTTTTATTGTTGTTTTTTCTGTTTAAAATTCAGTGTTATAGTGAGTGCGAAGCCAAAGGCTAGCACCTGTGAACGGGATTCCTTAAAACAAGGGTAAAATTCATTTTAAAAGCCGTGCACGGAAAAACTAGAGGTTAAAAGAGTAAAATAATTTGGTAATGAAAATTCAGAAAGAGGAATGAGCAAATTGTAAATTGTAATTGGTGAAAGTGTGTTCAGGCAGTCGAGGTGACGCCAATTTTTTTGTTTTGCCTTTTTTTTCAGTGACCAACTATTTAAAGTGCATTATCCTGTTATAAAATTGCGTCACTGTACTTTTTTCATTGAATATATGTTCATTTTATTCATATTTTATCTGATTCATTGTGTCAAGGGTTCAGCCCGTTCTCATACCCCAAAGATCCTGCTTCCTGAGAATTTTGAGCTTTCATTCTATCACGCCCTCACCACGTGTGGAAGGTAGTAGGTGGGCGTGTTAGAATATACATACACACACACGCCATATATATATATATATATATATATATATATATATATATATATATATATATAGATGGTGTGTACCCTTATGAGATTATACTTGCGTACCCTTGTGAGAACTCTCTCATGTTAAACCCCTCTTCCCTATTTTTCCATTTTCATATTAAACCTGTAATATATCGTTTTATTCAAGACCCTCTTATCCTCCGTCACTTGTTCTATATGTCTGCTTGTAATTGTAATACAATACACGTTTGTCAATACAAATTATTGTTATTTAACATTACCGCGCTGATGGGTACACTCGTGTAATTCAATGGCGTAGAATATTAAGTAATTTCACATACAGATGCAGATTCTACAAGCTCTGAACAGGTGGGATAGAATCGAAAAACGTCGAACCAGCAAAAATGTAATAGAATGTTCGGAATGAAAATTTTAGTTTTTAATGCCCGAAAGCGTTTTGTTTAAGAGTTGTAGATTAAAATACAAGGTGGGGCAGAATGGACTCCCTGATTTGAAGGATGAATTGTGAAAGAACAAATAAAGATAATCTCAAAACGTTTTTATTTCTCAAAACTACATTCAATACCATTTTATTCTCATTTGGTTGTGAAAATTAGTTCATCCAGGTGACGACCTTGGCGAGCGATGCACATGTTGAGTCGTTCAAAAAAGTTTCCGAAAACTCTTCTCAGCATATCTTCTGATATTCCAGCAACGACATCTGTAATTGCCTCCTTAAGGGCTTCCAAGGTCTTTGGTCGAACTTTTTAAACCTCAGCTTTGAGATAACCCCAAAGAAAAAAATCGCATGGGCTCAAATCCGGGGAGCGAGGGAGCCATGGAACATCGCCACGTAAGGAGATCAGGCGGCTGGGAAACAGTATTTGCAGGATTTGTCGTGAACGAAGGGCGGTATGAGCCGTTGCACCATTCCTGTTGAAACCAAAAGGCTTGTGTGTCATATTGTTGACCATACTCTTCCAATTTAGGTTGAAAAAAGTTCTCTAGCATGTCACAATAACGCTCAGAGGTAACAGTAACAGTTAGACCTTGAGATTCAAAAACGTAAGGCCCAATTATGCCTATGGAGGGCACGGCGCACCAAACTGTCACTTTGGGGCTATGAAGAGGTCTTTGGTGGAATTTACGAGGATTTTCAGTCGCCCAGTAACGAACATTTTGCTTATTTACTGTGCCGGAGAGGTGAAAATGCGCTTCATCGCTGGACCACAGAATAGCATCAGTGCAGAGGTTAAAATTGCATTACAAGCATCTGTACGTTTCACCCAGTCTTGTGGACTCAATTCTTGAACGACCATCATCTTGTAGGGGTGTAAATGAAGGTCAGTGTGTAAAATTCGCCTTACCGTTCTGGACGATATTCCAAGGGCAGCAGCATGTTTCCGCGCAGAGCGCGATGGAGACTGTTCAATGGACGCTCTCACTGCCACGATGTTTTCAGGTGTTCTCACACTTTTAGGTCGCCCAGCTGGTTTTTTAGAAGTGCAGATCCTGTCGCCCGTACACTATTAATCCATTTCCTAATGGTTTTAGCATCAGGAACCTTATCATGACGAGCCGAGCCAAACCAAACCGCCTCAGCCCGCCAAAAGCCCTCTGTGTCGCCACCACACTATCATTGCTTTTAAAGAACGTTTCAACGACAAAGCCTCTATGCTCACCAGACAACTGCATGGCGACCACTGAAATGAAAATGGCATCGTTTCCCCCGAACCGACCTAACGCCACTATCCCCACTCCGCTAATCCACCTGCGCGCTCTACAGTGAATGTTTGAAACTAGGGAGTCCATTCTGCCCCATTCTGTATATAGATTAAAAATGTGGCGAGTCTTGCGCTTGACATTGATATTTAGATGCGTTTTATTAAACATCCTTAATTTTTTTAAGTCAACGTGCAATTCGTCACATCTCCGTAAAATTCTCTTTCTTTAGAGACCTCAACCTTTACCAACCTTTATAAAGATTGGTTGCGTGTGAGACCCGCAAAAGGTATGTATACTAGTGAAATAATATAGGAGACGATATTTTTGAGTCGAAGAAAATTTCTTTCCAGAGGCACTTGGAGATGTCTATTAACAGATTTTGGAGGCTACCTCACGAACGTTACATCATATTGCCTCACATTATAATATTATTACATTGCATTACATGCATCATGAACTGTCTGGAAGATGGTTGTGTGCACAGGTTAAAAGCTTGTGCTTACGCCGTGTAAAGAGCCAACTTTAAGACATGAGTGTGTAAATTAATAAATCAAGGAAAATATTTCACTGTTATTGAAGAGCTCGTTGCAAAAGTGAAAGCGTCTTGAATTTGTAGACCTGTCAAACATAATAATTTGTCCGTACAATGCGACGGAAAATTTTAAGACACTCTTGAAAGTAAAAATTATGAACAGTTATATTATAAGACTTAAAATGCACACAATGATGTACAATATACTGAATTTTACTGGTCACTCTTTCTACTAAGGAACTGATCATTTCTTTACACATTTTAGAGATTTCATCCTCGTGTGATGAGTAGAACTGGGAAGTTAATGTAAACGTTTAGCTCTGAAATATCCATTCAAATATGCTGCAAAAATGTTGAAATATGCACAGAAATTATTAAGATCGGCAGAGTTTGATCACAAAATAGTACATTATGAAACGATGATTTAATGATGGGTATTAATACACGAGTGTGATATTACTCGCAGGATACGAGCGAGGAAAGAGAGTATCGTAAACTTCATACCAGTCTATTAATACCGATTACATCGATTACAACTTTTACATTGAATCGTTTCGTGACAGTTGACATGCAGGATTCAGTCATAGAATACTCTGGATTCATCCAAGACCACTGTTGGCACATCGGCGGCCAAAATTAATTCAAATTTGGCGACGTACTTTGAAATGTATCACTTATAACAATTCCTTGTCGCTAATTAACAGCAATGAGCAGGCATTTTAAACGTACCGCATGACTTATAATATTTTGTCTCCAAAAACGGCGCGTTTGCTTCCAGAGAGACAAAGATATCTTTCGTGTGAAACTCTTTCAAAGGACAAACAGTTGAAGAGTTGAACTGCTTTCATAGACGCTCACGAGACCGTGCAGACACTGTGGAGTGTCAACTTTCCGAGAATTAAAAGTTCTCCAAATGAACGTGCGATAGACTAGCATTATTTAAAAAGAAAGTGGCCGAACACAGTTTCGCGGTTACTCGCCTCGCCTCGCTCGAGACAAATACCGTAAAGATGCACGTATATATGCTACCGACTATCAATTTAATTATGCAGGGTTGGTATTGCGACCTCAGTTGAGACACATTGGTGCGCAAACGCGCTCCCATTGTCGAGATTTCGAAGAAATACGACATATATTCATATGCCGCCAGCGATCGATAAATATATGACGCCACGAGGGGTAATTATTGGAGAATTTTCCAGCCGTGAGTTTACACAAAAGATTGCCTCGTCAGTAAAAAGCCGTGGTAATTCACATCTGGGCGGCACTGAAAAAATTCTATTTTTGACTAGTGGTAGCAGTGTGTGTTTTGGGCGCATAAGCGCTGGTAGTGTGCTGAAACTATATGTCGCAAACGCGCTTTCAGAGTTTCCTACCCTATCTACTTCATGTGAAGTTTTACCAGACCGCCTGCGAAGGAGAACAAAAGTTGCGGCAAGAACTCCGACGCCACCATTTTCGCTTTTTCTCTTATTTCTGGAGATGATAATTCCACCTTTGATGTCCACCAGATCTTAATGTCCGTCAACCGTTCTCTTCAATAGAGTTGGAGCACGCCATAGCGGACGGCACTATCGATCGTCTGCGTTGCGCAGATGCACTTAAGTGATGCGAAACGTGAACTGCGCTTGCGCAGAAGATCGATAGTGCTTTAACGTTCGAAGGTGCGCAAACTCCCTAATAACTACTACTGCCTTGTCTAGTACGATCAAAGTAAAATAACGATGCAATTGATTTTAAATAATATTTCACATAAAAATACTAATAATAAAAGAAATTAAAACTGACAAGCTTAATATAATATTAAATGCAATTTTAATTTACACAATCGAACGAAACATTTACTTATAACGATTCTCAATGTTTAATTGTATACTCCTGGTTTGTAAGCTTCTCTGTGATAACTCACGCACCTGTATCATAATGAAATGTGAATCGTCATGAGTATCATGTCACGGGTTGCAGCCATAAAATAACAATTATACAATGGGACTAGAAAAACATATTTTACACTGACATTACATATTTTTGGCACCTAGAGAAACGGGGAATGTGCACCATAGAAAATGTCATTTTTCTAAATTTTGAAAATGTTCGAGGGGCTTCGTGTAAAGTATCCCCAAAATGAAAATATGGGTATCAAATTCCGGGGGCCGTGACATCAGCCAGAACGATTGGGGAATATCAATTTTGGAGAAAATCGTCTGAACGGTTTAGGCGCTAGTGTTGTTCACAGGCGGACGTTTTGCCGTCAATGGATTTTCGATATCAACAACCAACATAACGTGGATTCTGGCTACACCACGTGTTACAGCATTTTTTTTCTACAATTAGCCACTATTTATACACTTTTTCGTTACCAGGTCCCGCCAATAAGTTTTTTCTAGCGAAAATTCACCGTTTTCCTGCGCACAATTACAAAACTTTCTCTTCTTAGGACGTTCCTTCTTAAGGGCGAGAAAGTAAAAATTACATTTTTGTGATTTTTAAAAAACATAAAATACCCCCAAACCAACTTTATATATTAAACAATGCAACTAGCACTATTCGTACGAAAAGTTTGAAGAAAAAAAATTGCAGCAATTTTTGAGAAAATAGCGTTTGAGCGTTTTTGAAAATGCAGAAATATGAGCTCATTTTCACAGAAAACTGTTGAGTTTTCGAGAATCTTATTTAGACATTATTTAAAGCACATGTACTCATAAATAGAATAATATGAATAAATCTCCGGTAATTGAAATATTAACGCCATGAGAGACAAGTAAAAAACTTACATTTTTGTAATTTTTGAACAAACAAAGGAATAGAGCATTATGGAGTTTATGTCATCTTACAGAGTACATTAAGTACTATCCCTACCAAACGTTCAAAGAAAAAATATGGAGTCGGTTTCGAGAAAATCTTGTTTGTATTGTTTTTCAGTATTGCACATCTTGCACGCAATATTGCGCGAAAAATACTAAAATTTTCAAAAAAAAAAAAAAAAAGTACATGACATTAATGAAAGAACTAATTACGGAGGAAAAAATTACTTAAAGGGAAATATGTCAATATTCAATTATGTGGTTATAGGAAGATACCGAAAAAATTCAAATTTTTCCAATTTTCGAAAATTCAGAGCTAACAGTGAAAACGGACCTATGGCACCTTTATAAGTATATTTCACTATATTTTTTCGAAAACCTTTAAAGAAAAAATTTGCAGTCGTTTTTGAGAAAATTTTTAAAATGTCCCTGGACTTTATGTACAGTACTTCCAAATTTTAAAGAATGTTTTTCAAAATTGTAAAGGTTCGACTCAAGGCAAATCGACCGGGGAATATCCATTTTGAGAAAAAAAACAAAAAAAAAAACATGTATAATTTAGGCACGGGCTAGTAGAGGCACGTTTAGGCTAGTGGAGTTCAAAGACGGACGGACGTTTTCAAAACAGAAACAACACTTTTTCGGTATCAAAGGCCCCCAAAATGTGTATTTACGTTGAAATTTCGAAATCCAATTTCCACAGAATTATGTAAGTTTCTTTATACTTCGTATATTACTCCGTATAATACGTACGCATACGAGAAAGTAAAAATTACCTACAATTCACGCAAAATTATGCGAAAAGTATTCAAATTTTCCAAAGATTGTACCTGACCTTTTTTTTTTTATTTTATTTGTTGCGTCCACTCCTTGACGCAACGCGTCTCCAAGCCCCTTAAGGGGCGTTGAGCGCTTTTGCCCTTGGGAGTAATCCTCCATTAATGGGCATTATTTTTAATATTAGTCCAGTCTCGTCACGTCGCAGTCAGTCAGTGCCTTTATCCCTTCGGCCAGGGGCTCGACGCCGTTAGATCCCGGGGTTCCTGGTCGGTCACCCAACCACGAACCCGCGAGTCTCGAATGCGCTTAACCTTCGTGACTTCACGGAGCGTAGTAAACGCATTCGGCTAGCGCCGCCGGCGAATTATTATTTCAACATCTGTCTTTAAGGAACAGATTTCATCAAGGGAAAAATATCTATCTTTAATATTTTAGTTGTAGGAAGACTCCGAAAACCTATTGAACTTCTGAAATTTTCGAAAAATTAGGTATTTCAACGAAAATGAGACCTGCACCATTATCTTAAACGTGTTTCACACTACACAACAGCAAAATTTATACAAAAATGGGGTCATTTTTTTAAATGTCTCCGATGCTTCATGAAAAGTACCCCTCAAAATTAAAATATCGATTACAAATTCAATGATCAAGTAAATCGATTGGCGAATATCAATTTTGAAGAAAATCGACTGAACCGTTTAGCCGCTAGCGTTGTTAACTGACGGACAGAGGTTTTCCTGACAATTGATGTTTCGGTATCAGGGACCCCAAAAAACATGAATTCTCTCTACCCCACGTGTTAGAGGATTTTTTTAAAAAAAATAACAACTGGATTTATCCACTTTTTCGTTACCAGGACCTGTCAATAAAAGTTTTTCTGCTGAAAATTCGCCATTTTATCGAGTAGAATTACGTGACTTTCTCTCTACTGCGTAAGCGGTAGCAACAAAGTGAAATTAACACAACAGGGACCTAATAGTAATTTTTTGCTCACCTGGTTCAGTAAATTATGAATACTTTCTTTTTACTTTATGGTATACATACGTATAAACCGAATAATATTCGTACCAGTGGCGAGAACGATATATAATACTGCAGAAAATCGATTTCGAAATTTCAACGGAAATTCATGTTTTTTTTTATTATCAAAAGAGCCGTCCGTCTGAACAACACGAAAGCCGAAACTATTCGTACTTTTTCCCCCAAAATGAATATTCCTCAGTCTATCTGGCATTTTGCAATTTTCAAAAAGTCAGAGTTAACTGTGAAAACCGGACCTATGCCATCTTTATAAACGTATTTTACTCTATTCTTACAATAAATTTAAAGCAAAAATTTGGAGCCGTTTGTGAGAAAATTTTGAAAATGTCTGAAGGGCATCATGTAAAGTCTCTATACTACGTATACGAGAAAGTAACTAGAGGTGGTACAGAATGGCACAGACATTCTCATAGTAAAGTTTTCTAATTTCCTTGGTGTGGATTGGTACTGTAGTCTTGTCCCTCCTTGCCTGCTTCTTTCTATTGCGGCCTAAAGAATGTTTTTTGAAATTTTCGGAACTTCTTGGTTCCAAATAGTAGAACCTACATTATATTTTAAGAATATTAAAGAAGGCTATAACGTCGTCCTAAATAGCCGAAAATTTTGAAGCAGTTTTTAAGAAAACGGTGATTAAACATTACTGTAAATGCGAAATTTGAAGGTCTTTTTCACAGGAATCAATTGAGTTTTCGAAAAACTTCATTTGAAATTTTTCGAAGTACTTCTACTCACAAATACAAGAATGTATTCGAATCGATGGAAATGTGCATATTCATGCGTGAGAGAAATTAAAAAAAAAAATTACATTTGAGTAAATTTTGAAAAAACACAAGAATACAGCAAAATGAACTTTACGTCATAATAAACAGTGCAATTTGCCCTATCCATTGGAAAATTTTGAAGAACAAAATTGGGGCAAATTTTTGAGAAAATTGCGTTTGAGCGTTTTTGAAAATGCGGAGTTTTGAGCTCGTTTTTAAGCTCATAAAATTTCTGAGAAACTTTATATTATTTAAAGCACATGTACTCATAAATCTAGTGCAATCTCTAGTGCAAATATTTCCTACAAGAGAGACAAGTCAAAAAAATTAAATTTTTGTAAATTTTGTAAGTTTTCGAGAAAATCTTATTTGTAAAATTGCAAATATTGCAATATTGTAATTTTTTAAAATTGGAAATATTGCACGCACTATTGCACGAAAACTAAAAAAAATTCCAAAATAATCTACAGGACTTTATATAAAGAATTATTTATGGAAGAAATGGAAAAATATTAAAAAATTATGGAAAAATGGAAGAAAATAATCAAATTATTGTTTCAACAATGTTTGTGGAAACATTGGGATGGCTTGATGTACACACTCAAAGACATTTGTAGAGAACCCGAAAAAATGAATAGTGATGGGACCAAAGCAAAGCATCATGAGTACATGCTGCAACGTTTAAACTATCAAGCTGATAATCCCCATTTTGTACACGGACGAAACATTTTAATGTTTAGTTCAAGGAAGAAAGGACAATTGAAAAAAAGGTAGTACTCGATGCATCTATATAACAGCAGGATGCTACGGAACCAATGTCCATGTCATAGGTTGCATTAGTGCTATGGGACTGATTTACCATCAAATTAGAAGAGGAACTTTTAGAAAGGAAGAATCTAAAGAATTTGGGTGTCTGCAATGTCTGCATGCTTCATTATCCATGTACCACTCGTATGCTGTGTTAGTAATTGATAATGCTCCCTGTCACTGTAGTCTGGTAAAAATCAGCAACCAACACTTACTGTGGCTAAGTCCTTACAACCAAATGTTTAATCCGATCGAAAATGCCTGGTCTAGCCTCAAGTCTGCTGTTAAAAGAGATCTGGAGTCAGAAGATATTATAAATCAAAATATTGATGTAATAAATGCTAATAATTGTGCAAGATATGTTGCTCAGGTCCAAAGATTTTTACCTGATGCCTTAAATTTACAAGTTGTGGCTAAGTAAATTATTGTGTTAAAAAGTTTATTTTTGAGAATGTGTTCGGGTTGTAAATTTAGCTGATTTTGTATTGTAACTTATTAAAATGTTAATAAACTTCTTCTGAGGAATGTATCCACAATTTTTTAATTTTATTGTATTTATTTGAATTTTTTAGACTCAAATTTACAATTTACAAGGTAACTTAAGATAAATTTCAATTTGAAATTTCTTGGTCTCAATTTGAAGATGATCGATTTAATTATGAATGTGTTTAGTCTCAATTTCATTGTGTTCATTCCAAATTTGGGGTTGCAAAGGTATGGTGTCCAGAAACTAAAAGGTCCCCCCCCTTCAAAAGACATTAATTCTATGCTGAATTTCACAAAGAATGGCAGATCAAGTTTTTTCGACAAAAAAAATCTGCCTTTGAGAAAATTGTTGTTTTTCTTTAATATTATTCAATCAGGTTTCCAGGCTATTGCAGACATTGCAGGTCTGCAATAATACTGGGTGCTGTCTGATTTCTGTCATTTATGAAACTATAAAATTTCTACAACAAAAATCTTGCATTCAACACACTACAAGAAGTTTAACATTACCGCATGTATTTTATTTGTACTATTTGTTCAATCTATTAAATCTACTTAAAACACATTTTTGTTTCAATGAAAACAATCGGCCAACAATCCCCATTTTCAATTTAATCAACAAAAAATATCTATTTGTAGGAGGATACAATATTTAACTTATGCAATTTTTCAAATTTCAGAACCTTTCCTGAAAAACGGATCTATGTCATTTTTATATAAGTACTTTTTTATATTCAAGAAATAAAGAAAAAATTATAGAAAGCTAGTTTGGGGCAAATTTTGGAATGTCTTAGAGGTTCATGTAAACTATCCCCTAAAAGTTAGAAGATCAGTTTTAAATTCGCAAGGTTGAGACTCCAGTCAGATTGACAAGGAAATATACTTTTTGCTGAAAATCCTGTGTATGGTTTAGTTACTATAGTGTTGTTCTAACACTGATTGTCAGATCTTTTGAGAAAAATAGGAAACAAGGATCTACAAAATGAAGTCTGGCTACAAGAAAGTACTGAACTGCATAAAAGGAAATTAATTTTTAAGTGTCAGAGGTTCACACATTGTGTTTGTTGGTAATGGAAAATCAGTACATTTCCTGCAGTGTTTTATAACTTTCTTTTAATACGTAAATGTAACAAGACAGGAAAACGATCAAGTGTTGAAAAAATGTTCAACACGCCTTTTTTTCGAATACTCTGAGGTTTCAATAAAAATCAGACACGAGCTACTTTTATACACATACTATATTCTTTTCCAAGCAAACAATGTAAAGAAAGAAATTTTTGAGCAATAGATTTTAATTTCTTAAGATCATAATGTAAAGTACCATCTCCAAAAATTAAAAGATTTTTCAAATTCAAAGAGCAAATATGGCCAATGTTAGATTTACCTTCCTTCTAGTCATTAAATTATTCAGTGGTGCCAGACTTGCTTGTAAAAAATTAAAAAAATAATTGTTGCTTAATTTTGTTTTTAAAACTACATTTAATATTCATTTCATTTCTTCCATTCAATCCCGTTTCTCAGAGGTAAATAAGGTGTTCAATTACCTAATTTTATAAAAGAACATTTCAAAGGCACTTCATTCTTTGTAAGTACAGTTGACTCTGGATATAGTGAACCATCGCTTATAGTGAACTTAAAGTAATTTCTCTTTTTTCGGTTATAGTGAAACTCAACCTCAGTTATACGTAGGAAATTCATCATGGAAAAGAACCTTACTGATGACCTTATGCCGCTCATTATCACTGCAGAAACAAAGGGTCATGTGCTGTCTGGGGAACTACTGGCAGCAGTGATGTGTGATTGCTTGCTTGCTTGCGTATCAAGAGTTTTGAGTTCTATCTAGGCGACACGAAGCACATGACTGTCGCAGCCTGGTGATATCCATCTGCCATGCGGAAAAGTGTTCAGTTTCAATAGCAGCTTGCACCGTTCCGCTACCGAAAGCATCTTGTATGTTATTTGGCAAGTAGACGGGCCTTCGGGGAGAGGGATGGTGTTCCAACAGTGCAAGACGCTTTGGTGAAGGGTGTCAAGACTGCATTACCATACTTAGACACAGAGGACAATGCTGAATCAAGTATGGAGAGAACACGAACTCTGGAGAAATTACTAATGAACAATGTATGAAGCAATGAAGCAAACAGTTGAAAATAATTGATAATTTAAGGACAAATAAAGATATAGACATTTTCAGATTGTGCTGTTCATATATTTTGCTGTATATCTATATTAATAAATTCAATCTGTTATGGAGAAATTCTATTTAATTTTGACATCATCGGATATTGTGATCCTTGGATATAGCGAACCAAAAATGTTAGTCCCCAGAAGTTCACTACAACCGGAGTCGACTGTAAACCGACAATGTATTGCTTTTACTACTAATAATTTATTAAGGTCTTTTGGACATATTTCTTAATATCAACAAATTACTATCTTTTATAGCTCCATTCTATTAAGTCCCCTCCCACACATCTATATTTTGGTACATAATATGATTTTATTTCTAGTTTATTTGTTTTTAATTTCTTCTTCTTTCTTTCTAGGGTTTTTATCCTGTTACCCTTTACGTCCCGATGGAATGCATATTCGACCATACACTAGACACCAACACACTTGCGGGCTCCTCTGAACTGGGGTCAGCAGAACGCGAGGCCCTCCGCGACCCTTCGGACTGAAGTGCTGAGATACTCGCTCTTAGCCACCTCGGCCATCCAGGTCGGCTTGTTTTTAATTTATGGACCCATATTTCATTTAAAATTTGATAACAGCAAATTATTGAATTCATGTAATTTATGTATCCATTAGTATACATAACATATTCATTTATGTATACATCTTTCCAGAATCGATGTTCAATAAACACCTGAAGTATGCAAAAAAAGGACACAAAACATTTAAAATTTGTTTACTTGTCTCCTATGGATAAATAAATATTTTGCTGAAATTATGATGCTTTGTCCCCAAATACAAAATGGAACCAAAAGAGTGCTCCAATTTAATATTAGACAATAACCGGTTGAAACCATAAGACTAATTGAATATATGTATATAATTCTTAATAGTACTTGCACAAAGAGTAATGAAGTTAGAACTAATTTATTAGAATATCCTATTTCAGCAAAAAAAGCCCCCTTTGGGTACAAGAATTGTTTTAAGAGGTTAATTTGTTTTAACAAGAAACCTTCATTACCTTAACACTTGCCAGTGTTGATTTCCTGAAGAAGTTTCAAGCTGCAATGAAAAGCTTGCCTATCTACATCAATGTTACTTGGTAAGTAGTCAGGCTTTGAAGAGACTGAATAGTAATGATTACTGTCTGCCATTTCTTTTGCCCTTAATCCTTGTACATGTAAAGATAAATGTTTTTCTAAACTTTTTTTTTTCAGAGTTGAAAATTCAGTAAGCAGACTGAGATGATCCAGTTCCATTCACAATAATTCTTTCCTGGAAGAATTGATGAATAGGAAGATAAGAAAGGGGGAGAATGTCATAGGAAGAGGATACTGTCTCTAGAAACCATATTCAGAATATTTTAAGTAACATACATGCAGGTCAAGATAAGCGTCATTACCATTGTTTGTCAGCTGTAACCTTTGTGCAATAGTTGGAAGAAAACTTGTTATTAGATGAGCCCAAACTATTTTCATTTCCTCTCTTTTGATTGTTTTTAACAATTTTTCAGTAATCATCTGATGTATCATCGTCTTTTTATTGTTGCCAATAGTTTTGAATTGTAACATGTAAGTTGCTTACACTAAATATCATAATTTTTTAATTCTGTTTCCTTCCTACGTGTAACATGAAACTATGTTGAAGAGATCTAAGCATAGCAGACAGGTATTAAAGCAATCTATTCTCAATTGATATTATCTCAGTACAGAACAACACTGTTCCACAGGAATTACTTTGCAAGGAACAAGTTGCAAGTTAAAGCTTCACCCAGGATAACAACTTCCAGGGAAATGTAATGACCACACACAGTGTAGTTGAATATTAAATGTATATAAAATTCAATTGAACAGTCTTCTACAGTCAAACTCTTCTACAGTCAAACATCATTCCATTATACCTCATCAAATTAATGATATTGAGGTACATCTAAATAAATCCTTCAAGTTAAAAAAAATATCATTTAGATGACTGATATGCTGTATTCTAATGCCATTTGTTTACCAATAAAGAATATTATGTAGAAAAATAAACTACCTGTAACAGGAAGCATGGATGTTCAACACAAAACAAGAAAGGATTTTATCATCCAGAATACAATAATTATAATGTCAGATTGACTGATATAAACACCAGTATGTTGTCAACTTGGTTTGGAATATATCTGACATTCACAAAAAAATAATTCTGACCCCTACCCTATCCCCCAAAACACTTGGTAACTTTGCTGCACAAAATAATGTAATATTTCACACATTAATGCCTTCAATACAGTGATGAAACATAGATCAAATGACATTTAATTGATTTGGACAGTATTAATTTACATTACTCAGCATCAACTAGTAGAAAGGCATTTAGTTAATATTTAGCCTATTAAATAAATTTACTAACAAAGAAGTTCAAAAAGCTATTTTGATAGATGGTATTTTTTGGAGAAACCGGTTGTCTTATGAAGAAGTCGTACATAATTACACAGCTTAAAAGCTATGAAAAACAATTTAAAACAATGTTTTTCAGGCAAAATACTACATACTGCTGTTTTACTACAGAGGCACAAATGGTAGTTTAACATCATAATATAGCAGAATCTAGGTACTTCAACAAATGTTCACAAGTGCTTTTAAATATGTACAAACTTCTTGTGTATTTTTCTTAACTCTCTTCTGTAGTCATTTGAATTTAAAGGAGATTTTTCAGAATAGATCTTGTGATAACATAACATGCCAATAAAACTAGCACTCGGATTAATGAGGGTTTATTTTTAGTGCTTATGTAACAAAAGTTGCTAATGTCATTCTCAAAAATATAAGATAATATACTCTACAAGCTGAAAATTCGTTCATTAGCACCTTGCTGTTTACACTTAAGGGAGCATTTTTCTTCTTATTTTCATTTTATGTTGAGAAAAATCATACACCTTTACAGTGAGTGAGGGTAAATACAAACTGTCACACTGGCCTTTCTAAAGCTTTTAAGGCCATATGCGTAAGACGTCATTAAACACAAGGAGGCATTTCTTCATTAACAATGTGTACAAGTCAGACAAAGTGGAAAACGGCTTTTATGGCAGGGACACGTGACATTCTCACCATGGGCGACTACCTTGAGGTGGCTGTTGTTGCTGCTGGGGATAAGGGTAACCAGCAGGCCAAGCTTGGGGTTGAGGAAACGGGTAGTATCCTGAAAGAATATCACATTACAAAGTATGTGCTATGTAAAAGAATATAATACAGAAAGAATAAACTGAATTTCACACGAATGAAGGACTTTTATTTTTTCTTGGCCTCCATTGTTTTGCTAAGTTATGGTTCTAAACTTTTCAATGAAAGAAAACGGCGATTTGACTTCTAAAATATCTTTGAAAGATGAAATATGAACTCATCACAAACACACAAAAACAATAAAAGCAAAATATCATAAAATGCACACTCATTTTTATTACTTCTTCTAAAATTTGATTGATGGCAAACTATTAAAAGAAACTTTTTGTAAGTAAAGGAGAAGATTCTTGGAAAATTGTATACAAAAAAGTAAAAATTCATAGAAACAACAAATTATAGGCAGTTACAAAGAAGTGCTAAGATAATTCAATAATGTGTTACTTATTAGAGAATTAATGGAGCAAAATAATATAAAATAATCAATTAGTACAGCATGAAGGTAAAAGAGTCAAAGACTTCTTGGGTTTGAAATACCTAGGAGTTGAAGATGATGAAGGGATCTTCAATACTTCAGACATATATTTAGTTTCGAGATTTTATTGTTAACTGTTAAGAATTGTATTTCTAATATCTTCAGGCAATTGAAAATATGGACTTTCATTGTTTCATCATAACATTATCATTTCCTTTTAACACTAAGTGTTTTAATAGTGAAGGGTTGAATCCACTTGAAACAAAGCTCCAAGGCAACAAGTTGCAAAAGAATGGAAAGATACAACGATGCACCAAAAAGCAGGTAAAAACTAATGGTATGGAGTGCTACTGTTGCCAGAATGGTGTATGTAATAAGAAACAGTATGGTTGTATTTAAACACGTTCATAATATTGATTTTCTCTTTTCAATATTTTTTCTATTTATTCTTCAAAAGAGTACTTAATTTTTACAGTATTCACTAATACAATAAACTTAAAACCATCAATCTATTGTCACTGACAAAAATGAACTCTAGTGCGTGTTTGAAATCATTCCTTAGGAAGTTCAAATATTAGTTTTTTTCTCTCTTTGCCCATTGCAAATTTATTAGATTTGTTCAAAATTGTAATTATTTATTGATATAAGAAAGTATATCTGCATAAATCTGTATGCCTACAGGGTGCACCTTCACTAATGATTTCCACAGTGATCTGAGACAGAAAACTTGTTTCATTACGTAAATATATATGAGAAAAAACTTCTAACTTTTGAAGAAATTAGTCAAGATGTTCTTAAACACATTTAAAAAGGAGAAATTTCTCTACAGCAAACTATTGCCAGAGTGCACGTACATAGTGGAGATTAAGAATTTAAGGGCATGAAAAGTTTCGAGATTGCCAGCTGAGTGTGCAGTGGAAAATGGGAAGCAAAAGGATTACTGAGCAAAGGGGCAAACTCAGTTGAGTGATTAAAGGGAATGGACACCAAATATACATGTTCATTTACATTCTCTGATTGTTAATAAATTATTGTAAAGTGTTCATTTTAAATAAATTTCATTGATTCTATTTACACAAATCTATTCAAATTATTTTATCTGCAGAGCTCAAGCAATGATTAGGGTGTCCCATGGATTTCAGGATCCTTAGATCTGAAGAAATCGAATTATTTTTTTAATACAAATGTTATGCAGTTCAAAAGGGAACCTAAGAATTTTAAAATTCTCTCTTTCAAAGGTAAACTGCTGAGGTTGTAGTGGTAAAGAGTTCAGAAATACATCAATACCTTGAAAAGCAACTATCTGTAAATTAAAAAAAAAAAAATTGTGTAATACTCAGAAAAAGAATATTACAAATCTGAAGGTTGAAAACTAATATTCTAAAACACTATTAGGGTTTGGTATTACAACAAATAATTGAACATATGATACTATTAAAGCAATATGAAAATTAAAAAATACAAGAAAAAAAGCCTATAAAATTTGAGCATGAGAATTACACAAATCACTGTTCTAATCTCATAATGAGAATCACATCTGTGCAGATAGCTTAAATGCTTTTTATTCACACAACTGATATGATTAAAACATTAAATAAACTGCTTTGAGCAAGTGAATTCTCTCTTGGAGAAATAGAGAGTTCACAGCAGACATAAAATAGAAACTGAGGCAATATATGTTGAAAGAACATATGCATTCTTTTCATTTTGCAGAAAGTGATATATACATTTTAATTTCAATATTTCATACCTCATTCCAGCACCATATTAAGTCAATTTTAATTTAAAAAAAGTAATATCATAAGGAGGATAAATATTCCTCCTCCTAGTCTGTTCTCCCCGTCTTGCCTAAAATAATTTCTCATCCTAGTCTGTATTATTTCAGTCTTATAATTACAATATCGTATTCTCTTAAACAATTGAATATTTCAAAAGCAGAAGATTTTACAACATTGTTTTGCAAAACATTACCTCTACAAACAGATTATATGAATGTTCTTGTGATTAAAATACCAGATCTTTATAAACATTTTGATAGAACCACACTGCTTATATAAGATAAAATACATCAGATCCTTTTTCCCATGAGATACATCACACATGAATTTGAGGATTTTTTAAGACAGACAACATGTTTCAGGTCGAGACTCACCTTGCTGAGGATATGGCATTGGAGCCCCACCATAAGGATTGTATCCAGCTGGCATTGGAGGTGGCACATATGTAGGATACGGAGCTCCTGGTGCTGCTCCGTAGGGAAGAGGCATAGCACCAGGGTAAAGAGGATAGGGTGGGGCAGCCGCTGCAGCAGAAGCAGCAGGAGCCTCAGGCTGAGCTACACTAGCTGGTGCTGCAGGGGGTGGAGGCCGGGGAGGAGGCGCCTTCCTAGCGTCTGAAACAAGAAACGAGATAAACCAAATAATACATGAGCAACTTCAACAAGACTAATCCATATAAAGCTAATAAAAGAAAACAAAGAAAGAGTACAAAAGAGAAACAAAACTTTAATATTGAAGATAGATATTTTCTTAATGTAATCTATTCCTTAATATTAGATCTTTAAATAATTTCATGTTCTATTACAAATCTATTAGTAGTTTTCAACTGTGTGAAACATTGTTTCATTATTACCTAATTGTTCCCGATAATACAAGAAAATATGTGCTGTTCCAACACTACTAGTTTTGAAATTTCGAAAGTTTAAATCAGGGCAATCAATCTGACATTGAATTCAGTGTATTGTACTGTATGTGCACAAACAAGATTCAAGAGAAAAAATTGGCTCAAGATGGATTCAACCCACAGCACTGGGGGTCACAAAACACGAGGCAGAACAAAGGCATGTCTCAGAAGCACTTGATTTATAATGATAAAATGAAATCTAACAGTTCCAGTGACTTTAACGTATCTTAACTCTCAAATTACGCATGAAGGGAGTTAAAAACACAATCTTTCAATATTTGCAATTTTCACAGTTCCATTTAATGAAATCAGGACCATTCTATATGAAGTAAACACTGCTCAGTACAAGCGAACTAGTGGTGCTACAACACCACGTACTCTCTCATCCGTATTTTCATGCAAAAATCTGCGAAAAGTACTCTGATTTTCAAAAATTTAACATGACCTCATTTCAAAATCTATCTTTAAAGAACAGATATCATTAAGAAAAAAATCTCTATCTTCATAATTGTAGTTGCAGGATTACTGAAAAAATTTTGAATTTTTGCAATTTTTGAAAAATTGGAGTTTTTAACAAAAATGCATTCTGCACCATTCTCTTAAACACTGTCCAACTTCTCTTCACACTATCCAACAAAAAAATTTAATCAAAAACAATAGAGCCATTTCTTTGAAAACGTACCAGGGGATTCTTGTGAAGTAACCCACAAAATAAATATATCAGTTTCAAATTCAAGGGGCCGTGACATCAGCCAAATCGACTGGGGAATATCAATTTTGGAGAAAATTGGCTGAACAGTTAAGACATTTGTGTTGGTCACAGACGGACATACTTTTGCCGTCATTCGATTTTTGAATACCAATGACTAACAAAACGGATTCTGGCCACACCACATATTAAGAGGATTTTTTCTTCCCTAAATTTAGCAACTGGATTTATCCACTTTTTCATTACAAAGGTCCTGTAATAAGGAGTTTCTGTCAAAAATTAACCCTTTTTGCATGCAGCATTACATCACTTTCTCTTTACACTGTAGCAAGAATGTAACTATTAAACCAAATAAAGGGGAACCATTTTTTAAACAAAAATTAATGTAGAAAATTAAAAGTTTCACTCAATATTAAGCAAAAACCTCATATTTTGCAAAAATTGAATTAGCCATTTGGCATCGGTCACATCACATAGCCATTGTCATAGGTCATTTAGGCACTAGAGGTAGAGGTGGGATGGCAAACAGAAGAACAGAACTGGACTAGACTGACTGCACGAACTAGAAGACTGAGTAGAGAGCGAGACTGGTGACAGAGGTACAGCCAGAATGGTCAACAAACAGGCCAGGCAGGTTGGATGACTAACACACAGTACACTGGCTGGCTGACAGGACAGACAGACCAACCAAAAAAAACAATACTGATCAGGATGGCTGGAAGAGACAGACTGTTGGGCAAGACAAATGGACAGGCGAGCGGGCAAATGAACTGGGCAGACTGATGGACGGGCAGACGAATTGGGGAGATCGACCAACCGACAGACGGGCAGATGAACTGCGTAGATCGAGCAACGGATGGGCAGATGAACTGCGTAGATCAACCAACGGATGGGCAGAGGAACTGCGCAGACCAACCAACGGATGGGCAGAGGAACTGCGCAGACCAACCAACGGATGGGCAGAGGAACTGCGCAGACCAACCAACGGATGGGCAGAGGAACTGCGCAGACCAACCAACGGATGGGCAGAGGAACTGCGCAGACCAACCAACGGATGGGCAGAGGAACTGCGCAGACCAACCAACGGATGGGCAGAGGAACTGCGCAGACCAACCAACGGATGGGCAGAGGAACTGCGCAGACCAACCAACGGATGGGCAGAGGAACTGGGCAGACTGACCAACGGATGGGCAGAGAACTGGGCAATCGACCAACGGATGTGCAGACGAACTGGGCACATCGACCAACGGATGGGCAGACGAACTGGGCACATCGACCAACGGATAGGCAGACGAACTGGGCACATCGACCAACAGATGGGCAGAGCGAACTGGGCACATCGACCAACAGATGGGCAGGAACTAGGCAGCGACCAACAGATGGGCAGACGAACTGGGCACAGCGACCAACAGATGGGCAGACGAACTGGGCACAGACCAACGGATGGGCAGACGAATGGGCAGATAGACCAACAGATGCGCAGACAAACTGGGTAGATCGACCAATGGATAGGCAGACAAACTGGGCAGATCGACCAACGGATGGGCAGAGAACTGGGCAGATCGACCAACAGATGCGCAAACTGGGCAGATCGACCAACAGATGGCAGAGCGAACTGGGCACATCGACCAACAGATCGCAAACTGGGCAGAGAACTGGGCAGACCGACCAACGGATGGGCAGATGAACTGGGCAGATCGACCAATGGATGGGCAGACAAACTGGGCAGATCGACCAATGGATGGGCAGACAAACTGGGCAGATCGACCGACGGATGGGCAGACAAACTGGGCAGATCGACCGACGGATGGGCAGACGAACTGGGTAGAGGAGAGACAGGAGAAGATGGATAAATTAAGGGAAACGAATTAACAGGGCAGATAACTGACAGATGGATAAAAATTAACAGGGCAGATACTGACAGTGGACGGACGAACAGGACAGATTGACAGATGGATGGACGAAGAGGCCGATGGGTCAGATTGACGAACAATGGGGGTAGACCGAGAAGGGAGCCTTCTCTGCATTCTCCCTTGAGACCAAGCCACATCGACACACTGATGGACTGAGCAAATGTTCAGACTGATGGCAAAAAACATTTCTGAAGATTTTTGATGTTCTTCCTTATGAAAAACTTTGTCATTTTCTTTTCACATGATTAGAGAGATTAAATTGGTATAGATTTTTTTTGTACAAACTTATTGTTAAAGCCTTATTTTCTATAATACCTGGAGAAATCCCCGAAGGGCCAGGAATGTGATGAGCAGGAGGAGTAGGGGCAGCACCAATACCACGAGTTGCATCCTGCGTCAAATCTTTGAGCAACTCCTCCTTTTCAGTGCGCCTTGCAAAGCAGTAGTCTGATATCTTGTTTTGGAATACTACCAAGAGCTGAAACAGAAATAGTACCATGAGATACTACAACTTGGTATAGTCTTTTTGTTGGCTCAGAATGCGACAATAGCTACGAATTTTGCTTTAATTAGTGGCAATGGAAACAATGTGAAAAACTGAAAATATTATTTTAAAAATCCAAATCCAATACTGCAGCAGATTTTGCTGAATTGATGGTCTAAGATATTTGTAAAACTCGTGGTGCTACAACAGAACAAACAGTCTTGTACTACTGGCAATCATTAAACAATATTTATTGCATCTTCTATCCTAATAAGTTTCAGTCATTACATGAAAAATATAATCAATATTCCCAACTCATAATTATGTGAATATACTTTTTAAAACAAATAGTGTACATTAAATGATTTAAAAACATATTAAGAAATGGACTGCATTTTATAAAAAAATAAAAAAGAAGAGACACTAGCTTCAATATAAAGGCGATTGGATGCATTAAAAAGCTACTGAAAATTTTGAAATTCCTGATATTAAGGAAAATTAGTGAACATTGCTCTATTTGAGGAAGGAAAAAAAAGACAAGATGGAAAGAGAGAAAGAGAGAAAAGGAGAGAAAGAGAGAGAGACAGAAGAGAAGAGAAGAAGAGAGAGAGAAGAGAAAGGAGAGAGAGAGAGAGAGAGAGAGAGAAAGAGAGAGAAAGGAGAGAGAAAGAGAGAGAGAGAGAAGAGAGAGAGAGAGAAGAGAGAGAGAAAGAGAGAGAAGAGAGAAAGAGAGAGAAGAGAGAGAGAGAGAGAAAGAGAGAGAGAAAGAGAGAAGAAAGAAAGAGAGAGAGAAGGAGAAAGAGAGAGAGAGAAAGAGAGAGAGAGAGAAAGAGAGAGAAAGAGAGAGAGAGAGAGAAGAAAAGAGGAACAAATTTGGAATCTTTTCTGAGAATATCTTGTAATACGCTCTTTTAAATTGTCACTATTAACTCAATTTTAAAAACGATAAAAAGAAGAAAAAAAACTGTACGTGACAGTAATTGACAAAATTTTGAAGATGAGTCTTCATGAAAAAAAATAATTTTCTCTTTATTAATGTAGTTGTAGGAGAAACCCCCAAACTTCTATGAAAGTTGGACCCACATCATTTCTGTAAATTACTATTCCTGTATTTGAGCAAAAAAATTACAGAAAGTACTCTCAAAATTGACAAAAATTCTGTAAACAGTTTAACTGCTAGTGTTATTCACCGACAGATACGGGATTGGATAGATGGATGGATAGACAGAGTTAGCAGAAACATTTTCTGTTTTGTTGTTACTACACATACAAAACAATTAATATATTGATAAATATTATTGATAAATAACAATATTGATAAATGCTTCAGTTACACAGAATTTTTCTTTCTCAAATCAAATTGATTTCTAAATTGGCAGTAACTGCATTTAGTTACTTAATCAATGAGATTTGAGGTTCAAAGCACTTGTTTATCATGTGAAGTATACACTCTGAAGTACAGCATTATACATACCTCAGTAAGATTGTTGTAAAAATTGGTTCCTTCTTGAAGATTATTAAGTAATTCTATAAATGCATCATGAGCAGCAGCTAATTCTTTTAACATAGCTTCCCGCTGAGCAGCTCCTCCAGCATTTGACTTCTCTTTGCAGAACTCACTATTAGCAGACTGAAATTATAAATAAATTAATTAATTAAAAAACAACAATAAAATCAACTTATGCTGCATTTCTAATTTACTTTTTACTCAAATGATTGCCTACCTAATGAATATTTCTGATATTAAGGCAAGAACAAGAGTGTTCAACGGAAGAGTTAATTGTAGACAAAAGTATGTACAATGATTAGGATCAAATGAGATTGAACTAAAATTGTATCCTATGAGAATATAAAATCTGTATAAAAGAACAGTGGTGAATGCAAACTTGAATTCAGTACAAAAGCACTCAGAAACTTTAGGACCACTATATACCTCACAGAGGAGTGTTACAAACAAGAGGAGATGGTTTGTAATGCCCAATTGAGAGTCAAAAAATTAAATACATACACAAAAATGGCTAAAATACATTTGTAAACAAAAGATTGCCAACAGTAAGGCTGAAATTAGATAGGCAACATTATACTTTAATAAACACTTATGGACTCATGGTGAGTTGGTGGAAGCATTTTCGAAATTAAAAAAAAATAAGAGAGCTGAATATATTTCCAATTATTCTAATGTTAGAGAAAATGTTTCAAAGGAATTCTATGAAGAGAGAGGAGAAAAAAAAGAACAAAACACCCACCCACACACTGTCAATCATGTTGCAGGCAAAATATACATCAAAATTAAAAAATATAGTCGCAGGTCTAAAATATATAGGTCTGTTAACTATAACATAATAAAATTTGTGTTACTGTTCAAGCATTTTTTTGTTCTGTGACAACATATGGAATAATAGCAAGGTGAGGAGCTTATGAAAAGTCCTTTCAACAAATTACTCATATACAAAAAAATACTGTCAAATTGATATTTAATAAAAAAAATTGAAATACTATATAGAGATGAAAGCATAGGAAAATCGGTATGAAGTAATTTCTCCTATTTGAATAACAAATTTAATAATTTATAAGTAAAGAGAATAAATTTAATTCCATTATTAAAAGTAAAAAAAGCTTTAAGAATGAGGAATAATTTATATGTAAGGTACGAGGTTTTCAGTTTGATGACCAATGATGCAAATATGCATAGTGTAACAGGGGAGAAATCTCACAGAAAGTAGTTGATAGATAATTTCAAAATTATATAAATAAATTGTTTTTCATTATTTATATTTTCTAACATAAGATGAAAACAAAATGAAAACTGAAGAACTTCATGAAAACTAATAAAACAAAGCGTTATTTAAATAATTATAAATAAAAAATTATTAAAGAACAAGAGATATTCTTAAAAATCTAATAAAAAAAACAACAACAATTTGGTTTCTCTTCTTTTTTGACTATTATAAAAGATATTAGTGATCTAAACACCAAAAAAATTCCACATCTTCATAGTCTATAGAAAATCGTGCTAATGATTTAAGTCAATATACATACTTATATGTGTAATATGGTTAAAAAATAATCCAACTTATATAAGCTAAAAACATTTTTTTTAAATTGTCATTTCTGCAAATTCATTTAAATCTGGCCAAAAACTTTTTGTTTTACTTACACTTCAAATATGATTTTTGATATAAAAAATTTTTTTGGTCCTAGGGGCACTGTTGTCTACCATATTCTGCTACTGCCCTTTTGCATATTCTGTTTTATTTTAATATCTTTTGCTTAAATTTTACTTATTTGGCAAAATTTACTTTTACTATTACTATTATTATTATTATTATTATATTATTACTATTATTATTATTATTATTATTATATTATTATTATTATTATTATTATTATACCAATTTTGCAAAAATTGCAAAAAAAGGTTTAATACAGTTTTAAAAATAGTTTTTATTTCAAATAGTCAGCGTTTTTTCTTACACGTGTTAAGAATTGCGTGTACAAAACACAGGGTGATCCACCATGAAAATATGCTTACATAAATGTTTGCATTGCATAAATGTTGCAACAAGTGCACCTGAGCACCAAGAATATGATCATGTTGTACAGAAAATACCACTCATGTCATTTTTCATGATCTTTAATCTCAATTACGAGAGATATAGGTTGTCACAGTCTCATAGCGCCATGAAGACAAAAGTATAGTGATTGCTTATTGTTCATTGAGTTTACACATTTGTACAATGGCAATCATTGCTCTCAAAAATAAAAATGTACTCTTAAAACCCGTGCACTCTCCTTTACCCTATTCACTTCATAGATCTGGGGGTTTTTTAATGTTTGCATCATCACTACTCCAAACACAGCTCTTGAGGAAAAAAAGCTTTTTCCTCTCTTATATCTCTAAAAATGGTGAATAGTATAAAAAAAAGTACCATTTTCAAAATAGGAAGCTACTCACTAATGCCCAAACAGCATAACAACAAAGATTAGATTACAAGAACAATACCATGTCTGTCAATTTTTCAATTCTTTGGTTCATATTATTACTCAGGCCAAATTATAATTTTTAACTATCAAAAGTATTGCAAATATTATGAAAAACTGTTTTTCATATATACCTAAAATGACGAATTTTATTTTATGACTATTTTCATCATGATTCACTTTGTACTCATTGCAAAAAGAACTAACCTGGATATTAGCAACAAGAGTCTCTTGTCGCTGCACAGATTCAGCAACCTGTTTTTGTAAAGGGCCATAAACCCGACCGAGTGTTTCAACAGATAAAGCTTGTTCATTAATTGCACCATCCTGTCCAAGTGCACTGAGAAACTGAGCTTGCATATCAACTGTAGCTGACTTGAGCTCACTTTCTATTACATCCCTCTCAGCTTTCAATGTTTCAACCTGCAAATGAAAACAATTTATTAAATCAATTATCATAAGAATCTGGGTAGGCTGTGTTGCATACAAATTAAAAAATAAACACCGCATAGAATCAAGCATATAAGTGATTCAGTATCTCACTAACACAATACAGTCTAATAGTCTTCTGTGATATATTTTACTTTCAATTTTACAAAGCCAGCAGTATACACATGCACCTACGCAGACCAATAACAATTTGAAATGGCACCTAAGCATTACTATTAATTAGAACAATCTTATCTGTGAAGACTGCACTACTGGAACTACTACACTAATTAAACAACTTTGAAATTTCTGCCTTACAAGCACCTCAGCTATAACTTGAAAAAAGTCCAATTCAACAGATTTAAATGGAGCACAGAGGTGGTGTGGGTGACAAATGGTGCATATCTGCATTTATTTCAATTGTCAGGAACACTAGTAATTTCTTACTTTTACACATAGAACAAACAAGAATAAATTTAACCGTTAGAGTATTTGCAGTACACAGTACAGAAAAGCAAGAATAATTTCACACAAGTAGCCCATGATTACATTGAAATGAGCTTTCAATTTCTGGATTCCATGATCAGTGATCAAATCATCTTCAAGTTAAAAAAGTGAGTTTGTTAGTTCTCATTAAAATTTATTACCTTCCTTCATTCTATTTTCTTTCATAAGAATATTTTCTACCTCCTACAATCACCACAACCGACAACAATTGAAAGAATTCGAAGAAAATTGAAACAATTATGTTGCCGTTTTGCAATCAGACAGCCCAACAAAAGAAATGTGCGAAATCTAAATTTACAATTTCAAATTCTTTTGCAATTTTCGAAAAATACAGAGTGTGTGCTGAAAAATGGGACCATTATTACTATCTTTACAGTTCTTTGCCACATATGAGAAAAAATTTGGGTGCCATTTTTGAGATAATTGTTTAAAGTGTTTCAAAAATGCCTATGTTTAACGAAAAAACTAATCATAATTTTGAAAAATTTAAAGACCACAGTAGAGAGAAAGTAAAAATCTCTATCTTTAAAATTGTACTTTTGCCATGCTCATTGTTTGCAATATTCAAAAATATGGAGTTTGCTGAAAATTATACCAGCACCATTTTCTTGCTACATACAAGGGAATAATTAAAGAAAAAATTTGAACCATTTTTTTAAAAAAAGGTTTTTTCTTAAATTGCATTAACTTCAAGCAGAAATGATGCAAAAACTACTACTTTCTTCAAAACATTAGCTTATGATCTGTTTCAAAAATTTTTTAGGACAAATTTCATTTCTGACAAAAATCTACCTTCAATATTGTACTTTTGCAATTTTTGAAAATAAGACAGTTCACCGAAAATGGGACCAGCACTACTTTTTAATCTGTCCTTTCACACGTACAATGACAAAATGAAAAGATAAAATTGGAGTAGTTTTTGAGAAAAAAATTGCTTAAAAGTTCCCTAAATTTCATATAAAATTATGTGAAAACTACTCTCATTTTCAAAAAATTGCATATGACCTTATTTCAAAAACTGTTTTTATTGTTGAAGGGAAAATATCCCAATCTGGAATATTGTACTAGCCGTAGTAAGTTACCCCAAAAAATTTGTACTTTTAATGAAAATGGGACCCGCATGATTTTTTAAAGAGTTCTTCACACTATCCAAGGACAAATTTTAATAAAAAGCTCAAGAGCCATATTTGAGGAAATTTTGAAAACTTGAGACTTCATGTACAGTATCCTCCAAAATCAAAAAGGTTTGTTTCAACTTGCAAGGCCTCTAGTTCGTACATGTTGATTGGGAAATATCAATTTTAGAGAAAATTGAATTTTTGCAGTATAGAAATAGGATTGTTTTATTACCATGTCCCAGCAACAAGAGTTTTCTGTCAAAAAATTACAATACTTTCTCTCCACCGTAAGAGAGTATGCAAGAAAATAGGGTAAGTTCAAACCAAGACAGAAAAGAATGAAGGATACACCAGAACAATTTTACATGTTAATAATTTTACGACTATACACATCAAGATATCTTCCTTCGATACATAATCCTGAAGTTGATAATAATGAAGTGCTTAAGTGGCACAATATTATTTCATAAAATGTAAATGACAGCTGCTAAGTAGATGACCATTATTTCACTGAAAATAAGCTCTATTTTATCCTATGCATTATGTGATGTTTTTAACCCTTTCCAGCCCAAATTATGGGTAATTAACAAAAAAATTAATTTCTACATTTATCACTTCCAAATATCCTCAACAAGTAAAAATGAAATTCTTTACATATTTTTGTTACGTAGTTGAAATTTTGTAGTGGGTCCAAATGGGCCCAGTGGGAAGATGGGGTAGAACATGTTTACATATAGGACTTTTTTATTTCAACAAATAAGAAAAGAACAATTTCAAGGGCATTGTAATGTTTATTTATTGAACAAAAAAACAATGTTGAATGCAAACAGACTAATTGAAATTTTAAAAAATTACAGTTTCATTTTGGGTGCTACTGCACAAAACAGTTTTTCTTTCCATGTAGACATAACGCTACATTACATTTGGAGCACTTTATTCGTGACTTTGCATCCACACATAATTTACACATTTGTTTGTTGTTCATATGCTCTGGTCAGTGACCAATTTCATCAAATCTTACATCATTGACAGGTGCAGGATGAACAGCCCATTTCCTTGGTGGTTGCCCAAAATCATCTGCTTCGTTGCTTGGACGGTCGCGTTTCCTTTTGACAACTTTTCCACTCTGAAGTAATGCATTCGTTATTTCTAGTCGAAACATCACCAACGACATAGGCTTTGCTTTCATCTGCTGACAGTTTCCCTTATACAATAGCATAACATTGACTACATATATATCAGTAAGGTGATATATTATTCGTAAATAATATCTTTTCACTCGCAGATTTATTCTGTATAAAGCATGTCCAATAGGTCGACACCACCCATAAACTTATTGTATTCTCTTACAATAGCGGGTCTAGTTACATTGATGTAATGTTTGTCTTTCACTGACCATCGCCTTACTGTGTCATAGGCTCAACACCAGCATAGGAGGACATTAGATGTACACTTTTATTGTCAAACCACTTGACACAAACAATGTTCTTTTCATCTACTTTGACATCACTAGATCCGCGCCCTGCCATCTTTAGAGTTTTGTCTGAAGCCGTTACACATCCAGCCATCCGGTTAGGTCGAACGGTGCAGCAAGTCCAGATTCTTTTCTCTTTGAGCGCCAACAACAATGGATGTGAAGAAAACCAATTGTCAAATGCAAGTTTATAGTTTTTGTTTTCTGGTATATTTTCTGCTAATCTGACAACTATATCGCCACTAATTCCCATGCTGGTATCGCTACCTTTACCAACATCTATTTCGAAATCATGCAAAATCCCACTACTGCTTGTAATTACAAAGACTTTTATTCCCCATTTATGGGATTTGTTTTGAACATACTGCTTCAATGAGGAACATTCTTTGAAAGGGATAATTATCTCATCAACACTCAATGCTCATTGATTTCCACTTTTTTCAGGTTTCTTTTCAAGGCTGTTATGAAAGGACGAATTTTGAAAAGTCTATCATGATTTGGGTCATCTCTGGGTAAAAGATTATCATTATTTGTGAAATGAATGTATGTTCTCAGTTTATCAAACCTATTCCTTGACATAACTTCATCAATCTTCTGAATTCTGCTGTGCTGTATCCAATAAAATCGATAGGATGGGAATTTTATTACACCACTCAATGTTTATGCCAAAAAATTGTTCTATTTCACAAGAATTTGTGTTGATACTGTTTCCTGTTTGTTGGATAGCATATATATTTGTCTCCTCTGTGATATGTCTTATCATGTCATCAGAGAAAAACAATTTGAAATATTGCAAAGGTGACAGTAATTCATCAGGCTCTCTAAATGCAACATCACATTCAGTGTCAAGATTACATAAATTAATGTCACTGTTTTTCCATTTTACCACTGTTTTTCTTTTTTCTTTTGAACAAGTCCAAATGTTTGTGCTAATGGAATGTCATCTACGTCAGAACCTATACCATGTGAAGTACTCTTTGTACGTCTGTTTTCAATTGTGATATTAGAGTCTGTTTGTTCAGATGCTAAATCAGTAGGAGATTCTACATTTCTGATGCTCCAGACTGCTTCCAAACATTATTTTACAATCTTCATCATCTGAAAATTCACGTAACTCCTCACAATCCAAGACATCACCACTCACCAAAAGTTCCAAAATATTGTCACTTGATAATCTGGACATCTGAAACACATGTAATATAATTAATTTTGAAGTTGTGATTTCCATAACTTAAGTAAGTTGTGATTCACATAACTTCATTTTGTAACATAATTACTCTACTTCCCAGAGTCCATATAGGAACCCAAACTAATAGCGCACAGTAAATACATTTCAAATTGCATAAGCTAAATTTAGTTATTATCCCTTATTACATGACATTTATAACATATTTTTGTAAAACTGCAATAAACAATATCTTACCTTGAAAATTATTATTTTCATAGGCAGCTGATGCAATGGCAGCAGACACTCAGTTGTTTACAGCGCTGCTGAATATCAGGGTTCAACAATAAACTCTTTGTTGCCATTTACTTGACTCTACAAACACTAAAAGCCATGGTCCCGTTGAAACGGAGCGACGTGCAGAAAAAAAAAAAAAAGAAAAAAAAGGGGGGCGGGTCCATTTGGCCCCATTGGGCTGGAAAGGGTTAACAGCTGAAAAGTGCTGATAAACAATACACAAAATCAGCGAGATAAGGTAGATTCTTGTATTCGAAACGAACATAAAAAAAATTGTATGTTCTGTTCACCAATGTCATTTTGTTTCCATTCAAATACATATATTACTTTTATATAAGAGTAAAAGTGCCATCTTACTTCTTCCATTAATCGCCGCAGCTCTTGCACAGCAGCACTGTCTCGTACTGCCCCACCAGGCCCTGCACTTGGGACAGCTGCCTGCAACTGATCAGGAGAGCCACAAAGCAATTCCATACCCCTTTTATGTGCATCAAATTTGTTTCGCACAACAGCATCAGCTGACACAGCATTGTTAATAATTTCTCTATATTTCGCCAAGTTTGTACGGAACGATTCAGTGAGTCGCTCAGACGGTGTACGTGACCAACGTTCCTTAAATTGTTCTCTCAGTTGGTCATCAGACGATTTCTCTTCTTGTAATAAGCGGTCAGCCTAAAGCAAATAAAAAGCATTCTCTTTTAGAGAAATGTACAATGTAGATATTTAAAAGAACAGCAATAAAATTCTAGAATAAATTATACCTCATCAAGAATATCTTTATTACGCTGTAGGAGTTCTGGCAATTCTGTAATAATTTGTTGCAGTTTCTGGACGCCACCTCGTGATCTAACAGATTCTGCTTTATCAAGAAGTGACTGTGGCAGGCCTTCACCTGACTGGTCTTCAAGTGCAGCAGGTAAGTTCAGTGATGCAAGAACACTGAAGTGAAGGACACAATTTTACATCCTCAATTTACGAACAATGAAATTTTATGACAATCATGAAAAGTATATCAAAGCATTTCTGAAATAACATGCCCACACAAAGTAGTAAATGAAGGGGATATATCCTCACTATTTATTACGGATTACCAACAAAAACAGTGTGGAATAGAATGTGAGAGTAAACTGCCCTCACAAGGTCAATTACATTCCAAGACGTGTTCTGCACTCTTAACCAATGGCATAGCAAGAGTTGATGTCTTACACCCTCACATTTCAATTAAAACTAAAAATGAACATTTTAGAACAATTAAAAGAGCTTTATGAAAATTATGATTATAATTGCAGATTTTTTGCTCACCTCCCCACAAACATACTCATAATAATTAGGTGTTTAAGATAAGAGTTCATAACACAAAATTTTACTAGTTGAAAACTAATGGTGCATGCTTTCTTGTATTATTTCATAACTTTTACAATGTTAGAAAATTCAAAGTTCAATGAAAATGAGAACAGCCCAATTTTTGTAATGTGCCCTTTGCTCTTTCCAAGGAAACAATTCACAAACCAAATTTGGAGGAGTTTTAGAGATTCTTTTTTTAATAGACTTTAGTTGATCAAATTTACACAAACTACTGGTTTGTTGTTGTATTTTTCAAATACATGTACATGACCATTCTTAAAGATTTTACTTTTTTATATCAGTATTTATTCACAATAAAAACTATCATAATTTTTGCAATTTTTGTAAAATACAAAGAATTTACCAAACAGGTGTCCTTTGTATAACTGTGAGATGGTGTAGTTTCCTAGAGACATGCAAAAGCAGCAGCTATTCTAGGGACATAATCTACATTTGTTGTCACCAACTGGGAATAAATAAAATGAAGGGGATTAGAGTTACGTCAGCTCAGTGCTTCTGCTTTGCACTTTGATGCTCATATCAAAGTATCACACCATTAAAAGTATTCAGACAGTATAGGTATCACACTAAAAAATATTAAAAGTATTGGACTGAAATCTGTTATTCACTTTAGACTGCCCAGAGAGATCATTTAGCATGAGTGGCAAGTTCAGTAAAGGGTTGCCTGCCGGGGTCCAACTATTAAGCCTAAAAGAGAATGGTACAATAGACAGACATCAAATATGGATGGAAAGACTATCTTCAAGAAAAGACTACCTTCCTGCACCACATGCTGAATATAAAATAATTTGCTTTTATACAATTGTAGAAAAAATATTTTTCTTTTTACGTTTTAATAATTTAATTCTTTTAAATTAACATTGTTTTGTTTAATTAAAAAAAATTCAAATTCTATGGTTTTAAATTATAATATTACTAGCAAAATACCCGGAGTTGCTCAGGCTTTCTTCATATTCAATCCTTGCAAATGAGGAAAAAGATGAATTTTATATAAACCACAGTGTTCAAGATTAAGATTTTTATGGTAATTTGTTCAAATTTAAATAAATACTATCATTTTCTTTCACTTTATTTTACAACACATTGCTATTAGATGAAATTTTTGTTATCTGATGCACCACTACTGGCCTCTAGCGAATAAATAAGGTACCAACTTTGCTGCAGCACTACTGGGCTCTGCCGGAATAGGTTAGGAACCACGCGCTCTTAAGCGAGAGGCGAAAAATGATCGCAGTGCATCTACAAACATAGTATTTAAATTATTTATTTTCCGTATTTGGGTTGTGTTAATCTTTACCAAACTTTGCTAGGACACTGTGACAATCCTGAAGAAGAACTAGTAAAAATTTCATATCTATTCATACGCTACATTTTGTGGTATCGATGTTGGTTACACGTAGCTGAATTCACTTTTATTAGCATAGATTTTGTCATCTCTAGGAAATACTTCATAACTACATCATTATAGCCCACATGGAATAATTAACTTCCAAATTACTGTCATTTCCTTTTATGAAGTTATCTAAGATTATTATAGAAAATATAATATCTCAACCTGTTTAAAAATTGTGTTGACTCCCGCAGTTTTGATATTTCTGCATTAACAATTTCATTTTTACGAACATCATAGGCTGCCAGAGCTTGGTGCACAGAGACTGGAACAAGTTGTTCAAAAAGATCTGCAATACAAGAAAGAAATTTTAGATGAAACACTATAAAATTACAAAATTATAATAGCTCAAAATATATTTAACATCGTTATAATGCTGCATAAACTATGTATAAGATCTACCCCTTTTCAATATATTTTGTACAAGTTGAAGCTATTTAAAATTGGGAACATTTCAGAAAGTTCAAATTTACATAACTTGCTGAATTAACCTCGAACGGGTGGAATTTCAAGAGTTTTAGGCAGTCCTAATAAGGGGTTATGATGTAATGTCTCATTTATGTACATGTTATGGTTAAATTCCAATTCTAGCCAACTCCCGAATTAGCTGGTTAATCTGGTTAGCAGGTTCATCTTGATCAAAAAGAGTGGAATAGGAGCAGCAGAAAAGTAAACTTCCAACTAGCTGGATGAAATTGACATTACTCGACAATGTGACTACGGTAGGTCAAGTATATTATGATGACTAGTAATAGCAGATATGTGATATACAAGGATCAGACCGTTGGTGGTAAGTTTCTAAGGACTAGGGAGAGAAGTTCCACTGTTAGTCATAAATTTCTACTTACGACACACACCATCTAATCTCATTATATATCTCAGTTGATGCTTTGCTACACTTTGCCTCATTTTTGCCAGCATCCTATGCTAAAAACTATCATTAGTTGGATGTTCAAAACTATCGGTTCATTGCTATTCATACAGCTTTATCCACATCTTCTGGCTAATGTGCCTATTAACTGACTCCTCCTAATATTATTTTGGATTTTAGTAATGATATTGATGTTGGGTGGTTTACAAGTCAGTTGGTAAAATTGCAAAATGCATTATGGGCTATTCCTTCAGTCAAATCCATGGCTAATATTCTAGTTAACAAACTAATATATCTTCTGCCATCTGTACATCATTTTGATTAGGAAAATAATTTAATAGCATACCCTTGAAATTCTGACTAAAATGTTCAGGCAAGGGGAGGGCTTTGGCAAGTTGTGCTTTTGGCACTGCTGACAGACTCTTCACATCTGGTATTCGCTCATGATAAATAAAATCATTATCCTTTTTGGCTTCATTTAAGTTTCGTTGAGCCTTTGTAGCATATTCTTGAAAGCATGTGGGCTTCCCAGATCTCTGTTGGGCAGCTTTAAATAGTTCCAAAGAATGCTAGAAAATAAAGAACAATAAGCCATCAGTTATTGGAAAGATATGACAAAACTTGGAAATTTCCCTAAATTTGCTAAACTTGCTCTTACTTCTAATCGTGCAATTTCTTCTCCTACTTCTTTGTTGGCCTTGCACACAAGACTTTGATAATAATGTGTAAGAGCTCGATATCCAGCTTGCTTGCCTGCAACCTACAATTTGAATTTGACTATTAAAGTACTTTCTTGTGATATACAGTATTTAAAAAATAAGGGAAGCTTTCATACCGTTGGAATCCAGTCTTTGTCCCAGAGTGGTCTGAGATTATCTTTCTGAAATACTTTGAGAACTTCAGCATAAAGTTCTTCACACTGAGAGCACAATTTTGCAACAATTGTATCCTTCATGTGATCTGGGAAAAAAATAAGAAACAATACAAATACATCATCTGATTGACAATAATATTCACAATTTTTTTTATACAAAAACTCACCATTAATTGCTTTCAGTACAAATATCTCTTGACCTTGTGCTAGCATGAGAGCTGACAAGGCTCCAAGTGTTTCAGGATTTAAATCAGGAGTTGGTTCTTGTTGAATTGCCAACATTACTGTCCCTTTTAAATGGTTGAAAAGTCCAGCTGCTTGCTACAAATCACATAATTGTTTCCACAAATACATTATTCCATTAAAAGTTGGTATGATACTTGAATTAGTGACTGTGAAAAGTGATAGTGAAGTGCTAATTAGACATGAACAAAAAGAAGGGTTCAGTGAGAAGTGAACATAAAATAAGACTAAAAATAGTAACTAACAAGCTATCTAGCTTATTTAGAATACCTTCCAATGTAAGAGTACTTTGCCCTACTGAAGAATGTGAACAGAATAATCATAAAATGATTCTTGAATTAAACATTGTGTAATTCTGTGTCACAAGTAAAGGGGGGGAAAAAAAGAGAGATAAAAAACAACACCACCAACAAAGCACTCTACCCCTTCTTGCCCAGGAATATAAAATGAACAATTATTTATTCTTTCTTTACTCTTTCTCTTCCATTTCAAAATTATGGGGTAGACAAAAATTAACAATAGTCTAATACTTAACACCACTTCAAAGGAAAGGTAGCTTCTTTACAGCATCCTGATTAATGCAGCTCAAAATAGGCTAAATGATTCCTTCTCTGAAGAAATCCTCCTTGGAAGTTGGGTAGCACAGTGAAATTTTCCAAGACTACTAGAAAGATTACAGCTCCCTAAAGAAGAGCATGATGCAAGGTCCACAACACACTGCCACAAATAGAATCTGGCCAAGAAAGACATTTTTTACAAGATTGCAGGAGACCGAGGGATTCTACTGCAGTTACTGATGCCTCTACAAAATCTTAGATTTGGAAACCAGAAGCTGGATTTGGATGACCAGAAGCTGGAGGTATAAAATATGTGATCTACACATCACTAGGGTCATAACAAACTTGTCAGTTAAGCTGTCAGTCAGGAATACTTGCAGTTCTATTCAAGCTGCAATTTCAATACAAACATTTTTTTTTTAAATATAATAAATTTGACATCTTGAGAATAAACAAGATAATGTTTTGAGAAAATGACCAGTTCAGAATAAATATATTGAGAAATGAGTGATTATTCTGCGGGTGGTCTGGGCCAGAAAACTCTTCAAGATCTATCTTCTGAAACAACAACCTCTAGTAACTCATCATCAGGATGGAAGAAAAATGGAACTTAGACTGAAAAACCTTGTGTGTACCTTAAGCAACTGGTTAATATTCTTGTTGGTGATAGATGAGAAAATTCACAGAAATGGACAAGAACACACATACCATTCACTGGTCATCAAAATCTGTAAGGACACTGGACACATCAACAAGTTCAGTACATATTAATGAGTGATATCATTGACAGACCAGCATAAGAAAGAAAATAAATAGGAGAAAAAAAAGATGCTAAAAAAATTCTATATAATTTAATGACTATTATTTTATTGATAAACAACTTTAGGCACACTGTCCATAACTTATGGTTAATACAAAATTTACATTAAAAACCTCACATTTGAAAATATATATTTTTTTGGATAATAAGAAATTGATATCATGAATTTGGATCCTAGAATATATTGTTCAAACATTCATTTGGGAACCTGAAAGATATCCTATGAGAAGAGCCTTTGTTTGTATGCAAATGCATATTTTTTTGCTGTTACTTAGAAAATGATCACGTATTTTTACAAATATGATCATTTAGCACATTCCTGACAACTTTTATTTTGCATATTTTGCCATATTTTACAATTATTGCATATTTCTGCAAACTCTGCTTAATTTTTATGGAAAAATAAGTGGAAAATGGTAAAATTTATTAAAATCAAACTTCTTGAAATTGGTGAATTATGATTTATAGTTATTGTGGTGCATGGGACAGCTCACCAGTCACCATAAAGAAGTGAAAATCCTTTTAGCCTCAAAAATATTGCCAACAGATGTAGATACAGTGTACTTCGCTCATACCACATACCAAAGGCAAGATTGAATTGTAGGTGAGGGGGGGGGTAGGTTGTCTCACTCAATATCTTGGACTTGAATGAAACAAAGCCATGGTAGTCCAAGTTTTCCTTATCTGTCTGGAATCATTTTCCAGTAAGCAAGAGCTTCTGTATGGGCATCATCACACCATGTGCTCGTTAGTCATCAGTAAGGCCCATCAAGAAAGATCTCTCTAATTTCATGTAGTAACACTGCATGCTAACAAGCATACCCAACATATAAAAATATCTTGACAGAGAAACCAGTTTTTCCAAAGTAATGGTACACAGAGGTTGAAATGACGGTCACAAGGGGCACTTCTTCAAAATAAGTAATATCCCCTCCATTTTATTTTTCTTGATCTAGTCTCTTAATATTGAAGCATTTTAAAAATTGTATTTATTTATGTTATAATTGTATTCATAACTTACGTGACCTTTAAAGCAAGACTACTTCAGAGACCTGCCATCCATCTCACATGGATTACCTATATCTCTGACTAAGTTCCATCAACCCTACTCAAAAATTGCCCCCTTCCCCCTTCAACAAGCAAAATAAAATGTTCTCTTCCAATCAAACAGGCTAATTTTTCTTATTTAATATCATTGCAAATAAATACATTAATAAAAATGAACTTTCAAAATTGTATTACACAAATGATATGAATTACTGGATCTCTCAGAACTAACTGCTGTACGTAAGACTGTAAATAATTTAATCAGTCATTTTGCAAAATTTCTAGTTGCTCTTTCAGTACCGACTTACTAAAGCATCAGCAGATGGCACACCAGGTGCGATTATAACAGGGTAGACTAGGTACTCCGCATGCATTTTCAATGATTGTCATACTTCTACTTTACTGTCATTTGTACAATCTCCACACTCATTGTCTACTTTGCTTTATTTCAAAATCTTCATTCTAATCTTACTGGAGCTATAATAATGCGTATTTCAGCAGGTTCACAGAAAAAGAATTGGGAATTGTGGAATTTTCTTTCAATGAAACTGGTTATAGGCATCCTCATGATATCCTTTGAACATTAATTTCATTCACTGTCATAAATATTTCCCAAAATTCTGATTTGCTATTAAAACTATTATAAAATGAAAGTCCTCAACATCTGGGAATACACATTTTCTTAAACAATGCCCAATTTTACTTTAAATTTAGAGTTTTGCCCCAATTACTACTCAGTGAAAATAGAAAAAATTTTCAATACCTTTTTACACAGCTTTAGTTCAATTAAGCAGCATCCCTCAAGAAAAAACCTTTCACAATTGAAAATACTTTACTCACCTGGAATAATTTTGCAGCTAATTTCAGGGAGTCATCATTTTCTACACTCTGTGATGATGCCACAGCACTTTGTAGAGCAGCAATGTTGAATAAAACACATACCTTCTCATATGCTAATGACGATACCGCTAAATCGTATTAAAAATGGATTAATTAACATTTTGTTTCCAATTTGGATATCTCAAATATTCATAATTATATTTTAGGACTCACTGAGACTCATCCGACCACCAAACAATGACCCTTTATCAAAAGCATCTTTCCACTTAAAGGGAATCTGAACTTCCTGTGGAGGAATTTTTGTTTCAAGAGCCACCAACTGGTCATAGTAACTGTAACAAGAAAGAAACTTAAATGAATTCCATGCAAAATCCGGTAACTTTTATGCGGACGAGCTGACATCATCCTCTGAATAATCAGATGAATCATCCTTAATGTTGGGCCTGCAATAAAGTAAATCAGCTCCCGCATTGTTTAACGTGACCTTGAGCTCTAATCAATTACCTCGCGTGCCTTTTCAGATTTCTTATACGTCAACTGCATGCGATAAGTCTTAAGATTTAGAATGTATGATCACAAGTGGATTCAACTCATGTTATTACTTTCCCCTGCATACCTCAACTCAGGCAAAATATCGTATTACACGGAGACAGATACAAAATATTACAAAATTTTAAACAAACCTCACCTGTATATAACCTCCAGAGAACTTTCATACTTTTCAAATGCTCGCCAAATAGCATTAGTCCTTAATTTGAAAAATTCATTTATCTGTTCACTATAATCTTCCGGCTTGTCAGCAGTGCTGTATGTTGATGCAATTAGATTTTTCAGAGGCTTAACAACATCAACATCTGATGGTTTCTTCAGCGGAACTGCTAAAAGATCAGCCATCGTGAGAGATGACCACCACTACACTTTCCCTGCAGTAAACTCCAGTGCCGTACGTTCTCGTCAATTACACAGGAACACCGCCTACTTCTAGTTGCAGTTTACTCCCGCCCTTCCCCCGATCTTGGCTGCAACCAGCACGAGCACCAAGCACCAAGCACCTGACTCTTGACTTGAGATGGTGAAACTCGCTCTTACCCTGTACACCTCTAGGCGATATGCAATGACGTGTGTAGCTGTCAACTGTTTTAGCAGCCAGAGAGCCTACATAAACACTAAAACAGCATATTGGATGGCATAGTGGAGTGAAGTTCTAAAGTTAAGTGACATTTTCCCTGTGATTTATCCAATCTAGACACAGTTAACTGTTTGGGAGGCGTTTAGAAGAAAACGCCCAAGTTCTGTGAGTATTACGCTTACTTTCTTTAATGGTGTCATTCGAGTTGATGATCAGAGAACCGAAGGTTTCACGAGTGAAAATGGGGTCAGACAGCTTACCTTGATGTGGGTGTTAACCTACGAAAAAGAAAAGTTTGAAGTCATGTTGACTACATAGCGCAGGATAATTCATTACTTTTATTGAAGACATTGTACTTTTGTTTACACGGTGCAGAGGACGCATGAAATGAGTGTTTCTTGTTGCAGATTGCTAATTGGCATCTCTGAAGATTTTTGACACAATGCCTATAATTGAAGGAGTTGGAGATGAAGTGATTCAGTTCTTCATTGTTATTATGTTAATATTAATTGGAATCATAGCCTGGCGTTCTACTGGACTTTCGGAACGTCAGATTATCCGAACAGTGTTGATACTGGAAAGGAGAAGTCGACATCAAGTCTTAGCTGAATTACCTACGTCCACTAGTACACCTTCAGCTGCAATTGAAAATAATATTGATACAGGTCAAGAAACTTCCAGTTCTGATGAAGTACCTGAAGAGGGTACTTCTGATAATCATGCTAGACCAAAGGAAAATGAACACCCAACAGAAGCTGCAGGTTCATCTCAAGCAGTTCAGAGTGAGGCATGTTTGGATCTTAATGATACATGTGAGCAGGAGTTGAATGTTGAACTTGCTGCTGCTGTTAATGATTTGTCTCCTGAAGTGAGTAACCAATCTAATGAAGAACCATTATCATCTGTATTACGGCAGAGAAGGCTGGCTTTTTTTCAGAGTCGTCAAGAAACCCTTCTTGATACCCCCAACACTAATGATAACAGACATTCACCAAGTGATTCAATTAGACAAAGTGATTTGGAGGAAACATTTGAAGCTTCATCAAGTGATGTAAATACACCACTCCCCGGTAACATTCGTATTCGCCTCAAATATCTCAATGATGACCAAAAATTGGTGGAAGGAAGGTTAGAGGAGCTCCTTGGAGATTTTAAAAGGTAAGAAGTTATTGGATGATAATTTTAAAGATTCTGGGCATGTTGTCAGGAAAGCTTGATCACTTAAATGACATTTATATTTTCAGACGCCATTTTGGTATAGAGATTGCTGCTGACAAGCTTGTCCGCCTCATTTTCAATGGACAAGTTCTGCAACGTGATTCTGATACCTTGCAGTCTCTTGGTTTATTTGATAATTGTGTAGTTCATTGCTTAGTACATCAGCAAAGAACAAGATCTAGCAGCAACACCAATGGACGACCATCTCGGCGAGGTTCAAGTACAGCTTCAGCCTCAGGTTCTAATGCTGCTAATGAAGCGGCAGCACAGAGGGACTGGGATTTGGGCAATCTCTTGTTTTTCTCATTGAGTGTTCTTTTAGGTATAGCCTGGTATTGTCGTTACCAATATGCAGCTTTATTTAATACTACTACCACTGTGGCTCTTGCGGGCATGACAGGAGTCTTAGTTGTGTCATTAGTGGGTTTGTACCTTCCTGATCCAGATTTTGTACGTCACTGACATAACGATTCTACCTATTACTTACCTGCCTGTTTCTGAGCTGAAGGTCAATACTGCTGCTTGGGCAAAGGTCACTGCCTTGATATGTGTGATGTGGACCAGCAATATATTGCATTTGAAAAGAGTAATATGCCAAACACATCTTTGGAGAAATCTCTGTGTATGCTCTATAAACATGCTTTGATGACTGGCCAAAGTGTAATGTAAAATTAATATGTAAATAAGAGTACAGAAATAATTTATTGTGTTTTCTTAAATTTATTATATAGAGCAGATGCAATACAGAGTATTCAGTGAATATGCATTTTGAAGCTTTGTGAATTCTACAAGTTATTAAATTCCTTTGTATTTGATAAGTAGAAAGTACTTAAACACCTCTTAGCATTTTGCAAAAAATGTAGGCAAATTCTGCAAAATAGTGTAAGTAAAATTTGTGCTCTATGCATTAAAGATGATGGTAATTGGCTGGAAAATTAATAGGTCCATGATCTTCAATAGCACAATATCTCTGTTGCCAATTATTAAAAATGTAGCTTCAAGAGACATTATGTTCATTTTCCACAAGAAAGACTAGTGTAAAGTTTGATACTGTGCGATGTGCATTTTTTTTTCTGGAGATTATTGATTAACCAATGATCAAATTTGAATATCTTTTTAAGCTTTAAAATGCATTCACATTTTCTTCCAATATTGAACAGAACAAAAGCAGTTGTTCTGAGACCTCTTGTACTTTTTAAGAAAATACATTTTTTAGAGCTTTCAGCTAAACATTTAATGATGTACATAATACTTTTTAAATCTGTACAATGCTTCTGTTATTGTGGATACAAAATAAAGTTTAATATTTGGTTATTAATGTGTGAATTTAATATTTATTCATCATTTTTAAAAAGAAGAATGAAAGTTCAGTATCAATGTGCTTCATTATTAGATCAGTTAGAACTTCCGGTGTTAATTTTGTCTACATTAGTATGAATAATGTTCATGGTGTATAAAATTTGAGATTTCAAAGAATTATGGTACATATAGCCATGTCCAAGGAAAAATATACATTGCTTGAAATTGTTCATTCTTGACACATCCTTTGTAATATAAACATCTTGCTTTACTCCTTTGCTCTGTTTTTGAGTTTTCTTTAACTAAAGAATGTAGAAGCACATTCTGTCATTTTAGACTAGTGACACAGAGGACTAACATAGTCTATCTACTACTCAATGCTCTTCAAGGATTTACTTTATTTGATGTTTCTGAAGGAATTTACCATATATTACAAATATTCTATTTTTATATTGGAATTTTAAAACAAAGACTTTCTCTGCCAGTTGATTTCAAATGTGTTTTAATCAAATGGTAACTTTTCATCAGTTGGTGTACCATCAGTTTGGTTTAACAAAAGCTTTTTTTAGCCTCCCCAATCTTTTCAGTTGCTAGAAGTGCAATATATAAATATTTTTGAAAATAATGTATAAAGAAAATGTAAAATGCATAATAAACATCTGAAACATGAAAGTTGACTTCTATGACAAGACATATAGTGTTACCTAAATTAAAATAGATTAAGGTATAATTTCTAATATTAAGCATTGTATAATAGAGCAGTGGTGAATTCTCCGATATACCGCATATACTACCGGAATACCTAGTAATTCGAAGTGTATAATAAATATTTCGTAAGTTTGGCAATCGTCTAAAAAGTTATTGAGATTTTGAAAGCTTTAAAACTGATGAGAAAAAATAACTTGTTTTGCTACCGAGAGCCAGTCAATCTGTATCCGTAAGCGCTACGAAGTGCGGTTGAGTGAAAAGTTTCAAACAGTTCTTAATGATGTCCAGAGAATTCGCTAGCGCAGGCGGAGGAATCGCATGCCAACCGCGATAACCTGGGACTCCTCATGTTTCAATGGCGGGGGAAGGGGAGGATGCGCGTCTGGACGGTCGGTAGGCACCGCAAAATATTGTGGTAAACAGTCCTCCTCTGGTCGTTCGTGTTACGCTTCTGCCGAGTTGTTTCTGAAAATGGAGTGTGTTAATGATCCAGAAATTAATGGTTTGTGTAATTGTCTTATAGAACAATTATTTAAGGAAGGAATTGCATAGTATTGGGATTCCAGAAAAGCTCAAAATAAAAGACAAAGGTAGATGTAGCTTCCATAAAGTGCGATATACTTAAAATAATGTTCAGGATTCGCCTCTGTAATAGAGCAATTTCAGTGATATTTTTTACTGATGTTCAGTAATGCCAGAAAGAAGCATTTCAGCCCCCAATAATGAAGGCATAGAACACGGTTGCCAGTATTTAGGGAGTGGTGTAACATGATGAAACTAACTAGAAAATAGTAAACGTTCACAAAAATGTGAAAAGTAATACAACTAGATATGTTTTATTTACACGTTCTTATACATTAATTTTATGGTAGTGAAAAATTATTTTCTCCACTTTGAATTTCTAAAATCAAACTTAACGAAACTGAGATCAGTGTCATAATAGTAACATAATTAGAGTTAGTAATGAGTTTCTAGAACACAAGTGTTATATCAACATTAGTCTGTCACCGTTTGCAAAATTATAATTAATCAAATTTAGTTTAATTCATCGTAGTTTTTTCAATATTCAGATTGTAATAAGATGTATTTTGATACTTATTTTGTAAATAACTGTTACAATTAAGGATTTTTTAAAAAAATCCGTAAAGTATTGATTTCATCAGGTGCTGTGTTCACCCTCTTGACTTAGATTTAAAATAATATCTTCTGGAACTGAACTGAAGGGGTAAATAATCAGCAACTACACTCCAAAAGTAAATGCAGTAATGAATATCTTAGGTTAGGGTCAGTTATTTAATGACATGACGCTTCATTAATTTTATAGACAAATATCAAAGAAAATAAATCGCAACGAAAAAGAAAAAAAACTAGATTAGCATGTATTTTTTTCTCCTTTCTATTTGCCATTGGCTCATGCAAAATAATGTCAAAAAACTGCATTAGTTTGAATAGGTAACGTCAGGTAAGATATAGTATAAGATCTAAACTTGCGCAAAAATAGGCCAATGACCCTCGTTTCGATTGGATGGAGCAATATACAAATTCTAGATGCGTGTCACATTGTTTAGAAGCAGTCTCTGAGATGTGATTTTAGCTCGTCGAAATGGGTAGAACTTACATGTTTGTTATACCTCTCACGGGCACATGTTTTTGTTTCAATTTCATGTATGTAGATAATATTTGATTGAGCCCCTTGTACTGACACCCAAGTGTCCAAGCTAGATCGTTTTCGTGGAAAAATAATTTGACAAAGAACTCGAGGGGCAAGTTGTGCCAACACCTCATATATATTGTAATACACGGGATCGTCCCTTTTTGTAAGTTTCGGGCCGAAAAACTTTCGGTACGCCAAAATTCCTTCATTCGGCTTCTACCGTTTTTCGCTGAAGGGTCCTTTGACTAAAAAATATACTAATTTTAGTTTTCTATCTAAGATCACGCGAAAAACAACAACAAACAAACAAACTAGATTTCTACGTGCCCTCTTGGATCCTGTACAACTCGATGGCCTTGGGGGACTTTAAATATTTACATTCGCCGAGATGCCCCATCTGTCATGCTGCGAATGGGGAATTTTCTCCCGAGAAAGTTATTCAAATTATCAGGAGGGGTACGATCAAAGATTAGGTAGTGAAACGAATACCATCTTCCCTTACACAACACAATGTCAGTGAATCCTAATACTGCTCTCGATAATATTTTCTTGTTCTTTTTTAATGTGGATTCTTTCCTTTGAAAGAGGACATCATAAATACGGAAAATAAAATACATTAATTGTATCCCTTGTAAGGAGACATTCCCCAGCAGGGGACATCCAATTCCAAGGGAGAACTATCCCTTGCATCCCCCGCGTCCTGAGAAGATGCTCTGTTCTGGGAATGACCCGAGCGGAGAGGTAAGTACCGCGAGTGACACTTGCAGGTCATTTAGGCGCCGACTATTAACAACTGAAGTAAAACAAAATATCTATTTCAGACTCAAGAGGACAGAAAACGTAACTAGTACAACGAAGTGTATGCCATTCTGTAATACTACTAGTGTTTCCAAATGCCACTGTAAGATCAATTCTTCTTCCCTTCCATTTTAGCAAAATTGACTTTTTTGTATCTGTTTGTTAGACTTCACTTTTTTCTTTAATTTTTTTTGTTAAATACGATTTCAATGAGAGATCACTAACTACTCATTTATGATATTTTGCTAATTAATACTCTTCACGTGGCTAGTCTGAAAAGCGAGGTTGATGGTTCTAGCTTCACCGTTTAGAACATGTTATAATACTTTTATTATTATTATTATTATTATTATTATTATTATTATTATTATTATTATTATTATTATTATTAGTATTAGCATTGAAATTCACAATCCCGTATCAGCTCCTTAAAAGTGGCAAGCATTCCTTTACATAAGTAGACCAATATGACAAAGGCCCAACAGTTCTTTACCCGGACTATCCCACTCGTGAAATTAAAGCCGATAGTGTTTAACTATACATACAAAATGCCTCAATAAGGGCGGTGTATCTCAAAAAGTTTATCGCTTTTTCTATTCGATTTTTCTTACCGTTTCTCCCTGCTGGCCAATCATAAACTGTGACTCATGTATCTGTGGAGACGGTACATCGATTGCTACGTCGATGTCCAAAAAAACAGTATGTACTATAACATAGCCTCTTTCATTTTAACTAGTTTTAAGTTATTTTCAATATTTGGCACATTCTGGAACTCTATTGTACATACTTTCATTCGTGGAATAGTCCTATTAAATACCACTCGTGCTTCGGAAATTCTCAGGTAAATTCCCTCCTCGCTTTGCGAGTCGATAATTTCTAAACCATTCGTGGCATTACCTCTGATAAACATTTCGTAAAATTTACTTTCAGGGGCCAGTGGGGAAAACGTTTTAACATGTCTGCAATAAGATAGTTTGGTTGATAAAAAGATGAAAGATATCATTGATGTACCAACAGACCTCTGAATTCTTCTATGACATTAGACAAGCGAAGCTTACCAGAGTTTAATTTTGGAGGAAAATATGAAGTTCTTTAGGAAGTGGAAAGGCTGAAGAATGAAATTACTAAAATCCACCAAAAACATTAACATACTAAGTCACTTTTCAATCACATTGTGAACATTTTACTATGCATATCGTGTTCTGGAGTAAAATATTTATCACTGTGCAATAATGAATAAATAGCTAATTTTCAGATATTGATCAGTGAGCTTTGAGAGGAGTTAAACAAATGCTCGTACCAAAATATCATTAAGCCGTGGGCCTACATTGTTACGACCCATTACATGAGGTTTTACTGAAAAATTCATTGAAAGGACATTCACAAAATAGTTGAAAATATCGGAGAAAATTAAAGACTTATTTTGTTTTTTTTAAGGCGAGAATTCTTTTAATAGGGAAATCGGTCTTCTTCTTTTCAGGGATTAGGCATGAATGCCTGTTCCGTGTACACTTGCACTTCAGCTCCATCTCTTCCTGGGCCTCCCGACATCTCTCCTACCCTTCGGTCGGTATTGCATCACTAAGCGTGCAATTCTTTCTTCACCCATTCTTCCAATGTGATCTCCATGATTCTCTGTATTCCTCTATCTTTTCATTTATATTATATATATCCAGTTCTTTACGGATATCTCCGTTTCTTATGTGATAATGTTTTATGCAGTCTTTAATTTTCCTGAGAAATCTCATTTCCGCTGCTTGGATTTTACTTTTATCTCTCTCTTTTGCTATCCACGATTCACTTCCATACATGAGAACTGGAGCAGCCATTGTTTTATAAAATTTTATTTTGGTGTCTTTCGTTGTTTTGATCTGAAGTGTTCGGTTTATTATGCCACCTAGTGATTGAAATTTATTGGTCTTATTCTCTGTCTTTATCTCTGTCATAACTGATCTCGCAACCAAGATAATTGAAATTAGAAATCTGTTCGATTACTGTATCGTCAATTACTATTTTTGAGCGAACGGGGTGTTTACCATAATGGGCCATAACCTTTGTTTTCTTTTTTGATATCCGAAGGTTATATTCGAGCCCTCCCAGTAGATGTAGTTTGTATACGGCTTTTTGTAATTCGTCTTCACTTTCTTGCAGTATTGCTAAGTCATCTGCATAAAGAATAACATTTAGATGTTTGTTCTTCTTTAACTGGATTCCAGGACCATACATTTCCAATTTTTAATAAGATCATCTACATATATATTAAATAGCGTCGGAGATAAACTACATCCTTGTTTGAGTCCTCCATTTGTCAAAATTTCTTCAGTTTTCTTCGTACCAGTGTTTATTACAATTTTTGTGTCCATATATAAACTTTTTATGGTATTTATTAGGTGTTCAGGATAGCCACTTTCACTCATTACATTCCACAATTTGACTCGATCCACACTGTCGAAGGCTTTCTCGAAGTCAATAAAGGCTAAATGGGTCTCTATATTGACTTCTCGTCGTTTTTCTAAGATCTTTTTGATACTAAAAATGATGTAACTGCATGAACGTCCTTTCCGAAATCCCGATTGTTCTTCTTGTAATTTAACTTCTGTAATGATTTTTAATCGAGCATTAATTATTTTTGCAAATATTTTATAAGCGACATTCATGAGACTAATACCTCTATAGTTCCCGCACTCATTTCTTTGATCCTTTTTAAAGAAAGATATAACCTCCGTCGTTTTCCAGCTATTAGGTGTTTTATAACTTTTCCAACATTCATTGTACAGATGAAGCAACCTAAAATCACAGATAGGTCCTGCGTATTTTAAAAGTTCCATGTTAATACCATCAGGGCCACATGCCTTCCTGTTTTTCATTGTTTTTAATACTAACTTAAATTCTTCCAAGGAGATGAGGTCCACCGAACTGTTGTAACAGAGCTCTTCCTCTTGAGAATCGATGGTTTCGGTACACCAAAGTTTTCTGTAGTGTTCTTTGCATTGTTCTTCATTAATGCTTTGTATATCTGCAACATCTTTCTCTGACTTATTTATATGCCGAAATACCTTATAAGCAAACATTTGCCTTCCATGTATATCGTTTTCTATATTACTTATAAATCTATCCCATGAATCGTTATGTGCAGATCTAATTAAATGTTTAGCATTATTCCTTTTTTGTGTGTATTCCTCCCTTGCTTCGGGTGTTTTGTTTTGTAGGAAATTTCTGTATGCTATTTCTTTATCGTTTACCGCTTTTGGTATACAGTCGTTCCATATTCTCAGTCCCTTTCTTTTTCTATTCTTCTTTTTCTTTTCTATTGTTTCGCTTGCAGCCCTCTCTATACAATTCTTTATATTTTGCCATTCTTCATCCACATCGTTAACAGTAGGTACACTTAATAGATACTGTTGTAATCGATTTTGATAAAATCGCTTGATATTTTCGTGTTCTAACAACTACACTTTGAAGATTTCTTGACATGTCTCTCTTCTTGTCCTCATTTTCCTCCATTTTGCTATCATCGTGATAGATGCAATCACTAGGTAGTGATCTGAGTATATGTCACTTCCTCGGTGTACTTGGACATTTTCTATTTGCTTACAGATTTTATCATTTGCAATTATATAATCTATAAGTGATCTGTGGCCTCTGGCACTCCAGGTGAATTTATGAATATCCTTTTTTCTGAAAAAAATATTAGTTATTTTCAGCTGATTAAAAGTCGCAAATTGACGAAGTTCTTCTCCGTTTCTATTCAAATGTTGTTCTCCAAATGCTCCCACAACTCCCGGGATTGGAATGTTACCAACAATTGCTTTAAGATCGCCGCAGATGAGAACATGATTGTTCTTGTTGACTTTACTTAACTGGGAAATCGATGAAACAAAAATTATTTGAGCACTTTGAATAGTTGCCCCTCCACTTGATGCAACCCGCTTGACTCGACGAGACAACTGCTCCGTGTTGCAGCGCCCTTTGAATCAACAGGCGATGTTACTATTAACTGGGAGCAGAAGTTGAAAGGGGAAAAGAGAATAAAGACGTAAGAGAAAGAAGTCGTACAACAACAAAGAGATGACAGACAAAAACAAGACGGATAAAGACAAGAATAAGACAGCAGAGAAGAAAACCGATATGAAGATGGAGGAGACGGAAACGGAGGCAGAGGAGAAGGGGGAGACGAAGAGGGAGAAGGGTAAATTCAACACACACAAAATTCAATAAACAATTTATTGGTTGAAAACAGGTACAGAGCTACAGTGTCGAATATCCAGGAGAATGTACAGTGAAACGTAGCCGAGTTGTCGTAACCAGAAGATGCACCACAATATTGCCGAGTCGCCAAATCTCCGTAAAGGGAAGTCCGTAGTCGCAGCACTGTCCGTCGTAATCACAATCTTCAATGTACTACCACTTATCACCACTCTTCACCGTTACTCTGCCGCTCACTCTCTGTCCTCTCTCCGGGCCACGGCCGGCTTATATTTGCCCCGGGCCGTAGATCCGCTGACTGGCAGGCGTAGTAGGGGGGAAGGTTGGGCCTCGCCCCGCTCGCTCAGGCGTGGCGGCCGCACACCGCCAAGCCTCGCTGGCCCGCGCTTGTCGCTGGCCGCTGCCGCCAGGGGCGGTAACGCCCTACTGTGGCGGCACATTCAAATCTGTGCGGCCGGTCACGACACGGAGAAACCACGGAAAACTACCAATCACAGCAGCACGCCAACAGAAGTCTCCTCCAGACAGCGACTGAATTCGACCCAGCTATCTACCTAGTGAGCAGATCGCGACGAGAGCATTCGTTCCCATGAGCTCTTGACGTCACACACGGTGGGTGTCTAACTTGCTAGGCCTCGAGGACCACTTTAATATGGTTGAAGCCCATATTTTCATTACTCGGGTGTTCCACACCTGACTTCCCATATTATTGCAGTTTGTACGGCTACTCTGAAAGAGGGGACAGAAGGAACCATGCGTGATACGGGCTGATTTTGAATTTCTGAATTTACTAGAAAAAAATCTATACATTTAAACTTAACTTCTTTTTATTTTCTTGCTAAGGAGAAGAGAGAAACTTATGTAATGCTGCGCGAAAAAACGGCGAATTTTCGGTAGAAAAACTATTATAACAGGGCCCTGGCGACAAAAAATTAATAAATCCAGTTGATAAATTTATAAAAAATCCCATACCACGTGGTGAAGCCAAAATCTATGTTTTGTGGTACCTTTATACTGAAAAATCGAATGACAATAAAACGTCTGTCTGTCCGTCTGTGAACAATTCTAGCGGCTAAACCGTTCAGCCGATTTTCTTTATAATTGATATTCCCCAATCAATCTGGATGATGTCACTGTGTCTTGAATTTGAAATTGGGGGGTATTTTACATGAAGCCCCTGCGACATTTTCAAAATTTAAAAAAATGGCTCCATCGTTTTTGATTAAATTTTGTTGTTGGGATGGTGTGAAGGACGTTTAAGAGAATGGTGCATGTCTCACGTTTGTTAAAAACCCTAATTTTTCGAAAATTGCAAAATGTCAAAATTTTTTCGGCGACTTCCTACAACTACAATATTAAAAATAAAGATTTTTTTCCTTCATGAAATCTATTCCTTAAAGATAGATTTTGAAATAAGGACACGTATAATTGTTCGAAAATTTAAGTACTTTTCGTACAATTTTGCGGGAAAGTTCGTGCAGTTTTAGCACCACTAATTACATTTAGGGGATGTTGACCCCGGCAGGGTGCGAGCGCTAGGCGCACAATGTATTAACCCAACATGAATGAAAGAGATTCGCACTTTTGACTAATAACCTTTCGCGGGCAGCCAGTTGGACAACTCTGCCTTAACACTTTCTACAAAATAATACGTAGATAAAGTGGCAGCAGATTTTCACTTTTCAAAAAAGGGCTGAGTTGTTTCAAGGAGAGGATTTCCTCAGATGGAAATCACAGCCTTTGCGAAGGGTCTTTGAGACTGAAATAAAAAAGCCACAGCGCTCGCCACGAGAGAAAATGTGTCGTTTCAATTTCTGAATTTTACTCGTGTGGGGGAAAAAAATCTTCTAAAACCAATACTTTGTCTACTAGAGGCAGGAAACACTCATAAATGGATGTCTTATTGCGGAAAGACAACATAAATTATTTATCCATTAGAACTCGGGACTACTAATATTGTCTTGGGTTCGTTTAAAACCATTTTCTACTGTATTTTTGATTTTTTTGTTTATTATAAATTTTGATCACTGTAACTTCTTACAATTACTATAGGCAGTTAGAATTAAACATTAATCATTGTTTTTAAGTCCATACTGCATTCAATGTAGAGCGTAAATCTTTCACTCATGGTGTGGCTGCATTATCAGATAGGTATTCATTTCCTAAGAAGAACTTTTCCTTTTCCATAAGTTTCTGTTTTAACACGCATTTTACACCTGTAAATAAATTAAATTAAAAATACTGTAAAAGAGATAGACAGTTTCAAACCTTCCTTTTTTTTCTCTTCAGAATTTCAAGATCTCAGAATTTTTGTGATTCGATATACTGAAAGTGAATTCATTGAGTGAAACATCTTAACGTTCATACGTCTTAGTGTCTTACGTTTTTAAATATTCATTGGTAGTTATTTAACTAGCTACATTAAAGGATCAAAAAAAAATACAAATGTAATTTTTTGAATAATCGATGAGATTTCGTCGTTGGAAAATGACACAGTCGATTAAGTTTTTTAAGATAAGTTTGAGTATTTGAGCTAAGTTATTTCTAGTTGTGTCTTATGAACATGAATCACATTACGAAAATAACATATTTCAATTATTTTTTCTCCGAATATTCATAAAACGTAGTAAAATTACACTCCCGTATGTTTCATATAAATTATAGTAATTAACGAAACGAGTGGATACAGAGGGGTATAATTGCATGAGTGATATGTTCAAGACAACGAGCGACGATAGGAGCGAGTTTTCTTATTACCACGAGTGCAATTATGCCCCTTTATCCTAATGTTATGTTCGATATTTTTTCGTTTCCACTTAAGAATAATTTAAATTTTGAGAAATTCAAACATATCTTTACCGTTATATAGGCATATACTTAATGACGTATATTACTTCTGAAAAATATATATTTTAGTGCGTCTTGCATAGTTTGTTTCCAAGAAATGTTTGTAAATGGAAGGTATTAAACATATTCCGGATAAAATATTAGAAGAAGGTGACAAAGCCATGAAAACACTACTTCATAAGAAAAGTTGTATATAAATATTAGAAAGTAAAATATTAGAAAGTAAAAAAGAACTAGTCACTTCTGACATAGCTTTGCTAGCGTATATTTGTAGATCGGGTAAAGACAACTGGCGTTTATTGTTTTTACATTTGTAATGCTAAGACGAAATGTTTTATCTGTAAAACATTTAATTTGCTCACGTTACATGCTCTATGATGTTACATTAGTAAGCTAGTTTAACGTTTACTTCGCCAATTTAGTTTTATTCATTCGTTGTTTATATGTAGTTGATGTAGGTACGTTATCTGTGATGAACATTTTTGTTCATGTTTCATGGCATGATCTTGGTCACGTCTATACTATAGTGTCTTAATTAAAGGATTTAGCTCCATTTCTGAATTGTGATTGTTAGGTGCTGTGTACCACAGTAAGTGTGCCCCGAGGATCGGTGTGGTGGGCACACTGTGCCAGGCAGTGTAGTTGCGGCCCACTGTGGCCGCTGCAGGGTTGCGCCGCGGGGCGCGACAAGGGGAGGAATGAGTACTTCCGAATGACGCCACCAGGAGCAGGGCGAGCGACGGCGCTTTCCCGTGGGCATCGGATCGCGTCGGCAACGCGGTCTCCGAAGGTGCACCTACCTTCGATTCCCCGCCACGAAGGGAGCAAGTGAGAGACTCGTCCCGATGCCTCGGGGCGTATATAAGGACCCCGGGCCGGGGCGGTAGACAGTGACTGTTTAGGAAGCTGATAGAGTGCTTAGTATGAGTTGGAAGTTCTTGTTGACGTGTGCGTGCTACGGTAGTGATTCTCCAGCGGTGATTCAATATGCTTCGAATAGGTACATCTCCTGGAACTTTGTTTTTTGATGTGGCTGTATTTCTGGACTAGATTTTTGGATTGTGGTTTGGCTATAATACAATTGTTTATGAAAGAACTGTTGTCTTTCACCTTGATTTCTTTGTACACAACAGTAGGTGTGGGTTTTGTAATTGCACGCGTGATATTAATATAGATCAATGATTTTTGGTGGAATTAATGAGCACATTCAGTTAACTAAACGAAAAAACATAGAATTAAATATTCCAACGTTGTGGTCCCTCTCCGTTGTGGCTAAGTGATGCACTTAAACTTTACACATATGGTGGCACATTCACAGAAAGTGGTAATAATGTACGTTTTTCCCTTGATGAATAATTTTATTTGTTTCCTTTTTCTTTACATATGGAACTTATGTCTGAACATTGACATTTGATTTTAACATATTAAAATTACTAAATTATTCTTGAATGATATTGTTCATACGATTGTGTTTTATTATACAGCTTCTAGAAATAAATCATCGATAATAAAGTTGGACAGATATGTGAAAATAATTTGGCGCAAACATTTAACACGTAAAACAATTACAAATCACTGAATCCAACCACCATCAATGTTGTGCCAATCACACGGAATATTTTTCTTATTTATTTGTAGGTAAGTTCATTTCTTGCAGGTTAATTACCTCTTGTGACACATATCAAACGAGTCCATTTGAAAGAAAAATGGAGTTCATTTCCTTTTAACGTTTGCACGCACTCGATGTCCTTTCTTAGGATGTTTACCTACATTTATAAACATTGTTTTAATTCGCAAATAAATACACATGAAGTGCAGGTGTCATTTAATAATTAAAACGGTTTAGTTCCTTAAATAATACCAACAGAGGGATATTGAACTTGTTTACATGTTGTATAACAGTGTTGAAACCCGGCGCTGAGTAGGTAGAGCGTTTGTTTGGGGCGCGTGTTGGCTAGGTGGCGCCGGCGGCGGCCTGGCTGTCGAGGTGCGTGGTGTTGGTGAGCTGCAGCTCCTCGTGGCGGGCGATGAGCACGCACGCGTAGCACAGCACGAGCGCCGCCACTAGCAGCACGGGCAGCACGGCGATGAGCACCGACGCCAGCTCCATGGCGCGGCCAGCGGGCTGCGCCGCCGGCCCTCGCGCATCGCCGGCCTGCCACAAGCGCACGCGCACTTCAGTTGTTTATTTATGTTACGTCAAAAAAAACAGTTAAAAAACTGCGTATGACGTGCTATGGGGAAAAGTGAATTGTGTGCACATTTTCAAAATTCTGTGATCCCTACACTAAGTCATATGCTACTTAAATTTTGAATTTTGAAAGGGAGAAAAAAAAACAAAAAAACTCCCATGTAATAAAATCTATTTTCAAGGATAAATAAGCAATAAATTTTGAATTTTGAAAGGGAGAAAAAAAACAAAAAAATTCCCATGTAATAAAATCTATTTTCAAGGATAAATAAGCAATAAAAGTTTGGCTCTTATCCATGTTGTCCTTCGAATATACTTCCTGCCGCGACAACATGGAAACGATAATTTGAATAATTGTATTTCCCACTGAATTCTAGAAGACGTGCACAGAAAATGAAGTTACCTTTATGTCCAGAAGCAAAACAAGGGGCCATCTCATTATACAAAGAACTAAATATTCCGTACATCATCCCGTTCATTACCAAGATCTCCAGAAAATTCTACTCATACATCAAACAAAACGACCACCTATCCCATTTCAACCTCGCTCAAATCCCAGATTCCCGTACTAGAATCAAAAATAGGTTCCCAATTCAAGCTTTCTTGATCATGCAGTCAGAGTTTGGTAATAAGTAAGGCGCTTCATTAGCTCCCTTATCCTAAGTAGTTAGTTTTAGAATTAAGTTAATTTTTAAGGTTAATTTAAGCCACCAAAATACATATGTAAAAGTACTATAGTATTGATCTATGTAAATTCAAGATCAATAAAAAGAAAATGAAATGAAATGAAAAAAAGTACACGCGCACATACACAACAAATGGCAAAATATTCTATGCAGTCGACTCCGGCTGTAGTGAACTTCTGGGGACGAACATTTTTTGGCTCACTATATCAGAGGTTCACTACATCTGAAGATGCCAAAACTAAATAGAATTGCTCCATAATGATTAATTTTATTTGTACACAGTTACAGCAAAATATATCAACAGCACGAAATGAAAATTTCAATATGTTTATTTACTCTTAAAAATATCAATTATTTTCAATTGTTGATTCGTACATCTTTCATTAGTAATTTCTCTAAATTCTTCTCCAGAGTTTTTGCTCTCTCCTTACTTTATTCTGCATTGTCCACTGTCTTTAGGTATCATAACGCAGCCTTGACACCCGTCAATGCTTTTGCACTGTTGGAAGTCCCACTGCTTCGATTATGACCGTTGGCTGATGTATTTGTCGAGCTGCCTAATATTGGAATTGGTGACTCTGTGACGATATATTCTTTTGCAGGAGGGAATTAATTTCCATGTCGTATTTCCTATCACCGTGGTTCACTATAACCGATGTTTAGGCCCACTATCACCGAATATTCGTATGCTATTTGTGTCAGTGAAACGCGACAGAGACTAACGTTCACTATAAACGAGGGTTCACTATATCCGAATTCACTATAACCGGAGTCGGCTGTACTTAAAAACTAATGATACAAGTATTTGGCTGTATTTTCTGCAAATTAGTGTTATAATATTTTCAGATTTTGAGGTATGACAAGAGTTTGTAGTATATTTTGAACATTGACTGTATATGTTTGTGTGTGTTTTTATTTATGTATGTGAGTTTATATATGTGCGTGCGTGTGTTTGTGTATGTTTTAAGAACTAGCGCAACATTTACCACTCTTCTCCCATAGCACAACTTTTCTCAGTTCGACAGTTACTAAAATAAGATTTACAGCGTGTTTTTGCTCAGGTCCATCTGTACGAGACTGCCGGAGTTTTCACAAAGCGATTAAGCCTGGCGACAGTTTCGATTTTTTTAAAACCTCCGATAAGTATTAAAAGCTGAAACTATTACTAAGCGTTCAGAAAAGTTTTAAACTTTAAGTCCTAAACGTAGAAACAGTAAACCCTTACTTAAAAAAAAAAGAAGGAAAAATGCTGTGATAGGACGTCGACCCTTCCCTATTGTTATGCAACTGTTATGGTGACAACTCACATTCGGCGAGTAGCCAGCGACCGCTCGTCCAATTCCTAGTATCCGCGGCACTTGATTGGTTGACTGGTTGTTAATGATTCCGAGCACGTCAACTACTGAGGTCATTAGTCCGTAAGCGTAGGGCATGTTTTCATCGGAAGATGGCGGTGATCTTACCTCCCCTGGATGGCGAGATCCGGCACCGACCTACCTTCGGCAAGCGGGTTTTCCCTCAACCAGGTATCTCCCACCAGCGGGGTATCGCCCCAGCCGGGACAAGCTCTAAGCTCCCGACCGATCTCCCGGCATGTGTGGTAGTGTAGTGCATGTTAGTGTAAGTCTGTGTGTGTAAGGGTTGATGATAGGACAAGGAAGAGGAAAGAAAGATCGCGCGCGGGCCGTGGCCCGTTTGTTAGAGTATTCGGCATTCGCCTCGAGTTGATCGGAGAAACCACGGAAAACTACCGATCAGAGCAGTCGGCCGCTAGAATTCTCCTCTACACAGCGACAGAATTCGACCTAGCTGAAAAGCTAGTGTCGAAAATCCTGCCGCCGTCGGAACTCGAACCTAGGACCTCTCAGTCAGAGACGCAGCAGTGACATCAGTTGATGTACTGCAGTGTTACCCCTCCCGGTGCGAGGCGTGCGGCGAATGTTTGCTTGCGTTGATGATCAAAAGGTGCTTGGCAAATAGTGAAGAACCCATCCTTACTAATCGGTCGCTTATTACTCGCTGAACGCCGAAATTGTGTAACCTCCTGTATACGGCGACCCACAAGGAGTGACGCTCATGGAAATTTGCGTTACGTGCTTCATTTCGATCGCAGCGCCTCATGATAACGAGGGTTCCCTCTGCAGGAGGCCTTTCCAAGATTCGCGCTCGTTGAGTCGGCTCGCAACTCGCGGGCGGAATATGGGACCGGCTGCACTTGCAAGGGCGAGCCAGTTCCGTGTGCCATTTGCGAACACGAAGGTAATAACTAGGAAAAGAAATTTGGGATTGGAAGTCGTCAGGTGCGTAGTGCAATGGCTAAAAGAAATCACAATTAAAGGTTTCAATACCAATACGGGCGGTACATTTTTCACCGTAGTTCTGTATTTTTAGAGACATACACTCCCTTTTCGCGGTCTGTTCCGTGAGCTTCACGGTACGAGAACGCTGGGAGTCGAGATTATTTGTGAAGCGAACTGGTGAGGGAAACTGGCAATTATTTGTGATTTGTGTGTTTTTCGCCGAGATTATTTGTGAAGCGAACTGGTGAGGGAAACTGGCAATTATTTGTGAAGCAAATTTTGGTTATACCATAAAGAACTAAATGAATTGAAATTTTAACATAATACCATAGTAAAATAGTATCCCTTTCGGGTATTATTATAGATTATCTCCATAGAAAACCCTTTGGATTTACAAACATCAATCACATACATATAAATATTTTGGTCAAACAGTAGGAGAAAAACATACATACTTTTCCTCGTTCAGAGAGGGAGCAAATAGATAAACCAATAGTAGGTCTCATTTTCAAGAGATTTTCAGAATCGAAATAGCAAGTTTTATTTTAAATAGGACAGGCACTATCTGAAAGGTGGCGAGGGCCTAGGATGTTACACAATCATGGACTGCTTTAATTTTCAGTGATTCCATAAACGAAATATAATCGATTAAAAGTGTCACAGAGCGACTTACTAGTTTGTTCCAAGTTGCTGTGACGTCTCATCAGAAAGTAATGTTGGTTGTTTTTGGAATCCTGCCTCTCCTACTGTTCTTTATCTTTTCAAAATTAGAGTGTGAAACACACGAAACACTTTCACAAAAATACGTTCTAAATATAAAAAATATTTTTACGAAAAAGAGAAGTGCTTTCAATGAATTATTCAAGTGATTTTGTAGTGATTCAATGCAAGATATTAAAACCGTACCATTTTCTTGTTGTTATGGTAAATGAGCATTTTCACACTTTATGGTAAATAACACTTTGTAGTAAATTGATGAAAAAACAAATTATCAAGTGTCAACCTCATGCTTGTCTCTGTTGGCGTTCTTCCCTGAGAAATAATCGCATACACACTCACCGTCGCCCCGCTCTCTGAAAAGAGGTACCCGCGCGGTACTCGCAGACCAGAAAAGGAGGCTATACACCGATTTAAACCTAATTGCACTTCAGGTTCACGAGTTAGGTGGAGAGGGGGACATATTCATCCAATTGGGAGCTCCCATACCAAAAATTTAAGTCATAACGAAGATCCCGATTGGATGATAGTGACCCCTCTCCGTCCAGCTCGTGACCTTTAAGTGCCACTACGTGTAAATGGGAATATAGCCGCTGATTGAGCAGCCATTGACGAGGCACAGGGTTGATCACCGAATCGCCTCGGAGCTTTGAGGAGCAAGAGCATTTGAGCAGTGCCCGTGACTGACGCTGTGATTAATTGCCTTGGGAGAGCTATAGAACGACGCGCTACGCCAGCTCGGCTCGCTCCCTTCAGATTCTCGGGAAAACGCTACAATTCTTTCTTGGTACCGCATCTGCGTACCCAGCGGTACTTCGGACTTCTTTTTTTTAGTCGAGTTCCCCCGCTTACCGCTCCACGGTACGGCTGCTCGTTACTAGCTACACCCCGCGCGACTTCTAGATATGTTTGTCTGCAGGAGATTTGGACATTAACGGGACAAAACATAAACCACATTCTATTTTTTGTGAAGAATGGCAGATCCAGTTTTTTCGAAAAAAATATTCGAGAAAATTAGTTTAAAATCCTCTTTTATGCGCGCAATTGAAACCGACGGCTCCTGCAACGGAGCTGGAGTTTCGTTGCAGGAGCTTGTGTTCAGGTCTCGTTTCTCAGTGTTATTGATGAAATTGTGTGGCCTGGGAAAAAAGGCACTTCCCACACACCGGAATACTTTTATAGTATCAAATGTTTTATGTGTACTATTCATTCAATCGATTGAATCTTAAATGTAATTCAAAATGACACCAACGGTGTAACAATAACTCTGAACATGATCCAAGACTTACGGAAATTAACAAATTTCCTGGAATACGCGTATTACAATTTTCAGTATACCTTCAGGTGAAATAGTGTCTTGTGCTTTAGACAGTAACATAATCGATAGTTCCCTACACATTCTATTCTTAATATCATGACGCATACTAAACATCCAGTTATGGCTGAAAGTTGTTTCATGAAAATATTGAATTTATTCAATTGATTGAATTTATTCAATTATTTGGGAGCACAGTTTGACCTGATGCTTGATTATTTTTTTAAATTGGCTCTTATTTTAACCTTTTTTTTTGTCTCTTTACTTCCATTCAGTGAATCACCTTCCAGTGAATCTAAAATGGCGTTTATTACCATTTCTTATTTCAAGTTATTGATGCAGCATTAGCCAATTTATCATTCATGTACGAGTCTTAAAGTTTCCTTCCAACAAATGAGTTTACTGATTTCAAATACACTGATTGATTGATTGATTGATTTTTTCGTGTTTCCGAGCGCGTCAACTGCTTTGGTCATTGGTCCCGTTAGTGTAGTGCGTGTTTTTTCTAGGGAGATGGCGGTGATCTTCTCCTGCTGGATGGCGAGATTCGGCGCCGACCTATCGTCGGCTACTGGGGTTTTCCCCTAACCAGGACTCTCCCACCAGCGAGGCACCGGCCCAGCCTGGACAAGCTCTAAGCTCCCAACCGGTCTCCCGGAATATGTGGTGGTGTTAATGTGTGTTTGTTAGTGTGTGTGTGTGTGTGTGTGTGTGTAAGAGAAGAGGATCGGGAAGGACAGATCGCGCGCGGTCCGTGACCCGTTTGGTAGGGTACTGCTCCGGCATTCGCTTGGTGTTGATCGGAGAAACCACGGAAAACTACCGATCAAAGCAGCCGGCCGCTAGAATTCTCCTCCAGACAGCGACTGAATTCGACCTTGCTGAAAAGCTAGTATCAAAATCCTGACGGCGCGCCGTCAGGACTCGAACCTTGGACCTCCCAGTCAGAGGCGCTGAAGGATATCAAATACGGGTAGTTCTCTTGAGCTAAACATTTCATACCCTAAGCAATGATTATTTTACATCCACTTGGAATTAAATAATCTGGAATAATAAATTTACAATACAGATCTGTACATATCTGCATTTTAACATAATTTATAAATAAAAATTAACGAGTTTGGGCCTACTACAAGACGAGAAAAAATGGCAAAACTCGCTTTTTTATGTTACTTATCTCGACATTTTCCTCGCATTATTCTGGTTTTAACTCTCAATTTTAGCTGTAATTCATTCCATTTTCACATCCATCAATACATTTTGTTGCTTTCACATGTTTTATGGCACAATTATAAATTTATGAATAAGTATTGTTATTGTTTGACACACTAAAATGCCAGTTGCTTAGGAAAGTGGTCTTCGAAATAGAATAATACATTTTATTTCAAAAATATTTGCCGCGACTGATTTGGAATTTGAAAGACATATCCCAAATTTTACTCTGTGTAATAGTTTAAGTTTGGACCGTTGAACGGCAAGCAAACTTTACATTTCATAGACCGATTTACCAGAAAGATATGTGTTTACATTTCTGATCGATGATCAATCGTCCATTCTCAGCTACGTAAACCAGCAATACGCCAATCACGCGAAAGCAATCAATCATTCTGATGTGAGCAGAAATTCTTGGTCAACATGGTGCAAATACTGAATTAATTCTTAGTAGTTCTCTCTGTATAGTACAAAAAAATTTCTTATTTTTTCAGGCAAACTATTAATCCTCTCCCTACAGGCAAAGCAGAAAATAATATTTACATTGTTAAGAGATATTGATAAACAGTTTCATTTTTTAGTTACATATTGATGATTTTTTTCGATTCATATTAATGAATATTTTGATCGTTAAAAAAGTTAACTTTAATTTAGTCAATTTTAATTTGTTATTGATTGATTAGTGATTCCGGGCGCGTCAACTACTGAGGGCATTAGTCACGTAAGAGTAGTGCATGTTTTTCATCGATAGGTGGCGGTGATCTTCCCCCGCTGGATGGCGATATACGGCGCCGACCACCGTCGACTAGCGTGGTTTACCCCAACCACGTATCTCCCACCAGCGGGGCACCGCCCCAGCTGGGACAAGTTCTAAGTCTCCGACTGGTCTCACGGCATGTGTGTTAGTGTAGTGCATGTGCTAGTGTAAGTGTGTGTGTGTGTGTGTGTGTGTGTGTGTGTGTGTGTGTGTGTGTGTGTGTGTGTGTGTGTATAAAGATAGGAGAAGGAAGAAGACGGAAAGATCGCGCAGGATCCATGGCCAGTTTGTTAGGGAATTTGCTTGGGCATTCGCCTAGCGTTGATCGGAGATACCATGAACTACTGATCAGAACAGGCGCTCGCTAGAATTCTCTGGCGGCTGAATTCGTTCCTAGGTTTGTAGCTAGAGTCGAAAATCCTCCCGCGTCGGAACTCAAAAACCCTAGGACCACCCGGTTGGCAGCACTGCAGTGACATCAATTGATGCCCTGAGTCACCTACGCCGATTTGAGAATATTTCTGCACAGTGCTTGATTTATAAAATGTTAGGTCCCGGAACGCGCCTAAAATTAATTATTAATTTATTAGAAATAGTTATATATTTATAATATAATTTAATAATTATTCCCGAAGCACCGGCACGCCGTTCCGCCGCGAAATCAAGCCGTGTTTGTGCCCCTCTAAACACATGCGGCCTTCCTCCGAGCGCGGCGTTTGCAAGAAGCGCGGCGCCCTCGCCTGTTTGCGGGCCCCGTGGTTCGGGTGTTTGGGCGCCGCGGCGGGAGGCGTCTGCGGCCGGAGGACGTGCCTCCGAATGCGCACGCAGAGCTGCACTGCGGATTGCCAGGCACGCCCGGCCTTGATCCTCACCAGACATCGCCGAGACACCCCGCCGCTCATCACGATCGTCGCCCCGCCCCGCCCCCCTGCGCCTCAACGCAGATATTCTCCTTCCGGTTCGGCACTTCCTTGATATAGCCATGCCGCGCCATGACTCAACTCTGCAGCGCTAATGTGGAGATTTGGCGGTGAATTGTATATCGCAAGCTGTAGAGCGTCAGTTTTATTGTAGATTTGGGATTGTCAATGAGAATGGATCCAAACAACTTTTAATGTACAATAGTGATTCTGTTGGCATCAAGCATTCACTCAAAGTAAAGTATGCTTTGGGTGTTTTTTCTCATATGCACAATTTTCACAAAAAAAAGAATAGATAGTTTTCACTTAAGTTCAATAATATACTTCCCCAAACGAACCCATCGATTCACTTTGTTTATAACAAAGAGAAAAATAAGGTTTGGACAAAATCGAAAAGCATCGAAAATGTTAGGATTGATTATACAAAGAATGACTTAATTTAATCATGACGTTCGATTTAATGTATGATTATTTCCTATAGTCTTATTTACATTTTCAATTAATTTCTTTTTAATTTGCGAAAAGTATGGTTTTGTTTTACTACAATACAACAGTTAAAAAATGGAATTTAAAATGTCCTTTTGTAATTACGAAAATGAGAATACGAGTAAATTTTTCAAGTTTCTTAATATTTGTTGTTGCTTTTAAAGTAAAAAAATATGATTTCAATCACAAATAATTTTGAAAATCCAGTGCAATGATGGCAAATTCGAATAAAGAAGCAAAAAACATGAAAACCATTTTAATATAGTCATTGGGTGAAGCTTCAGCATGGGAGTTCTATTGTCGTCGCATCCTCTAAGCCTCGAGCGATAGCATCGTGTGACAGACGATGCGTCACATGTTTTGTTATGCTTCATTATGCAAGCTTCGACATTTCAAAGCACTTATCGTCAGTTCTAGTTGTGTGGGGACAATTGAAGATACACATGCAACTGCAGCAATCATTTAATTGCGTCGACAAAGCTCCGTCCGCCGTCGGCACTTTGGAGCCATTCATTGAAACAGCAGTCTTTCGGTTTTCAGTCACATTTTCATTTCACATGAGAAATAGTATTGATTGGTTCGGTTTGGTTTGTTTTTTTCGTGTTTCCGGGCGCGTCAACTGCTTTGGACATTAGTCCCGTTAGTGTAGTGCAGGCTTTTTCTCGGGAGATGACGGTGATCTTCCCCGCTGGATGGCGAGATCCGGCGTCGACCTACCGTCGGCTAATGGGGTTCCCTAACCAGGACTCTCCCACCAGCGAGGCACTGCCCTTCCGGGACAAGCTCTAAGCTCCCGACCGGTCTCCCGGAATATGTGGTAGTGTAGTGCATGTTGTGTGAGTGTAAGTTGTGTGTAAGGGGAGAGGGTAGGACAAGGAAGAGGAAAGACAGATCGCGCGCGGTTCGTGGCCTCGTTTGGTAGGGAACTGCTCCGGCATTCGCCTGGTGTTGATCGGAGAAACCACGGAAAACTTCCGATCAGAGAGTCGGCCGCTAGAATTCTCCTCCAGACAGCTTTGGAATTCGACCTACTGAAAAGCTAGTATGTCAGAAAATATACCAGAAAACATCGAATGGAAACCTACGGTATATAAAGGTCTCGGTCTTGAGAATGTGTAATGATTCTTGATATTCTTGTGAGTTTATAGGACAACATGTTTGCGCACGTTTTACAACCTCCCTTACGCACAGCTGCTATTGATGCGTCATCTATTGCGTGGGGGTAGTAAGTGCATCTCTGTCACACCCCAAGTGTTCCTGAGACAACCGTGTGTCTGGGCCACCTTTACCAAGGTTATCTATTATCGTCGTTTTCCCAATAAAATCACCTTAATTTGTACTTTCTCGCTCCTAAGAAGGAACTTCTTAAGAAGAGAAAGTTATGTAATGCTGCGCGAAAAAACGGCGAATTTTCGGCAGAAAAACTCTTATTACAGGGCCCTGGTAACGAAAAAGTGGATAAAACCAGTCGATAAATTTAAAAAAATCCTCTAACTCGTGGTTTAGCCAGAATCCATGTTTTATGGGTTCTTGATACCAAAACATCGATCTAGCGGCGTTCAGCCACTTTTCGCTAAAGCTGATATTCCCCATTCAATCTGACTGATGTCGGACCCCTTCAATTTGAAACTGGTGGGTATATCAGAACAGTACTATGAATACGAGCACTCACTAATCTAGCCAAACTTTTGAGAAAGATAGAAAGTCAAATATCGTCTGTGCTTCACATGAAGACAAGGAAACGGGCCAACGGTTACAACCTCTCCTAGGATCCTTCTATTTTACGTCATAAGCGCAACATGGCTCCGTTTTATGTGAATGACACACTTGTAATCGCTTAACACCCTCTAACCAGCCCTTCTATATTTTTGTCAGATCTTAGGTTCGAATAAAGTTGAATGTAGCTTTCTCTTGTTAGTAGAAGTCCATTTTAAAGTCGATGTTTAGGTACATAGCTCTATCCTGGTGGTGTACAATTAAAAACAGTTCACATAAAACATCAAGGAATCACGATGGAAAAGTTCCACCTCGCATTTCGTGCGTATTTTTTGTGTTATATTCATACTTTTTCATTGTTTCGTAGCCGAAGGGGATTGAAAACTTTAGCCGGGAGAAGCTCTAAGCTCCCGAACGGTCTCTCAACATGTGTAATAGTGTAGTGCATGTGAGTGTGTGTGTAAGTAAGGGGCGAGGGTAGTACAAGGAAGAGGAAGGCAAGATGGCGCGCGGTCGGTGGCCAGGCCATGGTCCGAAAACTACCGATCAGAGCAGTCGGCCGCTAGAATTCTCCTCCAGAAAGCGACTGGATTCGACCGAGCTATCTAGCTAGTGTCGAAAATTCTGCCATCGTCGGGACTCAAAGCCCGTATCTCCCGGTCAGATGATTGAAACGATGTCAGTTGATGTCATCTTTTCCGAATTCGACCTAACTATCTACCTAGGTTCGAAAATCTTCCACCGACGGGATTAAAATTCCTGGATTTCCCGGTCAGAGTCGCTGCAGTGAGCGTCAATGCTGGTTCTTAGCTAAACTCAGCAGGTACGTAAGATACAATAAAAATTGCTATGTCATTAGGTTAATGTCTCCCTATGAGTACTTGCATGCCCTCAACATAGAAGTAATTTCCATACATACGGGCTGTTATACCCAAGTTCATGGGTTCAAACCCGATCGAAGACATGGATTTTTAAGGGCGAAAAAATTCCTTCGTACGCCTTCCTTTGGAGGGGAAGTAAAGCCGGCTGTCCCATGTTAGTAGATTTACTGCATGTAAAAGATCTTCAAGCCTAAATGAAGCCACTGAGATTAATTCAAATTGCTTGTTTCGTCGCCCAAGTAATACCTTTTTCTCCCTAGTAGGTGAAAGGAGCATAGAAATTTGCGTGGTCAGACGGAAGAGCAGACCTCATGGCCTGAGACTCGTCACGTAAAATAAGGCATTCATTCATACATACATGGAATACATAAGTTCAATAATGAACTTCATATTATTTGGAGAAATAAACAATTCTTCGAAATTACCCAATTTTCCTGAGAAATGTTATTGAAATTTGTGGAAAAGTAAAAGTTTTTAATAAACACAGAAGAGACTAATTGGAAATAACATGCGCGGGCTCTATTGCGGCGCTGCCCCTGCGGGCTGTTGAGGCTAATCCCAGCTAATCACTGGGCCCCACGCTCCAGCGCCGGAGCGCGGGGCTCGCGCGCCGTAAGCCGGGTGGCGGCCAGTCGCCCTGTCCCCACCCCTCCCCGCTCGCCTCTCGGCCATCGCCACACGCCCAGCTCACAGGGTAATTTTTGTTCTAATTATGGGCGCCCTCACGCGCCGCCGCGCGGGTTAACGAGGTGGGCACAGACGCCCGGCGCGCGCACGCTCGCGATCGGCCTGATGCCGCCCCGCGCCGCCCCGCGCCGCCCCGCCGCCGCCCCGCGCCGCCCCGCGCCGCCGCCCCGCGCCGCGCCCTCGCTCGCCCGCGCTCGCCCGACTCCGCTCCGCCTCGACTCGCCCTCGACTCGCCCTCGACTCGCCCTCGACTCGCCCCTCGACTCGCCCTCGACTCGACTCGCCTCGCTCGCCCTCGACTCGCCCTCGACCGCTGACTCGCCCTCGACTCTCGCCCCTCGACTCGCCCCCTCCTCGACTCCTCGCTCGCTCGCTCCCTCGCCCTCACTCGCCTCCTCGCCTCCTCGCCTCCCCTCGCCCCTCCCCTCGACTCGCCCTCGCTGCCCTCGACTCGCCTCACTCGCCTCGACTCGCCTCGCTCGCCCTCGACTCGCCTCGCTCGCCCTCGCCTCGCTCGCCTCGACTCGCCCTCCCGCTCGCCCTCGACTCGCCCTCGCTCGCCCTCGACTCGCCTCGACTCGCCCTCGACTCGCCCTCGACTCGTAATCTCTCGTCACAGCGTGCGCAGCGCCGCACACGGGTGTCTCTGGCAGAGGAGGGGACCCTCCACCGATATTTGCAAGTACCTACATTCAATAGTTATTATCCCAATTTCATTTTAACGCAGTAAATCACATTATAGCGATATTTGTTCGCTGTGTAACATTCTGACAAACTGTCATATGGTGGGCGTAAAAAGTTTTGCTATCTTTCAGTTTGTCAAAAATGATTTCGAAAGGAATAGTGTAATAAAATAACCTGTAGAATTGACGGTTAGATCAAGTTCTACCCCACGGAGCCAGCATTTTTATATCCAATGAAGAGCACCAACGAGCACATTGATTGCTCCATCTGGTCTGACTGCCTCCATTGCCATTGCCTTCGGAGTTATCTTCGGTTTCTAAGTTTGTCAGAGACTGTTATTGAGTAAATTACTAGCTTCAGCGACCGGACCATTTTTGGCGGGATTCTTGTTGATTCAATAAATTAATAAAGAAATCGTAATTGCTTGAACTAAAATTCCGTGGAAGTACTTGCCAAGATCCTACCTAGTTTTATGCGTTGTCTGCAAGTATGCTTTCGTCTCAGAATGAGATACGAACAATTCATTTATTCAGCATTTAAAAATTGAGATCCCATTAAAGCAGTAAACAAATCAATATACAAAACGACTCAATACATGTTCTAGGCTTTTTTGCCAATCAACATGTAAAAAAATTCATAAGACGAAAGTACACCTTTGTTATTCGTATTTGCCCCTCCATGTTAGGCAACTTATCGTTCAGTGGTGTACGGCAAAGAAATTCTGGGGATCATTGGTTAAGAAATATGCTAATTGTCTTGTTTCACTAAACAGTTAAAAATGCTCTTCATGTGCATAGCGAAGATGTAGAAAAGAGCAACAATTCGGTTTGTAAGAAGAATATAAATAAAATATAAACACTTACGTTTTAGTATGAAGTATTGACAATTTAATATCTCCAAAAAAAATATTCAATGCGGAGCGTCACAATATGTTGTATTTGTACCACGCTGTATACTCTGCTATCATCCACTCAGAATCAGTATCGTTATAACAAATTCCTATCATTCAATGCAGCCTAGGTTTATTGATCATTTCAACTTCGTGGATTGACTGGCTTCAACTGCAGGCTCTTTATCCAAAGTTCTGCATATGCTGTCTATGTTATGGCGCGTTTCACGTTGCTACTTCACTTTGTGGCTTCTGATACCACTTCTCTGGCGCTTTCCGAAGGTCAGAATGTCAGCTAATCAATGTGTCCCTTATACCTGCATCGCGACGCAGTTTCCCGCTTCTCTCGTCAGAACGGTGCTAATCAACGCGCATATCTAATTGCCCGCGTCTCCCTTTCTGCCCGCTCTGTCATCTCTCTCAATCGCTGCCCTCCACCCTGACACTCGCGTTCATGCCCTCGCATCCATGCTGCTACCTCTGCCCCATTATCCGTCGCCCTCGCGTTGCTCAGCGACCGAGCGCCGCGCCTTGGGGACCGAGCACCCCGGAGCGGCGAGGGGCGGGCTGGAGGGGCACAGGCGCGGGGGCAAGGGGATCGCGGGGAGGGCGAGAGGGGAGAGGGGATCGTAGGGCGGGGGGGGGTTGGAAAAGGGGATGGATCGGGGGTAGGGATCGCGAACCGCGGGTTGGTTGATTGATTGCTAGTGATTCCGGGTGCGACAACAGCTTAGGTCATTAGTCCCATAAGTGTACATGTTTTTTCCTCGGGAGATGGCGGTGATCTTCCCCCACTGTTTTTTCGGGAGGTAGTGATGTTCTTCTCCCGCTGCTTGGCGAGATCCGATGCCGACCTACCGTCGGCTAGCGGGGTTTTCCCCAACCAGCTATCTCCAACCAGCGGGACACCGCCCCTGCCGGGACAAGCCCTAAGCTCCCGACCGGTCTCTCGGCATGTGTGGTAGTGTAGTGCATGATAGTGTAAGTCTGTGTAAGGGAGAGGATTTGGAAGAGGAAGAAAAGATCGAGCGCGGGCCGTGGCCTGTTTGTTCGGGACTGCTCCGGCATTCGCCTGGTGTTGATCGCAAAAACTACGTATTGATTCATTGATTAGTGATTCTGGTCGCGTCAGCTACAGAGATCATTAGTCCCGTAAGTGTAGTGCATACTTTTCATCGGAAGGTGGCGGTGATATTTCCCAAATGGATGACGAGATCCGGCGCCGACCTAACGTCGACTATCAGGGTTTTCTCCAACCAAGTATCTCCCACCAGCGGGGCACCGCCCCACCCGGGCCAAGTTCCAAGTCCCCGACGGGTTTCTCGACATGTGTGGTGGTGTAGTGTGTGTTGGTATGAGTGTGTGTAAGGCGTGCGGATACGACAAGGAAGAGGAAGGAAAAATCGCCCGTGGTCCGTAGTGCGTTTGTTAGGGTACTGCTTCGGCATACGCCTGGTGTTGATCTGAGAAACCACGGAAAACTACCGATCAGAGCAGGCGTTCGCTAGAATTCTCCTCCAGACAGTGACTGAATTCGACCTAGCTGATAAGCTAGTGTCGAAATTCTTGCCACCGTCGGGACTGGAACCTAGGATCTTCCGGTCAGAGGGATTGCGGTGACGTCAATCGATGCCCCGAGTCCCCTCTGCCGGCGCGGGGGTGTGGGAGTGGAGCGCGGGGCGAGGGGGGTTGGAGGAGATCGGCGTGTTGGGCTGGTGTGCGGCGGTCGGGATGGCAGAAGTTTGGGGCGGTGGAGAAGGGAGAGCCGAGATGAGGTGAGGGACGAGGTAGAGTCGCAGGACGGGAATGGGGCAAGTTGCGTGGCGGAACCGGGGGGAGGGGGCGATGGACAATGCCTCGGGACAGGGGGTGAAGGTCGGTGTCGAGAGTCGGAGTATGGGGGGGGGCGGGAGGGGATGCCAGGCAGTGGCACTGAGAGGGGGGCATGTTTGCCCGGCCTTATCGCGTCGCGGCTGAGGGCAGCCTGCTCCCGGCCGCCTGTCGCGCGCTGACGCCCTTCTCTGCCCCCTGCCCTATCGCAGTCGCCCCACGGCGACGCTCCGCGGCCGAGGGCGCCGTCCTTCGCTTCTTCGCCTGTGCCGCTTCGCAAACACGCTCGCCGCCGCGCCGCCAGCTTTTAATTAAGCGAAGTGTCCCGCCCAAATTTAACTGACAGTTGTCGCTTGCTTTAATTGTGAGAAGAGCTCTGGCGAAACTTGTAAAGACAATATGAGTTCACCGCCTAAGGACAACGCGAGTTTTTAATGAGAGACTTGCCTCTACGTTAATTTCTTGCCTTATTTGCCTCATTCTTTTGAAGACGTCGATGTTTGAATTGGTGTATTCATACGAACTTCATAATTTGAAAATGTTAATTAAAATATTTTTTACTTAACTCGAATTATTCCTTGTTCTCACTTTCTATGGAGAGTTTAAAAGTCCTTTGAATTAATTTCATTCATAAATAGTGTTAGACAATTATTTGTGATATATATACGAATCTCCTTTCCGAAAGTTATATTACTCAAGTATTGATGCCTGATTATCATACTATATTGAATGAAAAACGTGTTTTGGGGATTACTGTTTTTACGTCGTGTTCCACTGTATTGTATTGCGAACAACGAACTGTCACTTGACAAAGTTAAGCCATTCGATTTCACCCTTCCATCCTTTAAAATAGACTGTTTCATTGCAATAGAATCATCCCAGTACTACTGACAACATTTGCGATGACTGTAGTGAACCCCTCAATGGCCTCTTTCAACACAATGTGGAGTGGAGACTCCAATTATCTGAAGCGGATGTTTGAGATGCATCCCATCATCCTCTCCATGTATAAGTATTTTCCTTCAATAACCAGAGAATCTTTCATTCTGTAGCCAACAATTACAATTAATGCTCTTATCTGATGAGGGTCACATGACAGCGGCAACAGTTATTGTAAAGCCAACTTATAAGATGAAAAATGTTTCATTACAAATTACAGAGCAAGGAAGAAGAAAGGGCAAAAAATTACACCTCAGATTATAATCCTAAATATTCATCAGAATGTCCTACTTACGAGTGGAAGTTACGAATTCCTTTTTCTACACTCTTTAGCGATACGAATTTTATTGCGACGGAAATCATCACCAATTTATAGTCTATTTTCCATACGCATTCACTATATTTAAGCTGGAACTCTAGGAGACATTTTTGGATTAAAATAAAATTAAATCACAGTAACTTTTTCATTTCCTTCCTAAACTGTTTAATATGGAGGAAAAGTATTGGAATCACCTGAATAATTCCATCTAGAATTTTCGGTATCTACTAAAATCCATGGTTAAGGTTTTCAGTTATAACTAGTGGGTGGATTTTAATGAAATGTTATTTTTTTCTTTTCAATTTAGAACAATGCCGATTAGTACAGAAATTAATTTTATGTTATGACAAAAGGAAATGACCCATTTTTATGTCTTTTTTCGTCGATTTAGTCTAATAAGTCATTTTTTACCCTTTTCTGTATTTTTAATGCATTTTCCGCTAATTTAATGGATTTTAATGCTTCAAATAATATTAACGAGAAGTATCAAATGTTCTCCACATATTTTTTGAGTAGCCTATTCGATTTCTTCGTTCAGAAATTGTAATGTCAGCCGTTGTGTGTAATTTAAGATTCTTTTGATGTCTATGAGCACCTTTGTCGGTTCGGCAGATTTCGGTATAACTAAAGACAGAGATTTGCTGGAAAAGAATAGCCCAAACCAAAAGTTTGCCAGCTGAGTGCACTTGAACGAATAGAAGCAGCCTCGATGGATGGATGAATGTGTCATGCATAACTGTCAGATTAGAAGCTTTTGAGATAAAACTGGGTAAATATGCCAGGCGTTATCTCTAGTTATTTCATTCCGGAGATCATTATTTTTTTTAAATTTTGGGGCTATTTTACACGAATCCCTTTAACATTTTCAATTTTTTCTGGAAAATAGCTGAAATGTTTTTCTTTACATTTTTTGAATGAATGGAAGAAAGTGCGTTTACATTTAATATTATTGTTTCGATTTTCATTAAAACCTCTCGCATTTGAATACTGAAAAATTCTTTATTTTCAAAACATTTTTAGAAAGAAATTTGAGTTTTCTAAGAAACCAAATATTTTTGTGATTTTTGCTTTAAATGACAGGTAGCGGACCCTAAATATATTATCACTTGCTTTTATTAAGAAGTTTTTATAGATTAAGCACTAGATTTTAAAAATCTGTAAAATTAATATAGAATGAACGAGATCTACAGTCATTTGTTTATTATGTCATTTTGTTACGTAAAGAACTTCAAGAAGATCTTGTTCTACCGCTAGCGAGCGTATGTGTGAGAGGTTGTAGTTAGCGAAGTGCGGATAGCAGATTTAAAAAATATTGAGTGCTTTTAATTGCATAGATTAGTAAGTGTCCAGCAGAGTGGCAATGTCCATCAATCGTTTGAAACATGAACATCTTTACAAAGAAACAGTGGGACAGTCTTATAGTTATATGATACATTAGTTCATTTTCTTTAAAAACAAAGGACAATAGCACGAATTACTGCTGCAGTCCATTACAAAATATTCCTTCAGATCTTGGTAAATATAAAACATTTCAATTACAGAAACATGTATAAATCTGTGTTCACAGTGAATAGTGATTGTATTGTTTCAGAATTTGCAAATCTCCCTTAATGGAAGTATCCATCAATCTGTTAAAACTGTCATTATGTTAATAAATTGCAAAAAATAATAATAATAGATACTGATTTAAATATGAAAATCTACTACGAATTGGGTGTAAATATGTATCCTACAAATATCTCGTTCTTGACGTGCATCCTTGCAGGTCGAAATTTTAAGATATGTCCCAATTTTTCGAGACATTTTAACTATTGTGACTTGATGTTTTCTGCATAATTGCTTTTAAAAGTAGATCATTAAATGAGGCATGCACTCCTTCTAAAATCTTAAAATCTGTAAAATATGTTCCTTGTAAAATATGTGTTTAATGGTTTAATCGTAGTAGTTTATGCAATTAGTTTATAATGTTAAGCTTTATTGTATGAGTACGTTTTAAAAACGAGCGACGTTAGATGCGAGTATTCAAATTTGCACGAATGCAATAAAACAACATTATAAACGAGTCGCAAACGCCATTTTTTTGTATAACAGCATTATACTTGGTAAATTAACAAGAGAATCAAACTTAAAAATGTGATTTGAATACTTGAATTAAAGAAAAAGAAAGTAAGGCAGTGGATACGCTGGCCGAGATTGCTAAGGCAGTCGTGTCGTAGCGATCTCGGACCGAAGAGTCGCGGGTTTGAGTCCCGCCTCGGGCATCGTATTTGTGTTCATCTTTTCACCCCTTGTCAATACCATATCGTTTCATTTTCACAGTTACCATAACGTTAACTCCAATAGTGATCCCTAATGACCTAGATGTTGATGCGACCTTAAATAACAAAAAAAAGTAAGGCAGACTAAAAATAGTGTGATACACGTGCTAAAAGTGATTTTATTTTGCTCGTAAAAGTATTTATGTTTTTTTCAGACTAACGGCCTCGTGTCCCAACCTTTCCTACAAGGAAAATAAAATGTCTCTTTTACTACCCGTATCATAAATAACTACTTTTATTAACACCTCTGTTTACGATAAGTGAAATTCTGTTGTTCGTGTGATTCGTGTTAAAAGGTAGCTCTCCTCTCCGAAGGTTTTAAGAAGCTGCTCGTGTATACAAATTCATTAGGGAGGTCAATATAATTCTGATTTGTTTGTCTGCGAGTTCGATCGCGGAGAGCCGTCCCACCTAGCGACCGCCTCGCAACGCCGCCCCTCCTCGCCCCGCCCCGCCCCCTCCCCCGCCCCGCGCCGCGCTTCCCCGCGCCACCCCGCGCCACCCCGCGCCGCCCCGCTCCGCCCTGCTCCCTCAGCCCCGCCCGCTCCGCCCCGCCCCGCCCCGCCGCCGCGCGGGGGCCGGCGGCGCCGCCCTTATTGTCTCATCAGGCGACAGCAGCTGCCGGCGCCGGCTGGTCGTTTGAAGCCTCTGCGGGGGAGCGATTGAGAAACGCCTGGCCCTGACGCCATCGCCCGCCCATGCAACAACAACACAAGGAAACAAGCAGGCGCAAACGCTTGCTTCCGTCAGCACTGTCTCTCTGTCTCATATATATATATATATATATATATATATATATATATATATATATATATATATATATATATATGCCTCTAGTTATGTCTCTTGTCTCTGTTATAGGTCTCTATCGTCTTATGTAGGTCTCTATGTCAGAGTCTCTATATCAGAGGTCTCTATGTCAGAGGTCTCTATGTCAGAGGTCTCTATGTCAGAGGTCTCTATGTCAGAGGTCTCTATGTCAGAGGTCTCTATGTCAGAGGTCTCTATGTCAGAGGTCTCTATGTCAGAGGTCTCTATGTCAGAGGTCTCTATGTCAGAGGTCTCTATGTCAGAGGTCTCTATGTCAGAGGTCTCTATGTCAGAGGTCTCTATGTCAAGGTCTCATGTCAGAGGTCTCTATGTCAGAGGTCTTTATGTCAGGTCTCCATATCTTAGATCTCTTTGCCATAGGTCTCTGGCGTAGGTCTAGGACAAAGGTCACCGCCATAGGTCTCTGTGTCATAGGTATTTGTGTCATAGGTCCCTGTGCCATAAGTCTCTGTTATATACCTGTGTCATGAGTCTCCACGTCTGTAGATCTATCATTTCATTGGAATGATCACTTGACTTTTTGTGATACGAAAAGGGGAAATTTATATCGAGGATTTATTGATATATCATGTGACACTAACCATTCTGTAAGGTATTGTAAGAAAAACAATAAAAAGCGACATCCACATACTGATGTGTTCGGCCTGTATAATTGAAAGTGGTGAAGATTAAATAACCTTAATTGTTAATTGTAAGTCGCATTTTCAATTAACATCACAATAAGTTCTAAGCATAAAAATCTCGTAGCAGAGCGTTGAACAATCGAAAATAAACTTGTAGTAGTATAACACCGCATACTTTCTCGCGTTATTTCTAAGTGTCAAGCTATATTATACTACTACATAAACCTTTTGAAAATGTTTTTGAGAATGCATGTAAAGTAGCATCAAAATCAAAATATCTGTTTGAAACTCCCAAAGCTTCCAGTTCGTTCAGATCGTTAGAGAAATTTAAACTTTGGAGAAAATCGGCTGAACGGTTTAGAGGTTAGCATTGGACACAGATAGAGCCGTTTTGCTGTCAATGTTTTTTTCGGAATCAAGGACACACTAATAGATTCTAGTTATACCACGTCATAGTTCAAATAATTTTCTATATATAGCAAGAGGTTTTATCCACTTTTTCGTTGCCAGGGCCCGGTAATAAGAGTTCGTCTACCGAAAATTCGCCATTTTCCGGCACACGATTCTTCTTTCGAAATAAATCTTCACTTTCTCTTCTTTCGAAATAAATGTGAGAAAATAAAAATGAAACTGGTAAGAATAGAAAACGTAGAAAAGGAACCTAAAAGCGAATTCTTTACAAGAGCAAGAGGAGTAGCACGCGATATTGTGGAGTTAGGTTCGAAGGCGGAAGAAGACGGATTAGCTAGTTTTATTATAGACTAGCGTACCTATGCGAGAACTCACGCATGTTAACCCCCCCTTTTTCCCTATTTTTCCTTTTCCGTATTAAACTTGTAAAGTATATTTTTCTTCTAGACCCTCTTATCCTCCGTTACCTGTTCTATATGTCTCCTTGTAATTGATAACAATACAACACACCCTTGTCAATACAAACTATTCTTATTTCAATTTATTACCGAACAGAGAGGTACACTCGTGTAATTCAAACGCGTAGGATTTCACATACAGTTGCAGATTCTACAAGCTCTAAACAGGTGGGATAGAATCGAGAAGCGTCGAACCAGCAAAAATGTCATAGAATGTTCAAGATATATCATCCTGTAGATTACTGTATTTGGAACGTTTCTTTGAGGCACTTGACCTCAAAATGTTAATTTGTAAGGCCCGAAAACGCTTCGTTTTGGAGTTATTCAACTATATAGATTTAAGAATACGGCCGAGTGATGCGGGTTGCATTTTATATGAATCTTTAGGTTTGTTTGTTTTTTTCAACAACTTTTTCACATTTTTGAAGTCAAAATTGCAATTAGTCACGTCTCCGTGAAATTCTCTTTCTTTAGAGACCTCATTATGAAGACTGGTTGAGTGTGAGTGTCCGAAAAGGGGTGTATACTACTGAAATAATATAGGAGACGATGGCGTACCTAGAAATGATAGGAATTCCAAAAAAAAAAAAAATTGAATAATAAATCGGATATGGCAATCAGTTCAAAAAAAGAACATGCGATAATGGCTATGATGGCGAAGTTGCTGTTAAACAAAAAAATTTTTTTGGAACTAAATTCAAGATGTTCGGCATGTATGACATGAAGAAATGATTTATGAAGAAACAAGAAAACGGTCTAGATGTAAACTTATACTTCTTAATTTGGAAGAAAGATAACTTCGAATTTCGTTGGAGATGTTGGATATAACAACTTAGGATTTAATGAAGTTGTCAAAATGAATATGAAAAGGGTGCAACATGTACCGAACCTGGACTCAAATTTACTATCAATGTCAAGAATAGCAATAAAATGAATTAAAAAATATTGTATTAGATGAGAATAAGATAACCAGACGTATTAGCCTGGTCAGTCCCTTATTTAGTCTCTGTCCCGTATTTTTTTCACTGGAAAACGGGACGCTAAAACGTCCTTTTTGTAACAATGACTTGTCAGCATAAAATGTCAACAATATTAAATTTATCATAATATATTCCGTTTGCTTCGCATTTGTTTATAAAAAATAAGTGCGACAAGGTATTGTGCCACGTAATAAGGGTGTTTAGAAATCTAGGTTGGTTTCTAGGAAGTGAAAATGCAGCTTTGGCGTCATTTCAACCAGGGGCGTTTATTCCATGGAAGCAAGGGAAACATTGCTTCCATTATCATTTCCAAGGATCTCTTACATTTTAATACTCCTTGGTTAGTAATTTCGAATAATTTACTTGTAATCCAAGTCAAAACAGTTTAAATTGGCCGCGTCCAATCTTATCTTTACAAAATGAGCACGTAATTATTATTGTCACCAATAGATAGAGTAGAGTTTGCCTGTAAAGCTCTTTGGAAGCACGGGCTGACTGCATGCAGCGTCTCATAGGGAATGCAGTGATCAGCAGATATGCTGGCGCGTGTGGTGGGCGCGCGGGCTCGTTCAGTTAAGCTCGCCTTTGGAGCCATCGGCCAGTTGCATTCGGCGTAACTCACTGCCCGCGTGTGGTGGGCTCCGCATGTGCTTATCTGTTCAGTGCTTAAAGTATCCATTTGTCGTCTTCTCCATGTGAAAAATTAAAAATCTTCTATATGAAACGTAATTACATCTGTAAATGTTCAACAAACATTTGCTTAATTTTTTTGTTTCTAATATTCCTTTCTAAGGGATTATTTGGTTAGCGTGAAGTGAATGCTACTACATTGTATACATCTATAGGAATTTATTTATTTAATCTTAAGTTTTAAACGGAAATAACCTTAAAGAGCTTTTCAATTTCTCTTTTGCCCATTTTATCTTTGTAACAAAAACTAAAATGTCTCGTTTTTATGATTTCAAAACACGGTCACCTTGTCCCAGGTGTATGATGTAGAAAAAACCGTTTTCATAGGGAAAGGGTATCACGACGGAGATCATTTTATCTTTTAAATGAACTGAAATGAAAGAAACGAAAAAAAATATAATGAGTGAAAATTGTCAAGATGAAAGTGAACAAAAAGAAACGTTGTACATTGTCGAAACGTTTTACACCCCCAGGAAAATGTTAATAGTCTATTTAACAGATTATGTCAGGCAAATCATAATTTTGTTGGAAAGATATATCGGAAATGGTAAGAGAACTACAATACTCCAGGATTGAACGTATACTATATAATAGCATTTAGTAATGGCAATTTTCGAGGTTGCCTTTAAAAAGTAGATGGAAAAATTACTTCAAACATTGAAGAGCAATTACATGTTGACCTTTGGTGTAAATGCCAAAATTACAAGGGTAAGCAAATCTTTAATGATGATGGCTCATTAATATAGACGGAAATATTTTGTAGAATTTATAAAGAAAAAAGTGACTGTTTTAGTAAATCCATTGAATTTATAACCAGGAAAGGAAACACAAGAAACAGAAGGAACAGAAAGGAAATAATCACAAGATCAATTATGTGAGATATGACAAAAGTGGGGAGCTTGTTAATACTACCTTGTCAAATGCATAAATGAAATTAAAGGAAGTACCGTGACGTGTAGGCAAATGCACTGAGCTTCGATCTGTAAAGTGATCCCCATCCGATGCCTTAGTCGGCGCTATAGTGCATCGATTATTTAAACAATATTATAATTTCATTCAGTCAGTGCATATAAATTCACTGTCTTCAGTGTTACCACCCCCAGGCGATCAAAACTTTACACAATGCCACAACTTATCGGCGAGGCCATCTGTATCTGCAATGGCCTCGCGGATTGCTCAACAAAAGAAAGCATGGATTCATCCAAACCATCCAAATATTCTTTTTCATAGATGTGAGTTCTCATCAGTTTTATTCACATCAACCTCAACTACAAATGTTCTCGTTAACGTATGAAATATCAGAAGAAAGCGGGATAACAACACAAGGCAAGGAAGCAATAATGCAAAGTGTAGTGTCCGCTAGTCTACCACTCGTGATACGAGTTCTCTTTAACAATTAATGCATAAAATCTAGAAACAAATTCTAATGAACACAGAAATGGACAAACTTCAAAGATATTACTCGATAATAACGAAACTTCGTCTATCCCTGTCAAAATAGGCAATAAACACATACACTCGATGGCAGTGTAAAATCGATCCGACAGATTATAATATCTCAAAGAAAAAGATTCACCAATTAACGCTCCCCCAATAATTGCATACGATGTGACTGACATGTCAGATTGTACCGTACTACTGAAATCAGTGCTAAATGACCAATTTTTAACCGAACTTCAATGTAATAAAGTTAAATTCCAAACTCATTCAAGTGAATATTACAGACTGCTAAAACCCATTAAGGAAAAGGGAAAACAATAGCACACTTACATCTTCCATTACTTTTTCCATACAGTAGTATAATAATAGTGGTCGCTTATGACCTAGATGTTATATAAAGCGACCTCAAATAAATAAATTAAAAAAATATCACACTTACTCAGATCATATATCTAAAAAACTGTCATTAGTTATAAAATATATTTATCAATCAATAAATGAAAGTGATATTCTCAATGTCCAAGAGTATCCCTTAGCTCAAGTGACGATGTGCCACAACAAAGGAGGATTGCCGATTTGTGTTGTCACATCTAATTGAAGAAAACAACTGGAGAGACATTTATAAACGAAAATGACATTGCCATGCATTCGTGCGAGTTGAAGACCAAAGACGTTGGCTCGACCCCATCCAATGCGCGCGTGTCGTGGTTATTATCATACAAAGAACTACTGCACATTCAACATTGTATGTGCCATCTCTACAGGAAATCATTATACCAAAGATTATAAGAGGCGAGTAATTTCATACTAAAATGTGCCATTTGTAATGCAGATGGTCAGAGCTAATGCACGGTCGAATGTTGGTCACTAAAGGCATGGAATACAAATCAGCCATTTCGGAAAATGAACCTAATCATCAACTAATAAAAAACCTAACCTGAACGAACAATTTTTTTCTCTTCCAGCCATTTCTGAAATCTACTTCAGACAAAATACCTCATATCCACATCCACCTCCATATTCATTCCGCATACCAATTCAACCAAAATAATAATAATAATAATAATAACAATAATAACAACAACAACAACGTCAAAAACAACTTCAATTATTCGACTTAAATTACATTTCATAAATCATTTCATCTAGTCCCTCATGCCGTCAATCATCAATTTCATAAAAAATCCGTAATCTCATTTTTTAGTAATAGTTACAATAGTGTGCAGCGTATAAGTACTATATATCAGATCGTTCCAACAATATTCCAGCTGATAGAGTGGTGATCCTAAACAAAAATATCATTGTTAATTGCAAGCTTCTTGCTCTTCACTCTAGGAGTGGAAACAATATCGGTGAAAGTTTTTATCGTGAGTGGTGACTTAATCTCAGCATACAAAGCACCTAACAAATCACTTGCTTGACCATATTCTTGCACGCTTTTTTCTTCAAATACTTCCTTTACTAGTTGAAAGTGGCGCCGCTGACGCTGTAAACTATTTTGGAAGTTTTTTCATGTGTTGAAAATTTCTTTCATGCTTCATTTCTTTCAAGACTAGCTTTGTCCAAATATGTTCCTACAGTATCTTGCATTGGACTTAACAATGAATCGTAGTAGCTATTAATGATATACTCCCTTTCAAAAATTCCCGACATCCAATGGCCTTGTATAGTACCTCCTCATGGGATGTAAATAGGTAATATTGCAATTTCAAAATTATAATAGCCGAAAAAATGCAAGTATGAAGGATGCAAATAGTTAGAATTTAAGTCAGCTATATTTTTACTATCTCGTATACATACGTATATACGGAGTAATAGACGTACTATAGAGAAAGTTATGTAATGCTGGCAAAACAACGGTGGATTTTCTCCAGAAAAAATCATTGCCAGACCCTGATAACGAAAAAGTGGATAAATCCAGTTTCTAAATTAAGAAAACAAATCCTCTAACTCGTAGAGGAGCCAGAATCCCTGTTTTGCGGGACCTTCATATCGAAAAGACAATTGAAGGCAAAATCGGACCTATGCAACTATAACCTAAATCAAAGCCAAAATCGGACCTATGCAAAAATAAGAACACTTCACACTATTCTTTCAAGAAATTTAAAGAAAATATTTGGAACCATTAAAAAAATGAAATTAACCCTTCTGGCTTAATGTATGGTTTTCCCAAAGATTTATGAATGTTTTTCAAAATCGCAAAGCTTCGAATCGGGCCAGATCGACCGGGGAATATTCATTTTGGAAAAACTCCATCATATGTTTTAGGCGCTAGTGGTGTTCACAGACGGAAGAACGCTCGGACGCCCGGACAGACGGAAGGATGGAGGGACGGACGAACGTTTTGAGAAAAAAAACAGTTATTGGTATCAAGAGCCCACAATTTCTGGAATCTGACTTGATAACGTGTTAGAGAGTGTAATGTACTACATATTACAACAGGATTTATCTACTTTTTCGTATCAGGGCCCCACAATATAGGTTTTTGTGCCGAAAAATTGCCGTTTTGTTGCTGCATTATATCACTTTCCCTATACTATGTATATTACTCTGTATATACGTACTATACGAAAAAGTAAAATCGACTAATCCACTTTTATTCTGACGATTGCAAAAATCAACTCTTCTGAAAATTCTCCGAGCCTTATAGACAATTCATGCTCCAAACCTTCCTTGACTACCCGAAGATATCAAAGTATTCATAACAAGAAAGAACAAAATATGATGCTTTTGGATCAAATCTAGATTACTTCATCTAAAATCTGAGTACAAATACTTAATATCACTCATCCGTAATACTCTAGCTTCATTACACCTCGAGGAACACAATATGTCGCCGTCCTAAATCCCCATGACAGATTGTTATGGAAAGTTGCACGTAGGTTACTAGAAAACAAATCCAGTTTTGAAATATGGCCACCAAACGTCTCAAACCGAAAATGATAAGGCCGAAATGTTTGCCGACTACTTCGCTTCAACCTTTCAAATACCTAACATTTCGGAAGAATTTCATAATGAAGTGAATAAAGTTAATAACACCCTTAGTTTTGACACACCCAGACGGATCCATTTCAGGCCTCCCCGTCCCTATGAAGTGTATCGAACCATCAAAAATGTACTGTCAAGAAGATCGCCTGATCACAACTGCGTCAACTCTATTGTATTGAAAAATATCCCCAGAGGTGGTCTAGCATTTCTAACCAATAAACATAATTCGGGGCTAAGCAGAGGTTATTTACCTAGTTCTTAGAAAATTTCCGTGATAATTTCTATTCATAAACTCCACAAAAAGCGTCAATCCTACTAACTACAGACCCAATCAGTTTATTCCCATTGAAACAATTATCCCATCCAAGGTATAACAAAGCACTGGAAAAAATACTATTAAAGAGATTTCGAATTCCATTCCAAAATAATCTTATTCCTCCCAATATGGCTTTTCTCGAAATAACACTACAAGTCACCAATTATTAGGTCTAACTGAAATATTTGAAGTAGATCGTCACTTTCTAGTAGCCTTCCTTCATGTCGCCCAAGCGTTTGATCATCTGTTCTCTTTAATATTTACATCTTAGACATTCCATTGCATCCAAAAACGAGTGGTGCTAAAACAGCACGCACTTCCCCCTCGTATTTTCACGCAAAATTACGTAAAAGGTTCTTTTGAGTAAAAGATCATGTAAAATTTTCAAAAAATTGTTCATGATCTTATTTCAAAATCTATCTTTAAGTAACATATTTCATTAAGGAAAACAATCTATACCTTCATAATTGTAGTTGAAAATTTTTTGAACATTTGCTATTTTCGAAAAATGTGTGTTGGCACATAGGCGGCCAAAATAAATTCAAATTTCGCACCGTACTTCAAATTCTATCATTTATAACAATCCTTTGCGCTAATTAGCAGCAAAGGATATGCATTTTAAACGTCCCGCATTGGACATATAATACTTTTTCTCTAAAAAGCGCGAGCTGTCTTCCAGAAAGGCAAAGACATCTTTCGGATGAAACTCTTCGAAAGGACAAACCTATTGAAAAGTTGAACTGCTTTCATAGACGCTCGCGGGATCGCGCCAGATACTGGGGGCACGCACTGTTGACACATTTCCAGGAATCAAATGCATTTCTTGATATGACGCCACCGGAATCGTTGGCGTGATTGTTGGAGAATTTTTCAGTTGAGAATTTTCACAAAAGATCGCCTCGTTATTTAAAAGGTGTAGTAGTAATTCACATTCTAACTGCATTGAAAAAATTGCTTATTTGACTGTTGGTAGCGGGGGCTACTTACAGCCGTTGTACATTCTGTGCAAAGAGGTGTTTGGCGCGGAAACCTTGCTGAAATTGTATTATGTTCGAATTACGACAGAAAACAATCATCTGTTCGCCTAAGACAATTTAACATTGACAACTTCTTCAATACTCTATAATTTACGATGGGATAAATTAATAGTTCTTAAATAATTGTCTTTCAGAATTTTCTTTTGTGGCAAGCAAGGAAACTATGCCCACGCTTTGTAGGCAACCCGATTCGTTCGTCTGTGTCTCTCCCAAATACTCCTATAAGCTATTTTACTGCCTCAACAATCAGGATTTTCAACGAACATGAGACCTGCAGACTTACGTAGGCATTGCAAAACAGATAGATGGATCCTGTACACTCTCAAAAAATTAATAAAAAAGGAAGAAACCGCTTGCTTTTTTGGAAAATATCCCAGGGGCTTCATGTAAAGTACATCCCAAAATTAATACATCGTATTCACATTGAAGGGGACGCGAAATCAGCAATATCGATTAAGGAATATCAATTTTATAGAAAATCGGCTGAATGGTTTAACCGTTAGCAATGTTACACAGACGGACGGAGAGACGGACGGAGAGACAGATAGACGGACAGATAGATGGATAGACGGACGGACAGACGACGGACAAGACAGACAGATGGCGGAGGACTGACAGACGGACGTACAGACAAACGAACGGACAGACAGACGGACGGTCGGACAGACGGACAGACGGACGGACGGACGGACAGACGAACGGACAGACAGACGAACGAACAAACAGACGAACGGACAGACAGACGAACGGACATACAGACGAACGGACAGACACGACGAACGGACGGACGGTAGACGGATAGACAGACGGAGAACAATGGCGGACGACGATGACGGAAAGACAGATGACGGACAGACAGAAGACGGAAGACAGATGACGACGATAGCGACGACAGATGAGACGACGACGACGGACAAGACAGACGGACGAGACGACGGACAGACGACAACGAGACGACAGACGAGACAGACGACGACGAGCGACGAAGACACGACGACGACGCAGACGGACGGACAGACGGACGAGACAGACGGACGGACAGACAGACGACAGACGGAACGGACAGACGACGACGACGGACGACAGACGAACGGACAGACAGACGAACAGAAGGCGAGACAACGACAGACGAACGAGACGACGGACAGATAGACGGACGACAGACGACGAGACAGATAGCGACGACGAAGAGCGAGACGAGACAGAAGACAGACGACAGACGACGACAGACGAGACGGACAGACAGACGGACGACGGAGACGACGACAGATAGACGGACAGACAGAGACGGACGAAGACGAGACAGACGACGAGACAGACGAGACGACGACGGACGACAGACGGACGACAGAAGACGGACGAGACGACAGACAGACGGACAGAGAGACAGACGAACGAACGGCAGACGCGAACGGACAGACGACAGACAGACGAACGACAGACGACGCGACAGACGGCAGACAGACGAGACGACAGACGGACGACAGACAGACGACGACAGACAGACGACGACAGACAGACGAGACGGACAGACAGACGGACAGACAGACGACAGACGGACGACAGACGGACAGACAGACGAGCAGACGAGACAGACAGACAGACGAAGACGGCAGACGAACAGACGACGAGACAGACGACGGACAGAGACGAGAGCAGGACAGACGAAGCGAGCAGGAGGACGAGCGACGGCGACGACGACGGACGAGACAGGACGGACAGACAGACGAGACAGACGGACGAGACAGACGGAGCAGACGACGACAGACGAGACGGACAGACGACGGACAGACGAGACGAACAGACGACGGACAGACGAACGGCAGACAGACGAGACGAGACGCAGACAGACGGACAGACAACGACGACGACAGACGGCAGACGAGACGAGACAGACGACGACAGACGGACGGACAGACGACGACGAACGAACGAGACGAACGAGACAGACGGACGGACAGACGAGACGAACAGACGAGACGGACAGACGAACGGACGACGACGGAGCAGACGCAGACGACGAGCAGACGACGGACAGACGACGGACAGACGGACAGACGGACGGACAGACAGACGAGACGACGGACAGACGGACGACAGACGAGACAGACGACGGCAGACAGACAGACGACAGAACAGACGGGCGGACGACGACGGAGGACGGACAGACGAACTTTTGCCGCATCGTTTTCGGTACAAGGAGCTTTAAATCATTGATTCTGGTTACACCACGTGTAGAATTTTACACCTAAAATCAGCAAGTGAATTTACCAGGGTCCTTTCATAAAAGTTCGGGCAGCATTTCATAACTTTCTCTTTACTCCGTAGCGTGATGGTAACACACTGCCAATTTTTGCTGTTGATACTGTCATCTTTGAGTCTGATCAGCATTTCAACACTGCAAGTAACCATTCACGGACATCTCATGACCTTTTATACATGGTGTAGAAAGTGGATAATAAAAATAAATCAGAATAAGTGGACATCCATATTTTTCTCTCTCCATTTCCCAGCCTTCCTACTCGCAGTACAATTCGACTAGTCAATAATACAACAATCGTCCCCGTCCATTATCTAGGCGTTCTAATCGACACCAGATTGACATAGAAAAACCACACTATCAACGTGAATGAAACCAATACACGCCTACGTATTCTTCGACAAGTAATTAACTGTCATTCCACTTCAAAACTCCATTCTACTCTCCTTATATTCTAATCATGTTTACGCTCGTGCAGGCTTGTGCGGCTATAATGCCGCTGCAAAACTAATCAACAAAATTCAAATATTCCGAAATAAGGTACAGTACTGGAAACATAAATTGATCGTGTCCATCTGCGGCTAAGTTCAGCTTTTGCACGGCTTGGCCAGCCCTTGTCATGACGAAACGTCGCAGGCGGAGCCTCACAAACCATCGTAGCCAATCTCAACGCAGGGGGGAGTGCCCTAACAAAATTACGACATACAAAATGGCGGGCGCCGCTAGTTCAGATGTGGAAGTATTTTCAAATAAATGATACATGGAAGTAATACTTGTTGAACATGAAAGTAAATTCATTAAAAAATTTTTATACACATTTAAATTCCAACATTCTTGTCCAAACACAATTTATGAACTTTATTAAATGACCAGTTTACTACATCAGTTTGCGATAAGAAAAACGATTATAATTGCATATTTTCAATTGTTCATATGTATATTACATTTGCAAAAATGCAAAATACTGTCTGTCTCGAATCGTTAGGACTTCTAGGAAACCATTTCAATTAAAGAAAGTAGAATTCAAAGACCAACTGTATATTTATCATTAAAGTAACAATTAAACTAGATATTAAACAATTAATTTGCATCTCTTGTCAAAATTGATATTTTGCTATCATCACATTCGGGACAATTTTGGGACACTCCCCGGCAGGAATAGCGCACATTTCGGAATTGTTTATAAAATTGTTAATTGTTGCAAAATTGTTAATTCGTTTTTTACCTGTAATGAATATATCAATAGAGGAATTCAATGATGCCTCATTTGTTAATAATTCAAAGAGTAATCATGTATATTTGACACCGGGCTTGAGCAATCCTCAACTCTAAGGCAAGCAACGCTTATCATTGGCTCTTCTAGTAATTCAAGTGGCCTATCCTCGGTAGATTTCCCCATTCTCCTAGCCTTAAAAGGCATAAGAAGCGGAGTCTGTAGCATGTGGCACCAATCCAATAACACTTCCCTCCCCTGGAGACTGCTTCGGTACTCCCTTTTGTGGAAACACGTTCTTGTCGTGTATTAAATTGTGAAAAATAATTTAAATTCAATATAATAAACGAATAAGAGTTTTGTTTATATTGTAATGCTACACACATTTAAATATAGAAATAAGACATGCCACTAAACAGTATACACATGTTTTAGGAAAACTAAAAATCTTTCTTATTATAACACTCATTTGTATACTTTTCACAGACAATATTGAGAAGTACACCATCAATATCATGATTTGTTCTGGTAATAATCGATCTTGTACATAATTGACATGTAATGATAGAAATTTCTAATGTCTGGTATGGGAAATTAAGTATGAGCTCAGTTAATTTTAATGAGAGAGCAATTTCGCGTGAAAATGTTTTTTTAATGCATATATTCCAAATCCATTACTTCCTTACATTAATTAACGTTGTTTCCATTTCCATTGATGGCAAGGACATAACATCCCTCACGCGCCTATGTTTTGAAATGACCCTTAGAGGGGTCACTTGCTCGAGTCGCCGTGTTATTGAAGTGAACTCTTGAAATGTTCTGTTCATACAGTAGTTCCCGAAACACGTAAATTCCAACAGGCCATCTCAAACTTATAGTAGTCACACCCTACTTTCAAACATTAGTAGATACCACGGACTTTGAGACCGCACGTAAAGTTCTAAACAAACTTCATTCTCGTTCATGAGCATGTGTTAATCTGTCCAACTTTTTTGTGTCGGAGGGGCTGTGATTCTTGGGAAGATAATAGTGCAGTGGACATGGTAACAACTCTCTGCACCTAAGCAAGTTCGTTTCCTAGTGTGGACAAAACTTTTGGGGATTGGAAACCTTTCTGCGGACTTCATGAATTATTATAATATTGCGATTACCAAATAGTGCGTCCTATTATCATTATAGTTTTAATTCAATTTTTTGTATTTCATTTTGTTTGCATTTTAATCAGTTTTCTGCTTCTTATATAATTTTGTTAATGTATTTTAGGAATGGGGTTTAACTGATGCCAATGTTATTCTTAATTTAAGCTAGATTGCGGTTTCCAAGTACTCGCGGTTGAAGTCACATCTTATTGCGATCGGTGAGCTGAAGAATACCTGCATTAAGAGTGGACTGACAGTATGCCAAGCTTCAGAAAAAAAATTTTAGAATCTGGAAGGGAAGATTGATGACTAAAATAAAAGATTGTAAAATGTCGCGATCGTAATAGTTGTGACTGTCAATCAAATAATATCCTAGCAGAATCTATAGCAAGGGCGGTCAGTTTTGCCCGCATCGGCATTCGTGTTCCTATTTATGCCTCGCGCGTTCTGCCACTCAAACTAGTCGCTGCAGCGAGCAACAAAATAAATTTGAGCGCGGAAACTTTCCTGGGAGGTTTCATGAGGTTTTTATTAAATAAAACATAATAACTGTTGTAAGAAGCGCTTATTTATTGGAAAATAGAAAAATTCGTAATGAGAATTTTCAGAGCAATAGAATTGTACAGAGTCCCACCAAGTATGGGACACCTCGTAACTTCTAAACGGTTCCCGATATCTAAATGCAGTTTTCCCTTAACAATGAGGAATCATGGGGGAAGTAATGTGCGGTAGAGATATAATTCGAAATATTTTTAGTTTTCAAGAAAATTAATTATCTTTGATTTTTTAAATGGAACCATATATTTTTTTCACTAGCGATAGATAATCATAAATAGAGGAATGCATTGATGTAACATACGTTAATGTTTTGATAGTATATTGAGTATAAAATTATACTTTCAGTAATGTGATTTCAAACTAAATGTAAGAGATTTCCTGTTAGCAACCGTTGCAATTGTCGCATTTCGGGAAGGTTGCCTTCGCGGCGCCGGCACTTTTGCGAGAACAGGGGAAAGGTCGCGAAGGCCACTTTCCCAAAAGCGACAGTGTCGACGGCTGCAAGAGGAAAATTTGCTCGTTTAATTTCAAATCTCAAGTCTAATAATATAAATATATAAAAACGGGTTTATATGGTTATATTATTATCGGTTTTTTACATCACTACCTATGCGTGAACTATTTTTTTATTTAATCGCAAAATATCAAAAAATATTAATACAGCCTTACTAATCCGTTTGAATTCATGTAATTCTGCAATTACAAAGTTAATTGTGAATGAACTTAAATTAATTAATTTAAATTAAATTTAAAAAATTAAAGATTTTTGAAATATTTTATTGAAGTTTCTCAAGAAAATGTTTCAGTCTATCAGAACGGAGATGGTGAGGTACGCTTTCTCTTATTGTAAATTGGGAGTCAGAAAATCAACGGACGCAGAATATTGCCTGGGAAGTGGAAAAAATGAATATTACGCAATACTGTCGCTTAATGTCATCATTCGATGACTTTCTTGCTATCGAAATATCAAAATATTTTAGAAGATAACATTATTATTCAGCTTCATTTGTTAGCATAAAGTACTCGATAAATGGATTAAGACGTACTTTTTTCTTGGGACTCATCAGGGCTTTAACTTATCACACGGTAAAGAAGTTGTTTTGCTCAATGAACGTAAGTTAAAATTAATAGTTTTTTTACGAACGTTATTCTGGTGTTTCCATCACCAAACAATTGTAATATCAAAAAACTAGACTATTACCATGCATACCGCCATTAGTTTTTATCAATCAAAATTTCGAAAAAACGTACCGCTAGCACTTCGGTTAGAACATTATAATATGTAATTTCGGTACATTGTCCATAATCGTTACACTATGCAAAATTGTATGGAGTGGATAGTTAACGTCAGAAAATAACACCAGTTACTCGTATTGATATACAGGACAGTTTGGTTAACTGGGCCAGATATGCTTTTTTTTTTTTTGCATTTGTTTATCTTAGTTTAGCCAAACTTATTATATAATAATATGAAGTTAATATAAGAAACAGTAATACAAATTATTAATTTTCAAGTTTCAGCAAATTTCGTGGAATTCAGAAACGTAGACGAAAAAATGATCCACTTAACTGCAGTATGGGATTAACTGCGGCTCTTGTGGTGAAGTGAATTATTAAGAGCATGTTGAACACAGTTATATGAGTATATTATAAATAGGAGACAGATTTTAATGAAATATCATTTTCACTTTCTTGCATGCCTACGTATATACGGAGTAATATAAAAAGAGTTTGAAATTCCTCCTTTACAGTAATGCTTAATAGCCATTTTCTTAAAACGCGGCTTCAAATTTTTCAATGAAAATTTCTATTTAGGACAAGGTTTTCTTCTTTAATATTCTGGAATGTTAATATTCTATATATGTTTCACTATTTGGAAATCGAAAAGAAGAGAAAAATGTCAAAAAATGTGTTTTGGGTGACGATAGATGACAGCTGGCGAGAGAATGTAGGAAGACCTTAAAGCCAGTCCACACAAGGGAAATCAGAAAAATTTGCTACAAGAGAGTCTGTGCCATTCGGTAGCACCTCTAGATACCTTTTTTCGTCTTTTTTAAAACATTTTTCGCATATTGCATTTATTTTAACATAATTTTAATGGTATTTAAAATAATTTTACGAAATGCAACAAATGTTCTTCACACAATTCCTGAGTAACCTAGTCCATTTCTTCGTTCACAAATTTTATTGTCAATCGTATGAAATCTAAGGTTCTTGTGACGCCTATCAACACCATTGTGGGTGCGGCGGATTTCACGAAAACTAAGGACAGAGATTTCCTGGTCCAGTTCAAACCAAAAATTTGCAAGTGAAGTTCACTTGAACGAAAGGCAGTAGACATGATTACATCAGTAAGTATTCAACAGCTTGAGTAGTTCATCTGACCTCTTTTGATCAATTTTTTATGTCATTTTAAGTTTGCTTTTTAAAACATTTTTAAAACAAATATTTGGAGTATTTTAATCATTCTTCGTAATGATTTAGGTTATCACAACTATCGTTGTGAGCAGCAGGTCACTAAAACTCCTCAATACAGGCTGAATTCGATTACCATTTAACAAAGTAGTATTGAATATTCATCACCGTCGCTCTACCACAGATGCTGCAGTAGCAATTATGGTTGTCACTGAACCATATTAGCCGGTGCTCTTGGGTGTAAGTTGCTGTTTTGTTGATCTTGCTGTCACTATAGTTCTCCTGAATTCTCAATTAAAAATATTAAAATTTTTATACAGAAAGGTTTTTGACGACTTAACTGAGCCACTGTCCACCTAATTTCAAAAGATTTGGCCCAGCTAACCGCATTAACATGAACTTCTAATAACTTTTAATACGTTATTATAACTAAACTTTAAGCATTATAGGCGGCGAAAACTACATATTTCATCAACGGTAAAAAGTTCTTGATTTGCTGAATATACAGTTCTTATTTTATTATATTGATTGATGTGTAAGTTTTAATTAAATGATCGAGAAAATTGCACTCACCTCCCATTTAAAAGCGAAATATCTCCTTAATCGGCTACCACATCCAGCGACATAACAGCTTTAAATGTGCCAGGGAGTCACCCTTTTAATACAAATTCAAATATTTTTTCACTTCAAGAACATTTTAACTTTCTCAACATCTGTTTTCTGCATTATTTTCTTTAGCCATGTTTTTTCTCTACAGTCACTAATACCATAGATGTCCTAGTGACTTAAAATAAATTAAAAAGAACATTTTAGGTGGGCTGACTGACTTAATCCCACATCACCATGCTCACTTTACAGGATGAATTTTTTAAATTTCCCTCTCTAAACTAGTTTATTTTTCTCAAATACATATGAGTATTCTTTCTCATATTCTCACGCGCAAATAACATTAGATTCAAATTTCCTCCACATATATTGGTGCCAGATCTTTAAACGTCTGGCGCATGTAATATTACATACATATATATATATATATATATATATATATATATATATATATATATATATATATATATATATTGTAATATTCCATGATTCCCCCCAAGAATAAGGCACAAGTCAAAGAATAAATAGAAAATGCATAACATTAACATGAACTGTAAAACAGATGAAGCGATGTCTAGCGATAGTTTTGAAAGTAAACGGAAAACGCGACAAATTCACAATTGGGACAAGATAGGGCAGTAGCGTTCATGTAGCGAAGTCGTTTGCAAGTTATTTGAAGAAATCGCATCACCGTTCGAAAGATATGAACATTTTTTATAGTATAAATTCCAGCTTGTAAACAGACATGATAGCCATTGTTGTGCTTTAAGGTTCAGTAAATCAAAAGGTGTTTGTGGCGAAAATTAAGAGAACGCGTGAAGCAATACAAACAAAACTTTAAGAACCAACAGAATAAATCATTTAGAAAATTATGGTAACAGTCGCAACGTTGGGAAACTTCGAGGGCTACGCCAGAACAGAAAATGTAATTAAATTAAATGATGTAATATTTTGTAGGAGAAGCAAGCAGCGATCGTGTGGTTAAAAGAAAAAGAGCTGACGATCGGAACAACAATGACGTGGAGAGCGCGGTCGAAGCAGCGAATACGGATCATGTTGAAACGCTCCGCAAAAATTTTATTTTAATAGAAAATTGCATTCAGTTTGTGAATAAGTGAAATATATCGTGTTTAGTAACTGTCGAGTTAATGGAAAGATAAAACGTGGAAGAGATATTTATATATTTCACGAAAACAGTGTTCGCGGAACACTGTCGCCATATTGTCGGTCGCAGTTAACAAAAACTAGTATAGTTCAAAAATTCAAAATTTAAGTAGTATATGACTTGGTGTAGAGATCGCAGAATTTTGAAAATGTGCACACAATTCACTTTTCCCCATAGCACGTCATACGCAGTTTTTAACTGTTTTTTTTTTGACGCAAATAAATAAATAAATAAATAGTAATTAGTGAGTAGTTTTAATCAGAGATATTCTTCATTTAAAGTAAATTTGTCGTTAACAAACGTGTGTGGAAATGGATGGATGCTGTGGGGAGATGAATTAATGGATGCTACGTGTATACTACGGAGGTGACATGGAACAATGGCGTTACGCGGATGGCCGATTTCTACGAAAGGAAAGTGCAATAACTTTGCGTAATTTAATAGTTCAGATAAATGGGAAGAAAGAACAGACTAGGTTTTAATGTACAAGACCAAGTTTTGCGGAAATAATAATAGGCTATATTCAGACAGAATAGGGGATGCGCATTCAAGTGTGAATGATTTGTTTTGTTTTTTTGTCGATTGTGTAAATAGTAAGTGTGAATGTGATTTATGTATTTCAGGTATTGTGTTTTGTTGTTTATTGTATTGCATTTGTGTATGTTTTTGTTGTTATGTCTCCAGCGGAGTGTGGAGAGAGTGAAAACCAGAAAAGAATAAATAATGCCGGACGTATTTGGTTCGACAGTAAGCCATATGATATGAATTCGTGATTTTGTATTAAACAGTGACCTACGCCCAAGTGTCCAAGTATCTCGTTAGGCTCCTGTACAGGCCAACCACAGCCTCACGCTCAATAGTTTTATAACATTGAAGGAGTAGCTAAATAACGGGCACAGTTTTAGATAAAGGAGGCAAAAGTTAGCAGGGCATAAATTTGTATAGATTTTATATAGAGTAGAGAGATTCAAGGTATAGTCGTTTTATTACGTATTGTCGCCGCAACGTAGTGCGGTTACATACAGATTTGGGATAAGTAGGCAAGACGTTCCATTACAATATATATAAATAATTGTGTTATAATTTCTACTTATTTATAATTATTATTATTCCAATAGTAATCTCAATATTATAAAATATGAAAGTAATAAATATTTGGTCGGTTTCTTGGTAGAGGGGACGAAGTCCCCAATTCTACGAAAATTGACCCATTGAATAACAAAAAATTAAACTAATGTTAAAACGATAATAATATAGAAGATGTAGCATTACAATAAATACTATGAAAATCGAAAACTGATTTTTGGAAGGTTTAGAAACCTGTAAATGCCTTTTATCCAAAACAACCAATTTTTGGACTTGATCACTTTTATCAATAATCCTGTATTAATTGTAATAATTGATTAATTGTGTTGTAATGACTTTCTTTAAATATACAATTTGTCCGATTTTTTATACACGATTCAAGCAGGAAGCTTTAAGTTAAATTTACTATGCGCACGAAAAATATGAAACAATTGAATATTTTTAATATTGAAAAATTAAAACTTTGTAATGTAAATAAGACTTATTATGTTTTAAAGTACACGTTGCAAAGGTTGCGATAGCTCAGTGGCATCGTTACAGTTTTCCCTGAAACGTTACTGACTGCAAGGCCCTAGAGTTCTAGTTCCGACGTTGGCGGATGATCGACTGTGGTTACATATGTAGGTCGAAAAACTTTGGAGTCGGTTTGAAGAAAAGTTTGAAAATGCTCCGCAGGGGCTTCAACTAAATTAACCCCAAAATTTAAAGAATTATTTTTAAAATTGCAGGGCCTCGATTCGGGCCAGGTCGTTAATGGAAAATTAATTTTGACAAAAATTCTAAGAATGGAAATTCTAAGAAATTCAGAGAAACTGACAGACAGACCAGAGGACACACAGACAGAGAGACGGACGTTTTGAAATAATAACACTCTCTTGGTAACTGAAGACCCCAAAAGGTGTATTTCCATTAAAATCTCGACATCGATTTACTGCAACATTACATACATACATCTCTAAATATTACTTTTGTTACTCCCAATGTTTACGAGAAAGTAAAAATAAATATATAAACAAATACACTTTCACACACCACAGAGTAGGTTACACGCAAAAAAGAACACCAATTGCAGAACCCGAATTCCTGTCCGTCAGAATGCAGTTGTAATGTTATTACATAAACAGGAGTCCCTCCAACTACGGACCACCCCCACAACTTCTAAACGGTTCAGGATAACGAAATGCAGGTTTTGCTGATCAATGCGGAATCATGGGGCAAGTAACAAGCCGTAGAGAAATTGTCTATTATATTTTTAATTTTCGAGAAATTTAATCATCTTCGATTTTTTAAATGGAACTATATATTTTTATCACCAGTAATGGATAAACCATGAAAAGAGGATTAAAATGATGTATCATATGCTAATATTTTGATAATTACTTGAGTATAAAATTAAGCTTTCTGACATGTGATTTTGAATTAAACGGGTAATCGTGTAGCAGCCCTTGCAACTCTCGCTTTTGGGGAAGGTGGCCATCATGGCGTCAAGACGGTTGCGTCTTGACTGAGAGGGTGGCAGTGGGGGATAAGAGGCATAACTACAGCAATTCCTGGTGATAGCACAGACATCACACTAAGAAATACCAATTTTAACAATCAGAATGGGAGATTCTTTCCATTTATTTATTTGAATTTTACTTGCCTTCTACTAAAATTTCAAAACATTGATCGTTCCAAAGAACGATATAAAAAAATAAGTGGCGTAAAGAAGATATTAATAATAATAAATATCATTTTCAAACTGAACAAGAACCCAACCACCGTCTCTTCGTTGGTAAATGTCATTTTTAATTGAAATGATCACTCGTCCACTTTGCAACCATACGACTGCTGTTCTTGAATGGAAAAGGAAACGGTACACTTCCGTCTTCTGCATTTTCAAGTTTGAGGCAGAACTTGGCGCTATGAAATGAGAAACTCTCTAATCAGTATGAGCAGTAGCGAATGCAGATATGCATTTTTGTTTAAGTTTGGTAAATTTACACTGATAGAACTGTCAAGAGTATTAAAGTTTTTTATTACTTTGTTCTTCTGGTAGTACGTGTTTAAATAGGAAGTTTAGTTACCGTGAATAATAAGAGAAAATGCCTACCTATCTATTATTTGATGAATTAATCAAGATATTACAATGAAAATCTTTAAGAATTCATTCGCTTCCCATATATTAAAATGATGGCGTGTTTCTGCACTGAGTTCCATTTTTGTAAATTTATAAATGACCTTTATTATTATTATTATTATTATTATTATTATTATTATTATTATTATTATCATCATCATCATCATCATCATCATAATTTTCGCTACAATGTTTTTTTATTTTGTTCTTTTCGATTATCGTTGATTTGGAATTTCAGAAGGAGAAAAGTTCAACTGAGATGAACAACTGGGAAAACATTTACATTCAGATCGTTAAAACTGATGTTTGTTGATATGTTTTCATGGCAAGATCATGAATTGCTGCAATTACACCTTCATCCTACACGGCCATCCCTCTCACACTACTCTCTTCACAAAACAGTATGAAAAATTTATAAACAATTTCCAAATTTTGCAATTCTAAAGTGGGAAGGGTTCTCTGATGTCCAAAAAAACTAAAACTGCGAATCAACAATTTTGCAACTATTAACAGTTTTATAATCAATTCCGAAATGTGCGCTATTCCTGCCGGGGAGTGTTTCAAAATTGCCCCGAATGTGATGATAACAAAATATTAATTTTGACATGAGATGCAAATTAATTGTTTTATATCTAGTTTAATTGTTATTTTAATGATAAAAATACGGTTTGTCTTTGAATTTTACTTTCTTTAATTGAAATGGTTCCCTAGAAGTCCTAACGATTCGAGACAGACAGTATTTTGCATTTTTGCAAATGTAATATACATATAAACAATTGAAAATATGCAAATATAATCGTTTTTCTTATCGCAAAACGATGTAGTAAACTGGTCATTTGATAAAGTTCATAAATTGTGTTTGGACAAGAATGTTGGAATTTAAATGTGTATAAGAACGTAATTGTTCTAAAATCAGTGTTATTTTATCTGATATCAATGTAATTTCTTCAAAAAGAATTGTGTTAACAGTGGTTAAGTGCTATGTGTTCACATATATTTCAATGAATTTACTTTCATGTTCATACAAGTATTTCTTCCATGTATCTTTTATTTGAAAATACTTCCACATCTGAGCTAGTGGCGCCCGCCATTTTGTACGTCGTAATTTTGTTAGAGCACTCCCCCCTGCGTTGAGATTGGCTACGATGGTTTGTGAGGCTCCGCCTGCGACGTTTCGTCATGACAAGGGCTGGCCAAGCCGTGCAAAAGCTGAACTTAGCCGCAGACGGCCGCGATCAATTTATGTTTCCAGTACTGTACTTAGAATTGGAATTAATGTCCCTTCGTACATAAGGGTGACAAATATTTACAAAAACCTAAGTATAGAACACGTCTTAACATATATCACCATTATTTTTCACGCATTCCAAAAATGTATCCACAGTTTCCGTCGCAAATCATGTCAATCTAGGTAAAGAGCATCCCATTGAACCTCGTGTACGACACAGACTTCCGTTCACATCTTCCCCCGTAATATGGCTGATATTTCTCGTAGATAATTAAATAAATTCACCTTACATCAATATTCAATATGCATTCTCTTTCTATAATAGACGCATTGCTTAAATCAAATATTTCAAAGGAAGTTGCCGTAGACATCCTCTTTGCATCACCTTCGACTGAAAATGCTCGCTTCTAACAACATACAAGCCATAAGGAGAGCAATGCAGTCGAGGGCATTGCTCTCCTCCGGATAGTCAGTTGGCAAACTATCTGGGCTGCCGGTAGGGTCATCCATGCATAGGTCTCGATGGAGGAGCCAGACGAAGGACTGTCTCACAACGACCCATTTGTCCCTTTCCACAAACATATTCCAAATCCTCTGAAATTCATATCCGATATCCTTCCCATCCTCCCGCCTGTGGTACTTACTGATAGGTGGTTCCCTTTCTAGTTCGTCATGGCTTTACTTTGTGACCCACTTCTTTCATCTTTCTAGTTTTCCGACCCCGACGCTATTAGGTTTCAAGGGCTAGGGAGTCATTCGTTTTCCCCCCTTCTCTTTCCTCTTGCATTATTTTTCTCTATCTTCTTACTTCTCTACTCTCAAATACTTTTTTCTTTTCTCTCTTCTTCACTCATCCCTATCATTAAATGCCACAAGAACATTGATATTGAAATTGGGTATACCTTCCAGGTTTTGGAAGGAAGCTATACAAACTGCAGTATATCCGCACAATGATACTCCTTCACATATGTCATGGTTTCTATATATACACACCCATAAAACCCTTTACTCCCTTCCCTTATAATTACAAATAAAATTACTTGTATTATATCTAATCCTTCTCTTGGTCTCAACAACTTGCCAAGTTGTTGAGTTACAACCCCACATACTATTCTTGCTATTAAGATCTTCAATTATGATTCTTGGGCTATTTACACTAATGGAATGGAATGTGGAACTAGTGGGATGTTTTGTTTGGCAGTTTGTATGCTGCTATTATATTTAACGTTCTGGAATTTAGGGTTATTTTAATTCCAACCGATTCGAGGTTCGCTGATAGTAGAGTCGAAATCTGTTCGTTTGAGTTCCTTGGAAATAAAAATGGGCACGCCACCGGAGGCTGAGACTTTTGTAATTCTATTATTTCTGTATGAAACGTAGTCTGATATGTTGAACTTTTCACCCGGAATCATGTCGGTTTCTGTTACACAAGCAATTTTTATACCATGTTGTTTTAAAAAGAATCTGAAGATATTTTCTGGACGCTTAAGGCCATTGGCATTCCAATTTAGAATCTTATTTTCTTTCTGAATAACCGCCATTTTTAATATGTAATGAAAACATTTCTTGAATCATGTTTTGAATTTGAGGAACTAAAGCAGACATTACTTGAGAAACGATTGATGAGATAATACTAAACCAGTCCGAAAAATGAGAGGTGCCTTGTCTCGGCGTAAAGGTTGGTGAAGGGCGTGTTTGGAGTGGAGGAAAGTAGTTAGTTGATAGAGGCACTGTTCTTGATGGTTTTGATTTTGGGGAGAAAGATTTAGTAGGAAATTCATTTTGCGAAGTGGCCTGGAAGAAGCTGTTAAGTGACTTTACGCATTCTTTATAAAACTGCAGCCTCTGTAATTGGCTGCATGAAATTCATGACAAGTTACACATTGAGGTTGCACATCTTTCACTGTTTTGCAATCGTGTAATGGTGGCTTCCGACACATTTCACGCATCTCAGAATGAACCCACTATTTGCCTGTGAGTGGCCATATCTCTGACAGCGTTTGCACATAATTACTTTCGAATGTATTCTCCTTTGCACTCTCATAAAACTATGGAAAAATATATTGAAACGCTCTCCGTTTCTGTCAATTATTTCTGCAACCAGTTTCCGAATTTATATCGTTTTTTGGGCGCCAGGAAAGGGTTGCGATTTTAAATTTCCCGCAAACACATCTAAAGGGAAATAATTATCCTACTGGCTCTGCCGGTTGGGTTCTTACGAAAATAATCGTCGCCGGTACTTACTTTCTTCCTACCAAACGATCATTCGATCCGCTCTCCACACGGAAGACGCGAGGAATCTGAAATTTGTTTCTGGAAAGAAATTAATAAACTATGGATTGCACAAGTTGCTAAAGATATGATAATCAGCTTTTCTTTTTCAGAACGAGAACGTTATAAGTTTATTCCTCAATTAATCCTTTTGACATGAAATGTCACCTTGGTCATGACCGATTGTAAATAGCGCTATTATTCTTACTATTTTAGATATATCCTGTAATGGGACAGTCGCCCATGTATGGCAGCGACGAATTAAAATTAATATGAAATTATATTTTCAAACGCCTGTTGAAGCGCGTAGCGGAGGCTCGCCTAAAGAGCGGCAGGAATAGGTACATTTTCCCGTTACTTGGCGTCGCCGACGCAGGCAACCGGAGCCCTCCTTTGTCTCGGAGTCTGGTGAAGGGGCGCGCACGTGACGTCGATGAGATTTCCAGCCTCCGCGCAGAGCGTTGGCGAATTCGGCGAAGTCGTGACGTGGAACAAATTCCGGCGAAGACGCTACTTCGAAACACCAGACTGCCAAGTCGGTGCCACCGCGATTGGCCGCTGCGTGTCGCGTGATGTCGCAGGCCAATGAGTGCGAACGTTGCGTGGACGCGGTCATGTGACCTCATGGAGCCGGAGAGCTCCGAAGACGAGAAGTGAAGGCCCTTCTGTTACGAGCAGCGGTAGCGAACAGACGTCTTCTGTATCGATCAGCGGTAGCGAACAGACGTCTTCTGTTACGAGCAGCGGTAGCGGACAGACGTCTTCTGTCCTGAGCAGCGTAGGCGAGCACATCGAGAGAATTGCCTCGGGCCAAGTTTATGGGCCACGCGTCGCATATCGCGAGCATTCAACTGATCCGCCGCTCAGCCACGGACGGGCGACGACCGAAGGGCAGGTGACGGCCGTGACCTGACCGAACCGCCGCTCGCAGCGCCGCCGCCGCCCCCCCGGGCCCCGCCCCGCCCCCCCCGCGCGGGCGCCCTTCCCCGCACCCCGCGCCGGGTTCCCCCGCTTCGGGTGGACGGCCCGAGGCGCCGCCAGAGCTGCCGGCATCGACCCCGATTTCCGGCTCTACCTGGACGAGAACCCGGCCGAGCCGCCGGGCGCCACCTCGCCAGCGCCGGGACAATGGCCCGCGCCCGCACTGGACTGTAGATGAGGCGAGTGAGGGGCGAATGACCGCCCGGTGTAAACTAGATGTAAGTTAGGTTAAGTTTCTTTTTGTTTTGGTTTGTATCTGGCCTCACCAGAAGGAGTTTTAACGGCTATTAAATTTAAGTTCATGAGACAGCAATCTTCTTATTCCAAGACGCATGCCAATGCCCACGCCACGCATGTTCCCGTTTAATCTTTCAGGGTTTTTTATGGGTGTAGCCGGGCAAGCTTTATCCATGTGCAGCGCCGGGAGAAGGTAAGTTGAGGTCACCCTGAGAGCACCCACGGGAGGGGGTGTTATAATCCAGATATCCATGCGCTCATGGACGATGAGGCTAGGAAGAATCCCCCGCTCCGACCAATCTCCTCTCTTGTATCTTGTTCTCGGTCCGCTGCCGGATCAATGTCCTCCTCAACTTATTGTGTTACTTACTACTCCCGGTGCCAGAATTATTCAAAATTATTCAAAATTAGAATTACGCACACAAAATATAAGTCCTCACTGCTCAATTATTTCCCGCAAAATTCCACCAAGTCCTGCATCTATCATTTACAATGACCTCTCAGTACGATGTGCACGGTACGCCGTCTAAAGCTCCTCTCAAATATTACGAAGTTCCACCCTCCATAACTTTCATACCTTCTTGTCTCTTGTTTCACAAAACAATCTCGAGTTTCCTTCTACGTTATACTCCGTTACTAGTTTACCACCAATCCTACATGCCCTTTTATCACAATCTTCTGTCCGTTATTTGCCGCGATATGTTTATTTACTTCCGCTTCCCTGGTTGCCCTGCCTGCATGCTTATGCCTACAACATTTACACTTTTTACGAAGAATTTAATAAATTCTTGTCCCCAATTCCCATCATAATATTGTGTGGCCTTCTGGGATGTCACAATATTTAAAGAAAATATAGTTTTTGCTTCTCTATTATCCGTTTAATCTATTGCACAAACATGAATGGGGCAACGATCTTTGTTATACAATCTTTTCACTTTAAAACGGAAAGATTTAACCGAATGAGTTCATCGTAAATTTATTTTTCACTGTAAGAAATTGGGATATCTTTAATCACAACCGAAAGCAGTTTTTGACTAGGGTCTCTGTATGTGGAGTACAGTTCATTTCCTTAAGATAAAGAAACTGAACAGACGAGCATTTGACGCGACGAGGGGAGGATGCTAATATTTAGAAATGAATTTAGTCAAAAAACAGTAAAAAACAATGTGTGTAAAATTGCGATTCGTCTCGTCTCCATGAAATTCTGTTTCTTTAAAGACGTCATTTATAAAGATTGGTGGGGTGTGTCGCAAAAGGTATGTAACTACTGAAATATTTTAGGAGACGATATTTCTTTGGGAATGATAACTTGAATTTTTATCTTATACAAAACGGGGGAATTTGTTGATGTGTTTATCGGAGATTTATTGACACATTGAGTGACCATTCTGTAAGGTATTATTTCAAAAAGAAAAAAAAAGTATCTACGTACTAACGTTTTCTGCGATATAATTGATACGGGTGTAGAAGAAATCAACCTGACTGTGGATTTAAACTGCAATTTGAAAGGACGTCACAGTACGTTGTAAACATAACATCTAGTACATCCCTGTCTGTAGATATATGTCTGTACGTGTCTCAGTCTATACGTGACACAGTCTATACGTGACACAGTCTGAACGTGTCACAGTCTGAACGTGTCACAGTCTGAACGTGTCCCAGTCTGAACGTGTCCCAGTCTGAACGTGTCCCAGTGTGAACGTGTCGCAGTGTGAACGTGTCACAGTGTGAACGTGTCGCAGTGTGAACGTGTCACAGTCTGAACGTGTCGCAGTGTGAACGTGTCACAGTCTGAACGTGTCACAGTATGAACGTGTCACAGTGTGAACGTGTCACAGTCTGTAACAGTCACGTCGCAGTGCGTCAAGTCGTGACGATGTCACAGTGTGAACGGTCACGAGTCGTGTAACGTGTCACAGTTGAACGATGTCACAGTCGTGAACGATGTCACAGTCGTAGAACGTCGTACGTCACAGTTGAACGATGTCACAGTGTGACGAGTACAGTCTGACGAGTACAGTCTGAACGTGTCACAGTCTGTACGGTCACATGTGTTCTGTACGGTCACAGTTGAACGTGTCACAGTCGTGTACAGTCTGAGTAGTCACAGTTGAATGTAGGTCACAGTCTGATACGTGTCACAGTCTGACGTGTCACAGTCTGAACGTGTCACAGTCTGTACGTGTCACAGTCTGTACGTGTCACAGTCTGTACGAGTCACAGTCTGTACGAGTCACAGTCTGTACGAGTCACAGTCTGTACGTGTCTCAGTCTGTACCTGTCTCAGTCTGTACCTGTCTCAGTCTGTACGGTCTCAGTCTGTACGTCTCAGTCTGTACGTAGATCTCTCTGTATGCTGGTCTCAGTCTGTACCTGTCTCAGTCTGTACCTGTCTCAGTCTGTACCTGTCTCAGTCTGCAAGTGTCTCAGTCTGTACTGTCACAGTCTGTACGTGTCCTCTGTCTCTAAGTGTCTCTGTTCGAGTCTGTCTGTAGGTCTTCCCTTTTTTCTGTCTCTCTGCTCTCTTTCTCTACCTGTTTGCGTGTCTCTCTCCCCCTTCCAATTTGATAATTGCTAATTCTCTCGGACTACATCCAACACAACAAAATTTCAATGCTTTGAACGAAAACAAGAGCAGAAATTAGAGGTCGCACTCACGTATACAAAATATTCACCCAAACATGTAATATATGGTATTTATTTTGTCGCCATAGTAACGCCGTTGTCAATAAAACGAGATGAATGCTCGTGTGTTTCTGCCGGTAAAATTTGGTGCAATCTGTGTTCGGCCATAAATAAACGCGAAATATTTACATATTTCGTTAATTAAAAAAACATTTTAATTTACGGATAAATATCTTGTTTATCATCCAGGTCTACCGACCACGAATCACTATTAACAAATAAAATCAGTTTCGAATAAGAATCATGACAACCCTACTGTTTAATCATTCGTTACTTATTTTTCTAATCAAACAAAAGTGACCTTTCCAAAGATGAATAGTGAAATGTAATATACTGAAACGGAAATTGTAGTAGTACATTGAAATTTTTACAAAGTGGATGAAATGTTGAAAGATTTTCGTTTCGCCGTTTCGCCAAATTATTTCGGCCGAAGCGATCACACTCACAAAATTCGAACAAGGAAACAAAATATGGGGATCTTGGGAATTTTCCCTTTTAAATTTTAATTAAAAAAAGTAGTGTAGTGCAGTGTAGTGCAGTGCAGTGCAGTGCAGTTAAGTGTAGTGAATCAAATTAATAAGTTAAGTTCAATTAAATTTAGAATCACCGACATATAATTATTGGATATCATGACAGAGTTGAAATATTTGTTATAATACTTAATATTAGTGATAGTATGATTATTGCATGTCGGCTTGTACTGTACTAATTTATTATTATTGTTATTATTATTATTGTTATTCATATTAATATTGTTATTATTATTGTAATTATTGTTGTTTAACTGCCACCGGGTCATACCCAATTGCAGTTCAAATAAATGTAATGTAATATAATTTCTTACGATACTCATAAATAACTATTGTGAGGAATTATTTTTATTCCAAGTAAAATACGGATTGCACGTTCACGTGGTCCCGAGAAGGCCAATTCGCGATATCAAAGACTGCGCTAGACGTCTGTCGGTCTTGGTAATTTACATGACACCCAAGGGAAATTTTCAATTTTATTTTGCAAAAATGGCCCAAATTTTTTCTTTGCATTTTTAAGGAATATAGTAAAATACACTTATAAAGATGACGTAGGTCCGTTGTTCTTTGTTAACTTTGAATTCTCGCACATTTCAAAAGGTTGAATTTTTTTGGCGATTTCGTACTGTTACAACTGTGACGATCTATTCAGACGCGCCCAATATTTAGACATTAATTAGAAAAAGGACGCTTAATTTTCTTATGTAAACATGGACGAACAATTGAAAGAGCGTTAGTGGAATTTTATTTTCGTTAATTGAATTGCATTCCCAAGAGCAAGCCTCAAAATGGACTCTGGGAATATCAACAAAAAAAGGGCATATTTTAATAAAGATAACATGTCGTAAAATCATACCATTCAAAATTAAATAAAATTCGAAATGATAAACATTTCCATTAAAAGAAGACAGTCAGATGTTCTCAAAAAGTGACGAACAAAAACTGATGATATTTATTGAACGAAAGCTTGCATTAAAAAGGGGATTACGAACAGTGCAAATATTTCGGAACATTTTTGGGAATTATGGCAATGCCACATGGTCTATTTAAATAAATTAACGTAAGAAGAAAGCGAAAATAAAGTAACAATATTGTGGAAAGTCGTCTTTTGTCTTCAAACTACGCGGTCTGAAACTCGAATAGAACCTCAGAAGGGATCGAGACGCGTTGTGTAGTCGAGTCACTGAGGACTGAAAGTTTTTATGATTCGAAATACTAAAATGTTTTAAAATGATGGTAAGATATATTCTTTTATGTTTTGGGTGGAACATTGAACATGAATTGCAGTGACGGCAGAATTGGCGAGCAACAGAAAGGGAAGTTCCTAAAATTTTTTTATTCATTTTCAATCATTCAAAATTTATAACAAGACCAAGAATGTTTTAATTTTTAAGATATTGAGAAATACATGACTATGCAAGCATTTATTCATAATTTATTTGTTTTTAATCAAATAGGTAAAGTGCACTCGGATGGATGTTAAGAAAATTTAATTGTATGAATGTAGAAGGAACTATGTGTTGCCATCTTAATAATACGGTATTATATATGTATTTGTTGTTTTGTTTTGTTTTATATGTATAGTTGATGTTATGACTAGCGAAGAACATTTCGCCAACATCTGAAAGAATAAGAAATAAATCCAGCCAATTTATTCGGTTTCATAATAGAAATTTTATGGAGTTATTATTTTAGATGGTAATATCTTATCAAATACGGAGTAATTAAATTTAATACCTCTTCCCGAAGCAGTAATAATTTTTATTTCGATTTCCTGTATAGGATCGATTCGCGTGCTCACGACCTTAAAACATTTGTTGTATGTTCGTAACCCACATTTAGAGAGATAACAATTAATTATTACGAACGGGTTTGTTTATTTGTATAATTTCAGGCATGGGTTTAAAGGGGGTTGTGAGGATATATATGAATAAATAGATATATAGAAACCATGACACAACATTAAAGATTTTCCCTTTAAATATAAATTGTTCTTTAAAGTTAGTTCTTTTAGTAGGGTCATTTACATTTTTTAAAAACTTTAATAGTTTTCGCACAACATTGCGAGCAATATATGCAAAATTAAAGAATAACAAACACAAGATACTTTCAAAAATGGCTCCAAATTTTGTCTTTAAATTTTAGGTAGGGATAACGCTAAATACCCTATATACGATGCTCCAAACTCCATTCTGTTCTATTCTTTGCTTTTTAAAAAAAAATACAAAAATGTAATTTTTGACATATCTCTGGCGTCTTTAATATTTATATTAGGGGCAGTTTGTTCACATTGTTACATTTAGAGGTGTTTTAAATGATATCTTATTAAGTTTCTCGAAAATCCATAAAAAGTTTTCTGTGAAAATGAGCACAAATTTCCGCATTTTGAGAAACGCTCAAACGCCATTTTCTAAAAAGCGGCTCCAAATTTTTCTTCAAATTTTGCGTACGGATAGTGCAAATTGCACTGTTTAAGATGAAATAAAATTAATTTTGCTATATTCTCTTTTTCAAAAATTACAAAAATTTATTATAATATTTTTTTGAAATATCTGTCACGCCTTCAATACGCACATTTCCAGCAATTTTATACATTACTGCATTTGTAAGTGAAAGCCCTTCACATGAATTTCAATGAAGTTTTCCGAAAACTGAAAAGATTTCTGAAAAAAAGGAACTTCAAATTTCGCATTTACAGTGACGGTTAAACGCCATTTTCTTAAAAACGAGTCCAAATTTTTCAATGAAAAACATTTTGATTCTACTATTAGGAAGCCGAAAAATTGAAGAAATTAAAAAATATTGTATTTGAGCGGCAAAAGATGGCAACTATACGATAGGCAGAATACGTGGGAGTATATAAATGGCAGAATACATGGCAAGTCCGAATAGCTAGCCCAGATCAAAGAAAATAGAAAACTAATACGAGAAAGTCTGTTCCATTCTGTAGCACCACTAGTTAGATAATGCTACAAAGAAATTAGCCTGCACAAATGGAATCCAAACCACATGTTGCGTGCATTACTGGGAAACAGTGCGCCCTATATTTTAAGGCGGTTTTCGAGCGTCTAAAGGGGTTTGACTAATATTTCTGCCTAAATCTTCATAATAAGACATATTTGGACCTATTACATTTCTGTAGCACGGGAGATATGATAATTGCGAGAGACTCGATATCTAATTAAAATTAAACTATGCAATTTAAGTATATTCTAGTAAGTCTTTCTTTTTGTTAATAAACGTTAAGAAATACTAAAAAGTTAGCCAATGCACAATATACGATACAAAGCACTATTCAAAGCCTTTTCAAGTTGTGAATCGGCCTGAAACTACTTCCATTTTTACAAGGCGCAGCATGTTCGTACGGATCCACCTAGTTCTATCTTTAGTGTAAAACAGAATGGTTCGTATTTACAACCCCGCCTCTCCGGCTCGGCGCGGCTCCGCTCCGTTCCATTACGTGTCACTAAATGTGGCTTAGGGCATCACCTGATGTCATTGCTATACCTCTATCTGGGATGACCGAGGGTTCGAGTCCCGACGGTGACAAGATCTTCGACAAGCTTGGTCGCTTGGCGACTTAGCTTGGTCGAATTTAGCCGCTGTCTGAAGGTGAATTCTAGCGACCGGCTGTTCTGATCAGTAGTTTTGCCGATCAATACCAGGTGAATGTCGGAGTAGTATCCTAAAAAAACAGGCAAAAGACTGCGCGCGATCTTTCCTTCTCCTTCCTTGTTCTTATCTCATCCCTTACATACACACTCATCTGAACTACAGTACCACATTTGGCGGGAGACCGGTCGGGAGTCCCGGCTGGGTCGGTGACTATCTGGTGGGAGATACCTGGTTTGAGAAAACTCCGCTAGTCGACGGTAGCTCGGCGCTGGATCTCGCCAGCTAGCGGGGAAAAATCTCGGCCACATCCCGCGATGTAACATACACAACACTAACGAGACCTACGAACTTTCCTCTGTACTATAAAGATAAACTAGTGGTACTACAGAATCGCACAGGCTTTCTCGTACTAGTTAGTTTTCTAATTTCTTTGGTCTGAGCTAACTTTTCGGTCTTGCCTCATCCTCCTGCCAGTTACCCCATCATCTTGCTAGCCTCTCTTCTATTGCCGTCCGTAGTTCATTAAAAAATCTCAATTTTTCAGTTTTGAAAAATAAAATCGAAATATTTATTTGTGCATATTATGTAAGAGTAAACACCTCGTCCCACATGGACATTTTTGTTGAGAAATTCGGAGCTGTTTAAAAAAGGCGTTTAAGCGTTACTGTAAAACCGAGATTTGAAGCACTTCTTCATGGAAATCTTTTGAGTTTTCGAAAAACTTCATTTGTCATTTGAAGCTCTTACGCTCAGGAACGCAATAATGATAACAAATAACCAGAATTGTGCATATTGACGGCGTGAGAGATGTTAAAAAATAATTTTTTACAATTTTAGAAAAACAACAACAAAAGAATACAGCAAAATAAATTTTAATTGGTTTAAAATGCGTGAAAAATTGGCAAAAAATTGAAAAACGAATCAAAATTCCAAAACATTTGAGTGTTTGTTAAAATGCGGAAATTTGTGCTCATTTTCTCATAAAATTTTTGAGTTTTAGAGAAACTTTGTATGACATCATTTGGGGCACATGAACTCATAAATGTAATAATTTGAACAAATTACCGTTTGGGGCATTTTATAGTGTACATTTAGCACTATCCCTACCAAAAGAAAAGATTAGGAACAGTTTTTTTTAGAAAATCTTGTCTGTGTTATATTTTTTAATATTGCACGTATTTCACGAAATATTGCGCGAAGAATACTAAAATTTTCAAAAACAATATACATGACGTTAATGAAGGAACTATGGGGAAAATTTTACTTAAAGGAAAAATCCCTATCTTCAATTTAATTTTGTAATAGTAGAGATAAACCGAAAAAATAAACTTGTGAAATTTTCAAAAATTCACAGTTAAGAGTGAAAAACACGAACATATGCCATATTTATAAGTGAATTTCACTCTATTTTTTCGCAGACGGACGGGCAGACGGACGGGCAGACGGACGGGCAGACGGACGGGCAGACGGACGGGCAGACGGACGGGCAGACGGACGGGCAGACGGACGGGCAGACGGACGGGCAGACGGACGGGCAGACGGACGGGCAGACGGACGGGCAGACGGACGGGCAGACGGACGGGCAGACGGACGGGCAGACGGACGGGCAGACGGACGGGCAGACGGACGGGCAGGGACGGGCAGACGGACGGGCAGACGGACGGGCAGACGGACGGGCAGACGGACGGGCAGACTGACAAATAGATGGACGGACGTATAAAAAAAGACACTCTCGGTTTCAGGGGACCCCAAAACGCGTATTTCCGTTGACATCTCGAAATCGATATATAACTTTCTCTTTCCATTAGTCGTATATACGAACTCTCGTATATTAAATTACTCGTATACAAGAAATTAAAAATAAATAAGTATAAAATTATGAAAAAAAATGAACGCGTTTAAAATTTAAAACACGAAGTTATCACGCATGAAACTCATATGTACAAAATAACACCTGTGTTTTTTTCCACTTTCACCGTATGCCTTTCGCAGACTGAATTCATCTCTTTCAAGCTGACGTAAATAAGTGTATCCTTATGGCCAAAGGGGAGAGGCCACGTCAGTGGGAGACTACAGTAGCTGAGACAGCGCTAGCCCATTAAGGATATAAAACGTGCGAATAATAGTAAATCGATACGATATAAATGGAAGATGAAAATAATTTCCTTCAAAACGCAGCACGTACATGACGTACATATTCTCATAAACAAAACCCTACTAACATACTTCAGAATTCCCATTTATGAAATTCTAAATACACGTCAAGCTTTCTGATTGTAACTCGTTACTAGAGCACTACCTAGTCAGAGTATTAAGAAAACAAGAAATAATTATAAATGCAGCTGATGGTTCCAATTATGAAACATTAAGTGATATATTTTCGATATCCAAAATTTTCTCGATCCTCAAAACCTATCAATAACAAAAGTGACTTGGTATACAAAACCTTAAAGTAAATTAGCCCCCTTTATTAAAAAATGTTAACATTATTTCAAAATATCTTCAACATTCTTTGAATTTTACTTAATAATCTCACTCGCGCGCTGAAATATCCGCTTGTTACGAATGGACTAGCATAACAGAATACGAAATATCATAAAAAACAAGAAATGCAAAATAAGTGAGTAAAAGGGGGAAATCCTTTGCCGCATAAATGACATGGATAGCAGCGGATAATCCATTTCCGAAGTAATTAAACTCGTGTGCTCGCTAGGTTAAAGCGTCCTCGCATGCGGGGAAATGGCTGGCAGAGTTGGTGAGTTGTGCTACTTGTGTGACTTCTTCCTGTGGCTCGCGTGGATCACAGCCGCGTCCGCAATCAAAGGGGCTGAAGCGAAGCTACAAGGCCTTGTAATTAACTATGACTCGACCGCCCTTTAGTACGCTTCGACAGTCGAGTGCCAATTTCAAGGGGAGCATCCCGTTGCGTAGCACTGAGAAGCCAGCCGCCCCGGCCTGTTCAGAGATCGGACCTGCGTTTATTTGGACGTCGCAGCGGTGGGCGAGTTGTTTGCTTTCGATCCTTTCGTGAAGCCTGCCGAAATGTTCTTTTACTCCGTCGGCCAATGTTGCAATTGTGTTTTCCCACCTTTACCGTCTAGCGTTGAAACATCCCTTAAAAAATAATTTATAGTTTGTTTGCAAAACTTTCTTCAAATGAAGAAACAGTTTCAAAACCGAATTCGTAGAATGATCTAATTTAGGCACAGCATCGCCTAACTGTTCTGAAAAAATCTTTTTTTCTTTGAAATTTTCTGCGAAAAATGAAGCTCTTTGCGGAGTAATCTTAAGTTTTTTTCTCTCTATTGTATTAGGGCATATATGTTGGATAAAAGAAAGTATGAATTATTTGTGTACCTGAACTTCTTAACGTGCTATTTGGCAAAATAACATGAAGAAAAGGCATAAGTAGATCGTTATTTTGACAACTTTGCAAGACGAAAAAATACACATTATCTTTCGAAAATGAACCATTAGAAACGTAGTTGTTCTGAATTATCCTTGTGTTAATAAAGACATGACTTTATAGTAACACAAAAAATATTTCCCATGAATATTTCGTTAATTGACCGAGGTCGATTGCGGTTTACTGCGTACCGGGCCAGGGACTGAAATTGCATCATAAACAGAAAATTCAATTTTGTCAATGACGTATGAACAAGCTGCTCCGACCCACTCCATCTCTCCATTACATATGCAATCACAGACAGGTATACTCCCAGTCAACTATCATGGACTTAGCAAATCAAAATTCAGCGACCCCTTTCCGCTCACTAGTTGCTCACGGTTCAGGCTTGCTCCTTCTAACTCTAAGTAACGGTTAATTGGGAAAAGAGAAATCGCAATAAGAAATATATTTAATATAATCACGTTATTTACATTTTTTATATATTATTGGGTTGTAAAAAATAACAAATTTTACACCGTTTTGAAGTGTCAATACACAGAATTCTGCTAATGCACATCAAATTATTAAAAGACCCGCTAAACCTTAAATATCACCTTCATAACTTCTTAAAAGAACTACACATACCTAGTTTAAAATTGTATAATAAAAATTCTTTATAAAATATTCGTTATCTCTTCACACTCTTATTAATTTTTACATGCAATTACATAGCGTTTTAGGCAGTTTTATTAAATTGTTGTAATTATTCCGGGAAAACGGGTAACGCATATTTATTCCCGTGGGAGCTTTAGGGCGACGTTAGCAAATGATGAGAGTTGTCTTCGCCTTTGAAGCTCACACTATACGTCAGTCCCGGTTGTCACATCAGCTCCTTCTTGGCAATGCTCTCGTAAACTGGCGTGAATGATCTCTTAGGCAGAAGCGCCTTGTAACTGCTCTCGACGCACGGTAACGACGCGGCCTTCAGGCTGATCGGGCTAATTCAATTACGCGTCGCTTTGTCCGCGAAGCCCTCCCCCTTCCGGTGGCGTCGCACCCGGGTGGCCGCGCCCCACTCACCTGCGGCGGGTGGCGGCGACAGCTGCCCGCAGCGCGCTCTCGGAGGCTGCGGCGGCGGCGGGGCGCTCAGGGCCGGAGCGGGCGCCTCGGCGCGCCGAGCAGCGTCGCGCGCGGCCAGCCACTGCGCGCTCGCCCGAGCCGCTGCCTCCCCGCTCTCCACGCCCCGCCCGCCCCGAGCCTGCTGGCGCTCGCACCGCCGATTCTGCCGGGAGTGGGCGTGGCGACGGACGGGCGAGCGGCAGCGGACGGCGGACGGGCGATGGGCGGACGGCGGGCGGGCGACGGGCGGGCGAGCGTGCGGGCGTGCGGTCGGTCGGCGGCGGGCGGGCGGCGGGTGACGGGCGAGCGGCGGCGGGCGGCGAGCGAGCGGGCGCGGGCGGGCGGCGGGCGCGGGCGGGCGGGCGGCAGGTGACGGGCGAGCGGGCGGGCGGGCGGCGAGCGAGCGGGCGGGCGAGCGGCGGGGGGCGGGCGGGGGCGAGCGGGCGAACGGCGAGCGGGCGGCGGGCGGCGGGCGGGCGGGCGGGCGGGCGGCGGGCGAGCGGGCGGGCGGCGGGCGGGCGAGCGGCGGGCGAGCGGCGGCGAGCGGCTGGGCGACGAGCGGCGGGCGAGCGAGCGGCTGGGCGAGCGAGCGGTGAGCGGGCGAGCGGCGAGCGCCGGGCGAGCGGCGAGCGAGCGGGCGGCGGGGAGCGGGGCGAGCGGCTGGGCGGCGGCGGGTGGCGAGCGGCGGGGAGCGGCGAGCGGGCGAGGAGCGGGCGGGCGAGCGAGCGAGCGGGCGGGCGGCGGGCGGGCGGGCGGCGGGCGGGCGAGGTGACGGGCGGCGGCGGCCGGCCGGCCGGCGAGGAGCGGGCGGCGGCGGAGACGGGCGGAGCGGCGGGCGGAGCGAGCGGCGGCGAGCAGCGGCGCGGGCGGCGGGCGGCGGGCGAGCGGGCGGGCGGGCGGCGGGCGAGCGGCTGGGCGGCGAGCGGGTGGCAGCGAGCGGGCGAGCGGGCGAGCGGGCGAGCGAGCGGGCGAGCGAGCGGGCGGGCGGCGAGCGAGCGGCGAGCGGGTGAGCGAGCGAGCGGGTGAGCGGGCGAGCGGGCGAGCAGCGGCGGGCAGCGGCGAGCGAGCGGCGGCGGGCGGGGAGCGGAGGGCGAGCGGCGGGCGAGCGAGCGGGGCGAGCGGCGGGTGGCGAGCGGCGAGGGGCGGGCGGAGCGAGCGGCGGCGGGCGGGCGGGCGGCGAGGTGACGGGCGAGCGGCGGGCGCCGGCGGGGGCGAGCGGGCTGGCGGGAGCGGCGGAGCGAGCGGCGGGGCCGCCGGCGGGAGGCGGAGCGGCTGGCGAGCGGGCGGGGCGAGCGGCGGGAGCGGCGGCGGCGAGCAAGCGGGGCGGGCGGGCGGGCGGCGCGGGCGGGCGGGCGGGCGGGCGGGCGGGCGGGCGAGGTGACGGGCGGCGGCGGGCGGCGAGCGAGCGGGCGGGCGGGCGGGCGGGGGGCGAGCGCGGCGGGCGAGGCGGGCGGCGGGCGGGCGGGCGGGCGGGCGGGCGGCGGGCGGGCGGCGGGAGGGGCGAGCGGCTGGGCGACGAGCGGGGGCGAGCGAGCGGGTGAGCGGGCGAGCGGGCGAGCGAGCGGGGGGGCGAGCGAGCGAGCGAGCGGGCGGGCGGAGCGGGCGAGCGGAGGCGAGCGGCTGGGCAGGGCGGGCGAGCGGCGGAGCGGGCGAGCGGCGAGCGAGCGGGCGGGCGAGAGCGAGCGAGCGAGCGGGCGAGCGGGGGGCGAGCGGGAGGGCGAGCGGCTGGGCGAGCGAGCGGGGGCGAGCGAGCGGGTGAGCGGGCGAGCGGGCGAGCGAGCGGGCGGGCGAGCGGAGCGAGCGAGCGAGCGGGCGGAGGCGGCGAGCGAGGCGAGGGCGGGCGGGAGCGGGCTGGGGGAGCGAGCGGGGGCGGGCGAGCGGGCAGGGCGAGCGGGGGGGGCGAGCGAGCGGGGCGGGCGGGCGGGGGCGGGCGAGCGGGCGGGGACGGGCGAGCGGGCGGGGGCGGGCGGGCGGGCGGGGACGAGCGAGCGGGCGGGCGGGCGGGCAGCGGGGGAGCGGGCGGAGCGGGCGGCGGGCGAGCGGGCGGGCGGGCGAGCGAGCGGGCGGGCGGAGCGAGCGGGCGGGCGGGCGGGCGGGCGAGCGGCCCGTCTAGAGGGCGGACGGGTGGGCGGGCTGGTTGCAATGGGTTTGGGCACGCACTCGCGGTTAGCTGACAAAGGCACGGGGTCGCTGGGGTGAGAGAGCAAGTGAGCGGGGCTGCTCTTCGCACTCGTTTGAGGCGAGGCGCTGTTCCGTTAAATTGGTAATTTTCGTCGGGATGGAAGGCACTCGATGTAAACAACTGTGCAGAAAGGGTTGTTGGAAGCATTACTTTGTTCCCCATTTTATCTCAAATTCAAAGTAAGTGTTGTTTTGGGGTTTTGAGAGGGATTGATAACGAGATTAATAAATATTTCACTTTTAGAAGAGATTAAATCTATTCGGCGTTAATGTTTCAATCACAAACATTTAAGGAGAACACGGTATAACCTTATTTCATTTTTATAATTGAAATGTAAATTTTGTAAAGGAATTTTAGATATGCCTTGCAATATTTCTGTTACGTCATGATAAAAAAAAACTGAATAATGAACAACTAGAAAGTTAATAAAATTTTAACACATTGAACAAGATGAATCCTTTCATAAGAAATAAAGAAGGAAGAAAAATTACAACATCGCGTTCCTCATATTAGCATTAAATAAATAATCACTTAACCGTTTTGGCCTTGGTAACTGATATTCTCGTAAAAAGTGTTTCTAAAATTTTGCCTGCAGTCTTTGTCACCGGAACTATAAATGCATTTCTAACACTCTAAGCGCTCTTGACGATTCTTGAGGTCATCAGGGAGTGCACTGCAATTCTATGGAGATCAGGTTCTCTCGGCCCAAGGTCTGGCGCGATGGCAAAACAGCGCGCGATTCATGTCTGTTGAAATATTCACCTCGATCTTGCCCAAATTAAATTTGCATCTTTTATCGTTTGACCACGAAAGTAGAATTTTTCTTCGGCAGTATTTAAAAATATCTTCAACGCTTTGATTCAGTGACGCTTGCAGTAACGAAGCATGATCTCCACAAAATGACATAAGAACCATCTGAGGAGAAAACTTTGTTGTATTTTTTCATCTAAACTGACTCATCTGTTTATCAACATTAGGAAAGTGCGAGCAAGCTCACTTCATGAAAACTCCTCGCTGCGCTCTCAACTACACCCTCAAAGCTTTTCTCCCGGTAAAAAAGATCACAAAGTTGGACACTAAAAGGGTTCGACGACACGGTTCTCTTGTATTTTGTCTCAAAAAGATTTGCTTATTCATCCTGTCTTTTTTTTCTTCCATCTAATTTTGTCAACTTTAGAAAGGTGCCATTTAGCTTCATTTTCTTTTCTATTATTATGATAACTAGTCATCTCTGTTGCGTCTTAAACTCATATATTTATTTTTTCTTTCTTTCTTTTTTCTTTCTCTCTTTCTTTCTCTCTTTCTTTCTCTCTTTCTCGTATTTTTCATTAATTTATTAATTACATTTCCAATTTTATCCTATATCAGAGGGATGAATGTTGAAATAGTTGTTTGTTTGCGCCGGGAATGAAACGAAGCTTTATTCATCTCCCAAACGTTTGATCAAATGGCATTGCTCAGTGGCGCATACAGGAAATATCTGGGGGAGGGGGAGGGTCTATAGAGATGTTCAGAATGACGTCATAACGTTTGGCGGGAAATTGGCTTTTTTTTGGTTTTTTGGTTGGAAAAATGGATATAAGAACACACTATTTTATCAACACACATCAAGTTGCTACCTTTTCTTTCTGAAAACGGTTCTAGGTAAATATTATCATGACCGTAGCGATAAGGTGCTGCTTTATAATAAAATGAAATGTATGAAGCCTTTGGGTCCACGTCCCTTTCATCGATTATGAAAAGTACCAACGAGTTTCGAACCCCTGTGCTATTCGGGTAGAAGTGACTCCCTCCGTATTTTTTATAAACTGTCGGGCTTTTAAAGATTTATGAAAATTGTATTAATTATTATCTTTGAGAGAAATATTACGTACATTAAACTGTAATAATCGTTCGGAAAAAATCCAGAAAGTTCACAAATACTCCCCAAGATGTTCTTAATTTTTCACGGAGTGAAAGAACTTTCAACTCTCAGTTAACCAGAATTTAATATAATTTAACTATTAATTTTTCAATGTATTAATTGTAATAAATATACAATTATTTAAAAATGTAAAACTTGCACTTTTTATCATATTTTTAAAAAATGTTTGCAGTTTCTTGTGCTGAATTCAAATGATGATGGTTGAATTTCAATATTCAAGTAACGCGCTTAAAATATTGCTTGTTATCCCCAATGATTTTAATGTTATCATTTTTTATGAAACGTATTTTCAATATCTTTGGCTTGGCAAGTTTTATTGAAGATTCATCCATAATTGTTAAACCCGGGGCAGAAGAAAATAGTTGATTTGGTAATTGGAATTTAAATTGGTTTTTTCAAAGAGTAATGAACCAAAATTTTAATGGCTCATACATATGTTGTGTGTTTGTACAACACATTCAAGCAATGCAAGTAAATGACAACTTATTTATTGAGCGATATGCCCTTTAGTGTGTTGTTTATATTATTACAAAAATGTGGAAAATCTACACACGTTTTCACGTGAAACATCTGAGAACGACAGGAAAATATTTAGACGCGTGAATTGCGAATTACGAAGATAAGCGGAATCTGTATCCTACTATTGACTTGAAATAATCATAAAACATTTTTGCTTCAACACAAAAATATTTTGTTCTCTTTGTTCCGAGGGTGCTATAATTTTATGTTTGTGATTTTTGGGAACAGTAGGGCATATAATAAGCTTACTCTGCCTCTTCTGGCTCCCTTTGCCCCAGTCCACTATTGGAACCAACTTGGTTATCGTAAAAATACAACTTTATTTAAAGAAAAAAGAACAACTCACTGCGAGAAAGTGTACCTAAACAAGACAAAAAACATTATAGACAGAGAAAAACCTCCAACGAAGAGTAATCACGACGTTGTAAAAGAAAATCGACACCTACGTTGTGTTTTATCCATAGCTCACGGCTTGCAGCAACCTGCCACTTGCCACCCAGAGGCGACGGGGCTGCCCCCCCCCCTCCACTACTAAAAGTCACGTGTTGTGGACATGTCTATTGGTGTAGTGTCTGACTAATTTGATGTTATTTATTTATTCTGGATTTAAAGTGTATTTTTATTTGTTGATTTCTGCTTGTGTATAACATATCCAATGGCGATATTGAATGACTTTCGTTCATACAGAAAATTAGCAAAAACTATATTTATGAATTCTTTCATTGGCTTTTGGGAGTTTGAAGTCCCCCTCCCCTAATTTGCCTTTGGACTTTTCGTATCGCACTACATTATTATATTATTATTATTATTATTATTATTATTATTATTATTATTATTATTATTAGTGTTTTAGTTCAATCGAGTCACCTTCGGCAAATAGAATGGATGAACAATAACTGAAGTATTTTATTTCCCAAATGCTCTGCATTTAACCTTTGACTGCGATATCGAATAGCGTAACTGCAGTTTAAATTCTGAGGGATCAATGCAACAACGCGAGCTCCCACAGAAAAGCAGCTCGCCTCGCGTATTCCGAGGTGGCATTGTCGTCGGGCGTGTTTAGTGGGCGAGAGTGTTTATACCCTGCGCGTGTTGGTTTATGCACAGCGCGTGCAGCGCGCCATTGACGTGGACAATGCGTGTTTTGGCCCTCGCGGCCGGCTTCGCCCGTAGCAACAGCGATGCACACAAAATGTGCTTCGGCATTTCATTTCTCACGAGAAAACATAATATGTTTTGAATTCTGTTCTTGGCTAATCATAATTATTAAGTAGTTTTTTAGTGCTAAAATATCCAGAATATATATTATATGGGAACCTATTGTATTAGTTTATTCAATGATGTGTCATGTGTTAGTGTTTGAAATCGGAAACTAAGTAATCTTAATTACATGATGTACTAAATAAAATGTTAACATACAATCGTATATCAAAGGAAGGGACAACGACGGACCCGAGCGAAATTTTTTTCAGTATTTTGTTCAGGTAAAGAGTTACTGTTTCATCTTCTAGGAACCCCATTATTAGAACCCTTCTGAACTCTTAGTGATAATTTCGTCTTCCAACGCTTTTCCGATGTTTCCAAAAAATCGAAACCATCTCCATACGTAATAACTTCATGGAAATTCTGGAGTTCTCTTACAGTCAGATCGACCCTTAAAATCGTGTTTTTGAAACTGTCGTCATAGAGAAAAGTTGTTCACTACAATCGGGGCAACGTAGTGAATATTGACCTAGTTTCACGTCGACTGCCCAAGAAATTTTCAGGAACTATTTCACTGCCACCAACAAACGTGTACGAGTAGTTACTTTTTCGAAGAAATAAATAATTTTCAGATATCTAAGACACTAATAAGGACTTTCATCGTCATTTCATTAATTTCTCTTGAGTGAGGCAATATGTTCTCATACCAAGATTTATGAAGTGAAACGTTACACGTGAGACCGTTTGGTTCGTGGCGTTTACTTAAAAATTCTAAGTAGACAATCGTCTTTCAGGTGAAATTAGGAGCGTTTGTTCCATGGAAACAAGGGAAGCATTGCTTCCCCTATCATTTCCAAGGATATCGTATATTTTAATACCACTTGACTGGTAATTTCGAATCATTTACTCGTTATCCACGTCAAAACAGTTTAAATTGGCCGCGTCTAATCTTATCTTCACAAAATGAGCACGTAATTATTATTGTCACCAATAGATAGAGTAGAGTTCGCCTGTAATGCTCTTTGGAAGCACTGGGCTGATTGCATCCAGCGTCTCATAGGAAATGCTGTGATCAGCAGATATGCTGGCGTGTGTGGTGGGCGCGCGCGGGCTCATTCAGTTGAGCTCGCCTTTGGAAGCCATCGGCCAGTTGCATACAGCGTGACTCACTGCGCGCGTGTGGTGGGCTCCGCATGTGCTTATCGGTTCAGTTTTTAAATTATCCATTTGTCATCTAATCCACCTGAATAATAAAATAAGTAAATAATAAAAAATCTATCACTGAAATGCAATTCCTTCCCGAGAAAAAAATTTCACCACACGCCACTGGGTGAAATATATTATTAGGCAGCCAGAAGAGCCAAAAGTGAATAATATAATCAAAATATATTCCGAGTTTATCTTCAGGGATCCCTACGTAATGCAGACTTCCATTCTCATCTACCATCACCTACATTGATCCAGCACCTCAAATCCTGACGCAAGCCTTCAAATTCCAAAATTATAAAAATTGATATTACAACTGTGTGGTACGCCTTACGTACCACTTTCGCTCGAGGTTATTTCAACAACTTCACTTCTCTCTTGTATGTAAACTTAAAATTCCCGAATGGCTTCAGCCAAACGGATAGCTAAAAAATAAATAAAAGGGATTCCTATGTCTCACAGATTTCGAGTTTCGAATTTCGAATCGTGCGATTGCCCGGGCATGAGCGCGGTGCCGACTTCCTAAAAAATGTGCAGGAGCGATTTCTGCATATACAGAATGTCACGTAACTATAGCACATCATGTAACTTTTGAACGGTTGAAGTTATTGCAATGCAGTTTTCACGAAAGGATGCATGAGGGAATGGAGCTAATTGGTACATGTATTCATTTCTATTTTATGACTTATATTGTACGAGATATTTGAGGTCATTTTGTTTTTTCAAATGGAACTATACATATTTTTCAGTTTATAATGACGAGTGTAAATGGACGAATTCAGTGATATACACATTGTCTTATGCTAAACAAGCATTTTTCTGAGTACTTCTGATTTTTTGCGACTCGTGTTTAACGTATATTTTGAATGTAAGAGTCCGCCACACAAGGTCACGCAGCGCTCTTCCTGCGAACGCGCGCTCCAGGAAGTATGAAGTAGTATCTCTTAGTATATGAAGATACGAAACATCCCAAATATTCACAAAACTTTTGCAATTTTTCCTTGAACTCTGCTTTCAATTCCTTCGCATTTTCAGATTTGTTGTCTTTCTTTGAAGGATTGAAAATAAGGATTTGTCGTAAGTATGTATTGTAATAAAATTTACTATACTCCATTTAATGAGGTTATATATCACAAGATATTAATGGGATCTTGAAACAAAACACAAGAATAAATAATAAACACAAGAAGGGGTAGTTATTGTCATTATCTTCCTTTATTGTTTCTTTTCATAATGTATTATTAATTCTCACTAACAATAAAACTATTTTCTGAAAATATGCAATTTTCTTTGTACAATCTTAATAATTTATTCTTATAGTGTTTAATTTCCGAAATTCGGTTAATATCCTATGGTTTGACACACCTGTAAATGAAGTTGAAATAACAATCTTATTTCAATACATACTATGTATGACAAATCCGTATTTTCAGTCTTTAAGTAAAACAAAAAATCTGAAAATACGGAAGGATGGAAAGCAGAGTTGAGGAATACCCTGCAACAGTTTTGTGAATACTTGGAATATGTTTCATTTTCAAATACTAAGATACTCTTCCCCGAGCGAGCAATTGCTGGTGGAGCGCTGCGTTACCTTGTGTGACGGACTCTTACATTCAAAACATCCCTTAAACCCGGTATACACGGTACAGTAATCGTGCAGATTAGCATACAGTTTCTAGACAGAAACTACAAGATCCCAAACTAGAAGTACAAAACCCAAAAATCGCGCATACACGGTCTTTACGTTTTCTGTACGAATCGCCACAGGCCGTAAAGAGAAAGGGTATAAAGAGAAACAACTGAATTGCGCCGTCCGAGTACTGTCAGTGGTGGTATTTCTACGTGTGTGTTCTGGTTATGATCTTTATTTGGTATTAATTAATCATGAGGGGCATAGAGAATAAATATAGGAAGTCACGAATTGGGAAAAAGGAAGTTTATCACAATATATCACTTCACAAAATCGCACTTTGACACACCTAACCACAAATCGCAATGGCTGATCACCGTTAGTGATTCTAACGCTAGAGGGCGAGTCAAACTGTAGGCTCTCTGCATGAAACATTATGAACATGTTCATATAGAAAACGTGCAGTCGCACGTTTTTGTACGTCCAATCTGCACGAAAACTGTACCGTGTATACCGAACTTTACACATAAATCGAAAAAAAAAAATCAAAATTACTAAAAAAAATGCTTATCTAACTTATAGCAATATGTATATCATTAAATTTGTAAAAACGACAAATCCTTATTTTCAATCCTTCAAAGAAAGGCAACAAATCTGAAAATGCGAAGGAATTGAAAGCAGAGTTCAAGGAAAAATTGCAAAAGTTTGTGAATATTTGGGATGTTTCGTATCTTCAAAAATGCTTGTTTCATAAGACAATGTGTATATCACTGAATTCGTCCATTTACACTCGTCATTATAAAAAAATGAAATCATCTCTTTAAAAAAAAATTACCTCAAATATCTCGTAAAAGATAAGTGATAAAATATAAATGAATTCACGTATCAATTAGTCCCTTCCCTTGTGCTCTTTCGTGAAATTGCATTGTAATAACTTCAATCGTTCAAAAGTTTCAGGAGATGCTAAAGTTACGTGAATCATCCTGTATAATACATATATTCTGAGATAAATTCTAAAAATGATAAATATATCACATTACTCGACTAAAATACACATTTACAATAGCAATTATATTTAGGACGAATATGACATTTTAGTAAATTCTACATACATTAAATATTGAGGCCATACTAAATATATTTCGAGCACGATTTGTTCTTTTGTAGGAAATCTCAATTATATATATCATGGATTAGAGACGATTAATTTATATATATCATGGATTAGAGACGATTAATTCATAACGAGTTTTTAACAATGAAACGATTTATTTAAAATATCACTGTGAGGCTATTTGGTCTCCGGGAAATTTATTTTCATGACATGAAACCATGTCTCGCGTGGAAGTCCACGTGTTAAATAATCGCCTCTTTCAGTTCTCTGTGTGACTAGTTTCTTTTAGTATAATTCAATGAATTTGTCCACATGGTTTTCTTCGACAGACAGCTTTATACAAAACAGTCGATTTTTAATTTATATATACAATTACATCATAAAGAATTTATTAAAAAACTGAAAAGTGTCTCCACCCCCACCTCAATCTTTAATGTCCTGCTGCAGATAAAATAAGAAAGTTTCTGAAAAAGGAAGGAACCCCAAAAATCACTGCACATATACCAAAAAAATAAAAATTTTGGAAATTATAAAACTGAAAAGAGTTGTGAATATTATAATCCCTTAGTTAGATTAAACATGTGAGAATGTGTTTAGATTGAGATAATTATTTTGGTAGAATTGTAACTATCATGTTTTTTTATAAAATTGTATAATGATAGGGGTCGCTGATGACCCAGATGTTTTAAAGCGACCTTAAATAAATACATTTTAAAAAAATAACTGGGAACTCATTTCTCCCCATCCTCAGGCTACACTGTGAAGAGGAGAAAATTATTACTAAATATGTTATAAAGAAACATATGTGACTGGTTCCTTTTGTTAAAAATAAAGGAAATTCTACAATATGATAGGATATTTCTAATTTGTTCTTGGTACTAAGGTACTGTTAAAAAAAAAAACATTTTCCCTACTTTCTCCCCAACATTTACGCTGGACAACCATCAAGCTTCTGTATGTACACCATAGACGGCTCTGACGGAGTTTCTTCACTCTAGAAGGAACTTAAAAGAATATTAAAAGTGTGAAATTGGATGAAATTTGAAAGTTTTCGTTATTTTTTTAAATAATCGCCCAAGTTTTGGTATATTGTGTACTTTTTTCATAAAACAAGGACTTTTACGCTCTCTTGAGGTGCGAGTAAGAATATACATTAATTTGTCAACTACTTTTTAATTTTAAATGAAAAAAATTACGTATATGTGAACAATAGCGACCTTTTCATATCGTTAAAATAATGACAATTAAAGTATATACGTGACGTCATTTTGACCACTCACCATCCTTAAGAGTGGGTAATGTTTTCTGAGTAGGGGAGATTGGCAGCTTCAAAAAGTAAATTTTTTTATTGCAATGTACAGTGATTTTGTTCAGAACTCCATTGCACCAGTGTTTAAATCACTTTCCATGACTCATGTTTAATGTTTGTTGACGTAAAATAAATAAATAAATAAATAAATAAAGACATTTGACAGTTTTAATACATTATTACACATTTGTATTACCGAAGACTTTGAGTCCCGCACAACACAGGAGTGTTTTTTGCATCCATGTGACTGTGACAGCGACGTGGTTAGTCTACCCATCCAGCACGGATCAAATCTGAACCATCATGCCAACCGTAACCATCATCTCTGATCATTATCCACCGCTCGTCATCGCCCCTACCATCATCTTCTTAGTGGAAGGCAAAGACAACTCACTGCAGTGTCATCTGCCCAAGAAAATGGGAGGGGAAGGGTGTATAGGCGTATACCTCCCAGGACAAAGAATGGAACTCGTCATAATTCCTAAGTTATGATATTGAATTTCGAATATTCTGGATAAATCGAAAAAATTATCTCTTTAAGATATCCAGATGTAGAAAAGAGACATGTGATATGTGATGACAAACAAATCCAAATACAATCTTTGATATTTTGAAGAGTAAAAATGTAGTTATTTCTTATTTTAAACTCATTTATTTAAGAGACATAATGCCACTCCACATAGGAGAGGTACATCCAAATTCAGTAGCAAGGACAATAATTTTCTCAACTTAATTTAATATGGGCCAATTTATTTTTAAACTCTCATTGCAGTAACATAAACGTAAATTAATTATTAAAAATATTATAATATAGACTAAGAGTTGTTAAATTGTATGTCTCCTGTTTCCTGCTCGGAGCAATGTTTCTTTCGAATAAGTACTTGGAGGCCATTATTTGATTAACATTTTATCGTGAGTTTCTATCCAGTGTGTGCTCAACTTTACGGTAATAAGGAATGAAAGGAGTGGAGGAACAATTCTGTGAAACATAGAGGGAAAGAGATTTGGAGGCAAAATATGTATGGTTTGATTTTTAGAGATATAATTTTTAAGGTATTCATGAATTAAAAACAAAAAATAAATTAACTTGGACATATATTCATAATATTTACAATTGTATAAAATATTCACTACATACAATGTATGATAATTTAAGAAATGCATCACATTGAAAACGCTGGCTGACCATGCGTTGTTATATTTTATACAGACAAATTACAGGCACATATTTACAAGAGCAACCCCAGCTATATTCAGAGGTCAGTAGTATTGAAATAGTAGTCTTTATTTTTTGTTTTATTGCTTCTTGGCAATATACTATGTAAATCATATCAGAATAAAATTAAGGAATATCATGCTATGGCTTCAAACTGCTGACCTCGAGAAGCACAAAAGTTTCATATAATAGAAATAGGAAATGAAATTGTTGCGGTTTATTAGTACTTTCAGACCAACTGCATTTGTGGCTATAACGGTATTTGCTGTAGAATGTGGGAAGTTCAACTCCCTTTTGCTAATTCTGCTAGGCAAAGCTCGTCTAGAATAGAATCTACAAATTAAATATTTGGACTGAAAAGAAGGCCACAGCAAGATTGGCTTACTAGAATACGTTCTACACGCACATGGCACTGAGTACTAATTATTTAGTGAAGCATTCGCCCAATCCATCACAGTTTTCTACACATGATAACTAAGGATACGAACTTATACACATGAACAGCCACACGCCTGTGAATAGAAGTTACTACGTAAGTCTGCACAGTACATGGTAGGAAAGTGATCATCACTTTTATTTAATTCAACGGAAGACATACAATCGTGGTGACCACTTATGAAGTGCTGCCTCTCTGGCTTGTGAGTAAACAGAATATAATTTATAAACAATTAGTCTATATCACTCTATAATAATGAACTAACACTTATTAATACTGACCAGAAAATTAGTGAAATAATGAAGCTGACAGTCCAGTTGTTCTCTAAGCCACGTTGGTCATTTCAAGCCATCAGAGTCTCTTACTAAGTAAATGTTTCCAATCGCCTGCTGTGACCTGTTTTAAATGAATGGACACAAGAAGCAGCTGGTTGTTACACAGCTCAATAGGTGCAATAACTTACTACATGTATATTTTCTATTTACATTTCTCACTTTTCAAAGAGTAGGTGCCCTATTTTGGGTCACAATTCCCTTTATTCTTTTCTGTATTTTACAAAAACCAACCACGAGACAGGCAACGCAGGCTCTGATGTTTGTGCTGGGCAAGCACCTAGTCGAAAACTATTGTGACAGACGAGAGAGGACGGGAAATGAAATAAAAACAGAGAAACCTTTGAAAATGAATAAATAATTCTTGATGACTGTCACAATTATAGTTTGAAACAAATACGTGCACAAGCACAAACAGCAGTGTCTGCAGACGCGCTACCACCGGTCTCACAAATCACATCACCAACTCTCATAATTCAGGAGCTATGCTCTCTCACTGTGCGATACTCTCTCCCCTGACGCACGAACTCACTCACACATGCACAACACGTTCATTCCTAGAGTACCAATCAGACACATCGCCACGAGTTTTTGACTTCCCTTCTACGAAAGGTAAATTAATGAAGCGCTGTGCACTAACGTAGGCGCCGCTTCCTAGCGGGAAAGTGTTCAAAGCTGGGCCTTGCGCGCAGAGCAAGGCTCTCCAGGTCGGCAAGTACTTGGGCGCCCGGCCTCCACAGGCGGTGGAGGCGTATCACTTGTAGAGCATGGTGCCCGGGAGCAGGAACCTGGCGAGCGAGTAGAGCGCTTTCGCGTACCAGTGCACCCCGGGTGCGGGGTGTGGGCGGGGCGGGGCGGGCGCGCCGGGGGTGGGGGTGGGCGTGGTGGGGGCGGGGCCGGGGCTGCGCGCGCCCACGCCGTGAGCCAGTGCCAGGCGCGCACGGGCGCGAACGACCAGTGCGCCAGGCTGTGCGAGCCGACGACGGCGTAGCAGCTGGCGAGCACGCCGTCCACGACGACGGTGCCGGCGGCGGTGAGCGGCGCCACGACGCCGCCGCGCGTCGCCTCGGCGTCCACGCGCAGCACGCCCAGCGCGCGACGCCCCTCCGGCGTCTGCACCGTCGACTCCGCCGCGAAGCAGCCGCCGGACTTCGCCGCCTGCGACGACTCTGCAACACACACACCGCGCCCCGCGTTACTCACTGCCTTCAAAACACCAAGAGCACTGCAATGCATCTGAATAGGGGTCCCTCATCGGTTATTAATACTACCTCCGTACCGTCAATAATGGTTATTTGGCAATTAGGCAATCCGCTTGACATTTATGTGCTACACGCTTTTGTGTTGCAGTGACTCCTGCAATCGTCTGCATTAATACTAGCGGGGATGCAGAGGAGCAGGAGGAGAGAGAAGAGAAGAAGAAGAGAGAAGAAAAAGAAGAGAGAAGAGAGAAGAAGAAGAAGAGAGAGAAGAAGAAGAAGAAGAAGAAAGAGAGAACTCAATACTGTATATTCTGTGAAATAACCTTACTGAATTCGCTTTACGAATTATGTAGTGCATTACACGTTCTTATTTCTCCTATATGAAGTTGCGGTAATGCAATACCGTACCTCAATACCTAGTCCCTAAAGAAAATAACATCAAACTGTAGCTATCCTGAATAATCTAGGAATGTAATCCCTGAATGCAGATTGTATGTCGGTAAAACGGTACGTCGGTAAAAGCATTTACTTACGTGCTTCCGAGAGAATCATAAACAAGGTACTTGAGCCATTTAGAAAAACGTCTTGCAAGATACCTTTTCAAGTGAGATCTTACTTTATTAAGCCAGAAAATGTATAATATTTGTTGAATGCGTTATTTTTTCTTTTTCTTTCAATGGGTAATTTGTTGTAGCGCGATAGAGAAGTAATATATTCTTAAACTATGATTTTCAGCGACAATAAAAATAATAATTCCTTTGTAACAAAAAAGTATTGATAAAAAGAGGTTAAAAGAACCATCGACTTTATTAACTACACATTATTCCCGTTCTTTCGAGAGGTAAAATTGACTCTCCCCAGTCGTGCTTGAAATTAAAAATGAAGCAAAGAATTGAATGACAACTGGTAGTACATGCTAATATATAATATTAATTTAAACCTAATTTTGAAAATAAATTAATGACGCTCGAAGTTACCGTGGATACTGTTTCATCGCTAATTACTGCTGCCGTCACTGCACTGGTTTTTTAAAAGAACGCGCGTGTATGGCAGCGCTGCAGCGGCAAACACGAGAACCAACTGTGCCAGCCATCGGAGCCTACACGTGCTGCTCCTCGCGGCGAAAGTGAAAACCAGCTCCACCTCCACAGCATCCTTGGGATCCCGGAGAGAAGTCCGCAAATAGCAATTACCGCGGCATTAGGCGTCAGGTAGCGAAACCCGCTGCGCGGGCTAACGGCTCATCATCGAGTGTCGGCTGAGCCGCGGCCGCCGTCGCTGACTTACAAAGCCCACAACGGGTCCCTGTGTTGGTCGCCGCCAGTCCACTTACACTAACGCGCTCATCATTGACTCGGAAGGGGTAGAAGCTTAAATTCCACGGGCGAGCGGTCGCCCGTTGCTTCGAGTTCACTCACACGGCGCCGAACGGGACTTGGGCGCGATCCGAGGCACAGCGGCCCAGACACGCATTCTCCGCGGCCTCCACCCCCGCCCTGCCCCGCCCTGCCCCGCCCTGCCCAGCCCGGCCGCCGGTGCCCGCCCTTCCGACCCGCGCGACAACGGCGGGCGGAGGCGTTAATCCTCCCGCCGGGACAATGCGTCCGCGGCCCACAAAGGAGGCCATCACGACCGTTCATTACCCTTTTGTATGTGGGAGAAACACTCGGCGCTTCAATATGGCGCGCGCGCCCCACCACGAGGTGGAAAGTAAAAGGACGACGGACGGATGTGCTAACACATTAACTTCGAGGAGTACTTAGGTGGTAATAATGGCCCGTGCCGGTTTACAACTGGACGAATGACGTGGTTACATGAAATGGGCGCGTCGACGCATCAGCACGTTTTCCAGAGTGTCTATTAGCGTAACAAATTGGCGGCGGTGTGCGGGGCGTAAAAATGCTCCCAGCGTCGTGTGCAACCTGAATGGCATCTGTGAAGATTAACCGAGGGGGAGGTCAGGAGAGAGTCCGGTTCGCACGACAACGGTGCTCTGTCCGAATGATTTATAGCCCATTTACCGGGCCTGAGCAAATTAACCTGGAGAGCAGAAAATGGAGTCCAAGAAACAGAGGGTTGTCCCTCAACTGAAATAGTCTTTCCGCCGAACTGTAAATGCTGTCCTTTGGAGCAGGTTTACTACACAGCTTAGGTGAACTCTATTAAATGTTAAATGAAAGAAAAAAAGTTGGCAATGATTCTGAACTTTCATGACACGGGCAATACACTTTTTCCCAAGGAGGAAATAAGCTCGAGTATCATGGTGAAAGTGAATATAGGTCCCAATAACACATGAATTTTGTGGTGTGAAGAGATTAATGTAATACTAGTACATGATTGGAATAGCAAATACGCTACTAGTTTTTTTCTTTGAAAAACAATTCTGAATTCTAAATAAAATATAAATTTTTGGCATTCTATGAATCCCGTGACATCATAATCACAGACATTAAAGACTATTCATTTAGAAAGTTCCGTCAATTTTCTAATTATTAGAACTCCATTCAATTTCACTTAAAAAATGCAATGAAAATGTCACATTTCAAAGCCCAGTGGTGATTCAATGTACTCTAAATCAGAAATGTAGCTGGTAAAATTTGATACTGATCAGCACTGCAACATTTGTTAACAATATTCTTGAATAAGACGAAACATTTCAAATCAGTGTTCTCAATCATTGGCATTTCCTCAGATTTCCAAAGAAAGGGAGAAGAAATGCTCAGATTACATCTCCGAACATTAGATACAAAAAGCAAGATCGACAGAATAAGAAGAAATTATTCTACATTGATGGTAACTAAAATCTTTAATTTACGATTGCACAGGAATGATTATTTCAAACGCAGGCATGCTCGTTAGAATGAAAAATAAAGTAAATACTGACTTAATGAAAAACGAAGTGCATGTTTAAATAAAAATAACTTGACCGTAAAAGAAAGGCATTAAAAGGTATTAATTTTATAAAGGGAGAGAGAGGAAGGAGCTACAAAAGAGAAAAATTGCGAAGTGGTGAATATGGATTTCAGAAAAATTGTGTACATTTGCATAATATTGATCGAGGTATCCTCTAATTCAATATTATTTATGAATGATGATGCAATGGAAAATTGATTACAATATTTTTAATGAACTGGTTTAAGGCTAATGCAAGAAAACCTATTAATTATTATTTTAGAAATGGAATATAAAATAGTTTTCTATTCAACAAACCCTTTTCTCTAACGAACTTCAAGCACAGAGTACATTCTCACTTTTCCTGAATTTTTCGAATTTGTTTTCAACACATCAAAAAATAATTTTCCTCTCCTGAAAATAGTATGAAGGAATATTAAGAAGAGTAATCACTTCAAAAAACCCCTAATTTGCTGTATTCTTTTATTTTTCATTCAACCAACGGAAGGCCTAGACAATCATTCTGGAAGCAGGAAACACTATGTTATCGTGAGTGTAGTAATACTATTTTGCTTATTAAATGAAGATACCGTCGTCAATAACAGACAGTATGTAGTAATCCAAAACGTTGATTAAATTCACAAGAGTTCTTTATTTTTAGCACATTAATTCATTATAATATTTATTTTTCAGATTTAATTCAAAGTAAAATCGGATGATAGAATTTAGGCGCAAATTAAGGCGAAATATTGGTAGAATGATATCGCAAAAAATAAGGTAAATATATATTTTTCTTTTAGGTATACGTTATTATGCAGTAAAACATTTCTAAGAAATGTGGAACTTTCACATACTTCTCGGAGAGAAAACATAACTTGCCTGAATCACTTTGTGGAACTGTTGGAGAAAACATTTTATGGAAAGGAATGATTATTAATTCGTGGAACTACTGAAATACTTAGATAGAACAATTACTAATTTTTGTGAGCTGTTTGTTAGTGAGTAGGGAATATTTCACTTAAATTTGTATCTGTTAATTTTCTTAACTTAAATTAACATTTTCTGAAATGTTAATTTTCATTTTTGCACATTATAAAGACGTGTATGCACCGTCTCGAAATGCTATGTGAGTAGATGAGCAGTATAATTTCACGAAAGATTGAATCCTTTCCCAACTACGAGCTCAGTAATGTTTTCTGTAATCAAACGGATATCTAGTTGATTGGATATCTGAAGCCTCAGCACTACTTTTATTGTTATCGCGTTATGTCTGAGCACTGCTTTTATAGTTAGGTTTTGAAAGTAGGTACATAACAGTTTACAAGCGTGAAACACACTGCAGTTAAGATTCCATCCTATTATTTACAGAAAGAATACAAGCATAAAATTGTAAACTAGTTTACCACCTGCGTCTTAGTGCAACCCCAGATACAATGATTAACTTATAAATATCGTTCACATGGAATTACACCACAACCCATATTTGTACCATCCATTATTTTTCATATCTTAATTTTTATGATCTGAAAAACTGAGTTTTTTTTATACTTCAGTGATTACAACCTTAAAAAATAACGTATACATCCCAGTATAGGCAGAAGTTTGTTATAGAAATCGTATATGACTAAGAGATGAGTAAATACTGTCGAAAAAGAGGCAATTTCTCCAGAAACTAACTAATTAAGAAGCGCATCTTATATGCCCATACGTTTCGTTAGCAAATGTTTCGGCGTATATGCGAATAATAACATCGTAATGATAGCAATAATGAAGGATACATACGTTTATGATGAGACACATGCTACAACAACGTTTTTCATCGTCTTACTCTAGTAAAATGCAGAATTTGGATATTGTAATGATTTGGAGAAATGTAACAATTTAAATACTAATTATTTCAAAAAGATATTCATGTCCAGTGGCGTAGCAAGTTACAGTGGCACCCGGGGCCGATTAACGCATGTCATTACATGTTACCACATGTTTGGGCTATATGCGTAAAAATATAACATAATAATAATAATAATAATAATAATAATAATAATAATAATAATAATAATAATAATAATAATAATAATTCAGGCCGACCTCACTGTTCCCGCTCACCTATGTTGGCTAAAACTCATGGATGAAATTGGCAATTTTTATTCAAGACGTAGTACTATATATTTCCCCATCAATTGAACCCATGCGAGTTTTATTGACCAAAGAATATGTGTCTGTAGGGGAAGATATGGCGAACAACATATAGCCATATTCAATTGCTCCACATCCGCACTCTATTCTAAAGTGGCATCTACGATTTTTGCTGATGATTATTTTATCATTCAAAATTGTGATCTCGGGCGAATTGAATCTCCTCACCCCTTGCGTCAATTTTTAATAAACAAGTTTTGTCAAAAATAACAAATTTCAAAGAAAATTCAACATATAACAATATGATATTAATAGGATTACAAATTACTCTGTGGTTCAGTTTTATTTTCTGAAATATTTACTTTTAGGTTTTGTGTTTAATAAAACAACATTATTTTTTGCACATTTTCTCATTCTTAGGTCTAAACTTTTTCTTGAAATAAGGCTTTCAGAATATTATACATGGTCAACACTTTTATCCGTACATGATATTTCGGAAAGAATTTAGAAGCGTTTTTGTAAAAATTAGATTATGTGTAGTTTTCAAAAATCAAATTTTAATAAAAATAGTGCTCCTGTGATGTGATCCAATGCATTGTGCTCTGCATTATAAAATTTTAGATAAAAATATTGGAGCCTTCATAAAAAATTTATTTAAATATTTTTTTTAAATCGATAGATTTCTCTAAAATTGTGCAAAAATTATGAATGTTTTGAAAATATTGTATATAAAGTGATTTAAAATCTAGTATTGGAGAATAGATTGCATTATAAAAGAAGTCTCTGGTTTCAGGATATGCGTAAAACTTTCGCATTTTTCGAATATTCGTAAGATATTAATGCAAATCGGACTTTTACAATAATTATAAGTGCTTTCATCTATGCTATAAAGTAAACAACACATTGAAAAAGGTTGGTGCCATATTCGCAGAAAAAAGAAACAACTACACGAAGTGTATCCAAAAATTGACAGATCTTAGATGTCTTTGAAAGATTCTAATTTGTTTGAGTTATTTGTGTAACCCACGTTCATTCACGCACCACTCATCTATTCAGAACGACATTGTTGAAAAACCGCTTTTCAGTAAGTCTCAACACAGTTTCACAAGTAAAATCTCGACCTCGAATTTTTAACATAATCTAATACTTTACTTTGTGTCATATTATGTACGTTTAAAGATAAGTAAAATTACAAAATTAGGGATTTCTGGAGATTACGTTGAAATATTTCAAGCTAATCGGCATTCGACGGGTTTGAATTGATTTTTAATTGGTTTTTCCTTATTTAAAAATTGTAATTGGTGTTTGCAAATTATACGAATGTTATTATACGACTAGCGTAACTTTACATTTTTTTTCTGTTTTCAATTTAAATAAGTAATTCATGCTTTAAATTTAAATTGAGTGATTAGATCCAGATAACTATGTACCTGTTGTTATTATGCATGCGTCATGTTTTAAGGCTTGAGAGTGTTGGTAATGAACAGACATCCTTGCAAAACGTCGATTTCTAGAGTAGCGAACCCGATGGAAGACCACCCGGAAAACGCGTCAGATCTCGCCGGCTTCTTCGCAACGAGGCGAAACGCCGAAATACGGTCAATCAGTTTTGGCCAGGGGGTGGGCGCAAAGGCCCCCCGGGCGGGCTGTTTGCCTTGAGCCGCGAGGCGCACCTGACTCGGCGCGGGCGGCGCTGCGCGACCGAGTGGATGTTTAGGCCAGGGGTCGTGGGGGATTACACACAAAGAGAGGCAAGCAAGGGATTGAGGGCCTCGAGAGGGAGGCTGAGGCGCTTGTGCACACAGCGCCATCCCGGGCGGCCGCCCCCCCGCGCCGCCCGCCGACCGCGCCCCGTCCGCAAACACCGGCCGCGCCGTTTGTTGACGCGGCCCCCGCCCCCGCCCGGGAACCTCCGCAAGGGGTGAGCCACCGCAGCCACCGCCGCCATCGCCACCTTCTCCGCCACCGCCGACTAGCAGACGCAGGTTCGAATTTTTGAAAGGTGCCCGTCTAAACAGCTTTCAGGAAAGGACTGAAGATAGTTGTTTTTACGGGCGAACGGCGCACAAAGACCTCCCCGAAGTGCAACACAAGGAACGCGCGACTCGATCGAGAGGTTTGCCTGCATCTTCGCTCGTTTGCACAAACACCACGGACACGGGGCTTGCTATTTTATACTGACGCGTCCCAGTTAGACGAGCACTCACACTGGTACGTGCCGATGATAATGAAATGTAAATCTATGGAATAACCAGGAAGAACGTCGCTCGTACTAATTGGTACGTAGTAGTCATTCAATTGTGAAATGATAAGAAAACTTTCATTACAATTTGCGATTCATGTCTCTATTAGGAATAAAAACTGTAGATAATTTATCGTTGTCTAATAATATCTTCTGTAATAATAAGGAATACAAACTAATGCAATTCGTTCTATTGAAAAGGTTTCTTCGTGTGCTGAAGACTTCTTATTTAAAAAGAAAAAACATTGTATAAAGGAAGACTAGTTTAGTTTCAAATGACTAACTTCACAAATCATGTTAAAAGTGCGCATACATTACGAATATGAATGATATTAATATCGCAAAGAATACATGTAGTACATCACATGTATATTTACGCATGCAACGCATTATTCAAATGTTGAGCATTTAATAAAGGAATTTTGCCACAGTCGCTCCATTCCTAACGGGCCGGCGCCCATTGGGAATGCAGGGCCTGAATCCCACGCCGCATTCACCGCGCGACAGCATTTCAGGATCCGCTTTAAACATCACAAACGAGGACGCGAACGGGCGCTTGCGCCACTCGGCCGGCAGCGAGGAGTGAGCGACGTCGCCTTAAAATAATTAAACGCGGCGGATGACATTAAAAGCACTTTGGGGCCGGAAGGGGGGGGCCGGCCTCGGTGGCGACGTACCGCGGGCGCCGCCGCGTGTCCGGGCCGCGGCCCCCGCGCGCTGCGCCATCCATCTCCGCGGCCACCGCCGCCGCCGCCGCCCGCAGGAATCCGCCCGAGACCTGTCGCCCGACCGAGTGCTCATCCATCCTGTCGCCTGCCTGCGTCGCCGCAGCCGCCGCCGCTCGCTACCGGATCTGTGCGGCTGCTCTCGCTGATGCGTTTCGTCAGCGCTGAGCTTCCAGAACGCGTGATCGCATTTCTCATTTCGTTCCTGCTTGCACAGTTGGTTTTTAATCTTGTCTCGTTCGGTTTTTCACTAGTCACTTCTTCGATCACTTATTAATTCTCCTGGTAGTCATATTTTATCAATGCGTGCAGTTTCTTCAAAACGGTATCCTTCCCTGCATCTATTTCATTGTTTGAATAATTTCTTTATACATTTTTGGAAGTCTTATCCCTTGTCTTAATGTATCAACACCGGATTCGCGAGATTCGTGAACGAAATCCAAGAAGGCGAGGAGAGATCGAGGGCATTATGTTTCGTAGTTTAATTAATTAGAAAGGCATTAGGGCATAAGATGCGTCGCAAAATATGCGTTGCTGTCGCCCGGCCGAGTGCTCATCCATTCTGCCGTCGCCGCCGCTCGCTACTGACTGCTCTAGCTGATGCGTTTCGTCAGCGCTAAGCTTCCAGGACGCGTGATCACATTTCACATTTCGTTCCTGCTTGCACAGTTGGTTTTTAATCTTGCCTCGTTCGGTTCTTCACTAGTCACTTCTTTGATCACTTATTAATTCTCCCGGTAGTCATTTTCTTCCATCTCTGGTTGTAATTTCTTCCTAACTGAATCCTTCACAACATATACTTCGTTGAATAATTTCTTTATAAGTTTTCGTGGGAATTACACCTCATCTTAACGTGTCAACAGCGGTTTCACGAGATTGGTGGAGGAAATAAAGCACGACTGGGGAGATCGAGGGCATTCTGTTAAGTAATTCAAAGAGATTGTTACCTTTTAATTATTTAAAAATCTATTTGGGAATAAAATGCGACGCAAATGAAGCGTTAGACAAGCTCAAGAATGTTTTAGGTTTATCTTAACAATACCGAGTTATAAAAGGTACCGTAGAATACCAAGGGGGACGGAGCCTTCCGATTCCACTGCTTAAATTTTTATATTATGGATGATTTTGATAAATTAATAAATGATTTAAAAATTTTCAAATTAATTTATGTATCTTCATAACATAGTAATGCATTAAATTAAGTTTACAAAGAATTACGAATTAAAATTTTTCCAAAATATATTCTGAATATTCGGTTTTTAGTCTTTTGCAAAGCCAAAAAAATAAATCAAAGTTTAGCAAACACTTATGATAAGCTTATGCCTTTATATAATATTTTGAACAATATGCTCATCAGAAACAATAGCAATGATTTTTATCCTAACAGAATTGTACCCTATAAAACAAGCATACAATCATCTTCAGCCTCTGTGCCCCCCCCCCACCCCCGCCTGTGGTAATGCTGAGATTTATCGTGTGGGCTGAAGGCCAGAGTCTCGTCACCAACTTCGACAGGCATGGTGAAGCGATAAATGTCAACTTAAAAGTGTTCGGAAAAATAGTGCTGTGGAATAATTGGAAATATTGGAAAGTACACGTTGGACAGACTCGAGGAAGTTTTATGATAATTGCGAAGGCTAGAGCGTCGTCGTGAATTTGTGGACACGCATAGTGAAGCGTCATTGCGCCTTACTAGTTTGAAGTTATAAATATGAAGCAGGTCCGTGTTTTTGCTCGCCATATTCTCGCGCAAGTGAGCCGATTTTCTCTCCTTCGTTACGATGAGGAAGTATAGCCATTTTTGATCTCATTTCTTCTGTTATATTTATTCTAAAAACTTCTTATATTTTGTCGTGTTTCCATTTTAAAATAGATCATAAGTAATGACGAATATTAAGTAATTTGTCTGTTTTTGGTTTATAATTTTCACGATCATTGATAATTTAATTTAGTTAAAACTGGATTTTTTATTCTATTTACGAGTAAATACTTTTCAATTTTTTTTTATTTTTTGCAATTTTTAAAATGCAAATAGGTTTCTGACCTCTCAATCACAACGTTCAATCGATGATTCATTCATCAATATCGACGATCATTATTATAGGCGAATCGTTTTGTTATTTGCTATATAATATTGCCTTGAGTTGTTCGGCACAATTATTATTACGCAATAAAACACACGATTTCCTTCATTTTGTTTCTAACAACCGACAGAAAAATTTCCATAAACAAATATCCTTTAGGCAGCCTAGTCGAGTGTCTGAAACAAAACGACTCTAAAACAACATAAAAGGCAAGATACGACGAATGAGCTCATAGGTAAGCACACCCGTCTGTATATCTGTCATGTAATTTCTCAGTGACATTGGTCTAGCCTCGACTCATGTGAATGGTCTTGTGTAGATAAACCTTCACCTCGGCAACGTAAATACCTTCACCTTCTCTAGGAATGGCATTGAAACGTAGTAGTCATCAGAATGCGTTCGTTAAACTTTATGTGCGTTTACGCAACAGCAGTCTCGAGACACAGGTCGCGTTGGCGAGTGTCCCTTGTAGTATCTGAAAGTTCCTCACTAGACAGATAAGGCACGGGGAAGATGCAACTATGTTGGGATTTCAAAAACAGGTCGCGTATTGTAATGGCAATGGTATTATGCGAACAACGCAACACAGTTGTCAAAAATGGTTTTCAAAACCTATAAATATACATGAAATTTGACTTTAAAAATACTGGTTTGAGATTATTAAACATCCAAGAGACGGGGTTATTCCAAATTAGTTACTCGGCGAGTTGTATCTTATATTTTCCCTGTGCTAGGTACTGATGTGGTTGTGAATATGAGAGACGATTTTGTAACACTTTACTGCAACATTACTTCAACCAGAAAGTCGTGAATGTTCGAAGATACTTGTCATCGTGACACACGTCTTTCTTGCTCCACGATAGCTTTGTCGATGGAGTTATCCCGCACCATAAATATGTAATTTTATTTATACTCCATGATGATATGTATCTTGCTGTCACTTGAAGCTTAATGTTTACCATATTAGGAAACAGACTACGCTACACGATGAGAAGGCATCCTTGGGTGACATTTCAAATTATTTGGTTTCGTTCCTTTTGGTAAAGGCGGTTTCACTTACACAACAAGGGGATTCGATTGTTCAGAAATTGCTATGCCATGAATTTTGCACATTGTTGAAGAGCATGACTACGACAATGTAATACGTTTTCATTATGTGTTCAGTCGATAGTAGACGTTTTTACTTTCTATAGTAAAATATACGCTTCTTAAAATTTGAAATGTATGGGCATCAAAGGTAAATGAAAAAAAAACAAAAAACTATCAATTTAGGGCAAGTGCTATTCACTTACAAAGAAGGAGTCACGTGTTATTTGGGGTATTTCATGAAATACAAACCGAATGAAGTACTCAGGGCGTAGCGCAATGACTTCGCATTCGGGACGCCTTGGTTCAAACCCCGAGCCGGGCATCCTGACCGGGGTTATCGTGGTTTCCCTCGGTCATCCAGACGACTGCTGGGATGTATCTACTGAAAGGCCACATCCGCATAACTGGCGCTAGCAGAATCCATTAATTACGTGAACTTACAAAGGTTAAGTGACTTCGAGACATCGCGCGTTCCTGGGTGTGTGACCAACTAGGAACCCTGGGATCTAGAGGGACCGAGGCCAATTGTCCTTTACGGGATATAATGGATAAACACAAACAAAATATACGGTTCCTTTAATCAGCGGAGTGCTGAATGCTCAAATGTCATCAAGACATCGGGGGCATGTTCTCCTCCAAGTAGGTAGCGCGAGAGAGCAGCCAGCTGTGGCGGAGGTGGAAGACGCGGTCGGCGAGGTCCGCGCCCGCTTCGTCTGGTCCTCTGGCGGTGGAGGGGAAGGGCGGGAGGGGGGGGGGGGGGAAGCGGGGCGGGGAGGCGGGGGGGAACGGAGGCGAAAGTGGAGGTGGCGAAGGCGGATGCGGGCGAAGGGGGGAAGGGGGGAAGGGAACGGGCGTCGCGGCGCGGCGGCGCGATGCTATCGGCGCTGAGCGACACAAATTGGGGGGGACGGAGCCGACAGCGCGATGCATCGGGCGCGTGTGAGTTGGGCCGGGAGCTCCGATGCCTATCTGCGCGCGGGGGCTCGAACCGGCGCGGCGCGGCGCGGCGGCCAGCCCACTCCGACCACCGACCTCCGACGCCCTCCTCCTGCTTCAGCGCTACTCGCATTACAACAGGCGCAGCATACATGCAAACGATGTTTCATCCTCTCCATTGAGCACTTTCTCCACTGAGCAGGCCATACTTCCATTCATATTTTAAACGTGTATATATTTAAATGGTCCAAGATTCGTATAGTTCCATAATAAAACTGTTTTTTAAAAATATAAATTCTCCTCTTTGACTGACCCTCTTATAATGGACCAATACAATATACATTATACGTATACGTACTATGTATTATACGTGTTATGTTTCAAATGCACTTGTCTTGATAATGAGACCAAATAACGCCTCGAAACGTTGGCTGTGATAGATATATCATTAAATTTGGAAAGAAAAAAAACTGTGGTCGCTTTAATAAATCCTGGACCGTGCTCCTAAGTAGAAAAGGATGGGTTGTGTTTAGGAATCAAACATTTACACATCTGAGCTTTAGTTAACCAACTGATCTAATATGCGAACTGTTTTCTGTTAAGCATTAAAATATTTAGGAAGCAGAGTTATGAATCTAATTCTAGGAGAATACTATTTCGCTCGACAGCTGAAATGTTCATTCTGAAATGATGCAAACACGAAAATAACAATTCTGTGGCCCAAAAATGAAAAAGGATGGCAGGGCGAATAAAAATAGTTACTTTCTGGAAATTATCTTTCAATTTTATCTGGGAAACATAAATCATTAGAACTGAAAAATAAAGAAAGAAACAAGAAAATAAACATGTCAGACATCATTCTGGTGCTGTATGGATTCGTGCAATTCACACATCACCAGTTGTATGATCCCTTTGCCATTATCTTTGTTGACCCGGCCAAGGAAACGGAAGGCAGATTACTGCTGCTGGGGCCAGCCTACAGCGAAGCCACTGCCCTAGATCTGAACGTGAAAAAAACAGATCCGTTCTGTTCGCGCGGCACGCACGGAATCGCCTGCTCCTCCGAGCTGCTCCCGCCGGTCCTACCCCACCCGATTCCGCGACCGCGCCAAACCACTCGGCCGCTGGGAGAGCTGCGCCACGCACGCGACGCAGTTGAGGCGGCGTTTTCGCAACGATTACGTGGATTCGGGAGAGATCCAGACTTCGCAATGGCCGCCTCCATGCCTCCGAGAACCGTTCGTTTCGGGCAGGGCCAAGTAGAGGCCAGGGAAGGAATTGTGCAAAGAAGGACCGGTGCTTAGGAAGGGGAGGGGGGAATAACGGATTTAATATGCTCGCGAACAGTTACTTTTGCTGCTCTTGCACGAATTATCAAAAAGAAATACCAAGGAGTTGGGGCATTAATGAGCATTTTATTGAAGTGTTCACCCTACAAATTGAATCTCGAGAGAAATCTGAACACGCGTGAAAATTCGTAGCTGTATTCACAATCCCATATTTTATTGAAAAACATATTTGAGATTTAGATAATAAAATTAATCAGAAAATCAATATAATGTTTTTATTACAGCTTAGTTAATCATTTCTGATTGTTAGAAAGAGTCATTAGTATTTCATGATTTCACAATAGACTGTCACTTTTTTAATTGTTCGCAGAGTATTACAAAATGTGGAATTTTAGAGACAGCAAGGTCATAAAGGTTTGGTTTCACTTATTTATTTATTTAATTTATTTAATAGGTTATTAAATTTTGCTGGACGCTTTGCAGTGCGGTCCGATGACTTAGTTCGCAGCTTTGACTGAAGGGCAATGCGAGTTCTGTCGCCCGCCAGTGGGCGGCACAATGCGTGATAAATCGACCTTGTTAGCGCCCGCCGCACGGCGCCGCCCACTAGTGCGTTGGTTGCAGGCGCTGGGCTCTCCAAATGCCTCAGGACCCATCTTACACTTACTCAAACGAGGCGCTTCACAAAGGAGCGAGGACGGTCTACATCAGGCCTGCCCAACTCGCTTCAAACGAGCGCGAGCTCTCGCGCTGGTTCCGAATGCAGGGTCCAACTGAGGCGGAAGTTATCGCGAGAGGGTCGCTCGTGGTGAGGATGGAAGGTGTAGAGCAGGCACGCCAAACCGCGCCCGCACGAGCTACTTGCCCACCTGGGGAGCCCGGCGCTCGGCGGGCACGGGCAACTTCCCCTGACTCCGCTCCCTTTTCCCCTTAAAATACAAGAAGGGATGTACATACGCAAGCTGAAGCAGCGCGAGGCGGTGAGTGGCTTCATACGAAAATAAGTTTTTTCAACATTTTTCTGTCAAATAACTGAGAATTGCATTATGTTTATATTTTTAATTACTAATTTATACTTCATGTTTATTTTCTTATTAATTCTCCTTTATACAAACATCATTGAAAAATTGACTGGAACATGTTTGAAAGGCGAATTCTTTCCTTGATTTCATTTTGTGTTGCGTTATTAAATCACTCAGTTATTTATTTAGAATGATGTGAAATAAATGAACGAGTCTCAATAAGTTAACAATTCTCGCTTACAGATGGACACCGCTTTTAACAAACAAGAATATTTGTCTGTTAAACCTCCTAACCTGAACGTAGAAAATTCATACTTTTATATCACTCTTAAATAAACATGATTACAAAAGCAAGACACTTTTGATTCAGTTTTTTTAAATTTTACAATTGAGCATTTGAAATCGAACTGATGTATTAGTTCATTTCAATGGGTAATTTCTTTGCTTTAAAGAGAAAATGGGAAATAATGTACTCGTACCTAAATTTGTGACAATGGAACTTCTCCCAAAGACTGTCATGAGCCAGGTATCCAGTGATATATCACCACTCCGGGACAATTTGTACAACCCTTACTTTCAAATCTCGCGCCAATTGCACTGGACGCCGTGCCCGCGAGCTCTGGTAAGCTCGATATCTCGCACGCGACATTGACACGTCTGGTGTAGAGTGAGTACTTGATAGGCAGCGTCTTTTGAGGAAAGGGCAGGCGAGTGACTTTCAGAACGGTTTCACGAACGCATCGTGAAGAGCGGAACCGATGACACGTTCCTAGTGAGGGGAAGCTGTGCATTGGGCGCAACAAACGCCTTGGTATTTCATAGGGTTATTTTCTTATAGCGTTAATATAGGCTTAACATACAAATTGTATAATATTAATTTACATGGTAACAAACAGACTCAATTCATTAGTTATTCAAGATTTGTTCAAAATTTTAAAAAATTGTTCTTGCTGGATGAGACAGAAAAAAAAGGCCAAATAAAGTACATTTGTACTACACATTTCCATCCAAAATAAATTTTCAATTGGATCTACCCTCTCACGAAAATCGTCGTTTTTACACTACTTTTAACGTATTTAAACCTCGAACTACCTTTTAATAAAAACCCTTCATAATATTTTTTATGAATTATATTCACAATTAAAATAGGAAAGATTTCCCTCAGTAAATATTTACAAAAATTCTGGAAATATCAATCAAATGGTTTCATATAGATTTTTACTAAAAACTGTTTAGGTGCGTGACATTATGCAAATATGAAAATTCACATGGCTTTGTGATCTGACTTTTACGATGACCACACCAGAAAGATTCGCAAGAAGTTCCATATCGCTATTCATGGTCATAAAAATCACAATACCTATTGTATGGCTTTCGAATTCTATTCTCGCCGTCATGCGTGTTTACGGACACTTTCTTTCGAAGACTGGAGAGCAATAGACAATATGCCAAGCGCTGCGGGGCCCCATGGCAATTTGGTGTCCAACCTCCCCTCCGAAATATTTTTCTCCACCGCTGCTTGACGTCTCCCTTCCTCGACACAGGACTCGTGCACCGGGATTGGCTCGGCGACCCACCCCGAGCCACCGCGAGTGGGCCTGGTCGTCATGATTCTTTTTGAAAATTTGTTGGGAGTTACACTAAACCTAAGCCCATAAACCTAGTAAACCTAAAATAAAAATACACTAAACTATTCACTTGGCTCTGCTACGAAAGTATTCCACAAAGAGTCGTTACCTGTTGATTCCCATAGTACGCGCGATTTTAAACTTCCGAAAGAACAATAAGAAAACAAGATTGAATTTATATCTTAAGTGTCATGAAATAATATTTATTTCTTCTTAAAACATGATGGAAGTAATACATTATATTGTACTGCAAGTATGGCATTTATGCCAGACTTCAATGAATCTATTATTTTAGCAAGCAACCTTAAGTTCTAAATGTATATAGTTCTGTCTACACATTCAGCCGCAAGAAAACACATTTATCCGATTAAAGGTTTTTCAAATTTCAAATTTATTTGGCAAATGTTGTAAAATGTATCACTCCTTTTTCCACTCTAATCGTTAAGGACTGTTCATTTCATCTCAGTATTCTTTTTTTTAACTCGAGATATTTTCCTGGTCTCCATAAACCATTCTGATGATAAAGCTCCACCAAATATGTATGAAATGCTTTAACCATAACTGTGCACCATATGAATCATAATGTCTCGGGCGTATAATTACTTTTATTGCTGCGACGTTGAATATATAAAATGAGCAACACTTTATCCAATATAACCTCTTATAATGGAAAGGAGGATAATATCTCGAGCCTTTACAAGCATAGTACTTACAGAGTATAAGTAAGTGGTATTCATTTTCACTATGAAGTGAAACAAATTGCTTGGGACAGTATGTCGCGATACCAATAAATTAAAATGCACTTTACTTGAAGGATAGCAGGATATAAGAGAAATATGCATTGGATTCATGCATAATTCATTCCCCGTGACTCACTCGTACTATAAATCATGGCCCAAACTGCACCTCTCGCGCGAAACAAAAATGGCCAAGGTCACGTATTAACTTTAACGTAGCTCGGCCGTTCGTTCAGATTTAAATCGTGCCTACTTCATATCTCAACGAGCAGAGGCTGCGATTCATTTTAGCTCAATCAATCTTGAAATAAATTTATAATTTAGGAAATAATTGAATTTTAAGTTAGTGAAACGTTTGATTTATTACATAGATGAAGTATGACGTTAAATATATCAATAAAACATTATTCAGGCTACAGACTGATAAAGAGAGAAAAATATTGCCTATTTATACATTAGATTTTAAAATATTTTTTGTTGACAAATTTAGTCACGAAATCTTCTCGATTGCGAGTGCCATGTCACATTACACTGAAGAAAATAAAAGTAATACAAACGTACTAAATGTTCAGTATGCCTAGTGAAGAAGTTAATGCAATTCCTGAAGGGCAGTGCCCCACATACAATTTATTCATGTAAAATTCAGTATCTATGATTTCTGGAAAATCAATTATTAATTATTATTTGCTTTGAAATACTAACCTCCACTTCACATTTTTCTCAATACAAACATAAAAGAGGCATTATCTGCATTGTGGTATAGGTTGTCATGATGGTGATTTGTTTGCAACGCATGTAATAGCACGCGGAAGGAAGACTTACCGGATTTGACGGAGCAGTGGATGTGGCCCCTGGTCTCGTAGTACACCCAGTCGAAGCCGGCCTCGACCGCCAGGCGTGCCAACATTCCGTACTTGCTTCGATCACGATCTGACGTGGTCACGTCGACGGCGCGGCCCTCGTAGTGCAGGGAGTCGGCCGCGTGACCGCCCTCCTCGTCCCAGCCCTCGATGACGCGCAGGCGCACGCCGGGCCACTGGTTCATCACCGAGATGGCCAGCGTGTTCAGCTTCTCCTTGCAGCGCTGCGCACACATCACACACACACGCGCGTTATTCACACGGGGATGAGCCACAACAGCAGGGGATGCTAGTAATAGTGCCGGCGCTAGTCAGGGGCAAACCGGGCGATCGCCCGGGCCCCCACACGTCAAGGGACCTGATGATTGGAATGATGGGAAAAATTAGTAAAAAATTAAAAATGAAATTGGAACTCGAGAAAATCGTTATCGTAATTTTATAAGTCGTGGTACAGTTGTCTGATATTTTATAAAATTTTCAATTAACTTTTTACCTTAAATAGTTAATTATAGACAAGTTCGTAGGTATATAAGGTAGGTCAATGATATGAATCAAATGACGCTAATATTAAAATATATTCTACTGAAATTCATATTTATTATTTTCTGTAGAACAACAAATGATTTTATTAAACACTAACGAAACAACAATTTTTTTTCGCGTTTTAAGCTCATCGTGAAAACTATATTATTTGATCACTAAATACTTTTACTTAAAACTATTATTAAATATATATTTCCCTAAAATTTTTTGTTATTTGTTGCAACAAAATATCTCATACAGTTTCTTGAGATAACTTTCACATTTTTAATTTTTGCGGAGGTGGGGAACTACGTTTCAGCATTGCTTTGAATCCAAAGCATCCTTTGTCTAGCTCCGGCACTGGCTGGGAGACACAAACACAAGCTTTTTGATAGCCGGCATACACAACAAGTGACATACTTCAAAACACTCTTTTGAAAGAAATAAAAAAAATTATAGAAAATATCATATGTTTACTAGTAAACATGTCTTAAATGTAAGTCACAAAACAGGCGAGATGAGTAAAACATTGTATTTGTAAGGTAAACTGCTCCACTTAGAATAAAACCTTTCTGATTGTAACGTTTCTTTCGCACGATATAAAAATGGGAAGTTAATTGTTGCGTTTGATTGATGCGTCAGTATTAAGAAAATATACCTCGAAACGTAGCTTTCGATCCACGAATGACATGCACTTACTAACTACCAGCTTACATATTAAATAATAGAATAGTTATGTTAAAAACGTAAACGTAAGAAAAAAAACAAGCAAAAAATCTCACATTTTGAGGACACCTAAATAATCATTCACACTCATAAAAATGTAATTAATTGCAATCTTAGCACTGCAACTTTAGTATTTTCCGCTGTAATCGCTGTTCTATCTAAGACAGTTTACATTAATTCAGTCGAAATTTCAGTAGTTTATTGCTCGATGTAAAATTGCATGCATTCAATGTTTATTTACTGTTTTAGTACAAGCGAAGTCAGAATGCGTAATATGAGACCTATTTTAAACCTTCTTCTAAACACTTTAAAGTGAAAGGAGATCATTCATCGCCTTGTTAACTAACCAAAACAGAAAATAAATCACCAAAAAGATGTCCAGAATCCAGAAGCCCCCACAGGAAGGTCTTGTGACAACATCATCCATCAAGGCATTTATCAGCGCAACGAGTCAGAACACGCTGCAGAGCAACCCTCCTGGACGCCGCGGCCCTCTGTGATCTCCGCCGTCGTACACGCCCCAGCCGCCCTCCGCTGGCAGCCTCTGCTCCCAACCGAGCGGCTGGCTCATTCCCAGATACGACGGCTTCCGCCGCTGAGAGCTTCCTCCTCAGCGCCATCTTCTTTCCCTATTCCACTCGTAGCTCACCAACTATGCCCACGATCCGTCTCCTTTTATCTATTCTGTTCCATTCGTTGTGGCAGCTACCAACGCTTTCTACTATACAATGTGACCTGTGGTGTCATACCAAAAATAATGTCGTTTGTCCAGGCGAATAACTTCCGTCTCTTTCCATTTCTAAGGTACTTTTCTTTCTAAATCACCAGAGAATGGCCAGTTGTGTCGGTGATTGTCTTGATTTCGCTCAAAGGTGGTTGTGGTGGAAATGGTTCATATGCGAAGATTTAGCTGCCGAAATGAACTCAAAGTTACTTCAGAAATAAATGAAATATTCAATAACCATCGTATTTTCAGGGCTTGAAACTTCCATTTGAAGAGTCATGCTCAGCATCAGACAAGATACACGCAGTTCGGTTGCTTGGACAAGCGTTGGGTATACCTTTTGTGGGTAACCCACTTTTTACTGTATAAGTCACTAGAAATAATCCAGATATTATTGAATTTTAGAGATACATCCAGTTTAATTCGTCGATTAAAATTGTTCACATGAAGCACACGTGATTCTAATTATTATTGGAAAAAACAAAGTTTCGATATATCACAACAGACCATTCCATTTCCTTCGGCTCTCATCAGCTCTATTAACTTAGAGGCTCTTTAACATGAATATTTGTATATTTTTCATTTTCTAACACTTCAGTTTAGGATACTGGGTTCAAATCTTCTTCATATCGGACATACAACATTACGAGAGATTTTATATATTGCATCTTCCCCTCTTCAACACTCTACAAGCGAGAAAGCGGAGTCGCGAAGTAGGCCGAAATCTGTGGGTAGCAAAAGTGTGGACAGCACTTTTTCTGTTATTTTAACGAGAGGAAAAATCATGAAAAGAGATGTAACCTTATAAAACAACACAAAACGTGTAAATAGTTTTTAATGATAGTTTCAAAATTTTGTAATGACTTTTTATGTTTATTTTCAATTAACAATGAAAACATTCCAATATCTCATCACTATTTTAGATTTGTTCTATAATGGATTTATCGATTTTTAATGGAACGATTTAAAGAATCGATATTAACGATAGTAGTAGAAAATTAAACAATATTATAATTTTTAACTAACGTAAGTTTAATTACGTGAACATATCTTAAAGCATGAATTGTCTCATTCTCCTGAATTATCCGCTAATAATGTCCGCCCTGCCTTTTCGGCCGCGCCCGCCCGTCCCGTCCCGTCCCCCACCCGGCCCACTGTGCGGCGTCGACCGGTTGGCATGTCGCCCACGCGCATCGCGGCATCTCGCCGCTGACGCGTGTTCGTCGCGTCGCCGCCTTGCTCCGTCATTATCTCCGCGCGACGCGACGCGAGGGGGGCGGGACGGGACGAGCCGCTGTTCTGTCCGGGCGCCCGGCCGCCCGGCCGCCGCCGCCGCCGACAAGCGATATAAATGCCTCCCGAGATAATTGATCGTGTTGGCTGCTTCCTATAACGAGCTGCGCCGTGTTTCAAGTCGAGGACTGGCGCCGAAGAAATCCTGTTGAAATATTGTGTCAAACACGTTTCGATGTTTTCGTTCATTAGTCGAACATCAACATTTCTCAATGGTTAAAAAAAAAAGAAATAAAATGTAACGTGAGAAATTGTACGCTAATAGAGAATTACGTCATTAATTTATTCAGAATAATGTTATTTAATTTATTATGTAAATTATTAGTGACAATCTTCCGTAGAGCTATCAAATATAACCTACATATTGAAACTGTTTGTATTCCCCAATTTTGGAAAGCTCTAATATAACTTCACGTTTTTAATGCTAATATATTCTGAAGCAGATAGGTAGACTAGGATATTGTGCTCTAACTGTATTTAGTTAGACGTAAAAATAAAAGGTAAAATAGAACATCGATACTGAGCTTAGGAGAGAAAAGAGCGTGAAGTTAAAACCCATTTAAATAAAACATCAATCTTTAAAAAGAACGCCATGAGAGAATTTGAGTTAAAATCATATAATCTACGATTAACATGTAGTACAATGTGTTGCATGTAGTTGTAATATGACGAAAATATCTGTCCTTGAAAGTAATGACGGAGTCAGCACAAGAGTGCCTTCATCTATTTTCATTTAGGCTCCTGCAAAATTCTAATAATGAGTAAAATTTTTCCACACAAATTGCACAATGTATTTTCAAGAAGAAGCTAATAATTTATGTTCATAAAATATTAAGTATGTAGAACGTCTGAGCAGCTACACCAAGGAAATTCAAATTTCTCTCAAAATTATCTCGCCTTGATATGGAAGAGGAAACTCAAGACTAAGGAAACTACAAGTATTATATAATGATAAGGAAAGTAAATCAGAGAATCTATAAAGACGAACATTCAAATAAGGAAAGTTCAACTTGGAAATAACTTTATGGCGTTTTTATATTGCGCAATATATTCCGAAATAACCCTCTTCTGAGTATTATCACTGATAAAACTCAGTCGAGTTTCTCTTCTTTGCGAAAAAGGTTCAATTCATCGTAAAGGAAATTCAATAACTGATAATTTATAAGGCACTGACTCAATACTTTCGTACCAGAATCCGAATATCTTGACTTTCTATTTTTTAGAGTGAAAATGCAGATGTAATAATTTAAAAATAATTTGAAAAATATTAATGTATTCAAGTGCCATTTTATCATTGTAAGGTAGGGAAGCGGTGCTTCCATGAAAGAATTAGAATTATTATTAAATTCCGTATGTATTTTATCTATATGGGAGTTGTTTTGAATCCAATAAACCCTGCGCAGTCCTTATGGTTCGAGTGCAATTGACGCCGCCGGCGCCCCCGTGACCATCCTCTGCGCGGCCCCTCAACGAGCTTAAGGAAGAACTTGTCCTCATCCTATGCAACTTGAGGGCTGTCCACAAATTACGAGACGCAAATTTGGAATATTGTGAATACCCTCTCCCCTTCTTGTATTGCACCTGTAGCCGCGCTTAAACACTCCTAAAGAATTAACACCCCCCCCATCTAACCCATCCCGTAACACCCCTATCCCATCTACAGTAAATAAAAATTTATTATATAACAGCAAAAACCATTATTATTATTATTATTATTATTATTATTATTATTATTACTATTATTATTATTATTATTATTTGTGTTATATATTAACTTTTTGCTAATTAGAGTTATAATTAGTTGGAGATTCTGACCACACCTAACAATACGATTATAGAAAATGTATCAGTGGATGCAGAGACGAGTCAATTTCTGACAAGCCGTGCACACGTAATTATTTCAGAAAATGTTGAAAATTACAAAAAAGTTACGTAACACTAAGCTAACACACCCGTACCCCTACGTAACGCAGCGTGATGCTGCCACAAACTTCCTCCCCTCTCATTACGTAATTTATGGACGACTCCTTCGCTGTCTGCGGCGAGAAAAGAAGTGCAACTCAGTTACAAAAACTCAGGACGAATAGACGGAAATTATAATTATGTTAGGCTCTCCACAGGAAAAAAAATGTTTTTCACCTACAAGTAATATTCACAAAAGTTTGAAGAGATATTCCGCCTGCAAATATTATTTACAATGCATTTCAAACTGAAAATATTCGGCAAGTAGCAAAGAATTGATTATGCGCTTCGTAAACAATTAAAACTTAGTGATCAAAAGTGAATAAAATCGTAAATTATAGAAATACTTACGGATATTATTTACTTCCTAGGTTTTCACAAACTAAGTTTCAGGGGTGAGATCACACCAGTGTGTCAATTAATAAAGGACCTCACAAATACTAGTGGATTTATTGGAAAAATATAATCCAATTAAGAAATCTCATGTAAAATGCACTTCAACATTTCAAGGTACAAATTGATTAGATTACTTCAAATGTCAAAGAAACTCTCAATTAAACTACAGAGGAAATTTCGAAAATAGCTTTGCTGCAATTATGATAGATAAAACCATAAACACTGGTCGTTCTACTACAGAGCAAAACAAATGACAATGGCTTCTGTGTCCGCACAATTACAGAATTTAAAACAATTCCAATAAGGGGCTGTCTTAATGATGTAGGGAATGACACAAGAGTAGTTGACCTTTCTTATCTTAAAAGAAAACAATGAAACGGATGACTTAAGTTTATTCTAGAATTTGTTTGTGAAATAATTGTCACTATTTTCAAATAGCGCACCGAGTGAACTGGAGGTAAAGTACCAAGATTTGACGATTTTGAAAATTAAAAATTTCTCTAAGTGACTGTTTTTCATAAACATCGCAATGCATCTTTCCGTCAATTTGCTTTTATTTTCTTCTTATGAACTACGAAACTTCTTTGAATTTTCGGCTCTAAAATACAAAATACTGTATGGTAATTCATACCAAAAGAAGACAATTTTGAAAAGAAGGTTTGTGGTGCTCTGAAATTTTTAATAAACAATTAATTAAATTCGCAATTGTACAACGAGTGAAATTTGTACGTTGTTCACAGTCCCTGCAACATGTGTTTCTGTTGAGAGGAGTTCCTTGACCTTTAAAAACTCAACCCGTATTTCAGAAATGCTACGTCACAACGAAGGGTGTCAAAGGGTAAATTTACTTTCGAAAGACAAATAATTTAGTTTTCAAAAGTATCAAAGGCCAATGTTCCAGAAAGCTGTTTTAGTAGATTTTGCCAAAAGGATACGAGATTTCCTCTGCTTGTCAAATAGGATGTAATAATGTAATCATTTAAAAACCAACTTTCAACCGTTTCCCCAAACTGAAAGCCGAAGACATGTCACTAGTGTAATGGTTTAGTAGGTTTATTGAAACGAAATAAAATTGTTGGCGCACGAAAATGTTGAAGGAGTAGGTCGAGTCATTATTACTGTATACGTTGAGTTACGCTGCGAGATACATCATTTAAATTATGTTTCAAGGAATCAAGAAGTTGTAGGAAGCAGGTTGTTGTTAAAAAATTTTTTAAAAAAAATTCTTTAGAGACAAGATAGTTTCTATAAGATTCATCCTGCTTTGCAACATCTCTTTACAAACATGAGCTACTTTTTTGTCAAACAAATCAATAGCAAGAGTGTTGGAAAAGTTTCTTGATAAATTGCGAATGACTGCGCCCTGTTGTGTGAAATATCATTCTGTCATCCGCCTATAATTGATCGGAATCTACCTATAGGAATTCCATCGGAAACGGTCTACTAGAGCCACTAGCTTCAAGAATTTACATCTACATTGATTGATTGATTAATTAGTGATTTCGGGCGCGTCAACTGCTGAGGTTATTAGTCCCGTAAGTGTAAAGCATGTTTCTTTCCCTCGGGAGGTGGCAGTGATCTTCTATCGCTGATGGAGAAGCACCGACCAACCTTCGCCTAGCGGGGTTTTCCCAACAAGGTACCTCCACCAGCGGGGACAAGCTCTAAGCTCCCGACCGGTTTTCCGACATATGTGGTATTGTAATGCTGTTAGTGAACGTGTGTGTGTGTGTGTGTGTGTGTGTGTGTGTGTGTGTGCGTGTGTGTATGTAAGGGGTAAGGATAGGACAAGGAAGAGGTAGGAAAGATTGCGCGATGTCCGTGGCCCGTGTGGTAGGGTACTGCTCCGTCATTCGCCTGGTGTTGATCGGAGAAACCACGAAAAACCTCCAATCAGAGCAGCCGTCTGCTAGAATTCTCCTCCAGACAGTGATTGAACTCGATCTAGCTATCCAGCTAGTGGCGCAAATACTCACGTCTAGACAGAGGCACGTTCTCAGTCAACATTACCTGGTGTCAAAAATCCATCACATTTGGGAATCGAAACCAGGCAGTATTCAAAGTTTCACTCGCGGACCTGCAACTTCGCAGGCTGACGTCCCAGTTTCAAAGCAATGCAGTACTAGCGCCGCGACGTGCGCTGGGTAGGCAACCCATGCAGCACGGCGGCGGCGCGGCGGTGTCGCCTGTCCCCTGTCGCCCGGGGGCGTCGAGAGGCCGACCTCGGCCGCTTCATTCCTCAATTAATACGCCGCCGCTTTATGTTCCATTACGCCGAGTCGACCGCAATGACAATGGCTTCGCGCGACCACGCAAAGCCGGCGCGCCCCACTGCGGCTGAGACGGCCATGCGACCGCAACCATAAATGCACGGTAACCGCGACACACACACAGCCCGTCCCGGGGTTCACGGCCACCCTCCGGGAAGCACCGGCTGGACGGACTTTCCTACTGCGCCTGCTCCGGGCGCGGCGGCGGCGTTTACGAGTGGGCGGCAGAGTGTTGGCGGCAGGCTGGCGGAGGGCGGCGGCCGGTGGGCGGGTATGTGAACGGATGAGCGGGTGAGCGGATGTGCGTGGTGGGGGGCGGGTGTGAACGGATGAGGGGGTGGATTGGGTGAGCGGCGGGGGGGGGGTGGATGGGCAGGCTGGTGAGCGGGTGTGTAATTGCGAGGCGGGTGGGCGAGCCGGTGAGCGGATGGGCGGGAATGGGCGGGTGAGTGGGCAGCGGGCGGACGGGCAGAGTGCGGGGCGCCCGGGGCGGTGCATGTGAGGCCACAAACACGCGGCGGCAGAGCTTGTAAATAGGGATGCGACATCGATGTTTGTATAGAAACATCGGTTTTTAACTATCGATATATTAATGTCGATGTTTTTTTCATATCGTTATTTTGTGTTGGATATTTAAAAGTTTTCGATGTTTTTTGTGAATGAAAAATTCCCATAATCACAACTTCGTGAAAGTTAAGTTATGAAATAATAATTGATGGTCCACTATCAACTTATGTGTACGAACTAAAAGAATGCTGTTTATATTACGTTCATCGACCAGACTACGTTTCAATTCGTGCACTTCCTTTAACGATCTTTCCTCGTATATGGATTTTGCATATTGAGAGGGATACGGCCTTGGATGTGGACAGAGAGCCTCCCCCTTCTTCCCGTACACTTGTTCGGCGCTCTGAGGACTGACCCTTTGAGATGATCTTAATTAAACTTTTTTGTCTATTGTTCTTTTTTAACTATGTTTCAGTTCAATCTCAATTATAAATTAGTAAATAAAGTCACTATCTAATATTTGTTTTGGCCCACAAACTTAACGTTACAGTTTTCTGAACAGTATTAATACATCAATGATTAAAATTAACGATGGTTTTTGGTCGATGTAATATTAACATGGATGTTTTAATTTTGCATATGTATGTTTGATAACATTAATGATTTGTTTTTAAAGTCGAATCATTAGTCTGTACGCGCGAAATGGATCACGATGCGAAGCCAGGGGGCGCTTGTACCTTCATTTTAGGGGTAGACGTAGCCTCCGGTAGGTCAATGTAATAATATTAATGATTTTCCATTTTTAAGACTGGGTTCATTATGAATGGTCTGTTTTGGCAATCAGAAAACATGGCTCATGGAATAATATATGTTGGATTGTTTCATTTTTGCTACTTGTTTTGCTACCGAAAATATTGCTGGTTCACATAGTTAATGTTTTATCAGTTTTCTTTCTTTTGAATGCTGCACAACTAGCTGATGTATACCAACTCAAATAGGCCACAGTTTACACGTGGTTACTAACCAGCATGTATATATTTAGGTATGTAATTTGTTTTGAGTGAAATATTGTCAATTTTTTCCTTCTGAGTGTAATTTTAAGGTGTATGTATACAATTGTCTTATGTTTTTAATAAATACACTGTTTGATCTTATGTACGAACAGCTCTGTGATTGAAATACACTTTTTGAAAATAAATAACGATATTATGACTATATTTATATTATATGGTATCCTGACGAAGTTCCATGAACCAGTTGCCTCTTTCACTCGCACAAAGTACAATCACCGAATAATCATTTACGATTATATTCTGGTTAAAAGTTGGTCCCAGAAAGTATTTCTATGAGGATTGTGGTTCGCCCTCTTCATCCCAGAACTATTTTTGAAATTTAAAAAAATTCCCCAGGATCCATCATTACTATCAGCAGTATTAGTAGTATTCAGGAAGTATTTAGTTGAATTTACAAATGGTACTCAGTAAGAGAAATGTGGATCAAATAGGTTTGCGAGTAGATCATCAACCAATGATCCCAACCAATCAATTTAGACAATTTCTCTTTTGTTAAATAATTCTGTTGATTTTAAACCAAATTATTTTGTAACGAAAACTATCAATTCCGGGTAATTTGGGGTCGCGTGTTTTCATTATATAGAATCAATTAAAAACAAGCAGTAGCTTAAAATCGACATATACTTATTTTACCAATTGTTAGTGATCACTGAGAATGTACAGAATTCTTTTCAGTTGAAAAATATTTTAACAACAACATATTTTTCTAATATAACATTCTCCTATGACTTACAACGCATTCATATGCCACAGCAAACAATCAAAGATGACTACTAAAGAATAGCTCATAAATTTTGTCTTCACTCTTTCCTGTATGCACCGAGGTAATAAAATGAGCGCATCAAAAGGTCGCAGTAAAATGAAAGATAAGTTGCGTCACACATATAACGGGAATGTGTTTGTAAAGCACCACTTCCTTCATAAGGGTCAGAAGGAAACGGCGATTTGTACTACGTGTTATTAACATTGATTAAGGTCGTATAAAAGTAACAACAATTTGTAGAATGTTGAAAATATTAATATTGATTTGTAGCCATTCTTCTTAAACGTTACGCGAAAAAGAAATTCTAGATACAATCCAATAAATACTCATAATGTGATAACATATTTGCAGAGAAAATATGCCAGATTTATTCCCTGCTAAAACCGTTTTTATCAATGAATAATTAATTAAAAATGAGTCAACAAAGGCACTATGTGAAATCTTGGGTCTACTTTAATTGATGAATTAAAAATAACATATTTTTGTGAATTAACGATAAGATACTTTATTATTTTCTTATTTTTTTATGTGTTCGAGAATAATACTTGGATATGCAAATAATTTTTTTTAAATAGTGTAATTCAATGTTATAATTTGGAAATAGCACTGAAAGGCATATAATTAAACTAAAACTTACAAAATAAAATATTGCATTTAGTAGGGCAGTGTAAAGTGTTTTCAATAACATAATTTCCCTTTCATTCACACTATACTTAAAAAACTTTTGCTGTTCCATTTTCAAAGATTACATGTATTAATAACAGGCAGACATTTTTTCTTCGTGTAATAATTATAGCCAATAGCAAACATTTCCGATTTAACTTGACGAAAACAATGTTAAACAGACCCGTGGAAGTACTTGACAAAATAGTGAGAGAATTGCAATCTTTAACATCCTCAAAGAAAACAGAAATAAGCAAAAAATTGTTTACGAGACCCGGGGGGAGTACCAGGCGCGCTCATTGACGAGCCGTCCGCTGGCACGTGAGGCGTCTGCACACGTGAGCGGCGCGGCGCGGCGCGGCGCGGCGATGGCTCCGCGGCGAGCGGAGCGCGTGGAGGCGCGGGGCCGCGCTCAGCCTCCGCGTCCGCTCCGCTCCGTCCGGCCGCCCGCGCGACCCGGCAACGCCGCCGGGCGGGCCTCCCTCCCCGGCGACGCGGCGGCGCGGCGCGGCACGGCGCCCGGCGGCGGCGGCGGCGTGGAGGACCAGCCGCCCGCGCCCCCCTCCCGCCGCCGCCTCCGCCCGACCGGCGCGTTTTTTAACCCCCGGCGCGTAGCGGCGCGGCCCGGCCCGGCCCGCTCCGCCTGGGCTGGCAGCTGACGGCCCGACGCGATGGACGCGCAGATGATGCGGCGCGGCGGAGGCAGGCGGAGGGTGATTGTAGCGAGAGGATCCGCGCTCCCTGGGATGAAGGGAGAACGGCAGGAAGGTATCGATGTCACAGTGTGAAACGCGAAGTACGCAAGTTCCTGTGCATGTAGAAACAAGTCCAAGCTGAAGAAAAAAAAAAATAAAGGCTGCGGTGGTAATGGACTTCGATCTTAGCACGGGAAAAGAAGCATGATCAATACCGGTGGTTTCCAGCATCAAAAGCAATTATAATGCCAACGTTATTGTCGGTATAAACAATGATGTACAAAGGTTAGCAATTGAAATTGCATCCTGACATTTATTTCTAAATAAAATCGTGAGTCTAAGGCAGTAGATGTCAGCCAAAGACTGAAAACTTTACATTACAGCCTCAGGTCGGAAGTAGAATGAAAGAAGAGGAAAGAGGAAAGTTGAATAACCAATGGAGTAGGGCGAGGGAGAGGAAGACGGAAGAAGCTCCCCAAGCAGCTTGAGGACGGGAAACGCGCAGAGAGGATACATGAGACAGCGCGAGGCGGACGGATGGCGGAGGGCGGCGCGGGGCGGCGGAGGGCGGCAGAGGGTGACGGAGAGTGGCAGTGGAGCGGAGGGCGGCGGAGGGCGGCGGAGGGCGGCGGAGGGCGGCGGAGGGCGGCGGAGGGCGGCGGAGGGCGGCGGAGGGCGGCGGAGGGCGGCGGAGGGCGGCGGAGGGCGGCGGAGGGCGGCGGAGGGCGGCGGAGGGCGGCGGAGGGCGGCGGAGGGCGGCGGAGGGGGCGGAGGGGCGGCGAGGGCGGCGGAGGGCGGCGGAGGGCGGCGGAGGGCGGCGGAGGGCGGCGGAGGGGCGGCGGAGGGCGGCGGAGGGCGGCGGAGGGCGGCGGAGGGCGGCGGAGGGCGGCGGAGGGCGGCGGAGGGCGGCGGAGGGCGGCGGAGGGCGGCGGAGGGCGGCGGAGGGCGGCGGAGGGCGGCGGAGGGCGGCGGAGGGCGGCGGAGGGCGGCGGAGGGCGGCGGAGGGCGGCGGAGGGCGGCGGAGGGCGGCGGAGGGCGGCGGAGGGCGGCGGAGGGCGGCGGAGGGCGGCGGAGGGCGGCGCAGGGCGGCGGAGGGCGGCGGAGGGCGGCGGAGGACGGCGGGGGGCGGGGCAGCGGAGGACTTTGTATCGGCGCCCCAGGGGAGTGATTCCCGACCTCGCTTCCTGCTCCCAACGCTGCGCCCGTCCGCCCCGGTCGCCGAAATCAAGGAACGCGGAAAATGCCAAACACCTGGACGCGTTGGCCGCCCGCGGCCACTGTCCACGGAACCCTATGTTCCACAGCGCGACACGGCTGTCAATGGCCTCTAGCTCTGCGAGACAAATGAACTTGCGACGATTTTTCAACTTCGGTGCACGCCACTAAATTACTTTACTCGCACCGACTTACATTCTAAGATTAATGCGTTTAGGAATTCGCCATGCTGCACTTTTTTCTGAATGGCGTGAGGCAACTTATGTCACGGCCGCTTGACTTTTTTCCAGAAGATATTCTTTAGATTCATTCAATTCATTAATTATTCAATTTATTATCAATATTATATTCAATTTATCTGATTTGCTCAATAATACAGTGATATAATTCAAAACAATAAACTTACTGCGATACGAACGATTTCAGATTTTTAAATTTTCATGACAGATGAGCTCAGTATATTTCACATGGTCTAATAAACATAACATTGTTATTACTTAGTTACCGTTATTAGCAACATACAAAAATATTCAGTCTGGTAAAGTCTTTAAGCAGCACACGTGCAGCATTCATTCTCATATCAGTTAAAACTGTATAAATATACGAGTAGTATTACGATGCGATGTCAAGCTTTAAGTCGTGTACTTGTAGCGGAATTTCATTTGAATATTAATCGTTTAGTAAGACATTTTTATTCTCAAGCTCTTCCCTTTTGCTAATTGATTTGACATGTATGCTCTTCCCATTGCTTTAAATATTTGAACTCAAAGAAACTACAAACAACTTTTTCATTGAGGAAAGGTTATTTGCACTTGTACCTTGGTCACTTAGTTTTCAAATAGTCATCGGGTTTCCTACGGTATAATATGAATATATTTCTGTTAACTTCAAGGAAAATTCAATTGTCATTCTCACACCTCTATTTATATCGCAAAATAAAAACCAAATTGAAGTCAATAGGTTTACTGTGAGTGAATCATCTAACCTTTTTACGCAAAGCATTAACACTTCAAGAAGATGTTTGAATCACGCCTTCTTAAGTGCTTCTGTCAATTTACACAATGTATTCGTCTGATATGTAAACATCTTGTATAATTTCGCAAACAGTTCAACAATTTCTAGCCTTTCAACAACTAGAAGATTCAAAGAAATACTAATACAAATTTTACTAAAAATGGAAGAAGTTTTCGAGAAACGAAAGAAAAATAATGTTATGATCTGTAGAAACTTTCAGAAATAGATTTACAGAACATGATGAATTACTTGCCTTTGTTCGTGTTTTCTATTTTAGGTAGTTCTTACTGACGGAGTTATGGCTAATCAAACATTTTGAAACTCCAAGTATTATAATGGGAAATAAAATCAGCTCAAGCAAAGAGGCACTAATTTTACGGAGGTCATATTATTCATAATAATTTCTTAATTTACGACACTATTTGCAGATAATTCATTTACAAATAAACTCCCAACTATAAATAACATTAACCAAAGAATGAGAAATTAAAACTCGTTAGAGGTTTAAATTTGGACGAGTGACTGTTTGGTTAATGGTAGATTGTGTTAACAGTAATAGCGAATGTACAAAAAATACAAATAATAACAAATATAAAAATTCCATTTGGCTCGTAAGTAAGCCACTTGTATGTTTTCTTCTGCATTTCACCCAGGGAATTATCATCTCGAGATAATTCACCCTTATTGGCGAGTTCATAAGCACGTGTAATATATTATCTGTCAATAACAATTACTTATGAACAGAGGACGTTTAAACTGTTTTGCTACTGTGGAGACGTACAGAGCACATATGTGTCGATTGCGTAACTACTGACCGAGTTCGAAGCCATGGTCTCAGCTGATTCTACGGCGGGCGAAAGACGTACTAGCGTACAAAAATGACAACGGCGGAGCAATGAGGTAACAAGCGATGAGTTGCCTATTTAATGGAGTCTGACCGCCAGCACTGGACAGTCTGTAAACACGACCACTGACAAAATTCGACCAAGAAGAACAGATCCAAGTTTATTCTAGTACATTAGGTGTCTGAAAATAAGGCCAGCTTCGGATAATGTATATACTAAAGTTCAAATCTGATCGAAGTCGTATATTTTTAAGGACGAAGAAACCTTCGTACTCCTTCTTTCAGAGGGGAAGTAAATCCGGTTGTCCCATGAAGTAGATTTACTGCATGTAAAACAAAGCTTAAAACAACCCTCTGAGATAAATTCTAACCGTCTGTTTTTCGTCGTCCGAGTGACACTTTCTTGCGCTGCTAGTTGGCGAAAGGAACGTAACAAAATTGGCATGGTTAGGGGGAAGAGCATGCCTTATACCTGAACATCGATACCTAAAATAAGGCATAATTGAATTGGAATATAATGCCCACCTCTCTGCGTGCAAGACATAGATTTTTTTCTTTCTGTTTTTTTTTAGCTTCAGGGGATGCCGATTTCGACAATCAGCGCCGGGTACCCACAATGTTCCTCAGGGGAACTCACATTAATCTTTTACACCAGACACCCACATGCGAGCTCCTCGGTCTGTGGTCAGCAGACTCGCAAGATCTTCCGCGACAACACACATACATGAAAGACAAGCTACAAACAACCACGCCCACGGTGAGACTCGAACCCACGACCCTTCCCCCGATACGCAGAGTCGGAACACGCTTTAGCCACCTCGACTACAAGACATTATATAAAAGAAGACCTCGGGGAAATTACATGTTATGCCACTATACGTTAGTTTTCAGAAAAAGGAAAGTAAAAGTTTAGACAATGCATTCTACACATCGGGATAAAGAACATTAATTTTTGAACTACACTGCCATCTTGCGGCGAATCTTTAAAACAAAAACCCATCATCTAGATACATATACGGGGCATCGAAATACGCTAATATCTCAATTTCATCAGAAATGTGTCATAGCATGTGATCAAGGCCTTCAAATATATTCTCTATATTCCGCCGATTTCTTCATGCCGTGCTCACTGTGCGCGCGGGGGAGAGGGGGAGGTGTCAGGGGGTGGGGGAGGGGAGGAGAGAAACGGAAATAGGGGAGGGGGGGAGGGAAGAGAGGGGGGGGAGGAGGAAGAGAAAGAAGGGAGAGTGAGAGGAAGAGGAAGGGGAAGGAGAGGGGAGGTGGAAGGAGAGGGAGAGGGGAAGTGAGAGGGGGAAGGGAGGAGGAGGGAGAGGGGAGGGACAGGCGCAGGGGAGGACAAAGTGATGGATGGGAGGAGGACGGGAGGGAAGGAGAGGGAGAGGGGGAAGGGAGAAAGGGGGAAAGGGAGAAGGGTTGAAAATGGGGAAAGGGGATGTGAGAGGGGAAGGGGATGAGAGGAAGAGGAGAGGGTGATGGATGGGAGGGAGAGGGAGAGGACGAGGGCGAGGGGGAGGGGCGGGTCGCCGCCCCGAGGCGCGAGGGCAGCGCTCGCGCCGCGCCGCCACAACACGCGTAAAGAGGAGGAAGCACAACATCCTGCGCGAGCACCTGCGCGCCGCGCCTCCCCACAGTGCCCGTCGCCCGCGCGCCGTCCCAGATGCTGCTGCCTGCCTCAAGCTCGCACAAGGAACCAGAGCATTATTTTTCCTCATTTTCACACAAATAACATGATATTTACGACTAATGAAAACATAAGCATTACCTACAATAATGTACATGGCTTTCGTCCATGACTTTGTTTTAACTATATGCTGCAAGCCATAGCAATTCTCAGAGAACGTAAAAGTTGATTAACTGAAATTCATTAATTTTAATTTGCATATGCGTTTCATCGCATTCGAAGTATTTGGAAATATGTAACCCTCTTTTGTGAAAGAAATGTTAAAAATCAAGGGTGTAAAAAATTACATGAAATATAGAAAGTGTCCTATGAAGAAAACAATCCGAACAAGGGAAATAACAATCAATTCTATCCAATTAGTAATTTGGAATATCCTGAATATTGTGTTAAACTTCAAGAGTGTTACCAAAGAGGGTTTGATTAGTAGATACCAAGGATCCCCTGCACATGTTCTTCAGGGGATCTGCGAATGAGCAAGAGCTTTACTGACAAAACTTGGATGAGACAGAACGAATCCAAAACCTAACCTAACCTCATTCAATGAATCCAAACCGGCTGCAAAGGCGCAGCGGCTGCAAGGCCGCAACCTCTGCGGTTTCGTTGATACGGGTGACCTAGCATTCGAATGCTGATGGTCGCAAATTTTCGCCACGAAATTGATAGCAAGGTCGAATTCAACTACTACCTGGATGTGAATTCTAGCGGACAGCTGTTATAATCGGTAGTTTTCCGTGGTTTCTCCGATAATCACTAGGCAAATGCAGTACCCTGACAAACGGCGAAAGATAGAGTGCTCATCTGTCTCTCCCATTACACAAACACATTTGCATGCACATACCCCACACGTGGGAGACATGTCGCGAACCTAGAGTTTGTTCCGGCTGAGGCGATGCCCCTTTCGTGGGAGATACCTGCGGATAGAAAAATTGCAAGCCGACGTCGGAATGCCGTTGTCGGTCAGCATCGGATCTTCTTTTCCATTCGGGGAGTACCTCCTCACTACCACCCGGAATATAAAATGCACTATATACGGAACTAATGACCAAAGCTATTACCGGCAGAGGTGGCTCAGTGCATCAACTGATGTCACTGCAGTGTCTCTGTCCGGGAGGTCTTAGGTTTGAGTTTCGATAGCGGCAAGATGTTCGACATTAGCTTTTCCGCTAGGTTGTATTCAGTCGTTGTCTGGAGGAGAATTCTAGCGGCCGGCTTCTCTGATCGATAGTTTTCCGTCGTTTCTCCGATCAATATCAGACAAATGCCGGAGCAGTACACGGACATGGACTGCGCGCGATCTTTCTTTCCTCTCCTTCTCTTATCCTCTGCCCTTATCCACACACACACACACACACACACACACACACACACACTTATACTAACATGCACTACAGTGCCACAGATGTCAGGAGAGCTTTCGGGAACAGAGCTTGTCCCCGCTGGGGCGGTGCCCCGCTAGTGAGATATACCTGCTTGAGGGAAACCCCGCTGCCCGACGGTATGTCGGCGCCGGATATCGCTATCCAGCGGGGAATGATCACCGCCATCTCCAGATGAAAACATGTACTACACTTACGGGAATAATGACTTCAGTAGTTGACGTGCCCGGTATCGCTAACAACCAATCAATCAGTGTATCGATACCATCGAAAACAAAAGATCGATAGTGCTGTCGATTGCTGAATCGCTTTCCCATGCAAAATCTCCGCAGCATATACATATTACCTATTCTTAAGTATCGACTCTTGCAATGTCGACTGTTGTGGTATGAAACGCTTTATACCGATCGATTGAAGAACCTAGCGCAATCGCAGCGCCGAGGCCGAGCCCTTTGCGTCCTTGGAGGGCGGAAGGGCGGGCTGCTGACCCACTGTGCCGCGCGCCGTCGCGTCGCCGCCGCTTCCTCATTGCACCGCGAGGGCGCCGCGCCCCGTCGCCGTCGCCTGTTTATTTGCCTTCGATAGCGCGCAATAAGACCGCGTCCGCTGCGAGAATACGCCTCCTCGCATGTCGCTCTTTATCGGATGGTTCCCGCTATGTGCGCGCGTTTTTGTAAACACGCCAGACAATGAACCTGATTCACATTCTAGAGATATCAGTAATTATCTAGAACGAGGAAAACACAAATATCTACTAGTGCCTTACTTCCAAAACATTTGTCAAACAGTTGCAATCAACGGTGCTTATTAAATGCCAGTCACTTTCTGTGTTTGAATTTCATTTGTTTTTTTTTTTTTTTATTTAAAGCTTTTAACCTCCTTAAGGAAGTTATTTGCTTTTCTTAAATTTACAATACATATTACTTCAATTTTTATACATTACATTGATTTACATTTTACAATACATTTCAACTTTTACATTCAGTAAATTTCTCTGTTTCAACAATTCCATATATCTTATACTTTTATTTTACATAATGACAGAAATGATAAATGTATTTCATACCGGTGCTATTCATTTGCTGTGAGCTGCTTTCCAAACTGCTACTAAAGTATTCCGCCCGAATGAAATAATGACAACACGTAGAAGAGGGTATCCTGGGGTCAAGTTCCGTTGGTCACGTTTGCCTGACCGTGATGTCTCTTGAAGGAGAGAGAGAGAGAGAGAGAGAGAGAGAGAGAGAGAGAGCGAGAGAGAGCGAGAGAGAGAGCGAGAGAGCGCGCGAGAGAGAGCGAGAGAGAGAGCGAGGAGGGCAAGGAGCCCTCCATCCAACGAAATCGTTTCCGGTGTTTTGATCTGACGCAACTTCTTCGGCCAACTGCGTCAAGGAAGTCGGATCAATGTTATTATAAGCTTATCGCTGTAATAGGTTCATAGAAAAATGTACTAGTACCTCAAAATACTCTGATTATTTAGTATTTTCCAAGATTAGGGTAATTATATTCTTTACGTTCTTTCCTCCTATTATTTTCATCACCCACATTAAGCATGAGGTGTGTGACACACAAGATCGTGTTGGCTTCCAAAACATTTTCTAAATTCCAGAAACGTAAACAACTTATGCAGAACTGTAACATCGCATCAATAAGTCCCTTGGTTTCGAAAAGAAGAACGAACTCGACCAACCATCTTACTCCGTTATGGTCTTCAGTCTTCAATACTGTATTCTAATTTGCACGGTCAATGATTTATTCATTCGAAAAGAAATATTATGCGATCCTAAAGACGTTAAAAATTACTAAATTTGGCATTAAATTTGAATAATTTGAATATCAATTTAGAATAACACTTTGAATGATGTAGAAACACTTATTCGAAAATCTACACGCAAATTCAAAAGTCGAAATACAGACTTCAATATAAAACCGCCATACGTTTAAACAGATAAATATTTCATAAAAATATTTCAATAGATAAGACAACGTTTTAAAGAGAGATGGTATTTGTCCACACCTTGAGCGCAATTCTAAAGATCACTCGCGACCTTCCTGTCGCACTTGGAGTTAATTTAACTAGAGGTATTATTTTTCTACATTACAATTTTTCTTCCTTATTGTACTGCAGCTTCAAAATTTAAGTAGTGTAATGCTACTAGAATGCCAAACAGTATATTCAAATGAGTAGTGTTAACACAATTATTCTCAGATAAAAAACGATCTCTCCAATAATATAGGAAGGACGACAACAATCCACGCCTAAGTTGAAAAGTTATTTTTGAAACCCGGAGGTACGTGATAGGTTTTGAGAAAATGACGTTTAAAGGAAACGTGGTCTGCGCGGGCTAAACGGATTTAACCGGTACCGAAGACAAGGTTTCCCTTCGTAATTCGAAAACAAATCCAGGAAGCGTCGTGAAGCTTCACGAATAGGAGATAAATACCGCAGGTTATTTTAATGAATTTTTTTCCTGAGTTCTTGGAGCTGCACCTACCCCTTACAGCGAGTGCGCATCACCTCTTCGATGCCCAACACGAGCTAGAACAGCCGGCGACGGCCTTCCAACGTGTATTCAGCGTTGGAGCGCTGCACTGGCACGAAGCCTCAATGCCGCAGACTACGGATGCGAAATCGATGCCGATATTTTCAAAACATCGCGATATTTTGATAGAGAGATCGATTTATTGAAGCTGATTTTTGTCTAACATCGTTGTTTTGCACCCAGTGTTTTTACGTGATAGGTATTATGTTTCAAATAAAGATTGTACCATAATAACAAAAAGCTTTAATAATTTTCAGACAGACTGATTGAACATTCTGGAGACTGAAGTGATCAAGAATGAAAAATAAGTTAGTCAAGTTTTCGTCGATAAATATCCTCTATTCTATTACACCTCCAACTAGATAATAAAATTTGCGTTCATATTTCTGGTCATTTCTTGGCGTTGCTGTGCCACTTATATCTCAATTATAAATTAATTCACATGATCACCGACAAATTATCCCTCCCTGCAAACATTATTGTTAGAGATAACTAAAGCGGACTTAGAAGAATGTTTAAAAACAATGATTTTTCGACGACGATTTATTAAGCCCGGTGTTTTGATTTGGAACACGGATGTCTCGCAGGCGCTGTCGCATCGCTGCGGCCGACCTCCTGCGTGCCGTCGCGGCGCGGCGCGGCGGCGTCTTTATAAGTAATGACCGGTGTCCTGCACGCTACCACGCACGCGAGAACACGCGACACTAAACTGCTGGAACACCTCGGGCCCGTGAAGGCTGCCCGCCGGCCGCGCGGCTGGCCGGGCCCTCGCTCGCGCCGTGCGGCGCCGCGCCCGCCCAGCAGCCTTTCATCGGCCGCGCCGCCGCTAGGGGCGCCCGCCACGTCCGCCTCGCCGCGCGCAGCGCCCGGCACGCCAGCACACGCGCAGTACCTACCCCCACTCCTTCGCCGACAGTCGTTGAATTAAGAGTAAATGACAGCAACGAGCATTGTGGACAAAATCTGAGAACCAGAAATGTTCGCTTCCATGTAATAGAAACTATTTTGCACCGAAAAACGAGTTACAAATTTGATATAAAACTCCCCACTCCTCGCGCAACGAGCGAAGCGACGTCTCAAGAAAATGTGCGCGGATGATACGTACGTTGGGAAGGGTCAGGTGCTGGAAAACAGGATTCGATGCTATGTACTACTCCAAAGCACGGACAAAAAATTGACAGGGAGGTTTTGCACGGTAGAGCGTTCAGAAATCGATCCCAATTATCAAACATGATTCGATATTGTATTCTACAAACATGAACGGAAAATTGAAGGGCTCAGTAGAACAAGGGACTGTCCAGACATAGTTCTGAGATAATGAGGGTTTTACCTGAACTTCCCTCATATAACTCAATACATTTTTAAACTTTTAAACACAGTACATTTGCATATGCGTCCAACTGTTTAAATAACTATTACATAAAAGAAAATATTTGAAGTTTTACATAACTCAATTTCACAAAAGATGTGGCATAGCCTCTTGTTCTACTGAGCCCTTCAATTGATAACATGGAGTTTTTGAACGCATTGCAGCAATAGACAACAATCTCCATCTTCAAACGTGATTTAGCACTACATTTTCCAAAACATGATCAAAGAATTGATAGGGAGTTTCTATACGGAATAGCGTACTCCAATCGACTGCAATCTCTGATCTTCTGCGCATGCGCAGATACAGAATAGTGGTGCAAAACTCTAACTGCGCATGAGCGGAAGATCGACTGATGTGGCGCTTCACCGTGCAAAACTCCCTAATTTTTTGCTATTGTCGATTCTTAAATATAGTTACTCCCAATGTCGCTTGCAGTGGTATGAAAAAATTATGTAGTCATGAGTGTAGGTGGGGGGAAATGCGACACATTGACTGCCAATTGCGTACTGTACGTGCAGTGCGCGTGCTGCATTTAGCACTGGTTAACTCCAAGACACGCTAATAGTGCTTCTTTCTTAGAGGAAAGAAATACCGCACTTCTCTCCTCTATGTCAATGCCAGAAGGTATAATGACATAACAATAAATTTATATTTCATGTTGACAATAATTTTTGAAAACTAAAATTGTACCTAAACTATCGATTCTAGAATATGGTCAGCTCACCAGAATCAACATCATTACTTACAATATGTAAAACCAAAAATATTGGTTCTTCAGAAATCGGAACGCAACTACTCCCAAGAGTTTAGGAGAGTGTGAACTTAGTTTCCAACCGCACAAAATCAAAAATAGTATTTCCGTAAATTTAGTATACATTTTAATCACGATGATACAGCAAGTTACTTATAAAATACAGCGTAGAATAGTCAGTTTTCATGTCAAGTATTTGACGGCAAAACCTCCAAAAAACGTGCTCAAACTTTTTTTACTTTCACGTATCCTAACATGACCGCGTGATGATTTCACCCGTTCATGTTTCTTAATTCCTTAAAAACACAATCCCCGCACAATTGAATTTTATGCACAACCTCGTGACTTTATGCTGCCCTAATAAGTAAATTCCGTGAATTTGGGAAACACGTGAAAATGAAGACAGATCAATACGATTATCACATAATGATTGAGAAGAAAATTTTTAAAAAACTAATAAAAATAAGTAGACACAAAATGTGTATCTATAGAATAAGAATAATAGTGTTCCATTAACATTTAATATTATATCCAAACAAATAAACAAATGTTCTAATATTTTATGGAAAAGTGTGCGGCAACACATGCTACAGACTGCATTCTTTTGAGTGAAATCACACCTTACGGAACAAAGGTACTTTACGGGAAAATGTAAAGGATATGACTTTTCAAAGAAGATGATGAATCAGCTGCTTGATGAGTAGAACCTCAAAATGACGTCATGTTGAAGTTTTCTGTACCAACTAACAGGAAATTGATTGTATAACTTGCCTTTCTTCCTGCTGCCTAATTGTTAACACAGACTCATCTACAGAAATGACGCATCAAGCTGTTAAAGTGGTTTTCAAGAGTTCACTGATGATCATATTACACTGTAAGTATTGTCAGGAAAATCCACACGTTCGTACTTTGGATCAAATTTCATTTTAGCGGAAATGGGCTGATGATTCAGTTTCACGGAAGAAATTATTTTCGTTTGTGATCTCTGAAATAACCAATTCATTGTGTAGATACCGGCTTCAAACTACGCAGAAGACCTGAATGTTGATTAAAAATAAGCACCAATTTGAAGATATTTAATACTATATAAATTGTTTTAAAACGTAGCATCAAAATTGAAAATAAAGTTCCGAAAAATATTGTTTGCTGCCTCAAATACAATTTGAATTAAATATTTGCACGTGCAAATTTCGGAAACGAGTAACGACGTAGTATGAAGAACACGACGATCAGGAAAGACGCACTTCTCAGTTACAATAACACGACGATAAATTGCACCCAGAATTTAGTCTCCAGTATTTCCCCTAACAACCGAACAGCTTTCAAAGGAAAAACTTCGCTCAGGCGCTCAAAATTTTCATACGATTTAGCAAGAGCCGTTGAGTTCCTCAACTGCTTTTCAACGATAATTCCAAGCAAATTGGGGTAAAATTGGTTTCTGGTCGGAGGTAGCGATCCTCAAAGTGCCTGCGGCCGACGGCTTTCTTCTGCGCTCACGGCGCAGCACCCTCGTCCGCGCCCGCGCCCGCGCAACGCCCGCGCGCTCCAGCCCTCTCGCGCGCCTTTGTACATTTAGATGTCCAAAGACCTTTATCTTGTAACCCACATCTCGAAAACTCAATAATAGTTTTCCGGACGGCTTCGTTTTCGGAGCCTATGTAACGAGAGCGCGTTCAAAAGCCGTGCGTCGGTGTGTATTTAAAATTAATCTTCCTCCCATTACTAAGTCGGGTAAGCCGAGTTCATTCAGGGGCGGAGGCCGGAGGGGCGACCGAGTAAACAGACGGCCCCGGGGGCGGCGACGGCGGCAACGCGCAGACGCTGGCTGACTCGGGATGCGCTGTGCCAACACAAAGGCACGCCACATACCGACGTCCCGGGCGTTACAAATGGCTTGTACGCCCGGCGGTGGCGGCGGCGGCGGCCGAGGAGGCAGCGGGGCCCCGGGCGGCGAGGTGAAGCGAACGAGTCTTTGTGAAGGAGTTGAAAGGCGGGGCGGAGGGGCGGGGGGAAAAGAGGCGGTGCGGGGTCGGCCAGGAGGCCGATGCTATCTGCAGTTTTCAATTAAACGCCGGTATTGTGCGAGGCGAGCCGCCAACCGGGGCCCGGTCGCAGCCCAGACCACCGGAAACTCTGGGTAATGAATTTCGCCAGTCCCCGAGCTCTGCCGCTGTTGCTACCCCCTCCCTCGCCGCCCCGCTCCCCCCTCCGCCCCCGCCGCGTTCTTCTCCGCTGCTCTCGCGACTCTCGCGCGGCGGTTAACTTCTCCACTGACTCCTTCGCGCGCACCGGGCGCTACGGCCCGCGCGGAAAACGTCGGCCACGGAAGGAGGCCCCGGCCGACTCTTGCGTTCGATGTGTTTACAGGCCCATTCGGCCGCTCATTGTCCTTTTGTACCCTTCGGAGCAATACAAGTATTTAGTTTCTCCTCGCCGCAGTCCATAAATACGAGTTTTTGTAGCTAAAGATGAAAGAACGCATTGAGTGTGCAAAGGGTTCCATTCAGCTTGCACTTGAACATTGCAGTGTACACAAATTTACGAGAAAACTCAATATGCGAGGAGGAACTTAACAAAATTTGATCTTCGCGTTAAACAAGTTTACGTTAGAGCAACGTGGTATAAAATAAAAGTCTCTTAGAATCACACAAAAGCACCGTATTTGTCGTATGTTTACCTAACAGTACTTCAGTAGGAAAATAACGCTTTTATCAACGTAATGCTTTCTTTATTAATCAGTATTCTACTCGACGCACTAAGTAAATTCCACATGAATAGAAACGTTAGAAGAGGCTTGCATTTTAAATCTTATGATTCACACTACGTAAATAAAACTATGGCTGGAGAAGCCAACCGGTAAAGTAAGTGCGATCTTTTCAATAGTGAAATTGGAATCCCATAATGTGTTATATATATATATATATATATATATATATATATATATATATATATATATATTGAATTTTTTATTATGAAGAATTTTTATAGCGCAAATAACAAGAAAAATGTTTTGCTGAAGCAATGTAGCTGAACGTACGATATTGAACGGTGGGTCCCTGGGTCTTGTGTATAGTGTCGCAGAATATAGAGCGGCAGTATGGTTGAACAGCTACATGCCCATTAAGTTGTTCAATTAAATAATACTACGATATGATCATTAGATGTATTAAGTTGACTTCGATCTACTGTTTGCCATCCCTGGGTTATTGCCCTCTCTCTAACCTAAGAAGAGAGACTGCCCCACTGAAAGAATACAAAACGTTTTCTACGATACTAACTCCCTATGCATAACGACAATCCAGCTCGATTGTTGAATATAAATTAAACCGAATACTCAGGCAGATGCACATTGTGAATGGGAACGATGTTAGACCAGAACCCAACAGTTCATAGATGAATCAATACTAATCATAAGCCTGATGGATTCTACGTGCCTCATCAAATATGTTATGCAGCTAGTCGCATTGGCCGCATTGGTCTTAGAAGGTTCCCGGCTTCTCTTCAAATGGGACGTTGGCACCCCCCCCTAATCGTACACAACGTGGTACAGCGCTGCGTACATACAACGTGTTCAACGGATTGTCGAGCTTCCTTCATCTAACATCGATTGAATCCTAGTGGACTAATTATATCACTTTGTTGTCTTTTAAGTATGTATTTTTTATAGGCTTACTTTAAGACTGCATTAGTTGTATATCTATTATTTTCTAAGATTGGAGTATTGGCATGTGTAATTGCAAATAAAATAAATAGCTCAAGAAGACTAGTGGTGCTAAAACGTACTTTCACGCCCGTATTTTCACGTAAAGTTACGCAAAAAGTACTGTAATTTTCGAAAAATTGTACCTGACCTTATTTCAAAATCTATCTGTAAGACACAGATTTCTTTAAGGAAAAATATCTATCTTTAATATTTTAGTTGTATGAAGTCTGAAAATGTTTTCAATTTTTGCAATTTTCGAAAAATCATGGTTTTCAACGAACACGAGGCCTTGAACCATTCTCTTAAACGTCCTTGATACTATATAACAACAAAACTTGATAAAAAAGATGGAGTCATTTTTGAAAATTTGAAAAATGTCACAGGGACTTCATGTAAAGTACCCCTCAAAATTAAAATATTGGTTTCAAATTGAAGGGACCGCGACATCAGCCAGATCGATTGGGGAATATTAATTTTGGAGAAAATCGGCTGAACGGTTTAGCCGCTAGCGTTGTTCTCAGACGGACAGGCAGACGATCAGACGTTTTGCCGTCATTCGATTTTTCGGTATCAAGGACAAACAAAACATGGATTCTGGATACACCACTTGATAGAGGATTTTTTTTTCTAAATTTAGCATCTGGATTTATCCACTTTTTCGTAACCAGGGCCTTGTAATAAGAGATTTTCTGTCAAAGATTCGCCGTTTTTCGCGCAGCATTACGTAACTTTCTCTCTCCTCCGTAGCGAGAACGTAAAATATAATATGAAATCACCGACTGGAGGCGCCACGCTAGGTCAGTAGAAAGCTGATATTACAGTGCAGTGACCGCTCTGCATGCACCAGGTCGCCCTTCATTCGCAATCTGATTGCCCCAAAGCAGGGATCGGCATGCGCCCCCTCCGGGGCAGTGAGCGCGGGCCCTGGTCCAGGGGGCGGGGCCTCCCTTCTCCTCCCGCTGCGAGCGGAGGCGCGCGGGACGGGTAGTACAGCGGAGCCGGGCCGTTTGTCAGGCGAGAAATCGGCGACTGTGTTTATATTGTCCGGCCAGGTACGCGCTGTCGTGTTGTGGGGAAACATCGGCGTGCTCCCGCCCCTGCCGCAGCGCCCGCCCGCCCGCCCTCCTGCCGCCCCGGCTGACGGACTGCCCGCGGAGGCCCAGGGGAGGCCGACTGAACGCAGTGGGCGGCAGCGACGGAATGCGGAATCCCCACAGTTTTCATGCTCTGGACTGGACGCACCAAGTGAGACAAAAAACGGAATACAATTTCATATGGCACAAACAGTTTGCATTTTGTGATGATACCTAAACAGCAGACGAAGTGATGTAAAGAACGTCAATACCATTATCATAATATCGGACGGAGCACAAGAAAGATAACACGTCAAAAAAATACAGCAGAATGATTTTATGCGAAGCGGAGCCATTTGTTTTGGGGGCCAAAGCATTATACTCTACGTACCAGCTTTTTAGTATACCGTATTTACATTTTTTTACAACAATAAATTACTTTCTAAACATCCTTTTTCGCGTAATTAATAAATAAGCAGTTTTGAGTGCGTCATTTTCCTTGGAAACCAACGGTGCCTCCATCATCAAATAATAACCAAATGTTACAGTTGGACATATGAGGTACTGTCGGAGCGATGTGCCATCGACGTTGAACATTCTACCATATCTATGTTACACGATGATAACGCTAAGGAGGGGGAAAATGAAGATTACCTGCATCTTGGAGGTAGCCATTTGTTTGTATGGAGAAATATAATTGTGAAGCATAATACGTGACCTCACAAGGACAAAAAGAAGGCCCAGCAGTGCCGTCCGTATCCTAAGAGAATGCCAACCGAGGACTCTCAATAGTAGCGCATTCATCCATATATCCTGCGTCACAAACATTCTCAACTTATCACAAACCGAAAGCCTGGGAACTAGCGATTTATGTTTCCAAATGCCCCCCCAAGCGCAGTCCCGCCCACTGTGCGCCCGGCGGAGACCTCCCTGCACTTCAAAGGCGCGCTGCCCGTCCGGCGCCCTCCCCCGCCAAGAAGGTGGCTTGTAGTGTGACCTTTCGAACATGATCAGGGTCTTCCGGGAGACGTTTGTGGGCGCGCGCGGAGCGGTGCGGGCGCGGAGGTCGGACGAGGGGACGGGCTGAGACGGGACGGGACGGGACGGGAACGGGACGGGACGAGGGCTACGCCCAGAAGCGACTCCTCGCTGGGCGCGGCCGCCGCCCAAGATGTGCTGGCGCGGCGCCGCACTCTGTCTCCGTCCCGTTCCATCGGCCGCCGCCGCGCGCGACACGCCAAACGCATTACGGGGCCTCCACGCGAGCGAGCTGCCGATGGCGGATTCTGACAAAACGTCGAGATACGCTGCTTCCGAACCGTCGGCGTTCGAGGAGCTTTTCGAAGTGAAATTTCCCTCCCCCGGGTGGGGGGGCGATGACGCTTTGCCACTGCGTCAAATCGATTTCAGTGTCATTGATTGAGATACGGAGTGTCTCGTAATAAATGTTACAAACTCGGAGGGCAAGAAGAGGGGTGGAAAATTATAACTTTTCCCAAACAACATACATGGGGAAATTGCATATGATGTGAGTTGTATCCATTTACACATGTCGCCTTTGGGCCTGGATTTTACGCAACCATGTATGTGTACTCAGATGTTTGAAGGATTCATGAAATCTCCTTGGCTGCATCGGAACGTGGTGTAGCGAACAAATGTGCATAAAGCGATGCTTAAATATCAGGGGGGTATAATATGCATGTGTAATTGCTTTTTATGCTATTTCCACGTTATGTTCATTGGCAAAAAGTGATTATTTTCTACCCCCTCTACATGTTCTAGAAGTTTGTAACATTTATTATGCACCCCCTACGTATTTGTTTTAGAAGCTTCAACTATTTAAAGATACTCTGTGTCCGAAGCTGGGAAGGGAATGGGAAACAAAGGGATATAAACTGCTTTATTTGAATTTTGTTTACATTAGGTGATGCTAAACATCGTGTTTCCAGGATCTGTGAAAAATTACATATTTTTTGAGAAAAAATTGTACTTTGATTGTCCAAAAAGAAACAAGGGATACCCAAGTGTAGAATTATTAAAGCTATCTGTGAAACTTAGCCTAAGACATAATGAACAAAAATTCATGAACACGTAAGGATAAAGTCAGCAATTTTTTCCCATCATTTGGTTCTTTTATTCATCAACAACGACTAAGACTCTTGGGCATTGCAGATATTAGTCAATGATTTACCAAACAACACTCTGTATTTTTCAATTTCTTTGCCCAAACACACTTTGCATTCGATAATGTCCCTTTGTTAACCAAAATGTACAATCTCATCTTGCCCAATTGCATTATCCAATGAAATTTAATTCAATTTTCAGTCATATTTTCAACGGAAAATGAAATGTTACACATGCTATTTTTATGGCCCTAGTACTGCGTTAGATAAAATACGACTGTATTTCAACATCATCCGTGACTCTTGTCGTGGTAATTTATGTGCAGGTCGTTCGAACGAGCCCGTTGTCACTCTGAACGTCGTTTAGCGACATTCAGTATGACAAGTGATGCGGCAACGACATTACGACTTCAAAGGATCAGAGGTGTTAACGACCGAGGCGTCAGAGCGCCTAGAGCATCAGGAACAACGGTGACTTCGACTCCAGCGACGCCGTGCATGAAAGAATAGGAGCGTAGGAATAGAATGAAAGTGGTTGTGGAGCAGTGAATGGTTGAGGAGACTGCGGCATGGCAATGAGAGCAGCAAAGGATGCGGGAGAGGGTTGTGAATGGTGATGGAGGGAGGTGGAGAACGGCGCGGATGACTAAGGCTGGGGAGTAGTAATGGTGGAAGACGGTAGCGGGTAGCGGTTCATGATTAGGAAGGGGCGGTTTTATTTACTTTAGGAGCTGTTCATGATTAGGGATAGTGCGGAAAGGAGAGATCGAAAATAGAGAGTTTTTGCACACCGAAGCTTCGAGATAAGCGGACCCGGCTATTGTCACGTGACGCCTGAAACACCAATCGGTCTCTGTAGCAGACATCGAGCGGGCTCGGTTCGCTAAACGACGCTTCATAACGTGTAACCGAATCGGTTGCCGGTTATGCTTGTTTTGGATTCTTAGTAGACTAAGAACGCGGACAAAAGACGACTGCGTCTTTATGCGAAACATGATGTATGCCACTGAAGAATGTGTTGGTTTCCACTCTATGGGAACCAGTGAGGGGGAATATTGAAATTCTTTAGGTTTCGGTAATAGGGAGGCCCTTTAAAAAAAAGAAGTAATTCAACGTTCCAAGTTTTACAGACTTTATAATTCCAGGTCGATTTGGTTCTAAACTTTCGTGCAGAATTGCATTACCTACATCGTCCATATCAATATTTCCAAGTGCACATGCTTCAATTAATTCTTCCATAGCAGGGAGTAAACACATCCAAAGAGTGAAAGCCAGTAAACACTTGGCCACACTTTGTAACTGCTTTTCGGTGGGGTTTTTCGGAAACAAAAGATTACGATGTAAATAAAAAAATCGGAAACAAAAGCTTACGATGTAAAAGAAATCGGAAAGGCGCCAAACTTATGTGTAACTTATTACTGTTGATATCAGATGTCAGCTCCCTACAAGCGTCAGCATTGTGCAAAAACTCTCACTTTGAGCTTCACACAAGATTCGATGTTACGTTATTTATAATCGTTAACTTTAGCCGTTTCGGTTAAGTACAAAAACTCTCTAATGTTGGAGGTCGGACGTCGAAGGTGGCGTTGGTGAGGGGTTGAGGTTGAGGGAATGGATTACAGAAGGAAAGAGCAGGCGAGAAAATATAATTACCAAGTTCGGCAGTAGGAATGAGGAAACAACAATCGATACGCCAGACGTTGCGTGGGCTGTGGAAAACGTACAAGACGGAAGAATGAGCGGAGTGCAAGAGAACGTGAATATTGATTCCTGGGGCGTTAAGTACTTTGGTCGTTAGTCCCGTAAGTGTAGTAATGCATGACATTCCTGGAGAGGTGGTGTCGTACCCCACTGACACGCAAGGTCGGGCGCCGACCTACTCGTCGATTTGCAGGGATTTTTGACTTTCAGGTATATTTCCCAGTGAGGCACCGCCCCAACTAGGATAATCGATTGGTCTCCCGACATGTAAGTTATTGTGCAATGTGCGTGCAAGTGTAAGAGAGTGTGTAAGGGCAGAGGGAAAAGAAAGAGAAAGGGAAATTCCTGTCCATGGTCCGTTTGATAAGATACTATTCCAAAATTCGCCTGTTGATGACCGGAGAAACCACAGGAAACTAACGAACAGAACAGTCAGCCGCAGAGTGGTTGAATTCTCCTCCCGTCAGTGGTTGACTCTGATCCAATTGTCGGAACCCCATATCCGTGAGATCTCAAACCTTAGCACCTCCCCATCACCGACGCTGCAAAGGCAGCACTGAGACCGCTGAGCTATTCCAGCGCGTAGAGTGAGATGCGGAGGACCCACGCTCGGGGGGGGGGGGGGGGGGGGGGGGGGAGCGGAGTGGAGCGTGGCGGATCGGGACGAGGCGGGGTGGAGCAGAGCGGAGTGGTACGGGGACGGGCGGGGCAGAGTGGGTGGAGTTGAGCGGGGCGGAGCAGAGCAGGGCGGCGAGGGCGGGGCGGGACGGAGAGGCGGCGGGCCGGGCGGAGGGAGCGAGGTGGAGTGGAGAGCGGGGCGGACGGCGGTGCGGGCGGGGCGGGGCGGTGGAACGGGGCGGGCGGGGCGGGGCCGTGGGCCGTGCTCATTGGTATGCGGGGCGCGTGGCGTGGCAGGCAGCGCCTCGACCGCCGCGGCGCGCGGGCGCCGGGCGTAGGCGCGCCGTCGGACCTTGTTACAGATCCCGGACGCTCGGGAACGTTCTTGCCGCCGGCGACTGCCTCCAGAGGCCGCGGGGATCGTAAAATAACAAGAGCGCTTGCCACCACAGCAGGTGGAAACACCTCCAGGCAATTATTACGGTCGTCACGAAGTGTTTTAAATTTAAACGCTGATGTCTGCGATGCAACGATACCTTGGGTGAGTTTTACATATCACAGAAGTCAATAGGCGTCTTACGAAAGAGTTTTAGAATGCAAACTCACAGTATTTCACTCTTGTTCTTACACTGTCGCTAAAAATATTAAAGAGAGAACACGAATCGAAGTATAATCAACAATATAGACTGATATATAACATCCATAATGCTTATCACAATGAATATGCTGTCCAATTCATCTCGGAAAACACTCATTTTAAATTTAATCCCGCTGCAACAGTGCTTAATTTTACGACGAATTACTAACAGTTCAGAAAAAATATTGAATATAAATTAGTTCTTTTATGGCATTCTAGGTAAAACATTCATACCTTAAAAAAATCAATATATAAAACTCTGGATTTACGAACCCGCTTTCTCAAGAAACAAAAAACGTAAGGCCCATTCCTCATTGTGGATTCACTAACTCCTCTATAATTTTCTCGTTATTTACGGTGTCGACGATTGACAAAAAACCGTCGCAGCGCTGAAGCGACCGAGAGCATCCCGCAGAGGGAGCGGGCGGGGCCCCGGGCCGGCCTTCGCGGCGCCGCGCCGGTCGGCTACGCTTTCCAGCATTCCAGGGCCTGAATGCTCTCGGTGCACGACAATGGCGGTAGCTATCTGTTGTGACTTTTGTGGAGCCCGCTTCGTACCTGGCGAGCCGAGTCGAGTCGAGTTTCGACTTCGTTTCCAAGCGTGTCGCGGGCGTGACAGGGGCGGACAGCGGAGACACAGCGCGGTTGTCGCGGCGTCCGTTACGCGCTGTCGCGGCGCCCGCCGCCGCCTTTTGTCTCGCGTGGGAGCCCGCGCCGCCCCCGCGGACGGACGTCCGCCCCCGCGAGCGCCGCTATTCGCAGCCGGACAGCGCGCGAGTGTTTTGCCGTCTGTGGGGGCTACACCTGTCGCCCGCCCTTTGACGAGGTGCTCCTCCGGACGCGGTTTCACAGTTGAGTTGAAGAGTGAGAACGTGCCCGCCGCTTCCTACTTCCATTTGTTTTCTCGTAGGGAGCTCTTTGTTTCCATCACTCGCTGCAAACACGCAGAGTTTACGGAATTTTATATATAATAATTCATTTCGTATAGGAAGAAAAAAAAAATATTCAAATGAACTACCGTGGAGACTTAAAAAAAAGTATATTTATCATGATGATTATTTCTTTGAGTCTTAAGTATTTGTAAGAGTTAATGATCATGCGAAAACATAAAATACACAAATAACTCATATTTATTCACAATAATGATACAACTTCCATTGGTAAAGACAGCGTAAAATAATGCATTATGCTAAATGAAAATTGATTTCTACAAATTGAAGAGAACTGAATTAATAAATTTAGAAAAGAGATAAACCCGAAAATAAATCTATTCTAATAAAAGTGAATTCAACGACGTGTAACCGACATTGATACCACAAAAAGTAGCGTATGAATAAATATGGAGTTTGTACAGGCTCCTTTTCAGGATTGTCGCAGTATCCTTGCAGAGTTTTGGTAAAGACTGACACAACCCAAATGCGGAAAATGAATAATTTAAATAATATGTTTGTAGATGCACCGCGACCATTTTTTGCCTCTAGTTTAGAGCACTGGTTCCTAATATATTCCGCCAGAGCCCAGTAGTGCTGCACAAAACTGGTACCTAATTTAGGGCCCTATTTATAAACCTCTGCCAGGGTCTTACCAGGCCTAGCAGGCTGTCAGTGTTAGGTTTTGCGATTTATGAACGGCCCCCAGCCAATTCCAGTCGCCCCTTGAGCTCCTAGCATATCCCCAGATGGCAGGTCCCTAAGAGCGCTGCTGGCAGAGCTTCATAAATACGACTCTTATTCTCTAGGTGTCAGTAGCAGTGCAAGAGACTAGGAAAATTTCTTTTAAAAGCAATATGTTGTAAAATGAAATGAAAGGAAATTATAGTATTTTATAAAAATTTGAATCAATTACATTAAAAATAATATTAAACATCGTAGTTTATATAAAATTGATCTTTTCTCTCATTCGCAAGGATTGAATATGAAGAAAGCCCGGGCAACGCCGGGTATTTTGCTAGTTTATTATAAATCCGTATTATTGGTGCTAAATGAATGTTTAAAAAGTCTATTTACACAATAGAGTGAAAACGCGTGTGAATGTTCACAAAAAAGCGGAAATGATAGAGTATGATTTTCATGGGGCAAATTCATGTTGTAACAATGAAACCATTCATATTTATGGAAAGAATCATATTAAAATAATTCAGTTACGAAATAGAATTCGTTTAGAGCAAATGCCTAACTATGCTCATCTCAAGTTGTCAAAATAGTTCCAATACAAATGACTTATTCATAAAACTGACCAAAAAAGTATAAAAATAATTTTATAAGCATAAACCTTTTATAGTAACTTAACATTTATTTATAAAGAACAGTAATTTTATAATAAATTATTTTTACAATGTAGATTCCGATAAACAACTCTCATTAAGATAATTGTCAATGTGAAAATCAATGTATAAGGGTTTTTTTATTCTTACGATTTTAGGAAAGAATAAATCGCCTATTGCGCTACGGAGTGGATACATTACATTTCATATCATTACTTTCTTCTGTTCGTAGGATAGGTTCCCTGTACTTGCAATATTGTGAAAGCAGCCTCCTACATTAGTCCTAACGTAAAAAGGAGCAAGACTGGTTCATCGGTAATTTATCATTACGCCCACTCGCATGTTTCTTGTGTAAGGGGTGGGGCCCTCAAGGCTGGAGGGTGGGGGATGAATAGCACTATTCACACACATAATACTTACGAGGTGACTATAATGGAAGACAATGAACATTAGGCTTCATTGTCGTTCATTGGTATTCATGAATTTTGATCAACGATCGTCGAATGAAATCATCCATGCATCAATGAGCAGATCCCAACAAGTCGAATCTTGTGCAACATGAAAAGCAAAACCGCCATCCGGTTAAAGTAATGACTTCCAGAATTCAGCAACAGCAATGAAGTTGATAATGAAAACGAAACTGAATCTGTATGTAGTACAGATGATTTTGATTCAAGTAATTGGAGAAATGTTTCTGGCAGCATAAAATCCACCCCATTTTTGTCTCCCCAAACAGAGCGAAGTTCGTTCTGTTTGGGGATCTCGTGTCAGCATCATCCACCCTAGTAGCCACGCAACAGATGCGTCACACGCACAACGTGCTGACTGTACACGCAGACCTGTTTATTCAGCGGGAGGGCCAGTAAGTAACTTTCAGAATGCGTGTTGTGTTTCTCAAATAATTGGACACGCCACAGATTGAAAAGAACCGTGTACGCGTTATAAGCTTTAAACGGCACAGACAATGCGGCCCGGTTTAAAAGTCCATAAAGGCTCAACAGTGCCACCCCGCTGTGAAGCATGGAGGTCCGCCCACCGCGACCGCCGCCGCCGCCGCCGCTGGTCGTTTTCCGCCCGTGAGACACTTCGCCCACCACCCGCGGCGGGCGGGACGCAGAGCGCCGCCGCTACCGCCCTCCGGCCTCTGGAATTTTCCACTTACGCCCACGGCCCATGGAATCCCCGGCTTCGCTGCCCCCTGCCTCTTCGTCGGGTGATCGGCGCCGGATGTGAGTCATGGCGTACGTCGCCATGCACTTGCATTCCTTGGAGAAATGCGGCCTTCGTGCTCGATTCGAAGAGAAAGATGAGAAGAAATTCCGAAGTCGAATATTTTATTTTTGCGTTTTTTCTCTCATAAAAAGCGAATTTATTCGTACACTCTTCTTTTTTTATGTTTTTTTTATTTAGTTTTATCCGTTTTTCCATTTTTTTTTTTTTTTTTTTTTTTTTTTTTCCTTACAGAAGTGAGAACATTATTTATTAATTAACATTATGGAAACTTCCTAAAGTTTTTTCGAGTGTTCTTACTCGGCAAGTAATATATAATATTGTAATTTGATTTTATTTTTTATTAGCTGTGGAAAGATTTTGGTGATTTGGTTTTTAAGGCGGTTTGAAAATGTCTTTAGGAAATCTAGATTTGATTCGGTTTGGGGAGTTTGCTTGTTGTCCTAGTTAAAAATGGGCTGTACTTGGGCAGGATGGTAAGAGATTGAAAAATTTGGAGGATAAGTTGATCAGATGATCAGTGATTGATGGTATTTGGAGTTCATAATGAATTTGTTTATTGGGTATAAACCATGATGAGTTAATGAGTCTTCTGAGAAATTTGTTTTGGAAAGTTTGTAAAGCGTTTATATTACTGGTGCAACGTTTATCCAGGCTGGACAGGCATATGTCAAGGTGGGTCTGATAATACTTTGTAGAGGAGCAATTTAGTTTCAACTTTTAAAGTGGATGAGGAATTAATAAGTGGATATAGTTTGACTGCTTTTGCTGTTGCTTTTTGTAATACTGCCTTAATGTGTTGCTTCCATGTTAAACGTCTATCTATTAGTACTCCCAGATATTTTGTGGGTGTGGAATTGTTTAACCAGGGGAGTTGTGAATTATTTATTTTTAAAGGTGGAGGGGTTTTTGGGTTTCGGAGGGTGAAAATCTTTGTTTGTGTTTTTGTGGGATTTATCTTGAGTCGCCATTTATGGAAACCAGGTGGTGAGAGTGTGAAGGTGGGATTGAATATGGTCATATGCTAATAGAATGTTTTGATGAGATGAGAATAATGCTGTATCATCTGCATATAAGGTTATGTTAGAATCTGATGATGTGGGATGATCTGCTGTATAGATATTGAAAAGAATGGGAGCAAGTACAGATCCTTGAGGGACACCTGCAAGAATGCTGTGTGTGTTGGAAAGAATGTGGTTTAAGGATGATACGTAATAGAGGGTGAAAAAATGCTTTAATGTCTAAAAAGACTGCTATTGTGTGCTCTTTTGAATGGAAACTCTTTGCTATATGTTCGACTAGACGTAATAGAGGGTGATTTGTTGAATGATTTGGTTTGAAACCAAATTGTGTTTTTGGTATGGTGTCATTTGAGTTTAAGAAATGAACTAGGCGACTGAGAATTAATTTTTCAAAAATTTTAGCTATTGTTGGGAGCAGACTAATAGGCCTGTAATTTGAAGGGTCATTAGGATTAGTTTTTGGTTTATTGATTGGTAATATAATAGCGTGTTTCCAAGTTTGAGGGAAGCAGCCAATTCGGAGTGCAGCATTGAAGGTGGCTGTTATGGCTGCAATGCAGCTGAAGGGAAGTTGTTTAAGTGTTTGGTTTGTGATGTTGTCGTGTCCGGTGATTTTTGTTTTCAACTGTTTGATGATTTTTGGGTTTCTACTGGGGAGATGAAATGAATAGGGTGTGGAACTTTTGATGATTTTTTGGGTTTCTACTGGGGAGATGAAATGAATAGGGTGTGGAACTGTGGCGTGTGATTGTTTCATAAATTCTGTTATTTCTGTATTGAATTGCTGGTTAATTATTGAATTCGGTTTGAATGTTTCAGAGAGGTGTTTTGCTATTATTTCGGCTTTTTGGTGTTCTGGATAAATTAATACATTGTTTGAAATAAGAGGAGGAACATTGCTTTTCTCTTTAGTGAAGTATTTAATAGTTTGCCATTGCTGTCGAGAGTTTGGGTGGAGTTGTTGAAGATGCTGCTGGAATTTGAGATGTTTGTGATTGGTAATCATGATTTTAATTTCTTTGGTAAGTTTGTTTAGTTTCTTTTGTCGTGTGCGTTTCGGTTTAAAATCCATTTGCGTCTAATGGCCCGTTTGGTTTTAATGTGATTTATGATATAATATGGAAGTGCATCAGCATTTGGTTTGTTAGTTGTAATGTGAGGAGTAGTTGATTCGGAGTGAGCTTTGTGATTGTTTGAATGATATTCATGATTGAGTTATTGAGATCATCATTATTTTGTATACGAGTTGGAAAGATTATTTTTGAGCTAATTAACATTTTAAAATAGTTCCAATTGGTATAACCTTTTATTTTGGTGTTTTGATGGTGAATAGTGTCATTTGATATGTCAATGGTAATTTTAATAGGTAGGTGATCTGAGTCTAATTCTGCTATTACTATTTGTTGAATTGTTTGGTAGAAATTTTTAGTTATAACTAAATCGAGTATATCAGGGGGTACATTTGTATTGTTAGAAAAGAACGTAGGGGAACTTGGAGCATGAATATATATATTGTTGGTAAGGCTGTATTTGAGTAGTCTTTTGCCATGGTAATTCGTTGAGTTACATCCCAGGCTTGATTTTTGCAGTTGAGATCACCAAAAAATTAAAGTTGAAGTGTTTGTAGAAAATATTTCATTTAGTTCATTAGTAGGAAATTTTTGGTTTGGTGGTCTGTAGGCGCAATGATATTTATTGGTCCGTTATTGGTATAAATTTGGATTGCTACAGTTTCAAGGTTATTAGTTGTAGGTGAATGAATTTGTGAGTGTTTTAGTTTACTATTAATAGCTATTGCTGTCCCTCCAGAGGCAATTAGTCTGGACCTGTCACTTCTATATATTTTGTAGCCGTATAACTTTAGCTTTTCTTTTGGAACAAGATGGGTTTCACTGATGCAGGCAACGTGAATGTTATGATGGTGTAAGAAGTGGTGAAAGAGAGTATCCTGTTTTTTAATACCGTTAGCATTGAAGTTAAGAATAGTTAAACTCTTTGGATTATCCATTTTTCGATAATTCTTAAGGGAAGAACCACTACAGTGTTTATCTTGTAATTGTACCTCATTCATACTCAACAAGAATTTTTCATACGGAATCATAAAATCAAGAAGCACCAAACATCACTGAAGTATTTTTAATTCTGGAGTAAAATGTTACACAACAAATGTCGTTGGATTGTCATTCTTAGGTGGTCAATGATCCAGTCTGTGATGGAAGGGAACTTTTAGTTTTTTAGACAAATCTTTCATTTGAACTAAAATTAACCACTACTACCGCGAACACAGGAAATAATCGTAATTAACAGAATAAGCTACCTCGAGTGTTCAAATTTATTTTTTGAAAACAATAACTCAAAACTATTTGAATGTAAATATTCCAAGACGCAATTTACGAAACATTGTTTCCTAAACGGCTGTCTTGGAACATTTCCTGGAAGGAAACATCTTGTTTTAAATTGGTAATTCATTTTATTGAATTTTTGCTCAGGTAGGCCTACGACGTTCTCATCAAATCATTAAGCATTCGCCGGTACACAGAAGGTTTCTAAATATATATTCTACAGTGCCGGGATTCTTCAGCACAACAGGCAGCATGTATAGACTCTGTTAACATAAATTAAACTTCGTCAAGCTCTTTTCCATATTTACCGAAATTACTTTCAACCCGCGCGTGAAAGTCCGTGAGTGAAGCAGCATTCTGCTCACGAACGGGCACAGGGTCGGGACGAAGCCTTGGGCTGCCATCGATATTTTAACGCTCCCTCTTCACAATCCATCGCCTTTCTGCATCAGTCGACTCAATTACAACATTCAAGATGCTAACCAAGGCAAAGAGGGTGGGGAAAGTGGAGGGGAGGCCCTCGTTGTGGGAGGCTAATTGAACGAGTTTTGATAGCTTCACTCTCGGACATGGTGCTAGAGGTTTTTCATTGAATAGACGTCATTAAGCTGTTCCCAAATTTGTGAAACTTAGGTTAGTAAAATTAGAATTCACATAAATATTGCAGAATGGATTTTTCAGGATATGTTCATTGTGATCTCACACGTGACACTTAATTTGTTATGGAAGAGTCGTTGTGGAACATCAATGCAAAGGAAAGAACATGATATTTCCCATGGATCTAATTTATAAATACGTCAGGAAACTTTTCTCGATAAATATTTTGCACCTAGGTACAAACATTTAAATAATGTCGATTTTTTTAGAAAAACGTTAGCAATTGAAACTTTAATTAATTATATCTTGATTCATTTACTATCCTATTCTTTTCTTTCAGAAATTCCACTCCACATTTTGATAATATACATTCGTTATTAAGATATCCAAGGCACTTATCTTGACCTCGTAAATCAGTAAATTGAAAAGGGCGACAAACGTCAAACTAGAGATATTTGGATAAAGGAAGTATCATCAATATGTATATAGAAATGTCTTTAAAGAAACATGAAGGTTATTCATTACAGCATATTTTCTTTTTATGTATTTCTCGTGACTTGAAAAATTTTCTTTGTTTGCAAACACTGACATAAAGAACAATTACGAACTCCTTACTATTTGAGAGAGTTAGATGATGCATTCGTCTGAACTTAGTGAAGATTTCTCTTGAGTGTCAGAAGACTGTCAAAACACATAAACATCCAAGTCATATACGAGTAAATATCAATTTGTCAAACAATAGGCAATAGTTCGAGAGCAATAAAACACTGAATAATGAGCGAATCATTTACAAATTCTTTGTCTCAAAAAGGCGTGGGGGGGGGGGGGCGCGCAGGCGGTGCGGCGGGCGCTGCCCGGGGCGCGCGCACTTAATTACCCCCGGTGGGCGGGGGGGGCGGCGCGGCCCGTAAATCTTGGGGAAGAGCAGCCGCCGCCGCGGGGCGGTGGGCGGAGGCTGCGGGAACCATTGGGCAAGGGAGGAGCGGGGCGGGGCGGGGCGGGGCGGGGGGGATCGCGCCGCGTCACGGACCGCCGCCCGCAGCGGGGAGAGGGGGGGCGCGGGGGGGGAGGGCGACCGACCGGAGGACGAGGAGGTTGCAGCAGCCAAGACGATGACGCATACGATTGTGGGAATGACCACCGGACGAGGTGGAGTGAGAGGTGGATTTCAAGCAGGATACGCGAATTTTCGGAAAAGGAAAAATGAAAATGTTTTGTTCCTGTTCTATGGTCCGACAGTCCGCTACGGGCCTTGGCCGATCAGCGGTGACCCAGTTTCTCGGCCATGGGATAATGGGTTTGCGTGGTTAGCACGAAGACATCTCTTCACCAAATACACTGGTCGTCATAACCTTAGGGTGAGATTCGTCATCGTCACATTGCAATACATACTGGGACATTTGTAAGGAAAGCGCACAGGTATGATTCGCATCGGCCGGGAATTGAGCCGGGAATTGCGCTGTGAAAAGCGAGCACGTTAACCAAAGATTCACCGAGAGAGGTAAAAATGATAACGGTTGGTAAAAAATAATAACTTTTGTTAGTATTGCGTGTGATAGTTAAGATACAATATTATTGTTCTTTGTGTTTTGGCTTGATATTCCAGAATTTGGAATCTAATGTCTTAGTGTTGAATGCAATATACATGTTTTTGTAATCAACATCCCTGCATTTCCTACAAACTGTGACTTTCTTTTCATTCCCACTAAGTGGGGAGTTAACCAATGTGGCTTCTGAGAGCTCGCCTTTTTTGATTGAGTAGGCGTAAAGTAGTTGGGGTTCTCTGTGTAGTGTAAAAGAAAGAACAGATCTTTTATTTTTAAGGATTTTTTTAAAAATATTCTTGGAGTAATTCGCATTTTATGTTTTTCTTTATGATGTTTTCAATTAGAGCTCCTTTTCTCAATTACTAAGACATAATCCCGTCAATATGTGTTAACGACTTTGACGATGCACCGAGAGAAAATTTCGCTCTTTCATTACTGAATGCCATGAAATGAATAATGAACGAACTTCACCTCCATTTATTTTTATTTCTTCCATAAACTGAACAAATTGATAACCAAAGGTGTTCATAGAAGTAATGTATGTAATGAGTAAATCGCTTTTTTTACAGTGTCTTGCGTGTTTGCATAATACATGGGTATGAGAAAACTGGAAGTTATTATTAATCACTTGTCGTGAATTTCAAGTGTCACATGACAAGCTACGAGGTGCCGCAATTTGAGTCAGAACTGCAAGGGATATTCAAACAATTTAAAATGACAAATCACTCTTCAATAATTTCTGGTTTTTTTCTTCTTCTGCAACAGGAGACGTATTGCGCTTCTATAAGAATATTGACAGTGAAAATAAGACCTCCAGAGCTACAGAGGCCGAACACATCACAGCAGACAAAAATAGTTCGAAACACAAAGTAAGATTCTGAAAAATCGAAAGCGGCGAAAAAATTCAGAGACAATAAGATGTGTCAATAACAATATTTCCATTCCACAAAATAAACTTCAATAATTTAGAAATTTGTTGAACGACGGGGGACAGGAGAAATGAACAAAACCAATAAAAAAATTGTTTTTGCATATGCAATATTTTACTACTGTAAGATGATTGTCAATTATACTGTTGTATTTTTTATTGATATATTGTGTTAAGGAACAGAAATAGTTGTTAATAACCACATTGTTAATGAGACTAAAAATTTAAAAAAATATTTTCATTTGATTGGATGACTCTTTGTTAAGCATATTTCTTTCTCCGTCAAAAAGTGCAAGGTGTAAATCCTTCAGAGATAGCCTCTTAGATTTATTGTAATATACTGTAATCAGTAAAATTGAATAAAAATGTTATGCAAATGTGAATTATAGTTGAGACAGAGAGAGTTGTCTTGACCGGAAACGTGTTTCTCTTGCGTGAATGCACACTATGTATTACACAGAAAGGACACGCTAGGGAGAATGAAAGGCAGGAAGGATAACTAAAAGAGAGCAAAGCAGATTGAAAGCAGGAAAGGCAAAGAAAGAAACACGAAGCGTCTGTATCTCGATGACCGCGGTGACGAGGTGAAGACGTGATGAGTACCGATGGCGCGAGGCAGAGTAGAGGAGGTGCAAGTGGTGCTGACGATCCCCTCCCCCACCTCCGTCCCTCCCACCATCCACGCCTGCTTCATCCGTCCCGCTTCCCTCCTCCCCCTCCACCCCCCATGACCCTCCCCCTCCATCCCACCTCTTCGTCCCCGTCTCTCCCTCCATCCACTACTGCATCCTACGCCCCGCCCCCTCCGCCCACGCCTCGCACCGCGGTGAAACTCGTGACGGACCGCTGCCTGGAAAGTGGAAATTGATAATAATGGTCGGAACGAAAGGCATTTCTTTTTACTCCACCTGACAGACGATTATTTAATTCAGATTTTATCGGTACCGAGTTACGAAATGGTTCTCTCAGATAAGTTAAAAAGTTTTTGACACGTACAGAAGTAAAAGAATAAAAAACACCCGAACAAGAATGCCTTGAAACAAAGTGCGGTTGTTGCCTGAAAATAAATTGGTTTGTTGGAAGCGTTGGGGAAACTTACGAACCATGGCCTTATTCAACTCCTCAAGGACAATCAAGGCGAAGTTTAAAATATTAATTCTTAGAACTCTCCGTGAAAAATGATTTGACCTTCAAATAAGGTAACCGCACAATCTGGATAGAATAAATATAAAAGAATAATTACGAAATTTTAGTTACAGGCCGGACTCCTCTAATGCACATTGCAGACTCCAAATATGAACCCTGATATTCAGGAATTTACAAATCATTGCATACTCACGGTAGATGAACAATTATGTTCGTACTGGAATATTTTTTCAGGTGTGTGATTAATTCTCCGAAATTCTGGGTATTTCACTGAATGGTAACTAGGCACTCATTAAGACCCCTTTACTCTTAACAGTGTGCCTTGCGTTTCAGTGAGAGTAAAACCATCAACTGAAAGAAAGAAATGTTTTGCATCCACTCATAAAATGTACTTACGGTTCTCTTTATAGACGTAGAGGTCGAACAGTCAACGACGCAATAACTTCTAAAACACTCGCGGAGGTTATTGACGCCGCATGTTTCCAAACAATACTGCGAAGGATGACAGCGCAACTCCACAAAGATAGAAGAATTTTTTCCGCAGAAAGAGTTATGATGACTGTTTTCACTAGAATCGTACTCACGAGGTGGCACGCGTTCACATTAATTTCATAAGAATTATGCCCACATCATTTCTTTATCACGTCTTATATTCTCCAAATGTGCAATGTTAAAGGATATTCTGTTAGTTATTTTTCTTTATTGCCACCTGAATGTGAAGCTTAGATGACAATGCATGAGACAATTACTACCACTTCATATAATGTCAAAATTATTTTGAGAACTTTAATACGCCATATTTCCAGTACAGAACCATAAATTAAAAATGCAATTTGACCAAAAATACTCAAGTATGTATCTGTATCTGCTGCAACATTAATCATCAAAAAATAGGATTATAAAGTTTTAAAATTTCGCCTTTGGTAGATGATCTAAAAACCACGTATTCTTAGTTTTACTACCATGAGATAACATCGTTACATCCATCTCATGCCAAATTACGAATCTGCATATTGCGTTTTAAAAGGGGAAAAAATATAAAAACAACATAAATTCCTGGTTTCACAGAGCAATCTTCCCTTTCTGACCCTTGTTCTCAGCTCTCCCCTTGCACACACTTAAACGAACTACACTACCTTATATGCCGGGAGACCGGTCGGGGGCTTAGAGCTTGTCCCGCCAAGGGCGGTGCCCCGCTGTTGGGAGATACCTGGTCGAGTAACACCCGCTAGCCGACGGTAGGTCGGCGCCGGATCTCACCGCCACCTCCCGAGAAAAAACCACACTACACTTACGGGACTAACGACGCTACTCGTTGACGCGCCTGGAATCACTAACAAACAATCAATCCGACGCGTAGGTCTTACAATCCAGCGTGGATAGAATTCGCCATCTCGCGTGACAAACATGCACTACACTTACGGGCCTAATGACCTAAGCGGTCGACACTCGCAAAACCAATAAATATATGCCTGCGTCGCATCCGAAACAGCGCTTTCGGTGGCAAGGGGAGGGGCGATTCGCAGGCGCGGGGCGGCCGGGGGGGGGACGGTTGGCGGCGGCGCGCGTGGCCGCGCGCGCCAATGCTATCGGCGTCGACATCTGCAGACGCCATCGACACCCTCCACGCGCGGCGGCGGCGGCGGCGGCAGCCACGCATCGATGTAAACATCACTATCTTCAGATAAGAGGCTGAGAATATGCGAGCCGTAGGTCCATTCATGAACAAGACTTGACAGACAGTTATTGACATCCTGGTAGATGGTGGTCGTGTGTCAATGGATGTTACTGCTTATTCAGACGTCCCGTCGCTGATGCAGCGTCTTTATGCAGCCAGGAGGGGATATCGAAGAGGGGAATCGAGAGGCTGGGGAGATCGTAAGTGCCGGTAATGAAGCCGGAGATGAATTATAACGAGCAAAACCAAGTGCTGAATGTCAATAGAGGAATCATTAACGTGTGAACTCAGGATGAAACTGCGAACTGTATTTACCTACGAGTGTATCAGAACGCTTTTAAATACGTTTATTATAGTTAATTTAAAAATTTATTGCTTTGAAAATATGTTGTTTTCTAATTCAATAAAGTGAATACCGTGTGGCAAGTTGTTTATGAAGGTTTCTTAATAAAATGTCAAAGGTCTGCATTTAAAGCAAAATACTTCTTCTGTACTTAACTTTGATTTGGTACCTTTTAATGTCTAGATATATTTCTTTAATGACCTTCTTTACTGCATTAGATATCACTGATGATAATTCCCGTACAGCGCGATGGAAGGAAAGTAGTGTAATTGAATTGCACTATTTGCCTGCAGTTGCTTTTGCATTGTTCTTTTTTGAATTTTTAACATGTTTATATGATTTCGTTGGTTTTTATAATTATCAGTAATACCCCAAATGAAAAAAATATTGAAACTTTAATGTTATACTCAGACAATTTTCATATTATTTCCCTGTCACTTTGAAATGACTACCCTATCCCCCCCCTAATGTTTCCAAATATCTTGTCTAATGAAATATCACATTTTGAATCGCCCGAATTATTTCAGATACATGTATAGATACGAAGGTGTAAATCTACTATACATATTTTATTACTCAAACACTTGGGCAGCGTGAAATACATTTTAGAGCCAAATTGTACCTATCGTAATCAATATTATTAAATCAGATAATGATTGTCATTTTGTCACTCCTAATAATCCTATATTTATAATTATAAGAAATAAAACGGCTCTTTTATGAAAGTAATTTTGTGAGTCATTCATGCTTGATGGAACTCATAAACATACTGCATAACGCCTTTTTTACTGCAGTGCATTATAGAAGAATATCAGATGTGACCCATTTACGGCCTGATTAATTTCTGAAAAAAAGTAATAGCCCAACCCTTTTTTACTGCTGGCAAACGCCCCAAACGAAAGGCAATTTCTCTGGCGCATTTTAGGAGCGGAGCTCGGGTAGACGAGACTTGAAAGAGAAGTCTGAGGAAAAGGCAACGTAGGGTCACTTACAAGCCGCACCACACGACGATCATTACGCCAACTACACCTCACTGCTATTATGTTGCCCCGTGACGAGAGGCCCCTCTTCCCCCCGCGCTGCGCGGTCCATTCATCAGTCATTTTTCAATCCCCTCACCCCGCCTCGCGCGCCCCGCCCCGCCCCGCCTCGCGCCACTTAACCCGCTGAGCTCTCACCATTACCTCGTTGGTGCGTCCTCTCCTCGGCGCGCCCGAGGGTACTTAACTTTTATTTCGTCGTTTAGCGGCGATTAAATATGGCGACGTGGAAAATCGCGGCGGATGCGTGTCGAAAGTTCGCCCGCTGCACCTCGCGCCGCGTGACGGGCAACAGCGTCGCCGGCGCGGCGCGGGCGGGGGCGGAGGCTTTAAGAGCGCAGGGCAGCGGCGGGGGTGGAGGCCCCCCCTCCCCCCTCGCCGGCTGACCCCGTTGCTCCTGATTGGCAGCTTGCAGTGGAAGGCCGCGGGCCCCGGAGGTGCTTCACCTCCGGGCGGCCGGGCCGGACCGGACCGGTTGGCGAGGCGGCGGAGGCGGCGGCGGCCCGGCTTGAAACGCTGCCGGCCGCCTGGCCTGCGGCTGAATAATTCATAGTCGATATTATTGATATTATTTATGGCGCCGGCTGCCTCACATTCAATTGTAATTGACTGCAAGCGGCGGGCGCGGCGTGGCGGCGGCAGCGCCTGCCCTGGCCGGCCGAGGGCGGCTGCTCCATTGTCCGGGCGCGGGCCTCGGGGCCGCCCCGCCCCCCGCCAACCAGCGCCCATCTCTTCGCGCACGCGCACTGCACGCCTCCGCCGCCGCCGCCGCCGCCGCCGCCGCCGCCCGACCTGCTGCGCTGCGCCCGGCCGACGCAGGAGCACTCGCCGCCATCTTGTGACCCGGTCACCCGAGAGCCTGCCACGCCGGTGGACCGCAGCGGAGTCGCGTGCACGGGCGCGCCCGCCAAGCCCTTCATTCGGCCAGGACGTTCTTTGGGAACGATATTCGGCCACATTCTTTAAGCATAATATGGTACAGGAATGTTTTGTTTACATCCAGGACTGGAAGTCCTGACGTCCAATGGTATTTTGTGTAGTTATGGAGGTTTAGTATACTTGTGCAAATAATAAATCTTCACCCTGACGTGAATTACTCACAGTTTTGTTGCAAATAGAAAACAGACAGAGCAATAATATTTTCAAATGCTCGAACAAGCACGTAAACGACTACTAATTGTAAAGGAATGATCAATACATTAGAATACTCACTAAAAAAAATTAAAAAACAGGTGAAAGTATTAACGTAAACTTATATTTAACAATTCATACATTAACTAAACATTACAGCTTAGAAGTACAACTCCAATCTTACTGAAATTATATTGTTGAACATACGATTCTTGTCTTTCAGACAAAATAAACAATAGGACTGAAGTTCAAACATGATCAACATGATATAAATACTACTCTTCAATATTATACTACGTTGTAGTTCCCAGGGAGGGTCCTTACTAAGTCCTAAGAGTCAACATTATTCAAACGTTCTGTAATTACTATTATCCGACGCCAATATTGAAATAAAATATTTGTCAATTATTTAATCTCGTTACGAGAATTCGCATATAGAAAAAATCATAAAATCATGAAAGAATATTGGCATTCCTCCAGTTACGAACATTGGGTATTTTTACAGATGGAAATTCAAACGTTATGTCTCAATTGTCAAAATAAATATTATTGTTGAAAAAATGTTTATTTCACAAATATTTTTATACACTGATGTATGATCTCATCAACAATGTTTTATTTTATTTTCTAACTCCTGATTTTGTTTTCTTCTGGTGTGTAGTAGCCTTCTATAAAATGATAAACATGAAATAGATATATGTTATAAAAAATGACAATTACAAACATTTCTAATAGTAAATACTTATTGAAAGGTACAAAATTATTTAATAATTAAAATAACAATACAAATAGACTGCTTTTGAAATTACAACTAATATATTAATAAAATTTGACATAGGCTGAAAGTTCAAACGCAAAAGAAAATCAAGTTACGTGATGATAGTGTCATGAAAGAATTTGCAATAGTAACATAATTCGGAAATATTAATGTATATGGTAATGTAACACAGTATAATATAAAAAATTAATACAATTCGATAGAAGACACGACCTGTTAGTCTTAGCATTGCTTAACACAACTTTTTTACAACATATTAAGAAAGAATATTTCGTAATGATGCTGCTATATTGCGTGATTCACAGAAAATGTAAGAAATGTTTTTTACGTGCCGCATGGTACCCCATTGTACGCGCCTTCACATTCATGGTTCCGCAAAAGCCAAAATAATACATTTGCAGTGCATTTTATTAAGGAAGAAATACCAGGATGACGCGAGAAAAAACAATAAAGCAAAGGAAGGTATATTCGACAAAGCCACATAATGAAATTCTAAAGGAGAATGCGAAAGGGTAGAGAATGGAGGGGCTTGAAAAAGAGTTAAATAGAGCGTTTGGGCACGAAGAGGTAGATGGGTTATAAATGAGATGCAAGATTCCATCTGAAATGCATATGAACGGCAGACACGGTTCTCCTGTAATCTCCAACTGTACAGGTGCAACTTCCAACCTGTCGAAGCAGGAAATTGTTCCTGAGGCAAGCAGTAACTTGTTATTGCAGGAGCATTTTACTAGCTAGACGTTGATACTAGCAATTTGCCATAGAAGGTTTGTGATATCGATTTGCATATTATACGGTCGTCAACACTGATAGAGGATCATGCAATAACCGCAGCACTTTCATTTCATTTTATAGTGTGCTTCCGTGAACTTCGGCTGTTATTTCTCGTCACTCAACTCAGCTTTTGTTTTTTGTGATGAATTCTTGGGTGTCGCTATGTTGCCCGCAATCATTTAACCTTGCAATTTACATTTTCGTTTTCAGTCTGTAATGTTCTACGAATTGCTGCATAAAGTTCATGCAAGGTAGCGGACAATTTTCAGTCTTTAGCTTTAATTTTCCTCAGTCCATAATTGACGTATTCTAAAAGCAATAGGCATATTCTTTATAAATATGTATTAAAGTATTGTATAATTAGTCTATGTAGTATGTAAACATTGGAAGTGATTATAGACCCACAATTTTCCAACAATCCACCTGTTTATTTCAGTTAGGAGTTGATTCCGACGCATTGAAAAATGTAAAGAATACCTTTGTTAAAATTTTACGTATAATTTCTCATGAAGATTTTTAAAAATTTAATGACCTAAAAGATACAAAATGCAAGTAAGTTGAGAAAGTAAACTGCCATTAACATTCGTTGAATCCTACTAAAGATTTCTTATTTTCTAAAAAGTAGTGCGTTAATTTCTGTAAATGCAGCATTTTAAACATTATTCCTGTATTCGGTTAGTGTGTTGCGATTAAAATAATAATTAAACAGAGCACTCATTCGCCCTTCAGAACATCCAACAGAACATGTATTATGCAAGCGTCGGCACGCCTCTCGTGGCAAGTAATGAAAGAGCTTCCGCATCAAAACGAACCGCGAACGCCAAGTGCTTTTGATGGTCGCCGATGCTGCAGGAGGGCGACGCTATCATAAAGAAGTCGCAGGAGATGCTTTCTTCTTGAGTCTATATACACATGCTAAAGAGTCAGGTCTATGTAAGTACACATGTTCCCTCGCGGCCCTGTTTGTTGAGGGACATACCCATGCGTTTGTTCACAAAACAAGGTTCTCCGGAGCTCTTAGGCGAGTCAACAGCCACAGAGGGTCGCGGGCAAGGAAGCAGTCTAAAATAATCCCACCCTAATGCTGCGCCACCGGTCAATAAATAGATCTTTGGGACTCACTGAGAATTCGGTCAACTACACGGTGGGTGGTTGAAAAACACGTTGTCACAGAGCACAGAATTGTTTCCTCAAGATAATGCGTCGGTGACCTTTCCGATAATGAGGCCGATTTCTTCATCGCTCTTTTAAATAAACGGAAGCTTCTCGATTGAATTTGAAATGTCCAGGAAATCTGGTATCCTGGTAACCTCTCTTTTAAGATGCTGAAGTGAATTTTACTATGCTACTAGATTTACAATCATATCTGAATTCAACAATGTAGAAAATGATAACACACGTTCTCCTTTACAATTGTTAACAGAAAAGAGTTTAATGAATGTGTGAGGAACCATTTATTAGCAGGACAGAAAAAAGGAAAGTGAGATTTTTGATTTGTAGACCTTTCATATTTATTTTTAGGTTTTGTCAAAGGATTTACTTTTCATTCTTGGATAAAGAGATTTTAAAACGTTTCAATATTTCCACAAAACTGAAGAGTATGGCATTCTCGTGTAAAGACAATGAAATATAAAGAATGATGGTATAGCAGATATGAATGTGAAGGTTTTCTCCACCCAGTGCAAGTGAAACGCGGACGGGCTTCAGAAAACAAGCCATCATCTAACTCAGCTGGAAACAGATGCTTGCATTTAGCTACAAGGACGCCAGGCTGGCCATAAATAACGGAACAAGAAACAAAAACATCGCTCTGAATTTAATTCAAATAAACGAGGCACAGAACGTATGATATATATTTTGCCAAACATATACCATGACTCAGAGACTACGTTTCACAATCAGAAAGAAGTCTTTGGACATAAAATTATACACATAAGAGTGTTTTTCTTAAAGCCTCGAATAGTTGGCTGACATTTTAATACAATTAAGGTATTCGTCATAATTCTACCTTTCTCAAGAAAGTTCTGTTTAAAATAACAAAAAGATGAATAATTGTCCATTGAATTTTATCAGCAATTCTTTTAGGGCCTTTTCCACACATGGGAACCCGTATTCTATGATGCGGCCTCTCCGTGTTTGTGGCTGCCTCTGCTCCCAGCTCTCCGATTGCCAAACAAAGGAAGGCGCAAGGGCGCCTGAGGCGATCACGACTCCGCGCTAATTAACGCGGGAAGCAGAACCAGCGCTCCCCGTGGCGAACGCCCGCACTCCGCCCCCGCGGTCGCTGCTGAATCGGCCTGGGGCTTCGCTTGCGGCCAAGAAACAAACGTCTTCAGACACAACTACCTCCCCTCTCTCAGTATTCGGCGATGAGGACGTTGCCCTGGGGATGCCTTTTCTGAAAAATCACAGTATACTGTTATGCGGCAATTAATTCCTGTACATGTGTGAACATTGTGAATTATTCATTACGTTTCGTATTTTCGTATCTTTTTGCTCGTCCACTGGTCTCGCACAAACTACCCACACAACCAGAGAATGGAATGCTTAGTCAAGAGAGCGAGAAATATTCATATTGTTCTCAGTACTCTCAAAAAGCAGCAGATTTATGAATTTAACTATAATTGAATTATATAGAATTTGTAAAATATTCTTCTTTTAGTTTTCTGAGAAACGCAACCAACTCTAAGATTGGTTGAAAATAAAAAAAAATAAAAAAAACTTGTTCATCTACTAATTATTCAAAATGGATCCTATTGAAGACAAAGAAAGGACCTACCAGGCACCATGCATTTTTTTAAATTCAAAGGTAAAATCCCCAGAAAGAAAATACAATATAATGCTGTACATACAAAACTAACCTTGAATCTGAAACGAACTGCATGTTGGAGATTTGAAGATTTATGAGAGAATTGTTTTCCGGACCTCGTAGCGCGAACCTGGTTTGCATTCTAAGGTATGTGTGCTGATTACAAAACGTAATTTCATCTGTTCGTATTCTAGTATCTTTAGAATAGACAAGAAGGGGTATTGATACATTACTTTTCTAACTTCCTACATTCCGTTACATTCTTCGCAACTACTTTCGTGTTGCCGGCCGTCAGAAGATATGAACATTTTGCTGCTGATTCCGGTACGCTAAATTTCACGATAGCTGTACGTCCGCGTCAGTTCCGAAGGTTGTCTAGAGAATTTTGAGATTAACAGGAGACGATGATAATACAAAGTCTGATTATGTAGAAATTGAATCAATAAAACAGAAGACTAATGATGCGAAGATTTGAAAATACTAACCGAAGTGTGGGCGGTGAAGTGTAAATTCTTTTTAATTAATAAGAAACATTGAAGAGTGACACTGATGAGTAAATCTGGCGGCGATGGTTGGTAGTAAAGGAAAAGAAAGGCGATGTGAAGGTTCCATGTCGATTGTGTCGGCAAGGTATCACTGGTGTAGTGGAGGTGCAGGGGGCGTCTATTTAAGTCCGGCGCAGCCGCAGCGAAGTGCAGGTTGTTTCGCTGCCGATCGCCATAAAGCCTGGATCTCCGTTTATGGGCGATATCGCGCCGCGCCAATGGCTTCTTAGCAGCGAATAAACGTCTCGGCGCTAAGTATTACGGGCGTGCCCGCATTACTATACGGGCTCGCGTGGGAAAAGCAGCCTACACAACTTAATGAGATGCCGCTAGATAAAACAGGATGAGCAGGCAGGACAAAGAACCGGATAGGATGGTTAAATCAAGGAGAAAAGCCGAGAAATGTATACTTTTTTCATCTCTGCAATCACTCGCAACCACCTCCCCCATCTCATGAAATATAGTTACAGTATTTCTGCATACGATTATTCTTATATGCACGCCCGATGTGATAATTGCGTTGTATGGCACTTGTTTGATGCATAGTTTTAAGACTACAAAATATTAGAATATTCATATATATTCGTATAAATAGGACGTGGTGTATTGTAAATGTGTTAGTTTGGTGGTGGGAGATACTTGGTTGGGGAAAACCCCGTTTGTTGACGATAGGTCGGCGCCGGATCTCGCCTTCCAGTGGGGGAAGATCACTGTCACTTCACGATGAACAAACATGCACTACATTTACGGGACTAATGACCTCTGTAGTTGACGCGCCTGGAATCAATAACAATTAATCAATCAATCAATCAATTGAACGCCCAATGTGCACCAGGAGAATGTTGGACTCATAACACGCCTGAGAGACCTTCCGTTTCTAGTAAAATGTTCTTTCACGTAAAATTTATTTTAAGTAGCCTATAATGCAATAGTTCCAGTAGAGTTTTTACGAGTACACTCTCGTGCAAGACACACGTTTTCGCTCGAGAGGAGTGACATGATCGGTAATTGATAGCCGCTTGAACCTGTTACGGAATCGACAGAACACTGCTTGACTGGAAGAAACAAATGAATATCAGTTGAGAAAAAGAACATTTCTAATAGACTATTGTGACCGGAGAGATCAAGCATCTAGAGAGAAGTAAACCATGATGTAAACGCAGATGATGTAGAAGATACAAGGTACATGCTGGGACATACAACTGCATTAGTAGATGCGCAAAGGTAAGAAGAGAAATAAATAAAGGAAGGAGAAAAGCCAATCGATTACTCATCCTGTCCGACTTCTTTAACCGCTATCCCACTGGCCAAGCCACGTGCGCTCATGAAGGACTTTCGTAATGTTCTTGGTACTATCGAAGGCTTCATGGCCAACGAAACGTCATCAGAGGGGAGTGACCATTTCCAAGGTAAGGTAAGAAGAACCGGATCATTTGAGATACTTTGTAACATACAATGCAATAAAATACATTGAAGTCCATCGACGTGTGAATGAAAATTGACCTTTAACAATTTAACAGTTTAAAATTAGCACTCAAATGTTACGTTTAGTGAATGATAACTTACGTTCTAATGATCTACATGATTAACTTCCAATTAATTAAATTATGAATACAATAGCCTCTGTCTACCAAGTAACTTTGAGTATTAAGCTGGATATAACTAGAATCGCTAAAGATTATTATTATTATTTTCAGACAATTATTGACGTTTTTTTAAATTTTAAAATTTCATTGCAAACAATTCCACTTTCCTGTTAAAATGCGAGAATTTAATGTTCTATTTGCTTTCTGCAAATATCCTATTTAATATTAGATTCTAACCTAAATTCTTCAGATCACAACAAATGACTCGGATAGTGGGAATATTACTTCACAAGAATGCGGAAATTTTATTGCGAGCAGATGCAGAAGCGCTAGGGCAAATAAGATGTGTTAGTTGCCTTACACTGCCGCTGCGTCGCCAGCCGTGCGGTTCCTGTTGCATCATAAGAGGCCGCGTCCGGTACAAGCCCCTGCCTTGTGACTGCAAACTTCCGACGACAGAGAGTTCCTTCGCGGTCGTGAATCACCAGCAAGTGCCTCGTGCCTGAACGGTTGTGTTGAATGAGTAATTTAAGGAGTTCAAGAAGTGTTGGATCATAGAATATTTGCAAATGAAAATAAACAAACGACCAAGTTCCGTTCCTTATTGGTCGTCTATTGCTTTATCCATAGGAAAATGAATGTTTATCTTTGTTATGTATGGCTATTTCTTGAATTGTTATTTTTTCCTAGAGTTTTTCGCCAGCCAACAGCCGGTTACCCACTACATCCCGATGGGATGCACATTCGACCATATACTAGACACCAACAAACTTGCGGGCTCGTCTGTCCTGACGTCAGAAAACACGAGGCCCCTCCGCGACAACACATACATGGAAGACATGGAAAACCATGTCCAAGGCGAGAAACGAACCCGCGACCCTTCGGATCGAAGAGCTGAGTCGGTACACGGTCTTAGCCACGTCGGCCATCCAGGTCGGCGAATTTTTGCTTTTTTATTATGGTGAATTGAACTCTCAAAAAAGTTTTTAACTAATATACGCTACATTGTTTAAAATTTAAATGTTAAAGTTACGTATTAACACATTAGTTAACCGGTCAGAAATCAGATTGAAAATAAATACTACATAGAAAACTGACATTCACTTAATCACTGTTTGATTCTAGAAAAGTAAAAGAAAACGCTGAAGTATTTCCGGTAATATGATTTGACAAGGCACAAAAACACTACAATAATATTACGAGAACGCAAAATATATTGTCAGGTTGTCTATTAAAGATGACAGCAGACTGATACCGAGTTGAAATGAAATTAGTTCGCCGAAAACAGTTTATTGACTTCCTGAAGAATTTCAAGACCGGAGGCCATCTCCAAACGCTCGCTGAGATGACGATGATAAGTGGTTGAAACTCCTTGTGCCACGTGGCCTTGGCATCAGACACAAGATGCGGTGATCCCGTAATCCGCTTAGCGTGGAGGATACGGGGGCCACTCTACCTCCGACGGCTGCTGCTCACAGCTGACGCCTCGGCCGAGATTACGGTGGGGAATTGTCGCTAAGGAATTCGTCAGCCGGTGAATCGGGCTGACGCCTTTTCCAGGAAAGAAATTACTGTCTGCGAGCTAAATAAATAATAAAAATTAAGTATGGATGCAAAGGGAACTTATTGGAAATTACGGCATTGTAGATATAAATTTTAAAAAATTCCTTCTTAACATTTTGTAAATCTAATATTTTGTACACATGTTAAAAAACACTCGAAATGTGTAAGAGATGAGAGAGATGAAGATTTTCAAAAGGTGATTCAGAGAAACTTTCAAAATATTTATGAAAGTATTTTGAACACCTCAGTTACCATTTTATAAAAATGAATTGAGGTTAACTATTAAGTACATTATGATTTGATTTTCATCGTTATTTCGTTTCTGTTTTCTTCCACAGTTCCTTCGGAGATATGAATTTATATAAGATATATAAATTTATTTCGAAAACGAAACACTTCCGCACAACCAACAATGTGATGTATATTTCAGAGCATTATCTTTCTGCGTTTCACGATGTAGAGGCGTAGCTGGTAAAACTTTCTATTTTTTCTCTTTCTTTATTATGTGTTACAAAACGCTATTAATCATATGGAGAAAGCTGTTGTGAGACTCATTCAGAAAGTTACTCGTGCTCTATTGACACGTGAACAGATACGAAGACCAAACGAGTGGGTGTCGGGCAAAACGAAGAGGAGGAAAATTAGAAAATACGTACTCAGAAGAAGAATCTCCATTTTATTTACAGCTTAGGTGAAAAACTTAATTAAATTATGCACAGCTAAGTTGAATATTAGCAATATGAAATGCTATTAATACCGCAAAAGACATAAAGCTAGTAAGAAAGAGTGATTAAGTGATCAATTTCAAGCTATAAATAAAGAGAAGTTTTCAAATTATGAGTACTTCTGATGGTCACGAGTGAACATCGATTTATGCAAGATATGATAACACTACTACGTGCCTAGAAAATCAGAATAAACATGAAGCATGGGCATGTACTTTTTATCATTTTGGGGCCATAGAGAAATCGAGATCTTTATTAATGAACAGCGAAGGATTTTCTATAAGCGGAGCAAGAATGTATCACATGAATCTGGAACAGATTACTTTTACAATAAGATGTAAACAATTGATAAATATGTTAATAATGGCGCTAGTTGCAGTTTTGAACATAATCATTCGAATACAATAGAATTGAGTGATTTTGATTGGTACCTATTTCAAACCAAAATATAATTTACTAAAACATTCATTGCAATTTACATCTTTATAGGCTAAGTCATTTTTTAAAATTTAATCAACCAAAACTCTCATGTAAACGTATGTTAAAATAAGCAAGAAACTCCCGGGGCATTCTCTGGATGACAATGGCAAAATTTCAAATGTGATGGAAAGTTTGGTATACAGCTCAGCCTCAGACACCAACACTCATGTTTCGAGTACTGAAACCTATCGCTTACGTATGTCCCATTGCGGCTTATTGCCGCTCCTCTTCTGAGGAGTGTGTACGTTGCACGACGCCGTAATCTGAACTTCCACTGAAACGCATGCGTATTATCTGAATCTCCAAATGAAACTGGAGGTGAGTACAGAGAACTTTGAAAGGAAGCTATTTCTGGATATGAATGGTTTCGAATGGAATTTACGTAAGCAACGATAAAGAACACACGCACGCATTTGACCCAAGGGCACGTGAAGTCCTTCAAGTTTTACTGTACAGGGAAAAGATATCACGCGCAAATATTGAGTCTGAAAACGGAAAGCGGGGAGATCTCTCGTGCCTCTTCATCGAGGCGACGAAACTCTGATAAACCGAACAAAGAAGGAACTTCACAGTAGAGCACTTGTGAACAGCCACAAGGTTCGGAAAGTTCAATGCTGTTGCGTCCTCTCCAGTCTCAGCTAACAAAAGTCGAAGTTCGCTGTTGACAAATCACTCTGGGTTTTTTGTAACTCGAGGATGCTGTTTTCGAAATAAAAAAAACACCTTACGAACATCAAAATGAAACGACTAGTGCAAAGTCTTTAGTCAGACACTAACACTGATGCCTTCATGATCCGGTTACAGTTAGTTGCTTACATCCGAAGTGCGTAATTTTTAAATCCAGAACAGTGCCTCTGCAGGCAAATCCTGAGGTTCGAGAGTCCGGTGACAGGGTTTTCGACTACAACTTCATAGGTCGAATTCAGACGCGGTCTGGACGAGAATTTCAGCAGTAGTTTCTCCGACCGTGATTTCTCCGATCAACACAAGGCGAATGCCGGAGCAGTGCCCTAATAAACAGGCCACTGACAGTGTGTGATCTTCTCTTCCCCTCCCTTGTCCTATCCTCACCCATCATTTCCATGCCGCACAGATCCATACTACACACACACACACACACACGCTCGCGCGCGCGCGCGCGCGCGCGCATTTCCATGCTGCACACTACCACACGTGTCGCGAGATTATTCGAGAGCTTAAAGCTTATCCCGGATGGAGCCTGGCCCGCTGGTAGGAGATACCTGGATGAGAAAACTCCGCAAGCCGCCGTGTAGGTCAATGCTGGATCTCGCCATCATCGGGAGAAGGCCACTGCCACCTTTCATTACGAAAAACATGTACTACACTCGCGGGAATAATTACCATAGCATTTGACGGGCTCGAAAACACGAAATAATCAATCTAAATCCAAGAAATTCATATATTTGAGGTAAGTTGTATAAAACTATTTTCATGAAAAGTATTCAAATGAAATTCATCAAATTTCAAAAAATATCACAGAATTTGATAGAACAATGATCAAACATGAAATTGAGCGAAACCAATTGATTTTTTTTTCATAGGTGGAGTACAATGCTGTTCTTAAATTCAATTCTGTTCTTAAAATTTTAAGTTTCTCAATTTTCAGCGTCATGAATTTCTGTTCGCAGTATATAAGTAATGTATTTCCTTATTCATACCATATCAATAAATAAAGGAAATATAACGATTGAGTCACATCTAAACCACGTGAGTCATCAGAGAAGCAACAATCAGCAAAAAAAGCCAAAGGATACATTGACCTCTTCCAGAGAGAACGTTTTGCAAACATTTAACGAAAGATCCTTATTTCATTCATCATTTTTGACAGGTTGTGGTAACAGGATCAGCTATCAAGGTCACAATACACAAAAGGTTTAAGGAAAGACGAGCAAATTCCCTGTAAAGGATTATCGACGGCCTTATGACAAATAAGTAGGTTGTTGGGTTGGATGTACGAATTTCTGAAGAACCACCATATTCTGTCACTTTCTGGAAATGGAATTCAAATATTTGCTCTTCTGAGTCATAGCTGTACAATTTCTTGGTCTCTTTCGTTGAAGGGGTTAACAGATAAGACCAGTGCTTAATTTCTTGCGGAACGTGACGGAACGGCATTCCTGTACCGCTAGAATCTTTTTTAAAATTATATTTTAAATATATAACTATTACTTTTGAAATTAATAATTAATTTGGCGAGCGTTCCAGGACCTAAAATTTTAGAAATCAAGCAAGGCATTCCACTTTTTCGAAACTGCATCTCTATCATAAAAACGGAGGCGTATGAACTGGAATATGAATTTCGTCCTTTGCTGTAAATACTCATCTCACAATCCGATCTGACTCGAGTACAAGTGCAACAGGTTTTTAGCAGCTCTCTAAGGAAAGTATGCACGGCCTGCGATAGGCTCACTTTCCGACCTTTCCTAGTGTTTGTCTATACACAACTCTTTTTCTACCGCGTGTGGGCAAGCGGAGGGGAAGACTTGACGTTGCGCCGGCCGAAAATCACGCGCGAGAAACGAGACGCCGCGCCTCGTCAGTCACGCCTCCGAAGGCCACGCACACCTCGTGTTGAATCAATGCCGCGGCGAACACAAGAAATGCCCATGAGAGGTCTCTTGTAGTGTGCTGAATGAAAGCTACATAAATAATGCAAATAAAGTATTAATGTTGCCTGAATGAAAGAAGGGAAATTTAGAATTGATCAAAAAGAACATTTTCGGCAATCGCTACGATTAAAGGGGAAAATGTTTACTTCAAAAGCGGTAGGCCAAAGAGAATATCTCTTTAACGTATACTGTTAGATGAAGCTAGAATTAAGTTCGTTTTAGTAAATAATTTTTTTTTTTTAAATGAAGCCTTCACGAGGTACAAGGCCGCAAGTTACCTCGACTGTAGTATGTCCCACACAGAAAATAAAGTCTCGCCTCCACATGCCTATTGGCACATGATTATTGGTACATGATTATTGGCACATGACAAATGGTATAGGACACTTTAGCTATGATTGGGAAAGAAAATATTCCGTGGCAATTTCAGCCGAGCGAAGCCTTGTTAATACCATACGCCACTGCGGATGATCCATTTATAAATCTGCATTAGTGCACTATTCTTGTACAAATAGTACGTTATTTCCCAACGATATCTCAGGTTTTTAACCGAAGGCGCCGCCATTCGTAGCGTGTACATTTTGAGCCGACACGTCCTTGTGTCGTGTCCTGCTCTTAACCTGTATTCTTACGCTGCTGAGGAGGCGTGGTAATCCCGAGCCTTTCTCAATTGAATCGTTTACTTGAGAGCACCAAAATATGAGTTAGAGGTAGACCATTTTCCAAAAGGGCATACGTAATTCTTTCCGCAATAAATCTTGAACGTAGTCTGTTTCTGGGGAGGCAGGAGCTCAGCCCTCAGCCTCTATCTTCGGACTCACGAAGAGTTCTTCATACGCGGGCTGACTTCTTCGGACTATGCGACGACCAGCTGATTGGCGTCCTTTGCACGTGACGCAATCGTGCTCGAAGTGCGTACCGGCTGAGTTAGGCGTAGAGCCGCATTGCCACAGTTTCTACAGGGACTCGGACCGAGAGGTGTTAGTGTGTCCCAACACCGACAAATTTCCGACACTAGCTGGAATTCAGTCGCTGTCTGGGAGAATTCTAGCGGCCTGCTGCTCTGAGTTTTCCATGGTTTCTCCGATCAATACAACTTGGGCATAGAGATCTGAAGAGGGGCCTCACTCGGAGAGGATGGGAGTCCCTTCACAAGCCGACGTGGAGGTCGGAGCCAGATCTCACCTTCCAGCGGACAAGGAACACGGCCACCTTCAGGCGTTAAAACATTCTTTACGATAATGGGACTATTGGCTGTAGCAGTGGACGTACCTCGAAGCGTCAGTCAATCAATGGAAAAGCATTAACTGTCACCTTTATTGTACATGAGACGATATCACATAGGAAAGGCAGGAGGGAAGTTGCTCGGCGGCAGACAACTGTTATGGAGGAAACGGGCATGCGCAATCCATGGACTCTCTCTTCACGGCTCTCCCGTAGCATAACGTCAACTCATACACTACATACCTACGCACATTTCTGATGTCGACAAGGGTATTTAATGCTTGTACATACACGTGATTTTTTAAACATAGATTTTTTTATTGAATACTATTTCTAAACACATGAAATCCCCTTCAGTATCAATAATTTGTATCGTACGTTCCCTGTCGAGGATCATATAAAGAAACAATTAGAATCATTAATCATTAAATGAAAACGGTTCTTACAACCCTTCCTCGACCTAGGACCGTGAAGTCCTCTCTTAAACCTGGTCTTGTGGATTCAGGTCACAGGGGCGAAGTGTGAAGAGGTGAAGACCGGAAGCGGAAGACCCACCTGTTGCGATGCGCGAGTGATAGGGCACGGGGGCGCCTCCGCCTTGCGTTTACGACCCGGCGCCAAGGCGGGGTGGGGCGGTGTGGGAGGCATGGCGCAATGGCAGGGTGGGTGTCGCCCTAAGAGCGGCGCAGGCCACGACCGGCCTCACCCCATCCTCCCTCCGTCTCCATTCGGGGCTGCAGCCCTCGCCGGCCCCCGCCCTCCCGGCGCGCCGCTTTCCGCCGGCTGTAAAGCCCGGCCGGAAGGGAGCAAATGCGCCATTTAGCGCGCGAGTCCATCAAGGTGCGGCGCCGCTCGCCGCTGAGTCGGCCGCAAAACCAACAAACGCGCTGCTCGTAAACCTCCCAAGGCGCGCAGGTAGCGCAAAGGCCGGGCTGGGGGGGCCGAAAAACGGTGTGGGGGGGGAAAGGGGGAGAGGCGGGGACCTGCCGCGTGAGGGCGTGCGAAGCCGGGGCCTGTGAAGGGAGGGTCCTGAGAAGCGAGAGCTTGCGAAGTGGGGCTTGTGAGGCTGGAGCTTGCGAAATGGGGTCTGCGAAGCGGAGCCCTGCCAGGTGGGAACCTGCTTGCGGATGGAAATTTCGAGGCGCCATCCCGCATTGGAGTCCTGCGGGGCGGTGGCTTGCGAGACGGGAGTCTGCGTGACAGGAACCTGCACGTGAGCTTGCGAGGTCTGCGAGGCGGGGTGTGCGAATTGATTGATTGGTTAGTGATTCCAGGCGCGTCAACTGCTAAGGTCATTCGCCCCGTAATCGTAGTACATGCTTTCATCGCGGGAGAGGGCTATGATCTTCCCCCGCTGGCTGGAGAAATCTGACACCGACGTACGTCGGCTTGTGGGGATTTTCTGCCACCAGGTATCTCCCACCTCACCAGTAAGACACCGCTCCCTCCGGCTGGGGCGCTGCCCCGCTGGTGGGAGAGTCCTGGTTAGGGGGAACCCCACTACCCGACGGTAGGTCGGCGCCGGATCTCGCCATCCAGTGGAGGAAGATCACCGCCATCTCCAGAGAAAAAAACATGCACTACACTAACGGGACTAATGACCGAAGAAGTTGACACTCCCGGAAACACGAAAAAATGAAACAATCAATCAACCGAGTGTTCCGTGTCCAGTTTGTTGGGGTACTGTTCCGGCATTCGCCTTGTATTGATCGGAGAAACCACGGACAACTACCGATCAGCGCAGCGAGCTGGTAGAATTCTCCTCCATCCAGCGACTGAACCCGACCTAGCCGACAAGCTAGCGTCGAAAATCCTGCTACCATCGGGACCCGATCCAGGCCTCAGAGACTTCAGTTGGTGCCGTGAGCCCCTCTCCCGGTGGGGTGGGCGGCGTGGAGACTTGCCTGGCGGAAGCCTGAGGGACAGGGACCTGCGGGGCGGTGGCGCTGTGAATGACGCACGCGGGAGGGGGTTGGGGCGCCGGAAACAGGGATGAACGGCGCTTGGCGCCGCGGCGACCCCTCCCCCACCCACCCACCTCTCCGCTGGGCACAGAGCGTTGCCAGGCCAGCAGGGAGGCTTTTCCCACGCAAGTGAAAAGGTTCAAGGAAGGTCAACTGTTCTGAGGAAAGTAAAGGAAAATGATGTTATCGCCCTCGCGATCCGTTCACTTCTCCCGCGAAAGCCGGATAGCCTTCATTAGAGGATACCGAGAAAATGCTATAGCCACTCAGAAAAGGACAGGATGCCGGAGCTTTAAATAGCGGTGACGTTATTTGGAATACAGTTTCCCTTCAACTTTAAACAACATCCGAAATATTTGAAAAAATACACTTTTTGAAAATAACCCTAAAGGTTAGAAGAATAATGTTCTTTGAAACTACGAAAGTAAACCTGAACATATTTGTGTTTCAAATGAATTTTAGATATCTAAAGAAAAATAAATATTTTTTATCCCGAATCTTTTAACTTAGTGTACAGTTAAGCAATGAAATTTGGCAAAGAATATTGTTCTTGTTGAATATTGAATCTTGTTATATGATTATTGTGAATATATGTATAAGAATGCAAGAAATAAAATTTCTAAAAGTGTGTTGAAAACAATTCTGCATAAATATTTACTTTTTCGGTTCATATGAGACCGTTGCGTCAATTGGTGAACGAACTAAAATTTGATTACGTTGGTTAATATTGATATCTCGTAAAGATTCCCATTAAATAAGAAATTAATGTTATTTGATTGAGAATACTTATATTCAACATCTAATCCCAACGTTAGATTGTATATAGGCTGCAATTTACATTTCAAAGTAACTCCTCTGCCTTACGTACACCTATTTTTAAGAAAATCGTACAGGAGAACCTCGCTAATCCGAAACCCGCAAATCCTCAATTTCGAATAATCCGAACAAAATTCGTGATGGAAGAAAAGTAAACGAAATAAATAAAATGTTTATTTGTAGTGCAAAGAGAGGATTAATTACTGTAGAACTGAATAATTATTGAAAAAAAAAATGTTCTTGTAAGTGCAGTGTATATCGTATGTTTATGTGGCAGTAATTCTGACTTACAGGAAATCGCAAAAACTGGTAACCTTCGTTTGCCGTAAGGAACTGAATCTCCTTGATGATGGGATGTGATGATGTGATCGCTACGTAACGTTGCCATTTTCTCACATCGCACACTACGTTGCATTGTCTGGTTAGCCTATAGATGTATTTGCATACGTACGGTATACTTTTCGGATTATCCGTACATTTCCGAATCCGCACTCACCACACGGATTCGCGGGGATTCGGTGGTGTAACGGTTAGCGTATCGGACTGTCGTACCCGAGTTTGCGGCTTCAAACCCGATCGAAGCCGTGGATTTTTAAGGGCGAAACATCCTTCGTACGCCTTCCTTCGGAGGGGAAGTAAAGTAGGCTGTCCCATGTAGTAGATTTACTGCATGTAAAAGCTCCTCAAGCCTAAATGAAGCTTCTGAGCAAAATTGAGTTTCGTCGCCCAAGATAATACCTTCTCTCTCCGCTAGGTGGTGAAAGGAGCGTAGCGAAATTTGCGTGGTTAGACGGAAGAGCGGGCCTAATGACCCGAGTCTCGCCACGTAAAATAAGGCACTAACTAACTAACACTCCATTAGTTGGGAATACCGGGGTTCTGCTGTAGTAGAAAAAACTCTGAGAGTCATCTCGTGTGCGTGCCTCTCCGGTGTTTCTTATGCTCCGTTGGTGTGGAGGGCTCGATCTCACGACTCACGAAGTGACCCGCAAACACGGCCTCGCGTCGCCCGCTCGCGGCACAAAGGCTCTGTTGTGCGCCTTATCGGAGCTCGCGTGGGTGGCGCTGCTCCGTCCCTTTCGTGCCCCTGCCCCGCCCCGTCCACTGCCTTCGCTAGGCATGGGCAGACCGGGCGATCCGCCGTGCCCCGCAAATCAAGGGGCCCGATCATGGGACGGACGGGAAAAAATTATTAAAAAATTGAAAAAGAAATTAGAAGTCGAGAAAATCGTTATCGTAATTCTGTAAGTCGCAATACAATAGTTGGATAGTTCATAACATTTTCAATTAATTTCCTATCTTAAATAGCTAATTATAGTCAATATTTATAACGTATACATCCACATTTTTAATTTTTTCGGTGGGGGAATGGTGCTACGCACAGCATTGTTCCGGGTCCAAAATTTTCGAGCTCAGACATTAACCGTCTCGTCCCTCCAGGACCGGATTAATATCTTTGGGAGCCCTGCCATGAACAAACTTTGCGCCCCTCCATAATAGTGTTAAAATGTCAATCATATGAAGGGTAAGAGATTTTTATAACTTATGAGAAACTTACGGTTTCTATTACATTTATCAAATTGGAAATAAAGTTCTCAAGACTATTTGAAAATGGGAGAAATAAAAATGAGTCACTATTGAAATAAAAGATCTCAGTATAACTTAATGCACTCCAGAAATTTTATTAGATGTGAACTTATCTCTTGTAATAAAGATTTACATGAAAATAATGTAATAATAAAATATTACATTCTTTGAACTTAAGTTAGCTTTTTTCCACAAAATTGATTGGGATCACTTCTTCAGAGGGGCCCTACGCATTGTCTTTGGTCTGAGTGGAGGTGCATTCGCTCTCGTCGTGCCGCCCTCCACAACTGCCTGGGTACTTTCATTCGAAAACGGAAACATAACCTACTTGGTCCTACCTCTGGAAAACATAGTTCCCAAGCGGTCTTCCTGGAGTAGGAGAGGTTATTGGTTACTGCCATTTCAAAGTAACAGTTTATGTGATTTCTTTCGATAAAACAACTCATATACTAGACCTCGGATAATAACGCCACCCACAGATCAACTGTGTGGATGTCCGATTATGATCTCAGCTTATATGAGAAGTACTAATAAATTTTCATTGTAATTAATTGCATTTCTCAAGAAGAAGAGGATTGAGACGAGTCATCGTAAAACGAGACAGGTAAAACGTTTTGAATGTTTATCCCTAAGTTTACAGCGTACGTATTTCCTTATTCGCACGTTGGGACTATAGTAAATAAAGATGACATGACTCAGATGTTTTAGATATGAATCATCGTAGTAGAATTATCAAGAAAACATTTACCTTGACCGACTCATAAGTTTCACACACAGTACATATCTTATCGAAAGTCTGTTTTGCAAACATTAAACCAACGTCATAACTACATCCGTCATTTTTGACAGGATTATGCCATAAGAATCACGCTCAAAGTGTAAGGAAAATCAAGGATATTGAAATTAATGCATTCACAACGAAGTAATATTAATATCTTGTCAAGATGTGGCTCTCCGAATTTAGAATCGTGTTTGTAAAGCGTCATTCGAGTTGTCTCTCTTTGGAAAATATGCTAAACGGGAAACACTGCACCCTCCTATTTTGTTGTTCACCGCCGCACGTTCATTTCCGGTAATTTCCGGTAATTCATTTCCGGTTTCCATGTTGGTGTAAACGTAGTGAAGAGGTAATATTGACAATTTTAAACTGTAAGGAAACTTATGGATAATTTCCTTTCACTCACCAAAATTAAGCTGGGGATATATCCAACTCTCTTACAAACGCTGGATTATATTATCTTTTTAGGAAATGGTATTTTTTATTCTTTATAAAATTTTTTTGTGAGACATGAAAACTATTTTACTTTAAAATGAAATTCATTTTTCCCTTGTCTATTTGTCATTGATCTCTTGGTGCATGTGAATGGCGAATACCAAATTCATTTCTGAAATAGGCAAAAAGCTTACGCCGTAATGCTCTGTCTTTATTTCTACAGGTGATCAAAGGGTAAATTTGTTATATTCTGGGCGTGTGGTGTTCCTCCCGCATTGAAATAAAAGATCCGGTGCCGACATACAAGTCAGTTTGCGATGGTTTCCCCTCCTGGTAAGGGCACTGCCACAACCGCGACAACCCTTGAGCTTTCGCCTGGTCTCCAGACATGTGTGACAACGTAGTGCGTGTATAAGTGTTTGTATGTTTATAAGGGGAGAGGAAGAAACAAGGATGACGAAGGAAACATCGTGCGCTGTCCGGCCCCCCTTTGTTAGGGTACTGCTCCAGCATTAAGACGGTATTATTCAGATAAACAACTGAAAACTACTGATACCGCCGGATCCAAGATTTGTTTTCCAGAACGTGCACCGCAGCGGTTGAATTCGACCCAGCTACGTAGGAAGTGTCGAAAATCTGCCACCGACGGTCCTCGAACGCGATGACCTCCCGGTCAGCGACACTGTACAGGCAAGGGCATGCTGCCACTGAGCCATTGCAGCCGGTTGGCGCGAGTGGGAGCGGGGAGCAGCTTGTCCCCGCAGAGGTCGTGCGCCGCCTCGCGATCCAGCGCCCCGCCCCCAAACGCGCACCGCGCGCGCTCTCCCTCGTTAACCTGCTCCTCCGGAATGAAATATTGATATGCACCAATTTCTCCCGCGGAGCATGAATATCCAGCGCGGCCTGCGTACATAAGCAGTCGGCGCATTACTATAATTTTATAGGGCGTTAGCGCGAACAATGGCCCCGGCGGCGAGCCACTGCGTGGGGACCGGCAAATTACACGGCGTGGACGTTCCTTGGCGGAGGCGGCAGCAGGAAGGAGGGAGGGAGGGAGGGAGGGGGAGGAGCACGCTGGGTCGCGGGTGTAGGCGGCGGACACGGTGTCGGCGGTGGAGATGCCGGGGACAATGACTGTATGACACGCTCAGGCTATGGGCGTATTACTCTATAAATGTCAGATACAATATTTGCTGCACCTGATGGTGTCTGATGGACATTCTTTTTCGATTCCAGAATGATTCGTTCATATACGCATAGTAAGTCTGAAATGTTTCAAGACTATTAATGCATTTGCAATTAATGATGATAATGAAATAGATTATGATATTGATCGGTATAATGTACTGCTTTTGGCTCTAATGCTATTTTGAAGTAATTCGATACTTATCATTTCAGACTTAGAATAGTTTGTAAGAAGAAAATTCAAAATCAGATGAGCTAGAGACAATGCAAAGACAATTTAAGTTGTGGGTGATCGAAAGATATTTTTTGAGGTAGATTTTCTACTGTTTTAAAACTCTTCGTTCATTCTATAAGTCTGTATCTTCTTTAAATACCTCTTGGAATACTGAATAATAACAATAGGAATGTTAATTATTTAAGAAATTTCCAAACCTTTTAGTAACGATCTGGAACGATTCGCCCTGAGCGTTATCGTAAGTGGAGATGACAAGAGTTGGGTGCAGCGGGCCATGGGTGTGCGAGAGGGCCACAGGCGAGAGGGAGCGCGGAAGCGGCGGAGTGGCCGCCTGAACTGAGCCCAAGGTTTACGCGAGGACTGTTTCCAACCACCACGTTTTACACGAGAACATGTGCGGGAGACATTGAGCGGAAAGCAAAATTTAAAATCAATCATATTATATATTTTCCAAGACTGGTTGACTCAAATGATTCCTTATTATATTTATAACGTTGACACACATTTGGAGGTCGACGAGATTAGAATCGTTTGTGGTTAGCCTACTTGCAAACACTCTTCGAAAACGAAGAGAGAGAGAGAGAGAGAGGGAGAGAGAGAGAGAGAGAGAGAGGGGAGAGGGGGGGGAGAAGATAAAGAGAGAGGAAGAATACTATAGGAAGAATAGGCATGTTGCTCGTTTTAACTTGAAGAAATTGAAAATCAACTTTTCATCCATTGCTATTGCTTTTCATTATTCTTCAGAAATTCACCCCGCAATAATGAGATTTTGAACTGTATCATCGTATTTGAATAAAAAAAAATACAAAATGGGAGGACAATTTCGTTTTCAAAATATTTTTAATTGAAATTTCAATAGCAAATTCGTTCGTGTAATCTATTCAGTAACAAGGATATTTTCGACCCTACTAACGAGGTAATATCAAAGATTGACATTTGGTAGGACACAAATTGGCGAGCTCTCGAATTACTTATCAACTCATCAACATAAAATCAGATACTGCAAATTAAATCCAAGCTCAGTAACTCACTGTATTTAAACAACTCCCGAAATCAGTGCGATTAATCTACAGTTTCAATTACATCGTAAGTGCGCTAAAAGTCGTTCAGATAATGCTCTTTAAATCGTAGTCATTACAGAACGAGAACTGCATTAATAGAATTCAAGATATAGATCTAGTTCTGTCAATCGATTTAATTTATTTGCCTCCAGGAGGTGATGGAAGGACGCTGCACGAAACCTGTTTTCTAGAAACAGTGCCAAGAAATGATCAATCTATATTGCGAGTACCTAATAGGTAATACATCCAACATGATAACCATAAAATGTCTTGAAATTTGAAGCTTTGCGGAGAGCTTTAATATGGTTAAAGCAGTTTCGACGCCCTTGAGAAATCTCTATTTGGTCAGGCACCATCATATTCTGACAAAGTTCAGAGTAAGGCAGCCTTGTCCGTGACGTATATTTGCAAATTTTAGAATAAATCTGATATAAAGACCTAAAATAATGAATTACCTTTTGCAGGCATGGGTGGTCTTGAATTCTAAATTTAAAAAATCCTGCAACTATTTCTATGATTATATAATAATAATAATAATAATAATAATAATAATAATAATAATAATAATAATAATTGTACAAGATAAACGTACAACTCTACGCCTTCCAATCTAAAACAAGAAATCGAATTCAATATCCTCTTTTTGCCAAGAAATAGATTCCTGGAAACAGAAAGCATTCCACAGTGCAGATTTCGCTACTGTTGCCAATCCAAATGTCGTACACATGGGACAGTATTCAGAGATTGAAGGCTTCATACTAGCAATCCAAGACCAGGTGAATATGATCAGGTGGACCGGATCATATTCCCCCATACCGGACCAGATGCCAAACTTGATCAGAGATATGAGCAATCTCGGGAAGCTGATACACCATACGATCAATATCATCCAGAAACTGTGCTTCAAAATTAAATCCATAAGGTACACTGGGATGGCAGTATTCTGACTGACAGGACAATTCAGTACACCAAAGCCGATGTTACGCCCTCGATAAAATTTGCCAAGAAGGTATGGTGTATTGATTTTGCAGTCGTGAATACCAGCAAAATGAATACAGCATGCCAGGCAAAAATTGACGAATACAGAGCAGCAGAGAAAGAACAAAGGATAGTTTCAGACGTGAAAACCCTTCCGATTATACTGTCAGCAATTCGCGTCACACCGAACCTCTCAGCAGATCACTAGAAGACGAAGGTGTGGAGAAGTGTATTATCATCGGCCTCCATAAATTGTTTATCAACAGTTAGAGCTTAGTAGTGTGGGGATATGTAAAATTTTGAAACTTTTAATTAACTATTGAAATTGTAATTTTATTTGTAGAAAATAGGTTGTTAACTATGTTTTGTAGATTTTAAATACGCCAATGATAGCATGTTTTGATGGTAACTGATATTCAATACTTACTGGACAAAGTATTCAGGCCAAAGCATAAAATTCTTTGTGCCTCTTTCTAAGGTTTCGTCACCAGAAACGCATGATATACGAGTGACAACAGATGTTAGACGATAAGCAAAAACTCATTATTATTTTTTTCTTTGAATGAATTTCCAATTTATCTATAAGGAAATTTAAACTTTGTGTTTACATACAAGCTCATTTAGCAAACATATATGAAAAATGTTGAATTCAGAAATAATATTAATTCATTAAGTAATTTTACTAGTAGACAAAAATTGAAATGGCGGTTCGACACAGTAGATATATATGAGGTAAGAAGGAAGATAATGTTCTGTAGGGGAAGAAAATGGACACATTCCTTTAGTCGTTTCTTGCTTATAAAATCCAAGTGCCTAAATATTGATGTTCATCCCCATAATACTTGAAATTATACAAAGCAACATGTTTGGTCCTGGAGCATCCGCTCATTTGTCGAGAACGGACTGTTTGCCTACTCTTTGAGTCGGCCCCTGGCGGGGCGCCCGTGGGCGAGCGGCGGTCGCCGGCGCCCTCCCGCGGCGCGGCACCGCGACCTCTCGCCCCCCGAGGTAATCGCCCGGCTCGGGTTGCGCCGCGACACGTGATCCCGCCCGCCACAGACTGCCCCGGCATCCCACGCGCCCGCGCCGCCCGCCCGCCCTCACGCCCGCCCGCCCACGCCGCCCGCCCTCTCGCCCGCGCCTCCCGCGCTGCCTGCGCCGCCATCGTCGCCCGCGCCGTCCGCGCTACCCGCCCTCCCACCCGCCCTTCCTCCTGCCCGCGCCACCCGCTCTCCCTCCCTCTCGCTCGCTCCACCTGCTCCACTGCCGCCCGCCCTCGCCGCCTGCTTGCGCCGCCCACCCGCGCCCCCCTCACCGCCGGCGCCACCCACACCGCCCTCACCGTCCTCCCTACACTCACCGATCGCGCCGCCGCCCCCACCGCCATTCATGCGCCCGCCGCCCCGCACCCAAGCTGCGTGCGGGAGGGGCCAACACGCGCCGCGCCCGCGGCATCTGATAACCGGGCCCGGCAGCGCTCTAATCCGGGCGGACGACGATTTAAATTACAGGCGACGCGACGGATATTCTGATTTTGAGGTTCTCGTTTAGGAAGCAATTTCACGTCCCTTTAGATGGAATCGTTATTTAAATGCGTGATTTAATACGCGATAATGCGCCTAGCTTATATTATTAAGAAATGCGTATTCACTGTCGTTTTATAAAGACGGGCCCGTGTGTCTTTACATCACGTGAAGCTGGGTGTGTAAATGCGTTAGAAATTACTGCAAATCCGCCACTGCTTCCTTGGCGACATGTTAAAGGTTGTATGAAATGGCGAAACACTCAAATATTTGCACAATACTCGATGTCCAGTGACACACTTAACACATGGGGCTTTAGCTCTCCTCCCGGAAACCAATGACAAAAATATACCAAACACATGTTAAAAAAATAACTTCTAATTTTCTCTACTAACGAAAGTCATTCAATAAATCAGTTTTTGCGTTATAAACATGAACTAGAAATTAACAAATAAAAATACATTTTATGTTCAGGCTAAATGAAAAGTTCTTTATAAGAAAGTGTAAAATTGCCTCAAACTCTTCCCCCCGAAAAAAGTCCTGGCTCTGCTTCTGTCGATGGTTATTAAAATACGACGCAATGGAGCGAATTAAGTGCATTTCTTGTCTAAGTATTGCCTTTCTTGCAGCACCTCTCAAAACTTCCACACTTGCAGACGAAGTGCCATATATAAACTAGTTGGCGAACAACCAAACTACTAGGAAATAAATTAGTAATTCATGTTCACTCCTTTTTAGGACTAACTGAAATCTTTATTCTGATTAATAGTTCAGGGTGGTGTCTCTCGTGTAAATACTGGGGAATTCCCAGATCACTGCATACATTTCTCTTCTTCTTCTTCAGTCGTCCAACTAACATAAGATTGATATGACTACTTTTTCTGAATGTCATTACACGATCTCAGGCAATATCTCAAGTATAATGACGTGTAGATAAATAAGAATATGCACACTTTTAAGTCGCAACTTTCGGTGAATGAAGGCATGAGATCTTCATGAAACAACTGCGTAGCACGACAAAGAATAATCTAAATATCGAACTCTATAATTAAACGCACGAGGCTCTTAATAGGATAGAAATCCTTGCGAGTGGGATTGAGTTACTACGCCCTTTCAGAGCTTGCGCCAGCGCCGGGCTGCTTTTTTTGAGCTCTCGGCTGAATTAGTGATCAGTGCTCAATTCCATCACCTGCGACTCCGAGCGGAACCACCAAAGCGGTGGCACGGAGCCCATTACCTGCCAGGACGGGTACGCGGCGCCCATTGCCTCGTAAGAATTAATCTCGCATAACCTGTTGGCGGAATGAGATCGTGATCACAGGGCCCGAGGTGGCTACTGCTGCCCTCCGCTACATGCCGGGGCCGCGCTGTGTATGTAGCGGAGAGCAATGAAGCCTTCTACCCCCTCTCCCCGCCCGAGAATGATATCGACTATTTAGCAAGTTGACGAGCCGCCGAAATTACAGGTGTTAAACGCACTGCAATTTTCACGTGCAGGGTGGAGACCGGGCGCAGCGGGGAGCTCAGTGGTCGGGGCACCCTGTGTGCCGCCGAAAGTTGACACCGGACGCGACGCGCGACATGCCAAGCGTGTCGCCTCCTCGCCCCCTCCCCCCCTCGCCCCGCACCGCGCTCGCTCGCCGCCTCCGGCCGGCACCGTCTGGGCTCCCCCTCCACCCCCACACACATCGTCCTATATAAGCCGACGGCTAGCAACAAAAACCACGCATGATGAACTCAAAGCTAAAACTTTTTGAGATGTTAGCCAGAGTTATGAGGAACCGGGAAACTCAAGTATGGCGACCTGTAGGTGTCGGTGTTGCGCTGCACAATTTTTTGAATGTATTGAAAATACTACGCTATTGGGGAATGAGTACACAGCTACTTCTTGTTGTATATTGTTTGTTAGTAGCCACGGGAGTGGTCTACCCTTTTAGCCGCCATAAAGATGTCCAATTTGTCACTAAGACATGTATAATAGGTACACACCAGAGACAATTTTTTTATTGGTTTTAATGTCCACAAGACGAGCCATACGAGGTTTTTCTTGCTGGCTCCCGGTCTAATAGTACTAGTACACAGATAGCGAGCTATCCCGTTATCCTAACTGGATACTCAGCAGTGGGATGGCAGCCATTTGTTCACTGCTCATCGGCTCGAACTGCCTTTTCCTTTTGTTTGTGATATCGTGTATAGGTGTTCTCCACTGTTATCCGTCTTTAAGATCTTCCTATACTTCGATTTAAATAGAGTGATTTCTGATAGATTTTCAGCTCGACGCGGTTATCCAGTCTAGAGCTTCGTTGAGGCTTAATTTTTAGTATTGAAGCCTGTACTGGATAACCACGTAACTTCTGACAATCTGTCAAAAATCACTCCATTTAAATCGGAGAACCGCTGCACCGTTTTGGGTCATATCCGCTCGCTGAATAAAAGGAATGCTTTCAATTTGCCTCTTAGTACATTTGTGGCTCTTCTGTCTTATCTGTATACAAACCTATTTCAATACATTGAAATACATCTATGTTTGTACTTAAATAGTTACAATGCAGAATAGATGCAAATACAATGTAGAATAGATCGAGATTTTACTTCACTAACTCAGCGCAAATATTAAAAATTAATCAAGAGCAGAAAGTGTATTATACTACGGTAATAATTTTGTTAATATGAAATTAAATAATTAGTCTTATACAATAGTTACTTATAAAATACTAAAACGCAGTGTGCGATTTTCGAGAAAGAAACAAGAAATACGAATGAGAGGTTGCCTGCTTCGTTAAAGATTTCTCGAATAAGTTTGAAATAACGAATCCCGATATGAGTAACCGACGCGTAAGAAATAGAAGCACGATCATTCAATCGCCGAGCACCCGCGGGGGCCAAGGCTTTTCCGCGCGCTCCGCTCCGTGACGTTGAGCGTCGAGAAGTCACGCGTGTGCGGGCGACGCCACGCGGCAACGCGAGCTCATCCGAGGGCCGGTGGTGTTTACAAAACAGCGCCTGAATCGCGAGTGCTGCTGGCCGGCGGCTTATCTGCGCTGAGGCAGCACGCGCCTGCGGCCCACGCGCAGCTGGGCGAACGTCACGGCTGCGCGGGGCGCTGCGCGAGAAAGGAGGCGGACGAGCTCCTCTGGCCTGCCTCCACCAGGAGTTCGCATGAGGTGTATACAGTCCACTCCAGCTATCGTGAACATTGGGGACTAACATGTTCACTATATGAGAGGTTCACTTTATCTGATGTCAAATTACATGGAATTTCTCCACAATTACTGATTTTTTTTTATAGTGATACGGCTAAATTCATTAACAGCATGAATAAAAAATTCAACATACTTTGAAAAATCAATTATTTTTAATTGTTTACTTCGTAGATTTTTCATAAGTAATTTCTCTAGAACCTTCTCTAGAGTTCGTGCTTCGTACTTGAGTATTGCCCTCTGACTCTTAAGCATCGTAGTGCAGTCTTGACACCTTTCAATGCCTCTTGCACTGATGGAACACCATCCAGCTCTCCGAAGGCTCTTTTAATCGCCTAATAACATGAGAGACCCAATTAACTTCCAGGACTTACATTCTGCGCTCCCTTTATCCGAGATTCAGGTTCGCTATAACCGAACCTTTTTATGCTTATTTGTAATGTAAGCGAAACGGGACCAGTGATTTTTGTTCAGTATAGTGAACTCGGATATAGTGAACTCTTAGTTATAGTGTAGTGCGAAGCCGACTGTACTGCGATTTTTACTTTACTGCCTGTGACATTTCATCTGCTGTTACAGTGCCATCCAATCGGGACCTTACACGTCACTACAGTTACGTCACTATGGTGACGTTCAACCTTCCGATTGGATGATATCGAAACAGCTGATTTACTTCACAGGCAGCTTAGTGAGAGAGTGTAGAGATCTTGTGCTAAGGGGCTCCTTTGATTGCTTCTGCTTGACTTGCTGCTGGCAACGTAACTGCAGATTACGACCATGCGCTCAATTCGTCATTATGATCGTTTGTACCAGGTTAATTTGTATGAAAATAGCTTCAATACCTCTTGCAATGCCAATGTCCGACATGACTTTCATTTGTTTCATTACCTGACAATCTGGCCCCCACTTACTGTATTTTGTCCATATAAGGGACATTTTGTCCAGGAAAGTGTTCAGCAATCGACTGCATTATTGAACTTCTGAGCATACGCCAACTCGAACTTGAACACGTCATTGCCGAGTCCCACGTCCCTGTTATTACCGAGCAGAGAGGTATACCCGTGTAATTCAGTCGCGTAGAATATCAAGTACGTTTAATTTCATATAGAGTTGCAGATTCTACAGGTTCTGAGGAGGTGGAGTAAATCAAGAAGCATCGAACCAGCAAAAATGTAATAGAATTGGCCTCAAAAGTTTAGTTTTTAAATCCCTAAAACGCTTCGTTTAGAAGTTATTTAACGATATACATCTAACAAGAAGCGACTAAGTGTTGCGGGTTGCATTTGAAATGAATATTTATACGCGTTTTAAAACAAATGATTCATATTTTTAAGTCGAAGTGCAATTCATCACAACGACATGAAAACATCTTTCTTTAGAAACATCATTTATAAAGATTGATTGCGTGTGAGATCCGCAAAATGTATGTATACTTCTGAAATAATATAGGAGGCGATGAGTTACAGCAGTGATGTTAAGGAACCCTAATCGTAGTGCTGCCAACGATCACGGAGGGACAAGACATGGGCCGGGACCAGGGAATGGGAATAGAAAACTTGCGGATCACGAGCGATCCATCTCTGTGTTAATTCATAATATGTTTTCAATGAATTGTTCCGGTAATGAAAGCGATCTGAATAACCATCAAACCGTCCGATAAAGAAATCCAAACGATACAATTCGATTTCATGTCGTAGATTCACTTTCGAGACTTTGCCGTAGCACAATCATTGTTTTCTTCGTCCACAGCATGTATGTAGAGGATAGATATGCGCAGAGGCAATGAACTTGCAAAATATTACATCCTCCTTATAGAAGTTTTATTGAAATGTCAGCTGTTAAGTAGGGTAATCACACCAAAAAGAATTATCACGAGATTACTGCAAAAAGAAATGAAAAAAAGAATGTACTATTGGGATCTACTGAATAACAATACATCAAAACGAGTTAGACATAAAACAAAGGATTTATTTATTTATTTATTTTACGTCAAAAAACAGTTAAAAACTGCGTATGACGTGCTATGGGGAAAAGTGAATTGTGTGCACATTTTCAAAATTCTGTGATCCCTACACTTAGTCATATACTACTTAAATTTTGAATTTTTGAAAGGGAGAAAAAAAAAACTCCCATGTAATAAAATCTATTTTCAAGATAAATAAGCAATAAATTTTGGGATTTTAAAAAAACCCAAAATTTTAAAAAAAACAATAAATTTTGGCTCTTATTACTTCCTGCCGCGACAACATGGAAACGATAATTTGAATAATTGTGTTTCCCACTGAATTCTAGAAGACGTGCACAGAAAATGAAGTTACATTTATGTCCAGAAGCAAAACAAGGGGCCATCTCAGCATTTGCTCAATGGATCAGGGAGAGAGATCAGGATGGGTGAGAGAGATAATAAGGCAGTAAACGGAGGGTTTCTATGAGACGAGGGAAGATACACTGCGCAAGAGGCGTTTCGAAGCCGAGGCTTCTCATGGCCGGGAGGCTTGCGGTGGAGACGAATCGGGCGAGCGGGGAACGAGAACTGCGCCGGGCGGTGCGGCAACGGAGTCTCCGCGACGCTCCGTGACCTGCGCCCTGCGTCATCCGCGGCGGGTCGGGTTTCTCGCTCCCACAAGCGGCGGAGACGCTGCCGTTTGGAACGGAGGACAGACCTCAGTGCCACTTCGCAGGTGACGCAAGCGGATCCCAAACATTTTGATTACGGAGAACACATTTCTTATAAGGACCCCTAGCCTGATTTGTAAAGTATATTGAGTTTTGGAAAACCATCTTTCAAGCTTTCCAACATCCATCTTTCAGCGAATCCTGGTTTCGCATAACGTAGTTAGATCCAAAATAAAGAGAAACATTTCAAATCTAGACTTTGTTCAAAATAAATATTTCGTTGTAGGTTTAACGTGAAGGATAATACTATTTAATTTTTATTAAAGGATGAATACGTTTTGAGATAAATGCGTGTTCATTTTAATAAATACGTGTTAATTTGAAACTCTGGCGATCAGTGTAACACAATTTGGGAACTCCTAATTTAAGAGGCCCTTTCAAATCTGCACTGACGCAATGAAATATTCTCCCCAGGACACAATTTTTAACGTATGTAATTTGGGAAATATCTTTTGGTTCTTAATATGGGCGCAATGAGGCTTATATTCAGGAGGATGCAACCACAGAAAAGTCTCCGAAAACAAGTTGGTCTTAAACTATTTTGTTTTCATGGCAGTGAGATTTCTAGTATTTTAATACTGCGACACTATCTTCTCCAGCGCTACGGACTATGCAGCGTTTTACTGTAAAATTCGTAAGCATTCCGGTAGCAAAAGCGCCAGGGAGGTGGTTGGCGATTCCAATGAATCTGCTACATGCCTTCAGTAAAACCAGACCAAACATTCCATTATCGATCGTTCTCGCTCTGCTGTCGATCGTGCGCGCTCTTCATCTGCCGGTGAAATCTACAGGTAGGTCTCAGTCAAGATTTAGCTGGGCTCGCTCATTCCCGCTGTTCTCAGCAGTATCGGCGCATATGAACAGTTTGCTACTAGTTTCGGTGTGCTACGCCTGTGAGAAGCGACATGAGTCCTATTGCACAGGAGACCGTATCAGAATAATTTAACAAACGGGTAGCTACATAGTAATAGTGAATAATCGTTATTTTTCCAAAAGAATTGAACATTTAAAAAAATGACATCAGTTTCAGATGCTTCAGTTTCAATTGCACAGCGATGAAGAGGTTGTTCCGGACCTTGTGCACTCGTATATTAATACAGCTATCGTAGTTAAGCGTGCCTTACACCAGTGTGTACTCTCAGTTCAGTTACCTACCTCCACTGAAATTGGAATAAATATTTCATTTAAGATGTTTAATAGAATCGTGGTTTTTGCCGTAGCTTCATGCTAGAAAAACGTATATGAATAGGAAAATCATTTTTTTTCGCGAAGGAAGTATTTAAATACTGAGAACAAATTTCTTTGTAAATTATTTCTGTAGTACAGCACTGCTATTGGCAGATGTGTTCAAGCAACCAGGCTGATGCGGAGAGCGCACCCTCATAACGGGCCTAGTATCGGTCTCTTTCGTCTAAATTGTCAGAATTAGATCTCATCGCGGATATAGCGGTCTCGGCGCGCTAGTCTCGTCTCTGAGAACGATCGGAACTGAGTGTCCTTTTGACCGACTCTACATCCAGAGAATATGGACTGCACTTCGGGTCTCCCTGAGAAATTCACATATCATACGAGTATCCGCAAGATTTGGTTGCTATTTTGGGAATATCGTCCTTATTCACCGAGAAAGTTTGTTCGTAATGGACAATACTTATTTAAATAAAAATAATAGTCCGATATTACGCAATGTCCCCTCCAACTATATACTGCATTAGTCAGTGTAAATAAACTATGAAACATTTATTTACCACCATAGGTAAAAACCAATAAATTATTTATACAGAAGATTGAATGACGCGCAATGAATTCGGGTGACGTCAGCAAAAACATGTAATAGAATCTTCCTTGTTGACTAATATCCATTATAAAATCGGACACGCCGTACGAGACCAACAAAACACAAACCTAAAACTAGATTGAATTTAAATATATCCTTTTCTAATTTGGAGCATCGAATTGCATTGTGACAATGGTATTCTACTAATTTCTCTCCTTGTTTTACAAGATTCACACACTCATCACAGGAAACCACTCCAAGAGTAGCGCTCGCTCAATAGATCCATTGTTTCCAACCAATTACCGTTGTCACGAATTAAAATATCACAAGTAAACGGAGAAGACCGGTCTTTGTAGTACCAGCTCGGCCTGCAACGATGTTAGGAACGGCACGGAATAATGGGTGACCTGAACCTCTCTTCAATTACATCAACGCTCCTTGTTCTAGACGCAACATTCCCATTGTTCTGTCGGCACTCGGCCGAGGTGTCGCGTTGCCGGGCACGAGGCGTCACCGCCTGAGCACGCGCGCCTGCTCGCCCGCCCGCCTGCCTTCCCGATTCCTGCGCCTGCGCGCGTGCGCACGTGCGGGCTGGTGCCGCGGCACGGGATGGCCCACGCGTGCCTGCCGCGCCGCGCGCTTGTTGTGTCGGCCGGCGCCGCGGACCAAGTGCTGTCTGCGCCCGCGTGCGCGTGCGCGCGGGGGCGGGCGGATGTTGACGCGGCGACAGCACTGGCGCAGCGCAGTGCGGGCGGCAGGGCCGGCTCGCCTCGGGCGACAACATTTCACAATAATAATAATAATAATAATAATAATAATAATAATAATAATAATAATAATAATAATAATGTATTTGGCGTTATTGGATCGGTAGTCCGACTTCACCGGCCAGCTACCGGTATCCCCTATGCCTGGGCCTAGTTAAACTCCCATGCTTGGGAGTAAGAGCGACATGAGGCGAATATGATGTACTCTCTTCACTGTCACTAGCAAGATCCGCCTGCTTGAGCTTTTCTTCGTCACACAGTTACAGAAACTGATTTTAAAGGAAAGTAACAACTCTTAGTTTTGCCTCGACAGGGAATCGAACCCGGGACCACGTAGGGGAAGCTAGTACGCCGCCCATGAACCAGCCATGATGCCAGCGGAGCGGGGGGGGGATGAAAAGAAACACGTAATTGAGTAATGAACGGTCGTGTCGTCACCTGATAATTTCAGAATTTAATTTTCAAAACGAGAACCGAAGAATGAGAAAACCGTCGAGCACGTATTTTTAAATGATTTAATAGTTATTTATGTATCAAGGGCGTTAAACAGATGTTTTTGCCCCAAGGGCGACTTCCAAACCCGAGGGTCTCTGGCCCGAAGGGTTGGAAGTCGCCTGAGGGGCAAAAACATCTAGTAACGCCCGTGGTGCCTACAAAACTTTATGGTTTACTAGTTCGTTGCTGAATCAAACGAGAATTCGAAACATTTTAGATTTATTGAGACTAAAGTGAAAAGACGAAAATGTTTATGGTATATTTAAGAGTTATATAACAATGTGAATAAAAGTGCAAATTATGCTGATGAAACGGTACTTTTAGGTTATTTGCCTCTATTGTTAAAACTTATTTGGAATATTAAATGAAAAACATGACATTTCGAGGATGTCACCCGATGTGCCTCATACATCTTATTACTACTACTGGTACTGCTACTCAAGAATGTCTCTATAAAATGTGATACGTAACAGTGAGATGTAGGTGACTGGCAATTATAATCTCACGGGAACATTCCAAAATTGCAGTTTTCATATCAATTAAGCAAAATAGGGTTTATAATGAGTTATTTTACGTATTTGAGCATTATGCCATTTATTTATAGTATTTGCTTTCATCTTAACTTTAATAAATCGAATTCATAAAAGTGTTGTATGTGTTGTGTTGGTATTAGAGCGGGCCATAAAGTATTCAAAAGGCCCGAGGGCATAAAGAAATCAGAAAGGCCGCAAAGGCATTAACAATACCATTACGTATTTTGTTTGCGGTCAGTAAACACACTGCAATGAACTAGTTAACCATAAAATGTATTATTCCAATCTTTGCAATAGAAAATACATCCTCATTGTTATTTTGCGACTATCTTTCCCTCATTCTTCCAGCATTATAATTTAAAATAAATGCGGATTTTGTTTACATAATTCATTTTTACTCTAAATTTGTAGGCGAAAAGAGCAGTGTGGAGTTTAACACGCAACGCCCTAGGTCCAGAGTGAGGAGCCGCCACTGAAGCGCAGCAGGTGGCTCGGGGCTGCAGGCGGGTGGCGCCGAGGGGAATCCGACGCGAGAGAACAGCCCCAGCGTCGCGGCGCCGCCGAGGCGCGTGGAGGCTATTGTGTGTTTACTGACTCAGAGCCATTAAACTGTTTATGGGAGCTCAGACTTCAATGTTGTCACGTACGGGTCGACTGTGCAAACCCCTTCTCTAGGTTTACTGCCTCACGACAAACGAGTAGTAGTGTGCTAACAAAACACATTACCAGAGCGACTTATCTTAGGCAAAATTACGAGTAACCGCCTGCAAATTACTTCGAGTCTCTGAGTTATCTATGATGCAGACAACAATGCATATTCACAATGAGATTCCCAATTCACATTGACCTAATGCAATAGTTTTAATTTAACTGGCAAACAGAAAATGCTCAATTCGACTTGATACATTCCACATTCCGATGAGAAACGTTTGGCCCATTTAATTTCATTGTCAGTAGACTTTCTTCAACTCTGGAAGCGGGAAACATGTGAAAAAGGCGCGTGGCGCTCGGCGCCCATTTAGCACACGCGAAGACTTTCTCCGCCGCGTCCGGCGCGCCGGCGGAGGCGCGCGGGCACGTAACGACGTATTGTTCCCAGACGCCATCGCCACCACCGCCGACACCAACACAACCATCGCCGCCGCTGCCGCAGCCACCACCCCCCCGCCCCGCCGACCCCCCCCCCCCCACTCGCCCCCGGCCCGCCGCATCCGCCATCGCCATCACCATCGCCGCGGCTCCGCGCCATGTCGCTCCTCACCGCGAGCGGCGCGGTACGGCAACGCGACGCCGTGAAATCAGCGCGGCCGCTTCGCTTCCGCCGGTGCCGCGGCCACTGCCCTCGCCCAGCCTCCTCAGCAGCGCTCGCGGGCGCCCGACGCGACGCACTGGCGGCTGCGGCGCCGCGCCGCGCCGCCGAAGGTCTCGCGAGGAGGTGTCGATGAGCCAAGAGTACACACCGGTCGCAGGCGGGATTTCGCGTTCGGACAGAGCAGGTGCGAATTTTCGCGTGCTCCAACGGTATTGACACGGGGGTTTCAAACGATCGTTGCGCTCGGGGTAGATGGTCCAAATCAAGGGCGTTTCCTTTTCCGTGTTCCCGAAGGACAATTTCGGCAGTGTAACACATTGTAGTAATTTTAATATTTTATTGTAGCATACATATTATGTCAAAGATCCAGACACTTTAAATAGTTTTGAATATTTCTTCAGTACTTCAACATCATCAGTGGACGTCGTCGGAGCTACATTACGGCGTTTTAATAGCGCCACTAGACCAAGTTCCAGGGAAACCATTTTATCGTGATTGCGCATAAATGCAAATAATGTAAATAGCAATAATACAAATTACAAGACTATCAAAGGTAACTATTTCTTATTCGTCAGAAAGTGCTCGGCTCTCAAAAAGATGTTAAGTATTTTGCTCTCTCTTGCGCGTGCGTCCTGTAGTGCATAGCTGTTAAATTGGGCGGCCCACTTTTGATGCCCTGGTCCAACGCTTATCTGCCGACAACTGATGCAGCGCTGCTTGTTGAGTCAGGTCGTCGGGGAGGGGAGGCGCTCAGGCGCGATCGGCTATAGTCTAATGAAAGGCGGGTTACGTGGTAGTGATTGCAATGGGTCACAACGGGTAGTCTAGGCCCTCTTCTTGCATTTCAATAGCTCTGCTGGAACTGATCTTCTCGTATGAAGAATATTCCGACACTGTTTTGTGTATTTCCGTAGTAATATTTCTAAGGGATTTTGACAGATATTGTTTCTTGTTAACGTCCGTGAGTAGGCCGAAAACACTATTTTTTACATACTTCAACAACAATTTCGGCAGACGGATTAAACATGAATAATTCTTAGTTTTTTTTGGGGAAATCACAAAGTGAATGAAAATTGTAATAGTGACATAATCTACTTCAAAAAACTTAATATGCCCTCTTGTACCCAAATATCTTAAATTAAAAATATCTTTACAGTCAATAGTTATTAGAGTCAAAAGTCAATGATGTCAAATGCAAATTGTCGTAAATATGTGATGTAACTAACTCAGATTTTTCAGTTACCACGTAAACAGACCTCTAATGTTTGAATGCATAACAGATAATGTTTGAACGATAAGATTTCACATTCGTACGTGAAAGATCAAAGATTCCAAATACGATATTTCCTAATTGGAAGTTACACACCAGAGGACAATCTCCACACAGAAGATTCTGCGTCGTTTCCGTGGAGTAGATTTGAACTTCCTGGAAATGTTTGTATACTCATCCTAGGACTAAAATTAACTATAACTCAACAAGCGTGATGTATTCATTACCACTGACGCGACTACGGCACGAGAAGAAACTTCCACAACATCTCACATAACAGACCTCTCTAGTAACACCTCACGGAAGAAAAATACACAGAGGTCAAGAACGCTTCCTTCCAGAAATAACCATTACAAATGCGAATTGTAAATAAACATTTATTAGTTGTTATGGTCATTATTTTCCCACATAGAATTAAGGTATTTAAGTACTACGAACAGCCGAATACAGTATCACTTACACAATGCAGTAAGACTGCACACGATGTGCGGGAATGTTTTCTGCCATATTCTTGGTACACGGCACAACCTTCTACTCTCAGCCCGTTAGTAAGTAAAGAAACAATATGACGATATTTAAATACCAGTGAGCATCTAGTACTCTGACAATCAGACGACACACTGGACCAGAGATAAATCCAGCGCCTTGCAAGATATGCTGCTTTCTACCTCGCTAGCGGTACCCATTCATTCAAATACACCGGCTGTGATTCCTGAGTGACAACGGTAGTTGCTTCAGAGGCGTTGCTGAACGAAAGGGGGGGTTGGGTTCGGGTCCCGACGATAGCGGATTTTCGACACTAGCTACACAGCTGGGTCGAATTTAACCACTATCTAGAGAGAAATTCTGGCGGCTGGCAGCTCCGGTCGGTAGTTTCCCATTTTGTAATTAATGCCTGGCGATTTTGTGAGCAGTATCTTAGCAAAAAGGGCCACGGACGCGCGGAATCTTCCTTTACTCGACCTTGCCTTCTCACCCCTTGCGCATGCACCACGTTACCACACACGTCGGAAGACGAGTCAATAGCGATAGCTAGCTGTGGTGTGGTGGTGCTCCGCTGTGGGAGTTGCAAGAAGGGGCAAATTCTCTTCAGGCCGACATGTAGGTCGGTGTCAGATCTCACGTTTCAGAAATGGACGAACACCGTCTCCCTTAGGGATATACAGTGGACTCCGGTTATGGTGAACTACGGGAAAATAAAATGATTGGTTCACTATATCAGAGGTTCACTGTATCCGATGATGCCAAATTAAATAGAATTTCTCCACAATGATTGATTTTATTGATATAGAGAGACAGTAAAATTCATAACAGCACGAAATAAAAATTTCAAAATCTTTATTTGTCCTTAAAAAAGCAATTATTTTGAATTGTTTGCTTCGTATATTTTTTATTAATAATTTATGTAGATTCTTCTGCAGAGTTCGTGCTCTCTCCGTATTTGATTCTGCCTTGTCTTCTGTCTCTAAGTATCGTAATGCAGCCTTAGCAACTTTCAATGCCTCTTATATTGTTAGAACACCGTCCCGCTTTCCGAGGACCCTTTTACTGGCCTAATAACATACAAAATCCTATTAATTTCCTGGGCTTATTTCCTACCTTCACAATAAGCAAGGTACAGTTTCACTATAACCGAATCTTCTTATGCTTATTTGTAAAGTAAATGAAACGGGTCCAATGACGGAATTTCACTATAACCGAGGGTTCACTATAGTCGAGGGTTCACTATAAACGGAGTCGTCTGTAACATTCACTACACATACGAGACTAATGGTCATAGCAGTTCGTACGCCTGGAATCACTAAATATTCAGTCATACATTCTCTCATTCAAATACGGAGCAAGTTGATGTTTAGGCCAGCGATCCCTCGCTCACTTTCAGGCGCCTCCGAACAAGAGCTCTCAGAGCGAGCGGCACGGCGCCCCGCCCCGCGCACGCGCGCCGCTCCACGCCCCACCGCCGCCACCGCCACCGCCGCCGCCGCCGCCACCGCCACCACCACCGCCACCGCCGCGTGGTCGGAGGTGTTGACGCGGGCGGCCCGGGCCCCGGCCCCCCGCTCTGTGTGCCGAGAAGCAAGAGCGTCTGAGAGTGCGCATTGTGTGCGCAGGCGAGCGTTGACGCGCCTCTGTACGCGCTGTGAACCGACACCGCAACCGCTGTACACACGCCGCTCACGCGCGCCCCAGTCCGCGCCTCCGCCGCCGCCTGACTTGTGTGCTGTGTATCGCGCCGCGCGGCTTAGGGCCCGGCCCCACAGCCCCGCCGCACGACTCTCAGTTCATGTGGTCTTCTGCACACACGGAATCGACAAACTCCGAAAGTCATGCTATCAAATTAACTGATACTTACGTTCACTAGGCACATTTGTAACGTCTTGACCTCATGGACGATAAATCACGTGATATTGAACATTTGGATCTCACTACCACACCAAAAACAGTTTTTAGCGCGCTTGCAGCATACCGTAAGAAAAACAAAGCTCGTTAAGTGCCAAAAGAAGACGTCACGGATTCATAAGTGTTTTCAGTGTGATTCACATATGTGGTATTCTTTTAATTTATACCATAATGGATGGATGTTTAGAATTTATCGCTGCTTGTGGCGGCAAATACGCGTTCTCTGATTTACAAGCGACAGTTTATAATACCATTGACAAATCTGAAAAGGAACCACATGTTTAAGTCAATAAATATTAATTTATCTTACATATGTATCAATGGATCCATATGATTGGACTAATGCACCCATATCCATATTCTTCATTGGGGTAAAATTTTACGCGCTGAGGTTGCAGCGCATTAGACCAGGAATCCATTTAGAAGAGATTGGTGTAAAGTTAACCTTACAGCCCTGCGCTATCAAGGGGACATACTTTACACGTGTTTGTTGTTATAGTTCTAACGGCAGTCACGTGACGTAGTGTGTAAGTCGAAGCCATTACAAATGTGTTAAAACTCCCTACTTTCAATAGATTTTGGTGTATTGTTCGCTCTTTACTTTTAAAACAAAGTGCGCTAATGAATCACATAACAAATCCGGTCTCACAGACGTGAGCTGAATATTTTAGAGAACACACGAGAACCCTACGATATATTTTTGTGTATGCGATGTATTTTCCCGTTTGTTACGAAAATGATTTCATTTGAAATCAATATGCCTCACACATAAAATTAATCTCGTCCCCAACTTTCTTCCCTCAAAACACACAAGAAAGAAAGAAATTTATTTTCAAGAAGTCATGTAACTCTCGTGTTCATGATAAATCAGTAATCACATTACATTTACTGCAAAAAAGTAACAAAAAGAAAAAAAATTCAAACATTGCTAATATACCTGGTCTCTTCATTTCCTTTCTTGAATGATGACAGTTACAAACTCCTATACGCAATCTTTGACGTGTACAGGTCCTTTTCTTTCAGCGCCATTTCAAAACAAGGGACAAGGAAGTCATTTTTCTCCTTAAGGGACAAGGAAAGTTTTATGACCTTCTCGTCAGCGGTGTTAAACCGTATCCCAGTAAATTCTGCGGGCGCCTTTCACAAGGCACGGAGACCGCCTTCCCACGGGCTGCGGCCCGCTCGAAGCACACGAACGATCGGCCGGTCCCAGGAGACCCGTTCACGCTGCGCGGCGCTCTCTCGTTCACCTGGCCACCTCTTTCACGGCGCCCGCGCGCCCCGCCGCGTCCGTTAAAGGCCCTCCCGCTGCGCCAACGCACGGCGCCTTGCCCTCGAGTGCTAGCGGACCGGGACTTGTATTTTATCTCATCTCGATGTCGACTCGTTGAGGAATGAGTTGTTGAGAAAATGTCACCTCAGTGGTTAAAGGTAGAGACGACACAATCAATCTAAAGTGAATGGGACCTGTCTCACAAATACTTTCGAGAGTATGCTATTTTTCAAGGGTAATTTAGAAAGAAACCTTCATTCAAAAGTAAGATTCCCTTATCTAGCACTAAGCAGTAGGGTTTGCAAAAACAAAACTCTTGAACAAAGCGACTTACAATGTCTATTTCACTCGTGAAATTAAAACCAATAGTGTTAACTGTCATACAAAATGCTCCAATCAGGGCGGTGTATCTCAAAAAGTTAATCGCTTTTTCTGTTGGATTTTTCTTACCGCTTCTCCCTGATCGATCGCTATGTCGATGTTCAATAAACAGCGTATGTATTATAACATAACCTCTTTGATGTTAACATAGCTTTCAGTTATTTTCTATATTTGACGCATTTTGGAACTCTATTGGACATAATTTCATTTATGGAATTGTCCTATTAAATATCACTCGTACTTAGGAAACTCAGATAAATCCCCTCCTCGCCTCGCAAGTCGTGGATTTATCGATATTTCCAAAGCCCTCGTAGTATTACCTTATTTCTGGGCATTACTTTGTTTAGGTTTTCTTCCACATGCACTAATCAACGATACTTTCAAATATTTTTGATACGGATCAAATAATTAAAGTCACTAATGTGTATAAAACTGTAATATGCCCAATCGAGCAACATTTTAAAGAAATTGAAGACCTTAAATTATTAAAATACATTTGTTATATCTCAACACAGGCATTATGGAAGACATTCACTGCGCTGAACATATTTCTGAGCAAATAACATTTTTACACACAATAACGCGATCTCCCACATATGAAACTCAGTACGCTGACATCTTCCACAATCCAAGGATTGTGAAACTGGTTAACGTGCGCCTTGAACGTAGCAAAGTGTGAGGAGAAAATCTTACGAGTGACTCAACGGAAAGATGAGTGGAGAGTGCAAATGCAGGCGTGCGCCAGCTTAACAATCGAGAAGAATGTAAAAGAGGATGAAACTCCACTTGCATTCATAAATGATTTATTTCATGCAATAAAAATAAATCAATGATTCACAATTTGCTCACTTTCTGGAAACTTCCTCATGGCTCTGCATCTATACGATTTCATTCAGATCTAATGTTCTTCAGCAATAACAAATATAAAGTAAAACTACTGAAACAAATTCTAACAGGCAACGTTTAAAAGTGACTCATTCACCTCAAGAAGTGAATTTTTACTTATTTATGACCATGTTGTACTTACGAACGCCAACAAGTAAAATGCTCCCCAGGTATAAGTTCAAGGAATCAACACCTTTTTGCAATACACTATTACGAAATAAATTTTCAACAAGTGCTCAACTTTGCCCGAAGAAAGCGATGGAAATTTTGTTTCGAGAAATTCGCCTCGTACTTAAACAGGGTGGACATTCCTTTCCCTGATTTTTCACAATTTTCCGGTACATTTAAAAATTTTTCCCAGATAAGATTTGTAACTTCACAATATTAAAAGAAAATATTAAAGTCAGCCATATATCAATTGATCAGCTTCCTGATTTCTCTTTGGCAAATTAAACACGTTTTTGGTCGCGAATTGGTCGCCCTAGGACCACGCAAACGCGCCGCTTGTACCCATCGAGCCGCAGTCATTATCTCCCAGAGCCAAGTGTACGTGACCTTTTTTCGGGATCAGCCTTTTTTTGACGAATCAATTTTTACACCCCAGGGTTTTTACCCCTGGGGGGATGAAGTATGAGATGATCATGATGATGACGATGATGAAGGATCGGCGGCACTACTGCCTTAGCGATCTCCGTTATCCGGATCCGGAAAAGTACAAATTAGTATTTAATTTAACAATATTTTAAACTAAGAACATTTTTTCAAGAAATAAAAGTTGAGCAAAAAATAACGAATTGGTATCTAATGTTTTTAAGGAAAATTTTCAAACGTACGGCGCGCCCACACAAAAACCATTAGTGAGCGCGGCGCCTCCCTTATGAGCAGCGCAGGGGCGACGCGGATGGGGTGCACCCACCCCGTGGCTGCCGTCGCGATGATCTTCCCCCGCTGGATGGCGAGATCCGACGCAAACCTTCCGTCGACTAGCGAGGTTTTCCTTAACTAAGTATCTCCCACCCGCGGAGCACTGACCCCGCAGTAGTGCTTGTTAGTGTGTGTGTGTGTGTGTGTGTCTGAGTGTGTGCGTGTGTTTGTGTGTGTGTGTAAGGGGAGAAGATAGGACAAGAAAGAGGAAGGAATGTTCGCGCGCGGTCCGCGGCCCGTTTGTTAGGGTGTTACTCCGGCATTCGCCTGGTGTTGATCGGAGAAACCATGGAAAACTACCGATCAGAGGAGCCGGCCGCTAGAATTCTCCTCCGGACAACGACTGAATTCGACCTAGCTGAAAAGCTAGTGTCGAAAATCCTGCCGCTGTCGGGACTCAAACCTAGGACCCCCGCGGTAAGAGGCCCTGCAGTGACAGCAGATGATGCCCTGAGCCGGGGCTGCCTGTGCGAGGCGGATGAGGTGCAGCGACCCCGTTGTCCCGTCGCCGCCGCGACCCACTCGCGCGCGCCCAGCAATGCGCCACCGCCCGCGGCGCGCGGGCCGAGTATGCATGTATGCAAGGCGGCGGGGCGCAAGGCGGGCAGACCGCTATCGCGGCGGGGCGCTGCAGAGAACAATGGGCGGCAGGTGAAGGGTGCGGAGCGGGGCAGGGCGGGGCGGGGTGGGCGGGGCGGGGCGGGGAGCCGGGCGGTACAGTCGCAACAGCCGTCGCGGCGCCTCCGCGATCCGGCGGCCGCCCTAGGGTCGCCAACCGTCCACAATTCGGGAAGACAGTCCTCTATTGACCTCATTTGCCCTCTCGTCCTCCTGTATATTTTAAATATTCTTCTTTTAGTAACTTTTTAACATTTGTTGACTTTGTAAGATTTGTAATTTTTTAACATTTAACATGACTAACATCTACTACGTTGTATCATTTATGGTCTAATTTCGAATAGAAAACACGAACAACCTTTTTCTGAACGCTGACCACGCATGCATGATAGAGTCTGTGTCTAGCGAGTCAAAAAAAAAAAAAGAGTCCATCTTCATCTGCATTTTTGAACGAATTCTTTCACTTGAATCACAAAAAAATAAATAGAACTGATGTCAGTCAATATTAAAAATGTATAAAGGGAAATATGTTGATGCGTTGTTGTTGGAGTTTTCTTTTTTGTGTGTGTGTGTGAGGGGGGCTTAGCGAGTGTCCTCCCTTTTAGCATTTGGATTAAATAGTAAAACCTTTTCTTCATCCGCTTTACCTTATCAAGCAGAGAGATATTCACCAAACATCAATGGAAGCGAGGCTTCTTAAGCTCGGCAAAAGCAAAGAGGCACTTTCAATCGGAGAATATGACTGAAAGATCCGGGCAACGAAATCCATTTTACTATTGCCCTGATGCCCATCCTTACTTTGGGTTCTCTCCAATTACCCCCCCTTCCATCCAGCTGACTGCGCCAAGGCCCGCGCGCGCCCGCCGATGTCCGCCACCGGCCGCTCGCCGGCTGCGACCCGCGCATAAATACGGCGGGAGATAAGGCGGCCTCCCGTTCGGAGCCCGGCGCGGCCGCCGCTCAGCGGCGACACGGAACAGCCATTACGCGGCGCGCGGGGCCGGCGTGCGATTCATCGGCGCGGCGCGTCCATCAGATGGCGGCGGCGGCGGCCCGTGACTCACAGGGGCAGCGGAATGGAAACACGGCACATAACTCACACGGCGCTGCCCGCTCGGCCGGCCGGGTCAGGCGGGTGCAGGGGGCAGAGGGAACGGAGGACCGGGACAGAAACGGGGCGGGGCAGTTCGGGACGGGGAGGCGCGGGGCGGGGCGAAGTGGGACGGGCAGGGCGGGGTGGGGCGGGCGGGCGGTGGGCGGGGCAGGACGGGGCGGGGCAGGGCGGGGCAGGGCGGGGTGGGGCGGGGCGGGACGGCGACGCGTGCGGGCTATGGTAATGCCTCTAACGAGCTGTCACGCCCGGCCATTGGAGGCGGCAGCCCCCCAACAGCCGGCTCGGGTGTCGGCGTAATGCGACACCGCCACTGCCGCGACTCGCCCAGGAGGAGGGGGTGGCGACGGCCGCGCAGGTAACAGCGCCGAGTCGGGGTGGCATGTGGCGTGGGATGCGAAAACAACGAAACGGTGTCGAACAAGCGCGAATGGAGAGGGGTGTGGTTTGGGGGCAAAGGGGTGAGGAAGTGTGAGAAACGAAACATCGTTGGAGCGAAAGGGTAGTGGTGAATGCAAAGTTGGTCAGTATCCATTGTGATACACTTGTTGAATAGTAGAGAAGAGGAGAAAAAAAGAAGAGAACTGAATGGCTGGGATTTTGAATAGTATCAGTGGTGATCATTTCAACAAGATATTAGGAGAACGATCTTCGCGTTGAGAAGGCGGATGGAAGATGGCGACGGCGGAGGAAGGCGCGCAGATAAAAGCCGACAAGGCAATAAAAGCGGCGGGGAGCGAGGTCGCAAACGAGCGCCGGGACATGGCAGAGACGGCGACGGCAGCGCCCGCGCCCGCCGACTATCCCACTAATCGGCAATTTCTCCGCATTAGCCCAACACGCGCCGCATGCCGCCCCGAGCGCGCGCCCACGCCCGCAGCCCTCTCGCGTGCAGCGCCGCGCGCCGCTCGGCGTATGCAACGAGGCTGAAGGTGGGATGCAGTCGTGTTACCCGCCATTCTAACGAGGTCATAAACTGCTAATTAGTGGCATATTTCTACAATGAATGTGTCGCACGTGCAAAACGACAGTAAACGTTAATGTTAAAAGACACTCATTACATAAAGGGCCATAAATATTCTGAAACTAGGAATGCAGGTACGCGTTATTTAATGCAGATTGATGCACTGGAATAAAAATCTACTGAATCTTCATAAACCTTTCATGAATTCTAATGACATTGTAATAAAACAGTTCCTCTTCCCTTCGTCTTTAATGTGATCGTTTCTCTGAACGGAATGTAAAACGGGTACGCTATTATTTTAAAGTTTGTAATTGGACGTCGATGAACTGCATATAAAATTATATCTCACCCAAGTACTACAAACGAGATATCTAGTAGTAACGACTTTCAAGTGGTTTCGTTGTCCGATCCTTCGTTCAAGTCTCCCACGAAATAAACGTCTACGATAATTTCCCAGAATACATTTCACTCTGCTTCAATAAAATTTCCGTGGAGCCGGCCAACACTAATTTCCAAACTGGTTGGTGCGGTGGCAGTGAAAGGTTGCCCTTGTTCGGCGCGCGGGAGGCGTAGCGGCGAGTGGGCGATGCGGCGCGGCGCGGCGCGCCGGACAGTGGGTGGAGGAAGGGCGTCCGTGTGAAGGGAATCTACGACGCACGAGGGGTCAAGCCGACGCGGCCCCTCCACCGCTTTCTCTAGGGTTGCCAACAACAATGTACATGTAAAAGGGAGGACACTATAAAAAAATCCAACCGACCAACCAACTAAACAAACAAACCACTCCAACAACGACGCATCAACACATTTCTTTTTATAAATTTTTAATTTAGACCAACATCACCTATTTATTTCTACCTTCGATTTGCGATTCACGTGAAAAGATTCGTTCACAAAATGCAGATGAAGGTGGTCTGAACGTCTCTTTTTTATTTTAGTCCTTAGACAGAGACATTATCGTACATGCGTGTGTAAGCGTTCAGAAAAAATAATATTAATGTTTTCTATTCTAAATTAAACAATAAACGATACAACGTATCAGCCGTTAGTCACATGATAAAATAAATGACAACAAATATTTAAAAAATTCTAAAAGGAGGACATTTAAAATGCAAAGGGGGATGAGGACAATTGACGTCAATGAAATACTGTTTTCCCAAATGGAGGACGGCTGGCAACCTTAGCTTTCTCCCTCCCGTCCGCCCGCCCCCGCGCTATCAGTCGCGACCGAGGGGAACACATTCACGTGCGTGATAACGATCGGCTTCTCCTTGTACGGCGCTGCCTTCGATGTTCCGTGGCGGGCGCGCGGGCGGGTGCAGGCCTGCTGCTTGCGAAGCCAGGCGGCACGCCCGCGGCTGCGGTCCGCCGGGCCGGCGTCAACTAAAAATAATGTCTGACTACAGAAATATTGCACCTGAGGATCGGCGAGATTGTTTCTACACGGTGAGTCACGATTTTCTTGGAACTTTACTCACTTGCATTGGAATGCGTGCTTATTTTTTTCTGTTTTTTTTTAATGAGTGCTATTATTAATGAGAATTTTCGAGAAATTAGCGTTGCGTTGTTTTAGGTGATGAACTGAACATGAATCACTTTTATATTTAGAACGACGAATACAAGTGCAAAAAAATGAATTATTTTCCCAAATTACTAACTCTCGATTAAAAGAGATAAATCAAATTGTTTCAATATATCACTAAGTTTGTTTAAATTATTGTGTAAAGGGCAATCAACTTCTGCGAACTAGAAATAAAGTAGTAAAAGCGAATATTTGATGCTTCAAATTCTAGTCTTCAACCAGGAAAATTAACAGAAAGGAAAAAGAAAATTAAATCGAAGAGTGTACGACATAGCTAAGAATGCTGATGTAATCCCCGAAGGCTTAACATTAACCTTAAAATATTGGAAAGCGTTGAAAAATAACGTCTCCCGATTGAGAAACTCTCGAAGAGGCTGCAGGTGCGATCTGCCGAAGATCGATAAGCGAGGATGAGGCCAGCGAAGGACCAGTCGGACTGGCTGCGCCGCGCCGCCATCTCAGGGCCCAGAGGCGTCCGAAGAGGCGACGGCGCGCCGTCCGCCCCGGCGCCCTCCCCAACACCCGCGCCGACTCGACGGCGCCGCCGCCGCCGGCCTCGCCACTTTCATCTCGTCCGCCAACGACCTTATCGCGCATCTCTCATCACGACGTTCCGATCTTCGACACTGTCACCGACAGTTTGGGATATCGATGCCCGGGATCACCGTGTAGGTATCATCGGTAGGTAGGCATCGATCAGCAACAATATTCTGAACAGCTTTTCTAGTTACGGCATCACCAACATACTTCTCCCCGATCCAGCCGCCATTGCTCCTTCATCAACACGCCATTGCTGGAATCATTATTCATGCATCTGCCTTTAACTCCTTCGTCAGCGCGTTGATTTCCGTGTCTTTTTCCGCCACCCTCCTCGGCCGCCTGCGAGGTGTCGCCGCCCGCGGGCGTCCGCCTGCTTGGGCGCCGCCGAGGTGTCCGGCCGGGCGAACGGCGGCGCCCTTCCATGCGGGCCGGCCTTTTCCGACCGGCCGCGCCGGTAATTGCCGTGCTTGCGGCCGCTGCCATGTTGGCGTCACGCGAGGCGGCGGGCGAACGAGGAGGCAGGCAGACAAGGAGGATGAGGAGGAGGGGCTGGGCCGCAGAAGCCTCGTGCAGGTGCCGCCGCCCGCCGCCTCCGGAGCGCTGGAGGCGCCCGCCGGGGCCATCTGCATTCCCTGCCTCCGCTGCACCCCGGGCTCAAGCAAATGGGGCCTTCGCACCGCACGGCGAAGCGACGCGAATACTCACGTGCACAAACGCTGCTTATGCGTAGTCTTTGAAACAAGAAAATGGAAAACATTCACTCCAAAATAATTGTTATTTAAAAAGCTTTAAAAGAAGTCTGATGAACACTAGGGGTCTCTAGAATAGCTCGTTGGCAGCGTATCGTGGTGTGGTCCCGAGTTCGATTCCCGATCGAGGCAAAAGTAATTCTAGCTTTCTTTAAAATCGTCGCATTTTCTGTAGCCGTGTCACCAAGAAAAGCTTAGACCGGCGGATCATGCTGATTGCTGTGAAGGGAAAACGTCATGTTCGTCACTTAACCTTTGTTTTATTTCCCTTCCGCAGTACTCCTGAGGAGGTGAGCATTTTCTATTTAGGTGAACAGTGTGCTGTTGCCTTACGGCTTAAGCAGCTAAGAGGGGGGCTTTTCTTACTATTTAACTAAAATTTACTTCATTTTAGCTTAATCTAATTGTGTAGTTAATAAGTATTCATGAATTACTTGACAATTTGATATTTAGCAATGATTGATATGTATATAAGAGAAGAATCAATTGTACGCATAGGTTTCTCATTCACTAAGACTTTTCACAGATGCGTTTTATAATGCATTGAAATCTTCAGCAAAAGAATAATTCCTAAAAATGTAACTTAGTCATATCTCACCTTCAAATATGAGACCAAATGGATGTTTCCAAAAGGTACAATCTGAAAGCTCTAGTTTTTTTGTCATTTCGCGCACCCTTCTAAAGAAATTGCGGGAAAGATATGAATAAATTCGAAACAGTATTCAGTTATGTTTGTGCTCGCTTTGACATTGTGTTTGTAAAAGAGCTAAGCACCTTTGTTAAATGTTCTCTATTTCCATCTCCAGCAGAAATAAAAAAAAATCGAAATAAAGATTCAGTATTACAAGAAATCCAAGTAACATTTAGAAAACATGACCAATTAAATTCGCTTTTCGTACCATTCGACCTACTAAAGTCAAATAAAATAATCATGAAGTGGAAAGGTAAAGAGTAATTAACAAAATTATATATTGAGGAATTTCGTTTTTCAGATTTCTCTGTCACTGGAATCGTCGAACTGGTCGTAAATACCCAAATGTAGATTTAAAGAATTAAGCCGTCTCTTCAATTCGATATAAATTCTGTAAAGTTATGAAATCTCTTATTTCCACCGAATGTAGGCAAGTGTATAAATCTGTATCCTACAGTTCAATGAATGTTTTTGTTACCTCTTTGGTGAAATCCAGTTTATTCGTATTTATTACATGCACTGACATTCTACACGTTAGTTCTCGAATAAGAAAAATACTTTTTGTTAAAAAAGAATCTGTAGGTGCTTTTGCACTGCTTAGAGATCACTTGGCATAGCATTTCAATTCATTATGTCAGCAAAAATGAGTCGTCAATGAGTCATATCTTTAAAACTGGATTTTGAACACTTGTGTTATGCGATAAAACGAACTTTATTAATGTCAAGTGATCTTTTTGTAATTTGAGTCTACCAAGGTCATTGCTGTTTAATATAACTTGACATCTGACGCTATCGGTTCTCAAAACCAGATTCAATGTCTAGACAATGCTACATTACGCCAAATGAAACCCAAGAAGTGGTACCTTGATTACACCTATTCGATCATTTCCTTTTTAGTTTAAAAACATTGTTTCACCGTCAGAAATACAACATAAAATATCTTTAACATTTTTTATATGATTGTATCATTTAATATTTCAATATCAAAATGGAAAAAAGAGGAGTGTAATAACTTCTTTTGTGTAAATTTTAACACTACCATTTCGAAGGCGGATGGGTGGGGTGTCAGAGGCCCACCAATGATTGTTTTATATTGCTTCTTATGTGCTTTTTCTTCAAAATATGATGCAATGACTTTAAATGGGCTCTGTGGAAAAACGATGTTTTTGATGCACGTTAAGTTCAAAATATGATGCCATTTTACACAAGGGTTTGCTTTAATTTGAGATATTACAGCAACTGTTGGTAAACAAATCCGGATATGCACTTGAAAACTGAATTTTAGAAACATTTCTAGTATTTCAAGCCTTCGTATATTCTAGTTTAATACATTTCAATATAATGAAGAGACATCGAAATTCGTTCGGCATTAAAATGTCATTAAATACAAATATTGATGCAAAGAAGTTGATTATTGTTCCATTTGTAGAGCCAGAAATTAAATAATATTATGTTTGTTTAAATGAATGCAGATGTATGATAGTTATATCAATGTATTAATTTATGAAAATCGTCGTAACATCAGTACAATTAAAATTATAGCGATGGATCCAGAAGACCCCTTTGATAATGTGCGGATCCTGAAATCTAGATTTGTTAGGATTAATTAAAATGTGTGAAATATTGTTTAATGGTTACTTTAGAGTAATAGTTATATTTTTCAGGGAAGCAAAGAATAAATACTCTTATTTCTACTTCATATCTAGGGAAGTTGTGAAACGAAAAAGGAAAGTCTTCCAAAGTGAGTTCTTTCTCTAAGCATTTCCAAAATTAAATTGAATTATAATTAAATATAAATATTTAATAAAATGATCTGAGACAATAAAATGATCTGAGTACAAATCCACTTACCCCACATTCTTGGTTCAAATGCCCTTTGTATTACTAGTATTTTTATATTTATCAAATAGCGGAGTACGTCACTTCTTCGGGGTAATATACAAAGGCAAGAGTGTATTCAGATACGTTTACTCACGCGCAATTTTTGACACATGTTTGTGAAACTTATTTCATAGTACGTTAGAGCAGTAAAATACACGCATTTAATGTAAATTCAAATTTTAATGAAAAAACGTAACTTTCAAATCTCTTTTACAAATATTAAAATAAATTTGAAAGTCCTTTTATCTTATTACATTGCTGAGAAAGTTTTAGATTACGGTTAAGCAGACCGTCTCAACAACAGATATTTCATTGAGACACAGAATTATTTATAAAACTCCTCGTACACGGTGGACATAATTAACATCACGATTTTATACATGTTAATTAAATAAATCAAAGGCATAGTCTTTACTTCTGTTCTCACATTGTCTGTAATACATACTTCGAATTATCTAAGGTTTACTTTAAAATACTCATATTTAAACCCACATGCATTTAGAAAAATTCAGACCACTTGGAGTTGGTTTTCTTTTACAATATTTCTCTGGAATCTACCACACCACGATGCACAGCTCAAAAGCTAACCGAGTCATTTGATCACCTGCCCGTTTATCAACGATTTATTTTTGTCCACGTGTGCGTACTACTGTACTTTTTATAATTATGATATTCAGTTAAACCTTTTCGGTCTTATTTGGTTTGATTGGTAATGAAATTAGATGATTTGAAAGAAGTGGGAGTATTGGTGAAATGATGGAAGGATAAATCGGAGATTCCCGAGAATGCTCGCTGCGGAACGTGTGTCCACTGCCTATGCACCACAACTTCCTACACCACAACCATTGGGATTTGAACCAAGGTGCGCAGAGGCGAAATATGTCCGCTCTGTCCACCAAACCACGGGACGCCCAGTCGCACGTATTGATTCTTTATTATGATGCCATTGTCTAAACGTTTTGACCATACCTGAAATGGATGAATGATTTGATGGATAATTAATTATAAAGATTTGAAATAAATGATGATGGCGCAATGGTGGAGTGAAAGGTAGGGGAAACCGGAGCCCCCTGAATTGCGAACCCGTTTTGTTACCAGTAACTTACAGACACAGTAACATCTACTCTGGGAAACGAATGAAACATCAGACCAATTTGCAAGAAAACTTGCAAAGAACGTGCGGGGCAAGGAAACACATCAGTTTCTTTGCTCAGCTGGTCGGCGCAACCACCCAGACGAGCCCAGGTGGGGATGGGCGATTATGAAATAATAATCGATTACTATGTAATCGACATTTTTTATTATATTAATATGCATAGATTAATCGTTATAAATTAGACTATTAATCTTATATAATCGATTGATTTTTTACATGTTTTAAATAATGTGTAAATTGCGTAAAATTGTTAATTTGTAAATTAATTAATCGTTTAATAGTTTTTTAGAAGCGCTGCACGATTTAATTAATAATATTTGTTTATTCTTTACTTAAATACCTACTATTTATTCCACACGTGCTCATAAGAAATGATTGTAACTCAGTTTAAAAGGAAAATGCTCATAAAATTTCTAGATACAGTAACACCAATAATTGGAATCTAACAATGAACTTAGTTGAGGATGATTTTAGGAAAACTGGTAATTCTGTCTCTATCTTATTTCATACTGAATATAATACCATCACTAAAAATATTAGATCATTCACAGTGACTTCTCATTTTGTTAGTTTTACTAGCATGAAAGTAATGGAGTGCGTTTGTCTCTATTATGTATTGCAGTAAGAGAGAGATGAAGAGAACTGGAATTCCGTTACTTAAGTTCAAGAGGAGATATATAATTTTATATTTTGCTAGTCTTCAAAGTTAATATTTGAATTAAAGTAACCGAGCTAAAAATCGGAATAATTAATTCATGTGTTCATTCGATTTCAACTTTTCGATTGATCGTAAAAAATAATCGATTGATGTACTAATCGCGATTAAATCGCCCATCCCTACCGGCGAGAGGAGACGATCTTCGAGGGGCTCTGTGCGGGCGGTTTGGGCGGCGCGGGCGGCGAGTGTGTGGTGAAAGACGCAGTGTGCTAACGCGCGTGGCTGCGACAGGCTCATCGCCGCCGCCGCCGCCGCGTCTGGCGCGACGCAGCGAGAGTCGACGCGAGGCGAGGCACTGGTCCGCTGACCCGCTGAGCCCGCTGTCGCGGCTTTGAATCAGCAGAGGCTCGCACTGGGTGGCCGCCTGCTCCAGCCTGCCCACGCCGCCCCACACCGCCACGAGCATCACTACACAGAGGCGGAGATGCGCTGAGACCTTCGACCACTGGCGAAATCCAATACTGGTCTCTCTAGAATCAGATCACGCCTCCCTAAAAAGCAGCTTAGACCACCATAACTATCGTACACACTTAACCCTAAGTTCACACCTTCCTCCCCTCACTCGTTTGCGCTTAGCCTAAAATGCATGTAAATTAATGTTCCCAATGAGCATCCCCTCTCACAAGTAAAATGGGTAAAGTCGAGTAAGTTTATTTGCAAGTACCTCGGTGGTTTTTGTTATATACATTATAAAAATTGTTTTCTAGCTAATATTTGGTTGTACTCTTTATAAGCCTGTTCATTTCGAAGCTGTAAATTGGTTTATCCACTGTTCAGGTACAATAAATTTAAAAAAGTAGGGACTTCGAGAGTCCACTCCCCCTCCTCAAAATCTTGAAAAGCGACCCATCCTGTGCATAATTAGTCATTTTATTTCCGAACAAAGAACGATTTATGATTTTCCCAATTTTAAGCTGACAATTTGGGGAATTGATAGAAGGTATTCGGGGAAGAGACTCTTGAAGTCAACTAGCAATTTGTAAATGGTTCGACATAAAAATATAGCGCACATATGTTTTACTTATACCCCAGTGAAATACGTCATATTTAAATAAAAAGGTTAATGGAAAAGGGGGCCCAGAAATGAAGTTCTCCTCTTATTTTGCGCAAGTGTTTTTATCTTTATGGATTTTTACTTCCAAAATATTTTGATACTGGTACTTTCATCACTGAAAATAAAAACCACGAAAATGGTTACGATTCACCAAGATTACGGTTAATTTTTGTTATAAAAAGTTACATAAGTTGTACTAGAATGTACTGGCTACAGTTGTAAACTCCAGTACTAAAGTCACAACGGCATACAATACATTTCGTTATCACTCGCACACGGTGGTGAAATTTGGATAATGGTGAAATTTGAACGATTAAATAGTGATATTCCGAAAAGCATAATGAAAACTTTATTTGCCTAAATCTCAATCTGTTTGTATACAAAATTTTATATACACCGAATGCCTTCAGTAGAATCTACAGATTGCATGAATTGAACATTTTTGGACTTTTGGAATTGAACATTTTTGGACACTTTTACAGGATTTTTGTAAGTCAAGATAATAAAAGTTGGAATATTAAGATATTATTGTACAATTATCTGTGCATTAAAGAACCGAAGAAACCTCACCTCATCCAGAACAAAATTAGCATCACAAAAAATTGGGACATTAAGTCGGTGGCATTCAAGAGTCATTTTGTCGTGGGTTGAGGACAGATACCCGATACGACAAAAACACCCTAACTGGTGAAAATAAACATGAAGCAATTCGGCAAAATTTCATCACACATGCGCTCCTTCGAACCGGACACCACTTCCTCCTGGCGGGTCCTCGAGTCGATCGACACCCGGGTGAGAGGCAATCAAACACGAGTCGCTCCGCCACCGGCCGCCGCGGACAATTATTGCCGGTGGCGGGGAGGGGCGGGGAGGGGTGGCCGCGGGGCCGCGTCGCCCGAGAGCCGCCTGCTAATGGCCGGGCTCGAGTTTCGTTTGCTCGCAGCCGCCACCGCTGCCTGTTGACTCGCCGAGGAGGCAGGTGGAATGCGGTGGCGGCGGCGGCGGCGGCGGCGGCGGCGGCGACGAACGACGACGACGATGTCGGCGATGACTGCAGTTTCCACCGCCGCCATTGCCAACACCACTGCCGCTTCATTTTCTCTATAGCTGACGATACTCCTGTTTCACCTTGTTCGCTCTTTTTCAATCCAATAATTTATTAATTCATTGCTGTTTTCGGGCACGTCGTAAGCTGAGCTTATAGTTCCGTAAGCGTTGTGCACATTACATCACTGGAGGTGGCAGTGTTCCTTCCCTGCTGATGCGTAAGATACCGCGCCCATCAACATGTTGGTTTGCAAGTTTTCCACTTCATGTATCTCCTCTATCGAGATAGCCCCAGACGAGACAAGCTCCGAGCACCTGACTGGTTTCCCTGCCCTTTTGTTAAGGGACTTATCCGGCATTCGCCTAATGTTTATCGAAGAAACTACGAAAAACTATTGATCCGAGCAGCCGCTAGAGTTCCCTCAAACAGTGGCTTCAACAATTCGATTTAGAATAGAAAATCCGCCACCGAGGGGTCTAGAACCCAAGGACCTCCAGATCCGAGTCGCCGCAGAGACAACGCTAATACTGCCCCTGATCCAACTCAGTATATTTCATTGAATAAGACGAGCTATCATAACCATTGATTGCATCAATGAATAGCAAATCTCGTTCAACTCTAACGTTTGATGCAATTGTGGAAATAAATTTCGTCACACTCTAAATTCTGAATCTCTCTCATGCTACACGATATGGTATATTATTCTAGTAAACATATCTCTTAAAATGCGAAACACGTAGAAAAGATACGAATGTTCGGTCATTTCTAATAATTGTCCGCAACTATTGGAGGGTCAGAGTGTAAAATCAAATTCTATTCTGCATGGTTTTCAGTTGAAAACAGAAAAAAAAAACATGCAATTTGTATCATGGAAATTCAAGAATAATATTATTCAAATGTTATTTTCTGATAGAAAGAAATACAGCGTTAAGAATGATGGTATGATGAAATATTCAGAAAAAATAGTAAATCAGTATTTTAGGAACAGTGATTTTCCAAGTATCTTTTAAATATCATTTACCATAGAATGTAAAATAAGAATATTAAAAAATATATTAGTTTTGTTTAAAAATACTGAAGTTAACATAATTAAAATTAACTTCAATTATGACAAAAGCATTATTACAAACGAATTTGTAAAGTACACTACAACACCTGACAATCAATACGTGGTAGTTAAGGTGGACTTGTAGATATTTGAGGTGATGTTTGAGTCCCAAAAAATCCGTTTTAAAATAATTTCAACTGTTCTTTTGAGACACGTTTCTCTTTATTATTCTTGCATTAATTTCACACTATAAAATGTTTAACAGATGTTGCACGATGAAAAACGCTTTAAAATATTCTCGTGGTTTCAGAGTTCGGTTCGCAACATTCTTTGCAGTGTCCGACTATACATCGTACCGAGCATTACGATCAACTCGAAGCCGGTGCTGGGTCACGAGGTCGCATTGAAATCAAATTTATAAGAGTACCTTCCCGTGTACGCGAAGATAGCACGGATACGACCACCAAGGCGTTCTTCCATTTTCATCTTCTTCTCCCATTGTCTTGTCGTGAATACATTACCTGCATTAATAACTGTTTATCATACTCTATTTTTCGCATGTATGAATATCATCATCTGCTTCCAGAGAACAACGGTGCCCGCCACTGGAAGGCCACGGCACGGGTGCCCGCGCGCGCGCTAGTCAAACAACGCACAGCAAGGTCCTTGGAGGCCGGCGGGTCGTCACCGGCGACGGCGGCGGCAGCAGCCACAACAGGAGCAGCGTCCAGGCACGCGAGGCGCTCGGCGTTTCGGGCCCGTACCAGCCAGCAGGAACAGAACGTTGCAAACTCGTTTTCCAACTCGCCCGAACTCGCGGTCACTCTTTCATTACCAGCTTTTCAGATTATTCTTCAAGTAAGGGTCAACACACTCATCCCGTGTACTCTTGTGACAATTTTTTTGTTGTACTCCTTTCCAAATGTGTTCCATTTGAATGCGGAGTCGACAAAATCCATAAAGATAACATTTATTCATTAACGATTCTATATAAAAATTAAGTTATTAAGTAAAAATAATTAATGATATTTCTGAAAAAATGTGTAAAAATGTATTGGATTAGACATTATTAATTTACTCAGAAAATTTGCATTCCATGAAACAAGGAATGCGGGATATTTCTTCAGCTGTAGAATCGCTTAAGAGTTACACACGGAAATGAATAGTTACTAATACTCGAAGAATTTCTTTGCACAAATCGTTGTGATTGATCAAGAGATTTCCATTTCTTCAAATAATGTGCGTTTGGGAATTCTAATTCCCCCGAAAGAAACTCATGGCCCTGAGGATCTCAACCTTTCTCTGGCAAACCCGAAGACAACCCAAGATTAAGAGCGAATTCCCAGAGTTTCCGGTCCGTGCGAGCCAGCATCCGAAGGCTGCAGCGCCCACCTCGAGCCCGCGCATGCGGAGCCTCTCTATTTCGAGGCTATTATCGCCACCTCGCACTCGCGTCAGAGGTCGCCATTATCAGTCGGCCAGCGTCGACCCAGAGGCGGCGGCGGCCGGGCCGAGGCGGAGGTGCGGCCATGATGCGGTCCAGAGCGCACGGCCGCGGCGCGGCGGCGGCGGCAACCAATGGCGGCGGCGGCCACAAAGGCGAGGAGAGCGGCCCCTCCCCCTCCCGCGCCGGCCCCTCGCAGCCACCGCCGCACCTCTCGCCCGCCCGCCCGGCCAGGTGATGCTAACCGCCGGCTGCAGCGGCCGCCACCAACACCGCCGCCTCGTTAATCCTGGCTCCGCTCGACCGGCCGCACGCTCGGCCGGAGGACCCGTGCCGGACTCGAACGCCCGGCCCTCCGCCGCGCCGCTTTGAAAGAGAACCGGAATCTCTCGTGGGAGCTGGTAGTATTACTTGCAAATTACACAAACGTCTTTCATCCTGCCTCCGTACGAGACGCTGCGGCACGAGGGCGCTAAACACTTGACTCAGCTGCGCCGTTGAGATGCCAGCCGCAGGCGCTGCGGAAGAACTTTCGCTCGCCTGCTGCCGCTGCTACGTTTCCTCTCCGTATAGTGCGCTGCCGCACAGCCCGAACATTAAGCTCCACTTTGTAATCACCCGTTACAAAATCATTTCAATCAACTGAGAATTCTGATATTGTATCTTCCATTATATTATCTTGTTTCCCCAGTGAAGCAAACGCGTTCCTCTTTTACTATAACTAATAAAAATGCCTTACATTGTGCTTTGGTAAGAGAAGATGTTGTGAATATCAACGCTAGTGTGAGGCGGGCCATTAGGAAGTACAGTCGACTCCGGTTATAGTGAACACGGATATACTGAACCTTCGGTTATAGTGAATAAAGTCACCGGTCCCGTTTCACTTACATTACAAATAAGCATAAGAAGTTTCGGTTATAGTGAACCTGCACCTCGGATAAAGTGAGCGCAGGAAGTAAGACCTGGAAATTGATTGCATCTCTTACGTTATTAGGCTATTAAAAGGGCCTTCGGAGAGTTGGACGGTGTTTCAACAGTGCAAGAGGCATTGAAATGTGTCAAGACTGTTTTACGATACTTCGAGACGGAGGGCCATGCAGAATAAAGTATGAAGAAAGCACGAACTCTAGACAAAGACCTAGAAAAATTACTAATGAAAAATGTACGAAGTAAACAATTGAAAATAATTGATTTTTTAAAGTACAAATGAAGATATCAAATTTTCAATTCGCGCTGTTAATGAATTCAGCTGTATCTCTATATTAATTAAAAATCAATAACTTTTGGAGAAATTCCATTTAATTTTGACAACGTCGGACATAGTGAACCAAACATGCCAGTCCCCAAAAGTTGAGTACAACCGGAGTGGACTGTACAACGCGTTCGGAAGCATCTGTGGCGGAGACCTCACGCGAGGGAGCCGCGTCGCCGGCGGCGGCAGTCGCGCCCACGCCGCCCCGCGCCGCCTCGGAATATACCACGATTTATGAAAGTCCTCACCGCCGTAGGAGGTGACTAAACGACCCCCTTCAAAAGACGAACACGGCCTTGGAATGATATTGGATGCCGGCGGGGGAAGCCACACGAAATAGAGGACAACCGCGGGAGGGATGTTGAAATTTCCCCCACAAACAAGAACTCGCCGGGGCATCCTTTAGAAATCGGCAATGACAAGCGATTCTTACGATCGTCAGAGGAGTCGGGATGAGTAGCGGACAGCGACGGGAAGAGGGGCGGGGGCGCGGGCGGCCGCTGTCACACGTGTCGCGCGGTCGGGCGCCGGGGCCGGGCCGTGAATTGAGCACTTCCGGCGCCGTTCTGCGCGCGCAGCAGGGGCGTGCACACGGGCGTCGTGAAAGGGCGTGGGGGCGGCGCCGCACAAACGGCCCAGGTGGGGGGACGGCGGGCGGAGGGCGCGCGTTGTCGCGGGCGACGCGCAGGGAGGTCCGCTCCGCTCAGCCGCGGCGCCCAACAGACCCGGTTAACCGCAAGCGCGCGCCGCCACACGGCCCGCAGGGGGCGGCCGTTCTTTATCTCGTTGTGGTTACCGGCGCCTGCCGCGGCTGGCTGGCTGGCTGGCTGTGGCGGGGGCGGAGCGGGCGGCGCGGGGACCGGGCTCTTTGACTGCCGCGAACGCCTCGCTCCTCCTTGTCCGCCGCCGAGCCTCTTCCCCCGCCGCCGCCGCCGCCTCCGACTGCGAGGGCATCCGTCTTGCCCGTCACAACACAGCGCCGGCCGCCATTCACGTAAGATTTAAACCCGGCCGCTCGCCCATTACCTGCCGCTTTGTGCGACAGCGGCCGCCCGCCCGCCCGCCGCGTTCCCCAGAGATTCGCCGCCGTCGCCGCCCCGCCGCCATGGAGGCTCTCACGCATCTTCGACCTGTTTATTTCCTGGACAAAATGGCCGACCCGACTTCTTTTCACCCGTACGACTACATTTTAATAAGTCTGATTTCTATCTCTACATATGGAATTATAAAATCGGGATACAGGCGATTTTCTCACCACTTATTTAATTAAAAATGTAGCATTTGTCCAGTCATTTATTCACGAAAGAAAAAGTTTTTTTTTTTTAAATTTAAAGAGTTAGATAACTAAGTAATGGGATTATTCATGATGACTACATCTTGGCATACAAAAATATAAAGTCTGGTTTAATTACTAACACTTCACAAAATAACACCATCGAATATGCATTAAATCTACGGATAATTGCCATCTACAGAATGAGAATCAAAAGAAAAGAAAAATACATTTAATTTATATTTTAACAGCGGCTATGTTTTATAATCAGCGCTGTCCTTGAGCATGTCAACAATGTATATTAAATAATGAGCAAAGAATAAAATGAACATATTGTAGATTTAATCAAAACCTTCCTCATGTACCAGTCACATTAAAGCAACAAAAGTATTTATATTTCTATACCAAGAATCTATCCATACCACAAAGGAAAATGTAGCTTTCAAATCAGACATTAGGAGTGCTGGAGCAGGATAAAACTACACATTAGTTTAGAAATCTAAGAATTATCAGGCATAAAGCACTCTATCGCCACCATACCATGTCCTCCCATTAACGTCCCGATACTGCCATAATTTCCAGTCTTTGTGCTCGGGAGCCGAAAAAGAAAACGTGAAGTACTGCGAGAGCCCGAAGATTTGCACCGTCGCTTATTACTGAGACACGACTTCGACCTACGAGGTGGATCGAATCTAAGCTTCGGAACACGTAAGTGCTCTCGAAGCTGGTATCAGCTGCGCGCGGGCAGTACATCACGTGCGGAGCGGCGTACGGCGGCGAGCGCGGAATACACGTTTCTCGAGAACCTCCCCGGTATTCTCCAGCATGCATTTTTTGTGTAACTTCCCTGGTTGCTTAATTAAACAAGTATTTATTTACTCAGAAGAATGAAAAGTCATGGTGTCCTTGACTGCAGACCGCTGCCCCCTTGTAAATGCGCGGGGCGCGGGGCGGGGAGGGGGGCGGGGAGGGAGGGAGCTGACGGGAGCGGAGAGGCGGCGAAGGGCGGGGCCGAGCGGGCGGCGCGAAAGCAAGATAGCGAGATGCCTTCTCGGCCACCGGGCCGATCGCTCCGTCTCATGTGGCCGCTGCGCTACCATCAACATTGCTGAATCGCAGAAACAAAGTAACGTCGGTGACACAAAAGGATGCATAGTTTTACATTCATTTCATAATTTAAGCCACTGTCTGGAATTTTGACGAAAGGAGTTGTAGACAGACAACCGGGCACCCTCACAGAAATCTCAGCAACCTCCAAAAGTCGATACATAAGGCAACGTGTTGATGCAAAATGAGTCTTTTAAAACAGGTAGAGGATTTGGCGAAGATGTGAGGCTGGGTTCGAGAAATAAGTGCACGCCGATAGTTATACCTTGACGGCTGAAAATAGAGAAAATATTCGGATAAATTTAATGAATAAGGAAAGGATGTAATGAAAAGGAGATTGCGTTTGAGAGAGAAACGCGATTTTAATGCCAGAGCGTGGAGATAAAGACAGTAGACGAGATGACAGTAGGAAATCTCCAGATGATGGGAATATGGAAAATAAAATAAAGGGATTGAATTGCATGTTGAAGTTGAATAGAAAGAGATTCCAAACTGTAACAAAAGCTTATATATACTGAATTATTTTCACAATTAACGTTACTATCTAACATTACACTTAACATTGATCACTCGTTCAACGAATCTATTATAAAACATAGCTTATTTTGTAACAAAACAATAATTTCTGAAAACTGTAGATTTAAATGAAGTTTTGTTTGAGTTCTTGACAACATACTATTTCATGTCAACAATTTTTTGTACGATCAACATTCAGTTAGTATGACCACAATAATAGGATTGATTGAAGCGAACTCTCAAGAAATCGAAATGTGAACATTGCGAATGTGCTTGTCGCGTTGTTCCCACACTATTACCTTCTGAATGTCTTTAAAAAATGATCTCTGAATATAGGATGTCAGGTCAAACTTAGAAAGAAAGCTCTTAAGAAAATTTTAAGCGCTTTTTGTCTGATAAACTACATAGTTTTTCGGAATGGCCGAGCCGCAATAAGCACTCAAAGTTGGTTTTGAAAATATGCTTTCTAGGCAAAAATTTGCATTGTATAAGCATATCAACACTCTAAAACATGTAAGTTGTTTATTATTAACAAAATAAACGAATATATTTAAATATTAGTAATATTAAAATTAACCGAGAAATAAAAAAGCAGTCGAACTGTGTAAATTAGGTGCTTTTTTATTTCTGGCTTAATTTTGCTTTCGGATAAAATACATTCGTTTATTTTCTTAATAATAAACAATTTACATATTTTGGAGTGTTTATGTGCTTCTACAACGCCATTTTTGCCGATAAAGCATATTTTCAAACAAACTTTTGAGTGCTTAACGGCTCAGTCATTCCGAATATCCATGTATTTTATTATACAAAATATACTTAAAATTGTCTTAAGAGCTTATTTTCACGTTTCCTCCCCGGATATCCTGTATTCAGCCGTCACTCTTTGGAGATTTTGTAACGACATTCAGAAGGGAGTAGTGTGGGCAAGAAGATTCGCAATGTTTACATTTCCATTTCTTGAGAGTTCGTTTCAATCAATCCTATTATTGTGGTCTCACTAATTGAATCTTGATCGTACTAAAGATTGTTCACATGAAATAGTATGTTATCAAAAACATAATCAAAACTTCTTTTAAATCTATAGTTGTCATAAAGTATTGTTTTGTTACAAAATTAGCTATTTTTTTAATAATAGATTCGTTGAATGAGTGATCAGTGTTAAGTATATACATGTCGTTTATTAGAAAAAAAATGCTTAAAATTGTCTTAAGAGTCTATTTTAGTCGTTGCCTCCCCGGACATCCTGTGTAAGTGGCGTGGCGGCGGAGGTCCTTGCCACAGGCGCGACCGCGTGCCCCTGGCTCCGCTCGGTTCGACTTGGCTCGGCGGAGGCCGGTTCCTCGCCGCCTCGCGACGCGACGGCTACATTACCGCTGTTTATTGACGCAGTTGTCCGTAATGTCACATTGTACCCGCGCTGAGAGGACGCCCAATACGACTGTGCGCTGGATTCCCCGCCGACCATAACCCATCGCGTCGCCCCGCGCCGGCTATGTGCGCGGCATTCCGGCCGCCTCTCCGCCCCCCGACGAATCCGCGGCTGCTCGCGGCGCGGCGCTGCTGAAGAAGAATCGCGGACGGAGGCCAGAGCGAGAGATTCGCCTTTGAAGGGCCGCCCTTGCGCGCAGACACATGTCTCGGCTCTTGCGTCCACTATATTGGGAATCATCCGCAGACATGCAGCAATGTCGGTATGCTTGCGACACATACTGACGTAAAACAGAGATGTACGAAATGTCACTTGCTTGGCTTTAAGAGACTTCGGGTGTTGGAAAAACGTCTGTCGTGGGGAATGCTGCACTCGAATCAACATCCCTTGCATAGTTTACGGTGCTAGCGACTGTTTTTCGCGTCTCGTTAGGTTCAGGTTGACTTAATAAAAACTTTTTATAGAGTTGGATCTGATGAAACGTTCGCTCCAACTTAGTAAGGAGTTCATACAGATTCATTAATTGAATGTGTACAATTCAGATAATTTGTCATCGCCCACCCTATCGCCGACATACAATCAAAACGTGAAAGGAGCGCATTAAAACTGGTTAACGATGTCCAAGTTCTTCTGGTAATGAAATAATTTTGGTTTTTAATTAAATTAAAAATGAAGTTGAGTACATGATGTCTTCAATTACAGTGCCGTTATACTTGGTAGATTAGTTTACTTCTGTAAAATGTTTTCAAAGCAAATAACATTAATTTTCAAATAAATACTTATTCAATCTTTTTAAACATACTTAAACTGAATTAACTCTGAAAATACATTGCCAAAGGCTCAATATTCGAAATATAAACCACACAATTCATTTCACCACATACTCAAGTAGGAGAGAAAAATGTGGAATCAAATCCCCGTTTGCTTCGGATCACTGAAGGACGTCAGTTCAAGCTACTTATATTGACAAAGAAATATTATTAACGAGTTTTGCATTCGAGAGAATGTGCCACTGACCTAAAAAATTATTTGAAATTATGCAGATGAAGGCAATTATTAGAAAAGAATCAGAACAACATATTGAATGAAATGAAATATCAACATAAAATTCTTGTATTTTTGGACAACAATTTCTCAAGATGGTAATCACGAAAAACAGTTTTCTGTGAGGAAAAAAAGAAAAAGAAAAACCTACTTCCTTCGGTTATTGATGAATGAAATCCTTCTGTCATTTGAGATCCTACGAGGATCACATGTTCTGTGCATCTCCTGTTTCTACATCAAATCTTACACCGCGACGGCGCGAAGTGTAAAACTCGCAGGTTTTATCGTCACGCTGAGCTGACTGAGGCGTCGGCAAACTCGCCTTTCACTGCCAATCATCTCCACAGGTGAGCACGGCCAGATGGCCAGATGTGAGCCGACGGCGCCGTGAAAGTTGTGGCCCCAGGTGGGGAGGGTTGGCGCTGCGCGTCCGGGGATACCTGTGGTGGCGGGGTCATGATACGGGGCCGGCGATGATCGCCGGGGCCGTGTAAGGCGAGCCGGACGCAACCCGAGCCTTCCGGTGCAGACGGCTGCGCGGGCGGCGGCGGCGCGAGGCTCGGCGACCGGGCGGGTCGGGGCGAAGTGGAGCGGGCCGGGTCGAGTGGGGTCGAGTGGGGTCGAGTGGGGTCGGGTCGGGTCGGGTCCGGCGTCGGGTCGGGTCGGGTCGGGTCGGGTCGGGCGGTCGGGTCGGGTCCGGGTCCGCGGTCGGGTCGGGTCGGGTCCGGGTCGGTCGGGTCGGTCGGTCGGCCGGGTCGGTCGGTCGGGTCGCGGGGCCGGGGAGGGTTGGGCGAGGCGGGATGTGCGGTGCGAGTTGGCGGCGGGGACAGACGGGGCGGCAGTGCGAGGCCGCGGCCGGGCGGTGCGGGTTGTGCGGGGCGGGGCGCGGGCGCGGCGAGGCGGGCAGGGGGAGGCGGGCGAGGGCGGGGGGCGCGCGGGCGGGGCGGGCGGGGCATCCGGAGTTTCTGGCAGGACGGGCCCAAACAATCCGGTCTCTTCAACAAGAGAGAGCCTTCTCGCATCCCGTAGTGACTTCCTACTTCCACCTCCCAAAGGGAAGAGATACCAGTCGTAATTTTCAATTGGGTTATATTTTAATCAGCAACAATTAGATAGCCGCGACTAATTCAATTTATTTACTCTTTAATGTAATTAAGGGATTCCCGTTGTGTGTTGTTTTATGTTTAATTTAAGGGTTATACATAATCAGAATAAAAAACCCCCAAAAAAAGGCATCTTGTTCAAATTAGTTACCATTCAATCTAACTTCTCCTGGAATCAGCGAGAACGTTACCCAACACTTGTAATTTATTTCAAATCTGTATACTCATCTATAAGTATACCCTCCTTAAAATATGAAAAGAAAGCTGTAAGTACGTACAATTATTGTTTATAATGTATGTCTGTACCCATTTTAGAGTAAATAAAACATATTAAAAGGAATTTTGTACTGATGTTTCGGCCTATTTGGGATAATCCGCGAGATTTGCTTATCCGCCGTTCCCGCGCCACCGGATTTCTGGGATAATGGGGAGTTCGCCGTACTTGAGTTTTGTGAGTCCCAACCCCGCCCCCAGGGCAAAGAGCGCGCGGCCACCGGGCCCGGATTCCATCCCGTGCGCGGGGCGAGGCGAGCAGCGCCGGGCCGCTCCGCTCCGCTCCGTCGGCGAGGTCAGTTTTTCGTGCGGCGGCCGCGTGAGTTATGCGCCGGCCGGCGCCCATTGTCAATTAACACTAATTAGAAGTGGAGCGGCGACACGTTCGTCGCGCACACGGCGCTCATTAGGGCGGGCGGGCGCGCTCGCCCCGCGGGCAGCCTCCGCCGGCGGGCGGGCGGGCGGGCGGGCGGGCGGCGGCGGCGGCGGCGCGGGGCCCTCACGGAATTAGCCGGACACGGGATTCCACTATCGGCGCGGCGCCGCCCCCCGACCCCCCGGCTATAAAAGCATCTTCCCACAAGCCACCGGCGCCCGGCGCCCGCGCCACGAAACGGTACCCGGCTCGCCCACCGCGCCGCCCCTCCGCCGGGGGTAAAGTTACACGGTCCGGCGCTGTCGTTTCGGAACGCGACATGGAGATAAAACATCGGCCGGACGGATCGGGCGCTGCAGGCGCGACGGGGGAAGCGATGTGTTGGGGCGGGGACGGGCCGAGGAGGCGGAGAGGGCACTCCACGTGTTTTTGTAATTCTGTACTGTTATAGAATCGGCTTGACGCCACCAATTAGAGGAACGAAAAACCAATATTAACGGCCGCCGGGCGTTAAGGATTTAACAGGCCGCCGTTGGCTAAGAACAATCCAAATAAATGAGTACGAAGATGGCGTATGAGTATACTTATTCAATGAAGTGGTATTTATTGTTTATATGAGTTTTTCTTACAAGAAGATGATATTAAAAAATAGTACTGAACGTCACGGCCGATGATGCAAATAACAGACTCGTTTGATATTTGCTGTTTATCGACCCACTATTTACTTATTCACTATTATTATATTACATTATTTATTAACTATTTCGTGACGATATACGATTACAGAGTCTCGGCTTTAGAAGACGGAGGCAAGGACGAGCATGCGGGCCCGCAAAGCGCCTTGCGGATGTAGCCGCGAATAGGAAGGAAGGAGCTGTTGTCGAGACCACGATGAGCATCGTGACAGAAGAGACCGCTCGGGAAAAGGAACAACTTCGGCGCGAAGGCGACCGGGAAGGCGGAAGGACGGGTGGGCGCCGACGGCGACGAACGGTCCCGAGGACGAGGACGGAGCGAGCGCTGGCGCACGCAGGACGCCCTTCCACAGTGCCGGCGCTGGGCATGGGCACACCGGGCAATCGCCCGTGGTCCCGCAAGTCAAAGGGCTCGATGATGACATTGATGGGAAAAAATTGTAAAAAATTGAAAAGGAAACTAAAACTCGAGAAAATCGTTATCGTAATTTTATAAGTCGCGGTACAGCAGTCTTATATTTCTTAAAATTTTTAATTATTTTTTTTACCTTAAATAGTTAATTAAAGTTATTATTTATAATGTAGGACTATGAAATGAATCAAACGACGCTAACATTAAAATAGGTTCTACTGAAATTCATATTTATTATTTCATGTATTTAACAAGTCGTGTTATTAAACACTAACTAAACACATCAAAAGTTTTAAATTCACAGTGGAAAATGTATTATTTGATCTCTAAATACTTTAACCTAAAACTATTATTCAAAATATATTTTCAAAAACTTTTTCTAGCTTGAACGTTGTATTTGTTGATTTTTGCTGAAATAAAATAACTCATATACTTTCATGCAGTTAGTCTGGAGGCAGAGATGAAGTTTGACCGTCTTGTATATTAGCAGGTGTGTATAGTTTATATTACGTTTTCGTTTTAAATTACTTTCGGTTTTTGTCACATATGTTGATTCAGGTATATATGGTGTGATTATAAATAATATTGTTCAGATAAGTTGTCTTCATTCTTTGTGCTGTTTTTGTTTACTGTAGCCCTGTGGAAGGAATTATATATTTCGAAACGTTGGCAAACTTATGTGTTTTATAAATTGACCCATCCCGTGATCCACATCCCACCACATCAGATACTTTCTTGATACAACTTTAACATTTTTAATTTTTTTTCGTTGGGGTTGGGAGGCTACGTCTCAGCATTGCCCGGCCCAAAGTTGTCTAGCTCCGGCACTGCCCTTACATAAGCGTCCTCGCCGCGCCGCGCCGCGCCGCCCTCAAACACACGATATTTGGAGAGAAGCGCGGAAAACACAGGCGCCGGTTATCGCCCAAGACAAACATTTGGAGCGTCTCCGGAAAGCGGGAAGAGGCCGGGGCGGGGGCAGCGGCCTCATCTCGGAAGTGGAGGCTTCGCTCGAGCGGCCTCTTCGACGAACGCAGCTTCGCGGAAACTCTCCCTCCGCTCGACGGCAAATCTTTGCAGGCACGTCGAGTGGATGAGAAAGACGTTGTTGGAACTGGAGATGGCCAAATTGCACTTCCACGGGATGGGAATTCCAAAGCGTCCGAAAGTATTATGAGCTCTTTGTTTTTTTTATCGTTTTCTCAAATAGAAATATATTCGTGAGAAAAATATCTGAGCTCGAAGAGAGAGATTGGATTTACTAACTGGATGAATCGTCATTATAATAGGGCAATAAACCCAAGAGTACTTTCCTTCTTTTAAATTAAAGAACAGACGATTTACGATGCAAAACGCATCAAAAGAAGCCGCAGACGACTGTGGCATTTATGCAAACTTGTAGGAGTAATTCACTCGATAGATGCAAATGAGACTGTGCGGAGCAGAACAATCACACAGAGTACAACTCGCCGACGACCAGGCGACCCGCGGATCGAGCCCCGGGAATGCAATCAGGCGAATCGGGCGGCCGCACCAAAAGAGTGGGGACGGGGGGGGGGGGAGCGGCAAAGGAAGGAAAGGCCTTAAAAAAAGGAGGCGGCGGCGGCGGCTCAGACGGGGAGCTGCGGCTGAGGCGGCGGCGCGGCGGCCGGCGGGCGAACGCGGGTAGGCGGGGGCGGGGCGGGGCGGCGCAGTGGGGGCGCGGGGATGGCGGGAAGGGCGGGGAGCCGAGGGGGGCGGCCGGGCGGGGTGACGGCGGCGGCGGGCGGGCCTCACACGGCGGCGGTTTAGGGCTGCGCGACCATAAACGGCTCATTACGGGGGGTGGTGGGCACACGCCCCATAAAGTTTACTGCCCCGAGGCGGCGCCCGGTCGTAATGAGAGCCTGTACTCTGGAGCATATTTATGGAGCCCGCGGAGGACGCGCGAGCGGCCGGGGGTGACATCGAGCCCCGCGCGCGATACGAGTCACTCCTCGGCGTGGGCGGCCGCGCCGCCGCCCATTCACTTTCACCTCTCCCCTCCGTTCTCGAACAACTGTCGATTCTCATGTACTTCATTTACGCATGAGGCACGTAATTTAATCGTTTTTATTTATTGAATCAGCACCTCAAACTTGTTCTGGGGAAATTAACACAATTATTATTGAAACGTGTAAAATTCAGCAATCCACATATCTATATTCTTCCCAATATCCTAATTTCTAAATCTTACAGACGTGTATCTGTTATGTAATTACTAAAATAAAATATGCCATTGTTTATTTGTTATGAAAGAGAAAACAAAGAACACGAAATTCAATATTCCTTTCCCAATAATCAAAGGAATTGTAAATCGAGATGCGAAGAACCTAGATCCGCGAGTTTTACGTAAATGGTTGGATTTGACTTCGCATGAGTCAGAGAATTGACGTGGCTTGGACGTCGTAAAAAACTTATGAAAGAATGTAAGCAAGTTCTTTTATGTGCTTACCGCAAGTGTCCTTGCTCATTCAAACAAACAGTAAAATAAACAGCAAATGAATGCCGGAAAAGTCACGAAACGATACTTCGTCAATATCAACATTAGTCATAGAGAATTAAGGCCAAGAGGAAAATTTGTTTTGTTAAACGTAACACCGTTGCGTCACTTGCTATCAATTTGAGCAGGCGCAAGGCCGAGTAATATGATATCTATGTTTTGATTTCTTTTATTGATTTTACGAGCCAGCAAATCAGGATCGACAATCTTTAACCGAAGGTCTCTTGCAACGCAAGATAAATACATCGAATTTCAAAACCAATGCCTTACTTAATAATGTTTTTAAAACCACTAGAATTAAATTAAAAAAGAAACAATAATTTATGAACGCATTCCTTGAATGAAATTAACGCAAAGATGTCTCAGAAATTAGGATAAGCAAAATATTTTTGCTTTTAGGAAATAAAAAAAAGAAAATGAATACACTTGTCAAAACAACACAACTCGGCAAGTCATCGAAAGTTTAACTCAATCTACTTCACTTCAATTTTTCATTCAATTCAAATTGTTCGTATACATCACTCCGTTCTGACGTTTATTTTCCTTTCTCTCAGCCACGACACACATAAGGCACAAATTATGAACTTGAGTCAGCGATGTTCACATTATGTCGGACGCGTTCTCACATGTCTGGCGTTGAGCAGCATCCATTACCGGCACATAGGACAAATGACAACTCCTGCTCCCCCCCCTCCTCGGAGCGTGGCGCGGGGCAGGTGGCAGAGGAGGGCGCGCGCCGTCACCCCCTGCGCTCCCCGCCCCGCCGCGATGACAAGGGTGATGGATCGCCCGCCGGGGCAGCGGACGTCGGCGCCGAGGACGTGCGAGGACTTCGTACAAGCGACACCTCGCTGGCGGCCGCCGCCCCGCCCTCCTCTCTGCGACTCAGTCCCCTCGCGGCGGCAACTCAGCTCTTAAAACCGGGGATGTCACCCACAACTGTATCGCTCCCTTCTCGAGTACGACGGAGCTTCATCTGACAATGACATAAAACTAAACAATGTAAGTAATAGAAATATAAGCACTTCTTTAAAAGGAAATTCTTGATTTTCAATTTAAAAAAGTCAAATGAACTATTTTAAAGTTTAACTCTTCTCCATCAAAACAAGAGTCGATAACACACTCATTTGAGAGAAACAAATTGTCAGATGGAGTGCCAAGTTGTGCACTTGTAGAGGCTATTATTAAGGGGCATTAAGAATTATATTAGACGATAAAGAAGAAATAGTTACGACACAAAGAAAGAGAATAAAGACATGAAAAAAAGAGAAAGATTGGGAACTAGCACACTTTCCGCTGTCACCGAATGTAATAACGATATACGACAAAAACAATAAGGTAAAATATAAGAAACGTGCGGAACTGAGTGTCGCAGCGTGGATGTGCAGCTCCGGGGGCTGCGCGGCGGAGGTGGGCCGGGGCGGGCGGGCGGGCGGGGCGGCGACTCAGATGCACCGCCAAAGACGCAGCGGCGGCGATACCGTCCGCGACCCACACCCGGGCCCCGCCGGCCCGCCCCGCGCCGCCGACAGCAGTTTAGCATATTTGCCGCTGACGTCAGTTAACGAGGCGCAGGAGGCAGGCGGCGCGCCTGCAACGCCCCGAGCGCCACGGGCGACAAATAAGGCTCGCGGCGCGCGCCCGCGGGAGGGGGAAGATGAGCCCCGATCGGCGCTCCCGAAGGCAGGGTGCCCGGCACTTTGTACTCTCCCAGGCGCGTTACATACTTGAGGTATTCGTCCCATATCTGCAGTTCATGTTATATCCCGGCAGTTGGCGGTTGCGCGTTTTCTCCATTCAGGACATAGGTTCGAGTCCCGACGGCGGCAGGGTTTTCCACACTAGCTTTTCCGCTAGGTCAAATTCAGTTGCTGTCTGGAGGACAATTTTAGTGGCTGGCTGTTCTGGTAGTTTTCCGTGGTTTCTTCGATCAACATCAGGAGAATGCCGGAGCAGTACCCTAACTAATGGGCCACAGGCCGCGCGCGATCTTTCCTTTCTCTTTCTTGTTCTATCCTTACCCCCACACACACACACACTTACACTAACATGCACTACAATACCACACATGCCACGAGACCGGTCGAGAACTTACAGCTTGTCCCGGCTGGAGCGGTGTGCCGCTGGAGGGAGATACGTGCTTGGGGAAAACCTCACTAGCCAACGGTAGGTCGGCGCCGGAACTGGCCATCCAGCGGGGGAAGATCACTACCACCTCCCGATGAAAACACAAGCACGACACTTACGGGACTAACGACCTCTGTAGTTGACGCACCCGGAATCTCTAACAATCAATCAACACATCCAGGAATCTTCCCCAGCGGGGAACCGCCTCAGCCGAACACGCTCCAATTTCCCGACTGGTCTCCCGGCAAGTTTGGTAGTGAAGTGCATGTAAATGCGCATGTAAGTGTGTGTACGTAAGGGGTGAGGTCAGGATAAGATGAGGAAGGTAAGATCACGGGTGCTCCATGGTTCATTCGGTTACTGCTTCGGAATTCGATTGGTATGGAACTGAAAAACAGATAACTAGTGACACTCCACCCGACCCCTAAAGTTCTCCATACATACAATGGCTCTCAGTCGCCGCTTTCCCGTCTCTTGCCAGGCCCTTGTACTTCATTCATGCTAATGTGTATGTATCTTCAGTGGATTTCACAATAAATCAACTTTTCAAATAATATTTTTTGTATTAACATTGACTGATAATAAGGTAAAAAATCATAGTCATATTTTTGGAATTTATCTAACAAATATTCACATACTTTCGATTTTTGTATCGTTATAAATTATACATAATCACTAAAGATAATCTTTCAAAATAGACGGAACAACATTAAATTCTCGTATTAAAAATTCGTTGTAGTGAAAAGTAGAACACAATTTAGTTTCTTTAATGTTAAATTTAAGTTTGTTTTTGTTTTTCATTTCTAAATATCACAGAAAACGCAAATGTTCTCAGAAAAATCACGTACGTGCGTCCAATCCACCCATTCCTCTGTCACTGTTGCAGGTACCTCGGTTTTATCTCTTCAGGATTGTCCTCCCTTGTCAGTTGTATTTTTATGATAGCCTTTCCTCATTTATTGGTTTTTACAAAATAATTTTGTTCTTTGACATGTGTTGTTTTAAATAAAGCTCAATTTTTGATTAATTACTACTAATTGACAGTGGATTTAGTTGAACTTGATAATGCCTTTACGATTCAGCTCGTGTAGCTTCTCCAGGATCACCAACATTGTAAATCTACATTGCGCGTCGCAGTCGTTGCTTCGGTAGACCTCGAGTTTCGAAGTATGAACTTGCAGGGGCGTGCGTGCGGCGCCGTCTTCCTGCACAAACGTGCAAGTGTGATTGCTACCCCTTGTAACTCCACAGCGGAATAGTATTGAGTGCCGTGAAAACCACCGAATTGTACCGCCACATGTGGTTCTATTGGCCCCACATTTTTATAGCGACTAGATGGGTTTCTAATTTTCTATTGCTTGTTGAGAGGTTCTATAAGATTATTTTTTTGACAGCATATCCTTAAACCATAAGTAATAATATGCACCCCCCCCCGTTTTAATCTTGCTTCAATTGTTCAAACTTTACGATAAATCTAGGGGACGAGGAAATTGTGTTATTAATGTTTTAGCAGATTTGATAGATTAGAGAAATATGTTTATTTACTTTGATCACTAAAAAATCATTTCTGACTTTCGATTACTCCGAGTTTCGAACACAAGTACAACGTAAAGTCTCTGGGAAATGTGAATGCTTGTCACTGATTAACGAAAGAACTTAACTTTTTATATAATGTTCCAAAATTATTCATGCACACAAATTTAATTGATGTAAGTCCCTTACCTTCCAGTTGCTCGTATTTCAATGGCAAGTCAGCAACGTATTTTACAAGAATGTTTATTTTCTCTACTTTCTTGACTGTTTGGATTGCCAAGTATAAGTAGTGTCAGAATACTTATCCCTGCAATTCTTGTCTTAATGGTTTACGAATGTGTTCATTTGAATATATCGCGATTTGATAGTGAAAAATTGCTGGTGGATTAAAGAACACTTAAAAAAGATAGAAATATGACAATCAACGCTGATACTATCGGTACTTGGAACATAATCTGCACTGTAACAAAGAGAAATAAATGTAGTATACAAGAACAATGATTTGTTGTTAAGACTTACATTTCCCTTATTCTTTTTCTTTTCTTTTATGGGTGGTTTTCAGTGCACTAGCGAGACTGAACTGTTATGTGAAAGTTATATCGCCTATTTTGAGGAAGGAAGGAGCTTTAAGCGCAATTTACAATGTTTATCTCAAATGTTGAGGGTGATTATTAAATCTGTGTGGATAGTCTGCTAGAGTGAAAAATACACATTCGTATGAAGTTCTACCCGAAGAATCTCACATCTTACATTATACAAACACAACATTACAATCTTACATCTTACATTATATTCAAATGCAGATTAATTTTTCCAATCAGCAAAAATAATCTCCCATCCAACAGGATACATCCAAACTCTAAAGATTGTGTGAATTCTTATCTGCATTATCAGAGAAGGTAAATTACAAACTATTTAAGAAGTCTTGTATCACAAATGGGAGAAGGCACAATAACACCTGTGCGACACCAACATTAATCTCGCAAGTTTGAACGCCGTTCCCCGACACCGCAGGATGTTTTTGTACGACCTTGCCCCTTGTTATTAGGCATGCTGCCAAGACAGTGTGGTAAAAATATTGGCTTTGCCACTTCGTACTTCGCGCAGCCAAACTTTTATCTTTTCGATACATATTACTGCACTGTTTTCCTCGCGACCAGTGAGAAAATAGTTAGGTAACGCCTCCGTGGGTAAATAGGGAAAATTATCGATGGCAGAGGCTTCTCTCAAGGCCTCAATTCACTTCTGAGACACTTTCGTCAGTTTGTAAATGTTTGTTAATCGTTAGATGTTTCACGAGTTACAGGTTACGATTCAGACGTCCTGAGTGAATCATCCACTTTACCCCGCAAAGCGCGTAACTCATTCTTTCCTGATACGGAATCATTGCCAAGGATAAGGTTACCTGGAACAGAGTGGCTATTGCTTCTTCCACGGGAAAAGAATGTTATCAGCAACGCGTGCTACTAACGAAGTAGATACACCACGAAGGTATTGCTCTCATTCTTGGCATGCTTGTTACGGCATAAAATCATGGTCACGCCACTACAGCGATAGCAGGAAAAATCCTCAAACTCCATCGGTCTTCACAGAGTTACATACTACATAAAAATGTAACTAAATTTATACTTTGATACTGTATATTGTCTATATTGATATTTGTCAAACAAACTCTGACATAAAAGATATTTCAGAATACTAAACAATTAAGGTACATATCATAGATGTTAATTATTCATTGTAAGCTTTTTGAATATATAAAAAATTAATACATCTATAACTGATTACTATTCATTCGTTCTTTTACTTCAAATACTATATTTTACTACACCTTTATGATATTTCAATAAGCAAGTCCAAAACCGTATTTTATAAAACTTGGGTCGAAGGAAGAGAGGAAGTTCCTCAATTGAGGGAATCAATCAAAAGAACTCACGTACCGTGCGTTACAGTCCAATAGCAGAGGATGTAGGTGCAAATCTCCAAAGCGGAGATAACCTAATATGCCTTTTCAAGATTTGGGATAAATCTATTTATTCTTTTTATTCTTTTTCGAGCTTCAAAATTTAACTTCATACTAAGTTTCAATTGCACGTCACATTTCTATATTTCATCGACATGTAAATCTCCCGCACCCCCAACAGTCGACCAAGTCACGGAGATCGCTCTCGATCGAGTGAAGGCTGGAAGCGATTCACTTCACAACCGGGCGATGGACGCCCTCGCGGGCGAAGGCCGGCCGGCCGGCGCCCAGCAGGCAACGGGTGCGCCGCCGGCAGGCCCTGGCCCCCTGACCCATCGCCCCCCCCCCGCCCCTCCCACGTCTGGGCCCTCGCCGCCACCGCCGACACAGGTAGGCTTCCGCCGCGAGAAGAACAATGGGCAGCCGGCCGCCATCGCGCGCAAGGTTTCCAGATTGCTAATCCCGTCGCCGGAAGCCCATCCGCGAACAAGCGCCCGCCCGCGGCCGCGTCGTTGGCCCCTCGCCCGCTGGAGCGCTATGGCCGCGCCGCTGCAATCCTATTTACGAAGCTCTCCACCAAGGTTACATGGAGCCGGCCATCTCCTCACCGTTAGATTTCGACCGCCGACGCGCTACATGTGACCTACCCGGAGGCTGCGTGCCCACTGCCCAGATAATTTGAATCGGGGAATAATACCGTAAGGGCTATTACGGCGCTGTGAATAAAAAAGAAGCATTTGATCTCACCATGGGTCACTGGGATACGGGGTGTTTCGGAGACCAATAGCATTTAACTACTGAAGAACAAAGCTCTCGGTTATAGTTGAGTAACAGATCACGCTGTTCGGTAACCTTTCAAATACAATTCCATTGTACCGCAGTTAGATCAGATATAACTCTTTCTCAAAAAAGTGTGCAATTTTTAATGCCGAAAATCGTTTAATATTCTACATATCTTTTTTTCCATTCTTATTTATTTCCACTGTCCTATGCTATGGACATCATTGGTGATTTTTTTCTCTTTCCTTGAGGTGTTTCAAAGTGAAGGAAAATAATCCTTGTGTTCTCACATCAATAACAGACAAAACGAATTGAAATAAGTATGTATTCACCAAAAAGTTCTATTATTAACTCTTTCTCAAACAATTTCTTAACATAAAAGATAATAAAAAAGACGAATGAGATTACGCCAAAAGAGATTTTTTTACTTCTGTTGTGTCTAAGTACGTAATTAACAAAGTTATATTACGAATGCTCGAATACACGGTTATGTTGCCACTGACATTAAATAAAATTATTCGATATTGAATATAACATTTGAGTGATAACCACATATCACTGAAATTACCCGTATGAGTAACTACTTGAGAAGATTCAGCTGATTAACTTCATGAGAATTGAAATTTGTCTAGGTTGTGTAAAGTGAAATTATCCAATACATTTCAGTTAACATTCAAGTGAAAATATTTCGTTGGCGCGAAGGAAATTGACCCAATTCTAAAATTATCATTTTTGAGTGAAGTGAAGAGAGGAATTTAGAAAATAGTTTTTACAAGTAAAGATTTCATGAAGATAGTTCAGAAAGCTGCCGATGTACAGAGTAATTTACCAAAAACACTTTTGTCTTTGGCCACGAAACAAACGTTTATTCTTAAATTAAAACAACAAATCGGTATTTTTCTGCAAACTGATAATTTTTTAGATGTAACTTTTCAGATGCACAGATTATTCCTCCTCGATTTTTTTCTTTAAACACAACGCAGATGATTTGTTAACAAAATCATTAAATAAAACAAAAAATAGGCAGAGAAAAAAGATCAGTACTTAGGAATATTTACGATACAATAAATACAAATGTATCGAACAAGTAAGAACATGTATTAATAAAATAAATAAATGAATGGAAGGAATGAAGAACACTATCCCTTTTTTGTCACATGCATTGCAGATCTGATGGATGACTGACACAACTACATAAACTTACACGTACTTTAAGTCTTTGCTTCCATGGATAGAAAACGTATAAAATCCATATTCTAGAGAAATGTCTCAATTAATGCAGAAAATAGTAACATCTAAATTGATTTATCCAAAAAGAGAATGGACATTAGTAAAATAATATAAATCAGAGCGTTGAATAAACTCGGTGCTTTCCACAGAAATATTGTGGAACTCCATTATAGTAATATAACGGGAGGAAAATAAATAATCTTCCAGAATCAAATTTAATAACAAACTGGCGAATAGTTCGTTATTATATTTGTTTGAGGAAGATTATTTCCTTTCCTCCCGTACTATTACAATAAAACAGAGTGCCTCAAATTCCACTTCAATCCTTCCAATATTTCTTCGTGAACGTTGCTTGTGGGAGCGTGGCGTTCTTTCCTGCTCCGCGGGCGCGAGGCCCGCCGCGTGTTTTGATTTTCCTCCGCGCGGAGAGGCTGGGCGCTGCAACGCTCGCTGGCCGCGCTCTCGACCTTTGGATGAACTTGGAGAGCAATCTCCGGCACCTGCCCTCGGATGAAGACGTCTTCCCGTGACATCACGGTACACACGGCGAGGTGTGCAAATCTCTCGGGCTGCGCCGCGGCTCAGCCGCGCGGCTTTCGAGGACTCGTTACGGCATCGCCACGCGCTCCGCTCCGCTCAGCACCGCCAGCCCGGCGCTGTTGACACGAGGGGTGTCCAGCCGCGATGGACCTCGCAGCGGCCCAAAGCCAGCCACCAAGAGGGCGCCTGACCGGCGGAGTTAAGGTAGCTGTCTACCCAACAGTGATGAAAAATCGTAAAATTTCACGTTTTTTTATTTTTATTGGGTCGTATGTTGTTTTATTCTCTTTTAAATGCTTCTCTTTTGACTGCCTCTTGCTATGTTCCTTAGTTTTAGAGAAAATCATTTTTTGCGAAGCTAGTGTTAAGGTCAAGCCCTTCGTAAGTGAACGTCAGATGCATTTTCCCGAACTAGCAATTTTCAGCACATTCATGCATGTCAAAAATTATAAATCGTAAATTATTAAAGATGATATAATTCTTTTTTGCACCATGTAACCCACGATTTGCTCTAGTGAATGAACTAGAATAGCTAATCTGCCAATAAAAGTTTCTGTTTTATGAAATGAGATGTCCAGAATAAATTTATAAACAATTATTTGTTCTCAAATAATCAAAAACACTTAAGTTTTCGCACTACCTCTATCACTCTAATTCATTCACCAGAATATTCAATTATTATTCATTTAAAAAAGAATTATCAAAATATAACAATTTGTTGAAGAATTATGATGTTTGAAGTAAAAACCTCCATTTTGCCAATTATTTATAAACAAATAGTTAAAAAATTAATTATTTGATTTCTAATAGCATAAGAAATCAAATGTACAAGTGAAAACAACAAAGACTCAGAATTCTATATTTCTTTTTCTCAGAAAGACAGGTACCTTAAGTCCAGAGCCAGCACCTTGCCGTGGTCTCTGCAGAGGCCCAATCGGGTTGTCCTAGGGTTCGAATCGCGGCTGGGCGCATTTTCAACTCTAATTGTACAGCTGGATATATAGATTGATTAGTGATTCCGTACGCGTCAACTAACGAGTTCATTAGTCCCGTAAGTGTAGTGCATGATTTTCATCAGAAGATGGCGGTGATCCTCCACTGAATGCAGTGATCCGGCGCCAACATACCATCGACTAGCGGGGTTTCCCTAACCAGATATTTCCCACCAGCGGGGCACCGCCCCAGCCGGGATACGTTCTAAGTCCCCGATCAGTCTTCCGGTGGTGTAGAACATGTTAGTGCAAGTGTGTGCGGGAGGGGTGAGGATAGGACAAGGAAGGGGAAGGAAAGGTCGCGCGCGGTCCGTGGCCCGTTTGGTAAGGTACTGCTCCGGCATTCGCCTGGTGTTCAGAGAAATCAAAGAAAACTACCAATCAGAACAGCCGGCCGCTTGAATTCTCATCCAGACAGCGACTGAATTTGACCTAGCTAAAAAGCTAGTGACGAAAATCTTGCCGCTGTCGGGACTCGAACCTACGACCTCCCGGATAGAGGCACTGCAGTGACATCCGTTGATTCACTGAGCCGCCGCTCCCGGTACAGCTAGATAGAATTCGGCCGCTGATTGGAGGGTTATTTTAGCGGACGTCTGCTCAGACCAGTACTTTTCCCATCTATACGAGGAGAAAGCCTGAGCCATGCTCAAAAAAACGGGCCACGGACCGCGCGCGATCTCTCCTTCCCTTTCTCACAGTACCCCATCCCTTTATTCATATACACCAACATTGACACGCATTAGACACATGGCGGGGGACTAGTCGGGAGCTTATTCCGGCTGCGGCGGTGCCTCACTGGGGTAGATACCAGGAGAGGGAAATGCCCCGCAAGCCGAAGCAAGGATCGGCGGCGAATCTCACCATCCTGCGGGGAAAGAACACCGCTGCCACCAGGCATAAAACATTCACGTTAGTAACGGGACTAATCACCATTACAGTAGATGTGTCCAGAAATATGAACCAAAGAAGAGGACTTCTGATCAACCGGGCATCGCGTACCGGCGATTCCGGATACCAGCCCAACCGTGCACATATCAGCGGGTGAGGATAACAGTTATGCTTATGTGCCCACTCTGAGGACCTCATAGCCTCCTTCCTTCATGTCACAAACCTGAGAGATTGTAGACAACGGTCAGCTCCATTGGTTAGAGGAGACAACCCATTTCACAGAATATCTAATGTGAGCAAGTTTCTGGATCATCTGGTATCTTCACTGATCTTGCATCGATCAATTGATGACTGATGAATTGAGACATATGACTAAATATGCATTGGGCGGCTCGCGACATAGCCATATACGGAAACTCTCCTTGAAATGCCTTGTATCATTTCAATTATCAATATCTTTGTGGCCTGGTTGGCTTCCCACAAAACCATGTATCTAATTTGAACTATGACCCCATCCATAGTCTCAACCACCTTTTATGATCACATCGATCATCATTCATCCCATGGAATGCAATAGCAAGCCCTCATTGTGATCAGATCATCTACCTAGGAAGGTGGACCACAAAGTTGCAAACTTTCTTGCTTGCCGACATGCAGGCTCCACCAACCCTCGGGCTGAGATCATCATCATTCTATTATCTTATCTTGTAACTCAATGTAGCTTATTTATTTATCAGAGTATCATTCAGGGTAGAGTTTGGAAAGTAAACGAACAGAAAATCTTGATTTCAATCACAAATGAATAAAACATCATTGAAATTATCGAGTTGACAGAAAATTAATTATCTGCATTAAGGTAATCTCATAATTGTCAATTACCTGTATTGAGGTAATCTCATAATCATTAATTATCTGTACTGAGGTATTTTATGAAGAAAACTGTACAGATAATAGTTGGAAACATGAAAAGTGCTATTTATAAAAACGAACACGGTAGAGTGATTATATGCCACCTTGAAAAAATAAATTACGCATGTTTAACTCTGTTATGTTGACGAAGAGAAAAAAGGGTAATTTATAAATATTTATTAAATGAAACGAGAAAATAATGTAAGATAGATGAACAGATGATAGGCAGCCAATCAGAGGCGAACGTAGACGATCACGACCGTTAAAAAACTGAAGAAGTGACGCTTAGAAGGAGTGTGCTTATACTAAGCTAGTGCAGCACTCTTACAGACTTTTTTTTGTTAAAAATTCAATACAACGCAGAGTTAATAAGAGTATTTTATTTATTGTTCTTGAGCAGTGAGTGTGCTCTTTTTTGGAAAACCATTTCGTGTGATTTTGTTCAGTAGTATTTTAGCCGCTGCAGGTCGTAGGTACCATCTAAATACACGTATTTCTTGAATTAGGCTTTTATCTTCTGAAATCACTTTAATAAGAACAACATTATTTCAAATAACGAAGTTCACAACTAGTCTGTGTACAATATATTTTTTCATAGCAATTTTAAGAGAAAAAATGCCGCAAAGTTATTCATTTAGCATGAGATCTGCATTACTACTACCATGCTTCTATTATTTTATGACATTTTCTAAAGTTTCTATATTATTCAGCACTTAGATAGAATTAAATGAAAAATATGGAAATGAACAATGAAAAAAATACATAAATGATTTACAGGAAATTAAATATATCAATATACATGAAGGAGTCATAATCGATCTCACATCTAAGAATGATCTAATACTGAATTGAAATATGAGAACAGTCTTAGTCAACCGGATGAAAAAAGGACACAAAAAGCCAGTCAGCAAAATAGACTGCTGGCCAGCTAAAAAGCCGAACTAACGGGACAACTTTTGAAAAATGTCACTGTCGGATGAGAACATACATTTATACTCGATTTAGGGTAGTTTCGTTTCGTTTTATGTTGGCAAAATTTGTTGCCAACCGTCACAAATCCAGTATATATGACCTTCAAGGGGTAGGGACATTTTTAAAATTTAAGTTTGCAATGAAACAATGACTACTTCCGTAGATTCCGCCAACATTCAAAGTCATACAAGTGAGGTTGTGTTAGTTTACGAGTGTTGCTAAAGATTTGCATTTTGCGTTTTGGTGCTCTTCGTTCTTTGCGTTTTATCGTTCAATTTATATATTTAGTAGTGCTAGGCGTTTCTGAGTTTTATTTATTATTTTCCAATTGTTTTCTTTAGTAATAATAAAAAAGTTAATTGAAATAGTTATTGTAGTTCATTATTTGTTGTTTTAAGTGCCCCTTTAGTATTTCTTGTTTTAGATTAATTATATTTATTATTATTATTATTTTTCTGAATTCATTTTAATTATAACTGGAAAATAATGGATAGCCAAAAACATCTGGGTCTATATTTAATTTTGAACCTTGAAGATAACAACGTATTCAAAGTTCTTTTAAAAAGGAATTATCAATTTATTTTGTGGACTGTGGAAGGAAGCAGTGGAAGAAAAGGTCCATGTTACCCACTCTTGTTTAATAACGCGAGGCAAAATATTACAGGTAAGATTGTTTTTTTTTCTTTCTACATCTTATCTTTTAAAACTTACAAGTGTAATTTTCTTAATTAAAATTGGATGAGTACAGTTGTTAATTATCTTTACCATTACTCATGTATTAATCATAATAAATCTAATTTTTTTTTTTCAAGATGTTGTGTGTTTACAGGTGGTGTAAAAGTCAGTTGATAGTATTATCAACAAATATAAAAACAAGAAGCTCTGACCACACCCAAAGAGACCCGTAAAGATCCCGTCCAGTCACAGATATTGACAATTTCACTAAGGATGCAATTGCCAATAAAATTTATTGTAGTTTGAATTCAGGTAATCAATTAGACTTTTAATTAGTTTGTTAGTATACAGTTTATGATCATTTTGTGTTGTTTTATGTATTATTTAACAAGTACCAAGGATTATATTTTATATAAGTTGTGTATTTCTAAAAGAAACCTGTACACAGAGATTGTGGGAGATGAAACGTTAAATTTGAAGTCTCTCAGACCTCCTAAATCGAATAGTGAAGAACATGGGTTTTACTTAGGAAAGGGAGACAGGTATCCCCATGTGAGGGAGAATGAAATTATAATTTTTAAAAGAGAGTGCTTCTGAGGAATTACTATAGAAATACAAACCCCAACACACCAAAGGCAGTATTATTATTATTATTATTATTATTATTATTATTATTATTATTATTATTATTATTATTATTATTATTGTTATTAATAATAATAACAATAACAATAATAATAATAGGAGAAGTTATACATATGATTTTGCATATTTTTGTCCATTGCTTCAGGGCATAGCTAAATGAAATTCCTTGACATGTGGTAAGAATTGGATGCTATGTAGATCAATATGTTAGTGCAATTTGGCAAATTTTTCCTGTTGGTGCATATTCATATAATAATAAGAGCATATTTTATGCTCCTACATTTATTTTGTTAAAGAAGACTTATCTCTAAACCATTCCTTGTTGTCATAGAATCAATTTATTTGGGAGCAGTCATTGATTAGAAAAAACTGTCACACTTTGTGTTTTCTTTTTTACAGACAATAAAATACTTGTGCAAATGTAGGATATTTCTTGATATATTTTTATACCAAGCAGAAAAATGAAACAGAGACAAACAATGTCCTTAATGAAGGTGCATAATTACTTCAATTATTTCTCCTGAGAAGTGAGCTAGGTTATATTATGTTTGCACAAAAATACATCTTTTCATTCCCAAATATCACATGAAATGAAATATTGTTAATTTTAATTGCATATTTCAGAATTTTTTGGTCATAGATGCATATTTCAAGATTTTAGGACATAAAAATCATCTCTCTAATTATTATAATTCTTAGTTTTTCACACATGTACGTGTCTTGTATATCTAAATGTATATGTAAATAGTCTTATCAACATTGTTTCAGTTTTTGTAGCTTGTTTGTAACCTTATTTGATTAGTAGCATTTGTGACATTACTTGTAATACTGGTTTTGGGCAAGTAGCACCGCATCTCTCTCTAAATCCCACATGCATTTTGAATTTCCTTGGCACAATACTCTAATTTTAATGCTGAAAATAACCTTGTCTTACCTTGAATTTTTTCACAGCAAGAATGTGTATTTAACTGGCAATAAATAAACAATATATTAATCTTGTACTGCTTGGCTGCCTATTGGAATTATTTGACATGAATGTGTAATGGAAACTGAAGTATAATATACTTTTGATTTGAATTATTTAACAAGCAATAGAGGGTTTACTGTGTAATAACTGCATGTTCAGGGAGAAGCTTATAGTAATGTAGTCACAATAAGAGAGTAGATTCAATATTATTGTGCAACTATATATTTAATGTGTCATTTATATTGATTGTGTACATTCCTGTTTAAATAAACATCTTTAAAAAAATCAAAAAGTCATATTTATTACCATTTATTCCAATCTTATGAATCACACCGCACTGAAAGGGGGAAAAAATGGGTAAAGAGAAGGACGGTCTCTGGGAGCAAGGGTATAAGTTATTGAACAGATAAATTAAATGGATGCATTTGCATTGATATTGACATAACTGGACTGTAAGGAACAATTCAATTACATCACTTAAAAACTACCATGTATATCACGTTAATTAACTTCAATAATTGTGGTATTTATTTGCGTTCAATAAAACTCATTACTACCAGTTCAAAACGTGAAGGAACTGTTGACACACATCTCAAAAGCATGAATAACATAGGAAGTATGATCGCAGATAACTTTTGAGGTTGTATTTTCATTTGCAGTTGACACTTTTACACTTCTTAAGCTCGCAATAGTTGATAATTCTTAATTAACTTAATTATTCACAGAGTTAATATTCGTTTATAGATGAACATCTCCTTTTAATTCCATCGAGAAACGAAACATGTGTTATTGAACAGTGGACAAGACTCGAGACCGCGCGAGGATTGTGAGATGAGACAACAAACAAAACAAAAGCGAGAGACTTGATCAGAGTTATAGTTTCATAAGTTGGCTATTCTGACAGGAAATCTTTCAAGCTGCCATATTGCGAATTTAGTGCGGCCTAATACACGGCCTGGAGTATAGTTGGAATAATGACGTAAAGGTGACTAAAGAGAATAATCGCTTCCTGTCAAATTAAGCGCCAAAGAAGGAATTTGATATGAATAAGAAGCAAATAGTGAAAACAAAATCATGTCATCAATATACTGTGGGATGCCCTCCAATAACCTCACATTAATTAATGGACGTTTGGATTTTGAGTTAATATTCAACGTTAGCATCTGCAGACAAGTGTGTCATTCATCAATTACACCACGACACTTCTTAATAATTAATCAGCGTTTTAAAAGATAAAGCAAACGAAATAGACAGGAATTTCAGTAATCACGCTTGGTAATCGTAACTCATACACAAAATTTATTAGATCTAAAATTATGGAGAATTTACCTAGCGGAAAAAAAGCATACCACGTCTTGTTACGTTGGAAAATATCTTATTTCTGTTGTATTGGGCCGTAAAACTGTTTTCCACCCAACATTCGAAAAATGATCTAAATAGGACCTAGAATAACAGGCGTCTTCGAATTAACGGCTAACTAACTGGAGCTCGAGTTTTCACATGAGAGTACTAACTCGCGTCTGAATTACAAGTATATATTTACAACCAGATTTCCACAATAAAACGGGCGGCGCTAATGTCTTTTCATTCTCAACTTCTCAACTCAACATGACGCCGCGTTTTTCCACAATAGCCCCCTTATTCGCTTCAGGAATCTTTAACTCTTCTTTCTATTCAAGATGGTTTATTTTCTTTTTTATTTCACAAACAAAAATTCTCATACATATTAATTGGCGTCCAAAGACCGTTAAAGAGTGATCATTTAAAATATTAATACAACACATTGCTATTTTTTAAGCAATGATAGAAAATTCAATAGCAAGCTTCTTTGTCATGTAAACATTACATTAGTTTCTGTGATCACTATTTTTGCCGAAAAAATTAAAAAAAACTTCGCCTATGTCATTACCTGCAAAGAATTCTTCATGGAATAAAGAACTATATAATAAAAAAATTATATAAAATATGACCTAATAAAGTGTTTATAGCAAAAATGTTTGCAAAATTAAAAAAAGCAAAAATAATTACAAAATAAGGTGCTATATTAGAGAGAAAACGTCGAAGTATTGAGCCATGAGACAAGAAGTGAAGAGCAAACGATTTATATAATACGCCTGCTAATTGAAAACAAAACACATTTTCACATCTTGGTGGCGTTAGGGCCGATTATCACTGCTTTTAGACCTACGGTCAGTTCCAATTCATTTTATAATGGCTCGAAACATAAAACTCGACTGATGGTGCGTTTACGATGCACATAGACCAATAAAACAGGATTTATGGGGCTTCTGGGGAACCATTCCTAGTGCCCACCCGAGAACATAGCGTACTTCTCAGAGAGCAACTGATTTACAGTGTTTCATTAAACTTTTTCAGTACTATAAAATAGAAGACAGGCATTCCAGTGACTGCCACATTCCAATCACTCCGCCTACTGTCACAGCTCAGTTGAAAGACAGTTCACGACTTTTTCAAGAAGTGAATATACCGAATTTTGAAATTGAATTCAATATTTGAAATTCTAATTAAATCGTCAAGAATACGCATGAATACAAATTATTCATCAAATTAACAATAAAAACAATGGTAGATGAATGAAATATAATACGTAGAAATGAAAGATTGGAAAGTGAAATAGCATATTTCAACCCTTAATTTTCTTTACTGTAACCCTATTTCTATGTGTTAAAGAGAATTGCAGTGTATGAAGATAATAGCCTGATAATTCCATCAAAATGAATACTGAGTTTTATCATCATGATAAAACTCAGCATTCAGGTAATGAATACATTACCTACTGAATATTTGTCAATGTAGGTAATGTATTCATAATATCCGAACATACACAACACGGAAAAAATTGAGATAAAGTGTTCACTTGACGGACATAAACTATCTATTAATATGTACGAATAATGTCTTAAAGATATTTCTAGAAATCGAGTTTTTTTTGTTTCTAAAAGTTTAATTGTAATTGTATTTTTTCTTTCAACTCCTATAGTGAAATATAAAAAAATAATTTCTCAAAATACTTTAGTATTATGTCTACTTTTCTTGTAAATAATTTGTTGCTAACGAACTATTCGTAACTTAAAAATCTTCACGTGGAAGTTTTCAATCGAATAAGCAATTTCGTCAGCTTTATGTAAAACGTTTTCCGATAGTGTCGTTTCGGAACGAGATCACAAAAGACCTCCCAGCCACCGAGCAGTGGCAGACCCAGGAGAGGGGGCATGGGGGGTTATGTCCCCTCTACAAGGCCTAGAGTTTTTGTTTACCTTCCTTTGTTTGGCAAAATTTATTTAAATATTCATTTATTTTTCGAACTAGGTAATTATTTAATTAACAATATGATATAGATTCATATATACAGTAGATAAATAATATAAAATAGAAATAAAAATAAATTTGTTTATCATTTAACACATCTACGATGGCTTGTCTCCCCCCCCCCCAATGATCGGCTGGATCTGCCCGTGCCTCCGAGCAGATTTCCGTCGCTTATCGCAGGGCGGCACCAACGCGCTCTCCCATTCATTCCCGACGTTACGTGGACGCAACTGCGTTATCCACGCATTCCTGGGCGGCTAAGCCCGGGCGGCGCGGAGCGGCGCAGGCAGGCGCGGGGCGGCGCGGGGCGGTCCGCGGGGCGCGCCAGAACAATGGGCGCGCGGCAGGGAGGGGGAGGGGGCCGAGGGAGGCGTGGGACGGCGATAAGAGCGATCCCAGACCGGGGACGAATTACGCGCGGGCTCCGCCGTGGATTACTCCCTGGGGACGAGCCCCAGCGCCGCCGCCCGCCCGCCCGACGCGGGCGTGTGCGGTAGGCCTAACCGCTGCGCCGCGGACAGCGGTTTTCGGCTCTGGCCTCTTCCACCACGGACGCGCTCGCGCCCGCGTTTGTATTCTAATGAGAGGAGTCGCGGTGGAATTCCACGTCGAGACAAATCTACAAGGTGGCAGTCGGCATTTACACACCCTAATAAAAATATTTCTGGAAATTCCTTTTTTTTTTTTTTTACTAATACGCCAAAGGTTAAAAAAATAAGTGGATGCCTATGTAAACAATTTATAAATTTACATTTCATTACCAATGGACAACCTTTTAACATTCTTTCTTTGTGAAATTCCAATTTCCAAAAGTAGCAAGTTATTTAAAATTTGAAAGCCATTTTGTACTGTACTATTAAAGAAAATTTTATGGTGCGGCATTAGATATTATTTTGTTGTATTAAATCTGTGGTATAGATCTTGAATCGATTTTAAAAGATTGGAATTAATTATTGCCTGAGCATTACCTATTCTCTAAAAGAAACATTCTATATCACGATAAAATTAAGTCCAATATCTTCACATCAAAATAATATTTGCGCCTTAAATATATGCAGGCTCGAAAAAATGAATTAAATAAAAACGAAAGAGAGCTCAAAGAACTTTCTTACTGAAACTGAATATCAATTAAAAAATAAAGGGCAACATTGTTTTTAGGAATAATGTTCTCACTTGTGTGACCAGATGGGTTATGTTCCATAGGGCTGAGAATATTATGACAGATCACAATGTTATTCTCAAACTGGAGGACATATGTGAAATTAAGTTTCAACACAACAAATTTAATGTTAAAGTCATAGTGCTGCTCGCATAGTTGAAATTATTAATTTGAAATATGAAGTGGATATCAATTTAGAGCATTGTTTTTCGGAAAATTTGCTTAAAATATTTTAAACTGGAATTTGTAACATCAACTTCACGATGTAATAACTACAAAAACGAGATGATTATTACATGAGTCCGCACAGCGAATTCTTCTTTCCGCTCGTCAACGGCTAAATATACTACAGATCCAGGTGCTGTATTTCACGCACGTATAAATTCTACGCACACACAAAAGCGATCTTGTCCTTTTGATATTTCCCTCAAATATGCAAAAAAAGCTCCAACGAGCCACCACGCATTTCCGTGACTATCCCCATTGTTATTCAAGTGTCCAATTGTCGTCTCATTCCGGCGGCAGGCGTCGGGTTGCGGGAGGGTTCCGTTTCTCTTTCCGCTATGAATTACGCTCCGCCCATGCTTAAACCAGTTTGAGAGCCACATTGTAAGCTGTCATAAAAGTCTCAACCCTATGGACAGAACCCATCTCCCCACACAAGTGAGAATATTACTCCTAACAAAAATGTTGCCATTTATTTGTTTTTAATTGATATTCAGTTTCAGTAAGAAAAAATACTTTCGGCTCTCTTTCGTTTTTATTTCTTCATTCTCTTTTTTCCAGTCTGCTTATATTTATGGCATAAATATTCTTTTGATGTGAAAATATTGAACTTAATTTTACCGTGATATTAAATGTTTCTTTTAGAGAATATGTAGTGCTCAGGCAATAATTAATTCGAATCTTTTAAAATTCATTCAAGAACCATACCATAAATTTGACACAACAAAATAGTATCTAATGCCACACCGTGAAAAGTATAGTACAAATTGACTTTCAAATAGTCGCCTCATTCTGGCGGCAGGCATCGCGTTGCGGGAGCGTTCCGTTTCTCTTTCCGCTATGAATTACGCTCCGCCCATGCTTAAACCAACAAAAGCGGCGGCACGCGGCCGGCCGGGCGGGGCGCGGCGGTCGGCCCGGGCGACGCGCAGCCCCGACCCGACGCCCGGAGCTCCAAGCCGCCCGCCCGCCCGCCCGCCACCTGCTGCCGCGGCGGCATCGCGACGCGCGCGTGCTTTTCGCGCCCGTGCGACCCGGTACACGATGGATGGATTGATTGTTAGTGATTACGAGCGCGTCAACTACGGAGGTCATTAACTACGGAGGTTAGGCAAGTGTTTTGTCATCGGGAGGTGGAGGTGATCTTCCCCCGCTGGATGGCGAGATCCAGCGCCGACCTACCGTCGGCTAGCGGGGTTTTCCACAACCCGATATCTCCCACCAGCAGGGTATCGCCCCAATCGAGAGAAGCTCTAAACCCCCGACCGGTCTCCCGGCATGTGTGATAGAGTAGTGCATGTTATTGTGTGTTTATGTAAAGGGCGAGGATACGAAAAGGAAGAGGAAGGAAAGATCTCGCGCGGTCTCTGGCCCGTTCGTTGGTACTACTCCGGCATTCGCTAGGTGTTGATCGGAGAAACCACGGAAAACTACCGATATGAGCAGCCGACCGCAAGAATTCTCCTCCAGACAGCGACTGAATTCGATCTAGCTGAAAAACTAGTGTAAAAATTCCTGTCACCGTCGGGGACCTAGGACCTCCCGGTGAGAGGCACTGCAGTGACATCAGTTGCTGCTCTGAACCTCCTCTCCCGGTCCAGCACACGTGCGCGTGCGCCCTGCCCACGCGTGCGCGCGCGCTCGCCGCCGCTTCCGTCTGTCTGTCCGCCCCCGCGCGTAGGGAACAGGAGCATCGCGACGCGACGCTCGCGTGAAGTGCAGCGCGAGCACACACACAGCGGCGAGGCGCGTCGACGACGGCACGTTTTCTGGACCTCACAGACGCGGATGACCGCCACTCGTGCACGCATATCCACATCCACACACACACACACACACACACACACACACAATCATCCACAAACACACACAATTATTTACTTGTAAAACATATCTCGGGTCACACTGCTTTGTCTTTTTATTGCACTTATATTCTTTTTTGTGCTAAAAACTGGATTATATTTGTGAAAATTTCAACATTTTGCAAAAATGTAGAAACTAATCGAATGTTTGAGCCAATATTTCTTGCGTATTTCTATTACTAATTCGCCCAATGAGCGCAGAAATTGAAAGAAAACGAAGCAGTCTCCGGCCATGTCAGAGGTGATTTTGGTTTCGTTAATCTCAGGATCGCCGTAAAAATTCCAAAAAGTTGCAAATACAGTAAACCCTCGTTAGCACCAACTTGCTTAACAGGAATTTCGCCGTAACACGTACAAAAATTCGGTCCCGGCAAGACATTACGGTAATACTGACATATATAATATTCGGATAACACGAATTTTTATAACACGAACTCGGATAATTTCGGTCCCTTGGAATTCGTATTAATGAGGGTTTACTGTATTTGATTTCGTTTCTTCCTCTATTAGATTGCCGTTAGCGACTGAATTCTCAAACTCAGTGCGACACTACTTATACACTACATTTGATGTCGTGCGAGAGCAAGGCCTCCAGCTATTCGATATTTGCTATTCAAGTATTGCATTCAGGAACAAGAACTTTGTTTATATTCTTGGTATCGAAAGAATTGCTGTGACGTTTATCAGCATGAACTGTAAAATGTCATTGATGTGCTTGAGAAGACAGTTATTGTTAAACTTTTTAATTTATTTTATTTGTTACACGAGAGAATTTTATTTGTTGAGCAATGTGCCTACTACTTTTTGAAAAATCAATTTTTGTGGCTTTGTTCGGAAAAATGTTTGCTGCATGCTTTTAGTTAAAACATAGGTACGTATGAGTTGCTTGTTTGTGAGGTTCAGGACAAGTAAAGTCACGTCCTGCATTTTATGACTTGTTTCAGTTATGCACTTTCATGGAATCCAACTCAATTCTCAAGTGCTACAATTCTTTCGAAGGAATTCGAATATTCTGTGTTTCTGTAAGATCAGCAGAAACGATACTCAGAAAAGAATGTAAATATTAAATAATGTAGCGTGCCTTGGAAGGCAAGTTGAGTGAGTGAACATCTTACATGAAACATCCTGTTTCAATTCGTTCATTTTTCAATGTACTGAATTCTCTACATTTATTACATTTAAATGGTGTACTATTATTAATATATTCAGTTTCGAACTGAACATTTATTTAATCCTACGCTAATATTTCAATTCCGTTGTGTTTGGTTAGTTCATTTACTTTTGAAGTATTGTTGCTTTCCCTGCACATGAAGTAACAGAACAAGCCAGAGCTGTCTGTTGGCGTACTAGAAATTCACTTTCCTATCCTCTCCAACCAGCTGAAACTCCACCGTAACTCCTCTCGCCACCTGGCTTCGAACAATGCCGGCGAGCTCGGAGTTCCGGAGGCCCGGCATTATGAGGCGAACTCAGGTAGTCGCTAACTCGGCAGAACAGCGCGGACTTAAAGAACGACAAAAGTAACGCGGACTACTTTCCGTACAGGACTCTCGCGTTCGTCTTGTCTGTCGTCCCCCTGCCATAGTCCAGTAGCGGCACAATGTCCAGGGGCGATGTCGCACGGTGGATTCCGGCGCGCGGGCCTTCAATGAGCACGCGAGCGCCGTGTCAATCGCGACGGTCGTCTGCCCCTGGCGTCTGAAAGGCCGCGGGTGATTTGTGACGACCATAAAATCGAGGCCTGAGGAGCGTTGGACAGGTCGCGCGGCGAGGGCCCGAGCGGGCGGGCGGGCGGGCGGCCGACGCGAGCGGCGCCGCGCCAGCGCCCGGCCTAGCCCGGCGGCCCGGCCCGGCCCGGCAGGCCCTCGGCGCGGCGACTCGCGCCCGGGCCACGCAACGCAACGCGCTGCCCGCCCTGCTCAGGGCCGGAAGAGGTGCTGCGGGGCCACGGAGCACACACACACACACGTGTTCGACCGCTCCCACCCGGAAAGGAATTCTCCCTCGCTTATAAATTTCAATAAAATACTAGTTTGTACTCAATTTTTTAAAAATTTAATTTATTTTATGCCGCATCAACTGCAAACTATTATTAGCGACATCTACACAAAATTGTATTTGAACAAAATTGTCAGTATAAATACAATTTTTTGATCAGAACATTGTTGGATTAACAATTGTTTCACACAAACAAACCTTTTTTTTGTGGGGGGGGGGGATATTTAATGATTTTTTTCCGGGGTGCAAAGCCCCACTTGGATGGGAAGCGTTAAGCAACTACTTGTTTTACTTGAAAGTGAGTCGGGCCCTGCTCACAGGATACGTGGGTTTGACCGCTTGGTTGCGACAAATGATGGAGCACAGTGGATGTGTAGGGTGCAATTTATTCGGTCAGCTCTACACCGATCTTGTTTGCAACAACACACGCCAAGTAAATTGAACGGGAGAAGACCTGGTGGGGAACTATTTCAAATAGTAGACGTCTATACTAGATGTTCCGATGATTTAAGAAGGCTTCATTAATGTTGCACTTGTCAGTACCACTGAACATAATACGGTGAGCAGAGGTACATAAGAATAAAATATAATGTCTTGGAAAGTTCCTCCCTTCGTAAACAAAAAATTAATTCTCTTCTCTACCCCAGATCCTCGATTTCAATAATGTTGTGCCTCATATTTTAATAATTCACCTGGGTGCACACACCTTTCACCAGCGAGTGCTCAAATCTAACCCGAGAAGAAGGTTAGTGTAACTGTTTTATGTAATAGAACGTTCATTTACCTTTTCTTCCAAAAAGGAATATTCTACACACTACATAAATGCCATATGATGTCAAACTCTTTCATATTAAATTATTTTCTGTAATTTACTTCGTTATGGAAGGTCTTTCTTCCGGTCTCGGGAATAATTCACGATAACCTAATTTGAATATTATAACGGATACGTCAAAGAAAGCTTTTAAAAAGATGCATGGGAAAAAAAGAATCCACTATATCAATCACCTCCGAATTATACATCACAAGCCTACTTTCTAAAGACTTATTAAAGAAAATGGTACTCCAAAATACGAATAATCGTAAGGAACAGTAAATATTAAGAAAATCAATCAAATTATGAAATTGTTATGTAAAAGAGCAAAACGAAAAAGAAACTTTCTGTGTACATCGCGCAGAATAGTTTCTCAAGACCCCGCCCACTTCGCCCTCCGACCCCTTCTCCTTCCTCGCCCGGTGCCCCGCGGGTGGCGTGGCGGCAGCGCGTCGTGCCGCCAGGCGCCGCTCGCTCTCAAGTGCGAAACGTCGGGGCGCCGCCGCCAGCCGGCCGGCTAAGAGCCGATGTCAACAGCGGAGGAGCGGCGCGCGCGCGTGTCAACAGCAGGGCGCTCGCGACGCCTCCTCAACGAGGCTGTTGTCGGCCGTCGCGACGCCGTCGGCGCGCCAGCCTCGCCTCAGAGGCGCACACCCCCGCGCCGCTCGAGCCATCGCTCGCGCGGCAGCTGCCCCCGTCGGAATTCACGTTAATTGGGCGCTTCAAGTGTCTCCGCGATAATTCCAGGAGAGGAAGATTAGATGGGCGCGCGATAAGACTCGATTTCCAAAGAAGTTGCTCTCGAAAGTGAAACAGTGGCTGTCACTAAAACGAGAAATGAGCAAGTCACCTGTCATTTAAAAAAATGTAATGTTCGTAGAAAATATTTTGGTAATGGAAGATTTATTTCGTTCGAAAAATATTTCTGTTTCAGTAGGCTTACACATTTTCCGATAGACTTTTAAGAATATATTATGACACATAGTATGACATGTACTTGCTGTGACTTGTAACTTAATCAAACACGAAATGACATAATGGACCTTCCAGAACTATCGTGAAGTCAGGACGTCGTGGGGTCGACATATACACGACATAATATAAAGGGAGTGTCATTGCGATGAAAGTGAACGCCTTTGTGATTGGAGGACCACGCTAAGGCGGGTCCTCTTTCGCAGCAGACGTTCGTAAAGTGAAATGATCCGCACTGAAAGTTAACACCGCGCAAAGTTCGTCTGCACGAAAGAGGCTTGGCCACACGTCACGGCCGACACCTACCTATCGCGTCAGAAGAATGCAACTCTTCTCATCTACGACGAACTCGACCAAAAAAAAAAAAAGCAGTCATCAATGCGGCACGCACGTGGAGATGGTCTGTGCTAAGATTGACACAACCGAGAGTCAACACGACTTATCACGAACCCACTTCCTGCCCGAAACTCACCGACAAGAGGCCTGTGTCAGGACACAAACATCCATCGAGAACGACAACATGCACACGTCACGCGAGGAGCCCGCTACGCGAGCACGTTCCGAGCGGAGCATCCGGCACTACACACACCGTCCACAAGCACTTGGCACCTTCACTCTGCCGGGATGACAGTACAGCCACGTGGGTGACCACTGCACGCGAAAGCACTGCGTCCACTGGGGGCGGCGCCGGCGGGGCTCACCTGCGTCATGAGGCGGTCGGCTCCCGTCCCCTCCTCGTCCTTGAAGACGATGTCGGCGTTGTAGTTGGGCACGAGGTCCCTGAAGCGCGGGTCATCTCTGGCGACGCGGCGCTCGGCCGGGCCGGCGGCGCCTAACGTGTGTTCGGACACGTTGGGCACGTGCTGCTTGAAGACGGCCGGGCCCGCACGCCCTCGCGGCGCCCTGCATGAGCAGCAGCAGCAGCGCCCCCAGCCCCGGCCGTCTCCCGCGGCCCCCCCCGCCGCCTCCGCCGCCGCCGTCTTCGCCGACGCCTCTTTGTGTCCGCGGCCTCCGCTGCCGCTGACCCGCGGTGCGGCGTCGAGGTGCACGGAGGTGCGCGCCGCTTTGTCTGCGCCTGGACCGCCCCACGCGCTCCCGATGCAAGTCGAAGGCCTCGGGCGGGCGCTCGCCGGCGACCCGCCCACCGCCGACTTGCGGTTTCTAGTCAATTCAGATTTTCCAGTGACGAGCCCTCGTAAATCAAGTCCAAGAATTACTTCTGTCTTTACAGGGTTGAAATCGTCTCAAGACGAAAAATCATCGAAATAAAAATATTGATTTTACATTCTTAAACTATTCAGTTACGTACACTGATTAATATGAATATTTTTCATATTTTTGAACGCCAGTTTGAATATTCATCACACTTTCAAATACATATTTTTTTTAATATTCCTTTTTTATTGAAAACAAATGAAGCGTTCAACTTTTTTTTTACTGAATGCCTAGAACTCTGAATAAATAAATCATTAAATGCTGACTATCCAATGAGTGTTAAGAAAGATTCTGAAGGGATGACCGGCGCTGGAAGATATTCGAAGTATTTGAGGGGAACTCCGCTTTGGCTCCTTCTCTCTGGGCTCATTCACCAATCCGTTCGGATTTCCCACGACAGCATCCAGCGTCGACGGCGACTAGCACCTTCCGGTCAAAGAACACCGCCGTCCTCCAGGGCGAGCTGCCGCGTTCCAGCAGCGTCCTCCGACTTCATTGGGTAATAATTACTCGCCTACTTCATCAGCGCGTCAGGAATTCACATAAGAAGCAGAAAAGACCCTCGGATGGACGGACGGAGAGGGCGGCGGGGGCGGCGCGAGCTCGCCCCGAGTCCATTGAGAAACGCGCCGGTAGGAGGCATGCAGGCGGGGAGTGATTTATGGAGTCAATAAACAACGCGGGGGCAAGGCTCGACTTGAGGCTGCGATAATGATGACCCCGGCTATCTCTATCCAGGGGAGCGACGTCGCGCCTGCATGCGGGGGCGACTCGTGGGGGCGACGGAGGCGGCGGGGGCGGCTGCGGCGGGGCGGCGGCGGCGGGCGCGTCAGGTAAACACAGGGCTGACCTTGGAACAATAACAAAGGCGCGGGTTGTTAGTCTTTCTCACGGCGCTGGTGGAGGTGAGAATTACTCGGGGGTGGCGCCGGCAGTCTCCGATGCGCTCGCGGGGCGAACGAGCTGTGGAGAACGCGTCGCGCTCGCAGCGATCCAGAGCTAGGGATGGCAAAAGCACGTCCATCTTTTCCACCAGACACATCGATTTATTAACATCGGTATTTTGCTTTCGATGTTTTCTTCACATCGATATTTTGCTGCAAAAACATTGAGTTTTTAAATTTTTTTTATCTTTTTTAATAAAGGGGTTTAAGCACGTTGTAGAGTAGCAGCAATTCACATCAACATCGTTGTTTTGCGTCATCCTCTATAAGTCGCTGCATATTTTCCCAGTGCAATCTGAGGAAGATTGGGGGCTGCTCGTGTTATGAACCTATGTTAGCAAGGCGTGTCATTGCCTGAATCGACAGTGAAACACGAAATCGATAGCAAAACACGATGTTCTTTATTGTTAATTTATTCTTTACATTAGATAATTTTTACATACTACTAATATGCTGGTAACCAAAATAGATCCTTTTATGAAATGTAATTAAAATTGGATAGGAAAATACCATGCTTTTAGTCTATAATTAAAACACCTCTGTTTTAAACATCAATGTTTCCTCGTCAATGTTTTTATCGACATCAAAAACCCTTTAGCGATGTATCGATGTTTTGGTAAAATTTGCCATCCCTATCCAAAGCACGACCGCGTGCTCCAGAGAGAAGGGGATCTTAAACCATTTTTCTCTTTCGCATCCTTTAAAAATGCCCCACGAGGAATATATTACAAGTAAAAGTAGTGTTTGTAAAACAGCACGTAATTTCTCCGTAGTATTTTCAAACAAAGTTACACGAAAACTACTCAAATTTTCGAAGAATTGTTCAGGATCTTATTTCACTATCTACTGTTATGGAACAAAATTCATTAAGGAAAAAATCTCTATCTTCATAATTGTAGTTGTAGGAAGACGTCGAAAAAATTTTGAACTTTTGCAATGTTCGAAATATCAGGGTTTTCAACGAACATGCATCATTCTCTTAAACGTTCTTTACCCTATCCAATAACACAATTTAATAAAAAGTGATAGACACATTTTTTTGAAACTATGGGAAATGATCCAGGGGCTTCATGTAAAGTACCCTTCAAAAGTGCAATATTGGTTTCAAGTTCAAGGGATGCGACATTAGCCAGATCGACCGGGGAATATCAATTTTGGAGAAAATCGGCTGAATGGTTTAGTCACTAGCGTTGTTCACAAACGGACAGACGTTTTGCCATCACTCGATTTTGGGGTAACAAGGACCCACAAAACATGGATTCTGGCTACATCACTTAGAGGATTTCCCTCCTCCTAAATTAAGTACTGGATTTATCTACTTTTTCGTTACCAGGCTCTCGTAATAAGAATTTTTCCGTTCATACGATTTTCTACAAAATTGATTTTCCACAATCGATCTGATTGATGACGCGGCTCCTTGTATTTGAAACCGTTATTTTAATTATGGGGCAAACATTACATGAAGCACTGGGACATTTTCAAAATTTTCAAAAAAATGGCTCCATCGTTTTTGATTGAATTTTGTTGTTGGATAGTAAGAAGAACGTTTAAGGGAATGGTGCAAGTCTCACGTTTGTTGAAAACTCCCATTTTTCAAAAATTGCGATCATTCAAAATCATTTCAGCGTCTTCCTACAAGTACAATTATGAAGATAGAATTTTTTTTTCCTTTCACGATATCTGAATTATAGATTTTATCTAAAGAAGTTAGAACCTGATCTGTTAGTTAGGTTTTAAAATAAGGTCATGTACAATTTTTCAAAATTTGAGTACTTTTTGCGTGAAAGTAGGGCGAGAACGTATGCGCTGTTTTAGCACTTCTAGTTTCCTCGTCACAAGACATCAGCTGTGTCGTAAGATGTGAAGTACTAAGTATGAGAATTCAATCGACAGGCGCAAAACGAGAATAGGCTGAATCACACAATCAAATATTTGCAATTTTCAGTCAAAGTCGCAACTATTTCATTGTTTTGGGATTTTCCGTAGTTCGTATCCAACGAAACTACACGCTTCCCTCACATGGCCAGAGGCTACTTAATTTCAGTGGCGCAACTGGGCTGGGAGAAGCAGAGCACGTCCCCTGGGTGGGTTTTCGCCTTCTAAAAACTAAAATGTATGTTTTTATTTTATTATAATTTATAGATATATTTTGCGTTACGCAACACATACCGTTTTTTTCCAAAGGCATATTATATAACGCCAAGTCATAGAATTCAGAAGTGACACACCATAGCGCTGTGGTAACTTTCTTCCATGAAACTAAGGCTGAGGTGGCTCAGAGGATCAACTGATGTAACTGCAGTGCCTCTGATTGGGAGTTCCTAGGGTTCAATACTAGATAGCTATGTCGTATTCCCCTGCTGCATGGACGAGAATTCTAACGACCGGGAGCTCCGATCGACAGTTTAACGTGGTTTCTCCGATCAACACAAGGCGAATGGTGAAGCAGTACCCTAAAAAGCAGCCACGGCCAACGCGAAAACTTTCCATCCCTTTCCTTGTACTATCCTCATCCCTTATTTACATGCACTACACAACCAAATATGTGGTCGGAAGCCCAGAGCTTGTTTCGACTAGAGCGGTGTCTCGCTGGTGGGAGATACCTGGATAGGGTAACCCCTCAAGCAAACGTGTAGGATGGAGCCAGATCTCACCATCCAGCGGGGGAAGAACTCCGCCATCTTTCCCGATAAAATATGCACTACACTTACGCGACAAATCGTCTTAGCAGTTGACGCGCCGGGAAATAATCGACGAAACTAATGAATGCATTCGGATTTCTTGTGAACTACGAACGGAAGTGATAAAATGTCTTAGGAATTATAACTATCGCTGCAGAAGGGAAGTGTGTATGGGGAATGAACTGCGATGAAAACTAACACTGTCTTCGGAACTACAGCGATCGCGGCAGACGTTTGCACCGGATGTATGGCCCCTCAGTAAGCTCCATTATCACTCTAATCGCAGAAATAACTTTGTGTTAGAACCACTGCAATTGTAGTGTAGAGCAGACGTCAGACTGCGTCTCTGGTAAGGAAGCTCATCTCTACATGCACTTTATCGAATCTAATGAAAATTAAGCGAAAGAGGTCGTTGCCCTCTGGAATGCCACGGGGCTACTCCAATTTTGTAACATAAACGAAGGATTTCCACATCTACTATGATCTACACTCTCATCTGTTATGAACTCATTTTTCACAAATCACATTGCGAGCTAACAAAGTCACACAGAAATTCTGAGAAGCATGAATCTCAGACTGTTGGTTTTCTCGGCGTTCTTTTATACTTATTTTACAACTGTATTTTGACTTTACTATTGTTAATAATTTTTCCACAGATATTTTGAGGAAGCAATTATTGAAAAATAATTGAAGCATTTATTGAAAAATAAGGAAGTTTAACTCAATTTCGAAAACGAAATAAGCAAGAATCTAAAGATTGTCAGAAATGAAGCCGAATCTTGGAAGGCCATCGTTCACTAATTGGAAGTTACACAACCAGATATTTCATCATCTTCATGTAATATTGCTTTTGAACGGAAAAACTTAAAAGAATTCTTGGGGATGAATGCTCTAATTCGACCCAATAAATCTTCAACTGAATCAGTTTGAGTGATAATGGAAAAGTTCCACTTTCGAGTATTCTGAATTCTGACAGAGAAAATAGAAATAGAAATGTACATTTTGAGTTTGCCAAAGAAGCTGATAAAATTGAAAACTTGGATGACAGTAATGTAATACCACATTTTATTCAAAGCAATGACACCAGTCGTCTATCTTTGACAATGCCACTGGAAAAGTGGCCATATCTAATTCTCTGAGTAAAAATAAAAATATCTTGGATTAAATACATTTAGAACTCTGACGGTCCATTTCTTCCAACAAACCATCGCACAGTGAATTTAAGTTGGTTCAAAATAAATTTGGAACATCGTTCTGGAGAAGAGGTTACACGACAATTGTAAATTTGTTCTTTAGAGAAACATCGTGCATTTCATTTTTGTTGCCCTCTATTTTCTTTACGCTTTCTAAATTTTCAATTTTTTTTTTCAAACATCATAACTCTACAACAAATTGTTTTTTTTAATAATATTTTTTTATAAAAAACTGAAACTTTTAGTGATAGATTAACTATTCTAGTTCATTTACTAGAGAAAATCATGGGTTACATGCTGCAAAAATAATTATATTATTATATTTAATAGTTTACGATTTATGTCTTCCATGAAGGTGCTGAAAATTCCCAATTCGGGAAACTGCATCTGAAGTTCACTCACTAAGAGTTGACAGTTGTCACTCACTTCGAAAGAAAATATTTTCTCAAAACCAAGAAACGGTTAAGAGAGAAGCTTGTAAAAGAGAATAAAACAGGGCATACAATCCAATAAAAATTGAAAAACCCGAAATTTCACGATTCTTCATCATTGTCAGCTACATTAATGAACAACACCAATACTTAGCTCCCTTTCCTTTTTCGGTCGGGACAACCTTTGGTTTTGCCCGGCACCTGGCCGCTACCTATCGGCGCTTGAGGGACCTACCAGCGCCTGCCGCGGTAACTGTGCCGCTGGGGAGATCGAAGTGAAGAGCCCCTCGTGCGTCCCGAACATATCGCCGAGGTAGCCCTCACGTCTAACTCGTCACGTATACATCTGACCTGGTAGTCAGAGAGTTCGACTCAATGCTTGAATTATTATTCTGGGTTTAAGAAGCCAGTTCCTCTTTCACGCACGCAGATTGCATACGCTGTCCAGTCAGGACCACCCGTACCAGTCCGAACAAGGGATTATAGAAGGAATTATCCGGATCCCGGAGGCGATGCGCGATGTGCTGGCAGTGTACATGTCAGAATACACAACTGACCTAATACCTTCGGGATACTTGTGCGCATCTGCTTCAAGACCCTAGTTCCAATACAATCCTTAGGCCTGTCTAATTATTACTACAATGAGCAAATTGCAGTCTGTGAAAAAATATTAAAAGTAAGTGAACCCATTTTCAGTGAACCCATGATGAATAAATATTGGCTTTTACATTCATATTTTTTGCTTCGTATGTTTCACGCACTAAATGCGTTACAATTATAATAATGTATCCCCCAATTTAACAATACTTTGTCAAATTTTACTAGTGTATCATTAAAACGTCCACAATGTGTACTTCACACCGTGCGTCACAAACAGATTTTAACTGCCGTTTCACGTTAAAAATAAATAAATGAATTTAATAATTGTCAAATCATACACTGTAAGTTAAACAATGAAACAATGCAAGAAACAAATAACTTTTTGGTTCAAAGTCGTGGATTCAGTAATGTACGCACTTGCCACATTCTCCACGAAACACAAGAGCACCTGAGGAAACGACACAGGACTCGCACAGTAGTTAAGTGGCGCTTTAGTTATCGCCTCCTTGAGAAGGCGTGTGTAATACCTCAAGTGGCAGTCACGAGGCCTATTATTTTGCAAAGCAGTCGCCTGTTTTCCAAGAAAATGCAGAGACCAATTCCAGAGTTATATGATCACAAACTTAAATAATTTTGTTCTGAAATTAAAATGATTAGATTAATCTCAGATACATTTTATCTCGATATACACAAGATAAGAACTGTTATGAAACTACCGTATTTTGCCAGCCTGTGTTCCGCATCATCCGAGGAAACTTGTGTGTAAATATTTTGATTTATCTAAAAGCGTTTGGCATCCCCCTACTCTACAATTTACTTACTCTAATATATTTCAAAAATGTATTCATCAGAGTATCATCAAGAATGTATTAATATTCTCAATTGTTAGAATACCTTGAAGCGTTCGTATCTTAATTAACTGGGATATTTTCAATCAATTTATTTTTATTTAAGACTATTCAGAGTCTTAAATCATGTCTATTTAAATATGCTAAGGAATTGTGTCCAGTAAAACGGTTAGGATACTACGGTAAGGTTTACTCGAGTAAATCGAGTGAAACGGTTAATATAGTATATGGCAATATAGTTTGCATTTATTAATAAATCTACGGAACGTACTTATAATGCACGATGTGCTGCTTGCAATAAATATGGGAGTATGGTGAGTATAATGATACAATCCTTGAATCTAGCGATAGCTGAAGTGTATTAAGTGATACCAGTATGAAGTGTATTTTTCCGTCCCTGACTCCCCTGATTCCGGCTCTGACGCCCCTGACTCCCACTTCGTGGACCTATGGAGTTAAACATGTGGGGATATGCAATATTTTTTTCTGAAAATTGAAAGGGAGAGGGTATTGTTTACGGGGGGAAAATTGATGACAGGGCAAAGAATTAGCATAAGGTCTTTGAATAGCGTAACACATCTATAACATAACACCCAATAAAAACATTAAGCAAGGAAATAACATGTACTGGAGCATTGAAGCAATATTACTATTAAATTTGTAACACACAAAAAAACTCTTAGAAAGTCGCATTTTGATTGGCTAAACATTCATAAACTTTCTACATCATTAATTGAATCGATGAGTCCGGAAACCAGTAATCTCCATGGAAGCTAATTTTACAAGAAAGACAAAAAACTAAATCATTCAACACATATGTGGTATACAAGGCTTTTTAAACTATTTCATTATAATATGGATATTTAAAAAAGATTACTATGTATAACACTTATTGTTCTTTTAAATAATAATTCGAATTTGGAGATAACAAAACCTTAAAATATACTGAACATTACATTAAAGTAGTGAAAATATTAATATTTTTTATTTATACGTTAAAAAAGACTGTCTCAGATTACATGGACATGAATATTTGTTTCACTGAATATTAGAAAAATTTACTTCGTTGCCTTTAAGTTAAAATGTGATCTACTATTATATCATTGACTGGATTGCATTTAAGTTAACATGTGACTTAACACAATAATCAGCGCTTGATTTCTATAATTTTCGTTCCGGAACGCGCCCCAAACTAACTATTAATTTAATAGAAATATTTGTATGTTTATAATGTAATTTAATAATTATTCGCGAGGAACAGGAACGCCGTTCCGTCACGTTCCGCCAGAAATGAAGCCCTGACTATATTAATTCATTGGACTGCATTTAAATTAGAATGTGACGTAATATTACAGAGTATTTACTTTATTTACCATCTGCCCCCACAGAAAATCATTGATACCTCAATGGCGGTCTCCCTTCTAACTTTGCAGCATTCCTCTGTATGAATAAAAAAACTTGTTGAATCCGACAATCCGACTTCCTGTCTCGGTGACGCCGCTGGTCGCCGGGAAGTCTTTGTCGCCACTCGAGGTCGCGTGGATTGAAACGGCCATGGAGGCTGCTTCCTCTTAATCCACCTTCAACCGCTCTGCTCGCCGCCTTGCTTCGCGGCGGTCTCGTGCACGGCCCCAAGACATCGCCATCTCAACTGGCGCTCAGGGGAACGCCCTTCACCGGCACAGTCCGATCTGCCGATCTCGCTGTATCGGGTTCCTTTTGGATTGATTGATTGATTCCTAGTGATTCCGGGCGCTTCAACGCTCAAAGTCATTAGTCCCTTAAGTGTAGTGCATTTTTCTGCTCGGGAGGTGGTGGTGATGTTGCCTCGTTGTATGGCAAGATCCGACGCCGACCAACCGTTCTAGGGGGTTTCCCCAACCAGGTATCTCCCACCAGCGGGGCACCGCCCCAGCCGGGACAAGCTCTAAGCTCCCGACCGGTCTTCCGGAATATGTGGCAGTGTAGTGCATATTAGTGCCATTGTGTGAGAGTATGGGGTGATGATAGGACAAGGAAGAGGAAGGAAGGATCGCGCACGGTCTGTGACCCGTTTGTAAGGATACTGCTACGGCATTCGCCTGGTGTTGATAGGAGAAACCACGGGAAAATATCAATCAGAGTAGCCGGCCGCTAGAATTCTCCTCCAGACGGCTGCTGCATTCGACCTACCTGACAAGATACCTGAAATCCTGCCATCCTCGGGCCACCCTAGGACATCCTGGACAGTGGCATCACTTGATGCCCGAGCTGCCTCTCCCAGTGGTTCCTTTCGGAATTATGATACATCATGCACAGTTCTAGAAGGCACAATCTTAATAAATGGCGGTGGTACTCAACCAAACACTTAGCTACCCATCCCCTCCCGCGCACTGGCTCACGCAGAACACTGCCCGACGCCGATAAGTTCTCTCTTACTCGTTCCGACATCAGTGTCTATTAATTAGTGTATTACCTGCCAATAATAAAACCACGGGTCCTCATCAACATCTTTCGACTAACCACGTGCCAAACTTTGCTTCATCATTTGCAAGTGAACACGTGTTTCACCAGTCTCAATTCAGTTTTCTCATCAAAACCCTAAGACTTTGCAAGTGAACACGTGTTTCACCAGTCTCAATTCAGTTTTTCTGTCATCTAATACACATAAGACTTAGCACCACCCATAGTTCAGCTTAACCGCTCCACATACGTTCTTGTTCTACTAGAGGGTGTTATCCCCGGGGTGGGCACCTGAGCTTTTCGCTTTTATCCGCACCCCCGCAAAGTACGCCGACAGGTTGGTATCTGGATCCCGCAGGAATGCAATTGACCTCGCGACAACCTCCCCATACAATGCCTGTGTTGGTACGCCCTGCCAGCTCAGAGCTCCTAGCTATCCAGGCTAGTACCAGAGTCAAATCAATGAGCCACTCACATGCCCGGGCCTCTTTGACCAGAGTATCGGGCCACTGCCACGACGAAGCCAAGAGCTCAACAGGGGGCCACTCGAACTACGGTCCTGACGACTCGGGGTCCCCTTTCCGCCTCCCCACTGCCTCCACCTGGAGGGTAACGACGTGAGAACCGCCAGACTCTAGGCAACCTGACAGAGGGGGTTGGTTCCCGTCGGACTTCCATATATAAGATCCGGAGCATTCACAAGAACGTCCTTCGCCCAACCCTAACCAAATATCCACGCGCCAGGGTCCGAACTCATGGGTTAATAGGGCGAGGCCCGGAAACATGGAGCTTCGCATCGCGTACTCACTACCTCCACCTTGAAGCTAACGGTGAGTGTCGCCATGAAACTCTAGGCCTGTGTGGTCGTCTACAACTCTTCGCCAACTCGCGCCGCCGCAATCCCTCAGACGCGGCGGGGAGTTCAGCGTAACCACCAACTTTGCGTTGTTTCACTCAATAGTACTATCAATAATATGCATTTCTTTCACTATACGACAAGCTGGCACGCCGTCACGCCACCTCATCCCCTCGACAGATTTATTTCCTGGGAACTTCATTGATGAGCGGGGGCATGCACTTGCTGGCCACGCCGGTCATCCCACCATTTCCCTTTGTTTTTTAATTATGAGATCAGTAGGATTCAATCTATCTCTTTAAATAGATTGACAGATATGCGAGAAAGAAATTTCACTGAAAACTTTGGGATTTTTTATTCTTCACTGAAACTCATCTCAAATTCTTCATGTGAGCACACGATCTAAAGCACACAATCCGCCCGTAAAAAGTGATGCCACATTTAATAGCACTGCCCCACACTTAATGTTGCGAAAAAAAAAACATCTTCCTCATGGATGATGGAATCGTCGAAAAAAAGTCCAGTACCGTGACAGAAAATCGGGTGTGAAACTTTTCGATTTTACACTTAGATACTTCGAAAGGTTTGTAGTTCGGCTTTAGAACGTTTGCATGCTCCATTCAATGCTGTCGTGGTACATTCCGTTCGAAAACGCATTTCTCCCGATGTTAATGATAATTCAGAAGCGTTAGGACGTTCAGGGAAAATTACAACATCTACTTTGAGTGAATTGCAATATTTTTTCAATAGGTTTTTGTAAACTAACATTTTAAAATAAATACAAAGGCATTGTTTCTTGTGAAATTACTATGCAATTTCTAAGAATTTAAAACCTTTTATCCAATTCAAATTTGTCCCTTAAAAAGCGAAGCTTTTAAATATTTTGATATATTATTTATCTTGGCATAGTTACGGGCAAGACATCAGTCAATTATGCGACACAAAATCACGACCAATCCTTATAGCTTTTGTGTGTTTATCATTTAGGGTCGGTAGCAATCTCAAACACTAACTTCTTTGATATTGAATTCAGTTCGAAATGTTTTCGGAAAAACATTACACACTTCCTTCGAACTCTCCCCCGCCATCTAATACGTTTGTGCGAGTTGCATACAGAACTCGCCGCGGATCGTGAATTCGTTGATGATTCTGTTCAGAAAGAAATGTAATGCTGCAAAAATCACTCTCAAGAATTTGACGTAAATACGCGAGTTGGGTGCTTCGTTAACATTTACATTATATACTTATTTCATGATTTAATGAATTTGTAGATACAAAAGAGACAAGGGACATGATTTTCTGTACCCATCTAATCTCTGCAAAATGATATGGCAGAGCATGAAAGTCTTCAGGCAACGTATTCTTTCCTCATTACTCGGAGTTTCCTTATTTTTGAAAGGCTTCTGTCAAATGTTTGAGTTGTTTCAGGAAATATCAATATTCAATCTCAAAATCCCACGAAGACTGAAGGTATCTCTAAAAATTATCGTGTCTCTTTGACACACACGTTGGACTGAAGGACTTTTCCTTGTATTTATTTGCATCCTCTCGCAACTTCCTGGTCATCTTCGAACGTAATGTGTGAAAGGAAGATGAAATTAAAATCAGGGGAGTACCTGTAAATTTTCTGGTAAAAAGTTATAAAGTTGTTCCCCTAATCCCTTGCTCCACGAGCCAGTACTAAGACTCACTTTACCGTAAACGTTTTAGGATTATTTAATATTATATTAATTTTCGGGCTTCGAGTTCATTTAAATCGATCGGGGAATATCAATTTTGGAGAAAATTGAATCAACGGATTCACTGACAGATGGACAGACAGACGGCCAAAGAGACGTTTTGCCTGAATCGATTTTTCGGTATCAATGACCCACAAAACATGGACTATGACTACACAACGTGTTAGAGTTTATTTTACTATCGTATAGGAACAAGATATATTCATTTTTTCGTTACTAGGGCATAACAGTAAGAGTCTGTCGAAAATTCGCCGTTTTCTGGAGCAGATTACATAGCTTTCTCTTCTTACGAATTAAGGGAAAGAAAGTAAAAAGTGGCACGATTATTTACATAGAAATTAGAAAATTTGTGTAATTCATATAACTATAGTAAGAACACTTTCTCACATTAAAACAAAAGTAATTAGTTACCAAAATAAAGTTCAAAACCTCGGTATCGATGTCAAATTTACCCATGTATTTGATCTAATATCCCATGTAATATGCTGGTAATATATAAGCAAATTTTAATACTAATATGGATCAACGTTTGCTGAAATAAAATTGCATGAATGAATGAAACGTTAAAATCTACCCTAAACGAAGGTTTAAGTTGTACTGAATATTAATGCTTATGCTTAGTGGTGACGTCCATCATGATCAAGGAATGACACTAAATTCCTACCAGGAATAGAAAAAACAAATTATAAAACTTCATGAACATCTTCTACGTTACGAAAACACTGATTTGTTATTTTATCTTAAGAATACCAAAAATCCTTAAACGTTAAAAAGAACGAAATCCAGTTACCTAGTGTTGTGAAGCAAAAGTGTGGTTTGAAAAAACTTTTTTGACAATCAAATAAACATTTATGGACTGCATTCATAGACTAATTGCTACCACTCATGATATTACTTTTTTTCGTTCATTTAATTAAGTATTCTCATTAATTCCAAGAAAAATGGTTGATTATCTCTTTGTTAATAGCATGGGTGCAATTAAAACTCCACAACTACACATCAGAACTCAGAAAAGAATCAAAATCATTCAAGGCACCATAACAGACGTGGCCAAGGTATTTCCAGTCGTCCACGAAACATGAAAAAAAACAGATTACGTACCTACATCAACTACATATAAACAATGAATGAATATAATTAAATGGATGAAGAATAAGTTAAGCTGGCTGACTAATGGAACAAAACAAAATATTTAACATTAATAAATTAAATGTTTTACATGAAAAACATTTGTTGTTATATCTGCATGTTCTGTTGCATTATATTTGTAACAGATATACGTAATGTAAACTTCAGTTGTGTTTACCTGTTCTAAATTGGACGCCAGCAAAACTGTGACAGACGTGAGTTTTTAACTCTCAAATGTTTATATATGTTGCATTCTCTCTCACAGCTATCTTAGCTTTTCCGGGGAGGTAATATTTTTATTTTTTACTAGTTCATTGCTGTGTGTTTACAGATCTGAAACACAACACGTAACGGTATTGTTAATACCCTTGCGGGGCTTTCTGATTATTTATGCCCTCGGGCCTTTTGAATACTTTAGAGCTCGCTCTAAAACCAACACAACACATACCATTTCATGAATTCGATTTATTACAGTTAAGATGCAAGCCAATACTATAAATACATAGCATAATGATCAAATTAGTAAAATAACTCGCTATAAACCTTATTTTCCTTAATTGATATTAAAACTGCAATTTTGGAATGTTCCCGTGAGTTTATAATTGTCATCAGTCACGTACACTGTTACGTATCACATTTTATAAATACATATTCTTGAGTAGCAGTACCAATAGTAGTAGTAATAAGATATATAAGGCCCATCGGCTAACTCCTCGAAATGTTTTTATTTTGTGTTATGACATATTCCAAATAACTTTTAGCAATAGATGCAAATAACCTAAATGTGCCTTTTCATGAGTGTAATTTGCACTATTATTCTCACTGTTATGTAACGCTCAAATACACCATAAACATTTTCATATATTTCTCGACATTTTACTTGAAACCACTGTCCGTAGTTTTGTTAGATTTTGCGAGAATTTCTGCAGGAACTTTACAATATTATTTCATTTTTTTTACGAAAAAATCAGTCCTGCAATGATTATTCAATAGTAATTAGATGCACACTGTTTTGTTTATCAGACGTCATATTGACCGATGACTATTGTAATGCATCTTTTCACTTTAGTCGCAAGAAATATAAAATGTTTCGAATTCTCGTTTGATTCAGCAACGAACTAGTAAACCATAAAGTTTTGTATGCACCACGGGTTTACTAGATGTTTTTGCCCCGCAGGTAAGTTGGAATCACTCGGGCCAGCGGCTCTTGGGTTTGTAAGTCGCCCTCGGAGCAAAAACATCTACTTAACGCCCTTAATCCATAAATATTATGGCTTTGTCAGCTTCTTCTAATATTTCATCTGGAATATATGACTTAGTATGTATATATATGTACTTAGTATATGACTATATATATGACTTAGTATATGACTTAGTGTAGGGATCACAGAATTTTGAAAATGTGCACACAATTCACTTTTCCCCATAGCACGTCATACGCAGTTTTTAACTGTTTTTTTGACGTAAAATAAATAAATAAAATAAAAATAGAATAAGTTCAATTTTTTCCATTTGACATATTTCTTTAACCTGTAAGTCAGTATAGTGATCATACGTACACAATGGATGGGCCACTAAAATAGGTATTTTTCAGAAGCAATACGTAATCAAATGTATGCCTCGAATGGCAAAGACGTGCTTGAATTTCAGCAAAATTAAATATTATGTAATGAAAACGAGAAAATATTGAACGAAGTATGTGGATAATGAGATATAATTGCACTCGTAGAATATAAGAAAACTCGCTTTATCGTCACTCTTTTTTTTTAACATACCACTCATGCAATTATACCCCTCTTTATCCACTCGTTTCGTTAATTACTATAAAGATAAGGTGCTAGATGAGTATATATTCAGTTACAGTAATATTAAAATTACAGTATTAATATTAATAAATAACGAATATACGAACCGATTTAGGCTGTAGTGCCGTTGATAGGTTACTGGTCAGATGGTTCACTATCAAGCAGATGTTTGACAGACACCGCCTTAATTAATACTAATATAAAACTTCAATCCGAAGATTTTAATTTTCTGTATTTGGAGACATAGCAGAGCTCCAAACGCCTGCTTGATAGGCAACCCACTGCACAGCAAACTATCATCCGAAGGCACAACTTAATTATAAGTCCTAATTCCATTCATCTAGAAAGAAGGGACGGTGTATTTGAAAAGTGATGTTGGTAGAATAGTAATATTGTTCCAAAAAGCATCAAATAGACCTGTAACAGGAATATTAATTTTACTAGAATTTAGAAGAAAGTTAAATTTTTCTTCGAAAATTTTAATGAAAGTATATGTGCCATATAATTCTACGTTGAGATCTATTTATATTAAAAAAGTTTCAAGAAAAAGTCTGGAGACGAATATATTTAAGAAAATCTTGTTTATGTAGTTTTGAGAAGTTTTAACGATTTTATCTAAATGACGCAAAAAATACTACAAATCAAACGAATCGTATCTGACATCAATTAATTGTATTACGAATAATATATTTCATTAAACATATCTATCCTCAATAATGTAGGATTCGAACCTATGCAAATCTCAAAAATTCAGAAGTTTTAATAAAAATTAGACCTTTGCTATGTTTAGGGCTCTGTTTTCTATGAGAAAAATACGAAACAAATGGGAGTGGAGATGAGAAAAGTTTGAAAAAAATAGATTGAGCTTGATGAAAGTACTGATATAATTAAAAGATACTTTTTATATTACTTTTTTATTTTTCCAAATAAAAAAAATTAGATAAGTATTACTTTTCACTTCTCAATTGTTGTGCCATATAGCATTCGTTTAAGGAGGATAAGCTTACTTAAATAACAAATATACAGAAATAAACAAATATCAAATTTCAGAAAAAATATTTATAAATAATTATTGAACCACTTTAAGAAACTTTAAGTTATTTCTTATATTAAAAGTATCATATCAAGATTTTGTTTAAAATTCAAACTTTTAATTGTAAACAAATTATAATATAAAATGATAATACTTTTATTTCTCTGAATACTGTCATAACCCAAGAACCTTGGAATTAGATTTTTATAATAAAATCAATATTAAGCGTTGGAATATGGCATCATTTTCAGTCAAAGAATATGCATTGTTAGGACAACGGATCAACAAGAGTTAATATTCCATGCTTGATATTAGAATGTTGGGCAAATGGACACGGCCCCGAATACATTGTGTGCATAAAATATGAAGAGGACATTGGATGGTGGTGATCGTCAGAAAGGACGCATTTTCCTACAACTACAATTAGCGCGTCTTCCTACAACTACAATTAGGAAGATTTTTTCTTAATGGAATTTTTTCATTAAAAACAGATCTTCAAATAATATTTTGATCAATTTTTGAAAATGAGAATTTTTGCGTCATGTGGCGTCAAATAGGCAATTTTTAGATTTTAAACAATTATTTACTCAGAAAAGGCTTTAAATTTTTTCTCTAATTTTTTCTTGTATGTAGCAAAGAATGACAAAGAAAGAAAGCTGGTCCCGTTTTCAAGCACTCTGTATTTTCGAAAATTAAAAAAAAAAAAATTGAAATAGTAAATTCGAATACCCCGCGCTTAGTTTGAGGCGGTGTCACTCCAATGGAAGTATAATTTGGAAGGTATTGGAGGCTATCATTTGAAACTTGAAAAGAAAGATTATGTTTAATATTATTTCAGCATTAAATCTATTTTAAATTACATCATTTAATTGAGTTAAATGTGAAAACGAGTGGATCATTTCGATTTGCATAATAAGGTGCGGGGAATGACGAGTAATTTGTGTAAAAGTGGATAGTTTTGATGAATATATCAATATTACATTTCAATTTTATATTTTGCTATTCATTTGCATTTTGTTGGTGGCGGTATCAAGAATGCTGATTTGGAAAATTTGTATGCCATATGAATCAGCGGTCGTTGTTGCAACGCCGCACTGATAACAGAAGGCGATAGTGACGACCGCCATTGGTTCACGTAAATATAAAATAATAATTTTATTTACGACTAATATACGTATCGGGCATCGTTGCTAGATCGTGAATACACTGAATTCAAAGCCAGAGAGTTCTTTTCGTTTAAACTTTTGATTTAAAAAAATATGTACGAGGGTCATTTCAGAAGTTCTGGCAACTATTTTTTTATCAATCGATAAAGCTACAGGAAATAAAAAAAGGATATGCGCTCGACAGTCACTGGAATGTTCTTTGCAATGCTGGTACTAAATTGGAATCCGAGTGCAAGCCGCTATGGGTTAGGGACATGCACAAATAGAGATATAACCCAAAATAAGCATGACCCTCCTGGGTGATGGATTCTGTCGAAACTTGTGTTTTCGTGGTGAACCACGACAAAGCCATTCATTTGATTGCTTCTTTAGTTCTGGTTCACACGTTCGTGCCCACTTTTCATCAATAGCAATAATGCGATTCCACATCTCATTTCCTTCATGTTGGAATGGCTCCAGACTGATACGGCATGCCTCTTACCGAATCCATTTTGTACCTCAGTTAAAGCATGTGGCACCCACTTTGCACAAACCTTGCGCATCTTTAAGTCAAGAGTTGATATGCGTCCACGTTTGAAGACCTCTACCCAACGTGCAACAGTTCGTTAGGGCAACGCCTTATCACCCAATGCTTCCGAAAGCTCCCCATGACACTCACGAGCATTGGTGTAACGCAGAAATGAAATTTTTACATATGCTTGCTGTTCAACATTAGTAACATCCATGGCGGAACACAGTCTCTAGGATATTAACATATGCATATGTTTGTTTACAAGACATCAATACACTCAGACGTCACCTGGTAATTTCATTCCTTACTGTGCATATGATGATTTTAAATGCATATAGTGCAAAATTCGGAATACATAAAATAGTTAACATGACTTCTGAAGTTACCCTCATACTTTTCGCGTGGCGTTTGTTTAAGAATTTTTCGAACGGTAGCTGATGCCTAAGGCAGAAATTGTCATATTATACGATAATTTTACATAACCATTAACAATGTCGCAAGAAAGTATGTGCTGTTCTAATATCACTAGTTTTCAAACAGAATATACACAGTTGGACTCTAGCTCTCCTAGCGGCATACCCTTCAATAACGGATTTCTTTTCGGCGGAAATCGTCCACCCTCTTCAATTTTGTTTAGGTAAGGTGCGGATTCGTGAGATTTTATGTTTCGGCTTGTTGGATTTGAGTTCTTGGCAATTCTGGGGAGTTTATCTCACTGCATCTTGCAAATGTGAGGATATTGAATCTTCACATTCAATACATGTACGTTACTTTACAACGCATTGCCAGATGACATTAAACAATTAAAATCGGTACACAAATTTAAGATAAAAGTAAACTCTTTTCTGCTACATAAATGTTTCTATACAATTAGAGACTATACTAATCATCAAAAGAAAAAAGTATGTTTATTTTAACAAAACAATGATTTAGTATAATGAATTAGTTTCCATTTGTATTGTTTAATTTTTTTTGAAGATTTAATATTCTGTAACAAGTAATGTTCTTCTGTCTCCGGGTCAATGACCCCATCTCGATCGGGTTTTTGTGCAGTTTTCCTAATCTATTAAGCAAATAATGAAATGGTCCTCTTGATTTGCTTCTAGACGTAAATATGGCTTCACTATGCGCACGTTTTGTTGAGCTCTTTCTTTGCTTGTAGTGGTAATGGATCTTAGGGTGAGTTTACTATTTTGTTAGCTATGCAGAAAAATCAAATCTGCAGGTCGTTTACCGTTACAAATAAGTTTTCTATAACTCGGGAACAAAAATATCTAGTTTCTTAAACGTTAATCTCGATTTTTAAAAAAATTATTATTATTATTACTATTATTATTACTAATACTATTATTATTATGAGTTTTTTAAAACTTTTTCATTTATTAACTATTAATAGTTAAATTATTGGGAAAGGATTCCGAAATTCGAGAAAGCGTGCGCAGATGATTTTCTCCCCCATACGTCACATTCAGTTTTTTCCTGTTTTTGACTAAATAAATACCTAAAAACCTCTGTAAGCAAGACTTTCCTCCATTCAAAGCGTTTTTCTGTGCGCTCTCTAAAATCTTCGTGGCCACAACCATGCTTGTAACAACAACGATTACGGTCTTCAATTTTTTCTCATGTTTCATAGCCTCCTATACTATTTCAGTAGTATACATGCCTTTTGCAGCTCTCACACGCAACCAGTCTTACAAATGAGGTCTCCAAAGAAAGAGAATTTCACGGAGACGTGACGAATTGCGTGTTGACTTTAAAAATATGAAGGATTTGTTTAAAAACGAATCTAAATATTGATGTCAAATGCAAACCGAAACATTGCCGGATTTTTTGAATTTGTATCGTTAAATAACTCGTAAACGATGCATTTTAGAGCCTTAGAAACTATACTTTTTAGATCAGAGGTCTCAAAGAAACGTTTCTCACACCGTATTCTACAGGATGAGATCTTATTGAACATTCTATTACGTTTTTGCTGGTTCGACGTTTCTCGGTTCTATTCCATCTGTTCAGAGCTTATAGAATCTGCAACTGTAAGTGGAATTAAACTGCTTGATATTCTATACGATTGAATTGGTTTGAATTGGTTGGATGGAATTGAAGGGTGTACGTCTCTGCTAGGTAACAACGTAAAATAAGAGTAGTTTGCATTGACAGGGGTGAATTATATAGTTATCAATTACAAGGAGACATGTAGAACAAGTGACGGAGGATGACAGCGTCTTGTAGAAAAAGATACATTACATGCTTAATATGGAAATGGAAAAATAGGGAAAAGGGTGGTGTTTAACATACGAGGGTTATCACACTATTTAATACTAAAAAAACTATTAATAAAGGAGCTTAAAATGCAAGTACACAAATGTTGGGAATGAACGAGCTCGGACGGCCCAAGTAAGGAATTTATTTGTGTGCCAGTAGAGGTGCAGGCGGCGTACAATGACAAATCTGACAGAAAACGTACAGATCGTTTAAACACGACTTTTTGCTTTTATAATTCTCGTTTGGGATCTTGACATTTCTCTGCAGTTTCGTACAGAGAGCGTGCAGACCGCATAAATACGACTTTTGGATTTTATTCTTCTGGTTTGGGATCTTGAAGTTTCTGTGCAGTTTCTGTCTGATAATCTGCACGAAAATTGTAGCGTGTGAAAGGGCCTTAAGAATAGACATAGATATATTTTTGTTTCAAATGTTTTTAGAGTAGTATTTTAATGTAGCTTTTTGATTCAATTAATCTATGTGTTAAGTGATAATTTGATATTTCTAAGATGTTTAATTTTTTTTTTCGTGTGTCCAATTTTTTTCTAAAGTAATATACTTATTATTAGCCCTGAGCTTTTTCAGTTACTACGTTTCTCGTGTTTTGTCATAGTTATTAATTGACTGTGCCTTAGACCTGCACACAAGACTTTCATCTCCTGCAGAGTTTTAAAAGAACAACTTTTCTTCGAGAAAGATTATCACAAAATGTTAATTTGCGTAGAGTAATACACTGCTGTCTCTAAACCTTTGAAAAAATGTTCGCCTTGGGTCCTTTTCATACAACTGAAAGAAGTCTCAAGATGACATTCAGACTCTCATAACACCGTAGTTTTGTAAACTACACTGTCACGTTTGTAAAGTACGTCGAGCATCAATTTTCCCTCGTTTCTATCCGTTCCTGTGACATTTACCCACGGCACTAAAAAATATGAAAACGTAATCTCATTTACGTCAGCAAAATGACGTCTGTTTTCAACAATGACTTCTTGTTATTATGAATCTTCGCAATGTTTCACCTTTTCCTGGTGTTGAATTTTTGACGTCAGTATTTTCCGTTTTCCCTTCCGCTGTGTACTTACATAGCTTCTTGAAAATCTTTGAGACACCAAAAAATTAATGCCCTTGTCATTTTGACGCAAACTCCTCCTCAGTTTCAACAGACGCGTCAGTGGATATCTTTTACATCACGTAATATTATTTAACTGTTTTAGGAGACACATATTTCGAAACCACATCCTGTACACAAATACAGAAAATACATTGCGGAAATATTTGTCGTATTGAAGTGTGTACTGACCTTGCTTTTACTAAGAGTTTCGGAAAATATTTTTCAGTAATACCATAGTTAATAATATTGTCGTTCACACTGAATTCCGGTCGGGCTAAAATATTCGTCAATTCGAGAAATCTTATATACTTTTATTCAACATTTTTACTTCCTCGCATACTGCAACCACCTTCGAGTTTTCACTGCCCCCGCCCGGCTGGTGTTTGGTGCATCAATTGCCGTACTTGCGAACTACAGAAAATTGTTTTTGAATAAGGGAAAAGTTACAGACAACTTGAATGTTCTTCACTCCTAGCACCTTAACAACTATCGGAATCTTTCATCAACTCAGGGCATGAGGAATAATCACTTACTTGTACAATTTTATCACTGAAACTTTCTAAATAGTAATTTCTTTTCTTCTTCTTGCGAGTTGTCTACAGTTCCTGCGGCCGTCTCTCGCATCCCAATCGCCAAGCCTCTCTATCATTCCAATCGTCTTCTTCAAGGCCTCTTTTCTGCATGTCCTTCATAACTTGCTTTTCCCATTTTCTCTGTCTCTTCTTTTTCTTCTAAGGGGAGCCCTCAAGATTTTTCTGGGCCATCTCTATAACCGAGCCTTTTTCACGTGACCAAACCATTTTAATCTTCGTGTTTCCATTTCCTCTAAAATCGATTTCTGTATTTGGATTCTTTTCAAAATTTCATCATTTCTTACATGGTCCATTTTAGACACTTTACAACTTCTTCTTATGAAATCGATTTGCAGGCTTTTTAATTTGTCTTTTTCTCGTTTTCTTATTTCCCACGTTTCTGATCCATACAGCACTACATTTTGTACGATGGTTTAACAGTCTTTTCTTAGTTGATTTGGATATTTCATTTCCCAAAGTAGAGAGTTTAACTTTCGAGTGACTTGTCTTCCTTGCGTGATCTTTGAGATAGTGTCTTTTCTAGAGTCTCCTTCTTTACTGATGATTCCTCCTAAATATTTAAATTCCTCACATGCTTCTATCTGCTCTCCATTTATTGGTATGCTGCAACCTGCATTTTCTCCTACCACCAGATATTTTGTTTTGGAAAAATTGATCTTCAGTCCTGCTTTCTCGTACGTTTCCTTCAGTTTCCGCATCATATATTCTACATCAAAATCGTCATTAGCTAAAATAACCTGAACATCAGCGAATAGTAAGGTATGCAGGTAATCTTCATTGATCCATATACCCATACCTCTGCATTTATTTTGCCAATCTTTTAGTATTTCATTCAGGTATATTTTGAACAGACTTGGTGATACGCAACATCCTTGTCTCAGGCCCTTTGCTTGTCCAAATGGTTGTGATATTTGACTACTTACTTTTATCCTACGTTCTTGATTCAGATACCAATCTTTTAATGAATTTATGTATTTCTTGTCAATATTTGTATTTTCCAGAATTTGGAAGAGTTTTCCTAAAGGGACTGTGTCATAAGCTTTTTCAAGATCTATGAATACAAGATATGTTTCCTTATTTCTTGATAATCTCTTCTCTAAAACCTGCCTTATAACAAATATGTTGTCAATACAACTTTTACCAGCTGTAAATCCACTTTGCTCTTCTGCTGTTGTGAACTCCCTTTCAATTCTATCTTTTATAATACGTCCATACAGTCTTCCAGTAGTAGACGTTACACTTATTCCTCTGTAATTTTTACACTCCGATTTTTTACCTTTCTTGTAAATTGACGTGAGGAAGGCTTGTTTCCATTCTGTAGGTATCTTATCGCCTGCCATACACTTATTAAAAAGTTTTTGTAGGATTTCCAGGGCACTTATCGGAGCATTTTTAAATAGTTCTACAGGAATACCTCCAGGACCGGGAGATGTTCCGTTTTTCATTTTTTTGGCGGAGTTCTTTATCTCATTCAAATGTATTTTCTGTATATTTGTTTGATTTAAAATCTTGTCTCAAACATTGTATTATTTCCATGATTCTTTACTTCGTGCCCCACCAATGTTCTCTTCCACTTCTGCACATTTTTTGTTCCACCATTCATCTTTTGATATCTTCACCATTTTCTTCACCTCTCTATTTAGTCTTGCATATTCCTTTCTGTCATCCAGATTTTGGGTTGCCAACCATTTTTCAGAGCACCTTCTTTTCTCCTTTATCTTCATTTCTACTTCAGAATTCCACCAATATTGCTTAGGTGGTTCATTTTTTCCTCCCCTAAACCTTCAAAGGCTGCTTCATGTATTGCTGTTTTTAACCATTCGTACAAGTCTTCACTTGTGCCATCTGGAACTTCTCTTATTTTATTAGCTAGTCTAGTAATTTCTTTTCAAAAACAAAAAAAATACACAATAACATAGAACACGCAAAAAAGAAATAAACAGAAGTAAACTTCAACAATCCAAAAATCAGTCAGTCTATCTTCATGATCTGTAATAATCATCAGTGGCGAATCTGAAGGATAATCTGGCAGCCTTAGAATACCCATATTATTTTTCAATAAAATCTGTCGTTAAATGTGCCATTTTTCTATATTGTTTTACTGAATCGTTGAAGAAAATAAATGTTTTCGACTCTTTTTCCCCGCTTACGCGCGAAGGAAGTGGCAGGGCCGTAGAGAATTTATTCTTTGGAGCCGGTAGCTGAGCGAGGAGTATATTTTATCAAAATACTAGTAAGTTTTACAAATTTTGCGTGAAATAAAGGTAATTTTAAAAACAAGATTTACTTAAAAACTGCTCCAATGTTTTAAAACTTTAGTAAGCATTTCTTTACGCAAAATATTGGTACTATATGCACTGAATTACACGACGTTCATGTCATTTTGATGTATTTTCCATTTTTTTTAAAACTACACAAAAGTGTTTTTTTTTAATATAACTGCCATTATTTTATGATAATCGAGTCCGTGTGTCCATCAGTCCACTTCCCTTCCTCCAATAGAGACAAATCTGTCGTTCGACGCTGGAGAACTGATGATTTGTTTTCGGATCCATCTAGAAGAGTTATATTTATTTATTAATTTTACGCCAAAACAGTTAAAAACGTGTGTGACGTGCTATGAGGAGAAGTGAATTCTGTGCACGATTTCAAAATTCTTTGATCCCTACCTTATGCTATAAACTACTTGAATTTTGAATACAGAAAGAGAATGGGCGTTTTTTTCAAGAATTGTTAACAAAATATTAGCTCCAGTGTAATAAAATTTATTTCCAAGGGTAAATCAGCAATCAATTTGGGCTCTGATCACTCATCATGTCCTTCGTCAAGGAACAATACTTCCTGCAACGACTTCATTGAGAACAATAATTTGAATAACTGTATTTCCCACTGAATTCTAGAAAGCGTGCCCAGAAAATGAAGATACATTTATGTTCAGAAGCAAAACAAGGGGCCATCTCAGCATTTGCTCAAAGGATCAGGGAAACTGGAGAAAAATCTGATCGAGATGGGGATCATTGATCCGGATGCTGCAGCACAATACTTGTTACAGGTTGTTTAGAAACAGTCCAAATGGTAAATAATACATTAAATATCACTGTTAAAATTCATGTTACTATCATTTTGAAGCTCCGTATAGTCTCTAATTGTATAGAAAGAGTTATGCAGCAGAAACGATTTTACTTGGGATTTAAACTTTTCTATCGAATTTAATCGTTTAATGTCATCTGGAAAAGTGTTGTAAAATTATGTACTTGTATTGTATGTGAACTTTTTTTTAATGAAGTGTTGGTACTGTCACCTGATGGATATGATTACAACGTCGAGTGTTAGAGTTATAGTCATCGGCGTTTTTTTTAAATATATTCCCGCCCATAAGCAAGTCTTTTTTGACAAAAACCACTGATTCGTAAATCAACAGACAAGGTAATGGTAAAATTTCAAGATTAATAATCAGAGGATTACAAGAATCTCGTGGGTGGGATTTAGTTATTATATGTGCAATTCTTTTTTGCAATCTAAAAGTCTGGGAGCTATAAGATATATTTCCCCAGAATACTATGCCATATCTCTGGCGGGGATGAACATTCGCGAAATATACACAACGAGCAGTATGAAGGCTGACTGAATTTGAAATAATTCTGAACGCGTAGCATAATGAACTTAATTTTGAGTTCAATTCATTTAAATAGACGTTCCATTTGAGGTTTGACTGAATTGAGAGAAAAAATTTTTTGTTGCCTTAACATCAGTCAATGGTAAACCGTTCGTTTTCAATAGAGAACAGAATTGTTCATTTGAAATGGTAAAATATGGCTTTTCCCGTAGATTTTAATTTTCTAAATCCATGTTTGCAATCTGAAAGCGCATCATGTTTACTGAGAAAGGTGTCCATTCGTACGTAAAAAAGTCTCTCTAATATTTTTGAAAAAAACTGACTGAAGAGAAATAGGCCGTTAATTTTGAATTTCATTTTTGATGTCTTTCTTGAAAAGCGGCTGAAAATATTTCTGTCTCTCTACAATAAAAGTCTGCGAAGTAAAAGTTTGGAATTTGGAAAACACTAAGTTCATTAGCAGATAATGAATGTTCGGTAAAGCAAAGAAAATCCATTTGATGCAAAGAGCTCTGAAGAGCTGCCTCGATAAACTCAGTTTTATTTGAAAGGGATTGAACATTATGATGCTGTATGTTTATCTTTTTCAAGTACCTACACGGATATTTTTCTGCTGCATATAAGTGCAGTTGCTATATATTTACTCCGTATTTACTTCGAGTGCGTGGTCGAAGGCTGTAATGTGTTCCAGCAGTGACAGGTTGTTAGGAAACTGGGGCATCAAGTGTAGGTGAATTGGTTGTGGGAATGGAATAAATGGGAGTAGGTTCAGTGTAGGAGGTAAGAGGGTTCGAAACAAGGGTGCGGGGTGGAGAACGTAAGGAAGGTGAAAGGGATGTATTTTTGGCAGGGGACTGCGTAGGACTGGAGTTGATGGTGTATTGTGCAAGCTGGTTACCGATTGCATGTTTTCCAGCAAAATTCATGTGAAGACCATGCCGGGTGAATTTTTTGCTAAGAGGAAATTAATTTAAAAAAGTGTGACATTTGTTTCTCTCAGTTGCTGTTTTAATTTTTGGTTTGCGTGATTAATCTGGCGGCATAGTATTGGTGTGTTGTACCAGAAGGGCAGAGTCGAGACTACAATGTTAGTATTTTCTGCGGCACATTGTAATTTGTTTATAGGTTGTTCATGTCTATAGTTACCGCCCAAATTAATGTCATTCTGCCCTCCTATGATAATGACTGTGTCATGACTGGTCAGTGTTTTCGTGTGGGTGTCCAACTATGCAGTCACATTTGCAAACCTCCCGTTAGGTTTAAAAATAGATGAGACTGAGACGTTGGAGGGTAACTTCCTACTGAGAATGGGGGAAAGATAGCGGCCATGGCTGTCAGCTAAAATAAATACTTGTTTTTTAGGCGCCATAGAAACGTCTTTGTTTTCAAGTGAGCTAGGATGCGCAGCTTTATGTGTTTTGGTTTTGACGCGCTTCCTAGCCTGTTTGCATTGTTTTTGTGCATGTATTTGTTGATGGTAAGGAAGGGTTGTCAGGATCAGGGAGGCGAGGAAAATATGTTTCATAATCTCAAATACTGAATTTGTTTTTAGTTACGACTGGATGTGGTATCTGTGTCTTCTGTGCAATCATGGGTGCACGGTTAGGAAAATTCGCACTATTGCCTACGTGTACCCAACCGTCTGAGTAGAGAACGACCTCTTCCAACCTTCGGATATGTTGATCTTAATTATTATTTATGTGTGTGAAGACTTTAGAATTCTTGAGCTATAAGTAAAGAGTAGATCGAGCAGTAGCCATGTCACAAATGCGTATTAATGTACATGATAAAAATTGGAAGATATAATATAAATAAACAAAATACCAAGGTATTTCTTTAAAAAAGTGTGATTCTGCGAGGTTTGGGCTGCGATAAAGGGGTGATCGCGCAAACCATGCGTCGCAATTACACTATCTCGGTTGCTGCCACTTACAGCTTTGATGGCAGATTAATGTGACACCATTGAGGAAGTCCACGACCCCCAGACCATGAATAACACGTGTCGCTGCAGATTGTGCCTTCAGAAGCCGCTGTGTACAGAATGCTGTGCAGGATTTCGATCACTCGGAAGGAAAAGGTCATCGTCTGTGTTATCATCCCACAGGATAATGATCGTTTTATAGGATACATTTTTTGTGTAGCATACATGTAGTGGCTATTGGGATAATCCCCTTTTGTACGTTAATTTCAACTACAAAATTATATTCTAATACAAATCTTAAAGAATGGAACGGTAGAACAAGAGCTTACAAATGTACAAACTTTTCATTAATAATAAGCCGCCTAAACTACCTGAACTTTACCTCATATTAAACAGTGCCATTACCACTATCCTGTGGAAAAGTTGGAAGAAACAACTTGGAGCCATTTTTGAGAAAATTGCGTTTCTGAAAATGCGGAATTTTGAGCTCATATTTACAGAAAAATGATGAGTTTACGAGAAACTTTATTCGACATTATCTAAACCACATGAACTCATAAATATAATAATGTGTATAAATAGCCTCTAATGTAAATACTACCGACAAGTGAAAAAAATACATATTTGTAATTTTTGAAAAAACAAAAGAACGTAGCTATATAGCGCTTATGTCATCGGATAGGGTGCATTTGGTACTATTTCTATCAAAAATTTATACAAAAATTTGGAGCTGTTTTGAGAAAATCTTGTTTCTATTATTTTTTAAAATTGCAAATATTGCACGCAGTATCGCACGAAAACTACCAAAGTTTCAAAAAAAAAAAAACACATGACTTTAATGAAAGACTTATATATGGGCCACAAATTTCATTTGAAGGAAAAATCCCAGTTTTCAATTTTATAGTTCTAGGAAGACGCCAAAAAATTCAAACTTATGTAATTTTAAAAAATCCATAGTTCCGAGTAATTTTAAAAAATCCATCCAAACCGAGAACATGGGACCTAGGCCACCTTCAAAAGTGTTTTCTACTCTGTTCTTTGAGAAAATTTAAAGAAAAAATTTGGAGCCGTTTTTGAGAAAATTTTGAAAATGTCCGGGGGCCTTCATGACTTCCAAAAATTAATGAATGTTTCTCAAAATCGCATGAGCTGTATCAACACAGACAGACGGTCAATTGACGAATGTTCAATGAGGCGTAGTATGGACAACAACAACGCCAGACAGACAGACGACAGACGATCAGACACAGAGAAGACAGACACAGACAGACAGACAGACAGACGAAGACAGACAGGACAGACAGACGGACAGACAGAGACAGACAGACAGACAGATGACGAGACGGACAGAGACAGAGACAGAGACGGACAGAGCAGACGGACAGACAGAAGAGACAGACAGAAGGACAGACAGACAGACGGACAGACAGACAGAGACAGACAGACGGACAGACAGACGAGGACAGACAGACGGACAGACAGGACAGAAGACAGGACAGACGACAGACGGACAGACAGACGGACGAAGACAGACGACGACAGAGCAGACGAGACAGACAGACGGACAGAGACAGACGGACAGACAGACGGACAGACAAGACAGACAGACGAGACAGACGAGACAGACGAGCAACAGACGACAGAGACAGACAGAGACAGACGACGACAGACAGACGGACAGACAGACGGACAGAAGGATGGACAGATAGACGAACGGACGTTTAAAAACAACAACCTTTTCGGTATCAGGGGCCCCAAACATGTATTTCCATTGAAATCTCGAAATCGATTTTCCGCAGCATTACATAACTTTCTCTATACTACGTACGTGTATAATTCCGTATATACATATGATAGATATTTATTGAAGTTCGCATTGAGCTAATTCTCGGTGGCAAACATGATTAACTCGATTTACAATTACAAAACTATAACGAATATTTTCAAATAAATTATAATTATAATTGGAGATTGATATCCTAGTTCTAATTAATTTTTAGTTATCTCTAAATTGAATTAAGCTTGTCTAACACTTCACATCATTTCACTACACTACACTACACTGCACTGCACTCCCCTCCCTTTACTTCACTGTATGAGGGACATGACCATATTAAAAATAACAATAATAATAATCTAACCAATAATAATAACTTAAAAATTACATCAAAGCCAATAACAGTGTTAATAATCAACAAAAGTTGCACTATTCACACATAAAGCATTCTTCATCGGTATCAAGCAACTATTAATACTTCTAATTGTTGCGGCGAGAGCATTTAAATATATTTTCGTAAGCTTGAATTGATTATTATGAAAATAAACCTCATCGGTTGGCGTAATCACGGTGTACACAGAAAAGCATTCATATAAGAAGGAGACATCTAAGCCTTCTATGCGTGACGTCACAAAGATCGCCTCCAGCGTCGAGAAATATAATTGGTATTGGATAATATGCACAAGCGCCGAACCAGCAAAAATGTAATAGAATGTCCAAAAGTATCTTATCCTGTATATTACGATGCGAGAAACGTTTTAAGGCCCTAGAATGCTTCGTTTAGTAGTTATTTAATAATTGAAATTTTGACAATGCTGTCGAGCGTCACTGGTTGCCTGTGAGAGTCGCAAAAGATATTTATGCCTCTGAAATAATATAGAAGACGATAAGAAAATGTTGTATTGACAAGGGTGTATTATATTTTTATCAATTACGAGGAGACCTAGAGAATAAGTGACGGAGGATAAGAGGGTCGTGAAGAAAATATATATTACAGGCTTAATAAGGAAATGGAAAAATAGTGGAGAGGGTGCGGTTTAACATGCGAGAGTTCTCGCACGGGTACGCTAGTCCTTTATATTCGTAGAACACGTAATATAACAGTACAGACTTCCTGTGCAATACATGCTATTTTTCCTTGTGATTCTGGCTTACAGAACATAAACTACTGAACATTCAACCACTGGGAACCCCCACGTACGTAATAAATTTTGTGGCGTATATTCTCACAGCAGCCCACAAGGAAAAAGTGTCATTTGTTCGCTGAAGTGAATACTTTTCCTGTAGCAATTGCACATTACGACGCTCACCAATTAAAGAGTATTACAAGGGAGTTTGTATAAACATGAGTGGAGAAGATCATAAACGTTTTCTAGTTTCCCAAGGTATCTAAAAATCGTATGCATGTTTATATACATGTTGTACAATAAATAATCAAACAAATAACAATTTATACAAGAAAGAAAAATGAAATTCTCATTCACACGTTTGATCCAAATTGTCATTCTGTTATGTTCACAAAATACCAGGAATAAACAAATAACATTGCTTTATTGAAATAAGGTAAGTGCAACTTCCACAATTCAAACCATACGGTAGACCTTCCAGTTAACAATCCATCATGAGAAAAAAAATAACCAAGATCGTAGCGTAGTTACCACCAAAAGATCCACCAGTCCCGTAGCGAATTCATGTTCCGGAAGAGTTGTACGAAGGCAGAAGTTCGTTGTGGGTAGAATATACTCGTACACACACTTGCCACCACTATGCTGCTTAGAACGCTGACTGTCTTCCGATTGCTTGTCGCCCCTTGCGATATATCCGAGGCGTTGTCACAGGTATAGACTCGCCACAGGTTCGAGATGCAGTGGCTTCCTCGCTTTCTCCTCTGCGTTCGCTTCCTCGCTACGCGCGCGCGTCAAATATGAAAGCTCCTCATGCATCCATAATACATTCGCCTACACTAAAACTAATTTCAATGTAACGCAAGACCTTCCTTTGTTTCTCAACCTATTTATTATTATCACTATTATTATTATTATTATTATTATTATTCAAAATATATTATTTACTATTCTGGACAAAGAAACTTGTTTCTCTTACAAATATTTGAAAAACGTTTATTTCCCTTGGCCGATATGACTATGCCTCTCAATCTGTTCCATTTTATTCGCTCACAATTTATCGCAACTTACGTACTACCATATCTCTTACTCTTACATTAGATTCCTACCTGCTTTTGTCAGAATTCTCATTTACTTGTTTTCTCCTAAACTTTTGTAAGTAAACTTCCAAATCTCTACCACTTGCTCTACCATTTCATCTTCACAAATTTCCACCTCGTTCTTCCGTCTGATGCCACCGCAGTGCCTCTGAACGGGACGACCCAGGGATCGTAAATTTAACCTAGTTCTGTAGCTAGTGTAAAAAATCCGCCACCGTCGGGACTCGAACCATAGGACGTCTCGGTCCGAGTCAGTGCAGAAGCGGCAATACCGGGCAAAGCGGCAGTAGCAAAGCAGGCGGCAAAGCGACCAACTGGGTTTGAGCTAAACTCGTTCGGTGGATAGGTAAGACTGAGCATAGAATAAAAAATTAAATATATGGCTGGGGGGGGGGGGTCATTTGGTTGGCGATTCCAGGCGCGTCAACAGCTTAGGTCATTACTCCCGAAAATGTAGTGCATGTTTCTTCCTCGGGAGATGGCATTGATCTTCCCAGTTGGATGACGAGATCCAGCGCCGACCTACCGTCGGCTAGCGGGTTTCCCCCTAACCAGCACTCTCCCACCAACGGGGCACCGCCCCAGTAGGAACAAGCTCTAAGTTCCCGGCCGGTCTCCCGGAATATGTAGTAGTGTAGTGCATGTTGGTGTGTGTGTGTGTGTCTGTGTGTGTGTGTGTGTGTGTGTAAGGGGAGAGGATAGGACAAGGAAGAGGAAGGACAGATCGCGCGGTCCGTGGCCCGTTTGTTAGGGTACTGCTTCGGCATTCGCCTGATGTTGATCGGAGAAACCACGGAAAACTACCGATCAGAGACGGGCTAAATTCTCCCCAGGCAGCGACTGATTTGACCTAGGTGAAAAGCTAGTGTAAAACCCCCCAACGAACCAACCTCTCGGTCAGAGGCGCTGCAGTGACATCAGTTGATGCAGTGAGCTACCGCTCCCGATTTGGGAGGTCAGAAGTCTGTCTGTCTTTCTGTACAAAGCGCGACAGCCCGCATACAGGCCATGGCCTACCTGCAGCGTCCCGGCCTCGTGGCCATGGGTTATGTGGTTAGCACGAGGACATCCCCATACCGTATTCTGGTCTTCCCAATCTGAGAAGCGAGTTTTATCATCGTCACACAGTAACATATACTGGCACATTGCAAGGAAAACGCACATTATAATCTTTCCCGACCGGGAAACGAACCCGGGGTCGCGTCATGGTAAGCAAGCACGATGACCAATGAGCTAATCCACGAGGGCTGTGGGATTTGTCAGTACGTTAGGGAAATCTGGTGTCAAGAAAACCCTGGCAAACTAGCTGAGAGCGTAACGCCGTCCGCGTGCGTGGCTACGCGATGGGCCTGTAGTACTAGGATCCACAGCGCTGTCCTAACAAGCCCATTCCGGGGTGAAACTAATTCTCCCCGACGCGCCGCCACCGACACCTCGGGCAGGTGAAACGCCGCGCCGCGCGCCGCCCAGCCCTTTTGGAGCGTGATCCGGTGTGACGGCGCGGCGCCCGCCCCGTTCCCACGCAGGCCACCCCCGGTGGGCGGGCGGGCGACGCGGCGCCTGTGGCCCTGCGATGCCGCCCCCGCCACGCCCCCTACCACACCCCCACCCTCCTGCCCGGTGAGCCGGCGCGGGCGGCAATGCGCGGCCGCCCACCCGCCGGCGCGCGGCCGCCGCCGCACCCGCAGACGGCCAGCCGCTCGAACCCTCGCAGCCACCACAGCCAATAGGTATTACTCGCGCAACTTTTCGTCCCCGATGGATTCAAGAAATGCGGGTGGAGTGGGGTATTAGTTACGAATTCGCCCACTAGAGTTTATGAAGCAATCATAATTTCTGGGGAATCAGTCATGCCTTCGCAACTTTCTCAATAATTTGCGTTTTTACTTTCTCAGGAGTTCGAGGTATCTCCTGTGATCGGTCTTCACCTGCTTCGAACACTTCCTTGGATTTTTTGGAGAAAATCACGGACAGAAGTACTAGTCTTCAACAGAAAATAGTTTTTTTCGCGCCAGTGAAGATGTGTTTGGAATGTTGTCATCAGTGCTCGCTACGAGCTTTTGCCTAGTTCTTTATTGTGCCAGAGAGAGGAAAGCAAGGTCATCGGTTAAGAAACGTTGCGCGATTAATAACTCGCTGTCCTGGTTGTACCACTTTTACACATTCAATTATTAGAAAGACTGAAATATTTATTTATATAAAACTGAAAAATAAAAATGTCAGTAAAATGTTTTAAAATCAGAAATGTAAAATGTTTGTGTTTTATTATGAATGTTAATAGACTAACAGCAAAAGTTATTACTTTGTTTTCTTCGAATTTGGCACTCTGAGCTCATATTTATTTATCTCTCTTGAACTGAAAACTTCTTATTAGAGCAGCCGACCGCAAGAATTCTCCAGGCAGTAAATGAGTTCGACCTATTTTTCTACCTAGAAAATTTGTTACTGTCGGCAGTCGAACCGTGGGACCTTCCAGTTACAGACACTGTAGCGGCAACGGTTGCTTTCACTGAGACATCACAGTTGATGCCTGGCACTGAACTACTGTGCGGCGCCACTGATAGTGATCCTCTTGGACGTACCAAGAGACAAGCCTCCGTCAACATCACCTGTTGTGAAGGCTCAGGGTAAACACTGTTTCCATTTAGGTATCCCTGACGTATGCGTCCTAGGGAACGTGTTCCGACGTCAGCTAGATCGAATTCAGTCGCTGTCTGGTGGAGAATTCTCGAGCGCTGCTCGAATTACTGCTCTGATTGGTATTTTACCGTGGTTTGTTCGATCAACACCAGGTGAATGTCGGTTCAGTACCCTACAAAACGGGCCACGGACCGCGCTCGATCTTTCATTCCTCTTCCTTGTAATCCTCACCACTTACAAACACACTAACATGCACTTAACTACCACATATTCCGGGAGACCGGTCTGGAGCTTAGAGCTTGTCCCGGGTGTGGCGTTTCCCCGCTGGTGGGAGATACCCGGTTGGGGAAAACCCCGCTAGCCGACGGTAGGTCGGCGCCGGATCTCGCCATCCAACGGAGGAAGATCACCACCAACTACCAAACAAAAACACACACTATACTTACGGGGCTAATGACCTCAGTAGATGACGTACCCGGAATCAACAAACCAACCATCGATTCCCGACACTGGCAGATTTTTGCTTCTAATAGTATAGCTAGAAGGAAGAGCAGCTTTTCGACCTTTGATATTGATTGACATAAGGAATCAGGAAGAGTTTCAGTAAAAAACTCAAATGAAAGTCCTGAAGAAACGCTAAGTATTTTAGATTACATAGGCGAAATAGGGTTGGCAGGTGCAGACGTGCAAGAAACAAATTCCTGTCTAAGGCGAGATCCAATGAAGTGCAACGGTTTTACGAATTCTCTCAATGTTGCAAGAAATCTTGCCTGGTTTTATAAAACATTTCCGTAAAATGAGAGAGGCAGACAGCAAAAAATTTACCGTAAATGCATTACCCTCGTCACAGATGTATCTATTTTCTATCCTTACAATTCTTCCAAAAAATAGCTCGAATAAAACCAGCTACACCCTTCAACATCAAGAAACAGAATCCACATTTAGGAAAACAAAGTGAATTATTTCGCCCACCTTAAACTAACTCAATTATACCTAATGTACTCCAAGTATGTATTACCCAGAATAAAAATCCAACTATTCTAATTATATGATTTTTAATGCATCGGTCGTAACACGGCTGATGAGGGCAAGGGTAATTAACAAATTGCATTTTTTACGTTACTGTCCAAACATAAAAACCCTCATTCTCAAATTGAATATAGTAGACTTGCGATAATGCGGTAAATGGGGCTGACGGTAACTCGGATTACAGTAAACTTGGATTACACGAAAAAAGGATTGTTCATAACAGAATTTTCAACTACAATGTAAAACGAAGTCCCATTTAACGTGCAGATACTATATTATTGTAGTGTCTCTTTAAAAGAAACAAACTTTCTCTTGGCCTTTCCATCCATTTTTGCAAAAGATAACTCAAGAAAGAACAAGAAAATGGAGATTCAATTTACAGTCGACCTACTGTAATAAAGCACTGTACAATGAACAATACAAATGAGCGCGAACCGGTCACAACAATGCAGCAGTCAGACTGACACTGGCACCGAACGCCACACACGTGACCTGCGCAGTGTTGCCAACTCGTCAAGAGCCAGCTCTTGATTATCGCCGCTTGTTTGCTAGTTTGGGTGACTTCACAGGTCTCATCAGGTCTTTTTTCCCCATCTGGGATTGCAGGGAATCTCGGATTAGCGAGGTTCCGATTACCGCGACTCTACTGTACATTTTATTTCGAAAGGCGCCAGGTACCGAGCAGTGCGTTGCGGGTTGTGTCGTTCCCTAGTGGCGGCGGCGGCGGCGAAGGCAACGGGGCTCCCGCCGGCCCCATCCGTTCCGTCGCTCGCAGAGGTCGCCGGGCGCGGCGGCCCCCCGCAGGGGCGCGTCCGCGATCTGCAAGAGGTCCCGGGGCGGCCGGGTGGCTTTCTTTCAGCGGGAGCCTTCACGCGCGCGCCGCCGCCGCCGCCCCCAAAAAGACGCGCGGTCGCCGCGTCGCGGGAGGCGCACAACAAACGCCGCGGGCGCAAAAGGAGCGCGCAGCGGGGGGCGGTGGCGCGGGGGCCGGGAAGGGCGGACGGGCGGCGGAGGACCGAGGGCGGGCCCACGTGACACTTGGGGAGTAGCAAAGGTAAACAGACTGAAGCAAGCATTCACTGATATTGTTCACGGACATGTGAGGGTTTGCCCTCATTGTCAGTTCAAACTTGTTTGGGCCGTAATTCCTGGATCACAGGAATAGAGTCTCTATCACTCAAAGCTACTCATGAATTGAAGAAAGAAAAAAAATAACGAAAAAAAACATAACAGCAACACAAAAGTTATGAGAAATATGTAGTTTGGTTGATAGACTGATGTTTTCGAGCACGTCAACTGCTTTGGCCATTAATATCGTTGGAGTAGGGAATATTTTTTATTGCGGGAGGTGGCGGTGTTCGTCCCCGAAGAATGATCACCGCCCCACTTGAGACAAGTTCCCAACGGGTCTTCCGGTATGTGGGGTAGTGTAGAGGATAGGACAAGGAAGAGAAAGGAAAGATCGCGCGCGGTTCGTGACTTGTTTGTTAGGGTACTGCTCAGACATTCGCCTCGTGTTGATCGAAGAAACTACAGAAAACTACCGATCAGAGCAACCGGCCATTATCGTTTTCCTCCTGACAGAGGCTGGATTCGCCCGCTGTCGGGGTTCGAACCCTAGGACCTTCGGGTTAGAGCCACTACACAGGTAGCGGCAATGTGCTTCGTGCTTGAGTCAGCAGCTATGACGAGATTGATTTGTTCAACAGATATTCTCTATTTCAATGATAGAACATTTAATTGTTATAATTAAACATAAATAATGATCGCGGCGAAATTGACATATTATCGTACTTTTCTGTTCGAAGTTACTGACCCACTACATTTCTCTTCTGCACCACGGAAATTGAATAATAAGATAGATTAGCTTGGTGACAGGGTACATTACTGTCGTATGTTTACTGAAGTTAGGTTCAATTCCAGCTGAAAATACACGAAATTTCGAATAGAACCACTTCTTTCCTGACACTTCGTGATAACTTACAAATACAAGCTACCCACGATATTATTAGACGTTCATTAGTTCACTTAGTTTTTATTATCGGCAAGTGGGAGAAACTATTGCCAAATCAACCATTACCCACCTTTCATAACTCTCTTCTCAATTCAAGACACCAGCAAATCCAACTGTCCATTTAAAATGCTCGAGTTGATATAACATATTTCCTTTCAAGCAAATTTGTAAACAACAAATTAATTGTATGTAAACCGCAAAAAATTCGGTTTGCAAGAGGACTCTCAAACCCCAGCACAAGTCCAGAGATGTTGTGTTTGAATATTTATGTCTATTTAAGTAAGTATAATAAGTATGTCTATTTAATCCAACTTATCCGGAGAATTACATTCGATCAGTCATTTAAGAATAATGATAATAAATGCTTACTCCTACAAATTACCCGATCGTTATTGCACGTAATTGTCACGAACCATCGGCTGTTTAAGAAAGTTTGTACAAGGTGGGTGCCAAAGCAACACCCGAACACAAAACAAGGCATTGACATTTTTGGGGCGGGACCACGATGATAAAGACGATTGGCATAGGCGATGACACTTGGTTGCACATTTTGCCCAAGAAATCAAAAATCATTAAATGAATTGCCGTCACACTAGATCTCCGATCAAGACTAAATTTATGAAGGATTTGTCGACGCGGAATGTGTTGTATTCTGAATCAGAAATAGCATTCTGCTCACCGAGTTCCTGGTGAGAGCTGAATTGGTTAATACTGCACTTAACTGGGAGAATTTGCGATGAACTTTTCAGAACGATCAAAACGGGATGCTCGGTGCAGGTGTTGTCTTCATGTTCGATAGTGCGCGGCCACACGCGGCTCGGCTTACAATAGAACGCATGCCCAAATTCCTCTGGGAGCTGTTTGATTAAACACCCTAGTCCGAACCTTGCCGGAGGCACGGATGGGTAATTTTCAGCGGATTCTCCAATCAATACCAGGGAAATGCTCGTACAGTAACGTAACAGGTGGACCAGGGACCATGCGCGAACTTTCCTTCCCTTTTCTTGTCCTATCCCAACCCCTTTTCACACACACTTTCTCTTACACGTACTGCACTGTCATAGATGTTTGGAGTCCAGTCGAGAATTTACAGCTTGTCCCAGAAAAGGCGGTGCCCTTGGGGAGAGATACCTGAAAGGAAAATCTCCCGCAAGCCGATGTGTATGTCGGCGCTGTATCTCACCATCCAGTGGAGATCAGCACCGACACCTCCCGGAATAAAACTGCACTAATAAGACTAATGACCGATTCAGTCGACAAGCCCGGAAAATCCAATTGCTGACCCCAATGTGTCTAAACATAACTGACTGATATTCGAAGGATTCTCCTTCAAAGGGGAAGTTTGTACTATGAAAAAATGTATCACTTCCCCATCTTTCATTTAAATCAGTCTATTATATTTAATAAATATTTCCGTGCTAACAACATATCAGGATAGTGTACTTTTTCACAAACCCACCGAACATTACAGCCTCTGTCACCATCATCATTCTCCGCGTGAAGATAATCGTCAGCGAAATAAAAGTTGCCATCTCGGTCACGTGACAAACCCACACTCCCGAGGAGGAGGTTTTGTTCGGCCCACGAGGCTTTCACTCACAAACCAACTCGTTCATTCATAAGCGTCTCATTGAATATTTTTCCATTTCGACCCCTGTTGCCTGCATTGACTTTCATGTCGGGAGCAGAGTTAAGTCAATTGCAGTTTTACACAATTCTTGCAGCTCGACGGGGAGCTGAACATCTGGGGTTTATGGAACGGTTCTGTAAGCAGCATTTACTATGAGCCCATATGTCCAGTGGCATTTACGTAGTGGCACTTACGTAGTGGACTCACGTAGTGGCACTTACGTAGTAACACTTGCGTAGTGACACTTGCGTAGTGACACTTGCGTAGTGACACTTGCGTAGTGACACTTGCGTAGTGACACTTGCGTAGTGACACTTGCGTAGTGACACTTGCGTAGTGACACTTACGTAGTGACATTTATGCAAACTGTAACTTTTAGTACTGATAATTTTTCATAAAATATCTAGGTGGATTATAAGAAAATGTTTATTTTGGGGTCAGATTCATTGTTGAATATGTTTTACTTCATTTTCCTTGGGGACAATCTTTGCCATGTTACCTGGCTTAGCAACACTAACATTCCCAATAAACTTTTTCGTAAGTATTTCTTGTTTCTTCAGATACTTCTCTGATGCAGAAACTGGGTATTTAGGTCATAATCTCATATTTAGAAATTTAAGAAATTGGTGTACTTGAAGTGTGTACTCCATTTTATGAATCAGAATTTTTTGCACGCTAATTATAAATGCTTTATTCAGAATAATTTAATTGAAATCGATGACAGCGTCAAGTACACATTGTTTCGATAGTTCCTCCTGAAACAGTTCCGACCGTTACAACAAGAACATAATTTTTTATTTGAATGAAAATGAGGAAATAATACATTGAACTATTGTGATGTGTGTTGCGTATCAAGAAGTGGAATAGTTTTTCAAATGGATGCGCTTTTTGCTTGAGTGTGACCTCTGAACAAGAGTAGATGAACTTGTCCTCTGCGTAAACTGAACAAATTCATTCAAGCCTCAATCTCTAAAACATATTATATTTAATCCATTATATTTTGGAATCTATTCAGAAATTCAAATCACGGGAATTTTGATAACAGTCTACAAACCAGGAATGTTTACCAATGCAAATAACAAGGTGCACGTATTTCTGAAAATCCCTGGCAATTTGAAATTTATACGATCACCACTTTAAATCTTTTTTAATAAATAATGATTTCACATTGATTCTTGTAAAATATTACACAACTAGATTTATCCGACTCATTGTTAAGAAAGATCCCTCAGAGGAGAGATATTTAAATACATGAGAATAGAGGAATCTTTTTACACTCTCGCTAACGCTTACGCAGTAGAGAGAAAGTTATGTAATGCTGCGCGGAAAACCCGCGAATTTTGGGCATAAAAACTTATTACATGGCCCTGGCAACGAAAAAGTGGATCAATCCAGTTGCTAAATTTATAAAAAAAATCATCTAACACGTGCTGTAGGCAGAATCCATATTTTGTGGGTCCTTTTTGCCGAAAAATCGATTGAAGGTAAAACGTCCGTCTGTCCGTCCCTCTGACCACATGTGAACAACGCTAGAGGCTAAACCTTTCAGCTTATTTTCTTCAAAGTGATATTCCCCAGTCGATCTTACTGATGTCGCAGCCCCTTGAATTTGAAGCTGATATTTTAATTTTGAGGGTTATTTTACATTAAGCCTTTGCGACCCTTCCAAAATATAAAAAATGGCTCCAGAATGTAGATTATTTTTTTGTTGGATAGAGTGAAGGACGTTGAAGAGAACGGGGCAGGTCACATTTTCGTTGAAAAGATTTTTCGAAAGTTGCAAAAATTCAAAATTTTTTCGGCGTTTTCCTACAACTACAATTGTTTGTTTTTTTCCCTAGGGCTTTTATCCAGCCGACAGCCGGTTGCCCTTTACGTTCCGAAGGGACGCATATTCGACCATACACTAGACAAACACTTGCGGGCTCCTCTGATCTGGGGTCAGCAGTACGAGAGGCCCTCCGCGACAACGCACACACAAAGTCAAGGGACAAACAGCCATGCCCAAGGCGGGACTCGAACCCGCCACCCTTCGGACCGAAGCGCTGAGTCGGTACTCGCTCTTAGCCACCTCGGCCATCCAGGTCGGCAACTACAACTGTAAAGGTACAATTTTTTTCTTAATGAAATGTGTTCATCAAAAATAGATCATCAAATAAGGTCATGCTGAATTTTTTGAAAATTTTAGTACTTTTAGTGCAATTAGCTACAAACATAGTCGCCTGCTCCGAATGTACTACGCTTCGTGAACATAATTCCAGGCAGTTGGCTCCTTCATAAGTTAGAATTTGTAAATCATTTCATATTTCTTTGTTCGTTTCTTACATTCAGCTTTTACGTTTATAAATTAATTTTAAATTTAAAATTTTTTAAATTAGACTTCGTTTGTTAACTCAATTAATTAAAGCTAAATTAATTGAGTTAAATAAGAAAACGAATAGATAATTTCGCTTTGCATAATAAAATTTGGGAATGAAGAGTAATGCGTGTAAAAACCGAGTAGTTTAGATGAATATAACAATATTATATTTAATTATTATATTTTTCTATCCATTTTCTCTTTTTCTGATAGCGGTACCAAATAGCAAAATGTGTATCCCATACGAATTAGTGGACATTGTTGCTGGTTGCAACCCGCTGCTGTAACACCGCACACATAACAGAGGGCGATAATGATGGCCGTCGTTCATTCGTGTAACTAATAATTTAATAATAATAAACTAATAATTTTATTTACGGCTAAATTACGCACCGTGCATCGTTGGTACATTTATGTGGACCGTGAATGCACTGAATTCAATAGCAGAAAGCTGTTTTCGTTTGAACGTTTGAATTTAAAAAAATGTATGTATTTTTCAAATATAGATTACATAAGTTAGACCGGGAGCCAGCAAGAAAATTCACGCATGATAAGCTCAAAGCTAAAACTTTTTGAGATGTTAGCCAGAGTTATGAGGAACCGGGAAACTCAAGTATGGCGGTCTGTAGGTGTCGGTGTTGCGCTGCAAATTTTTTAATGTGTCGAAAAAAACTACGCCATTGGGGAGCGAGTACACAGCTAATTCTTCTTGCATATTGTTCGTTAGATAGCCAAAGTGTGAAGGAGGTGTATGCCAAACCGAAGTGGCGTCTCAAACTGTGCGACATATCATTTTTTAATGCTCGCTTGTATTACGAGATCAAAGCTAATGTTTTGCTCTAATGATAGAATATTCTTTTTCATTGCCGATGATGACAAGGCCATACCTTTTCGGCGTCTCTAAGAAGCCGCCATACTGTTTCAAAGGTGTCCAATTTATCACTAGGCCATGTATCTACGTGTCAGGAACAAGTATGGCGGCACAATTTTTGAATCCCCTGTAATCCATTTTGATAAATAGATACAACTGATGAGACGTCATTAAATCGCCACCATACTGAAAAATCTGTTTCTTTCAAATTTTTCTTAAAATCATTGGTGGAAAATAATTTAATAATCTTAACAACAATGAACTAGAGATGCTAAAGAATGGCACAAACTTTCTTGCAGTAATGTTTTCTAATTTCCTTCGTATGTACTCGCTTTACGATGTTGTCTCATCCTCTTGCCAGCTGCCATCTATCGCCACCAAAAGTACATTTGTTTGAAATTTTCTCAATCTTTCGGCTTCCTAAAAGTAGATCGAAATATTACATAAAGAATATATTAGAAGAGTAAAACCACGTCCTAAATAGCAATTTTCATTCAATAATTTAGAGCTCTTTTTAAGTAAATGGCGTTTAAGCGTTACTGCAAATGCGAAATTTGAAGCTCGTTTTGGGTTCGACATGGAATACATTACAGTAAATGAGATTGGAAAGGTCCTTAGAACATTTAAAAACGGAAAGTCTCCAGGTGCAGTGTATATGGAGTTGTTAAAAAATGGTCCGAGTGTACTTCTCGAAATACTCTACTAACTGTACAATATATTTATGAATGGAGAGACGTTGCCATAAGACTTTAGAAAAGGTAACATTTCTAAAATTTTATCGTTTCCATGTTGTCGCGGCAGGAAGTATTATTCCGAAGGACAACATGGATAAGAGCAGTTTTTAACTGCTTTTTTGGCGTAAAATAAATAAATAAAATAAATAAATAAAAGTACATAAAAAAAGTGACAGAAAACAATGTGAGAATTTTAGAGGCATAACTGTTCTCTGTAGTATTGGTCGGCTGTATGGAAAAATACTAAAATTTCAACTTGAAATGGATCTTATAGATGTGGAAGAACATTCTTAACGTCTTTAGAGCTGGACGCTCATGTACTGATATTTTTAGTATTAGACTAGTGACCGACAAACGGCTTGCCCGTATTTTAGGAACTCACCTGTATTCATAGATTTAAGAAAAGCCTACAAGACAGTTACATTAAATAAACTCTGGATGGCAAAGCAGAAACAATATGTTAAGATGTGCTTATTGAAAGCTGTTAAAGACCTATACAACAGTAATGAACACCAAATTAAAATTGGAAGAAACGTTTCTGAACCATTTTCTCTAAATAAAAGCTTACGGCAAGGGTGTTGCATAGTTTATACTCTGTTTAAATTATACTTAAATAAAGCTTTAAAAAACTGGAGGAGAAAACGTAATCTGGGTGTAAAAATTGACGATTCCATGCTGTATTCTCTTAAATATGCAGACGACAAATCATCTTCGCTGAGGGGGAAGATGATGTTATGTATATGTTGCGAAGACTTATGAAGAGTACTTAAATTGGGAGCTGGAAATAAATTTTAATAAAACAATATGTGGTTGTAGGAGAAGAAGCCAAGACTCTGTGTATACCCAACGGACCAGAATTGAAATCCTGCCAGAATGTAACCTATCCAGGAATTCAAATAGCAGCAAATGGGGGATAGTAACAAGATATTCAGAGTACAATATCAAAATGGAAAGTAGCTATAAGGTAATTGCATCCTTTAATGCAGATTCAAACTCTCAACAAAAATGTTTAAAGAAGTTTATATAAGACTATCGTGAAGAGTATTGTCACACACGGGTCTGAAGTTTGGAAAATATCGAAAGGTAATGAGAATAAACTTACAGCAATGGAAATGAACTATTGGCAAAAAAGCTGTGGATTGACATTTCTGGACAATGTAAAAAAAGAAATTAGAAGAAAAGCAGAAGTGAGCTTCAATATTATTGATACCATTGAAATGAAAAGACTCAAATGGTATGGTCACTTAAACATAATGGGTAAAGAACGATGACCTCTAAAGCTCTGGAATTGGAAGCCATCATCGCACAGAAGACGAGGAAGACCTAGAAGTACATGGATGGAAGGAGTGGAGAAGGCGATAGCTAGAAGAGGATTAACTGAAGAAGACTGCAATGACAGACTCAAATGGAAACTGGGATGCGAGAGACGTCTAATGGTGTAATTACTCGCAGTACTACTACAAATATATTACATATTTCTACGTACTGAGTATTTGTCGAAGAGTGACATCGATTTCCACACCCTGAGGACTCCAAAATGGCCTGTTGAATAATCACGTTTCTAGAATTTACGAAATCCATGGCATTACACAGGTCTACAACCAAAAAATTGATTTGATAATTTTGGCTAATCTTCATGCTTTTAGGTGTGCTGAAAACGAAAACTAAGACCGTTCTCCTCTTTCACGCACAGATTTTTTTCAAATCCACAAAACGTAATTTCTGTTTTCTAGCGTACGCTCATATTTACATGTTTTTTCTTAAACGATTTCTAACATTCTAAACACTTATGTTTTCATAATAGTCTCCCTTAGTACGTGTGATGTGGAGGTAGTACAAAACCTATAGGAATGACTGTTTCTTTTCTACTTGTGATGTTGAAGATTACAATTCCAAAAATCATATGTCGAACTCTTATCTGCCTGAATAATTTTATAAAACATTTTCATCACTCAATTTCATAATTTAAAAACAATACAAATTTTTGAAATGCACGTGGTGACACCTTTTAGGATGAGATGGAAAACAACATGAAGTTCTAACTGCATTTCTGTAATTTCTTAAGGTGAACGTTTGAAGTATCTACAGCTTCGTACAGCGTGGCTATGCGGGCACGCTAGGCAAATAAGGGCTATCCTAACCTTGAATCTGCTATTTTTTTGATACCACAGGGTCCTGAATTAATAGTTCCTCGGCCCCGTCGCAACAGTATTGAGAGGGAAACAGAAGAGAAGCTTGTTTGAGGAACAATTATGAAACAGTGAGTTCGAACCAGACAGTTCAGAGAACGAACCTGAGCTTTTTTCTCAACAGGAGTTGAATGACTTAGTGAGGGATCTTGGACTTCCAAAAGACGCTGCTTAGTTACTTGGCTTTATAACTTAAAAAAAATATACCAAACAGACACTTCTTTTGTTTTGTTACACAATGGGAATACCTTTTTTTTTTCACATAATGGGTTTGGAAATTTCAGCTCTCGAAACGAAGCCTAAAATTGTTTTGTTAATGGCAATACCATGCTTCAATTCCAGTTAGCCTTTCGGTACATTTAAAGGAAACATACGACAATTTCATATTAGTTCTCGAACGAATTCGTTATAATGAGCATAAGTCGTTGGTATTTAGAGATTTTTAAGTCCTAACCATGCTCTTAGGTCAGCAATGAGGGTACACAGTTCCTTTGTTTTTTATACTTACTAGCGTAGGCATGCGAGAACTATCACATGTTAAATTCCATTCTCTTCCCTGCCTATCCTTTTTCATATTAAAAGGAAAAGTTGTTAACGAAACGGGTTTATTTGTTTAAACAATTTAAAAAGGTAACTTCCAATGTACTAATAGAATTTAAAATAAACATAAATAACAATGAAACTGATGTTTGAAACGAATTTTGAATTTCAAAATTCAAAATATTATGCTTGTTTATCCTTGAAAATAGGTTTTATTACATGGAGTTTTTGAATTTTAAGTCTCATCCTTTCACAATGATCAAGTTTGTTTATATACTTGGTAGAGATCGAGAATTATGTAAATGTCCATCATTCACTTTTCCTATAGAAACTGTTACAACGTAGTTTTTAACGTCTTATGACAAATAAATAAATAAATAAATAAATAAATTTTTTGAATAAAGGTTTATTCAGTATTATAGACATGTTCTAGGAACAATTCACAACACTTCCTTGAAAACATGTGAAGTAATTATACAACGTTCCTTGACAGTTATCTTTTCGCTTTCGTTGACAGTCACAAAAATGTTATGAAAGCTTTTTACTCTAGGGAAACCTGCTTAAAGTTGTCCATGCGAAAATACAGGATCGGGCAAACATGACCCTAATTTTTGGAATATTATTTAACTTTATTACTGAACTGACATGTACATCCGTGCAATTTAATCGCTCAGAATATCAAGTACTTAGTTTCATTTGACATACAGTTGCAGATTCTGCACGTCTCTGAACAGGTGGGATAGTATGGAGAAGCGCCGGACCAGCAAAATGTAATAGAATGTCCAAGAAACTCTCGTCCTATACATTACGTTGCGAGGAACTCTGTGGCCCTCGGCTTCAAACTTCCAGATTTTAAGGCCCTGGAACGCTTCGTCCAGGAGTTACTAAACTAAATATATTTCAATAATGCTGCCCGAATGTTACGTGATGCAACTGACATGAATATTTAGATTCATTTTTCAATAAATCCTTCATATTTTCAAAGTCAAAGAGCAAATCGTCACGTCTCCGTGAAGTTATCTTTCTTTAGAGACTTGGTTTACAAAGATCGGTTGCGTGTGCGCAAAACTCATCTATACTGCTGAAATAATATAGAGAATATTTTATATAATATAAACAATAAAACATGAGGTGAAGTAGCAGCATCTGGACTATCATATGCTGCGACAACGATATTTCCACCTACTTTCAATGATTAATAAATCGATCTGTTTAATAATCAATTTAACTTGCTCGTATTAACATCTAGATCTTTTACTAACTTGCACAAAAAAGCATTTACAGTACTAAATGCACTAGGATAATAATCCTAGTTTTCTTGCAAATGCTTTAACTTGTCCAAGATATACATTAATTTGTTGAAATTACTAATTACTCTAGGGAAAGTATTATTTCGCAGCTTTTTCAATGCAATATCATGACTTAATAGGCTGACTGGAAAATTTCACCGAATCACTACTGATAAAGAAAAATACTGGCACAGGTAAAGCAGATTCCAATCATAACAAGACACAGTCATCACTCTTTACTATACAAAATCGTGCATTCTGTGCCAGTATTCTTCTTTTTGAAGAAGATCAACAAAATACGTAAGAACTCTCTTTCCTTCATAGTTTGATTTATTTCCTAAGCTCTCTAATAATTCTCAAATTTTCTTGAGACTTCTGCCTTATCTTTTGGATTCACACCCAAAACCCCCTGACAATTTCGTGGGGATGGTTCCTTCCTTGAGTCTCTGTCATCCCATATTATACTGTAACTCCTTTCGTTATTTTTCATCATAGCATAAGGACTTGCAGCGAGTTTCTTTTATAAAATTGAAGGGCACCCACCTTCAAAGAAATGATATCGAATAAACAAGGTGAGACATTTTTCTAAAATGACTTATGTTAGGCCTTTAAAAGAAAACACACCAGAAAAAATAATATTGTGAAAGAAATATTGGCCTATGACTTCATCAAATTTAATTTTTTAATTCATGTTTAAAAAAATTATTTTCCACTCTTGAACTGCACTGTTCATGAACTGTCCTGTCCATGAAAGTACAGTGACGTAAATTAGCAGAGTTTGAAATTCGAGGGGAGAGTGATAAAAACGGACTCAATGATTTTGAATAAGAATAAAATGAGCGTTTAGTGATTAGTAGATATGATGTGGTATCATAGCAGGTGCACGAGTACTATAGGTTATATAACACACTTTTCAGAGAAACAAGAATGTCAATTCTTACATTCGATAAATGAACGGTTCCACTATACACATATAAAGTATTCTTCATCGGTATCAAGCAACATTTAATACTTCTAACTGTTGCTGCGAGAGCATTTAGATTTATTTCCATAATATTGAATTAATGATTACGCAAATAAACATCATCAGTCGGCGCAAACCACGGTGTACACAGAAAGCATGCCTATAAGCTGGAGAAATCTAAGCCTTCTAAGCATGACGTCACAAACAGATCGCCTCCAGCACTGAGTAATATGATAGGCATGGTATAATATCGATAAGTGCCGGACCAGCAAAAATGAAATACAATGTCCAATATTGTCCTATGTGAGAAACGTTTCGTTGAGGCTTAGCCTCAAAATTTTAAGTTTTAAGGTCCTCGAACGCTTCGTTTAGGAGTTATCTAAGAATATAAAATTTGACAATGCTACGAGCGTTGCGGGTTGCATTTGAAATGACTATTTAGCTTCGTTTTTTCAACAAATCCTTCACAATTTTAATGTCAGAATGAAATTTGTCACGTCGCCGTGAAATTCTTTTTATTTATAAAGACTGATAGCCTGTGAAAACCACAACACACACACACACACACACACACACACACACACACTACTGAAGAGGCAGGAGACCCGTGACAGAAATCCTCACTGGAAAGAAAGAGAGTGACCATCACGAGAAGCTCTGTGATTAGGGGTAAAAATGTAATTATGAAATGTTTGGTTCCTTCTGAGAAAATCCTGCAATACACATAAAGGTAGGGTTGAAAAAGCAAATCGTTGAGTCTCTCAATAAAGAAGGGGAATATTTCAAGTACTTATGCTCCAATTCTCCTGGTTTAAGTGATAAAGATGAAAGAAGGAAACATTGTCGGCCAAGATATCAGAAAACTTTTCTCAGATCCACATTTTTCTCAGACGATCCATGACAAGGAGGGGAAAGCCTGGATTTTTTTTAAAAGAGCGTGTTGACAAGTTCCTTGGTAACGTAAAGGATACAGATGTGTCATGGAACGCATGTGAAAGCTTTTCAAATTAGGTTGCCACATGAATTTGACGGTTCACTTCTTACACTCGCATGTGGACTGTGGACAAGGGGAAATGTTCCATCAGACCGTTAAGGAGATGGAACGTAGAAACCAGGGTAAGTGGAATGTGAACATGATGGCGGACTTTCGCCGGTTGCTAACAATGTAAATCACCTGAAGAGCGTCAGGAATATCACCTGAACAATACCCGGAAGGGCGCGCGAAGAAGTTTTCACGAGAAAAGACCTGGTTTTCACAAAAATAACAATAAATATGCATCAATGTTTACTCTAGCAAGCTTATATCTTTACAGATTAATGTATTTGGTATCGTTAATAACATGTAAATAAATAAAAAACTGTAATGCGATTCTATTTTCGTATGGCGGAATAACTATTTATCGAGATTGAACTCGAGACTGAAAAAGATCTGTACGTGATAGAAACAAATCAGGTCTCACTTTCAGTTTCAACAGACCAAAAAAACACAAAGATCAGATGATATTAACAAATCAAATTCCAAAACGTTTTCTTGTGTAGACCTGTATTATTACGATAGAAATCCAAGAAGGACTATAAATAATCAGAGTCGACATTTTTGTAGTGGAAAATAATAACTGGGCAATTTCATTCATTATTATTTTGGTACAGATAATTTTCATACTTAAAATGTGTACATGTTTGCCATTTTTTATAAAACAGAAACACTATAAACTTCAGTATAAAATGTTAATGTTTCCTTGATTTTGGGGGTGAACGGTATACTTGGAGCAACTTGAACTTGGAACTTGGAGCAAAAACCGAGTGGTGCTACACAGCACAAACTCTCTCGTTTTAATCTAACGTTTGCAATTCTCGAAAATTCAGAGAGTTCAACAAAAATGAGACCTGCCCCATTTTCCTTTCCGTCAATGGTGCACAAAAAATAGAAAGAAAAAAAATTGGATCCGTTTTTGAGAAAACGTTGTAAATTACAAGAAATTGAAATAGAATGTTACGAAATGAAAAAAATAATTTGTTCGAGTTCACTATTGTTTGTGATGTTCATTTTTGAGGCAAAAATTAATAATTGTAATTTGTGAAGAATGTTTTAAGTGTGACGTGGGTCATTTTGCGGTTTGCAAAACCTAAGTATAATTTATGTCTCCTATTCTTTTTTAAATAATCCTAATCTCAATGCTGCATTACGTAGACACTGCAGCAATGCATTATCTTTTAAGGATAATTTCTGTTATGTTTATCGTTGCATCTTTAACACATTTATGTTGGATATTTTGGTTAATTGCACATGAAAATATTATTCACTTTGTTGCATAAGACACATCTGCACAGAACAATGTAATTTAAGGACAGTATTTCGAAAATTGTCGGCAACGCCTCTAGAACAAATGCCGAAGAGTTCTAATAAGATCAGGAAGAGCTTTTGGTGACGGGATACGTTTACTTTTGCAAACGTTGTCGATAGGTTTTTGCGAATACGAGAAAAACTAGTGATGCTACAGAAGGGTAGAGACTTTCTCGTACTCATTAGTTTTCCGATTTCTTTGATCTGGGCTAGCATTACGATCTTTCTAGATCCTATTACCTCATGACATCTATCACCGTCCAAAGTTGATTCTTTTGAAATTGGTAGAACCTAAATATTACTTTATGAACATTACAGAAGAGTAAAACATCGTCATATATGAAAATTTTCGTCGAAAAATTTGGAACGGTTTTTAATAAAATAGCGTTAAATCGTTAGTGTAAATGCCAAAATCGAAGCTCTTTTTTTCATAGGAAACTTTTGAGTTTTCGAAAAAAAAATTGCTGAAAGTCACTTGAACCGCTTCCAAATGTAGTAATGTTTAAAAATCGCTGAAAATATGCATATTAAAGGCGAGAGAAAATTTTCAACATAATTACATTCGCGTAATTTTTGGAAAAAAAAATAATACAGCAAAATTAATTTTATGTCATCGCAAACAGTACAATTACCAATATCCGTACAAAAAGGTTGAAGAATAAATTTGGAACCATATTTTCAGAAAATGCCGTTCAGAAAACTTGAGTTTTCAAGAAACGGTATAGGTCATTATTTGAAGCACTTGTTTCAGCAAATTCAATAATGTAAACAAATGGCCGTTAGTGTAAATATAAACAGCGTGAGAAACAAGTAAATAAATTAAATTTTTGTAATTTTTGAAAAAACAAAAGAATATATCAAACGGTCGTTTAAGTCACCTGTTACAATACATTTACAATACATCTAGTACTATCCCTACCAAAAGTTTAAAGAAAATAATTGAGCCAATTTTGAGAAATACACGTGTGGAGGACCCCTGGTACCGCAAAAGGGAACGACCAACCCACTATCCTTCCGTTTGTGAACAACACGAGCGCCTGAACTATTCATAGGACTTTCCCAATATGATCCTCAATTTGTCTGTACCGACTCGACGCCCTACGATTTTGAAAACATGTCTTAAAATTTGTGAGTGAACTTTTCATGGTGCCTGGGACATTTTCGAAATAAATTACTGAATATTCGAAAATTACAAAAGTTTGAAATTTTCCCCGTACAACATGGAAGATAGGGTATTTATCTTCATATGAAAGTTGTTCTCCACATTTAATTCAATAATTAATACCCTGCACAATTTTTGAAAATAATATTAGTTTCCGCGCAATTTTGAAAGATGTATCTGTGATAATAAAAAAATATTAAAACAATATTTTCTCAAAAAAGCTCCTTTTTCTTTATTTTTTTTCGCTTAGCGCTAAATGCACTGAGAAATCTGACACGGACGATATTTTAATAAAGTCTCTCGATTTTTCAAATATTTATACTACTTTCATAATATATATATATATTATTTATATATATATATATTATATATATTATATATTATGTATATATATTATATATATATAATATTATATATATATATATATATATTTATATAGTGACATACCAATGTGGGGACAGGTTTATTACAGTATATTTGTCGTAAATGGGCGAAATGGTTAGGGCAAATAATAAGCAATATGGCGCCTTAGTAACGACGTCGTGGTTGTTGTCAGGATAAACAAACATTCATCTGACCGTGGAGGTGGCGGCGTGAGTAGGAGGAAATATAAGAGATTTGGGGATTGGTTGAAGAAGCGTCGACTGATTATTAAAACTGAAGTTTGGGCATTTTGTCGAAATAAAAGAAAGGCGAGGCATTGTGGGTTTTCAAAGGGAGGATAAAATTCATTCGGTCGCATGTGTGCATAAAAATAAGAGTTGGAGTTTTTTCGCGAGTGAACTCTAATCATTCTTGAACTTACAAATGTATGCGGTTCACAAACAATACCAGACTTTGCATATTTTCTTGCTAGACACGGAAGATAGAACTGAGAGACTTGTTTGCTGTGTGATCATAAAAGCACTGGATATTTAGTCGGTGAGAACGCGCATCAGACATAATATAGTGGAGCTGGAACAAATATTCGAGGGTGCGAAGCGGTGAATCGGCGGTGTTCGTTTTTGTTTAAGAAGAGAAGAAGATTCGTGGTAATTGGACTTCGGGACTTCGGAGCTTCAAATACAAGAAGGGAAGGCGTTTCTTCGAACACCAATCAAGAGCACGCGAAGACCAGAATCGCCGTATAAGGTTCGACCAGATCATGAGTAAGAAAGTTTCTCTATGTAAATTTTTCACATTTTAATTTGCTACATTGATAGGAAATAAACATTAAGTTTCTCTTGAAAGAAAGATAAATGATTTTCATTGGCCAATTCGAGCTAATAAGTAGCTAGATCAAATAATCTCTGTTTTCAGATTCCTCGCCATTCTGTATAGATGGCAGATCGGGTAATCGGCTATTAATAGATAATAGCGATTATTTCTGACGTGACCCAGCTAGCGGGATAATATTCAGTTTTTTATCAGAGTAATAATAGTTAAAATATTATCGTAACCTTTTTCCTGGCGCCCATGTTATTAGAAATTTGGAAACGGGTTACGACGAATCGCCCAATAATTGTAGGAGTTAGGGGTATGTTTCAATATATATCATTGCAGTTCGAATACAAATGACTCAAACAATTGCTTTTAAAGTTTCTTCAATACTCAAAACGTTTCTGAAAAAAATGAGTTTAAAAAAAGCATTTATAGAAACGCTCAAACGACATTTTCTCAAAAACGACTCCAATTTTTCATTAAAAATATGGATTTATGACCATGTTTTACTCTCTATAATATTCTTAATGTCGTTTCAAGTCTCAAACTCAAGTCTCAAGTGTTGAACTCTTTTCCATCCTCGCTCCCACCTACTTCACACTCGCTCATCCCATCCACACCTACCTCCACGTTACCATCTCCACCTATCCCCCTACCACCACCTCCATTTCATGATCCTATCCCAACGGCCACACCTGTCACTCTCACTCCTGCTCCAACCTCCTTTCCTAGTCAAATCCTCATCCAAAGTACAACCTTCGCTGCAACTGCAGACCACCCCCTGCCTATGACCTGTAGCAACTACACTTAACAGGAAAGCCCACAATACATAAAAACAAATATCTATATGTACTACATCAAAACGTTCAATCTTTAAGAAACAAACTAACAGATTTAGAAATATTACTCGAACAAGACCTACAACACTTAACAATATTATGCTTTAGTGAACATTGGTTAACTCAACAACAACTAGACAGCACACACATTCCAGGTTTCACCCTAGCTAGTGGCTCATGTAGGCAAATAGGCAAATCACATCACGCTTACGGCGGTACTGCATAAAAGACTTTGAAATATCTAACATAGATTTACCTGCATTATGTATCAATCACGGAATACTCCTATCTCTTAAAAGATAAAGACTTTGAAATATCTATCATAGATTTACCAAATCAAAGAATATGGATTTTATGTATGTACCACAGCCCCACTGGAAACACAAATGTTTTCCTAAAAAATCTTGAAATTGTTCTTGTTAAACTTAAAAGACGCAGAAATTATAAAATTATATTATGCGGTGATTTCAACATAAACTGTTTGTCAAAATCAAATGATGAGGAACTATTCAATAATTTACTTAAATCTTTCAACTTACAAACTATTATAAATCAACCCACCAGAATATCTAAAAAAAGCAGTACTGCCATTGATCAAATAATAATAGACACAAATGATTGCAGCTATTCAGTTGTTACATATAACTTACAGGCTTTAGTGACCACACAGCACAAATTCTCAAACTCGAATTGGACACTAAAGTTATTAAGGAAACACTTTATAGAGAAACTCGAAACTTCTCTCAGGAAAACCTTGACAAATTCAACTCCTAATAAGTTCAGAAAACTGGGAGGAGGTGTACAAACAACAGACACAAATACCAAATTCAACTTATTCATAAACATATTCCAAAGTTATTTCAACACTGTTTTCCACAAACACTGAAGAAAATAACAAGCAAAACCACAAATCATGGATAACTAAAGGAATCAAAACATCATGTGAAAGGAAGAAACATGCATGAAACCATCCTTCATCACGAATGTAGTTCCGATTTCATTGCTTATTACAAAACATACAAAAGTATCTTAAAGAAAGTAATTAAACAGGCCAAACTGTTAATGAATGATCGACAATTGCCAAAGCACGAAACAAAACAAAAGCAATGTGGAACATTGTAAAAATACTCTAAAACAGAAAACAGAAACACCAAAACATTGAACTTAACTACAAGAACAATGTTCTGCTGCAACCACAGCAAGTAGCAAACACTTTCAATAGACATTTCTCAGAAATTGGAGAAAAGTTAATACACTGCAATTCTGTAAATAATATAAATATGCAGTCGAATATACCCACATCACCAAATGCAAAGTCCATATATATCTCTGAAACATCACCTGCAGAAATACAGAAAATCATAAATAAAATGAAAAACAAATTCTCTACAGGACTGGATAATATCCCTGACATACTCATTAAACATTCAGCAACATATATATCTAGAAACCACCACACACATTTGTAATCACTCCTTAATGACAGGTAGCTTCCCAGAAATTCTCAAAAAGCAAAAGTTAAGCCACTATTCAAAAGGCAACACCCACGATCTCATGAATTACAGACCAATATCCTTACTATCTGGATTCTCAAAAATTTTAACACAACCAAAATTTTTAAATTTCCAAAAAAATTGGAAGGATTCAGAAATGGTAGATCAACAGACACTGCTATCTTCACCTTTCTAAATAACATACTTCTTGCTCTAGATCAGAAAGAAATTCCCATCGGTTTATTTCTAGATTTATCAAAAGCATTTGACATTATTGATCATGACATACTGTTATTCAAACTTGAAACTTTGGGAATTAGAGGCATTGCACATCAATGGGTAAAATCTTACCTTTCAAATCGTTGTCAAGTAGTCACAATCAAGCATGTTAGAGATAAAATGATTTCAAGCCATTTTTCCCAACCTAGAATGATAAATTATGGAGTCCCACAAGGATCAATCCTGGGCCCTATGCTATTTCTCTTGTACATCAACGACATGCCCTTGACTCTACAAAGAGCAATGGTCCTATTTGCAGATGACACTAACATTATCATTAAAGCAAATACCCAACAAACTCTACAGAAAGAAGCACAAACAGTTCTAGAAGCACTAATAAAATGGTTCCAGGAAAACAAACTCATCATAAACACCAGTAAAACTGTCTCCCTAAACTTTCGGAATCCACTCTCTAAAGAAAAGCCTCTAACACATTGATGATAAAACACATGCCTGTAAAAATAGCCCAAAAACAACTTTCCTTGGATTGACAATTCAAGACAATTTAAAATGGAACTCCCACATCACAGATCTAAACAACAAGCTTACCAAGTCATGCTATGCCATCTACATCCTTAAGTCAAATTCAAATTTGGATACACTACGAACAGTGTATTTTGCAAATGTCCACTCGCATCTAAAATACGGAATCATATTCTGGGGAAACTCCCCAGAAAGTATTCACACTTTTATCATCCAAAAAGAATACTGAGAACAATGACAAACACTCACAAACATGAGTCCTGCAAACCACTTTTCAAGAAATTACAAATCCTACCACTCCCATGCATATACATATTTGAAATATTAATCTTCACAAAGAAGACGCTTATGGAAAACAAGGATTCTGTTACTCTAAATACTGATGTTCATAACTATAATACTAGACAAAACAAGAATTTAACCATACATTCTACAGTACAAAGGAATACCTACACCATAAACACATATCAACATCAATATAAACTAATAAAAATAATTTTTTTTTGTTGCATATTCTGCTGCATGACTTGAAGCCCCCCCCCCAGCTGATTGATGGATATAAAAGGATAGATCCAGCCCAAGCATCCATCTCATGAAGATTCTCCTTCTTCTCCTTTTTATTTATTTTTGCTCTCAACTTTAGCTTTACCCTACTATTTATAAAATTAATTTGTATTTAGCATGAAAACAGAATTCAATTTTATACCTGTATTGTATTTAATATTTGCATTGTACATTGTATGATCATATAATGTCCTGACTTGTCATACATGGCTTATGCTGTATTTATGTGACAAATATATTATTATTATTATTATTATTATTATTATTAGTCTACTATTAGGTAACAGAAAAATTGAGAAAATAAAAAAAAAGTTTTTGGCGCCAATAGATGGGAAGAGGGTGAGGCAAAAGCGAAAATCTAGCCCAGATTTAAAGGACAAAGAAATAAAGTAATATAAGAACGTCTGTGTCATTCTGTAACACCCTTAGTTTATTTTGTGTTTTACAAAAAATGTAAATAAAATTAAATCAATTATTGAACATAATGAAAATCATCTATAATAATTACTGAATGTGCTTTATTACTACCACACGACGACTACTACGGCAATGAAAAGTAAATATACAAATAAAATAAAATTCATCTGATAGTGTATTGATTTTGTGCGAAAAAGAGCTCGGCCTAAACGGCTCCGTTTCGGTAAAAGTGGTGACCTGAGGATGGACTATTTTATAGAAATACATCAAGGGGGTTAATAATGTGCAGAATTAACTAAGAAGTCTCAAGATTGTGCTAGTTTGTATCAATCACTGTTAAATTCAAATGCAATCGATCCTTCTGCTCCAGCACATCACAGCACTCTAAGAACACTTGCCGAGATCACTTCAGAGGATTAACTCACGTATTTTCTTTAACATGTTTTCGTTCTTATCTCTTTTAATCTTAATGGCCATCTTAGCTTGCATTTATCACAAGTCATGCAATGTCGATGCAGCGTATATAAAAGTGTCGGGATTCCCGATCCACTTACAGAACAGAATTTCCACTTAAAGAACACATCCCTTTCAGATTGAAGAGTCGATGGACACCTACACGGACTGAATAATACAAATACACTTAGATAAAAACAAATTAAAATTTAATTTTTCAATCGCTTGAATTTGAGGTGAACGAACGTGGGAACTGGTCTGAACGAGAGAAGACGAGAAGGAAGGCGCATGATGGAGAGAATTCTATGGCCACCGATAAACTGTTGAATGTGATGCATTTCAAATGGGTTTATTTAAGTGTGGAATTATATGACTATACAACTAATACAATACACAACTAATAAGAGACAATTTTGGGGTATGCGCATTTGGCAGAAAAGTTTATTGGCAAAAGGAGATGAGAGAGAAGAGTACATGGATACATAGGACACATAAGTAAGTATGTTAGTGATCAACCTACTAGATGTTCAAAGAGCATTGCTAAATGTTAAATATAGCACATAAATGAATTGGAGGGAGAGGGAATAAATTACTATGGTGGCATGCACTTCAAGAGGTCAGGATAGAATAAAGTAATACTAATGGCGCTAAAATAGCATGTACTTTCTCGCCTTTAGTAATAGTTATGTAATACTACTTATACTACAAAATCTCTCCAAACCAACACATCTCAAAATTGAATTGAATGAATACAATGACATCTCAGTCGTCATTTTATGTAAAACTCATTACAAATCTTAGAACATGTGGTGCTAAACTAAATATTTGCTAGCAAATATCAAAACAAACTTGACAATTAAAACCACTCTTCATACAGGTAAATCATGTCCCAACAATAAGACGTAATTCACAGAAATTAGCTCCAGAGTCATTATTGCCGAGCCATTGTTGCTTTTCAATCTGATATTCAATCCGACTAGCAATTTTTATTTCATATATTTAAAATAGGTTGTAAATAATTTTTAAAACATTAATTTTTAAACGTATAACAAAAGCTCGAATGTGAGAAATGAATAAAGAAATATACCGGGAGCGGTAACTCAGTGCATCAACTGTCACTGCAGCGCCTCTGACCGGGAGGTCCTAGGTTCCCACTCCCCACGGCGGCAGGATTTTCGACACTAGCTTTTCAGCGAGGTCGAATTCAGTCGCTGCCTGGAGGAGAATTCTAGCGGCCGGCTGATCTGATCGGTAGTTTTCCGTGGGTTCTCCGATCAACACCAGACGAATGCTGGAGCAGTACCCTACAAAACGGGCCACGGACCACGCGCAATCTGTCCTTCCTCTTCCTTGTCCTATCCCCTCCCCTAACACACACATTTACACTAACATGCACTACAGTCCCACATATTCCGGGAGACCGGTCGGGAGCGTAGAACTTGTCCCGGCTGGGGCGGTGCCCCGCTAGTGGGGGAGTCCTGGTTAGAGGGAAACCCCACTAGCCGATGGTAGGTCGGCGCCGGATCTCGCCATCCAGCAGGGGAAGATCACCGCCATCTAAGAGAAAAAACATGCGTTACACTAACGGGACTAATGACCAAAGTAGTTGACGCGCTCTGAAACACGAAAAAATCAATCAATAAAAAAATATGAAATAATATACAAATTCTAATTTATGTAGGACTGAGAACTGGAATTACCTTCCGAAGCCCAGTAAATTCGAGCGGACGACTAGGTTTGTAGCTAATTGCACTAAAAGTCCAAAAAATTCAATATGGCCTTATTTGATCTCTTTTTGATGAACACAATTCATTAAGGAAAACATTGTGTCTTCATAATTGAAGGGTTGATATAAGGATACTAATTGGTTTTCACCATTTTACAGTACAAAGCAAATTTTGTAAATTCTTATCTCTCTTAATACTTTTAAAATGCGTAACATAGTCAATGAAGGGAAAGTCTGACAGGTTTATTAGTAAAATATCTATTTAACAACTGCCAGTAACTTTATTTGCCTGTTTAAAATATTTTTCATTGTAACCTTGTTCCTTCAGGTTCTTCAAATTCAGGTTAGAGTTTTCGGCAGAAAAACTCTATTACAGGGCCATGGAAACGAAAAAGGGAATCCAGATGCTAAATTTAGAAACAAATTCTCTTAACAGGTGGTGTAGCCAGAATCCTTGTTTTGTGGTTCCTTGAAACCGAAAAATCGAATGACGACAAAACGTGTCTGCCCGTTCGTCTATGTGTAAACAACACTAGCAGATAAAGCGTTCAGCCGATTTTCTCCAAAATTGATATTCTACAATCGATCTGACTTATGTCGCGGTCCCTTGACTTTGAAATATATTTTAATTTTAGGGGGTACTTTACATGAAGCCCCTGGTACATTTTCAAAATTATCAAAAAAATGTCTCCACTTTTTATTAAATTTTGTTGTTAGATGGTGTGAAGGACGTTTGAGAGAATGGTGCAGTTCTCATTTCCATTGAAAACTCTGATTTTTAAAAATCGCAAAAATTCAAATTTTTTTCGGCATATTCTTACAACTACAATTATGAAGATATTTTCCCATAATGAAACCCTTAAATATAGGTTTTTGAATCAGGTCATGTACAATTTTTCGGAAATTTGTTACTTTTCCCGAAATTTTGAGTGAAAGTACGTGCTGTTTTAGCACAACTAGTTGCATTCTTTAAGAACCTCAATTTTCTCTAATGTTCATATTGTGACATACCAGACTGTCACACAATACTTTGATGGGAATTGGGGACAGAAATTTATTAAATTCATTGTAAAAAGTGTAAATGTTGAGGGCATAGGCATGCAGGCAGGGGGTTTCTTAGCAACCAAAAAAGCGGAAGTAAATAAACTTAACGCGGCAAGTAACTGACAGAAGATTGTGATATAAGGGCATGTAGGATTGGTAGTAAACTGGTAATGGGGTATGACGTCGAAGGAAACTCGAGATTATTTTGTAAAAACAAGAGACAAGAATGCATGAAAGTTATGGAGGGTTGAACTTCGTAATATTTGAAAAAGATAAGCTTTAGACCGTGTACCGTACGCATCGTACTGCAGATGTTATTGTAAATGATAGATGCGGGACTTGGTGGAATTTTGCGGGAATTAATTGAGCAGTGAGGACTTATAAATATTTTGTGGGCGAAATTGTATTTGGGACTTTGAATAATTCTGGCACCGGGAATACGCAAATCGGACTTGAAAAAAGTACAGATGCAAGAGCAGGGAAGAGAGGCTCGAGACTTATCTTGCAGTTTAGAGGATGAATTTTATATTTTATTGCGTTAAAAGTTGGAGGAATTAATTAGAAGAAATAGACTTTCGTGTATCGTGGACTAAGTAAAACGTGACAGTCGTGGAGACTGTGCCCATCCGTGGCAAAGAATAGGGAAGTAAGTGAAACAATTAATAAGTTGAGGACATCGATCCGGCAGAGGACCGAGAACAAGATACAAGAGAGAAGATTGGTCGGAGCGGTTGATTCTTCCTGGCTTCATCGTCCAAGAGCGCATGGATATCTAAAATAGTAAGAATAATAGCGCTATAGATAATTTTTACGATCAGTCATGACCAAGGTGACATTTTTGTTAAAAAGGATTAATCGATGAATAAACTTATAACGTTCTCATTCTGAAAAATAAAAGCTGATTATCATTTCTTTAGCATCTTGTGCAATCCACAGTTTAATAATTTATTTCCAGAAACAAATTTCAGATTCCTCGCTTCTTCGGTATGGAGAGCGGATCGAATGATCGTTTGCTAGGAAGAAAGTAAGTACCGGCGACGATTATTTTCGTAAGAACCCAACCGGCAGATCTAGTAGGATAATTATTTCCCTTTAGATGTGTTTGTGGGAAATTTAAATCGCAACCCTTTCCTGGCGCCTAAAAATGATATAAATTCGGAAACCGGTTGCAGAAATAATTTGACAGAAACGGAGAGCGTTTCAATATAGTGTTCATCGTAGCCTGAAGTTGGGTAAAAAATGTATGTCCTCGAAACGTCGCAAAACAAACTATGACTACCCAATGAAAAATAAAATTTTAAAATTATGTGATTCTGAGTTATTTCAAATATTTTCAACTACTGTCTGTCAGACAATCTGTGACCAAACTCATCAAATATAATTGATTTTAAGTTAGAATGATTATGTTAGAATTGCCGTATGTAACTTATTACGGCTAGGTTAGATGAGCGAAGTCATCAACTGTCGAAACTTGCCAAAGACGTAGAAACAACCCAGGCGTTAGAATTAAAATTAGCGGAAGCTACTGTTCAAATCAAAGCAGAATTAAAAGAGGATTTCAATAAAAATACAACAGATATCAAATTGTTAAGAACTCACAAACAGAAGTTAGTAAGAATATTTTGGAATTGAAAACTCAAGTGAAAGGTAACGAGCAGAAAATACAATTACTTAGTCAGAGTAAACAGGAAGTTGAAGCGAAGGTAGCTGATATTCAGGAGAAAATCGATAATATGCCTTCGACCTCTTTTCCATCGCATCCGACTACAATAACTATTCCACCGGGATTAACATTCAGTGCTCATAGCAAAGAAAATTCTTGCATATTTATTAAGGCTGTCGAAAACGTCTTCACCTTGTATAATTTCCCTGAAAATAAAAAAGGGAGAATTGTTTATCAGATGGTCTTATCAAGCGCGAAAGTGTGGGCAGACACTGGATCATTTACCTGCTTCTACGAATGAATTCAAAAAAAAAAATTTTCAATCGTTACTGGAACTATGAAACGCAGATTAATTTTAGGCTTAGTCTAATGAACAGTACCTGGAAGAAGGGCACTATTTCAATGCAGGACTACGCGACAGAAAAAGTAGCTGGTCTGAAATTATGCCGACCACCAATTCCAGAGCATGAAACGACATGCTTGCTTATTCGACATTTTCCAACGGGCACACAAAATTTCCTAAAAAGTCAGTTGCCCATGTCAGCAGAAAAACTGGTGTTTCGACTAGGATTGTACGATGCCACGTTTGAAATTACCGAAAAATTCAAGCCTCAGACAACACCAACTTCATCCGCGATGGTAGTAACAGCAATGGAAGGATACAATGAAACCAACAGTAACAAGCAGAAGGGTAAAAGAACAGAACATGGAAGAAATGAAAATAATTGTTCGTCGGCACCTAAACAATGCAAGTCGTCGAATGAATCAACAATGGACGCATCGAAAACGTATCATTCATCTACAAATTCAACAAGAAATGACAAGATTGATCAACGACCGTCAACGTTACGTGAGTCCAGACCTTTAATAGTGGAATTAAACTAACAAGGTTTGTTCCGAACGGTCGCCCCGGTACAAACCAAATTGTTAACCATGTTGATGAGGTGGCTATTCAGTCCATGGTATTTTCACACGACAGCGAGGACCCAAAGAAAATTTCATTGATGAATAAAAATATCACTAGGCTCAAATGTCCGTTGGTTGAAGTGCAATGTGAATGGAAGAAAATTCTAGTATTGGTCGACTCGGGATGCACCTGCTCCATCATCGTGGAAGGTTTGTTAGAAGAACTCACAAAGATAAAAGCGGCAATACCCCAGTTCCCTATGCGCAAGTCATTCATAGTGGGCGCGAATAAGAAAAGGTCACGACCCATATACCTTCAAGTTCTGTTGCAGTTGACAATTGGACGACGGGTGTATGACTGTGTGTGTATAGTGGCAAAGGAACTGCTGTATCCACTAATCTTAGGAGTTGATTTCGGTGGAACGTCTACAAAATCTCTTAGAATCAATCAGGTGCAACACAATGATCTAGTTTATGATCTAAACTTCTCAGAATATCATGCATAAATGTTGGCGTTCCGTTTAAAGGGTTGAAACGTTCTACTGGAGGCAACTACAATTAATGTATAACGTCGACGGTAACCAAATCGCCGTTGCCTTTTCTCCAAAGAAGACACTCTAATGAATTCGGAGTTCGGAGACCATCTTAATTCGAAAGAAATGGATGTTGTTTATAGATTCCCCTAAACTCGATATAAAAGTAGAGTTTATTCATGTTGCAAATGAGAAAACAGCAATCCTTCTTGCCTGAGCAGCTCATATAAGAGAGACACATGGCATCATGAAACTTTTATTGAAAATACAATAACAAGAGCATTCGTGGGATGTATATGGAGATTTGAATGTTATCACACTTTTGTTAGGTCTTCAATAATGACATAATAAATTTTGCTGTTTTCTATGCGAGAGGGTAGTAGAAATCGCCATAATCCTTTCGTGAAAAAGCATTGGTTTCAATGAATATGACACAGACAAAAAATGTAACCTCGCAACCTGTATATTTCTGCACACGTATATCTATCTTCCTTTCTCGCACATCAAACTCGTATTGATGAAACATTTTGTGAAGGGGATGAATAAAAATGAGCTAGATTTCCTGTACTTAAAAAACAAATTCCCGAGGATCAGTGATGTGAAAACAAAGGGGGGTTTCAGGCAAGTTTGGCATTGAGAAGGTTGCATGGACGTCGGTTTACATTCGCAACTGAATTCCTTGGGAACAGAAAAGTTGAAAATTATGAAGAACTAGTGTCCAAACACGTTCACAATTATAAATCTTTGGAATATCATGTCCCTTACAATAAATTCTTTGGATCCACACTTAGACTTCTTCGCTGAAAATGTCGGTGCTGTGAGCGACTAATAAGGTGAGCGATTTCACCCACACATTGCAAGAATGAAAACTCTTTATCAGGTAAATGGACTCGAAATATGCTTGCAGACTATTGCTGGACACTAAAAAAATATATTCCTCAAGGATCCTCAAGCAAAATATAGTAAACAATTGTTGAAAACGATTTAATAGAGCAATTGCAGAAGTAGAAGTGAACACAAATCAGACTGAGTTTGTGGAGTTTAAACTCTTAAAAAAATGGGGACAAAAATATGGATGTGTTAAGCATATCCAGAGAAGAATAGAATGTAGTTGTAGATGATTTTGTAACAGAATTTTCGGAGCTAATTGAGAATAATCTTACCGGTACATTACGACTAGAGAATAACGCTGAAGAACAGCCTATACATAATCTTTTATGCGCATTTTGAGAATTTTTTTAAAATTATATTTTATTTTGCAATTTGTTTGTGAACAAACATTTGGCAAAATTACATAGATTTGTGTAAACAAATACATGAGAGGAGTAAAATCCCATGACCGTACTCCACCAATAATACATTATTAATCAAAATTAACCATTAATTATAATTTCTGAAATGAATAATTTAAAGTCGATATGGAAGGTCTAAAGTATGATGTCGTTGCAGTCGTTTGGTGGAGTCACTATTGTCTAGTAAGTTGATGTCTAGCATATTCGGATGGTTATGTAGTCTTTGTAGGTATTTTGCACTGGTATTCTTGATTTATTCTTTTATAGTTGAAATCTGTAAGTCTTTGTGTAATATTGCATTCGTTACGTACCAGGGGGCATTTACAAATTTTCTTAAGGCTATTGACTAAAAGCGTTGTAATATTTCAATATTAGAATTTTGAGCTGTTCCCCAAAGTTGAATTTCATATGTCCATACTGGTTTTAATATTGCTTTATCCACAATTACTTTGTTTGCAATGCTTAACGATTTTCTTCCCAGTAGTCAGTTTAACCTTCTAAGTTTTAGGTCTAATTCTTTTATTTTATTCTTTATATGTTTTTCCCATGTGAGTCTTCTGTGCAGAGTAAGTCCAAGATATTTTGCCGAGTCATTTTGAGGAAGAGATTGAGATCCGATTTTTATAGGTGGACACGTTTCGTGGTTCCGACTCAAGGTGACTTGGACAGACTTCTTATCATTGATTTTGATTGATTGATTGATTATTTAGTGTTTAGAGGGCGCTTCAACTGCCAAGGTCATTGGCGCCCATGTCAAAGTATTTAAAAGGGTAGATTGAGTAAGTTTGCAAAAGCAACTTACCCGCTAATTAAAAGCATGAACATTACTTAAAAAGGGCATGAATCCCGCAATAGTGTACGACTAAATAAGGCAGAAGGAAAATATAACAGACTCTAAATTTATCATAAAATGTAAAATTGGCTGTAAAGGGCCTAAAACAAACTACATAAGATATTGTCCATGCCACTCAAATAAAATTACGTATTCCACTTTCTCTCAAAAAACAAAGAGTTTTGAGAGTGCAGAATCGTCGTCCCCAAGCACCTCCTGTAGCGAGTTGCCCAGGCTATGCCTTCGTCGGCTGTCATCGAATTTTGTGCAATGCAGCAGGACGTGTTCCACAGAAAGAACCGTCCGGCATGTGTCACAGATGGGAGGACTTTCCCCTCGAAGGAGAAACTATGGGAAAGGTGGCAGTGTCAATACGAAGGCGGGTTAATACTTCCTCGCGCCTACAGAAGCGGGATGAGGAGCGCCAAGATTTGAATTCTTAATCGCGCTAAGTTTAAAGTAGTATTGTGCCACTCTGTTTGCCACGCTCTAAGTACGGATCGTTTCAACGAAGCCTTAACATCCGACAATGGTACAGCAGGATGTCAATGTGTATCCTACGGTCGCTGATTTCGCCGCTCGGTCGGCCAGCTCGTTCCTGTGATGTTCACTGGCCTGGAACCCAACTAAGGACCAGGTCATAGTGGCAAGACCGAAGACGATGAATGAGGTTCTGAACTGATTTTATCAGGTAGTCTGACGACGGGCGTGAGACTGCTTGAAGGGCTGAGAGAGTCAAAACAGAGAACAACACGCCGCAGCCTCGCTGACTCGATGTATTTCAGGGCCTCCAGAATTGCATACATCTCAGCAGTAAATACACTGCACTGGGAATGTAGTCGATATGATTTGGTGGTCTTGATACAATAAAACTACATGCCACTGCATCGTTGCACGATGAACCATCTGTATATAAGAATAGATGGTCGGGATGAAGCTTCCTCATAGCCTGAAACTGCATCTGGTAAACCAGAGGACTAGCGATATGTTTGGAAAGATTGGAGAGTCTGAGGTCAATATTGGGAGCAGAAGCTTCCAAGAGGATCAGGTCGCTTGGGGCTTTACAGGAGTGGGAAGTTCGACATTAAGTCCCCGCAAAAGATTTCTTAATCGTATGCCTGGGGCTGGGGTAGTGATGTTCGAAGTATGTACGATGATTCATATTTTGGGTGGATAATAATTCGGCGACACGGATGGCTATGGAGACCCGACACTTTAGCTCCATAGGACGATAATAGAATAGCTCGCCTTCTTTCCAGGGATGGCTCCCAGCGTCAGTTAGAATGCACTCAATTCGGCTGGTGCGGTATGCACCTGTTGCAAGGCGGATACCAGCGTGGTGAATGGTGTTAATGGGCCGAAGAGTGGAAGGGCTGCCGAACCATACACTTCACTACCATAATCCAAAACTGAGCGGATGAGTGATTTATATAACCGCAATAGGGTAGTGCGGTCGGCTCCCCAAGACGTACCACTCAGCAATCGAAGAAGATTGAGGGGGGAGACGCATCTCGATTTTAGTGTGCGGATGTGAGCACGCCACGTTAGGGACTTGTCAAACGTAAGTCCCAAGAACCTGGCAAGTCGGCGAATGAAAGCGGATTCCCTCCCAGGTAGAGAGCTGGATCGCTGTGCAAGTGATATATTCGGCAGAAGTGTACACCAGTAGATTTACTAGGCGATAATTTAAAACCTGTTGACAAGCTCCATTCATGGAGCTTGCTGAAGCATTTCAGTTGGAGTTGCCTCTGGATCACACTGATGCTACTGGACGAACAATAGATGGCAAAATCGTCCTGAAACAGCGATGCCTTTACTGGTTCTCGCACGACCGACGCCATACTGTTTATGGCAATGGCAAACAGAGTGACACTTAGCACCGACCCTTGGGGAATGCCGTTTTCGAGAGGGTGGCTGCTAGACAGTTTGTCACCAATGCGAACTCGGAATGATCTGTTCGATAAAAACTTTTGGAGGAATAAGGGGAGCTTCCCCCTTAATCCCCACGAGTGCAGGGTTCGCAAAATGCCATACCTCCAGGTGGTGTCGTAGGCCTTCTCTATGTCAAATAGTACGGCCACAAGGTGTTGTCTCAGGACGAAAGAGGTTGATATTTCGGTTGCCAAAGTGACAAGATGGTCCAAGGTTGACCGGTGTTTCCTGAAGCCGCACTGGATTGGTGTGAGCAGGTTTCTGCGCTCCAGGGTCCAGACCAAGCGCTGGCTTACCGTCCGTTCCAATACTTTGCACAGGCAGCTGGTGAGAGCGAGGGGTCGGTAGCTCGATGGCAACGACCGATCTTTTCCGTCCTTCAAAGCTGGAATGACTATGGCTTCTCGCCATTGAACAGGAATGGTGTGCTCTTCCCAGATACAATTAAACAAGAGGAGAAGGAATTGCATTGCCTCATCAGGAAGATTTGAGCATTAGATTATGTACCATCAGGACCTGGGGCAGTTCTTTTCGCCAATGCAAGGCGCAGCGCAATTACGACATGGAAAAAGGGATGTTGTAATCGGCAGTCTCTCTGGAGGAGAATTCCAGCGGACGACACTCCATCCTCTCTTTGATCAAGAGAAAATCAGGAGCGTAGTTCGCCGAGCTTGACATCTGTTCATAGTACGTGGCAAGTTCCTCTACAATCTCATCTGGAGAAGTGATCATTCCACCATTTTGAAGACATGGCACCGTGTTTGGAGAAGAGTGTCCTTTTATCTGGCGGATTCTTCTCCATACCAGGCGTGGTGGCGTGTGGCAGTTCAGGAGGAGACGTACTCTCCACGATTCCTTTTTCTCTCTGCAATTATTCTCCTTGCCTCGCCCTACATCTTTGTATTCGATAAGGTTGTCCACAGTTGGATAATGTCTAAGACGTGCATGTGCCTTTTTTCGGGCGCTGACCGCTCTAGAGCAGTCCTTATTCCACCAAGGCACAGGGATGTGTCGTGGACAGCACGCAGACTTCGGGATTGCAATGATGGCTGCGCGAAGAACGGCGTCAGTGAATTGGGCGACTAAGGCATCAACGTTACTTGAACGGTTCTCTGGAATGTTTATTTCCTCACTGAATGTATTCCAGTCAGCTCGATGGATTACCCAGCGAGGTGAACGGGTAGCGTCTAAACTAGGAATATTAAAGCGTACCATGGTAGGAAAGTGGTCACTCCCATGTAAGTCATCAAGAACAGTCCACTCTAAGATGGTAGATAGAGATGGACTGCAGAGTGCCAGATCTATTGACGAGAAAGTGTTTGACGCTGTGGAAAAATGTGTATTTTCCCCAGAGTTCAGAAGAATTAGGTTCTGCTGGTCAATAATATTTCGATAATAGTACCTCTGGGGCATGACCTCGATGCTACCCAGGCGGGATTGTGGGCATTAAAGTCACCCACAATAAGAAAGGGGCGGCAGCTGAGAAACAACTTCTTCAAGTTCCTCTTGTGACAGGCTTGGCCAGGAGGAATGTATATATTGCACACCGTCAATGAAAAGGACGGCAGATATATACGGACGCATACAGTTTGAAGGTCGGTTCGAACGATATGTTCCTCTGAAAAGAGATGGTCTCGGATAAGAACCGTGACACCTCCGTGAGCACGAAGTCCGGCATCTTGGTCAAACCGATAGGTTTCGAATCCACGCAGGCAGAGGGGTGGTTAGGAAGAAGATGAGTTTCCTGGAGACATACTATAAATGGTCTGTGGCGGAGAGTATGAGCTTCAATTCTTCTAAACGTATGCGAAAACCGTTCAAGTTCCATGAGAGAGCCATTCAAGGAAATTATTATTTCTTTGGTGCCTTCTTTTTCTTTCTCACCTTCGAAAAAGAAGAGCTCTTGAGGTGCTCCTCATCCACAGCAGAGTCGTCCTGACTGCTGCTGGATAAGGTCGCCTGTGTCAGGGGTGTCCGGTGTTTTGACACAGGTGACGAGATCTAGAAGGTTGGAAGATCTTCCAGTGTGAGTCTCGGCAGTGGAGGAGGACGAGACTTCGGCGACGGATTTGAGTTGGTGTCGATTTCTGATTGGAATCAGTTTCTATAGGAGCTCAGTAGAAGTTTTCGGTGGCTGGAGTTTTTGCTGTTTATTTTGTATTTGGATTGGTATAATAACTTTTCCCCTTGGATACAGGCCGTATCTTCAGGAAGTCTATAGAGCAACCTGGCAGGAGAAATGCGCTGCTGGGGCTGGAGTGCATTGGGTTTGGCAGCTCACGGTTACCACCGGGGCGCAGCTTTTAAAGTGCTGGAAAGGATCGTGACATGTCTACTGGATTCCTTGCTTGGAATCGACGCTTCGCCTCAGGAAAGAAACTTTTCTGTCACTCGTATCTTTGGATTTCCTTTCACGGAGATAGATTGGACACTGGTTGAAATTGGCTGCATGGTTGCCTTCACAGTTAAGACAGTGCGGTGGTCTGTCGCAGGGTTGTGGGTCGTGCGCTGGTGTTCCGCACTTCCCGCATACTGCGCTAACCGACATGCAGCGTTGCTGAGTATGACCAAACCTTTGGCAGTTGAAACAGCGCAAAGGGTTCGAACATATTGTCGCACACGGAGGTTGTAAAACCCAGTACTTATTTTTTCCGGAAGGGACGGACGGTCAAATGTAAGGATCAGGGTCAAAGTGGGGATTAATTTCCCCTGCTCCTTCCGTCTGATCCTATACACTTCAGTGACTCCAAAACTCTCAAAGAAGTTCGACAGATCTTCATCACTTTCAGAAGCAAAGTCCTCGTGGTTTACCACGCCTTTGCACAAGTTCAAAGTCGGGTGATTCGTGACTACCACCTGGAAGCCGGCAATCTGCTTGGTTTTTGAATTTTCCAATTTGTTCGTCGGTGCGTGCTTCAAATAGAATGGTACCATTTCTTTGTCGCACGACCGCTTGGAGCTTACCAAACTCGTCTTCAATGGCTCGCGCCAGACGGACAGCACTTATGCTTTTAAAAGTTTTCCCTTCCTCGGCGCATGCCATGAGGAGGAAACGGGGCTTCTTCGGTTGATCATCTTTTGCGAAAAAACTATTCAAATCTATAGTTCTATCAAAATATCTCCTCTTCCTTGCGGAGGAGGGCGGGGGGTTTATTTTCTGCTCCATAGAGTAGAAGGCGGTTCATCTCCGTGCTCCCCACCCACCATGGAGTCCAACAAGGGGACACCCCACTGGGGTGCCAGGGTTGGCACAGAGATATAGTAGGGAGATGTCACAGCGCTGCCCGCCGTGGATCCCCCCGCTCACCCTGGAGTTCAGTACAAGACCTAGTCCAAGCCGGTTGATCGGGAGTGGGTTAGCTCCCGACCGCCCGTCTAGAAGAGTCCGTAGCCAAAGCAAGTGTATTGAGACCTACAGGGAATGTTCCCCAAAAATACGTAAGAGCACGTATCCCTAGATACCAAGAAAGAAGTAGCACGAGGAGAGTAATTGGGAAACAGACAGGACCCTCAACCGCCAGGACATACATTCCCTCCGACACGGGTCGCCATGCACGCAACACATGGGTGGGCGTTCAGCATACAGAGGGGCCAGTGAAATAGAAGAGGAGAAAGAAAAGAAAGGATGTAATAAAGGAACGAGAATGATATATGGGGAGAAGAAAAATGTCTGGTGAAAGAAAAGAATACTTGAGAGCCCTCTCTGCATCCCCCCGTCAGGACGTGGACCAACCCACCTCGACGGGCATTGATTTTGAGGCGCCAGCGTTTCTGCCACTTGTGGATGGATTGCAGATGTTCTTCCACGAGATAAGATGCTTCTGCTGGATCTTCAAGTCGAGCTAAGATGGCTGTGTCGTCCGCGTAGGTTGCTGTCTTCTGTGCATATTACCAACAAAAAAAAAAGCGTACAAAATGTAGCTGTACTAAATTGTATCTATGCGCATTATCCATAGTTGCAAGTATTTTTTCCTTGCAAATACAATTTTTAAATTGCCATATTACCAATTCATATCTCGTATGGAGGTAACATACAAGTCTATTGGATGTTGGGAATTTTTGAACGGGACTATCACATTAGCAGCTACGATTCATTGGTGTATCCAATGCCAGATACTCTAAGACTTTATTTGAACAAAGCTATGCATGACATTAAAATTTTTCAACTTATAATATATATATATATATATATATATATATATATATATATATATATATATATATTTGGCGCTTAAATCGAATGATGAGCGGATCGATAACGCAGATCTCGAACGAGACGCACACGTGGATGTTAGAAAAAGTAATTGATTCAGAGACGACATAATGTCGCAAAGATTATAAACTTTATCAAGAAACTACAAAGTAAATAATAACATTGAATGTTGTTTCTTTGTTATTACAGGTAGGATTAATAATTAGAATAAGTGATTATGTTATACCTTTTTGTATGAAGCAATAAAAAAACTTTGTTATTATAGAGCAACAATTTGTGTTACTATTTCTAACTAATAGAAAAACAGATACATTACAAAACAACATTGTCGTTGGAATTAACAAAAGCTCACAATGGACAAACTCCGCTTCAACTTCATAGTTGGCAGCAAAGAAGATGGAAAAACAAATCTAATATGCATAACCTCAATTGGCAGACCGGATGGCCGTGAGTACTCTATTCCAGAAAATTATCAAGCAATAGGTAACCACACAGCGATTATGAAGACCTCAGCATATGCTAAAGTATCAAAAACACTTGTAAAAAGACATCAAATAAGAAAGGTATGGATTAATTTAAATGAAGAGTTGTCTGAAACATACTTGGACGAAGGAGAAAATTTACAATTCGCTGATATCTACTTAGAAGAAATAATTGACACATCACAAAGTACTAAGGTTGATGACGTCTCAGAACAACCACTAATAAAATAATAGAAAAATTACTTCAAAAAAATCAAGAACAATCCGCGGTAAAAAATCTTGGTAAAATTCCAAAGAATTTACAATCGAAAAATTGAATGGAAAAAATTCAAATGCCAATCAATGGATCACTAGTTTTGAAAAAGAATGTGAACGATTTAATATAACTGAAGATGAAAAGAGAATTAAATTCTAAAATCATTTATGGATAAAGGTGCCATAGATTGGTATGGTTGTACATTATTAAAACTCACTATTGAAGCAGAATGGACAGAATGGAAAAAAAAATTTTGCGATACATTCGCCAGTAAAGGTTGGTCTCCAATAAGATATGCACTGTCATTTAAATATCAAACAGGTTCATTACTAGATTATGCACTAAAAAAAGAAAAACTCTTACTGGAAGTGAGAAGATCCATTGATAATGGAACACTAATAGACCTAATTGCTACTGGCTTACCAAATTTTGTAGCCGATAGAATTGATAGAGAAATATTGGAAGGAACCGAAGACCTATATAATGAAATAGGTAAATTAGAACACTTAGTTTACAAAAAAAATCAGAAATAAAAAAAATATCAGCTAACAAAGACAAAATTGAAAAGACACCTTGCGAAATTTGCAAAGTTAAAGGCAAAGGCACACGCTTCCATCCTGAAGCCGAATGCAGGTTCAAAGATACAGACAACAAAATAAAACATGTCAACAGTTCAATACTGGAGGTGGAATTGAACAACAATGATCCAAAAAACTGGTAGTTAATACAAAATACAAAATGAAAAATTAGAGATAGAGAGAAAAAACTCTGATTTTCCAGAGAAACAAGAATATCGAATTAATTTTAATGAACATGTTAACTTAAACGATTTTGAAATCTTAACAAATCACTTAAATCATCATGAAGAAACTATTATAAACAATCTCACAGATAAATATAAAATGATATTTGCAAAAGATAAATATGGCATAGGCACAGTAAAAGATTATGAAGCTAGAATAGGTCTTAAAATAGATAAATACTGTTGTAAAAGACCTTACAGATGCACAATTGAAGAAAAAAAAAATATTGAAAAAAAAGAAAAAAAAAAAAATTTGAGCAGAAACCCAGTACTAGAACCTCATGAAGATGAAAATGATAATTTAAAAACTGTGAATTTAATAAAAATAGAAGAGATTATTGAGGATCAGAAAAAAACGAAGATATAAAAACTAGCAAAAACAGACTAACTTTTAAAGACAACCTGTATTACAAACAAATGAGAAAAAAAGAAAAAAATCATATTATCAGAAGAATTTTGTAAGAAGTTTATAGGAAACATACACAAACATTTTTGCCATAGGGATGAAACAAATGCAAAGCAAAATACTACCTCATTATACATCAAAAAATATTTCAGAAAACATAAAAAAATGTTGTAAAAACTGTGAAGTGTGTATAAAAAACAAATCAAGAGGACAAGACAAAATTGGTTTGATGTCACATCCTGGTCCTGCACGAAAACCGTTTGATGTAGTTTCCATTGACACGATTGGTGGATTCGGTGGTTCACGATCCTCTAAAAAATATTTACATCTTCTTGTAGATCACTTCACAAGATTTGCCTACATATTAACATCAAAAACACAAAACTCATCTGATTTCATCAAACTAACGGAAATGGCACTTAAAGATCATAATATCAAAATACTTCTGACTGATCAATACCCAGGCATAAACTCCAAAGATTTCAAAGATTTTCTAGTAAAGAAGAATATCACTATGATTTTTACAGCGGTTAACGCACCATTCTCAATTTAAATAAAACTAAAATTACCAAATGAACTGATACAAAATAAAAATGCTAATAATCTAGAGAATGATAGAACAATTGCCCTACAGAACAGTATTAAACACCATGAATACAATAAAAAATTATTTGACAAAAACAGGAATGACTATGACTTCAATGCTGGAGACCTGGTATTCATCGAAAATGGCAACCGAATGAACCGAAAAAAATTGGATGAATTGAGAATTGGACCCTACAAGATTCAGAAGAAAATATCAAAATCAATATGTAAAATTGACACAGGACACAAAAAATCAGAATCAAATTTATTTCACATCTCTAATCTCATTCTAACCCCTGCACCAGATGAAGAAAATACCGAGAACACTTAGCCCTATCTTTATACAATTTCGCACCAAAAATTTTGTACCAAAACCTTTATTTTGAGGGGGAAGATGTAAGGGAGGTATCCCTAACCTAATTAAATTTGGCGCTTAAATCGAATGATGAGCGGATCGATAACGCAAATCTCGAACGAGACGCACACGTGGATGTTAGAAAAAGTAATTGATTCAGAGACGACATAATGTCGCAAAGATTATAAACTTTATCAAGAAACTACAAAGTAAATAATAACATTGAATGTTGTTTCTTTGTTATTACAGGTAGGATTAATAATTAGAATAAGTGATTATGTTATACCTTTTTGTATGAAGCAATAAAAAAAACACTTTGTTATTATAGAGCAACAATTCGTGTTACTATTTCTAACTAATAGAAAAACAGATACATTACATATATATCTGAAACTTAATTTTCTTAATAGATTGATGAAATTATAAATTGCTATAATTGTCCATATACATTTATTTTTGACAATAAAAAAAATGTTATTAAAACAGAAAAATCCGCCGTTGGAAGTGAGCGTGATAAGACTCAAATGATAAGTTTTCTTGATCGGCCGTTTCCGCGGCGACAAAGGTTTCATTCGTGCGGTTGGCCTCCTTCGGCCGTCTCCGCCCCCTCGGCCCTCGGTGGTAGTCGGCGACGGTCGGGCCCCTTCGGGCGCCGCACGCGCGGGGGCAGCCCAGGTGAAACATTTACGCTTATCCCTGCTTGTAATAAGAGTCCAATTTGTCAATTAGGAGGACCACCCGTACACTGGTCGGACCGGTGCAGGGCGCTTGTCACAACACGATGCTTATTCATGCGGCAGGACAAGGCCGGGCAGCCGCCTTGAGAGCAAGAGGACCCGGCTCTGCCGTGTATACAGACACGCGTCGCTGCTCGCACGTCACGTCCGTCGCAGTCGCAGGGGGTTGTGCTAAGCGTATGTGTGACAGGTCCCACCATCACCTAACACAATCTGTCGCGTCCAGGAGGCATCTACGAGGTTTGAACAGCGATCACGTCGCAGGCTGAGCGTGTAAGTTCTTGAAGCGCTTCGTATTAAAATATCATATTACAACGGAGGTAACAAGGTAGAGCAGCCATAAATATTTCAATTAGACCACGAGAAAGACACGTACTCGTGGATTCTGATCCCAATCGATATGTGGGAAGACAGATCCTTGAGAGTGGATTATGATGAGTCAACTATCTGAGGTTTTTCCGCCATTTGTCGCACGCGCATGAAGCATCGCAAAGCATGAAGACAAATATCCACCACTTATGTTCCTTAACGCCACGGTCTGGGTAATACCACGAATCCGGAGATGAAAAATGTACACAAACAATAAGGTGTGGTAGTTCGGAGACTTCTCTGATAGCACGCACTCAAATGCTCATCTAACTCGAGTCGCATCCCTCTTCTTTCATCCGGCGAGCGTGTCGACTGTTTTTGAGCCGTCTGCGTGACTAAGCGAGCAACCAGTTCCACATGCGCGAGCGCGCGTGAGCGCGGGGGCCGGCCGAATCGCAGCCCGGCCGCCGAGTGGCTCCGGGCGGCGAAGGCGGCGGCGGCGGCGGCGGCAGTGCAAAGGCTGCAAACACTGCAGGGGCCGCGTCGGGGCGGAGCCCAAGCCCAACACCGAGCCGGTGCGCGGCCTCCGCCGCCGCTATCGCTAACGACCCAGGAGTTACTCTCGCGCCTGTTGTGGGCTTCTTGTTGGCCGCCGAACCTGCCCCGGCGACGGCGCGGCGAGGCGAGGCGAGGAGGCCTCGAAGGCCGTGCAGCCATCGGTGGCAGCGGGAGCACCGGAGTTATCCTGCAGCCGCCGCCACCGCCGCGCAACGCCCTGCCCATTGTTTTGCGCCGTTCCCCATCAAGCGAAATGAAATGACAAGGCCTGGTGGTGTCTTGGATGGATTGCGGGACGCTGCCCGCCGATGCGCAGAGATATGTGACAGATTTAATTCGTTGACATAGGTGAACTGGACTGTTCGTCACCAAATGGGGTGAATTCGTTAGAAGAGATCACAATATTTCTATAACGATGGTAAAACAGAAGTCTTGAAATGAACGTATCGCAATTTTTTGACCGTATACCAGTCATGCTTGTGTAAAAAATTTATTTGCGTATTGCATTAATTTTAGGGAAAGAATTAACTAAATTAATATCAAATTGGTGAACTATTTCATTTCATAATGATTTAATGTAATATATTTCAAATTCCTTTCATCAGTTTTACTAAAAGAAAGACATTTTTCCAGACATATTTCTCATAGTATCATTGAGTCTTCGATCAATCAGGACGTTCTTAGCAATAACTGATGCAGTTATCATCATAAAATCTACATCTGATCAGTACCCCGAAAAACTCCCTACAAATCTCTTTCTGGAAAGTATGGTAGAGTATGAAAATTAATTATTTTCTTGTAATAAAATACAGAGAAGATCCTAGAAAACTAGTGTTGTATTTCGTGGTCCGCTAAAAAGAGCCACACTAATCAGAAAATTTTTCAAAAATCACATTGAAAAGAAATTAACATAAGCTTTGAGGTTTATGGGGGAAAATTCGATCGCCAAATCTCTTCGATTGTGCCAAAATTAAGAATTTTCAGAAAATTGTATTTCCATTAGAAACATTCTCGCAAAATAAGTGACTTCACTTCGCTTTCAATGTTCAGTTTGCAATACAGTAATTCAAAAGGCACTTAAATGTAAATAGTACTCAGAATTTTCTCCCCAGACGCAATGCAACTCCGTGTTTACCCAAAACCAGTTTATTAAATAAATTTTCTTCTTTGTCAACGGAGAAATTGCAAAAAAAAAAAAAAAATGTAAACTCCATGTCACTAAATATTCAAAAAGGGTAAACTCATAAAAAAATTCAATAATTGAAAATTGAAAGAATACGTACGTTGGAGGGGGCATTTTTAAAATGTCCATTACTTCTTGAAAATTCCACCGCGAAACAAAGCAATGAATCGATGGACTTTCCCAGCATGAAGGGAACCCATTTGAGAGCGCATACAAAATAATACACCCTGTCGAAGAGGAGGTGTGAATGGGTTCGACGCACGGCGCGCCGTGGCGGGGTGCGGGGCGGAGCGGCGGCGGCCTGGCCCGGCGTTCGGGGCGCTATGCTGTTAAGGGTGCGCCGCGAACACCGTGGCGTGCCCGCCGCAAGAATGTAGGTGACGGCGGGTCCGCCCGCCCGGCGGTTTTTTCCTCACGGTTTTTTATTTCGTCGCGGCGGTCCGCCCGCCCGCCCGACGGACCGGCCGTCCGGTCGGCCGGCCGAGCGGCGTTCCCACGGGCGCCGCAGTGCCGCCAACTTGCCTGAGCTTTAGGCGCTGCCGATGCGGCCTCCCTCTCTCCATCCCGCCCGCCGCCCGCGCACTCGCTGCTTCGACCGGCGATGCACCTTTTCGCCCGGCGCGGCACCTGCCTGCGTCCCGCGCGAATTGGAGTCTCCGAACAAAGGATGGCGCAGCAGCCTTCGGTTCAACGTAGCGAAAAGAGGAGCCAAAGGATGAATTGTATTTGTTGCAGCGAGGCTTACAGCGCCATTTATTGACCAAATATCTGGCATAATAATACACATAAATGCGTGAAACGACTGGTGCGGGTTGCATTAATGAATGAACATCACGCTGGGCCGATCGGAGCTCCTTGTTGCGCGCAGGTTCGTTTTTTAAGCAGCGCCACTACGTCGAACGCAGTCGGGATTCCCCACCGGAGGCGCCGAACCGGAGCTTCGACGTAGACCCAACTTATGTTCGTTAACGATCGTGTTCTGTCGATAGAACACGGGCCGGGGTGTAGGGTGGTCTGCGGTGTTGGCACTGGAGCGGCCGTGGAGAAGGCGGCAGCGGCAGCAGCAGCAGGAATGCCGGCGCGGGGCGGCGCGGCGCGGCGCGGCGGCCGTGGCCGGGGGCCGGTCCGAGCTGATGGAATTCCGTCCAGAGGCAGCGCTGCGCCGCGCGGCATTCCTCCCGTTCGCTCTCGCCCCCTCTCCCGCTTATTCCCTCTCCGTGGCCACCGCCCCCCCTCCGCTCCTCCTCGCCCAACCGCGCCAGCGTTTTTTGGACGCGGTGGCATTAAAATTTCATTTATCAAATGAATAAAATAAGCTGAAACTAACGCGAGACGGGAATGGTATCAGGAGGAGGGGCCTAGGGCCGCCCGCCCCTTCATCGGGTCATTACCTGTGGCAGGTACGGACTGGTCCTATGCGGTCTCGACCTGACGCAGGACCATCAAAGGCCTCGAGACCCCCACTACTCGCCGGGCTCTGGCTGCAAAACTCATGAGTGGACCTCGAGATCAGAGGTCAGATTGGTGGAATTACCGAGCTGTTTTGGCAACTGGTGATACTGAGAACACAAGTCCAGGATCTCTGAATAGGATATATATATATATATTATATATTATAATATATTTTTAAAAAAACACAATCACAAATATTGGTTATGAATCCAAAATCAATGTAGTTCCTCAGTTTTCTACCAGGTATCGCTAGAAGCATCGACGTTCCCGACCTCTAGCAGATATTGTATGTATTACGAAGAAATAAATCGAAATGTTCTTTTCAAGAAATGCTATTCGATCAACTGAAGTTGGATTAAAACATGATCGACTCCAATTGAAGTGAATCTCAAAAAAGCGTGTGCAGATGATTTTCTCCCCCATACGTCACATACAGTTTTTTACTGTTTTTTGACTAAATAAATAAAGTGCTTGAGGCAGTATCAATATAAAGCTCCTGCTATTCCTAAATTTTAATATTTCGATTTCGAGGAAAATGTGGTTTCTATTTTATTTTCATATTTGTGAACAGTTTGGGGCATTTACAAAATAACACACACTACCCAAAATCGAGGTATTAACAATATACGAATAGCGGAAGAGTTGCTGTGGCTGATGTAATTAGTCTTGTTTATGATCTAAGCCCTTGAATTTTAATACCAAACTCTCGAAGAAACATTTTGACACGGCGTCTTGTAACTCAACACTATGTTCAAAAGGTAGGCGATACGTTCAAGTTCCCGGCGATTTTTTCCTGAGAAATTGTAGTACGTCAAATGTAAATAACCGACAGTGAAGGTCTATTCAGTCTTCATGCTTCATACAAAATCTTATGATTTTGACGTCACCTGGGTAGCTTGGAAGACGTGAGGGAAACTGATTTCTCTCCTCGTAGTTCCGCAGGCCACAACATTTAAATGACGTTCTTGATCACTATTTCAGAAGAGCCATTGACATTTATAAATGGAAAGGAATGTTGAAATCCAATTTATGATACAATGAACTACAATAAAAAATTAATCAATACGAAATACATTAGTTTATCACTTTTCTCTCCCACTACCCACACTCGCCTTGTAATTATGTATTGCCACGCAGACGGCAGCTCAGTAAAATATTTTGTATACTCTGTGATTGAATTCACAGAATGATCTTTTTGTATTCAAACATTCGAATTAATTTACATTTTGTGCAGATGCTTTTATCATTTCTGGAATTCAGTGGAATCACTCTGAAAGACGGCCTATTTAAATGACCTATTTTTCTTGGAAGGGACACTGAAACACATATACTGAATGCAAAAGTATCAAAAGACCTCCCTTCACGCCTAGTCCCTTCATAGCAATTTTATTAATTTACCCCTGTTAAGGGACATGTTTCGGAAATTTTTTGGCGACATTGTAAAAGACATACGCGCGACATGCTCCGTGCCTGAGCTCCAATCCTCCAGGAAATTAGAGGCCTCGAGGATATTTTGAACTTATGTAAGGATATACTGTGATCACTGATCTGTTATGCCAGCTGCTCGTTCCGTTTTAGTTGAATTTCTACTACGTCTGTGGATATGATAGTGCTATTACTAGACCTCGGATTTTAGGACAAATATCTATTTAGTTTCTTAAAGCAATTGTGAAAAATAAATGCATATGTTTGCAATTATTTTCTACAATCTGGAATTCAATTTTTCCACAATCTCCAAGCATGAAATAATACATCTACTGAAAGCATCTAATAATGCCTAAAATGGTGGTTGATGCCTATTTTAATATTTTTTGCCAACATCTAGCTAAACAAGTAATTTTGAAGAATTATATTTTATTTACTCATTTTTTTAAAAATTTGTTTAACCGAAACGCACTTTCTTGAAGCGCAAATACTTTCTGATCGAATTCGCAATCGACTATGCACTGAAACCTCTCACCCAACACACCGAACATAAGGAACTCTGCAAGTCGATATAAATATGTTTCACGATCGTCTCCGATCAGTAAGCACTTCTAAGGCAATTGTACCCATTTGCGGACCAGCTGTGCTCTTCATAGGTGGAGAAGGAAAAGTGTGAAAGAATGGAAGAAATTAAAGTGAATAAAATAATACGCTTGTAGTCACTCATAAATGTAAACATACTCGACTTTCCTGAATAATAAAATGTGCCTACTTTTATCTTTTTGTGATCGCGTTTGAATGCCAGAAACTTTTCTTTCCATATCTAATGCGTTAGAGTGTCTGGTTAAATGATTTTGTAACCCATTTTAAGTGCCTAAAACGTCATTTCTCTGCCTAATTTCATAATTTTGTTTTATATTCTAGGTGCCTAAATCATCACTTTTTTGGGCCTAAAATTGCGAGATCTAGCCATAACATTTAATTCTTTGGATTAACAGAGCCAGTAAACATTATCTTCCGGGAGAACATGTGGGAGGGTAATATGCCGGACGTCGGAAGCAATGGTTATCGAATACCCAGTAACACGCGAGTGTGTGTGGAGGTCGCGTCCAGAATCCGTTCCAAGCGCTCACACAAGCTACATCACTTGATGTTTTGTTTAAATTGTGAGAAAAGCCAGTTTTCCGGTCCCTAAGATATAGAATATGTCAGGTTTACCCAAATGTCATAACGAGTTTACACAAAAAAGGGGAGTTCATTACCGGTAGATAATTATTTTTAATAATAAAATGGAAAATTGTTTAAACATTTATTTTTAACCAAGAAAGGAGATAATATAGACAAAAAATCGCCACAATATTTTATTTTTTGCAATTCATCCACTAATAAAGCTGTTAAATAAGTTCATTAGGTGAAAATAGACACTATTCTTAGTATCCTAGTACTAGTAATAATATACAACGTTTGTAAAATAAATAAATAAAAAATAACATACCCCGTAAAAACGATCCCTCTGAAATATCCCTCTTTTTCATGGAGTCAACAGAGCTCGTTTTCACTGTACTTAATTTTGAATCGTTTGGGGGATTCACAGGTTTTCGAGATATTCCCGAAATAAGAGGGCGTTTTTAAATTTTGTTTCAAGGGATAGGAAAGAGGTTTGGAAGTATTTTTCACAAAATCTCAAGTAAACACGGGCTTTTCCCCTTATTTTAAAGATCACGTGAACAACATTTTACTAAGGTTGAAATAAAACGACATTTACATAATAGTTATTTATGAATCAAGGGCATTAAGAAAATGTTTTTGCCCCAAGGGCCTCTGGCTCGAGGGGTTGCTCGCCTGAGGGCAAAAACAGCTAATAACGCCCGTGGTGCATACAAAACTTTATGGTTTACTAGTTCGTTGCTGAATCAAACAAGAATGCGAAACATTTCATATTTCTTGAGACAAAGTTAAAAGACGCATTGAAAATTTACGACGTCAGAGGAAAAAATGATGAATTACTATTGCATAATCGTTGTTGGACTGATTTTTTCGTACAAAATGAAAGAATATTGTGAAGTTCCTGCGGAAATTCTCGCAAAAGCTCACGAAACTGCAGACAATGGTTTCAATTAAAATGTCGAGAAATATACGAAAATGTTTATGGTGTATTTGAGAGTCATATAACAGTGTGAATAACAGTGCAAATTACGCTAATGAAACGGTACTCTTAGGTTATTTGCCTCTATAGCTAAAAGTTATTTGGAATATTTTATAACACGAAAAAATAACATTTCGAGGATGTTATTTATTTTATTTATAGTCAAAAACTGTATGTGACGTATGAGGGAGAAAATCTGCGCACGCTTTCTTGAGTTTCAGAATCCCTTCCCAACAATTTAACTATTAATAGTTGAAATGAAAATAATAATAATAATAATAATAATAATAATAATAATAATAATAATAATGAAATTCAAAAAGCGAGAGATTAACGTTTCAAAAACTAGATATTTTCGTTGCCGAATTATAGAAAACTTATTTGAAACGGTAAACGAACAAACAGATTTGATTTTTCTCGATTGCTAACAAATAGAGGATGTTACCCGATGTGCTTTACACATCTTATTACTACTACTGGTCCTGCTACTCAAGAATAATACTCTCTATAAAATGTGATGCGTAACAGTGAAATGTACGTGATTGATTGCGATTATAAATTCACAGGAACATTCCAAAATTGCAGTTTTCATATCAATTAAGCAAAATAAGGTTTACAACGAGTTACTTTACTTATTTGACCATTTATTTACAGTATTGGCTTGCATCTTAACTGTAATAAATCGAATTCATAAAAATGTATGTGCTGTGTCGGTATTAGAGCAGGACATAAAGTATTCAAAAGGCCCGAGGGCATAAAGAATCAGAAAGGTCCGCAAGGGTATTAACAGAACCATTACGTATTTTGTTTCCGGTCCGTAAACACACAGCAATGAATTGTGGGAATTCTGATTTGGTATTGTTGACGTTCTTATAAGAAGAAATAAAAGAGGTCATCTTCGTCAACATATCAGCTTTATTAAGATAGCCGGCTTTCGACGGCTTTGCCGTCATCGTCAGTCTCGCTGCTGTCGGCAAAAGTCGGGAACAGTCACCCGACTTTGCCGACAGCAGCGAGACTGACGATGACGGCAAAGCCGTCGAAAGCCGGCTATCTTAATAAAGCTAATATGTTGACGAAGATGACCTCTTTTATTTCTTCTTACACAGCAATGAACTAGTATACAATAAAAATCTCATGGATTTGTTTTTGTTACATTAAGATGTTTTATTTTATTGTTAGAGATTTTCGATTATTGTTCACGATTGGTTAGAGTTGCTGACAATATTGGAGATACAAGCTGAAAATTAGAAAATCGGTATAAAATCCTCAAATTTCAAATATGTTTATTTAAAAATTCGATTTAAAAGTATTTATTTCGTTTAAAATCACACAAAAATATATGTATATTTAAAACACATTGTAATTTACATAAACAGGTTTTAGGATCTTTTCCAGCTACCCCTTTTTTCAGTACCTACGATTGACTATTACCTCAGAAACCAAACAGCAGTCAATACATTAGCATCACACTGAATCTCCGTACAAGACCAAATTCAAACAGATATTGTCGTTGGGGAAAGTGTTGTGCATGGTCTTGGGGAAAGAAAGGGCATTCTACTAGTTGGGTTCTTGACCATAGATGAGACGGTGAACGCTATTGTGCAACTTAAGAATTTGCGACGGGCTATTCAGAATAAATGACGCGGGATGCTCTGTGCGGGTATTGTGTTCCTGTAAGATAAAACTCTACCGCACACACGCCGGTCCACAACACATCTTGTCGCGTAATCGTTGGATAAAAACGAAGCACCTATTGGTTTATTTTTGTATCTTTCAAAAGCTTTTGACACCATTGATCATACCATTTTACTTTCCAAATTACCTTCATATGGAATCCGTGGTATTGCCTTAGATTGGTTGTGTTCGTACCGTAAACAACGATTTCAGATAGTAGAAACACCTAACTAGAATGATGGGACATTACGTGTACACCTTTCCGACTCTTTGTCAATTGCATGGGGAGTTCCGCACGGGTCGATTTTAAGCCCTATTATCTTCCTACTATAGGAAAAAGATATGCTCTCAACAATTCGAAACGGAAGAACAGTTCTCTTTGCGGATGATACGAACATTCTTTGCAATAAAGAAACCGTAAATAGTACAATATCCGATTTTTCAAATTGGTTCCGTAATAACAAATTAATAGTAAATGAAAAGAAAACAGTTTCAATGCAGTTTTTCATTTCAAACTAACAATTCTGTTCTCTATTGAAAATGAACGGTGTACCAGTGACTTATGGTAAGTTAATAAAATTTGTAAGTATCTCAATTCAGTCACACCTCAAATGGAGCGATCATTTAAATGAATCAACTACAAAATTTAATTAATTATGCTACGCGTTCAGAAATCTATCAAATTTAGTCAGCCTTCAAACTACTCGTTGTGTACATTTCACGAATGTTCATTCCCGCCTGAAATATGGCATAATATTTTGGAAAAATACATCTTATAGCTCCCAGACTTTGATTACAAAAAAGAGTTGTACGACAAATAACTTAATCCCATCCGTGTGATTCTAGTAAGTCTCTCCTTATTAATCTAGGAATTTTACCATTACCTTGTCTGTTGATTTACGAATCAGTGTTTTTTGTCAAAAATGACTTGCTTACGGGCGGGAATATATTTTCAGAACACGCGGATGACTATAACTATAACACTCGACGTTGTAATCATACTCATCAGGTGACAGCTCATATAAAAAAAGTTCCCATACAATACATGTACATTATATTACACAACATTTTGCCAGATGACATTAAACGATTAAATACGATAGACAAGTTTAAATCCCGAGTGAATTTGTTTCTGTTGCATAACTGTTTCTACAAAATTGGAGACTATACTGAGCATCAAAAGGAAAGTAACATTAATTTTATCAGTGATATTTAATGTATTGTTTACCATTTGGACTGATTCTAAACAACCTGTAACAAGTATTGTACCGCAGCTTCAGGGTCAATGACCCCCATCTCGATCAGGTTTTTCGTCCAGTTTCCCTGATCCTTTCAGCAAATGCTGAGATGGCCCCTTGTTTTGCTTCCGGACATAAATGTAACTTCATTATCTGTGCACGTCTTCTAGAATTCAGTGGGAAATACATTCAAATTATCGTTCTTCGTGTTGTCGCGGCAGGAAGTATTATTTCTTGACGAATGACATGATGAAAGATAAGATACCGAATTTATTGCTGATTTACACTTGAAAATAGATTTTATTACATCGGCGCGAATATTTTGTTAACAATCCTTGCAAAAAAAGTCATTTTTTTCTGTATTCAAAATTCAAGTAGTTAATGGCTTAAGGTAGGGATCACAAATTATGAAAACCTGCACAGAATGTACTTGTCTCCGTAGCACTTCACATACAGTTTTTTATCTGCTTATGACGTAAAAAAAATAAAATAAAATAAATCTTCGACAGCAGTTCCGCTGGGAAGAGTTTGGCCATTCACCCTAGTCTGGATATCGCCCCCTCCCCATCTTTTCTTATATGAAATTCTTGCTCGGTCGCGTATCACAATGTCGCATAGCTGTCAAACATTGATACCTTCCCAAGAGTCAGACTTCTACGTTAGGATACAAATCCGGTAATCCGGTTAGGATACCTATCCGGTATGACCAATTACTAAATTCCGAAGGCGATTATGTAGGAATATAGTGCAACATATGCTGTATCTGCTACAAAGATTTTTCCACGAAATTGGTTTTCTTTTTGTTGACCTAGGGAAATTAACCATTGTTACTTCATGATCATGTAAGAAAAATTAATGTCGTTCCGGATCATAAAATTTGGAGACAATTCCATTCAAAAAATTTCCACATTGTGTTGCACTGAATGTGTTTATGTTTTGAATTGAATTGCGACCCGGATGATACTGAAAACTATCTAGGGATACTTACTTTCTAGATGCGTTTCGTAAAATAATAATTTGTATAAAGGAAGTCTAAGTTTTGCGTAACAAAATACACTATCTTGCAGTAAAATCCCTATTGATTTGATTTTTATTTCACATAAATGTAAGATTATAAAAAGCCAGTAATATAATCATATGAGATTACAGAAAGCCAGTTATTTTTAAAATTGCAGATAGATTCTCCAATTCAAGTATTGTTACGTAGATCCGCAGTCAGGCGTACAAGACGACCAAATAATTATTGAGGCTGAACTGTTGGACGGACACTCAAATGAATTAAGGCTAAATGTACCGACACTAGTTCAATTTGTCGCCACCATCGTTCAATATGCTAAAGCGGCCATTAAAGATCTCCTTTACAGGCTAGTTTCCTGTGAAACCGATTGACTTTCTAATAACACATGTGTAAATAGTAAGTCTTTTAGGCCATCACCGCAGACAGCGGCCAGATACATTTCATAGATTTCACCTGTTTTATAGTTGCATGTTTCTTACGAATTTTTTATCTTGATAAGTTACGGTAAAAAGCGGATGACATATTACTGCTTTCCAGAACTTTCGTGTGTTGAAAGGCAGTGGAGAACGTCCAACTGTGACACTTGGAGTCCCCTATTTTGCGTGGTGATATCAATATTTGATTCTTATTATCGGAAATTTCCTTAGAGATAGAAATGCAACTTCACGACCAATTGAGAACCAGATCAAGAATTCAAAGGAACAGTTCGAGCAAAGAGCATACAAATATAAACTTCATATTTAATTTTTGACATTTAATGGGAAAAAGTCTCAGTACCAAAAATTGAATGATTTTTATGAGTTGTTTAAGGGTTCACAATGTGAATCGTTATGTAAAAAAAGCTTCCAGTATTTTGTAAAAAGTAATAATCATAATTTAAAATGCGTTTACAAGCATCACTTTCTAACTTCATTGTAAAGATAAATGGGTCAGATGATCGCTTCCCGTATTCGCAAAACCTTCATTAAGCTGCCACCTAAACTCTCCTTTTGTTCTGGGAACCGTGTGTGACCCGCTTAAGAGTTTCTCTGTACTAGGCGCGAGATCCTAGTCAAATTTACTGTTGAAGAATTTCGGCATTAAAATGCGTTGGAAATTATCCATTGCAAAGACTCCAGATTGTTGTATTAATGACAAGTGTGAGATACTCGCTGTGAACATAGAAATGTACCAGACTAACTAATAATAATAATGGTAGTATTTTACTTCTAATAATATTGTGTAGGTTTTTGTTCATATTGAATGTGACGTGACACATCTTGATTCTACAGTTGTCCAGAATTTCAAGTTATTTTCACATCTAACACAGTTATTTACAAAATGTCCTTTATTAAACTATTGGTAAATATGCTACATATCAAAGAAGATTACAGAATGTTATCTGAAGTAATTTGGTTTTCAATTTTTTTTTAAAATTTAAATATAATTAAGATTTTCTCCTTCGAAGTTACGTTAGTAAATTTTTAATATTGTGTGTAGTCGTCTTAAGGCTAAATGTACCGAAAAATCAATAGATCGCATCACTATCACAGGGAATTTACTAGATCGATAACGTCTGAACAAATTGTCCGATTTTCGATCTGTAAACGGCAGTGAACTCCTTTTTAAAATAGAATTTACGCTACGAAGCCGTTTTTTCAAAAAAGATTTCCAAAAAAGTTTGAAACCTTTTTCTCATAGTTACGGGAAGAAATTAAAAAATGTGGGCTTGTAGCGCCATGAGGACGTGCTTCCTGAATCCAACGCCGTGTCAATCATGCAAATCGGATGAATAGGAGCGGCGTAAAGTGAAATTTCGGGAAAACTCTTCACCCCCTTCCCACTCCACGCCGTTGCGTCATCCGAACCTTGAGGGCCCTCCCTCGGCGCGGCCGAACGGCCAAACCCGGCGGCCTGCCGCACGGGAGGTCGAACTTCCAGACAGGCAAGCCGGGCAGTCGGTTTATGCTTTCGTCCCTTTCAATCCCAATATACTTTTCTCCACTTATCAAACTAGTGATGCTCTAACGCAACCAAACGGTCTCGTATCATCTGTAATAGTCGTATAAAACTATATATCTTGTTCACATATTTCCGTCTTCCTTCGAATACCATCAAAAAATGATTTGGGGCACTACTCAAAATATCGATTCCGTTTTGGAAACTGATTTCAAAAAGAAAATTGAACTAATTGAGTAGATATCACCAATATTCCATGTCCTATCATCTTATTTTACATACATTTGACTTCCACATCTTCCATTATCATTCCACTACCAGAAAGAATGAGCCGAGATTATGCACAAGCTCTTTTATCCCGCGACTCAATTTTTGATCTCAAAACGGCGTTTGTCTCCTTGATAGATTTCACCTGATGAACCTGTTTTCCCAAGTAAAATCGCCGAAGCTAATTTTAAAACTGTTTTCGTACTTTCGGATAAATTTGAAGAAGCGGTAAAATAGCGCGCAGGCGCGATGCATCCTGAATCCAACGCTGTAACAAGCATTGAAATCTAATATTAAGAATCATGACATGTCCCAGCTTACTTGCTAAGTTATATTGATATAAAATGAATGTTATATTTGTATAAACTTGAAGATGGGAATAAGTAATTCCCAGCGCGTCATTTTGGTACAAACTACGTAAATGGTAATGTAAAAGATTGTATTGTGACACATTTATGTATTTTTTAATGCATTAAATTGTCATGAAAGCAATAAAATTTTAACCCTTGGACAGGAACACCACACTAGAAGAGGAATATTCGTCTATCAGGCGGATAAATTATGTTTTGGTATAGAGTTATTAAGAGAGAACCCAAACGAACGCGTACCAACAGTTACCAGAAAATAATATCGTTTACTGCCAATTACTGAAAGCTTAGCAGGTTGCCTATCCAGGTGATCCAATACCAACGCTCAAAGGCCCGGGGGCTGGCCAAGAAACGACAATGTATTTAGGAGGGTCATTGTTTCTCAGAAAAAAAAAAACCAATTACGTATCCGACACCGTTTCCACTGCTGCCGCATTTCCTTTTTAATTTCTCAGCATATGTCCTTATCCACCTCCGCGTTGGGGTGGTATGGTATTGTAGCGTCCGCTACTGAAACGCACGCGGCAGCGTGGTGCACAGCGTGTATCGTGGACATCTTCAGAGTGGACACGTGTAGAATGCCTCACAATGGGCAGGAAGCGAGGGCCCCTTGGGTTTCCGTGTCGCAGGACCAAGCAGTGAAACCCGCGGGTGGCGCCACAGTCTCAGCGAGGCTATAAAGGCGAGTGGGCCCTGAAAAGGGTCAGCATTGTTCCTCCGAACTTTTGTCGCGAGATCTTCGCGAGACGCCAGTGAGCGTGGGAGGCGGCAAGCAGCGGGTATGAGCGCCAGGCTCATGTTAACGGTGCATTCGGGAGTTAGCGGATGCTAATGGGGAGCAAATGCTCCTGTAGCAAATGGTATGGCATTTATGTAAATAAACTGTGTGTATAACAAAGTCATCTTGTCTGTGATTTGTCCAACCCACGACGTCACAAATTGTAAACATACGGGATCCTGTTGGGGGATCACCGTTGTAGTTTCCAATGTTCGTCCATCGAGCGCGACTGCGAGGGCCATTGCCGTCAGGGTAAAAGTAACTCGCAAAATGAGATGTAGGTCCGCTGTTTTTAATGTATATATCAAAATACGGGCGATGTGAGAGTGAATAGTGGGAAGATGTCCTCGAAAATGACTGTGTCTCAATATTTAGTAAATGCCTAGCGCATTTGTTTCAAAATAGTTGATTACACGCAGTTTTTAGTGAATATAGGTAACTAAAACATAGGTAAACAAGATATTCTAAAAGAATGGCTCATTTTTTATTTAAACGTTTGAAGAAATAGCTCTAGCTCTCAGCACTGAAAAATACATGAGCGCTATTTTGAGTATACATTTAAGTATTTTACTCATACGTCATACCTTTGAATCCTCTCTCACGTAGTTAATACTATTTATTTTAGATGCGTAATTTATAATTTAAAGCATTTCCGAACACTAGTACTTCACATTACCTCTAATGAAGTATGCCGAAATCTCAAAAGCTTGAGTGTAAATAAGCTCAAAATTGTGCGAGTTTTTATCGCGGGAGCGGGCAGTGATCTTCTCCAGCTGGATAGCGAAATCAGGCACCGACTTACAGTAGAAGGAAGAGGAAGGAAAGAACGAGCGCGAGCTGTGACCCGTTTGTTAGAGTACTGTTCTGGTATTTGCATTATGTTGATCAGAGAAAAGGGGGATGAAAACTACCGATCAGACCAGCCGGCCGATAGAATTCTTCTCCACAAAGCGTTTCAATTGAACATAGCTATTTAGCTAGTGTCAAAAATCCTCACACCGTCGGGACTCGGACCCCAGGACTTCCCAGACAGAGAACAGGTCCCTTCAGGACATCAATTGAAGTCCTGAGCCACCTAAGGCGGTTTTTCTAATGAAAATTTCTATGAAAAGAGATTTCGCTCTTCTTTTATTTTCTGGCTTATTATTTTCTTTTTGTTCAATTGAGCTATCAGGGGATCGAAAATATGAGAAAGTAATGGCGATACAACACATACTTTCTGGCATTATCTGTAACGGCTACGCAATATTACACCAGAGCACGAACCTGCAAAAAGTGTTTCCAATCAGCAACACTTCTCCGCACCGAGATTCGAATTCAGCTCCGGCGAGTCAACACGCCAGGCACGATACCGCTAGGCCACCCCTCCGACAACACTAATAACGTTCCTGACACTTAAAAATCCAGTGATTTCTTCCTTTATTTCTAACTTTCAATTTTCGAAAATTCAGCGTTCAACGAAAATTAGACTTGCGACAGTTATATTGAGCGACCTTTGCTCTGTCCGTGGGAAAAAAGGAGCCTTGTTTGAGAGAATTAAAAATAAATTGAATGATCAAGGAGAAATTACACAAAACTGTTCGTTCACCAAAAAATATTCTTGACTGTTTTTAAGATTAATTTTTAGAAGAATTTTATTTAAGACAAACATCATTATCTTCAGAAGTAGTTGTAGTTGTAGGAATACGCTGAAAAAAAAATTAAATTCAGTAATTTCAACGAAAATGAAACTTTTGCTATTCTTCAGACGTTTAGTGTTGCCTGAGGATAATATTTAATACAAAAATGTTCGAGCTATTTTGGAGAAAATTTAGAAAACGTTAAGGCTTCATGGAAAGTACCCCAAAATCAAAATATTCGTTTCACACTGGCAAGGTCTTCAGTCCATTCAGATCAATCAGAGAATATCAATTTGGGAGAAAATTGTCTGAACGGTTTAGGAGCTATTGTGGGCCGTAGACGGAGAGATACGTTTTACGTCAATTGCTTTTTCGGTATCAAGGACCAACTAAACGTGAATTCTGACTAACCAACGTGCTAGAGAAAGTAATTTACTTCATAAAGAAATCCCATCTCGATCAGGTTTTTCGTCCAGTTTCCCTGATCCATTGAGCAAATGCTGAGATGGTCCCTTGTTTTGCTTCTGGACATAAATGTAACTTCATTTTCTGGGCACGTCTTCTAGAATTCAGTGGGAAACACAATTCTTCAAATTATCGTTTCCATGTTGTCGCGGCAGGAAGTAATAAGAGCCAAAATTTATTGCTTATTTATCCTTGAAAATAGATTTTATTACATGGGAGTTTTTTGTTGTTTTTTTTCTCCCTTTCAAAATTCAAAATTTATTGCTTATTTATCCTTGAAAATAGATTTTATTACATGGGAGTTTTTGTTTTTTCTCCCTTTCAAAATTTATTGCTTATTTATCCTTGAAAATAGATTTTACTACATGGGAGTTTTGTTTTTCTCCTTTCAAAAATTCAAAATTTAAGTAGTATATGACTTAGTGTAGGGATCACAGAATTTTGAAAATGTGCACACAATTCACTTTTCCCCATAGCACGTCATACGCAATTTTTAACTGTTTTTTTGACGTAAAATAAATAAATAAAAAAATAAGATATTTCCACCTTTTCGGTTTATTCGGTATTTTTTTCGGTTTATTCCTATTACTTAATTGAAGATGCAGGTTTTTCAGTCATAGTTAATTCTTTCTCTATACTTCATTCATAAAGGTCAAGTGCATTTTTTAAAAAATTGTTAGTGGTTTTCGAACAATATTTGGTGCAATATTTTTAAACAAATTCCTCAAAACGACTCCAATTTTTTTTCTTTGAACTTTCGGTAGCTATACCTGTAGTGCATAATGTACTCAATAAGCAGAAGTGGGCAAAATACTTGAAAAAAGTATTTCAGATACAAAATACTTCCTCGAAAGTAGTTTAGATACCAAATACACAATACTTCCATAAAAAGTATTTTAGAAACAAAATACAATAGTAGTTTAAAATACAAAATACGAGCAACAGTGATCCAGTTTCTCAATTTATTTCTCAAAACTTGGTTATGATGTACAGTTGTACACAATTGGGCACGTTTCCCTTCAACACTACTAGTTTTTCAAACTTGATATCACTAAGGTTTCTACTTGTAATTGTACTTTATAAAAGGGTCTCATTCCATTAACAACGAATTTTTTAACAAGATCATCAAATTTTGTTTGATAGTTTCCTTTTTCCTCCTTATTGAAGAAACCAGGTGTTAAAACTTGTTTGTTTTATCTTGGCATTAGTATCGCTAATCCCAAGTGAATTTCATCTTCTAGATCCGGAATGTCCAACTTGCAAGGCCTCAAGTGCCGCATCTAAAACCTTTAATACGGTTGCGAGCCATATTTTCATTACGCAGGCGATTCATATCGGACTTCCACGTATTGTTAATCTCGACAATTTGCCCGGCTGCTCTGAAACGGGCGGGGGAGAATGGAACCATTCGGATATTATTCGCGCACGCTTTCTTGAGCCCTCGCTTTGCTAGTTGCGAGAGGAATGGGGAGTTTGGTTATTCTGAGGAAAGGAATTTCGTATCAAATGTATAGTTCATTTTTCGATGCAAAATAGTTTCTAAAACACGGGGGCGAACTTTTCTGATTATCAGAGTTTGCCTACAATGCTGACTGCTATCATTTATTCTTAATTGAACTAATCCTGGCAAAGGAGTGAGGGTAAGTATTCCGAGGCTCAAGAAACGAGCGCCTGTATCAGGCCGTACCATGCATAACGGGATATACACGAGATGATTTTCAAGTTCTGAATTTATTAGAAAACAAGTAATGCTAAAATAGCACGTACTTTCTCGCCCGTATTTTCACGCAAAATTACGCAAAAAGTACTCAAATTTTCGAAAACTTAATAATGACCTTATTTCAAAATCTACCTGTGGGGAACACATTTCATTAAGGAAAAATATCTCTATCTTCATAATTGTAGTTGTAGGAAGACGCAGAAAAAAATTGAATAGTTTCAATTTTCGAAAACTCAGGGTTTTCAACAATCATGAGACTTGCACCGTTTCCTTACACGTCCTTTACACTATCCAACAATAAAATTTAATAAAAAAGATGTATTAACTAGTGGTGCTACAAATGGAAGTCTTCCTCGTAGTAAAGTTTCTTAATTTCCTTGGTGTGGACTGGCTTTACTGTCTTGCCAGCTGCCATTTATTGCCTCTCAAACTACATTTTTTTAAATTTCCTAATAGTTGAAACGAAATATTACTTTAAGAATATTAGGGAAGAGTAAAACCTCGTCATAAATGGCACTTTTCATTGAAAAATTTGGAGTCGAGCATTACTGTAAATACGAAATTTGAAGCTCATTTTATAGAACATTTTCGAGTTTTCCAAAAACTTCATTTGAAATCATTTGCGGCATTGAACTCACAAATGCAATAGTTTACAAATCGCTGAAATGCGCATATTAACGGCGTGATATTTCAAAAAATTACATTTGTGTAATTTTATTTGGGGGGCTTTCGTGACCTGAGGCTATAGAGGCTACTATAGCTATTAGTAGGGCCTCCCTTGCCGAACAGATCAAAAGGATAGGGATGAGACGAAGTACTCCAGAAGAGAAAGCAGTCAGGCTCCCCAGAACGGCCCAGGGTAGATGCGGGCCCAATATCTGTGGCATTGCAACGAACGCGGTGAAAACAATGCATCTAGGATGGTGCTCCGAACAATGCACTCTGCCAGCTTGGAGGCACTTCAGATGTCAGCCCCATCACCAAGCTAGTGCCGCGCAGTGCTCGTATCACGGCCGGAAGACAAACCCATTACTGATAAGTTATCAGTGATAACCATCAAGAGAATAGCCGGACTAATCATATGACGACCCATGCAAAGAAAAGGAATATGGAGAACTTAAACATAGCTACTTGGAACGTAAGAAGATTGACGCAAAAAGAAGAAATACTACAAAAAGAATTTGAAAACATTAATGTAGATATATGTCTGATTACTGAAACAAAGAAAAAATTAAAAGTCACATTGGAATACCTAAATTACGTACTTTTATATAGTGGAGTCCGTCAAAGTAAAAAAGCATCATCAGGGGTAGGAATAATGATTAAATCTTCCTTAAAAAAATAGAATCCAGAGCTATAATTTTGTAGAGGATCGAATAATAGTGCAACTAAAAACAGTTAGAGGATATCTTACGATTATCTGCATTTATGCACCTGAAGAAGAACGTAAAGAAGAAAACAAACTTTTATGAATCCCTCCAGTCCCATTTAAACACTAAGACAGATTTCATAGCAATTGGAGGTGATTTTAATGCACGTGTTGGACAACAAATTATGGGAAATCTATTTGGAGATAATGAAGAACAAACTTTAAATGAGAATGGCATAGCCCTGAGAAATTTTGTTAGTTTTAATGAGTTTAAAATAACTAATACCCTCTTCCGCCATAAAGATATACATAAATACACATAGTCAGCAAGAGGCACGAGATCGACTACATCCTATCCAATAAGAAACTTTCCCCATACATACATGAGTATATGGGAGCTGTGCTGTTAGTACACATCACTTCTTAGTTCTTTGTAAACTTCAAATCCCTAAGAAATGGATCCACAGAAAAAAATAGTACATTATAAAACGATGATGTAATGATGGGTATTAATACACGAGTGTGATATTACGATACGAGCGAGTATCGTAAACTTCACAAGAGTATATTAATACCCATTACATCGAGTTTCATACAGTACTTTTTCTACGACTTATGCTAACTTTTATAAGTTAAACTTTTATATTCAATCGTTTCGTAGCAGTTGACATGCAAGATTCAGACAAGGCCACCTAGCGAACAGCTCGCTACCCTTGCCTCAGATGGCTTTGGTGTTCCAGGCAGCATGCGAGAAAGTACAAAAGTTGTAGTAATAATTCCGACTCACCATTTTCGCTTTTTCTCTTATTTCTAGAGGTGCCAACTCCACTTCTGATTCATAGACATTTTAGACTAAAGAATTGACCGGCTTTTAAAGGTAACCACACGGCAGCCACATATAACAAAATCACTTGCGTTCAAATCTTAACGCCAGTCAAATGTTCCCTCCAATAATTATCACTGCGCTAGTCAAATACGATCAAAGTGAAATTACGGTCCAATTTATTTTAAATAATATTTTACGTAAAAATGACTACTAATAAAAGAAATTAAAGCTGACAAGCATAATACAATATTAAATGCAATTTTAATGTACACAATCGAACGAATCAGTTTCTAGAAAGATTCTCAATGATTAATTAAGTGTAAATACTTGGTTTGTAAACTACTCTGTGATTAGTCAAGAACCTGTATCATTATGAAATTCGTAATGAGTATCATTATGCAATGGGTTGCAGCCGTCAAATGACAGAATCATACAATGGGAGTAGAAAAACGAGCTTTACGCAAAATAAAACCAATTTTAAAGTATACCTGCTACAAAGAGTATATCTATCTACAAAGAGTGTACCTGCTACAACAAGACCGCCTTACTAATAAACGTTGAGTAAAATTTACTTCTAGCGTAAGCTGGAAGTAGCCAAAATCTTTACTAATAAACATGGAGTAACGAAAGCGTAGAGTAAGCTGGAAGTAAGGGTGTCGTAGTTTCCATGGTAACCGCTACTCACAGTCGTCCCTTGTTTAAGCTTTGAGTAAGGAGGAAATAATCGGGGTGTATTCGAAGTACGAACATTATTCTCGTCTCGTGTGTTGTGGTGAGTAGCGGTGTGTTGGGAATTGTGCTTCTGTGTTGTGTTTGGTGCTTGTGCTTGGTGTTTTGAATATTAAAATAGAGCGTAAAAGAAGCGAAAATTGGGAGAGAGAAGAGAAGGTATGTAGATCATATTGTACAAATCATTTTTATAAAAACGGTATCTGATTTTAAAAATCGAGAACAGATTTCGTATGCGGTGCGTATTTAACATAACTTATTTTGCTACAGGAGCTGCTTTTGGAACTTGTAAAGAAGTTCATTCCCATTTTAAATAAAAAATAGAATTCGACTTCGGTGAACAAAGCGAAGACGCAAGCGTGGAAAGATCTTACTGATGAGTATGTTACAGAAGTGCAATGTGTATTCGCTTCGGTGTATTTTACTCGTTCAAAATGTTTATATAGTCCATTTGTTCAGATTCAATGACCATATCTCGCGGAAGCGAGACCTGAAACAAATTAAAAAACAGTGGAGAGGTATGAAAATTGCCTCTAAAAAGGAAATCAGTGCCCATAAGCAGGGCACGAAGAAACCGGTGGTGGCCCAATGCCGGCACCACCATCTCAACAAGCCATGGAAATCCAATACCTGCTGCCACTGGATTTTTCAGAAGGCACAAACGAATTTGATTGCGACGTAAGTATCTTTCTTTCTGAGATAACCAAGCCAAACTTATATGTGAAGTATAAAATAATTTTAAAAAATCATTATCTGCTGTTTTCACAGGCCTAACCTGATAATCGAGAAACAGTAATTATAGATGGTGGCAACTTGCATATCTTGGTAAGTTAATTAATATTATTGGATTTATGAGAGAATATGTTCTACAGTGAATTACTAGATTTGCACAAGACTCGGTGAATTCAAAGTTGCTGCTTGATTAATGTCCCAAAATGTGAATTCTAACCCAAATTCTGAAGTTTCTTGGTTAGCGATTCATTTTGTAGTTAGTCAAATTTTGATGTTGACAAATAATTCATTGTAAGGATTCTTATATTATTATTAATTGTAAGGATTATATATGGAATCAAATAATGTTGTTCAAAAGGTTGAGGCTTGATTTTTTTCTAAATATTTTTCCAGAGTCCGCAGACAGCAGCAGCAGGAGCCTCTGTGCACATGTACCTGGCACGCCAATAGCCAATGGCCGAAAGGTGGGAAAAGGACTTGATCTGTCCAATCATTTTTTAATTCTACCATTAAATTGCAATTAGAGAAGAGTAACTATGCATTATCATTTAGTGTTATTAAAAAGCTTGCTTTTTTAAAAAAAAATTAGTTTCAACAGACAGAGAACCTCTTCTCAGAGAAATACTTCCTCAGAGGTGTGAAATTGACTCATTTAAATAATACAATGCGATATTTTATTGTCAAATTCACAATATTAATAATTTGCATTTCTTACAGGAATTTAATCTAAGAATGGAGACATTCGTGTCTCAGGAAAAAGACAGGCAGTAGGAGGACGCCAGGCAGGAACAAGTTCATTCCTTGAAATTGGACTTCATTAAGGAGCAATTTCAACGCATGCTGGAGCAACATGCCATTATAATGGAGCAAAATAAAATGTTAGAAATGTTGAAAGAATCACAAAATAAAAATAAACATAAACAATAATTTTCAGAAGTTTTATTGAATGGTACTTTGTTAAACCCTTTAGACTAATCTGAACTTAGCTGGCACAGCAATGATTCAATTAAGCAGAATTAAGCGGACATAATTTAAAAATTATTTTGAATAAATGCAACACGCACAGCAGCTCCCCGCGGATTGTTTTCAAAAATCATAGGCTCTAGCTCATCCTCATCCTCTTCAATTTCTGGGTCTATAGGAAATTCTCTTTCCTTCAGCTCAATGGCAATATTGTGTAGCACTGCCAGAGCTACAATCGTCAATTTTCTTTGCTCCAGAGATGTTCTAAATCCTGCGAGAAAACATGTTGGCTATTACTTTACAATTACGTAGAAGCAACTGAGATGAGAATGTAATAAATGTTATTAAAAGGCTGATCACAGATGAAATACCTGTTAGCAAACACCTGAAGCGGCTTTTCCAAAGGCCAAAGCACCTTTCTATGGTGTTACGCTGCTTTTGTGGCTGGCGTTATATGCTTGCTCATTTGCACGCCTATGATTCCGCACAGGGGTAAATACGTAGTGCAGGGATAGCCAGAATCCCTCAAGCAACCTTCTTCTAAACTCCCTTGTCTCGTATCTCCGCCGCAGTCGGGATTCATTAAAATTCCTGGCATGGTGGACACTTCCATGCCATCTCGCCACAATATCAACAAATTTCAATGTGGCGTTGCAAACGCCCAGAAAATATATTTCATGTAGAGTTCATGTTTTGCAATTACTTCATATTTTTACAATTTTTTAAAATAAATATTTTCTACAGCCAATATTTGTAAGAAGTACCTGACCATTCAAAGATGGAAAGCCTTTCCTTTTGAAGTGTTGCCCCGCATCCGTTCTCATGTTGGGAATACGGATGTGGGTACAGTCTATGGACCCAATTACATTTCTGAATCCGTTTATAGAAGAGAATAAATGGGCGGCATGAGTTTCCTCTTCAATTGTTCGGGGCATGTATATAAAATTTGCTCTAGCTCTAGTAATGCTAAGAGCCACCCTCCTGCATATGTTGGGGTCTGACTGTTGGCTAATGCCATGCAAGTCCGCACAGTCGTCTTGCATCTGTGTGATAGGTTATACATGAAAATGTAGGTTATGTGACCATGCATACAGTAGCAGCAATAGCACTCCACGAATACGTCACCATATTTCGCCCCAGCACCTGAGTGCTGTAAGTATTTGAATATCCGGGGAAAGTTTATCACCTCGGTACTTTCAGAAGACAAATTCTCCCCTAATATATCTATGAGCTCCGTCGCTCCTTCCTTTGAAAATCTGTATTTTCTCCGGAATTCCTCCGCCGTGTATTCCTCGAAAGGATTCCGTCTAAGGTGATACACTTTCCTCTTCCTCGAACGGCCTTCACCAAACATGTCGACATTGTCAACGTCCTCTAGAGCTTCAATTTCGATGATATCCATGCTGACTACTTACTTATTCACGCTCACTCACAGCTGATTCACAACAGACGCCGATCGAACGTAACTATCGATTGGACATTCGATTTGAGAAGTCGACACGAGGTTTTTAGACGTTGCCAAACGTTGTTTGTGGAGTAACGCTGGCGTAGTTACTCATCGCTTACTCCGCGATTATTAGTAGAAAATTACTCCTCGCTTACTCCCCGCTTACACTGAAAGTAGTTACTTCCGAAGTAAATATGTTACTCCTGACTTAAATCAGACCTTTATTAGTAAGGCGGAGAGAGTATAAGATCATACTCTCTGATCATACTGCTCACGAACGCTAACTTCTCTAGATCAAAGAGCAATCAGTACATGTTGAATGGCAAGATTTTACAGAACTAATATTACAAGTAGCAGAAGTCTTAGGTAAAAGATCGAAGGCAAGGAATAAGAAGGGTGTTAAAAATTGAAACTAAGAAATACAAGAAATTGTTCAAAAGAAAAAGGCTTACCTACGGTATCTCCTATCACATTCTGAAGAAGACAAAATAGCATATAAAAAAAAGTGTCATTGTTAAGAGAAAAATTAGAAAGATAAAGTGGGAAAGTTGGGATAGGTATATAAGCGAGATCAAACACGACTGTCATGGATCACAGGACACTGCCTACAAAATAATGCAGTATCTAAACTCGACAGAAAGAGATACATTAAAAATTAACATCTCTGAGAAAGAATGGTTTACATACTATCAGTCTCTGTGGGCAAATACAGAGTCTCCTTATCCGAAACAATAGAAGCGGACTCCATTGAACTCGACAAACTGAACAACATACGTAAAACGTTCAAGAAAAAGAAGTCACCAGGAACGGACTGCATGAACGCTGAGCTATTAAAGTATGCACCAAATGAAATAAGGAGATTCCTTGAAATACTGTAAAATATGTGTTGGAGGGGATATACCATTCCCGAAGATTGGAGGAAAGGAATTATATGTTCTATCTTCAAGAAAGGTACCACACAGGATTGCCAAAATGAAGTCTTCTCAACACAGCCTATAAGATATATGCTAAGATAATAATTTGAAGATTAAAAATAATTAATGAGCTTATGTTATTGGAGGAACAGAACGGTTTTAGGAAAGGTCGCTCATGTTCCAAATGCCTATTAGCAGTGGAACAGCTAATACAGAAGAGACGAGAATTTAACTTACTATTAATAATAGAACTGAAAACTAAATACTAATAAATTTAACTAACTATTAATAATAGAATATATACTATTTACAGACTATGTAAAAACCTTCAACAAAGTGTTGCGAAAGAAACTCTGGGAGATAATGGATTCTCAGCCCACCTAATAAGAGCCTCTATTTCGACACTAAAATATGCATTGATATCTCAAAGAAGTAAAAAATTTGTCGAAATAAATCAAGGAGTTAAACAAGGGTGCCCACTTTCACCAGCACTATTTAGTATTTACATAGACGAGATTGTCTGGCAATGGCAAGGGCAATTGAAAGCACATTTTTAAATAAATGACAAATCTCCAAATACCCTATTTTTGCAGAGGATCAAGTTACTTTTCGTAGCTCAGAAGATGAATTACAAATTGCAGCACACAAACTAAACGAACAGGCAACCAAATATAATATGCAAATCTCCACTAGCAAAACAAAATCAATGGGCTTTGAAGGAACAAACCACATTAGATGTAAAATTGTGATTAATAATTAACCAATAGAACAGGCAAACAATTGTACCTGTTTAGGCTTCAATGTGTCTTACTGCCAGAAAAATGACATGAGCCGGAAATTAAATACATTTTATAACGTGTGGAACAATAACAACTCTAAAAAACAAGACTTAAAAACCACGCAACTCAAATTCTACAAGCAATGGCTGGCAGTACCCATGCTAACTTCTGCATAAGGAAACTGGACAATAAATAGAACAGACAGAAGGAAAATAGAAAGCACCGAAATGAAATTCTTACGTTCAGTAGCAGGATACAATATCTTAGGCAATATAATGATGACATCAGAGCCAAACTGAATATATTAAATCTGATGGACAGAATTCAATCATTTACGAGCAACTGGCATGATCATATTCAACGCATGCCTCCTAACAGAATTCTCCTAATAATGTACAAGTATAATCCTAAAGGAAGAAGAAATGTTGGCCGCCCGTTAACAAGATGGAGAGACTGACTCTCTTGGTGTGGAAACAGGCCTTAAGGCCTAAATCAATGAAGTAGAAGAAGTGTAATTTTTGGAAAAACAAAAGAGTACAGCAAAATGAACTTTATACCATTTTTAAAAGTGCAAATACCACTAACTGTTGGGAAAGTCGGGAGAAAAACTTTGGAGCCATTTTTGAGAACACTGCGTTTAAACGTTTCAGAAAATGCAGAATTTTGAGCTCATTTTCACAATAAAATGTTGAGTTTTCGAGAAACATTTAGACATTATTTAATGCACATACACTTACAAATACAATAATGAAAACAAGTTGCCGGTAATGTAATTATTAACGACGTGAGAGTCAAGTAAAACAAAATTACGTTTTTGTAATTTTAAAAAAAAACCAAAAATTTGGAAAGTATTTTTTTAATTGCACATATTGAGCAAAAACTACTAAAAGTTTCAATAAATGTGGGTGGCCTTGAAGAAAGAACTACTTATGGACAACAAATTTCATTTTAAGGCAAAATCTCTACCTTCAATTTTGTAGATGTAGGAAGACTGAAAAAATTAAAACTTTTGCAATTTTTGAAAATTCAAAGTTAACTGTGAAAATCGGACCAATGCCACTTTTATAAGCGCATTTTATTCTATTCTTAGAAGAATTTTAAAGAAAAATTTGGAGTTGTTTTTGAGAAAATTTTGAAAATGTCATGTAAAGTACTCTCAAATTATAAAGAATATTTTCAAAATTTCAAAGATTCAAGTGGAGCCAGATGGACAGGGGTTTCTTCAATTTGGAAAAAATCCTACGCATGGTTTAGGTGCTAGTAGTATTCACCAGCGGACGGACGGTTTGGAAGAAGAAAAACACTTTTGCGGTATCAGGGGACCATGAAATGTGGACTTCCATTAAAATGTCAAAATCGATATTCCAAAGCAATACATAATTTTGCTCTATACTGCATATATTGATATACACGTACGTATACTAGAAAGTAAAAACTTGCTCGTTTCCTTTAGGATGTTTACAAATCGAGATATTATTTACCTACCTTCTATGTTTTTATTTGAGGAATATCTGCAACCAAATCTATGGAAAGCGAATGAGCTGAGTTCGATTTTCAGTGAGTAATTTCTCAACGTAATAGAATCTCAGCCTTAATTTTTCCTGTGCTTTCGCACATAATAGCATAGTTACTTTCTGTAAAATATCATGGATATCTATATACTATATGTACCTCTCAAAAATTACACCCTCTAAAAATATTTGGATTTTTTCCAAATTTTCAAATGTAATATCTTTGTCGGGGAACCACATAAAAATGCACTCGTATTAGATTGCTATGATACCAAAATTCTGTAAAAATCTCAAATTTTAGATTGAACTCAAAGTATTCATAAAAAACTTGTCAAATTTCGCAAATAGGCTTCCTTTCCACATTGAGGATACGTTGTGACAAGTAGTAATCATATTATTTTGAGGCTATTTTAAACTAAAATCCATTTTCATTTAAACTATTTAATTATACTTTACTTTTAATAAACATTGATATTGAACATTCTGTTTGTAGCCAGTATTTTGCTGGAGAAAACTGATTTTTAATAGAAACAAAAAACATCATTGATGGGTAATAATCTTTGTCTTCGACAACGGTAGTGTCATATTGCTCGGAGTACACACAGGTATGTATTACCTACAAATTCATTTGCAAAATTCATAATTGCTATTTTTATATTGATTTCAGTTAATTAACGCATTAATAGAAAATTCCATTTTAATCAAAACACTGTCCTTTCCTATGTCTCTACAAAGATATGACATGAAACATAAAAAATGAGTTTCTAACCAATTTACTTGTACCACCTGACAAAATGATGTAAATAATTTTGAATGGACTCTGTATATTACCTGTCATATGTCCATATTGATGTACATATTTACAGACTATAAATATACATTATGCATTTAGGTAATTTCAATATTTTATTAATATAACAAGTAGGGGAGATAAGAAAACATTAGACCAACTAATTAATAAATCTTCTGTTTGTAAGTAATAAATGTAAATATTTGTTAGTGAGATTTATATACATTAATGTAATTAATTAATATAAATACATATTTAAATCATTAAAATTTAATTTTAAGGCGATTTCAATTACTCCCCTCCCTCAACAAAACAAAAAAAAAATCCAAATAAACTCAGTGGGTAAAGTTATTTAAAAAAAAAAAAAAACTATTTTTTTCCACCCCTGGTAATATTGTGTCCCAATGTTTAACACTTGATTCTGGTGCCTTGAAGACCAGGGTTTAATACATATGTAAATGGGGAAATGGTGGAAGAATTTCCCTTAATAATTTAACAGAACTACAAAACTGCAAGCATTTATATTTGGATACAAAATAATACTATACATACAAAGTACATTCTTTACAGAGCAGTGTTGGCATATTTTTACATTTAGACACGAAATTAATGGATAGTTGACTTAACACAAACTCCTTATCATACAAAAGTGGGACCAAAGAAAATTATACATAAATGAGTAATATGTTCCACACAACAATGAATCAATATCCCAAATTCTGATTGTTGGGATAATGCTCGTCATTCAAAGAAAACAATTTTGGAAATTAATGTTGGAACTTAGTTTTCTACATTACATCTCACATGACAAAATACCTTTTTTCAAAATACTACACTGCTTTTTCAAAGCTCCTACTTACAGAAGAAAGTACACAAAAAAGTAACATGACAAATGCAGAGAAAAACCTCAAAACACTGAATACAAGTTTCATATTACACATGGTTTTTTCCTTTATCTACAGCACCAGCACATTTTGATTCTTTGTTTAAAACAAATCGATATACAAATTAAAAAACCACATCAGTTCAAAACAAACAAGACTGACAATTACAAAAACTTACTTAGCATGAGATCCTCGTTTTTTTGGAGTAGTCAATTTAGTTTTATCTTTGTTATTTACTCCCTTCTTCTTGGGTGCATACTTGGCAGCCAATTGATCCAAAAAACTCTCTGAATCAGCCACCCGCTGTTGCTGTTTGCTCTGAATCAAAGCTTTCAAATCATTTTCCTGACTAATACCCATTTCTTCTCGTAAAGCTTTCGCTTCTTCAGCTTCTTTCTCCCACTATTAAATAAAACAGCATATCAAACACACACCACCTTTTATGTGATCATCCAAGTATTTGAATTTGGATACAAAATAATTTTTACAAAGTTTAGCATTCTTGGCATATTTGTACATTTAGACATAAAATTAATGGATAGTTGGCTTAACACAAACTCCTTATCATACTAAAGTGGGACCAAAGAAAATTATACATAAATGAGTAATATGTTCCACACAACAATGACTCCATATCCCACTGATTGTTGGGATAATGCTCGTCATTCCAACATATTGAGGATAAAAAAGTATTGTAATAAAGAGAAAAACACACAATAAAATGTTGTTCTTATGTCAATTAAGATAGACCATAGAAACCCTTGCCAGAAAATTTTATTCAATTCAAAATTTCAGAGAGTAGAATGTAAATGGACACAACTCGACTACTACATGTTCATTATGACAATTGACATGAAAAGGTAATGTAGGGGAGAGAGAGAGAGAGAGAGAGAGAGAGAGAGAGGGAGAGAAAGAAAGATTACAGTAATTTAGTGTTTCACTAATGTATCGTCCATTGAAACCATCAAAAACACAGGGTTGCAACATTATTTTTGGACGAATAATTCTTCCAGAATATCCAACAGGGAATTGTCTAACAATTAATCACTATTCTATTGAGAAGAATTGAATGAGCTACTGATCACCTCTGTAGGTCCCACAAAATCAAAGTAGTTTTAGTCGCTTAAATTTTCTAATAACACATATTTAAAGATTTTTTTAAGGATTTTCTGGATGAATACATGAAAAATTATCAGTTCCTGTCCAAGATGCATCAAATGACACCTCATTTGTTGTGACAGGTGGACCTAAAGGGATCTAACAGCGAGTGGAAGGCAGAATGCATGTTACACCACAGGTTATATACAGTAAAATGTTTAAACAGGAATAAATGAAAAAAAAAAAAAAAAAAAAGGGGGGGGGGAGAGGTTCTGTTTTATGCAAGGTTATCTATTTTATGTCATTGTGATGCTGAGGTTCCTGACCTGAAAGTAGTAAATTACAGGACTTTATATACCATAAATACATTAACATGTAACGTATTTATGGAAGAAATCAATAAATGAACAATACACACCCTTCATTGACAGCTTCAGAATTGAATACCTTATTGCCTAGCGGCTGTATTCGGACAGCTTGCTGATACTTTCAATGCACAAAGCATCACAACTCAGTACTAAGACTTTCTGATAACCCTGCATGGCCTTGAGCAATGCATATCTACTCTAGGAGTTATGATTTTCAACGTGCGGCAGAGAGATTCATGAATAGAAGCCATGCTCATACACCTTCCCATGCTCAGAGAGTCAGGAGAGAGAGAAAACCCATACAGACTACACCTTGAGAGAAAAGCAAACGAATTCTACGCTGACAGCTGAAGCCCCTCTCCTTCAATGTCCGACTGCCATAACTTAATCTCGTGTCACAGGGATAGAGAATTTAAAACAGGCTTGCAGGTGCGTTCATTTCATTAGCACCTTGTGTCTCTGCCAATTGCATTATATTCACAGGAAGTACATTTTATATAGATTTTGTTTTCCTGCAGGACACAAAAAACAGTTTCATTTCTGCATTGGTGAGGTTCCATTTTAGGATGTGTAAAAGGTCATTTAACTTCACAAGCTGGAGAAATTTTCCAGTTACGGCAGGTTTCTGGCTTGTACAGGTTCTGGTTTAAACAGATTTGACTGTATTAATTTTGTACACTTAAGATTTTCTTAAAAGTGTATTTGTCTTAACATTTTATAGGATTCTCTTGTAGGTCATTATTGAAAAAGAAAAAGAAGAAAGTATTTTTGGGGAGGGGGAATTTCAATTCTGTCAACCACTATAAATATTTCTGATATCATTAAAAATTGTTAGCTTGAAACAAAAAGAATCTAATACATGGGAATACTCCTTTTCTGTCCTGGTTAATAGGCAGTAATTTTTTTTTATTTAACTGAGTACAATTGCAAGAGTAAAGAGTTGGGATGGCAGTGACTGTGGAGACTGATGTATTTTTCTCCTCTCGTTTTCTCACTCTATTGTGTACTGGGGAAAGAATATATCCTGCTCCTTTTCTTTATTTTCAGTTGATGACATGACAAAATCCTTACTTATAGCCAGTAGGATCAGGGAATAGCAGGCATGGCATGTTCAGATTGCAGGAGAAACTATTGACAAGCTTTAAGATGATTTTACATTAGTTCTGCAACTTGTACAACAAAACAAAATACCCTCGAAAAACAAATAGGAGACTTGCAAAATAAAACATGTTGATTGATTAAGATATAGCAGTCTCATTAATGGCGGTACTACTTATTCATCTAAACAATTTTAAACAGACTGTGGCTCCGGTAACAACAAACTAAAGCAGGTTCACCTTCAAATACACGCTTGCACCTATAATAAACATTTTCCTTAACATTCACAAACTCTACAGAAAATGTTGTGAAATATATTTTTTTAGGTTACACATCATTGCATTAATTTGTTTACTTTTCATACCTGTAGTACTTATCCTTTATTTATTGCTTTATAAAAAGGAATTTTAACACTTTCACATTTTTATCCTTCAAAAGTTCAAACCTTAGGGTTTTTAAAATCAATCAAATAACTATCTCAAAACATTGTAGAAAAGAAAAACCTCCCTTTATTACATTAAATGTTTTCAGAAAATGTTTGTTTTTAACTCGCTTACACTAGAAATCTTTTGGGAACGCAAGAAACTTCAAACACCTTTTCATAATTTTTCATCTACAAACTATGAAACCATGAAACACGAAAAACATTTACAATGAAAGAACGCAAGGACCAAAAAAAAAGTTTAATTTTGAAAATTAAAATTTAAAAAAATTCCAAAAAATTTTTAAAGAAAAATTAACCATTTGAAAAAGATCTTCTTTGGGTATTTTAGACAAAGATAACGATTTGATGCGAAATAACATTTTGAAGACAACTGCACAAGAAATTGTTTGAAGATCTAATAGTGAAATCTACATTGCATTAAGAACATCTCTAGCTTCAATAACAAAGTTGGAGACTTTTTGAAAAAAAGTTACATGCTAAAGTAATTTTCAAAATTTCAAACGTTTTCACGTAAATCAAGACATTTTCCTTATTTCTAAACACTATACTCTATTAACGACAAATCAAGAAAAATGAGAAGAAATTTTTAAGACAATTTTGCTATGTTCTAAAGGCTATATCTGAAGTAACAGAAAAAATGAAGTTTCAATTTTACAAAATGCACCCAAATGAAAATTATTTAAAATAAGTTTACAGGGCGCAAAATTTGGCCACATCAATCATAGAATGTATCAGTGACAATCCTGTGTACTGTTTAGGCCCTTTATTGTTCACCAACAAGTGTTTTTGAAAGAAAGAAAGGATACTTCTTGCACCAGGGACCTCAAGAACATGCATTTCCATAAAAAAAACTCACCATGGATTTTATTTTTTTTAAGCTTTATGTAACTTTCTCTATTCTACATATGCAAGAAGATAAAAGGTTTGTAACCATGTAACATTCCTCATAACATAATGAACTTTTTTGTGAGCTTTTACCAGAGATATTTTAATTGCCATATCTTACATCACCACTTTCAAATAAGCCTTTAAGTTCACATGTATAATTAAAGTCTGTAGTTTACTTTCTCATGACATGGTCCTTTGTTTTGTCAAGATATAATACTCTGAAAAGTTTCATTTCACACATGGGTTTGCTAAACAAATTTGCAAAGCAGTTGCTGAAGTAGCACAATTTTGCTGTTTAATGCACAACCTTTCTGAGTGTTTGTATTAGTACTTCTATCCCTTTATCCTAGTGGGAGAATTTGGGGATTTATTAAAACTCACATTGTAAATAATTATTAATCAATATTGTACATCAAATTAAAATTTGTATCTTAAGTCACACACCAAACCATAACATTTCATTCAATAACCAATATTCTCAAAAACGTGCCTGGCTAGCACATGCATCAAATATTATAATATAGAATAAACAAAAGCATAATAATAATAATTTACCTTACGCTTGCGTTTTTCACGTTTGGCAGCGCTCTCATTTGTGAAAGCTTTAAAAGCTGGAATCTCACCAGAATCTATAAAGGGCTGAAGAATTTCTCGAAAACGAGGTTCCTCTTCCACATGCGAGAAAGGAACAGTTTCAAGAATCCAGTCAAAATTACCTTTCCCTTCTACATAGGCTCTTTTTAGGTCACCCAATTCTTCTTCAGATCCTGTTCAACCAGATGCACATTATTACATTTCTGCTTAAGTACATAAATAAAAAGGCTTAATTTATGGGGACTGGCCTTTGTAACTTTTTTCGTATTTATTGATGTCTTCCAAAGTGATTTTCTTAAAAAGTCTTCGCCAATATTCACTCCAATCCTTTTCCGCCTGTTCATCTTCTTCGTCATAAGAACCTTTGTAACATCAAATATAATTAACGTTCGATAAAAATCGAAAATAATTATCGTTCTTTAGTCGTAACAGTACATTACTAATACTCGTGGGAGAGATTACCTGTGTCATCGTAAATAGATTTCTTCTCTTTGTCGCTTAGGATGGAATGGACTTTTCCCAGTACTTTAAACTTTTCTGTAGCTTCAGCTTTCTTTTCATTTTCAACTCTATCGGGATGAACTATTAACGATAGCCGATGGTAAGCTTTACGAACTGTGACATAACCAAAGAGGGGAGAAAATTAACTATTCCTAACATTTCTTACGTACCAAGGAGGATTAGTAGGTTAGAATGCCCTACAATTTACCTTGCTTTTCATCTGCAGTCTTCGGTATTCTTAAAACGTCATACAAATCTGTACATCCAAAATAACGTTTACACAATTCCGTGAGTGTCGGCATGCTGAAGAAACAAAACTGCAATTAATATATACAATTCACACAATACACAACAGGGAGAATGACAAACTTCAGAATTTAGGCGCCACAGGAAGCTAAATCGCGCATGACACACACGTCGTAACGGTGAACTTCCGCCGTCGCAAAATTTAAATTGTCGTTGAATGTGGATTATGTTACATTTCATTGAAATTTACCTAACATATTAAAAGCTATTTAACTACTAATACAACTGTAAATTAATCATGACCATTTGAAAATGGCAATTTATGAAACTAATACACTACCAATCAGAGAGTATACCAACTGTCGGGATATATTTTCCCGCGTCTTTTAAAGTTACTGTCAAAGAGATTGAAAACGTAGGCAGTTACCTGCATTAAAAATGATATTGATACTTAGCGAAAAAATTCAAAATATTGTAATTATTAGAAACGGATCATTAATATCTTCAGCGTAAACCAAGAAAACCCACCATTTGCGATAGTCCTATTTAAGAGAAAAAGTAATAGAGGCACAAGGATTTGGGTGTAATATAGACAAGTAAAGTAAACGCTCAGTAAAATATTTTATTACAAAATGAAAATATAATTTTTATAAGTATTAAGTTCCCCCATACTTAAATGGTGTACCTGCCTCAACCTGGAGATACCTCCCCATTGTTCAAGGTTTGTATATTACATATTTATAAATAAATATATACACCTTTTTATTATGAAATGAGTAATGCCCCTTTTAACGAAAGAGCAAGTGTAACAGAGAGCTGTAATGATTTCACCAAAATAAGCTCAAGTTAAACATTTCTCATATGCTGAACAGCACGAACATCAACAAGAAAATATCTACATACAAGTCTAAACATAGTACATATACATACAATCTTTGTACAATTATTTCTCATTACTCTTCTACATGATAAAATAAGTTACAATATATACTGTATAATGGTATATGCTTCTAATTCTCAAACAACCCTTGTCTATGCCAAAAGAAATTACATATCAGTTTCATTGTTATAATATTGATGTTATAAGAAATTTGTGCCCAGGTGTGCTGTGCAGACTGCTACTTAACTCCATGAATAACAATATTCCTAAAGTTTGGATAATGCAAATTTTACGGGAAAAGAAGGATCACAAAGGGAAATAAACCACAAACAAAAGAAAGAAGAAAAAAAATTGAAAATTTAGTTATAGAAAACAGTATGCACAGTTTAATGTCTAATAAAAGTATATGATATTTCTGTAGTTATTGTACAATAAAATAAAATCTTCAATCATAAATGTATTACAATCAGTCAACAAGGAAATATATTTTCAACAAGTATAATTAAAACTGATGAAATATTAAGTATGAAAAATACTTAAAGATGTGGGTGTCTTCATTACAAACTAAATTTGATTATAAAAGTGACTTGTTTTCAAATGCACTGATCAAATATTCAAGCCAAAATAAAATTCTGTGTATTACCTTTTATATATATAATTATTACTGAATTAAACAAATGATCCTCAACAATATGAATACATTTCTTTGAATTAAAATAACATAATGAGTACATAATTATATTAATTAAAATCAATATAATGCATTTTAAATACTCTGAAGTCAGTTAGTAGTCGTCAGTACAAATATAAACGTCCTGGTAAACAGGATTGAGCTAATATAATGTATACACATTTTCTTTGAGCCTGCTCCCAAATATGAAACTGCTGGCATTTATACAGATCAGGCACAGCAGGAAAATATAATAACACTCATATCTTCAATCTACATTCCTCAAATATCATCTTTCAAATCTCGTAAAATTACACTGCCATTGCCTCACAATATACACTTCCAAACATTCTATATCTCCATACATTTGTTCAAAAGTGAATGGCAGGAAATGGATGAGGCTTTAAAATTTACACCAACCCTCACCCTTAAGGGTCCCCAAATAATCTTCTTTCTTAGAAAGTACAAGTATTTACAATTCCACGTTGTAGAAAAGGAGTCAAAGAGTTCATGACTTCATGTAGAATAAGGATGTGTAACAGCAGCAATCTTCATCTGGAAAACTTTAAGTCACACAAAGAATGAAGGAATCTATTCCAACATTTGAACATAATATCCAGCCCACAAAACATAAGCAACAGTTCTGATTTGGGGCCCTTAATATTCCCATTTCAGGGCAGGTAGGGATGTATTTGTTATTGCAGTCTGAGGAGGATTACTATTTCATATATAATGAATTCAAATTTCCTCCTCTTAGACTGTTGTGTGAATAAACTGACAAAATGCCAACTTTCTAAAAAATGGATCAAGTGCTTTGAAAGACACTTAGCATTTCACAATACTAAGCAAATAATGGCCACCCAGCCATTCAATTTGCTAGTCAGTAACAAAATTTGCATTTGTATTACAGCACAAAATTCCAAGCTAGTGGTCACTGCTGAATTAGCAATGTCTCCACAAGCTTGTGAACACTGGATTCCTGAATGTTGAGAGTTGAATCATGTGGGTCACTGCAAGTACCCATTATGAATTAAATGTGCTACTTCATACGGTTGATAACGAAGTCACCCACAACCTGCAAAGCTTTCTGATATGGAGATTCTGCTAATGAAGATGCCAGGCGGGAAGCCTCAGCAACATGTTGACGAGCCAAGAATTGTGTTTGCTCCAAGCCTCTAGATCGATGTACAAGTTCAAATGCATGCTCCACATCTCCAGGCTCTTGGAAGCGCCTCATGATCATAGGATTAAGCTCTGGGTACTAGAACAAAAAGGAAATTAAATATTTTATTCAACGAAAAAAACATATCATAAACACATGGCAATTATTTAAAAACAAACAAATGTTACTATTATTGCATTACTGTTTTTCTCATGTCATTGAGAATGCAAAAGAATGTGTGATGAGTAAGGGATGGATTTCAATGACCTAAAAATAAAAAATGTGCATGCATTTATGACTGGCAAAAGTGAATTTATGGCTCAGCAATCCCTGCAACAATGGGAAAATAAAATGTTCCCGAAATGTTCAAGAAAAATGTTGAAAATTAAACAATAATATTTTTTTAAAGTTTTAATAATTGTAAACCATATTTACTAGAAGAAATATGATGTAATGTTATGAAATCTACAGTGAAGAAGATTGAACTTAATTTTTCATGTAATAAATCAGAAAGTTAAGGAAGGGTAGTTCTTTATTTTTTTGTTCAAAATAATATTTTGAAATAAGGGCAAAAGGTTGACTCTTACAATTTCTTTTTAAACTCTTGGTGCATTTAAACACTGCAGGTTAGCCTGCTTATGCGGTTAGGACCCCTACATCATAAAGTCTTGTTTTATTGTAATTTTTAGGAGCGGGCAGAAGACAGCATGGCACGCACCATACCTCATCCACATATTTGCCCAACATTTACTGTTAATAAAATCAGGAAATATTGGTACTTATTTGGAAAGGAGACTGGGTGGACCTAAGGATCACTGTGAATAGGACTTCGATTAGATTAAAAAAAAAAGTTATGCTAGGTTTTGAATTCAAGTCCCTCAGGTTAGCACACGAGTGTCCTGATATATATTGTTTTTTTTATAATGTAATCAATAAAAAAATGAATGACTAATTTCCTCAATTATGAAACATGAGAATTCAAAAGCAGAAAACATTACAAAATTGGCTTAATTTATAATTTGTCAACATTCAACCTTATCTTCAGGTATTCCCAACATTTGTAAGGAATTTATTTAGTTCACAATACTGCTTGTACTGATAATACAACAGTCATTTTACAAACTAAAGTTAAAAAAAATTGTATTCAAAATTCAATGTCTCAGGAACCACTATTGTCCCTCAATTTTTGGCTGGTAATGAAAATGATAGTCTGAGCTAAAGATTTCAAACTGACAATTGTTTCATTTGCGTCGCCAAAATCTAGAAGAATGACAATTAAGATTGATAAATACTGGAAAAGTTATTAAATTGTTAATTATGTACATTTAAATGTAATTGTAACAAATTACATTTTCAATGAATTTCAACACATAAGAAAAAAAAAGGTCGATAATAGACACCAATTTAAGTTTTGTTTATGTAGTAGTGAATACTTTCATGTTTTATCAAACATTTAATATTCTATACTTCATCTAACACTTAGAACTTGTTAATAATATTGTAGGTCTTGTATTATGAATCATAAGATAGACAAGGTTACCCAGTAATTACTCAATGTAAACCAAAAACATTAATATTAAAATTAATTTGAAAAAATTGAATTGTGAACAATTTTTAATCCTTTTAGGGGGATGCACCCATTTAAAGCTCTGTGATTAAAGACTGATAAATTTATAAAAGTATAACCCACAAAAAAGCAACTTAATCCTGAATATTAAAATTAAAATATTTGCACATGATTTCAAAGCAAAAGCCTATTTATCAGCTCGTGTAGTTATTTACACTAGATAAATACTCATTCAATTGCTTTTAAATTCTGTCTGTCAATCGTAGAAATGGTTAAATCATTGGGGTTTTCACTGAAAGTTCGAGCATTTTTGATGCATACATAACACTTTTGTAAACTAAGTATCTTATAAATAAAATAAATGATGTTTGTCAGAAAAAATCTCCTCAAAGATGGCTGAACTGATTTTATTAATTTTTGAAATAGGTTGAAAAGGCCCAACTGAGGATCTTATCAAATCAGTTTGTAATAATTTATATTTAAGACAATCGCAGAAGTCCATAGAACAGTTCATGAAATGTTCCAAACATAATCTAGTATGGTCTTGTAAATTATCAGTTGACTATATTGTTAAACTTTTCTGCAACTAAATTAGTGTATTTTAATTTCAGAGAGAAAAGAATGAGATCTTATCAAAAATCAAGTTGAAAACTTTACTTATGTTAGCAATCAATATGCTCAGAAATAAAATTTTTTTTTTGCATTTCAGAGTATACAATAAACTGATGTTTGCAGCTGCATGTAGCAAGATCGTGCTAGAAACAAGGCTAGTTCTAGGAAGAAGCACAGCCAGTCAAAAGGAAGAATGATATAAAATTGTGATGATTTTTCTAAAATGTGAGCTAAAATTATAAAATATACCCTTTTCTGCCCAATTAAATTCACCTTAATTTGTTAGAATGTTATATTGTTTTACAAGATGATAGAGAGATGATTAATACACTAGTGGTGCTACAAATGGCACAGACTTTCTCATACTTGTTCATTTTCTAAATCCTTTAGTCTGGGCTTGCTTTTTGGATTTGTACCACCCTCTTCCCATCTGCCATCTATCGCCACCCAAAGAATATTTCTTCACATTTTCTTGATTTTTCAGTCCACTTAAGGTAGAACTGAAATGTGACTTTAAGAGGATTATAGATTATATTGTCCAAATGGAAGTTTTCTTTGAAAAATTTGGAGTGGTTTTTGAGAAAATGTTTCGGCATTTTTCAAAATGCGCATTTCTGGTCATTTCGCAGAAAACTGTTGAGTTTTTGAGAAACTTTATAAGATATCATTTGAAGCACTCAAAATAATTACAATTGTGTAATTTTTGCAAAAACAAAAGAACAGCAACATTGTGTTTATGTTGTCTTATACAGTACTTAGTACACTATCCCTACCAAAAATTTAAAGAAACAATTTGGACATGTTCTTTAAGAAATTCTTGTTTTTGTTATTTTTTAATATTGCACATATATTATTCCACATTGCACAAAAAGTAATAAAATTTTGAAAAATATGCGCATGACATTAATGAAAAAATGAGTTTCCCAATTCATCTGAAGAAAAATTCTCTATCTTCATTATTGTAGTTGTAAGGAGATGTCAAAAAAAATTCAAACTTACCTAATTTTCAAATATTCAGAGTTAACAGTAAAAATGAGACCTATGCCATTTTTATAAGTGAATTTCACTCTACTCTTACAAGAAATTTAAAGAAAAATTTGGAGCCATTTTTGAGAAAATTTTGAAAATGTCCCAGGGGTATCATGTAAAGTACCCCCAAATTTTAAAGAATGTTTTTCAAATTTGCAGAGTTTTAAGTTTGGCCAAATTGACCAAGGAGTATTCCTTTTTGAAAAAAATCATACAAACAGTTAGGTGCTAATGCTGTTCACAGACCAACAGAAAGATGGATGGCTGTTTTGAAAAAAACACATTTTTTCGGAATTAGGGGACCCCAAAACATGAATTTCCATTGAAATCTTGAAATCAATTTTCCACAGCATTACACAGCATTCTCCATTTTACATATATTACTTTGTATATATGTACAAAAATGAGAGAGTAAATATTTGATAAACAATAGGAATGATCTTTCTATTGATAACTTTTATGTTATGATTATTAATATGTATTGTTCTATTTTATTTATATTATTGTGAATTGTGAATCCCAAATTTTTCAGATATTTGAACATAATGACAGACAATGAGGGTGCTCACCTCAAATTATATAAAGTTTATCCTCTTTACATGTTTGATTAGTCTAAGTGTGAATATTTTTTACAATTTAATACAACAAAAAATTCAGTCATAAATTTAGGTCACAAGTTATATACGACTTATTTATACAGCATACCAGGCATGAATGCATGTGTTGTTAATTATGTTATCAAGTGTTAAACAGAGCAGAAGGGTAGTTGCTAGGAGTTGAGGGGGGAAAAAAGAACAAAGGGGGATGGGATAGAGGAGAGGGGAAGGGTTTGATTAGAGTCGTTTCATAATGTTTACGCCCACTATTTAGATATTCACTTACATTCTACTGATTATTTGATTTGATTTATTTGTTTGTTCAGTAAAAACTGTTTATGATGCATGGGGGAGAAGAATATTAATTATAAAATCTTGTGGGTACCCCAATTCTGTAGATTGGATAATCATAAATGTGTAGAATCTCTAAATGAATGCAAAATTAAAGTAACTATATGCTATCTGTGCATTATAATTGCATGAATCTGTCTTTCTGTTTGCTTATAAATGCTTAGTAGTATATTAACTCATGCATGATATATATAATGTAACACGCAGTTTGGAATTTGACCTTTCAAAGTTGGGATCAAGTTATGAAGCTATATTCACTTTAGAAATTAACACTTATAGTGTTGAATGTTTGTATAAGTTCACATGGATCAAACTTCATTAGAAGAAGAACAAGAAATAGGCCAAATATTTTTTAGTGTAAGGTAGGAGGTAGTTCCAATTTAGTACATCATAAAAGCTCATTTAAAAAACTATCGGCATGGGGATTATAATCAGGGTGTGAACTGATAGTGGGGGGATGCTAGGGATTGTCCCCACATAGAGAGTATGATGGCCCTTGCTGGGAAATTATTAATTTTTCCATGCGTCTCATTTATAATATTCACACTTTAAAATGAATTCACACGCTAATGGACATACCCTGCAAAATTATTTTGTTGAAAGTTATCTGATAACTAAGTCGTATATTATAACAATTGCAGTGGCGTAGACAATGGATGTAAACATAAATTATATTAAAAATAATTATAAGTCAACATTCTTTTTCAGTAATATACATTTTTCAATATTCTGTATAATCTGTTCTGTTGAGATCTGTATTAAATCGTTTGGTTGTTGCCACATCAGTCCTCTTAAGAGGCAGCAATGCCGAAGAAACAGCTGGGACATCCAGCATCCACACTGCGTGTTATCGTTGCACGATTCACTGCTCCCTCCTACTAGTAAGATATGGGCCAGCCAAGGGCTCAGGTTGCCGACTTCCTGAGAGGTTTCTTGACACACTCGGAGCAGTTCAGAGGCAGTGGGAGTAAACGGACAGAGGAAATTAGATGTGTGCTTTTGCGCAAGACTTACACTTTGGTGGTTAGTGTACAAATACATAATATATTATATTAAGCGTGTTTTAAGGGTTAAAATTGCAAGATATTAAGTATGTGTTAGTGTCAAAGTTAACCGTTGGCAATTTGTTAAGATATTTTGAAGAAAATGTCACAGCAAACTTTGGGAAGTGTATCAATTGACAATGAGTGTTTTGTACAGTGTTTATTAGAAAAGCTTTTTGATTGTCATTCTTATACCAAGAAATTATAAAAATGGTTGTTTCATGGAATAAATAAATAAATAAATATATATATATATATATATATATATATATATATATATATATATATATATATATATATATATATATATATATATATAAATAAATAAATAAAAAAAGATTATGCATAGTTATATAGTCAAAGATTCTTTCTAAGGTCAGCAGTAGCCCAGGGCATGAAAGAAGTAAACACCACTGAACAATTGAAATAACTTGTTTGTTTCAGAGCTTGGAAACAAATATGAAAATTACCAAATAAATCACCTTTGTTTCAGATTTAGTTTTCAATCAGAACATTAATTTTCCAAAAATTCATTGCAAGTATTGAAATTAAATTCATATTTTCCAAACACAATCAGACAAAATTCCAAAACAATATGACATCAAATAAAACTTAAATTTTACTAGGAAATGCTAGGAAACTTTCAGAATTTGAATTGTGTACTTACTTGTTGTTCATGACAGTCAAACACTGAATTTAACAGAAGAATTCCAGATTTTATTTTTAAAATACTATTCTTTTTGTCTCTATGTTCAGTTGAAAAAAATTCAAATTCTATGTCTAAAAGATGTTTATTCTTGGACTACAAAAATTTAAGAAAAATATTCACGAGAATACAATTTAAATGTTTAAATACAAAACCTATCCAGAACTCTTTTCAATATACTTAAATAATATTATCTTTGTGCAAGTGAAGGTCCTGAGAATAAAAACTTCAACATTGTAACAGTTTCCATCAAAACCTCAGTCTCATCATTTCAATTGAGGTCTTTCATTAATTTTTTATCTCAAACTATTTTTTTTATGCACATTTGTTGGTGATATTTTGTTGCCGTTGAACTTAAAATTTTCTTTGTCAATCAGGGGTAAGCCATGGCAGTTTTGCGTAGACATTGCTAGATCTGCCTAATGTCTTTCTGAAGTGACACATATTGCTTGCAATTGCGATAAACCTCGGCAAAACACAAATATTTGGCTTAATTTGCTTGAAAATTTGTAAGCAATGGCTCCAGAGGTTGCTAATTAGGAAGATGGAACTACTATTTTAAAAACAAATTTTCAAGTGAATGAAGCCAAACCTTTGTAATTTGGATGTTTCTCATTCAAAAATGCAGAGAATATATGAAAGCAAATGTTCCTCATAATTAGTTGCCAAAATTGAAATCATTGAATAATTAAATTGAAATTCATACAATCAAATTATATTTGTCAACAAAGTTGGGTCCAATATTGGATTATGATTGATAGTTTTGAATTCTTTCCATTTCTCCTTTCAAGGTTTGAATGGTAACCGTCAAAACTAGTGACACCAGAGACTTTCTCATTTTAGTTAGTTTCCTCATTTCTTAAGTGCTATTTCTATTCTCTATTTGGTCTATTTGGTTTTGACCCATCCTTTCCCCAGCTGCTACCCATCAGTACCTAAAAGATACATTTACTTAATATTTCAACCCCCTAATAGTAGAATTTAAATATAACTTTAAGACTATTGTAGAAAAATAAAACCTGGTCCAATATATAAAAGTTTTGAAGGAAAACTTTGGAGTCGTTTTTGAGAACATGTCATTTGAGTATTTCTGATAATGCAAAATTTTGAATTCATATTCACAAAAACATTTTGAGTTTTGAGAAACTTTATCAGAATTGCTTTGAAGCACTTTTACTCCCAAATACAATAACGCATATTAATGACTTGATAAAGAAATACATTTGAATACTTTTTTTTTTTATCAAAAGGTTACAGCAAAATGATGTTTATGTTATGCTTTTCAGTGCATTTATCACTTCATATATAAAAAGTTGAAAGCAAAAATTTGGAGCTGTTTCTTTTCAAAACCTAATTTCAAAGTGCCCATATTACACTCAAAATTACATGAAAACTGGATTTTTTTTTAACACACCATCAAAGTAATGGTGGAAAATAAATTTCATTTGAAAAAACTAGCTTCAATATTGTTGTTGTGGACAGGGACCAAAAAATGTTGACAGAAAGGGGGAGAGACTGAAAGAGATGGAAGGACAGACAGACAGGCGAACAGCCAGGCAAGTGGACAGGCAGGCAGATGGACAGACTTACTTTCAGATAGACAAACAGGCAGATGGACAGACTGACTTTCAGATAGACGAATGGATGGATGGACAGGCGGACAGACAGACGGATGGATGGATGGGTGAGCGAGTGGACAGACAGATGTATCTGTTACTAACATATTCTCTTGAGTATCCTAGGGGGCTTTGGTCACATGCGTGTTAATAGCAAGGGAGATTCAAGACTACGTTTGTTTAGGGAATAATAATTCACACAATTTAGAAATATTCAACCTCCGTAAACATTTTTTTAAATAGATTTTTCTGAGAAATAGTAATGTAGCAATGATTTTTAATGACCATTATCTTGCAGTTCTGCTTGCATTACAAATTTCAGAAATCCAACTAAAACCATTTTCAAGTTAATATTTTTGTAGGATAAAACCATGTTTTTCAAAGTATGTTAAAAATTAAAAAATTGTTTATTATTCAAATGGATTTAATGTCAGATCTCTAGTTTGTACCAATGAGTTACATTTCTTCTGTATTTTGTTTCAATATTCAAATGTGTAGGTTAGAAGAAAGTTTAAGGGACATTGTTGGTCATATTTTAATAGATGTCCCCAAACTTTTTACCAACACTGTAATTTTGAAGACCAGATTTCATTAAGAAAAAATTGTATCTTCTATACAAAATATCTTCTATAAAAAGTTATATCCTCTATAATCGAAAGAATTACCCTTTGTTATTACTATTCATATATTGGTCTTGATCTTTTGTACTGAAGAAAATTCGTAAAACATCTTGTTATCCTCCTTGGTTTAACTGAAAAACACGTTAATTCGCAAAAAAATTGCTCATTATTACTATAAGAGATTCAATTCAATTACAAATTATTCTCAATTTGTTTTCCTGAGAAGTAAATGTAAAAATCTTGCCAAGCGAGATTTCGGTAGTTACAATGAGAATCTACAATATATATCATCAAGTCCGAAACATTTTTGGCAATATGTAAATTCAAAAAACAAAGAGAAGGGACTACCAAGTACAATGCGACTTGGAATGGAAACCAGGTGTCCACATGGTCCATTGTGAACACGTTTGCAACGTATTTTTCAATGTTTTACATCCAATCTAACATCAATAATAATGTCAAATTACCAGTTCAAAGTCCTTCCAACTTGAACTATATTTACATCTCAATCACTGATATCTATTAAAAAAAATTGACTGTTTACATATAGATAAAGGTCCTGGCCCAGATGGTATTCCTCCCACTCTACTGAAAAACTGTAAATTTATTATATCACAGATATTAAAATTATATTTGAGAAATCGCTGAAAGAAGGAATTCTTCCAATGCAAAGAAAATCTTCATTTATAATTCCTATTCATAAGTCAGGTGACAGAACTGGTATTTCAAATTGTCGACCAATCTCTATAATCAGCTCAATTCCAAAATTATTAGAATCTTTTATTACCGATAAAATAAAAAATCCTATTGTACCTTTCTTATCTGATAGACAATTTGGATTTATACATGGCAGATTAAGAGAGACTAATCTAGTCTACTATACTGTTTTTATTTATAATTCCTTCAGTGAGAAATGCCAAGTTCTGATACACTGATGTCAGTAAAGCTTTTGATTCCATCAATCATCATCTACTTATACAGAAACTGAAATGTTTCGGTATTACAGGCTCCCTTTCACAATGGTTTACTTCCTACTTGATGAATAGGACACAGTTTGTAGGATACAAAAAAGTAGAATCAGATGAAATAACGTTTTTTTCAGGAGTCCCTCAAGGATCTCATTTAGGTCCCTTATTCACCATCTATATTGATGATATTAAATGTGTTCTGAAAGATGCTGAATATCTATTATTTGCTGATGACTACAAAATTTTCAAGAAAATTGAAAAACCAGTTGACTATATCTCCAAGCTGCATTGCACGACTTTTCGAAATGGTGCATCGGCAATGAACTTGAATTACATCCCTTCAAATGTAAATATATAACATTTTCTTGCTCAAGGACTTCTATTGAATATACATACGAAATTGGATGAGTTTTAATCCCTAAAGTATTTTCTATAAGAGACTTGGGTGTTATATTTGACTCTAAACTGACGTTTAAGAGGCATATTGACATGATTATTCATAAATGTTCATAAAATATTAGGATTTGTGAAGAGATCTTGCTTGGGCTTCAACTCAATGAAAGTTTTGAAATCGGTGTATCTGTCACTGGTTAGACCTATCTTGACGTTTGACTCAACTGTGTGGTCTCCACACGTTAGCATTGAAAGTACACGGATTGAGACAATACAACATAAGTTTTTCAGAATCATAGCATTGAAAATGTGTTTGCCAGATCTATTTGTTAATCACAGTTTTATTGCAAACCATAATTACAGTTTTATTGCAAACCAACTAAATCTCTCAGATCCCTGAGAAACTTCAGATATTCAATTTTCCTTATTAAATTAGTTACAACAAATCTGGGTTGTTGATTACTCCTGAAAGGTGTTAACTTTAAAGTTCCCCCTGGCAACACAAGAAGATCAGTTATGTTTGAGACAAAACTATTATAATTTTTCCTATTTGGCTAACAATCCAATGCAAGAAATGAGCAACTGATGTAATCAGCTGACAATGAATATATTTAAAGAACCCTACTCTAGAATGGAAAATTCGTTGAAAGATTTATTTCTGAAATACGTATGAGATTGTTATTTGGTTTTTAAATTTTGTTGTTGAAATTAGTCGCTATTAAGTAATGTATAGAATCATTATAACTTGATGAGATTCTAAACTATTAATGTACATATTTCCGCACTAGTCAATGTACCTTTATATATTGTATACAAGGACTGCACATTCATTTATTCAATAAATAAATAAATAAAATCTTCAATAATGAAGTAGTAAGAAGAAAATTAAAAAAAGTTCAAACTTTTGCAATTTTCTAAAATTCTGAGAGATCAATGAAAAATTTGTCCGGTGCAATTTTCATACATGTACTCTATCCAAGAAAAAAATTAAAGAAAAAAATTGGATCCATTTTTGAGGAAATTATGAAAATACTGTTCAGGGTTCATGTAATATAAATCAAAATCTTAATTTCAAATTCAAGGGGTCTTGACATCAGGCAAATTGATTGAAGAATATCAATTTTGGACAAAATACCATAAATGGTTTAGGTGCTAATGTTGTCTATGGCAGGTGGGACATTTTGTCATAAACCAATATCCAACCAAAAGAAATAGGCATCAAAACAAGTAATAGAGAATGTAATTTACTAGATATAGGAGCAAGAATTATCAATTTTTTCAGTGTAAGGACCCACAATCCAAGTTTTTCAGTTGAAAAAACATTACATTTCATTGCAGCATTAAAATACTTTATCCTTACTGCATAAATACGTAGTATGCAAGAAAGTAAACATTCTAGACTAGTCTTGACACTAGAATTACAATGAAAATTTGAAAAATGTTAAGTGCAATCCTTACAAATATTCTGGAAGGAGAAGGCATTATTAATGGAGAAATAAAACCAAACTCTTTTTTTACTAATAAAAACAAAACAAAACAATTGAAAAACAAATTTCCAATTGTCACAAATATAATTAAATATAAGACACATATATAATTTAAAAAGTATGCACGATTAACTGAATAGAAAAATATAAAGAAGAAATACATGAAAGTAATAGAGAACTTTGAGATTCGAAAAAATTACTGAAAACTAGATGGTAGATAATCTACAACAGGAGAAACTGAAACATTGTGACAATAAGATAACCAAGAAGCACAATTGTTGTACTCAAATTCTTGCAAGTCAATTAAATTAAATTGCAAAATATTTGGCTAAAGGAATGACAACATATTTTCCCAAATTAAAGCTTTCCAGAACTGAAAGTTCATGACACACAGTCAAAAAAATACGACAAGACCATATATAATGTTTATCAGCTGAGAGACTCCAATAAAATATATAATGCCTTCTAAATTTGCAGAGAATGTTTAAATTCAGAACATTTTCAAATTAAGCGTTACCTTTTCACAAGCAAAAAGAACAGGTGCAGTTGCAAGTCCAAGACGAAGATCAGCTGCTGCTGGTTTTCCCATAGCAGCAGTTGATGACACGAAATCCAAAAGGTCATCAACCAATTGGAATGCAAGGCCTATATTTCGTCCATATTGGAAGCATAATTCTGATAATGGTTCATCAGCTCCTGCCAATACCGCAGCCTAAGAACAAAGGATTTTGAATTAAAAATTTAGTACACATTAATTACTTGACATAACAATTTAATCATGGTTTAGAGAATAGAATGTGAATAAAAAAACATGACTAAAATGTGAAACTGATATCAAAGAATAATTAAAAAAAATTGAGAAAAAATATTGATTTCAACAAAAGTGCCCAAAAGATCACACTCAGCCAAAGTTCATTTAGCAGCATGAAACTGAACAATAGTCTAAACTTAATTTTCTAATCCTATTTCTGATGTGTATAAATAGGTAGTTTAATTGAGTGCTTAATACTTTCAGTTTATTTATGATGCATTTGATTTCAGTTCATTATGATGTAGTTCATTTATGATACATTCATTTATCATTCACTTCAATCGAGTGTTTAATACTTTGAGTTACCTTGACACATTAATCAGGCCCAGTACTTTAAGGAGAGGAGCAAAAGGTTTAATTTGAAAGTCTTTGCAACAAAACATATTTCTCCGAACTGTACCACATAACTCTGTAACACTTCTCTAAAACTATAAAATTTTAGTTTTTCAAACAGTTCCCGATTCATAATAAGTGAAAAAAACTTTACCGCTTTCACTGAATTTGCGATCAAAGAGGCAGTTTTCCGGTAAGTCTTGGTGAGGTAATGGGCAAAGCGCTCATTCTCAGTTTCTTTAGATCCAAGTTGCATGAATTCACCTTGGACCAAATCTTGAAGAACCTATAAGGAAGAATAAAAAATGTAATGATAATAATAAATAAGTTTTGAGTTTGAGACGCGAATCTTTAGTTTTTCAGAGAAGAAATAATAAAAAACAAATGCTCACCTGAGAGAGTATTTTTGTTACACTATCACTATGGAGTCGTGCAATCATCATGGAAGCTACTGCCAGAATAAAGTCACCAGCCATTGCCACCTGAAATACAGACAAAATATTGTTTCCAGTTTCAAATTGCATTATTTTTTACATCAGGAAAGAAATTCTTGAAACCACAATAAAAGAGCAAATCATTGAACAAATTGTTAATATCAAAATTGAATTCTGATATGTTTACAAGTGATCAGCACTCAAATGCCTACAAAGCTGCAGTTCTATCAATATTTCAGAAAACATTCCTATAATGTCAATGTATTCCTTCAATTTAAAATTTTGAGTTTACCAATAAGAGAGTTCTGTGAAATCCTGCAGAATATTTCAACAATTGTTTCCGTTTTCATAGTTTTATCAATCACCTTTGAAAGTTAGTGGTTCTTCAAAATGGCACAGACTTTCTCACATTCCTTTGTTTCATAATCTCTTCAATCAGGCTAGTTATTCAGTTTTGCTCCACCCTCTTCCCAGCTGGTACCTATATACAGTGCTTAATTTACACAATTTTAGGCCCTGAAATGCACCTGCAACTTCACTAATTTAACAGAAATAGTTATAAATTTATAATATATTGATTTAATTAAAAATCATATTAAAAATTTTAATAGAAAATAAAAATTATTTATAATGATATTTTATGGTTTTTAACTAATAATTTTATTTCATTAATAAAAATGACACAATAAAGCCGAAAAATATTTAATTTTGAGTTTAGTGAAGTTGGTTGAATTGAAGTTGTGAAGCTTTCCTATCTTTCAGTCTTTCTCTCTCTCTCTTTCTATCTTTCTTTCTCTATCTCTTTCTATCTTTCTTTCTCTATCTCTTTCTATCTATCTTTCTTTCTTTCTTTCTCTATCTCTTTCTATCTATCTTTCTTTCTTTCTTTCTCTCTCTCTATCTTTCTTTCTTTCTTTCTTTCTCTCTCTCTCCTTTCTTTCTTTCTTTCTCTCTCTCTTTCTCTCTCTCATCTTTCTTTCTTTCTTTCTCTCTCTCTTCATCTTTCTTTCTCTCTCTCTCCATCTTTCTTTCTTTCTTTTTTCCATTTCCAATTCGAGGGGTCGACAACCAGATTCATTGGGTAATGTCAATTTTTGCTAAAATCTTACGTAAGTTTATTACCAGTGTCCACAGATATTCGCACAACGGACACACAATGCCGGAAACAATTTTTTCGGTATCAAAGACTAGAAAAACATGGAATCTGTAAACATAACATATTTGAGAAAGTAATTTATTGCAGATAGGAGCAAGAGAAATCGTCGTTTCAGTATCAAGGATCCGCGAATAAGTTATTTCCGTCGAAAACGGCACTTTCCGGTACATCAATTCAATACTTTTTCTACACTAGTACAAGAGAAAGCAAAAAATAAACACTTTTTTATACACTTGTCCCCCGAAACGAATATTTTCGTCGAAATTTCGACATCGTTTTTTTCACAATCCCATAACTTTCTCTATACTACGTGTATCGAGAATCTCTAACGTGGTGCGCTGGTTGCTCAAACCGACACTGGCTCCAGACAGTGCATCGTTTTTATGAACCTAATTCACATACTTTATAACACGCTAAACACAGTAACAAAATGTCTACATGTTTTTACAGAGCGAATACTCAGACGCACGAATTGCCTTGCCCTTGACAGCGAGTAAATAGTCCTTTGCCAAAGGCTCGCGAAGTTTACGGCAGATTAGTAGGAGTTTGGGTGTTTATACTTCCACAAGTTGCAGTCATCGCCGTTCAATATATATTCATTAGCTGGTGTTGAGATTGAATTTCCAGCGTGACACTTGAGTTATGAATCTCCTATTTAGGTTTTTTCATATTTCAAACGTGAGGTGTCGGTCAGACGCTAATTTTCTTCCCTGCAGTTGAACAGGTTATGAATCTGTGCTGTACCGTCGCGGTCGACTGGAAGGTGAGAATGGTTCTGTTTTAGGAAGAATCTTTTACTTCATAACAAGCGTATGCGGGAAATTGGTACTTAAGATATGTTACCCGAGTTCCAGTTATCTTTTTTCTTATATTACCGCTGCTACCCGAGTTTCTAGTGGCGCGGCGTTCATTATTTGATATACTGTACTTGGACTTAATCAGCATCTTATTATCCGTGCACTATCGTCAAGGACGAGGTTAAGTGAATCAATTACTCGCGGAGGGAATACGAAAGATGAGTGTTTTGTGTAGATTCACTTTCCAAATATGTGGGATTTAACATGGTGGCTCATCTTTAAATTATATTAAACCTCAGATTCTTCTACATTTTTCAAATGAATTCAGTGGCAAGGGGTGACATTTTCTGCAGACTTCGCAAAATTTACGGAATGTCAGGGGCTATTTTCCTATGGCGACAGGGGTGGAGGTCGCATTAGTTTTGGTAAGATGCTCGAACATTTCACACTAAGCTCATTTCTTTCAGATAATTTCTGCCAATATTTTCACGTGAAAATACTATTACAAAATACTAAAACATGTTAAAGTGTCATTAAACTGTCTGTAGAGGGGTCATTTGGAACGGTACCGGCAACCTTAGTTAGCCAGCATTATACGAAGACAATAATAATAATAATAATAATAATAATAATAATAATAATAATAATAATAATATCATATATATGCATATATTTTTGGTCAGTCAGAGTCGGGGTAAAGTTTGGACAGTCGGTAGAGAGATGAAAGGGTAGTGAGCAGAAGGATTTTTTCATTTCTTTTTATTATTTAAGGTTGCTTTTAAACAACTTTGTCATATAGCCACTACTGTGTTTTTAATTGTAGAGGAAACTGTATGGAGAACACTTAAGGACCCATGCTGGAGGTAGGGATTCCTTCGAGTCGAGGCAGCTACGGCCCTTCAGCCTTAGCGACCTCGGTTATCCAGGCCGGCGAGCAGGTGTCATGGAAGAGACGTTGGCAATAACGGGCGGAGCGATTGGCGGGAGGACACAAGTTGCGCGTTAGGGGTCGCAAATCTGCGGTTAACCCTTATCTGTCCGAATTATTTTGTAAACTGAATTCGAAAAATTCTGAATATTTTGAAACATGTCGCGTCAGTAGCCGAAAAGCTATAGTGTCGAAAATCCTGCCGCCGTCAGGACTGGAACCTAGGACCTCTCGGTCAAAGGCGCTGCAGTGACATCAGTTGAGCACTGAACTACCGCTCCCGGTGTAAATGTTTGAACTATCTATAGCTTCGTACAGCGTACGCGTTCGGGCACGCTCGGCAGACAAGGGTTAAGTGTAGAGCGTATTAGCAATTTCAACCCTCGCCTTTGACAGCGGAGAGGAAGATGCGCGGGCGTGCCTTGAAGAGGGTCCGCCGACGCTTGGACCCATGCGCGCTACCGTGCGCACGCCCCGGATCTGAGCCCACGGCATTGCCTCCGGGCCACGCCACCGCTGCTCCGGATTGCGGGGCCCATGACATCGTACCGTCACGGCCTCGGCCCTAGCCAGATGTCGGTAATAACCGCCCTTCTTTCTTTTTCTATTTATTCTATTTCTATTCTTTTCTTTTCCTAGGTCTGCCACGACACAGAAATTTCGAGTACACGAGGTCGGGAGATCCAACCGACACTGTATTGTCCTAAGACATGTCATTAATAAAAACGTGCCATGATTGCGAGCATCGTTATCTTTCGATGCATTCGCTGTTTTATTTTAACAAGAGTGTAAATAATTTGTTACGGAGTGTTGAAAGTTTCATTAAAAGAATTTTTCATTTTTAAATGTTCAGAGGAAAGTGAATTGGGCAGGGAAGAGACAAGAGTACGTAACTCTTGAACTTATTTGACCAGATTATTTTGTTTGTTGTGTTTATTTTTGTTTGTTTGTCGTATTCTCTGGAGGTCGATTTATTTGGTAACTTGGACGAAAACCTTACGACTAATCGCTGATTTATCACTTGTCTTCATATTAATGGATCATTTTGGATTTTTGTTATGATTAGCAGAGTCCTTGAATATTTGTGAATTTGTTTATTGGGAAATAGAATACCTGTTAATAATATTCAAGTCTGACTAACGCAATTAGAATGCAGATTGATTGGTTTTGTCCAATTGTGTAAAGGTAGGAAGGGTAATGTAAAGTTAACACGAGTGTTATATTTGTTAACGTGAGTGTTCATATGCAGTTACCCGTTGAGTTTTACATGTTGATTGGATGATGTTGAGAGCGTTTATGTATGTTTTTATAGTTTTGTTTGTTGTGTATGAGTACATTTACATTACCAGTAAATTAATGTAAAGTTACATTAATTACGTTACCAGGGTAATGTAAAACGTGGAATCCAATTACATGAGCTTCTGTGGACATGACTTCGTTTATTTGTATCATAGTGATTTTCAACATTGAGCCACGTTCCTACGACAGATCATATAAATAGAGTAGGTTACAGTATATACCAGACTCCATTTACTTCCTGTAGATTCTCCTAGCCAGTTAGCGTAGCTATCTGGCTTCGGGGGCCTGATCCTTCTACCTGATCAGTTTGTGCAAGCAAAACTGAGTTATTTTAGGATGACTGTTAGTTGGCGCAACGAAGTAGTTGGTTGGGGCAAAATCAACTAATATATTAATCACCAACAGCTTTTTTTGTGGGTAACTAGAACGATGACACAGAATTCAACAGAAGAACGAACATTGATTCGGCGCTTACTGATTCTGGTGTTGATTTTTACGAATGAGGTGTTCAGATTAAGTAGAGAATGTCGGAACGGAAGGATCACGTGCACAAGTCTACAGCTAACTGAAAACGACTCTGATCTTTAATTTTGAGCGATTTTTCGAGACCTCATTCATTAAAAAATCGTCAAAAATCCACACATTTTACAGGTCCGTTTCGAAACAAAAGACGGGTGCAATAAAAGGACATTTACTTTACAAAGCCAACTGTAGAAAATCACATTAAAAAATCGTCGGGCAGGATCAAACATTGAAATGGCAATAAGCCGCCCTTCAAATGTAAGAAAACCTTTTTTTTTCTTCTTTTTTTTTTTCATTTTAACAACGACGACAGTTTCTTTCTCTATAGAGCACAACAGCTTGCCTCTTCATGTGTAATAAATCCAGATTATTGTGCAAGGAGAAACTCATTCTTTTGATCCCGCCATATGCTTTCCTTGTTTCGTAACAAAACAAATGTTTTGAAGCAAACAGAGGATGTATCGGGAAAATCGCTTGCCTCTTCATGTGTAATAAATCCAGATTATTGTGCAAGGAGAAGCATTTCAATGGTCCTATTGGAATCCCCCTTGCATTAATGACTGGAGGATCCTATCGTACATATGTTTTTAAAATAGTCACAAAAGAGATAGAAACATATTTAGTCACACATTAGATGAAGATAATTTACAGGAGTGACTTCTAAATGGGGTCTTGCTTACAAATTGGGGTCAATTCATAATTTATAATTCAATATCACTCTTGGTTGTTTACATTTTTCCATACTTCCGGTTCCGAGTCGCCTGAACGTCCGTGGCAGTGCATATTGACTCCGCCACACAAATTTCGACCCAGATTCCTCAAGTAGAAAGCGCGCCCTTAACCGCATCATCAGCGCCGATGTTTGCTGTAGAAAGCAACGCGTGCGTGGCATGCCCAGCGCGTGTGCTCGTAGCGCGGTGCACACGCAGCGAAACAGGGCATCGAACCGGAACACACGCCCACAACTCCCCACAACTTCCAATTCGCGATGTAGCGTCCAAGAAATTAAACCAAATATCGAGTAAAAATAACTGAAGCAGGGGCTGTTCATTGGCGGTCTTACGACAAAAATGGTCGGGTAAAACATCATGCGGTATTTATTTGTTACTACCATAGAGCTCCAATTATCCGAATTGATTTTGGAAGAAAATAACCTTGAAACAAAATTTAATTTGTCGCTTCTTTTTTATGTTAATCTTGCAGTTTTCTATACTTCATATTTGACAAACTTAATTTCATGACTTGAAGTTAATTGTTTCTGTGTTCGACATCTTTTTTATTTAATTTTTGAACTTTATCTAATCATCAGAATTTCCTATAACCAAGCCGCATGATCGCAGCGAGGTAGGATAATAGGAGTCCTTCTGTGTCACTTCACGATACTCACTGACTAGTTACGTTTCAACCGCACGTCGGATTGTGGATTAACGTCAGATTGTGGTACTTTATGAATAACCGAGATTACCTAGGAAAGTTTCATATTCGTTTGAGAGAAGAACAGTGAAAATTTGTTAATTGCACAGACATTTGACCTTGCAAGTTCTAAGCAAATGTTCATTTTCGAAAATATGTCACGTGAAAACACGGTCTTAACTTTTCGACTTAAAGTAGTTGGCGGCTAACAAAAGGCTTTCGACTTTACTAGTAGCTTCATAAGTTTCATACCTAACTTTGAAACGTGACAGAGCAATTTATGAATAATCTAATCTCAAGTCACGAACATGAATAGTTTTTCTTAAATGTTGTAGAAATATTTTGTACGGCTAACCACTTTTACTCTTAACTGTATTTTTTAATCTTCGAATTCATCTGTTTTCTATTATTTTAAATTGTATACATAGGTAATAATAACTGAATTCAAGATTACTTTATAATACTTTCTATTAGAACTGGAAACCCAAATTACAGAACCCTTTTTTAACGTAATAAACATCTCAAATATTCCACAGAAAACTGTAGGAACTTTTATACATCCTACGATCGAAAATAACCAACAAAAAACTTTATCAAACGAAAACTCCTGTTCCGTCTTCTAAAACTGAAGTAGTAGCAGTAATAAATTATAATTATTAAAAAAATTCGACTTCAGAGTTTAATGAAATTATAATAGCGAGATACTATTTCCCAAAAACTATCCGTTTGCCAATTTTTTCACGAATATATACACTCGAAATTGAAATCTCCACGAATAATTACATGAATAATCACATTATTTTCCTGAGAAAATGGTGGCTCAAATAAAAGTATCAAACTTCTCAAAATTGCATTAATCTTGTAATGAACATGTATTATTTACTAATATGATACTCATGTTACGACTCCACAGGACTTCCATTGGACGCTACTAGTGAAACTGCTTCGCGGGACAGCAGTTCTGTCTTGCGGGTTGCGTCCGGAAAGTTGGTGCTCCATTACATCATATTGTGACCGATTAGAACACGATTCAAAAAATTAGAACAGTTGAACTATTTATTTACAAAAAAAACTCAATATAATATTTTGAAACAATTCTAACGGATCTGTCATATCCTATTTGTAAGGTTCTTAAAACAGGTAGCCAAACTTCATTTCCATTTTACTCCTACGTACAAATTGCCAGAATTTTATCCGAATGCGCTTAGGAAATAAACATTTTAATTTTATTAATTTGACGTCTTATGTCTTCATTATGTAAACTGCTTTGATTTGCTTGGCTAGTTTCGTTCGGAGATACGGTGATCCAAAAGTTCTTCATTTTGTGTCAGACTAACATTTTCACTTCGTCCAAAATAAATAAATTTAGATTAGATGAAGGATTTGACAATAACCTCATTGGATCAATACATATATTTCGAAGGGTGTTGGTAGTTTTGGGGGTGAATGTAGTATATAGCAGCTAAAATATAAACTAAGGGAAAATATATTTTTTTTTTTTTGAAAGACTGTCGCCATCTCATTTTATCCTGTACGAACTCAACACGAATGAAGCATTGTCCTATAAGAGGAAAGGTCGATTTTACGTTTTCGCGAACACCCATTATACCAAATATCTAGAAGAGTTATTTTTATTACGTTTTCAATTTTGACTGGTTTCGGAGAATAAGCATTATGGTTTTATTATGTTTCAGTGATGTTAGTTATCATCGCACAAAAGTCTCAAATGAATACACAGTAGAGAAAAGGCGCCTCACTACTCACCAGGTCAGATCAGATTGAAAATAAAATATAACTCACAAAACGTGTGTTAACCATCTTGATTATGAACATCACAACATTTACAGATACGAAGAGTTGTGCAATAAGATCAGTCACACTCCTACATTTCCTCTATCAGAAGAGAACAAAACATTATAGTGCGCGTAGCGATTGGTTCTGCGCCTTCTAGAAGTTGTGAAACTCCACTACAAATCTATTCAATGTATGATTTAGTTCGATAGCCGACTGAAGCAAGTTTTTCGACTCTAAAAAAGCAACCTCCTCGTCCGTTCCAGAGGGCCGGTGCGTGACTCGTGGCAGGAGCGCAGTGTCCGGGCACACCTTGCGGGGCGGAGAGGAGCGGCGAGGCGAGGCGGGGCGGGGCGGGGCGCCTGGGCGGGCGCGAAGGGCGCGGGCGGCGGGCAGGAGCACGCGCGTGGCCCTCGCCGTGGCCGGGTCGATGGCTGGGCAGCCTTCCGGGCGCTCACCCGGTCGCCCGCCCCCCAGCGTCGTCTCCCCGCGCGCCGCCGCGCCGCGCCGTCGCGTCTGGCCCTCCCAGGGGCGGGCGGCCCGCGCCGCTAGACGGACCTCCGCGGTCCACGCCTGCGGCCCTCCGCCCGCCTCATTAACCCAAACACGCCGCGGCGCGGCGGCAGAGAGGGCGAGAGGCGGAGGCTCTGGCGGAGACGGTGGTAGGGGGAGGGCCGGGCGACAGCGGAGGGACGGTAGCGGCAACGATGGCCGGGGCTAAAGTGATGGTGGCGATAGCAGTAGCGGTGGTAGTGGCGGAGGCGCCCACTGCTGTAGGCGCGGAAGCGGAGTCGTTGGTAGTGGCAAAGGGGTGGGTGGAGAAGAAGGGGTGGGGAACGGCGGAGGCGGCAGAGATGGCCACGACATTCCGGCCCGCCTCTCCCCAAATTTATCTGGGAGCAGCGGCCCTCAGTGACCGAGACACGTGAGCTCCAGCAGGTCTCCACCGTCCGCAGCGCCCGGCAGAGACGAACCTTCACCTTTGCCACAACGTACGTCGGTTATTCAGGAGTACAAATGATGTGCAACGGACGGCACAAATTGTACGAAATAGTTTTTGTTTCTTTCTGATTGTTTCATACCATAACAATTTTTTTTTATTTTGATAAAAACACAAAGTGTCTATAGTAAGCTAATATTGCCTGTGGCTAAGGAACGGCGGCGGATGATGCAAGTGTGTCACTCACTTTAAGTGCCTGGTTGGGTTTTTGCCGATTGCGTAGATACAAACAACTAAAGATTTACCAATAGACCGCTGGGATGCAAATTAATGTGTTTTCAGTGCCACGGAAGCTATTAGGTAAAACTTATCACAATCGAAAACTTTTAGATTCCAGATGTCTCTTTTCGTATTTGTGTTCACTAAAATTATAGAAGCGTTTTTTTAATGTTTTCGCTATCAAAGCGTTTGATTCGCGGTAAGAACATCAGTAGAGAAAAATATTTCACTACCTCAAGTAAACGGAAAATTTGAAATGTACGAAAAAATGCAGCTTCTTTTGAAGTTAACATGAAATGAGAATTCTACGAAATTAATCGGCTAATGAAGTCTTAAACATGGCTCTACGCCAGTTAAGCGTGAGTCAAAGGAGCACTTCATCCACGTGTCGTTCATAACGATTGCCGATGTTGCCATCACCGGATATCGTGATTAGCTGGAAAGAATTTTAAATATTCCACCAGGTACCTTATTTAGCATTCTCAGGACGTTCCGGTCGCATTAGGTCACCAGCGTATACTAAGGTGCTGCCGAGATAGGGGTCTAGAAAAGCTGTCCAATCTTACTCTCCCTACTGAATACTTTAATTAATCATTCCTCTTATGAGATTAAAAGATACGGAGCATTATTCTTTATGATTGGCAAACAATGTATTACGCTTTCGAAATGACACGGAACTCTGATCCAAACCAAACCTTGGGATTACTAAGAGAAATAGACATTATAACAATGATGAGACGAAAACCAAGAACAAATGTAAAATAATCAATTGGAAAGCGAATGGTGTACTAACGTGTCATGGTAAGTACGAAAAAATGAATATATTGAACCCTTCGCAAACAAGCCTACGTTTCGTTGTCTCCTTCAAATTTGACAAGCTTTGCTCGGAATTCGAACTATTTCTCAGAAGTGAAGCCGCTATTTGCCTCCCTCGCTGGCTCGTTGGCTGGCGTGCTTGCGAAACCATGGCGCAACCCCATGTTCGATTCCCGATCCAGGCAAATTATACCTGTGCGCTTTCCTTACAAATGTCCCAGTATCTGCTGCAATTGCTGTGTGACGATGAAAAAGTCCACCCTAAGGTTATGAAGACCAGTGTATACGGTGTAGGGATGTCTTCGTACTAACCACACACGAACCTCTTATCCCAAGGCCGAGAGGCTGGGTCACCGCTGGTCGGCCAAGGCCCGTAGCGGGCTGTCGAGCCAAAGAACAGGAAGCAACTATTTGATGGATTGATTTGACATCAAAACATACCACTAATGCAACAATACTTATGCACCGTGTTAGGTCCACATCAAAAAATAAATAAATTCCTTGCTGAAGAGACGATCGTCGCACGGGGAAGTGCTCGCAGGGGTTTCCGATGGGCGGACAGAGAAAGCCATGGCAGGCTGTAAAGTCTTGACCTCGCTTCCTTATGGTGGTCCCTCGAACTTCGTTTGTTGTGCAACGCGCTTTTACTTTTACGTCGCCTCTCCCAGATTCCGGCCGTGCCCAGCCGGCGCGACGCCTGCAGTGCGTCGGGCCTCATCGCGGCCTCGGATTCTTCAATGGCCCTCTCTCCACACCACCAATGACCCTCCGGTCCCCAAACATCACAAGGGATGGGTTTGCAGACATTGAAAAGACCAAACGACTTTGCAGATTGAGCGTTTTGAACTAAACTTCTCGTGGGGCTTCTCAACCCACTATTGTGTTAACAATGAGCACGTAACTTTCAGAATAATTTCACCACATAATTTTTCCCCTCGTGCTTCACACAGATAACTGTCACAGAAGGAATCAAATGACTAAAAGAAATATTTAGCCATTCGGAGGCTTTCTTGTTCACCATAAAACACGGACGCTCAAACAAAGAGACCGAAACGTTCATGTCTATAAGCAGTTCTTCAGTTCTCTGAGCGAAGTCATCGCTTTCACCAAATCTGGGAATGGAAGCTCAATGTTCCAATAGCGTGACGCGGTGTTATGTTGACTAAAGTTGCCTCATCGATGATTTAACGCCTTTCTAACCCGTAAAGAGCACCTCAACCTTTGGTTCCGACACCCGGCAACTCGGGGATGTGCCAATGTCTGCGACTTCTGGCAATGCCCGATACGGCTTCGCACAATTAACGCATTTCCTTACTGAGTCACTTGTTGGAAAAGTTACAAGCATAATATAAAGCGATATTCGATACAGGAGGGAGGATTTGATGAACTAGTTCATTAAGTTTTAACACAAAATGTTACGTTCTGTGCGTGAAATGACAATTTTATGTTACTTTAGAAACGAATTTATATACACTGAAAGCACTGACATCATAACAGTAATGACTCTACTATTTCTAAAAACTAAGCAATCACCGTCAGTAGAAGAAAATAGCGTGAAATTATACTTTATTACACAAGTATTCCATGTGCAATAAAAAATGTCCTCTTATGTTTGTTTCGTTAGCAACACCATGATCATCGTAACAATTCCCTTCATTCCGAAAACTAGGCATAAAGTGAAATGACTCTGTAGAGAGCTGCAATCACAAAGAACTTCCTCCCCTGCCAAGGACAAACCTTTCTAGCCGGTCACTCCTCCAGTGCGGCAAAAACTCCACAATCGAAAAGAAGTTGGTCAACGCGGATTACGCAAGGGCTGGAGCCCCGCAGCCCAGGTGACATTTGCGTGAGCGCGGCAAGAGGCAGCCCGGCAGGCGGCGCGGGCGGCCGCCCGCGCCGCCGAAGGCCAGGGCGGTCCGGCCGTGCCGGCCCGGGCCGGGCCGGGCCGACGGCGCTGCCGGCAGGCGGGTTGGTCGTTGCGTCACACGCTCGCGCGCGCCCGGCGCAGATGCACGACGCGTACGCCGCGCCACGCACACGCGTAGCGTCCCGCTACTAAGGCGTGGAGCTCTAGCGCAACGCAAGCTTTTTTTTTCTCTCTGAAGAACTTGTGTACCTTACGTCAAGTCAATTGCTTCTGTGCCTGGAGTGCAAATTCTATCGTCAATCAATAACTACGGACACAGCAGTTTTCGATCAACAAACTCCCCGAATTGCTTGGTATACGATAAACACAGCACAAGACACGAACCACTACGAAACACAAAACAATATGTTTAGAGGTCATTAATGTATTAAAAATAACAGAATAAAAAATAGGAATAAAAATGTCGAATGCTTTCAATAGATTGATTGCAACTCGCACAATGAAGTAATAAGCAAATGACGGCAGATAAAGTGTTCATTCGATTAATTTTATGCTTTTGTTAAAATGTAGTGTTTGTATTATAAAACTGGTAGACAATAGATAGCGATAAAACTTTTGGGGCTCACTACCTTCACGAAATTTGGTTGAATGGAATGCTCAAACTTCTTTGTAAAGGAAAATACTTAGTGATTTAAATAAAGATTTTCGCGATTTTATAGATGTCAGAGATTTTCAAAATCGGAACCATACATGTAAATGGCCTTTCTTCTATTGGAGCAAAAAATTCCAAGAAAAAACATTTCTGTCGTTTTCCAGAAAATGTTGAAAATGTAGGGGCATGATGTAAAGTATCCCCAAAAATTAAAATATTTCGATGATCTCCGCAATAACACAACTAGATCTTTCTCCTGATGTATTTAACAAGTTTCAGCTCAAACGCTACTAATCTGACGGAGTTACGAGTGACACATCCATCCATATATACAAATCGATTTCCGGGTACAAAATTGTGTGTATCTCCTCTTACCTCCACCACTCTTGACCATCTTTGGAACAGACCTAAATCTTGACGTATGTGATGAATTACGACTGGAAAGGTCCTTAAACACAGATTTTACGACCGCTATTCGTGATCATATTGTTGCGGTGATTCCTACACTTTTTCTCCCTGTACTACAGTAAATTGAATATTTAATTTGAAAGAAACAGTTCCATTGAGGCAAAAAAGACTTAGTTTACTTCATTTTCAAATATAGAACAAAACATTACAAAAAATGAATACTACAACCTCTACTAGTATGTGATGCCATCCAATAATTAATCAAAACTATTATATTTGTCAACTGTAATAATTTCTTGCCTCCGTTATAATTCTTGATAATTTCACTGAATTATCTTTTATTTTAAAGTATAATATTTAATTTCAAACAACCACTACGCCACTTTTGAACAGTGGTACACGTGGGAATGATAGATATATACATACACCGCACAAAGCAAAACTACGCTTCTTGGCTTAACCCAAATGTTGGCCTCATTAAACCGCTGTACGAATTGAAATCGCAAATAAATGTCGAATTTGAATGCAACGGCACTCTAATATCACTAATAATTTGTTCTCGTAATCGTCAAAGAGCAGTCCACTTTTAGCAAAAATTCTTGCGTTTCCTGTGAAGTTGCCTGACTAGGTCAACTTACTCAATAACTGAAACCAGGTCTGCGGAGTAGTGTCCTGTCATTAACTCGTTACGATCCTGTGCCGGCCGAGTGCGAACCCACGGCCCGTTTTCCCCTCTAATCGCATCGCGGGTTGCAGACGCTACCGACGCTGAACAAACGCTTCATCCGCCGCGCAGAGCGTCAGCGGGCGGCCGTTTCTCGCTTTCTCTTCGTCAGATGACCCACCACGTGCAATCGCTCCGACACAGTTACGAACCCGAGTGTGCATAAATCACGCTGAGCGGGCCTGATATGCCCACTGATAGCGTACAACATTTTTGGCTCTTTAGCCATGTGTTAAACAGGAGGCCCGCTTTTTACGCAGGGTAGTTTGATTTATTTTGTTGGTTTTTACAGTACGACGTATTATTTGCCACTACGAGGTTTTGTAGAAAGCATTTGAAAGGTTCATTATTAGTCAATAAATAAAACTCACGTCAATACTGACAAGATAACATAACTATGATCTCGTCACAATGGGCATCTTCACATAAACATTATTGATGTAAAAAGAAAAGAAATGCCAGTTTGCTGGTGCCACGAGGGAAACACGCTGGAAGCACATTATAGGGATGAATAAAATTTTTACAAATCCTTCAATGCTTGAGAAAATGGTCGCCGATTATTCGTCACAAATGTTGCATTTATATGAATGCTTCAATAACTTGGATGTCACCAAATTTCTGAAGAAATATCCATCTCCCGCGCAATGAACTGATTTTTTGAGGGGATCCCTAATTGTATTCAAACATATGTAGCAATCATTGCCGCGGTCAATTCAACACACACCATTTATTACTTGCTCGCATACATGTACGCAGTAGCATACGCAGTATAGAGAAAGTTATGTAATGCTATGGACAATAGATTTCGAGATTTTCACGGAAATATACGTTCTTGGGCCCCCTGATACCCGTTTGATTTGATTTTTTTTTTTTTTTTATTGTTTGTTTTCCGGTTTTCCTCATAGTCATCAGTGTCATTGATGTAGTGAGTTTTATGCCTGGAGGTTGCAGTGATTTTCCTCCGTCGGATGGCAAGATCCGACGCCTATCTACACGTCAGCTTGCGAGGGAATTCCTGGTCCAGGTAATCTACCTCAGCGAAGCACCACCCCAGGCGGGACAGACTTTATACTCTCGACTGGTCTCTCGATTGTGTAGAAATGTAATGTGTGTGTAAATAAGAGGATAGGATAGCACTGAAGAGCAAGGGGAGATCGCGCACGGTACGAGCCATTGTGATGCAACTTTTTGATTCTTCAAAAATTAGACATATGTAATTTTTCTGAAACATCACTCACGCCGTCAACATTTAAATTATAGGTAATTTTAATTTTTTCAATTACATTTGTGAGAAGAGCGCTTTAAACAATTTCTGATGACGTATATCGCAAACTTGAAAGTTCTCTTTGAAAATTAACTCAAAATTGCGCATTTTTAGAAAAACTCAAACGACATTTGATCAAAGTGGGTTCCAAATTTTTTTAATGAAAATTCACATATAAAAACGTGTTTCACTCTTCTACGATATTCTTGAAGACATTCTGAAATTAAGTATTTTCGTTCTACTATTACGGGACCGAAAAACTGAGAAAATGTGGAAAAAATATATGTGTTCTTCAATAAAACACTATTTACTCGACAAAATTAATTACATAAAGATAAACAAAACGATTATGTTAAATGAAAAGTGTGAATACTCCTATTATGTTCTATACCATTTTTGTACAGCTACATAATTTTGAGAAAATTGTTCGTTACCGAGTGGTATCTTTGGTGGATAGATTTTGATATTTACATAACTTCGCATTGATACTTCTCGAACGAATGGTTACATACATGGATTGCAGTAATGGATATTAAAGGCCGCATGTGCATAAGTTGATTGGTTATAGTTATATTGTTAAATTTATCAACGTTTTATAACAGTAACATTTTTACAAATAGCACTATCGAGTGAATTGAGGAATTGGATCCCTCCACCCAGAACAATGACAAGTACCGCGATGTGGCCAAGAGATGTCAGACGCAAATGCGTACAGGTACAGGACCGAGATAGACCTCTGTAGTAGTCGGAGAGCATGAAGCGGCCTGTCACTGGGAATGTCCCCAGTAGGTATCGCCAGAAGTCTTCGTACGTCTATTAGGTGCCTACATATGGCAGCTGGGAAGCGCGTAGGGCATAACCGAGAAGCAGCGCACATTCCAGAGTGTGGTTAAGTAATTAGAACGGGAAAGTCTGGGTCATTCTGGAACACCACTAGTTAATACATTCTTATTATGATACTTACACATTCTTCAAAGTTAGAAATTTTGAAAACCGGATTTTCAACTCTTTCACAACCTACAATTACAACCACACCAGGCAAAATACTTTCCCTAGACGTGGATTAGAATCTTAATTGAATCACCAAATTCTGAAAAATTTGAAGAGTGGCTGTCAAAATAGCGACGGAGAAGAGATTCTGGGACTGCCAAAGATAGAAGCGGGGATAGGAAGGAGAAGCATCCAATGTAAACAAGGTGAACCCAAGCGTCAGAGAGACTGTAGCCATGGAGAGCTGCAGATCGGGATGGGGAGGCCGTAAGGGTGGGCTGCATGGGCGAAGCGAGGCGGGCGGTTTCGCGCTGTGGAGACGCGCTGGAGATCTGCGTCGCTGTCCGGCGGGTTGCGTCACTCTGACATAATCAGCAGCCGCCGCCGCCACCGCCGCCGTTGCCGCCGCCGCCGCTTTCTCCAGCGGCCGCAGAGAGCGCGCCTCGCAAGGTCGGCAGCGGCGGCGGCGGCGGCGGCGGCGGCGGCGGCGCAGCCAGTTGCTGGTGGGCGGTTGTTGCTGCGGCCGGTTGTGGAGTGCTGGGCCCCCAGGGTGCAAACACTGTTGTGACATCCGGCGTCTCACGTTGCCTTCGGCCAATTACACCATTCCGAACGAACTAATACTTAAGAGTCAATACCTGATAGGACATTAGCATTTTGAACATGTTTTAACTACAAAAGATTTTCTTCAGGCAGATTTTTGTTCCTTTTTCAAAGGTATTGATTATTTGTCAATACTTACGAAATCTCACATTCACGTTAGGAAACTCGGGTACTGATGGGTCACAGGGGTAAATTTCTAATTCTAAGAATTCGCTATTTTTCTCGTAGCAATTTTTCTCGAATATTTTTTTAAATCCGGCAAGGCTTCCTGAAAGTAAACACATCAATAGTACGATAATTGTACCAGTAAACGGAATTCGGTACATGAAATCAGAACAAGATTCGCAGGAAAATATCAAAAGCTAATTTGCGAGCAATTATTTTAAAATAATCACGGTAATTTAAACTGTTGCACGCAACATTCTTTACAGCGTTTTCCTTCTGAGCGAAACGGACTTCCAGACGGCCGGAAGTCTAGCAACCAGCTACTGAACCTGCACGCCCGGAAGGTCCAACACACCACGAGGAAGCAAAATTTCGCTACATGGCGGGTCTGCTCGAGGCGATCGGAAATCAAAGAAGCCCTAAAAACGCGTTGCAAACGCGGCGCGGTACTTTCGCTGAGTGACGAGCAGGCGAGAGAGAGGGCGGTTGCGATTCGGGGAGCAGAGCAGAGCAGAGTGGAGCAGAGCAGAGTGGAGCAGAGCAGGAGTGGAGCAGAGCAGAGTGGAGCAGAGCAGAGGCGGAGCGGGGAGCAGAGCAGAGCGGAGCAGAGCAGAGCGGAGCAGAGTGGAGCGGAGCAGAGGAGCGGAGCAGAGGGGAGCGGAGCAGAGGGAGCGGGCGGGGCCGGAGGCAACAGAGGGAAGCGAGCAGGGGCTGCTGAGGCGAGGACAGAGCGCGTGCAGACGCGGAGCGGACGCAGGCGAGCAGGAGAGAGGAGCGGAGCGGGGAGCGGAGCAGGTGGAGCGGAGCAGAGTGGAGCAGAGTGGAGCGAGCAGAGCGAGTGGAGCGGAGCAGAGGAGCAGAGGGAGCGGGCAGAGGGAGCGGCGGAGCGAGTGAGCTCCCGCGAACTCCCTCAGTCATGGGCGCAACCGGGGAACGCCGCCGTCGCTGCCTTCCGGCGCCGCCTGCCGCAGACGCCGCGACGCGACGCCCCACGTGGGTGGCGGCGAGTGAAGGGCGCGGCGCGGCGCGGCGCCGCGGGAAGCGGGCCCGGGACGGGATAGGCGGAGAAGGGAAATGCAGAAAACGAGACGTCACTATCCTCAACAGATGGCTATGGGGGGGAATGCAGTTGTGGGAACGTCCACTTCAGATGCGAGAAATTTAGGATATGATGACATCGAGAAACGCCATCTGCATGAGACGGCGGTCGACGATGAGCTACTTGCTATTCAAAAGATAATGCCGGTCATTGACATACTTTAGAGGATCTAGGAAAAATAAACAAAATCCTAAATATTAAGGGTCGCGTTGATTCAGAGGTGGGTAAATATGTTTCGTTTACTAGTACGTAAGTTACAGATAGAAAAACTCTTATTTATTCACGAAGAGGCCAATTGTCTTTAAACAATCATCTACATTTGGATCCTCCAAATCAAATGAATTAAACATTTTCGCAGTATCATTTCCACAATACACTTTCCCTTTCAAGATGGCCTAACGTAAATCACTATCGAAGTGTTTCATATTAAGAAGAAAAAATTGAACTTATGAGTTTCCCCATTTTGAAAATACACACACTCGCCACAACTCCCGATGCCAACATTTTAAGGCAACAATCCTCGAGAATCAGTCTCCACTAGGTAAAAATATAAAGTATTTTTAAACGGTAAAAGAGTATTATGTTTTAATGTTATATCAATAAATGTGAACCTGCCCGCTCAACAGACATATCCCCAATCCTTTGAAATTAAGCGGAGGTTTTCCAGCTTCTTTTAGTAGCACTGTATTTTCTCAAAAGTTCACTCATTTACATACATTCCTATACACAACACCAGTGCATGTTTGTCCACTGCGTCTCCTTCCCAATGAATGTGCCTTCTGTTTACCACGTTGGGAGAAACATGAGTGAGAACAGGATGAGGCGGAACACACACTGGTATTCTAAACATGCACACGAAAAGCAGGTTTTCTTAGAATGAGCCAATGGCAAGTCTCTTTCAGTATGTAAATTAATACAAATCTTACATCCTTTCTTAAATATGAGATTCTATTTACGTCTAATTTATACGTCTTCAGGAAGGGCGACTACTGATTCAATGCATCCTAATAAACCAGTTCACACGAAAAATATAATAATTGAACATGTTCATCAAGTAAGCTTTCCACTTAATGGTATTTTCATCAAATGTATAAACAGGTCAATGGATTCCAGGCTTACACAAATGCCGACTACAAAAGCAACACCGGAAATGGAGGTCTTGAGTTTGCGGATGTTGCGGTTTGTTGGCACACGAGCGACAACATAAGTGGGTTACACACTTGCTGGAGGTCTCCACCTAGTTCAATAATCTTTTGTATTAACGTAAAATGCAATACCCTCGTTTGTATTAAGTTTTTCATTAATTTAATAAATGAGCACTAAATGATCCTAAGCGAATATTTCGTACCTAGTTCTGACAGGCACTAAGCTATGGGGACCCTGCGAGGTTCGTGATAAAAAAATATTTTTCCTCCACGTTTAAAAACAAAAAGGGTAAATCCGGTTAAAAGGCACAGAATATCAAGTTGAAAATTTAGTTTTTCATAGATTTATAAATTTTAAACGTCCCTGAGCACCCGTGGCATTAAGTGTGGTACACACAGCCAACTACAAATATCACCGACAACCAAACTTCTATGTTGCGAAATACTGATGTTCGAATTTTTAAAATCGTTACATCGACCCAAAATCATCCAAATTTTTAAATCCCCTCTAACAGTGTTCACATGCGGGGTAGGTGATTTCATCTCATGGAGGTCCTATTTTTCAATTTACAATTGTGATTTAGCTGACAAAACAAAGTCAAAAAAGTATCAGAACAATGAGCAAAACTTCTATTATCTTATTAGATAATGAAAAAATAATACACTAAATTAGAACTGAACAAAACGTTTATTCAACTAAATATAAATCTTATTGGATATAATGAAAATAATACACTAAATTTGTCAACAAAAATTCACCAAACTTACTCTTAGTTACTTTGGGGTGAAGAAAGTTCAACTTGTCGACATCTAAAAATTATTGTATTTTTAAAAATATATTTTTCACTCCAAAAATAAATATCAAATAAGTAAAAAGATGTTAAAAAATATAGTCTTCAATAAATCGGTTACATACATCGAAGGTTTTACAAAAATTTGTTTGAAAACATCGACATGGATATCGCATCTCTATAATTAGCATCCACCCCCAAAATGTGTAATGGAAGGTCCGTAAACACATCGATTTGGACATTACTTCAGCCTATTTGATTTGTTTACAACCGTGTGTTTATTTGTAGTCTCATTTGGTAAATATTAAGAAACATTTCTCTCAAGCCCCATCGAGGAAATAGAAAACGAAGTTTAAAGAGCATATGATGCGCCGTTTCAGAGTTAAGCAGGATCAATATAAGCAAACAAATGCTTGGCGAGTGATCCGGGTAGCTTGTGCGCCTGATTAGTTTTCTAACACGGAGAACAAAATCCTACATTCTCGGTTTAACTGTTAGCAGACATTCTGGGGGTAATAACATTAGCGATAGTACTTTTATGGAGTTTTAACCCGGTAACGTCTTGAAACTGATGCACTAGTTTTCATTTCTTAGAGTATGACTTACTATATATGAATGGCTCTGCCACAGCTTCAAACAGAAAGCAATATTATCATTACTGTCATCACCGCCACGAAAACTAACTATAATAACAAGTTTGGAGTGCGTTTTAATAACAATATTAAATGATCCCACCAGATCACTTGGTAATAAGGTTCTAATTCAAGCGAATTTAAATGCCATGAACCCCAACGGTGGCACCATGCCGGACATTTTAAAACGAGAGGTCACGGTCTTCAACTACATAACACATTTCAAACACAATTACCATTAAACGAGATGTTCAGTAGGATCAAAGTACCATGTTTTTATCACATGTTTACCGTAAAAAGTACTTATTTCTTCATCGTTTAATCACACCTATTCTAAAACGGTATCCAGAAAATGCAATTCCACTATGGAGTATGTACAATGACTTCTGAACATTCTCTTTCTAGCAGTTATTATTATGAGACTTTTTACCACCCGAGGGTCATAATAAAAACGAAACAAAACAGTATAGTATACAATAAAAGAATTATTTAACAGTGAAGAACAAGATAGAACAATTTATGAACTACGTGAACTTCAAACAAAATAACATAAAAATGAGAATCCTATATTTTGAAGCTAAATATTCCACTATTATCAAATAATTCAGCTCGATTTTCTAAATAACATGATTATAGGTACTTCTATCAGTTTCCTTGTATTGGTAAAGTCTCGTTCCTATAAGTTGACCGTACGGAATTCTTTTCAACCAGTAAATGCTAACAACTTAATAGACAGCGAAACAAATCTTCGTTCAAAATTTATAATTACAATTAATTACTTTATTTGTAATACTAAAATGCCACCTAAAAATAGTAAACACCACACATATCAACAAAAATTTCTTTATTTTGTTCATGAGATAGCGTCATTCGTTTCCTCGACCTCATGTCGTAATTTTTCCAACTTCGATTTCAATGATAATAAAATGCAAGTTTTGAACATTGGGGGCAAATAATTTATTTTAAGCCAATGTGTTATTTTATATTTAGCAAAATCTTACATTATTAACAACCTCTATATAATTGAGAAAATACGGAATTATTTTTGAACGGAAATCATCGACACACTTAAACAAATACCACTATTCCGTATCATCTACTATCCACAGTTATTGTTACACACGTGAGCTGAGAAGAGTGCCTTTTGTAAATATTATTATTCAGATACAAACTTACCTGACACCAAGAACTAAAATGCTAGATCGTTTTAAAAGAACGAAAGAACAATAATTTGTGTGTAATCGTCTCTATTACGCAACGACGTAACAATCAGGCATGGTTTTGAATACAGATTGGCTGAATACAGATGTGCGTAGACGTTTCTCTGAAAGGCCGAAACATCAATCTCTGACCTTTGAGGTCAAGCCAGAGGCAAGAGGAAAAAGTTGAAGCAAGCCGACATGAAGACTGGAGAGGGGACGGGCATGGTGGAGGGGAGAGAGGGAGGCGAGAGTTTAAAGGCAAGTCCAGAAGACTCGCAAATGTGGGTGTCGCGTTAGTTAAAAAAGGATAGAATGGAAACTGAAAACAAACGTTGATAAGCGAAAAAGGGTTCTAAGCGAAGAAGGAAAACAACGGACAATCATAAGACTAAAGGAACAGATAAGGCAAATTAGATATAACGAAATGAAGAGTTGGTAAAAGAGGAGAGGGAAGCGTGAGAGAGGGTAAAAGGGAAAAGGAGGCGGGGCGCCCCCAGTTTGGGAGGAGGAACATGAAGAGCAGGAGGAGGCGGCGGGGCGGGGCGCACGCGAAGTCCGGCCCGGGGGCCCCGCTGAGCGCGCGTCGGCTCGCGGCTTGGGCAACGCGCGTAAGTGTGCCGGAGAAAGCAAGACGGCCGGCGGCCGCCGCGTGTCGCAACGAGCGCAGTACCGCGAGGCAGTACCTGCTACAGCGAACGCCATCGCGGATGACGAGCGCGGCCGGGCGATGAAACTGCATATACCAGAACGGGAACGCCGCCCCATTAGTCAACGCTCCTCTCCACCTTTACTACTTCCTCGTCCAAGACAATGTGCTTCCCGTGAACTTGACACACTCCTCCGACCGGGCCGGTAGCGTGCTTTACTGTCACTCGCGATGCTTCAACTTACAACACTCTCCCCGCTGTAACCACTCCCTCGCTTATCGTCGAGTAGGGGCATTGATGCATCGCTGCAACTTACCTTCTTCTGACTCCACAGCGCGTTCACCGACGGCTTGCCTCGCCGGAAGTCCGCTTGGTCGATGACGTCGTCGTGGAGGAGAGACGCGGTGTGGATCATTTCAGAAATCATCGCCACCTCTCGTTGGGTGGGTAGAAGCAAACTGCAACAAAAAGACCACAATATCAGGAAAATGCTTCCTACTTTTGTATATCTAATACAGAGGCGTAGTCCTTCAACTTGAAGAGCAAAAATATGGTTTTTTGAAGAGCAAAAATATGGTTTTAATTTTCAACCTCGTAGTGTCATCTATGTATTAATCTTAATTCATTCTTTAGCCTTCTTTGACGAATGGCATTTTGATAGGACACATGAGAGACAAATATATTCTCTCCAAGACAAAACATAATGCGTTCTGGAGTCACCATGCCACAGAATGTGAAAATTTCTGATGTGATAACTATACTTTCTCCCTGATTGAAATGAACTTAATAATCCTTGATTCGCCATACCTTTGGTGTTCTTTAAGAAAGAGTAAAATAATTTTACATTTCGCTTTATATTAAAATAAGCGTTGAGTAGTTAATACCGACCGATTTTGATGGTAGAGTGGTTGTCATGCCAGTCTACTGATCCCAAGTTCGCGGGTTCAAACCTGGTCAAAGTCGGAGGATTTTTGAAGTGCCAAACATCGACAGCTTGCATACGGAACGCTTGTCGGCATATAAAACAGATCCTAGGAAAGGCACTTGGCCGATCCTGGCAAAATTAAATCCTCAGGCAATTTAGCGTAAATCAGAGTTACGTTTTGAATGAAGTATAAGATTGCGGATATTGTATCCTCTCCTGCGCTATCTGCAATTCAAATCAAACGTCAAACTTGGCGCACTAGCGCCTCCTAGGGAAAGCAATGGCAAACTACCCTAGGTATACTTGCTCAGGACACGTCTTACAAGGCGCTAGGGGCTTCTGGAGTAGGGCTAGGGCAAGGCGCTAGGGGCTTCTGGCCTATGCAGTAATCAGTGTATGGCAGAAAAAAAAGAAGAAGGAGAAGGAGTTCATACATACCGGCCTGATACAATCATTGTTCTTCGGTTTCAGTTTTTTTATTATTCATTTTGAATAGCTCCTACCCTGTAAATGTTGCTTTAATGCCTATTAGAGATTATTAAAATTATTAACATCAACGTTCCGATGTTACTATTTTATCACCGCACCTACAGCATATAAGCGATGAAAGATATACATCGTATCAAAACATGCACCATTGAGACTGCCATAATGCTATCTATGGATGCAAAGATAGATTAGCAATAAGCACAGGTTGTAATCCATTCTTTAAAACGTATACTTACAATCGTTGAAACATTCTAGAAAGATATTAGATAAAATATTATCTGTTTTTTGAACAAAGAAACTAATCGTTACTGATTATCGTTTCAAATACAAGCTCGCTATTATTTTTTCACAAAATGGAAACTCTGGGATTATAGTTTATTAGCGGTAACAACTTATTTAAACAAGTGGTGCTACGATCTATCATGCACTAGTCAGTTTCCTAATCTCTCTAGCCTGGACTACCTTTTCTGTTTTGCCTCAGCGTCTTCTAGGCTGTCATTCATACACAATTATTGGCGTTTCCTCAATTTTTCGGAATCCTAATAGTAAAACTGAAACTTGTCTTTAAGAATATTACAGAAGAAAATATAGTCCTTTAAGCAGTTTTCGTTGAAAAATTTGAAGCCGTTCTTGAGAAAATGTCGTTTAAGCGTTTCTGAAAAGGCGCACTTTTGAACTAATTTTCACAGAAAATTTTGGGTTTTCGAGAAACTTTATAAGAAATCATTTCAAGCATGTGAGTTCGCAAATACACTGAAGAATATGAAATGTCCGTAAAATAAATAACAATTTTCAATAACCAATACATAGTAACAATTTTCCATGCGCCGAAGTTAAATCAGCTAATGTCAGTGCTTCACTAGTTTCTTCATAGAAGTCAGTAATGAATATTTCACTACTGAGAGTGTAAAAATGACAGTGAAATCCTTAAAAAATATCACAGAGTAGTCAAATAACAGTTTTTTTGGCGAAAATTACCCGTTTTCCGGCGCATGATTACATAAATTTCTCTTCTTACGAAGAATTCGTAAAGCGACAAAGTAAAAAGAAGTTGGCAGTATAAGAAATACTACAGAAACGGACTAAAAACTTGCGCCATTGACTCCAAAACTGACAAAACTACTTCAAAAAGCTAAACAAGTTATATGTGAAGACACTCTCTCTCTCCCCCCTCTCTCTCTCTCTCTCTCAAATAGGTCTTCGTAGATTATTAGAGAATTCGAAATTTCAGTTGATAGTGTTCTATCATGCTATTCTTCAAGTTTTCACTTTCTTCTGCTAAAAATAATGACAATCGAATAAACTACCACTTGCTTACAATTCGGCGCCACAATATTTTTTAAACCTCATTTGAGCTGTAAATATGCAACGCAAATGGAACATTCCTAATGAATTTAATTTCTGAGAGACATTTGTGGGAAAATATTGTATTCAAAAAGTGCGTTTTTAAATAGAAGAGAAAATCGCTCGTAATTCGTGCACTATATATTTTAAAGACATTCTAAAACCTTTACATTAAATACAAAAAAAAAAAAAAAAAAATAGAGCGTGTTTCGACCAGCATTAGAATCGTTTTAGTAAATCAATATAACCACATTTCTGCATTATGTGCACGTTTAGTATTTTTGACAAGGCCGACAATTGTATGGAGCATGATTAAGCATTTTCTTAATGTACAGACACACTGGATAATAGAGGAAGGAAAAAGTAAAGTAAAACTGTTAAAGAAAAAGGCGTTGGAAGTAAAACTAAGTCGCTTTGGATGCCAAATGCTCAGCTGTGATCAGCATAAAACAGCAAAATGACAATTTTTCAAACGTGTTACTTTTTTGTGCAATGATCATTTGTTAGCAACACGTTTTTCGAAGTATACAAATAAGAGCATATACCTTTCAGGAAGGTTATTGGACATAAAAGTAAGATTGTGATCCTTTATTTGTGACCTATGTCGCAACGCTCTTATTCACAACGCTCGAAAAAATGAATTTTGCAGAAGTATATGAGAGAGATTGTAAAATTAGCTCATTACCCGGGGTTACCGTAGTGTTTATTTATCTCAACTATCTACTGAACAGTTTCGCCCAAGCCGGCCCCAACGCCCGCCCCACCTCCCTACGTCGAGCGTCTTTTGTCCGCACCGCACGCTCTCCGTAGAACGCACGCTCTACTCGTATTTCTGTATTACATACACTGCCCTCCCCACATGCTCCGCCCGGCCCCGCGTCATCCGGCAGCAATGTCGCCTAGTTGCACTACAAGTTGCATAACTTCCTGCAACTTTTTTTGATGGACTACTTTTGAGGTACCATTTAGGGATCCCTATCATTTTCTCGATTCCTCAAAAGTGCCCGGGCAAAATTTGACATGAATTCATCATTGGTTTTAAATTGGCTTAAAAGTTATTGCGGAATACATATTCACACTTGCATGTATTTTTATTTGGGAACAGAGCAGCTATAGGATCAAAAAATATTTCTTTCATTTAGTTTATATTCTTTGAAGTTTTTTGCCCAATTTGATATTTGAATTATTTCAACATATTGAATAGAATTCTTTTTATTCCGGCGGCGAGATTCCTTGTCCTTTTAAATCAATATGGCGTCTGGGTTAGTTGTAAAGTTTGCAAGTCCATTGGCTTATTTTTCGTACAATATTCCTAGTGACAATTGTGTGTTTGTTAGTTGGAGAACCAGCACTAGTTTGGCGTCCTCAGATGCAATATCCGTGACTCGCTTGTTTCTTTTTGTTTGAAGTGCAGAGTATATGTGAGTCTACATTTCAGTTTACTGTGAGATGTTTTTGTTCGTTTCTTCTGACAGTAATTAGCTTTGCCAATGATTTAGCAATAGAGTGTTTAAAAAGCGTGTGCCTTGGCAAAAGAGGAAGGGATGTAATGTGTAAAATAAAACCTATTTTCAGGGATTTGTCAATCCCACACTTTTAAAGATATGTTTGCACGGCCGGACACGTGTACACACGTGCACACACGGCACGGCCAAACGCGTGTGAAATTTGGAATTGTCTCCCCAAAACCACTTTTATTGACATTAAAACACTTCATTTTGGAGTGTAATATTGCCTTTGTTGAATGGCCTGTGGCATTATCAAGTGTGAAGAGTTGGAAGCTTTAGGAATTGATGCTGGTTGCAACATTGTTGAGGCAATGAAGAGAATCGACACCTCAAGATTAAGGAATACAGAAAAGAAATTATTACGACTCACCAACGAAGCCAAAGAATATAAAAGGGGCATCAAGAGAAAATTATAAATGGAAAATGTTGATACTGATGAACCTAGCTATGGTGCTGGATTGTTTTGATGTGACAACTTTAAAGCTGAATTCCCGTAAGTTTACTTTTCCGGTACATAAGGAACATTTTCTCAGGTTTGAGTAATGCTATATGAGCCATTCAATATACGTTCATACAAGTATTATACACATGATGATTCTGTTATAGATAGGTTAAGTACCATATAAAAAGTTTTAGTAGCAATTAGACACTGAAAATGCTTTAAAAATTGGTATTAAATAAAAAAGTATATCTTCTAAACTTTAATTTTCACTTAAATGTAGCAACAGACTAACTAGCAATCTCTAAAAATTTCATTTAAGTAGGTGGAGCACTTTCTGAGAAAATGATCCTTAAATATAGCTTAATTTAACATTGGCAGCATTGGGGGCATTCCATTCCCCCTTAAGAAAAAATGCATTCCAATAAAGAAAATCAGTAAAAAATGTAGAAATCAATAATCACACGCTTGACCTGCATATAAGAGCAGTGACTTCACAACATGAATTTATTTCACAAACACGAACGTGACGAAATGATCTATTTCGTACAGATTCAAGCACGTACGGATTCAAGTACACGTTGCCTAAGACATCAAGGTTTTTTATTTATCAAACCAGCCCGCTGTCGTGTCTCAATTCGGAAGTAATGGGGTGAGCAGGGACGTTTCAACTATAAAGGGGCAGATGAAGATGTGGTGAAGATGAAAAAGGGAATAGTAGAACCTGGGCGAGTGCATAAGTCCACGACTGGGTTTCAGTTATGATCGGTCTTCTGTCGGGCGTTTACACAATCAAGTGTGGCCCCTTGTCTGGTGGCTACGGACGGTGGAAGGCAGGAGACATGGCCGGGGAAATAGAACTGCACGAGGTGAACGGCAGCGAAAGTCAGCAGAAAACAAGTTGAAGGCGCAAAAGGAGGAGAAAATCCGATGCGGCATGAAGGAAACGTACCGGTAGTTACAGAGAGGACAAAGTTTGTGAAGATGAACGCCGAAACAGTAGCAGCAGCGGGGACAGCGATGACGCCCATGACGTTGGCGACAGTGGATTGGATTGATTGATTAATTGACGTTTCCGGGCACGTCAACTGGATAGGCGGTTAGTCCCGTTAATGTGGTGAATGTTTTATCCCGGGAGGTGTCTGTTTCTCCCCCGCTGGATGATGTATTAAGCGGGGGATTTCCCTCCTCCGGGTATCTCCTCAAGAGAAACACCGGCCAGTAGGCTTCCGACTGGTCTCCCGACATGTGTTGTAATACATATGAGAATATGAAGAGGCTGAGGTTGGGGAAGGGAAGATCGCGTGAGATAGGTGACCCCCTTGTTGGAATCCGGCATTCATCTGGTACAGACCAGAAGAATCAGCGTCCTCTAGAATCCTCCTCCAAGCAGTGGCTGAATTGGATCTCGTCCGTGTGGAATAGCCGCGGCCCGGCAGCAGCAACGGTGGCTGCGATCGCGGAGGCGGCAGCTCCGGCGCGGAGGGCGGCTGGCAGCGGCGCGCCCGCCAGGGGAGCGACCAGCCTTTCCCCTGCGTGTGGTAACCGGCCGCCCATTCCTTTCCCACCGCCCAGCCAAAGAAGGACCGTAAGATTACCTTTGCACTCCCCGAGAGGCGGGATGGCGGGCAACGTGCACCAGGCACGCGTTCTCCAGTTCCTCGTCTCCTGCGGTGCAGCCGCCGACCACGCTTGGGCTCCAGTGTTGTCCGAAGACCCCCATTAAGATGGACATCAACGGCAGTAAAAGTGAACACTCTATAGGTCAATGACCTCCTAAGGGCCCGCGCCGGCGCACGTGTACAAAAACACACACCCGTCGACGACGCGCGTGGAAACATCCGGCGCCCCTCAGGGGCCATTCAACGGCCGTGCCTTATCGCTCTTTGTTTAATATTCTCTTCAGAAATTTGGAAAAAATGTAAAATGAAGAGAGAAGAGGGAAAACCTACGGATCAAGATCTAACGTAGTTGAACTACAATTATCACACGAGAGTTTTTAAGGTATTATTTTTTTAAAAAAATCTGTTCCTCAAAACTACATCTTTCTGTATTTAACCAATCTTATTAAGTCTCAAATTTCTATGTTTTAAATAACAAAAAGTACTTCAACTCATTTCCGCATTTCGATCCTTTAAACTAAGGAAGGAACATTCGTATCATCAAATCCTGAAAATACTCAATAACTGGCATGATCTCAGGAGGCATTGACCCGTTGTTTACATCAAGAAAATTCGAAATCTGAAACCCAACTGTCAGAGGCAATGTGATTAAAGTGTAATTAAGTTTTAAAAAAGGTACTGAATGTGGTTCACTACAATTAGCCCCATATTCTTAGCTCATATTTCATTTCAAGACCTCGTGTTTTGAAAAGGAGTTTCAGATATACATGCAAATACAACGAACGAAAGGCTGAGATTCAAGTTACATATTATACTTTCCACCCAGCAACCCCTCAAATGGAACGCGGGCAGTACATAAGAGTAAAATTATGTTCATTCAACGATAAAACTGTTCGCTTTTGATAGGTCATGAGCATTCTTCACCGAGATACTAATCATATTTTGATGAAACTATTACCTTATATAAAACTCTACATTACAGTAAGGTTTCCACAAAAAAATAAATAATACTCCATTAATTTCTATAGATCATTATTCGTTTGAATTAAAATTCTCCCGAATGAGTAGTCACAAGCTAATGTTAAGAAATCTAAATTGATCAATAGACCCATCACTTTCTGCGTTTTAACACCTTTTCATTTTGAAAAATGTGTTACAGCCATTGTAAAAATTCACGTAAAATTAATTATGATAAAAATGTATTTCCTTTTAGAAATTCAAACTCAGATTGTGGATTAAAACTTGCCTAAAACTATTCTTAACATGAAATTCGGGCTCACTGAAAAAAAACGTAAATGAATGATTTCACGTGTTTCACAGTGTTTTGATGCTAATTTTTTCGAGTTTTTTTTCGCACGTATGGTAACTTTAATTTAATCTACAACGAAATAGCTCTGTGTTAATTCTGTGTCTTTACTGACTTATGTCGCCTTTTCTAGAAATACTTACATAAAACTGTGCCCCTTACTCTCTCCAATAAAGTAATCTCTGTGTCACATCTAGTGCGTCGATGTCACACTTTCCTTTACGCATTACTTGGGAAATAAAATTTAAAAATTTATAGATGAATATATTGATGTACTATTGTGCTAAATGTAGGGAAACTAGTGCTTAAAGAGCCGTCGCAGTTTGATTTAAACCGCGTCGGCGTGATCGCCTCCCATGACGCGACCCGGGTTCGATTCCCGGTTGGGCAAGATTATCATGTGTTTTCCTTGCAATTTCCTGGTATATGTTATTGTGTATCTATGAGAAAACTCACTTCTCAGGTTAAGAAGATCAGAATACGGCGTGGGGATGTCCTCGTGCTAACCACACGTACCCCCTTAACCCAAGGCCCCGAGGCCGTGAGGCTGGTGGTAAGCCATGGCCCGTACGTGGGCTGTCGCGCCAAGTACGTAACAGTGCTTAAAGAAAAAGTTATTTTTATTATTAGAATGTTTATGAACCTAGCAATTTCTATCAAGATATACGAACACAATTTACATGCTAAATGGAAGGTTGGAGAATCACACACATTTTTTGTTGATTTTTTTTTTGTTATCGCCTTCAACTTTAATAGATGTTTATTCAATAAGAACAGTAAACAACAGTAAAAAGCGATCAAAATATTTACGCAATATACATAATTTTAAAATGTTCAAATTCCTAAAAACATTAAATTTCGAGCATTTCAGTTGTTGAAAATGCATGGGCTTCATCTTCGAATGTCGTTCATATGTAGAGTGTTACAAAATATCAGGACACTGCAGTGCTCAACTAAACTTGAAGGATAAATTAACAGCAAAGGAGTACGGAAGCAAACTGAACATTGCAGCCAGAAAAACTTGATAAGAGGCGGTAAGTCACCGATGTTAACAGAGCTGATATAAAAAGGCGCGCAAGGGGCTATTGCGGTCAACAGCTTTTTGCGGCGCTGCGCCCAGGGCGCGGGCGCGGGCGCTGGCGCAACTAGAGTCGCAGACGCGCGGCGCTCATCGCTTTCTAGCGCCGACGCCTCGCCGCCGTTTCTTACCCTGCACCAATTAAATATACTCTCCATTATATTATTCAAGAGCATAGCTGCACTGTTCAAGATACGAATGCGCAACGGAGTCGAAGCTATCGACGTTTGCGTGCAGAATTACCCACACGTGCTACTGTTTTCATTGCGACAATAAGTAAATTTACAAATTTTTCTTCACCGTTCGAGTGATCTTTTTTACATCTCAGTTATAAGTTCTATGTTATGGTCATAACAAGGTATGAATTAAATGAGTTCAGTTAACAATGTTATCTTTCTTTAATGTCGTAGCGCTTCTTGTAATTGTAATTTATTTTGTTACCGCTCGCCGCACAGCGCTGACAAGAAATAATCTCGCGTAGGGACATTTAATGTGTAAAAATATTTAAGATACGTGAGTACTAGCATTTTCGCGAGTCGCACCTGGTTATTCTAGCCCTTAGGCCACTCTGTCTGTAAATAGTGTTTTGGATCTTGAATTCATTTTTCAACCTTCAACCTTAAAGTTTCTTTCTAAAAAAATTTGCCAACTGACAGAATAACCAGGAGCGCTGCCCGGCATTCACTACCGTATTATTAATAGTGTTTTAATGTGTTTTTGTGCTCCCTAAGCAACTTATTTTTTCTTTCCTAGTGAATCAATTATTGGTAACTTCTGGCTTAAATACAAAAATATAATGTAATTAGCTCAATTTTATGAGCAAAATATTTATTTTTCCAGTTTTTCTGGCATTTGATGACGCGCCCAGTGGATCGCTTGGCTGAACGTGGTGTGGGAAATGGCGTGGGAGCTCGTGCTGTTTTTCCTCTCGAAAAACACGTCTTGACCCCGTAACGAACCTCTGATTGTCAAGCTGGATTTCGCTGCATTGACGGCATTGTGGCCGTGACATTGGAGGAGCGGGGTTATCGCCCACCTCAACATTTAATGAGAGTTGTCTCATTTATTGGTATAGCGCCTCAGTGCGTTCATTTGTAGCAAGGTGAACAAGCATATTTCATGTAATAATTAAAACTCGCAATGTCCAGTAAATTTTCTGGTATATGAGCGCATTCCATGTGTAATTTTGGAGCTATGTGTATTTGAATTATTATTTAACTATTATGAACCACTGAAAACTGGTATCAATTCATTATTCCATTTAATAACTTTGAGAGTTTCTTGGGATAAGAACTCCAGCAATTTTGTGTATTATTAGAAATGACACGTCTATTTTTCAGCTTTCTAGAATGGAAATGCTGCTTGACCTCTGTCTTTCAACGGACTTCTGTGTAATTTTTCTAACATGTTTCTTGTAAAGAGGTCTTGTGCCTGACAAATTTGTTATATTTGAATTATTCTATGTAAAAGGGTTTTCGTCCTTCTCTCATTATAATAAATTTTGTTATAATCCCTGGATTTGCTTTGAGTTATCATCTGTATAACGTTATCTATAGCGTGTAACGGGAGTCACCTTTTCCTGTGTTTTCCCCTTTCCCTTCTATTTTTCCGATAAGAAGATGATGTTGGCCTCACTCCATTAGGTCCCCGGTCTATTTAATTAATTATATAAAAAATTATAGCTACTTTATTACTTAATTGATGGGGAATTGGTCTTTTTCCTTTGATCTACAACACAAATTGGCGACCGTGGCAGGACGGTACTTTGAAATACAACAATCTTGTTTTGACTCCAGACATGTAAGAGATATATTCCATTTAGCTCTAAATTCGAAAAATAATCTAATAATAAAAATATTTTGGAATAGGGCATAAAAATTGTTCAGGTGATTTAGCGTATTTTTCTTGAAGGTGATAAACAAGGGCAGAATAATTTCCCCAAAAGCTCGATCACATACTGATAGGATTTTCTTCGAATTGTATCCATAAGCCTTCTTAGGAACACGAAGACAATTGGAGCGGCGCCCGGGGGTGGAACGCGAGCGCGGGCAAAGGAGCCGCGAAAGGGAGCGGGGAGAGAGGGAGTAACAGCGTTCATTAAAGCTTTTCGGGAGAATGATGCGCGAAAAGCGCACAAGGGGCCAAGCCACGGGGGCGTGATGCGCGCAGCTGGAATGCACCGCTACCCATCTGGCACAGATCGCGGCGGAGAAACGCGAGGCAAGGCGAGGCGGGCTGCGGCTGGCTGCGGTCAGCGCGGGGCTGCGCGGCGCGGCGTGGCGCGGCGCGGCGGCAGCAGCAGGCCGCCTGCCAGCGAGAGTCGCCCGCCCGCGCGTGCACGCACGCACGCCTGGATGGACGCTAGCACGCATCCGCACGTACGCACGCAAGGACACCCCGCGAGCCTCGTCACGCTACGCGAAACTCCTGCAAACGCCTCTCATCTCCCCGAGCGCATTCACTCAAGCAAAATTGTTAAAGACCACGCCGCGGTTTCCGTTCACGCCTCTAAGAACAACGGATTCAATCGTAGTATGGAAAATAGGAAAAGTGGGTCAACAGTGAGTGAGTATTTGGAGTCAGGAATTGTGCATGTTATAGCCGCGAGGTGGGAGGATTCCTTCCCCGCCGGGAACGCCAGATCCGGCGCGGATCTGCACGTCAGAATGGGGGGTACCCCAACCATGATCTGGAGAATTCTGGCGGACGGCTGCTCTGATTAGTAGTTTTCCGTGGTTTCTCCGATCTCTGAATTAAGGGGTTTTGTTTCGGACCACTTTTCGTAGTATATGTATTGTAGATTCGTCGCACCGACTCAACCGTTAACTAGTGGTGCAACAAAATGGCATTAACCTCTTCATACTAGTACTCCTTTCTTTTGTGTCACTTTGTATTTCGTTTGTTTGTTGACTACTTTCCGGTTTTGCACACACACACACACACACACACACACACACACACACACACAAACAAACACACATGAAAACTCCCTAGAGAAGAGGTCCCTCCAGCTTCCCAAACATCACGTCTGCGTAGCCCTTATGTCGATCTCTGTCCTATACCATTACATGTAAGCCACTAGTAGTCTCCCCAGAGGTAGCCCGAGGCCCCATCTCGATGTTTGAACCACTGTTCTATGGAAGTCCCTCAATTACTCACAAAGATTTCAAAATTACCGCTTAGGGCAAGAGATTATTAAAAGGTTGGAGAGAAGTGGTGATACACGAGAGAGTACGAATGTTCCTAAGACACTAATTCAACTGAAAATGACCATCTCTTACTCGTGATTTGAACCCTCAGCCTTGGTGTCCGTTTTACGGGGAATCAGCCACAAACCACTCTGCCACGCGATGTTCGCAAAGAGAATCGTAGTGTAAGTGCCGGAAGAAGGGGGAATGAAAAGGTTCCTTCTTGCAGCAAAGTCTCTATGACATATATTGACGCAAAAACAGCGAATATTTTATAGGCACTAAAGACAAGATAACAGCTACAAATATAACTGTAAGATGTGCCTATAGCGTAAAGTTTGAAAACTAAAAATGGTTGATGATTTATTGAAATTGTTAGAAACGCCAGGATTGCTGTCAAACGCGCGAGGGAAAATTATAAATTATTTTCATTCTGAATTTTCAGTCAGCCATAAATGTAGGCAAGTTGCAAGTCCAGTGATTTGCATTCTGCAAATCACTGGAACATAAATGCATAATGCACTTTGTTATTCGGAAGTAAAAACTCGTTATCCATGAGCTTTCCATGACCGCGAATTGCGCCTTCTAACCCGTCTCTATGATCAATCAGAATAACACACCGCTTCAAACGTACAATAGACGAACATGATGATGAGCATGCAACCCTGAAGAGAGAAAGAAACACAGCCGCAAAATTCCTCGCGAGTGATCGCCTGTGAAATGTGCACGCTCACCTCTTTCCGGGCAGCAGGTGGCAGTTGACGGCGCGCGACATCAGCACGGCGACCATCGGCCGCAGCGCCTTGCCCTGCCCGTCGAAGTAGTAGGTGGCGATCCGGCTCAGCTCGGGCTGCGACGTGTTCAGCTCCAGTTCCTGCGGACATACGCCTACACATGCACTGGTGTCTGCGCCCTCACTCGCCACCACAAGCACGCTTGCCTCACGCACCCCGCACCCACAACAGCTGCATTCGATACAGTTCAGTACAATAAGCTGTAGAATTAGTGTTTGTAAAATGCATAGGAACGTAGTGTTCAATATTTTCAGAGACACAATGGATAGATATAATGATGGAAATATACAACTACATGGAGTAATTACGCTGTACAATTTCAAGGGAGGAAATGAAAAATTGTTAAAGCAATGTACTTATAAAATTTCAACATAGTTCACGCAGTTCCGAAATGAATGTTCTCTCACTTCAGCGTACAGGATAATACTATATTACAGAAATGTACAGATTCTTTACAATTCAAGTTTGATATACAGAATTTAATTAAAAAATTGAAATAGTTTTGCCTCCTAAATAAGTCTACCAACATGAAATGATAACAATTTACAAAATTATTAACTAAAACTTAAAATTATATTGGGAAGGTATGATTTATTCTCTTCACGAACACGTACAACATTATAACTTTGTCGTTTCTTACTCATTACCAGTAAATAAAGTTCAACATTAATTACTGGATCTAAACTTCATTGGTATTGAAGGGCAGACTTACAAAAGCAGGTCAAGGCAAAAAAATGTAAAGAAAAGGTAACTGAAGAAAGATCTAAAAGTATCCATCGCGAATGTTACAAGTTTTCTTTTAAATATCCAGACAACAAGAACGTTTAATGGCAACATTAATAATATGAAATCATCCGTCGCAATAAACAAATATTTATGGCCATGTATTCACAAATTACACGGTAAATTTTCTTTCGCTCGTCAGAACATTCGTCGTTATGAAACACGTATCTCTAAGTGAAGTTTTGTAAGTTGGATGTAAACAGACATTCACCATTCGAATGGTGGTAATAACCGCAAAAAGGGTTGGTTCAAGGTAGCAGAACTAAGGGCAATATTTTCTTTTATCCGGAAGTCTTCGTACTGGTTGCTGTGTGATTGTTAACGATTCATCGAGGCGCGTCGTTATATGCTAGGGCCACTCCTTTCACCCGTGTGCAGACAATACTGGGCATCGCCTATTCACAGTAGCGAGGAGAGCTGCGTCCTCCCAAAGCCCTGGCGGGCAGCAGCCTTGCGGCTCGTAAACAAGAGGACGAAGGCTCTCGGCACTTTCGACGGGAGGAGCAACCTTCAAAGGTGACGGTGAAGGCGAAGGGAGGGGCGGCGTCGGGAACAGCCGCCGTTGTCCCTCAACATCAGCTCCGTTCATCTTCTTTTCCTATCTTTCGATTCCTGATTTCAACATTATCCCAGGATTGCTTCCAACTGTGTTCACGTAATACTCGGTTCAAATATCTACTCATGATTGATGCGTCTCTCGTTTTGAGGCCTATTTTATTCCATAATTTCCTAATTCAGAATCATATCTCCAAATTCCCACTCAAATCAAGAATAGTAAGCGACAATGTTAAAATGAGTAGACAATGTCTACAGAAATTTAAAGTATTGAATTTGATCGCTCGAATTTCACTTCAGTGCTAGGAAAAGAAAAATTGTCTAACGAAGTGGAATTTCAGAAACTCAGTTTTGGTTCTGTTCCATTAACGAAATTGATTTTACGCGTGTCACGCATTTGTTTAAAATTCTAAATTATTAGAATACAAAAAATGTTTTTTTAAGTGTCTACTTCAAAACTTTCTACCGGTAGTGTTTGAGTAACTCGCGAGCAAAACATAAAACTGTTTATTTCGAATATTATTACTTACGGTTTATGAATAAACTGCCAAAAAATATGTATAGGATAGGACATTCCCATAAACAATAAAAAACTAAAAACCAACCGAGTCGCTGAAAAATGTGCAGCTATTGCAACGACATCTCGCGGTTCAATTCGGTTGCTTTTACGGCGCGCCATTCGGTATTGCAGTTTCCGTAAGTTTGGAGTTAAGTCATGGAAATTGAATTTTCAAAATACAGCAACACTGAGTAGGCTTTCCTAAATTGATTTTGCTTGGTGGCTCTCTTATGACTCGGAAGAGACTATGATGACTCGGAAGAGAAAAATACACTAACACTACCTAATTCTTGCGTGGCGGTCTCTTTCCATTTTGATTGCTTTGCGACCCTTTCAAACAAAATAAATTAACATTTACGCTACTTTTAGCTGCAAAAATTTGAACTGAGATGTAGACATAAAAACAAAGATGTGGATGTACTACACAAAGGTAAATATACAAGCATGTAACTGAAACGCAAAAGGTCTTGACTCTTCACAAAATGCGAAGACGTCAGGGAACACAGTTGACCTAATCTTTGATAGACCCGCTGCGGTATTCCGAGAACGCCGCGTCAGTAACAAATATCAGAAAAAGCAAATCTGATTCCTCTATGGGATCCGTCCATGGGGCGTGACAAACAGTCGTAACAATTGTCAATAGCCTAAAATTTCACCTGATGGCCCTTTTTAGGTCTCTCTAAAACCGTTTCGCGGTATCCACGAGGACCCAGTTTGAACACCTATTATTAAAAGTGAATAAAACTGTCGAACTGAAAAGAATCTTACTATTTAGTTTTAAAAAAATTAAATTGTGTTCGACTATTCATTAACTGTTAATATGGAAGTTTCATTTCGTCGCGTCAGTTTTGACGGGTAACCTCGAGCCTTTAAATAGAAACCTAGTAAGGTACACGCATGCGTGCGTCAGTCAACTTTAGACGCCTTCCGGTCCAATAATCGAGACAAACGATGTGCCATTCGATGCGTCTAGGTCTCCTGATATTTTTGGCGGATTCGTCCAGAAAATTCTGAATTCTCTTCATTTTTTTAAACAACTCAAACCTGTTTCGGAGGCGTTTTACGGCACCTACGGAGGTGATCGATAGCGCATTCGTTTCCTGTTGACACGGTAAAACGATGGCACGAAATCTCTTAGCCGATATTTCTATGATATTCTGGAGGAAGTTTAGGAAAACCTGTGTTTTTGATGGTTTGAATGCTCCGACGAGTACATTGGTGAATCGCTGGGATCTAGTAAAGATCTTTTCCCACGTTTACATTACAAATAATTACGGCTTGATTCATCAAACGGATGATAATTAAACCTACTTTCGCAATTGAGCAAAACAAGTTTTTTAATGGCTACTTTTCCACGTAGCTTTCGATTATCAAAATAGCTGCCCTACGCAACAGTAACTCAATTCATTTTTATTATGAACTTACAAAGCACAAATAAAACTTTTTAACACGAAAATATCCGCCGAAAATACCCGCCACGCTAAGCTAGACAAATAGAGATGAATGAGAATCACAGCAAATATAGCGAAGGAGATGATACGCATAACTGCGTTCTGCGTTCATCTAATTGGATTTTTGACGTAAACCATTCGTCATTCCCGCTAACACGTACAGGGGCCACAATAGTAGTCAAATATATACAATTTTGATATGAAGCGTGACTCTGAAATTTTTCTATGACGTCAACCCTTTTCACTAAAACGATACATTGTCTCTTTGGTATAAAAGTTTTTACAGAAAGAACAAAAAGGGAGGGAGAGAGAGGCGCTGACTGTGATCTTGCTGGGCTGTATAGCTCATGCTGTTAAATTACGTAAAATCAATATGCGCTGAGACCAATAATTCCTATAATAGTCAGAACTCGCTACACCAATGTGTCGCTTCAAAAGAACACCACAAAAGGAGCGCATTTCTATACAGAAAAAAACACAAAAGCGAAAAGGTCACACAAAGTCGCGAAATACGAAATATCTGTCCGCCGGTCTTCCCCTCCCGAGCGCCGCGCCGCGCCGCGCCGCGTCGTGCGAGCCTCAAGGTCCAGTGTGTTTGGGAGAGCGGGCGGAGGGTGGCGTCTCCGTTGCGCAATCGGAGATTAGCAGCGGGCGGACGTAACTCTGCACCGCAACGAGCCAATTTCTCCGGCACTCGCGGCCTCCGCCTACACATCGCTCATTGGTGGTAATGAAGATATAAGCGTCCGCTCCTTTGGACCTCTCCATCTGCAGCAAGTCATCCCGACCTTCGGGTGGGCATGCGAAACATGACGGATGTGGGGGAGAAGGCAGAAAGTCGCAATCGCAAAAAAATGGCCGCCCAATCATGTTTCGTTTACATAGCAGTGCCAACAGTTCACTGCGAAACTAGAGAAAAGTCAACCTTAAGACAAATGCTTGGGTAACATTTCTCAAAAGGCTTTGCGAATCAGTTCCTGATTGCAGATAGAGAGAGAAAATTAATCGCACGGTCTACTTTCGGAGGATGTGATCTTCCGCACAAGACTTCCCAAAGACTGTGCTTAATACCCTGAAAAATACCACTACTATCTCGTATTATGCCATCACTTTTCCATCCGTTCTTAGGTTTATTTAGTTCTTTGGCATACCCAGTGAACTAACTGTAAACTAAACTGTGATCAACAACCACAAAATACCTGTGCCGCACAATTATATTAAAAGTACACATATTTTATATACATCAATATCATTAATGTTTTCGTTAACAGTATGAACGTACCTATAGACATCTGTACACCAATCGAAATGGCAAAGAAAGAACATTTTCTATACTACTCATCATTAAATCTCACTACCCCGAAGTGCGCGCTTAAAATGCAATGTCCTTTTTTCTAGCATGTTTTCCTCAAAAAGTGCATCCTCTTGTCTTGGCACAGTTAAGACACATATTCTTTCCGTCGTCGAATAACAGAAGCACTCAGAGTAAAGGGACGCGCCCCCAAATTTTGAAATTCAATTCTCAACTTATCAAAGATCGAAGTAACCTTTTCATTCCATCCTAAACTAACCACGTTAATATTGTCACGAATAACAGATGATTACACATCGGGAGAAATCATTTCAACTGACGTTTCCCAACGTGCATTACACATACTCGAGGATGGATACAGCCTCAAATAGATTTCAAGTCATCTACAGAAGTACAGCGAACACGAGGAGACGAATGTTACCATTTATTTGGCAAGGTTGCATTATGCGTATTGCATAGATTGAGTTATGCATATTTACTTTGAGATCCCCATTGAATTATAAAAAGAAAAGAGAACATTTATAGACCCATTCCGAGCCCCGCTACATGACCGATGTCCAGTGCGGCAATCTTTTTGCCGAGCAAAGGCAAGCACACTGGCGTAGCTGACGTAGCAATAGTGGGTGATGGTTGAAGCGAAATCGCACGTAAGGGTCTGAGAACCAGTAGGGAAGTAGCAGGCACTTTCCAGATGAGCTCCACAAGGCGCGCGCCGAGGGGACGGCTTTTAAGAGCGTTGGGTAAGGAACATTGAGTCACCGGGGAACGAGACGAGAACCGCAAGCAATTAAGATAGGTCGAATACGTGACAATGACGCATTGCACCAGTAGAATTTTCTTGCATTCGGAAACATTCACAGATCTATACATTAATTTTACAATAAAAATGTTCACGTATACGCGTATTTCTTTAGTAAAGTTCACACAACATTAAAAATACCTTTAAAAGTGAGCTCTTTACTCATAATCTAAATTTTTAAACATCTGGACGATGTAAATTTACAACAGAACTGTGAAATTGACAAATTAAAATGTACAATGTAACAATTACACACACACACAAACACACATAAGTACATGTTCTGATATACTTTATAATATGTACAATAACTAGTAAATATACTGATAAATTGGAAAAGGTGCTTTTTTAAAAATTGTTATATATAATTGTAATTAAATAGTGAATTGTACAATTCAAATATTTCAGCTACCGTGTGGAAATCATCAACGAACACACACATTTTTTCCACTTTTTCTCAATTTTTCAGCTCCTTAATTGAAAAAAGGATTCTCAAATAAAACAAGTTTTTTAATAAAAAATCGACTCTTGAAATCGCTACAGCAACATTACAATACTTTCTCAGTACTCCGTAAGTACATAGAAAGCGGGAAAGTAATAATAGTAGTAATAATAATAATAATAATAATAATAATAATAATAATAATAATAATAATAATTAATATTATTAATAATAACAACAAAATAATAATAATAATAATAATAATAATAATAATAATAATAATAATAATGATGATGATGATGTTCTGCAATTTCAATTCATCATGACCTAACAGAACACTAAATTATGTTTCAATGCTTCATGTAATGAGCTATTTATACACTCTGCAATGAAAGAACTGCACGTTTAAAGCATTGGACTTCTGAGATTCGTCACGTTGGCATGACTAGGATATTCAAAATAAGCGTCGATAAGAATAAACGGATTGGCCACATCAAATCAGTATGTAAGCTGAATGTTTAGAATTTTTTAATCATTGGACTTCTGAGATTCGTCACAAATATTTACGGAAACTTCATCATGTGAATATCATACCTTGAAATATCATTCTTTTAAAGTCTGTTGTTATCCTCGTTTGAAAATAAAATATTTACGTGTTTTTTATATAACAAAGTTGTAATAGTGAACAACATTATTTTCTCACAGAATGATTTGGTAAATACTTCTCTGAACTACATATTATTTGGTTCATTGGCATTGCACGTCCACAACATACTAGTTAGAAGTTGAACTTTGTTTAATTAATGAAAATGATACTAATTTAAAATGACATCTGAAACGCATAACTTTTAAAGTGTGGGTTGGCTTTCCAAACTTCTCAGTCTTTCTCAAGGACAATTCAAAACTCGCAAGCAACAATCACATCTTAATTCTAGTAAGATTCTAGCTATTAAATCATCAGAACAGGACTCGTCATTACAATTTAGTTCTTGTAGCAAATTTAGAATCATTTTGACTTCAGGGTATATACTTTACGTGACGATCTAGTAATCGCAAGCTCGCCTAGTATCTAATTATTTCAACTAACATCAGCAGCTTGGTTTTAAAGTATGGAACCGCGCAATTCTCCAAAAATATTTCCCCGTAATTATCCATAAAAGTGACTTTCTTCAACATCCTTCTTCGCACGGCCAATGCTAGTTTGAGAAAACAACGCGCACACGCACACGCGCGCACACACACACACACACACACACACACACACACACACACACATACACACACAAGTGAACAGTAAATGACTGAACAAGCAGGCATTGCCTTATCACTTAACGCTGACTTGTGTCCAAAAATCAGGTTCGAGGTAAAAGTGACGTGGCATTCTCAAGAACCTTCGTATTTCGGCGATTCCATAAACCTGTTAGTTTGCCTTTTTATGAAAGAAATGTCCACAGAGAGATGTCACTGCTTAATTCATCTACGTAACAAACATGCCGTACACGCGCGAAACACAAAGAAATCTGTCAAGTACATTATTTACTATCAAGACAACTATATCAAATATTATTGAAAGGGCTGATTTATTCGTTAATGAAAGAAAATTTCACAGAATTTGGTCGTAGTCAGGTCGTCAAAGTTGACTGATGTAGACAGACCGTGACGCTTCGCGTCTAGAACGGAACTCCGAAGTCCTTCACCACTCATTCTCACAAATATGCTATTTCTTCGGAATCAACAATTCTCTCAAACCGGAATGCGAAATTCAGAGAGCAGGGATTCGTTAGATACATATTTGGAATTACAATGTATGAAATACGTCAGCTTTGTCCCATTCTTCACTTTTTTAATTTTCATTAATCATCGTAAATTCAAAAATCAAAATGTATCCGCAATAATTCGCAAATAAGGTAAGATGATTTTCAGTTTTACAATGCAATAATAAGAAAGAGATGAAGGAAGAGCAGTACAAAATGGTGCAGAAAGAGCAAGGTTTGCTTAACATTAAAATTAAATTAAAATCATTCAATTTCTATTCTGCCAATTATCAATTATAATTTCAGTTTTAAAAATAATCTCCCTTATTCTTCATAAAACCTGAAATATAAGTTTGCTATTTCTGACTTCGTGCAAACGCATGGTTTTCCGATCAAATAATACGATTCAGTCGGTAAGCACACCATGAGAATAGGCTAAAAAACATAACCAAACCTTCGCATTTTTCAGTCAACGTCGAAACTGCTTCATTGCTTTGTACTTTTCCTGAGTTTTGGGATGAAATAAATTCGTAGACACTTCTCAGAGGTTGCATCGTTTTCTTTGCATTTCTGTGTGAATTGGAAATTAGTAATATATATTCTAACGACCAGGTCCTAAAATATGTCTTCCGGTACGGCGAGTGAGTGAGCAATCTAATAATGTAATTATGTGTGAGTGAGTGAGCAATTAATAATTTATTATCAATCAAAAAATTTTAGGTGTGTGTATGTGATTAAAAAGCACAAAATAACTAATGGCGTCTTTTTCAACCCGAGCTACGGGAGTACTTGGAAGAGCTACATCTCCAAAAATATAAGACAAGTTATAAAAAGATTTCATTGTGCAGATCGCAGTATAAGAAACAAGACTGGTCCGAAGAGCTGACAATGCCGATTAATAGAAGTAATCAGTCGCAAATACGCAGGGCATATTATGTTAATTGCGGTGAGGAATATTCAGAATCTCTGCATATTCATGCATCTATCTATGCCTCTTTACTATCAGAGTATTCTTGCAGTCAGATAAGTCCATGCAAATAGTATCCGAGAAAATGCGGGTTATGAAATGCAATGTGCAATACACAGGGATAAAGTAGGTTTAGGAACAGTTGTCTATTTATGCTACAATATAAGTACACCACAAATGTGCAAAAATTCTATTTGTAGTGAAAAATAAAGGTTTCGGAATCGTGCGCCTCAATTTAAATCTACTAATGGGGAATGCAATACATCTGAGCTTAGCGGGTTGCATATACGCTAAGTACTTGAACTATATATTCCATTTAATCCGGCTCTAATTACACGACATTCTTAAAATGAGAATCAGTTTTTTTATTTGCCCTTAAACGAAGACGTATTTACAAAAAATGTGTGTCGGTGAAAAAGCTTAATCGCAGAGATACTGACCTTGAAACCTACTGATTAAAAGACAACGGACACGAATACAGAAGAACCCGAGCAATGCCGAATTACGTCTCGCATAAAATGTAGCATCTCAAAGTGGGTGCGCCACCACGGGAAGGATATAGTCCTATACAGAGCATGAGATGAACGTCTACCGAAAAATGTTGAAGAAATTATCACTTAACTGAAGATCATGCGTATTTCCTGGATTTTTAAGTTGATCTCATACGGGTTCTCCTACACACTTGGTTTACTTAATTGTAATGAGCTATTAAGTTAATTTTCCCTTGTTCTTGTAATTATTCATAACACAAATTTCAGTTTGTTTCACTGTATGTTATTCTGTCACATATTTGTAGTTAATTACATATCAAATCTGAAAAAAAAATCAATGAAATCAAAATAAGCCTGAATAATTTGGCCTGATAATATTTAAAACCAGTTATTTAGCACGAGGGCATAGTCTATTCTGTATAATTAATACATCTTAAAATTCTCTTTTACTTGAACAGATAACTAAAAACAAAACTAAAGTATATACCTTAACTATGTGTTTATTTTTTGGTAACTCTCTGCAGTTATATTGACATAAAGCAATCGTAGGAATGAAAGGTCATTCTAAAAGGCTCCGGATCGTCTACTATATCATTACAGAAGATACCTTTTGCGGCTCTTAAACGCAATCAATCTTTATAAACGAGGTCTCTAAAGAAAGATAATTTTGCCGAGACGTGACGAATTGCACTTTGACATTTAAAATGTGAAAGATTTGTTTTAAAAAAAATCTAACTATTGATGTCAAATGCAATCCGCAACACTCGTCACTTCGTCCCCGCTATTTGCCCTCTATCGGCCTTATGACAATAACTACTACACATTATGATGGCTATCGAGCTTATTTAAACGTAATGTAACTACTTACTGCTCGTTTCATGATCAGTATTTGGAAAACATTTCTTTTCCAATCGATTCTCAATTCTGACAACATAGATTAAAGAATTTGAGAGGTGAACCAATGCTCAAATGAAGAAGTAATGTTTTCCCATAATATTCCCATAATATTCATAAATTACAGTGAGTAGAAACATTGTTTAGAGCTTAAAACGAACGAAACTTACGCCCGCTAACACGGAAGCAAATTCGCATCTTCTGAGGCTACAAAACGAAAATTTTTCAGAGCGACTTCTGCAGTGCGTGGTTTCAACTTGACTCAATACTAGCGGAAACCGCAAATTCTGAAATCATCTTAAATGGCATGTAGGTAATCCAGTGGTGAAGGGATACAACTTGCACGAGAACCATACGCTTCGCGAGAGAGGTTATGTAAGATTTTACTTCCTTAGGCAACAAGCCCCAAAAAATCTCGAACTCAACAAATACAACCGAAAATTTTATGTTAGTCGCGTAAGCCTCATTAAGTTAACGCAATGCGTGTAGTTGCTGGTTAAGCTGAAGCTTTTCTCTGAGGCAAGCAGGAGGTTCCATTATGTCACATTGAAAGGGAAATCAATTTTTTCTGGTATTATGTCACAAGCCAAGGGCGCCTGATTTAACTTTAATTCGAAAAGTGGGGTTGGGACAAAAATATCCCCTTAAATCATCCACTGAGAGAGTGGCTTCTGTGGCAAGACTATCCGGAAGCAAATGAATAATGCACGGCGCAAGGCGGCCTTGGAGCCTGATGATGCTCCGAGGTCGCGTTCCTCAACACTTGGGCGTCGCACCTACGGCCAGACGCCTTAATGTCAAGCGAGAGCCATTATGCGGGGACGTTTCTGGGCTCCTTCGTTCTAACACAACGGATGGTGGAAAACAAACAAACCCACACCCTTTGAAATTTCAATGCTAGTAAAAGACAGACTCTTTTGCAGACAAAAACCCGACACTTTATGATTTTTGATAAATAATTACAATGTTAATCGATTCAGAGAGTCTGCTTATGTTATTAAAATGGTCTTCTTGTCGTCCAATAAGCTAATTCTTAGCCTATTCAAACATACTTGCAAATTACATTGAAATAAGCATGCATGTTTCATTAATCTAATTTCTATACTCGTTTCAATGTTGATAAATAAAGGTTTTGCATATGTAGTAAACGAGACCTCAGAGTCATGTGGTTATTAGTTTCGCATGGAATAACTGATATCGATAATGTAATGTAGAGAAAGGCAACTATCTAATAAATACAATTATTTATTAAGACAGAAGAATGTGTATTGAGAATTGGAGACAATACACAATCCCAAGAAACAGACTACATGCAGATGGAAAAGTCAGGTGGACCAGTTAATAATGAAATTAAACTGGACGTCTCTAATTTGTATTAGAACCAATGGTACGCCATCACATACTTTTCCGGAATATTTGCACCTGTTTGGCAATATAATATGACAACTTGTATCCTAAGAATTCTTTTACCATCTTTTGAAAAACCTCACCAAATTAAGCAGGAAATTCGAAAATATGCTTGGCGCTAATTATCGACAATATAAATGTTCCAATGGAAATGACGCTTCTGCCATGGAATTCAATGCATTGAGATGTATCCTTAAGGTTAATGGGATTTCTGGCATATTTGTAATTGCACATTTATCTATTTTCCAGGAAAACAAAAAAAGGAGGTTTTGGAGTAAATTGTGATAAATGTCTTATGGACTCAACATCAATACCCGCCTCCCAATATTAAAATATACGTTTCAAATTCGCAGGGCCTTGATTTTGGCCAGATAGATCGGGAATATAGATTTCCGGGAAAATTCTGGGTACAATTTGAGCTAATGTTGTTCAAGAACCGGCCGTTAGATAGCTATGACAGGAAGTTTTAATAAAATGGCTCCTAACCCACTTTTATACGAGCTCTTCGTTCTATTCTAGCATAAAAACAATTAAAAATTGCATTAATGTTCGATAAAATTTTAGAAATGCCCAACGGGCTTCACGCACCTTCATACATTAACAGATTCAGCTAGAACCTCCACTTATCTTAGATTTTGATTCCGTTCTTCCATTTCATCTGAAAATTAAAAATTCTTCCATAGATCAATAATTATGTTCTATTTCATTAGCGACTTCCTTTACTGATTTACTGCTTCACATTGTTTATACGTTGTGCTATGTTATTTTTCTATCTCTATCTCTCCAGATTCTTTCCCCCAACATCTCCAATTTTTCTTTTAATAATCATACAAATCCACTATCCAGAGCTATTCTACCCGAATATTGATTTTACATTTTAGTCTCGCAATTTATATTGCAATGGTTAGATAAAAAACATTCCTTTGTCTTACCACCATGGCCTGCCAACACCACAACGAAAGGAATCTCATTACAAAAGAAATCTGTCTTGAAATTGTCGGAAGATAACTACAGATTTGCGAGCATGGCACATCTACATCGAGAACTAAAGGTATCTAGTACTAGTATCTAGTAACTGAGTAAACTGAGTAAAGGGAGGCAGAACCCTTAATCAAAAGATTGAAATAATACGAGCAGGGGTACTGTACTATAATTTACATCATCCGTTTTTTAATATCTTCAAAGGAGGATTTCAAATGTTTACATCGATTGTCGTTCACTGTAATAAAGCAATAAATCAAAACTCCTGTTCTCATTACGTGAGAAAAATAAACACAAGTTAATTCTTTAGCAGTCTGTATGGAATTAATTTAAGTGTTAAATATTCATTGAAATGTCCCATTTATACAGACATAAAAGTAAATTCACAATTTACATCACTTGCAGACGTATGTCTATCCTGACAAAGATACGCCGCGTCTTTCACAGAAAGGAGAAAGCATTCCACCACACTGGAAGTGTCCGAAGACCTTATTCACACCGGTGTTGGTATTCCTGAAAATGGCATGCTCCGCGCGAGGTATTTAATACATACCCGTCGAATATCTGTGTAAATGTCCTTCAGGTCGTTCGCGAGCAGGAGGTAGGGATCCATCGCAACTTGCGGTTGAGGGCCGGGCGCCTGCGTCCGCATCGACCCATACTGAAAACAATGAACAAACTATTTTAATGCGCATAATTAATATTTGTAACATTTGCTCAATAATCGCAAATCAATTGTTTCCTTATTTGGTGCTATATATACTTTTTTGCACACACTTTTGAACCTTGCGACATTATTTACTTTACACAAACATTCTCCAAATCATCCCTTTTCATACGAAAGTATTATCACTTATATACTCCCAGAAAATGACTAATATTGAAATTGAAACCAAAGTATATGTTTAAATGATTTTTTTAACAATTGTTTCGAAACATTCAACTCCACTTTATACGTCTTCACATACTAAAATTAAAATGTGGGATCGGATAGTTTTTCAAAAACTTAAATTACTGTTGTCGTGTAAAGAAAACAATCGCTAAACCTTATTCACCAAGAAATAAAATTCATAGCACATTCAAGAAATGCAATATTTGCCATAAAAACGAGGTCTTTAATGACTCTCCTCTGTGAATTGAATTATACATTCAATTAGTTACAAACATCTATGAAAAAGTTGAGGAAACTATAATTACGAGAAAAAGCCATCACAGAGTTTTGAAATCAGTACGCCAGTCAGTTGACGGAAGATCGCAATTTCCCGCAGCACACTACAATACTTGCTCTTTACTAAGTACGTAGTAGGCGAGAAAGTACAGATAATTTAAAACTTAAAAAAAATGTATTTCCCCAGCTCGCGCACTTTCAATTTTTCAACTGTGCAGAGGATTGCAACGTGGTCTGTTTTATTCAGTTTTCGTCATAGCACATGACATACTAGTTTGTGCATTTGTTGGACAAGTTGACAAAAAATACGTTTTTAATCAGATTTTTTTCAACGAAGAGAGAAGAGAGAGAGAGAGAGAGGTATATAGTAAAAAACTCAAATACCATTTGGGTTCCTGAGAACAAATGTGAACCGATGTGTTAAAATTCAAAATGACGGATCCAATGCCAATGACGAAGAGACGCTGAGAGCTGGAGTCTTTTTTATGTCCAGAAAATAAACAACACACTCACGAGCCCCTACATACTTCGCTCTATTCTGAGTAAACTATATTACCTGACGACAGTTTAGAATTATTGACAGATGCAGATGATTAAGGTTTCAAAATATTATCATTTCTGTAGTTTTAAAATATTTCAAAAACACTCTCATCCATTTTCTTCATAAATCCACCTTTAATTAATTATACGATAAAAATACAAAGGTAGGCAAAGAAAATCAAAGTCTCAAGAAAGAATGTTAAAATCTCATGACCATTGGGCAGTGAAACTACCGCAGGATACGCAAATTAATGTCATCAAAAGTACGTCACCGGATCACGTAATGCAGGTTGTCACCTGTTGCACCGGTTGTGATAAACTCAAATAAACAAGTTATGAGGTCACAGACGTTAAGGGTATCGTTTACACGGCACCTTGCAGTATGCTGCGACATCGTGAGAGCACCTCATTTCACCATTTAGAGACTTCCGAACGAGGTAATTGGGAAATCCGTATTGCTCGGTACAGAGAATAGTCATATGAGCAGTGAAAAGTCAGTTTGCTATTGCGCTGATAAGTGTCATACATATCAGCAGTGGCGGTTCCTGGTTATTCACACTATTACATATGGATACCCAAATTAATTTGGTTTAATTCCTCTTCTACACATCTTAACGAGAAGAGAGTAAAAGTCATCTCAGAAGTTTCGAAAACATGACCTTTCAAATTAAGCACCGTTCGGGAAAAGGGATTGATAACCTGCTGCCATTATCCCCCGTGAAAGCCGGAGGAGACTGGATTACGCGAACGTGTAAGGACTTCGGTTGCTTCCGTGCGCCTTGAGGGGAAGGGGGGGAGGCAACGATTGCTTACAGAGGGTAGATGGCTTACCATGCGAATCCTACTGCGCAGGCCCAGCTGCATCTCTTTGAACGTCTAGAAGATATGACATTCCGATCGACTTTATCATACAATGAAGGCATAGTCGAAGCTTTCCGGGACGAAACGCGTCTCTGTCGTAGTGGCTGACGTTTCATCCATCTTGGTGTGGCCTTCCTCCGTGCTGCAGTATGCTCCGAGGAATGCCACATGTTGGCCGAAACGTCAGCTACTACGACAGAGACGCCGCTCGCCTGGATAGCCTACAGTATACAAACTCCGGCCGCGGAAGCCTAAGCAATCACAGAATGAAGGCGTTCGAAGAAGAAAGAGTTGAATCTCTGTTTAAATGCCTTCTCATTCCTTTCAAAGCCGTTCTTTGCTAGCACGCCAACGCGTTGCTGTTCACAGTATTGTATTGCTAATTCTTGTATTAACACGCTGTTGTATGCACATTTTCTTATATCTTCAATACATTTGAAGTATAACATGCATATTTGGTGTGTTTTGCAAATGTGTATTTTAGATCGGCGTTAAAAACATCAGTTAGAGTGTTTTTCTTGTAGTGTGGCTTTGAAAAATAACAATCATTAGTGCTAAAAACATTACACAAGGAAATTCCTGAGAACTAAAGCTTGAAAATCTGCAAATTAACCAACGCCTGCCTTGATTTAATTCAGATATAAGCACAGAGAAAAGATTAACTCTCAAGGTTACATTTCCACGATAAAAACATGTATGTAGGTAACTAATGTAGTATGTGTTTATGGGCGTATGTGTGTGAAAGAGAGAAAGAAAAAGAAAGAAAAAGAAAAAAAGAAAGAAAAAAGAAAGAAAAACGAAAGAAAAGAAAGAAAGAAAAGAAAGAAAAGAAGGAAAGAAAGAAAGAAAAGAAAAAAAAGAAAAGAAAAAAGAGAAAAGAAAGAAAGAAAAGAGAAGAAAGAAAGAAGAAAAGAAGAAAGAAAGAAAGAAAGAGAAAGAAAGAAAAAAAAGAAAGAAAAGAAAGAAAGAAAGAAAGAAAGAAAAGAAAGAAAGAAAAGAAAGAAAGAAAAAGAAAAGAAAGAAAGAAAAGAAAGAAAGAAAAGAAAGAAAGAAAAGAAAGAAAAGAAAGAAAAAAGAAAAGAAAGAAAGAAAAGAAAAAAGAAAAGAAAGAAAGAAAAGAAAGAAAAGAAAGAAAGAAAAAGAAAGAAAGAAAAAGAAAGAAAGAAAAAGAAAGAAAGAAAAGGTGTCTGTTCGTGGAGAGAGCGGGAATAAAGAATTGCATTAACGGAAGGCAAGACGAAGTGCCGCCACTGCGTATAACCCATATTTTGCGCATGCAAAGTTTCCACGCACGTCTTTGAAGTAATGAACGTTTCGAAAGTTAGTAGCAGTTCAACGTCTTGCATTCCCAAATTACAACGGCAATATGGTCCTTACAACTATCTGTAATATACAAGAAGATTATCTGGAACCGAAAGTTTTCTATTGTCCCAGCATCTACTACCACCCTCGTGGTCAGAATTCCGAACAGTTACACAGTTAAGATGCGAATACAATGAATTTTCGGTTGAATCTATTGTCAGTAAAAAGTCAACAAACAAAATATTTCGTAATGTAATACAGAAAAAATATTATATAAGCATGAACATGATCTTCCACAAATATTGGAAGAACATTTAATTTTTTTTTTTATCCGGAACCTTACCTCTAGCATGTATATTAGTTCGATTGATGGATGAAGGAGAAAACTTTTCTAATATTTGTTTAAATAACTTTTTACGTCATAGTTATTCATTTTATAAATAGCTAAAAGAGATCATTATGAGCAACTTACTGTTTATTCACGAGCGAGGTAGGGCGAGTGTACAATTGTAGGAATTATACAGGTTTAGTTAATAAAACAAACGTATCTCAAATATTTTGAAAACTGTTCAAGATGTTGAGATGGAATTGTTACCAAACTATTCAGGACAGAAGAGCTCGCCAATTGTAATTAATAATAGCTTTCGATACCATTTCTGATTTTAAAGATATTGGACTACCTTCATTTTTTAATGGAAAGCTATTCTCTTTTACATCAATAGATAGGTCTTGAGAAGACAAACTCATCATATACAAAATACTACACAAGTTGGTGTTTTATGAATAATTAACAGCACAAAAGAGTATGAAATCTGGCGAAGCGGCGAACAGCTACGCGGCCACCAAGCCGCAAGGCGCAAGGCGCAGGGAAGTGCAGCGCCCTTGACGACCAACAGATCGAATTGCGCTTTCACGGAACGTCCCGGCGAAGCCTTCAACTAGCATTCAAGGTTCCTACTGAGTTCACATTTCGTCCAAAAGAATCAAGCGGTGACATGAAAATGTATGTTTTCATTAGCAGATTTTCCCCCCGCTAAATCCTTTTCATACTTTCTTGCCTTTTTACTTCCTTCTAATTCTCGCACTTTATTTTTTCTCCGAGTCTTAAGTTCCTCCTAGTTTTCCTATTTTGGCTAAACTGAATCTCTTGACTGTACTAGTGCAGAGAGAGCCCTATGATCAAAATTTAAGAAGTTATAATAACTTTTCATTTGAACCTAACATTGTATGTCATGACAGAAATACAATGTGAATTCTTTGTTTTAATGAAGTTAGGAAAAACGGAAATGTTTAATTATAGTTCTATTGCCAAAAATCCGACTGACATGAAATTATCACCTTGTAGTCTTCTAACTAATGGAGTAAACACAGAAAATAAACATGTGAGAAACAGTGTCTGAACAGCACACAATGAAATCACCTGTTCTAACGTCAAATACCAAAACGAAAAAATTCTACAAAGAACTTCCATTTTGCCTCAGAAAGAAAAATGTCCTTGAAAGAAGCATTTTCCAGGATGTGACTAGAGGCAATGTAGAGGCAACTAGAGACTAATATTGTACTGGGAAATATTTATTATAATATACATATATAAGCAAAATTTATATTACATTTTAGTATTGTATATATTTATATTTTCTAAATGTAAATCAAAATGTATATTCAATCATGCTAATGTAGAAGGATGACAAAATTCTAAACATCATCATCATTTATTAAAAGACTGATTATTGTACGAGTAAAAAAGGAATCATCCTGACGGGCATTTACTGAACACTCTTCTCTCTTCTTACAAATCAGTTAATTTAAAATAGTAAAATATCCCTGCACAAGACAAGTCATTGTTTCAAACTTGGCATGCAAGAGATACATAGGGCATGCTAACATTTAAAGTGGCGATCAAAGTATCGCATTACAACAAGAACTATTCATAATTGAAGAAAATTTGCTCCGTTTAGACTGACGGTACCTTTGTAATAATATTTTAGGTATTTAACTAGCCTAAAGTTCCCTTATTTATCGATACAATGGCAGGGGAAATTCATGATAAAAAGTAGCTCTTTCAAGGAAAGAGCTCCTGTTTCTGCCACCCGCAGAGCACCGGAATTCATCATATTGCATTACTAAGGGGCAAGAGACTTCAATGAGCGAATCATAAAGTAACTCTGAATATAAAAGTATATTTGCCGCACATTCATTATTAATTGTAATCACAACTCCGAAACTTACCATTAAAGAAACATTTGATCTGAATTTGACATTTGATTTTATCAAAGCAATTAAAGCCTTCTCAAATTATGAACGGAATATTATTTAAACTATAATCACTAGTGCAATTACTTATAACTCAATAAAACTAGCCCTCCTCATTAATATCAAATGAGGAAAAAATAATTACTCTTATTTTTACTTTTCCTCCCTGTACTACAGAATAGGGAAGAAAGGAATTGAAATCACCTCAGCAATGCGATCTCGATTTTTCGTTCGTAAAATAAGTAATTAAAGTTCTTTTAAGCTGTAGCTCAGCAAACACATCACGATTCTGTTTTACGTATCAACGCTGTTCCAAAGACTTAAGTTCGGTGAAGGTGAAGAGGAGACACAGGCAATTCTCTACCCAAAATCGGAATATAACAGTCAGATTAGCTTTTGAGCTGAAACTTGGTAAAACCGTCAGGAGTAAGATCTACTTGTCGTACCGGAGATTATTATTACATTATTATTTGGGGGGGAGGAGATACTTTATAAGAAGCTGCTTTGCCATTTTTAACATTTTCTGCAACGTAACTTGATTTTTTTTCTGGAGTGGAAAAAAGTGAATTTACATGTACGGTACAACTTTAATTTTCATTAAAACTTCTGACGTTCTAACGTTTCTAACGTTCATAATTTTGGCCATTTACAAGTTGTCAATGAATGAAGTCTGAGAAAGTGATAATTTAGAGCAACGGAACGTTTAAGCTCGCAACGTAGCGTCGTTCTGAGGGAAAGTAAAGCGGAAGTACATCGTAGGTCTATGAAATGGAAAGGAATATATAACAATCGTATCAATTTTTGTGGACCCAATTTCTTTTCCAGAGTTTCTAATTAAGAGAGAGAGAGAGGGACAGCAGCTGACAATCTCGGCCGTTTATATCAAGGCAAATGAGTGGTGTAGACCTTACCAGTGGTATTGAAAACATTTCATCCTCAAATATTCGTTCAACAAGGAACACATTTCCTCTGTGGGAAAGCGAACCTTAGGTCTGGTGTGAAAGTAGCAACCACTCTCTTAGGTCAAGGAGCAGCAGACGACCTTTTAAGCAGATCTCCGGGGAGTTCTGTCCACTCTAAACGTGCGAGACGTATTTACACACATCGGTTATTTTGTACTTACTCAAGAATAAACGGAATTTAAATGCTACAAATCACGTTATATTACACATCACAAGTAATATCACGCTCGTAGATATGCAATGCTTCGAAAAACTATACCAGCCAATGTCAGATATCATTGGAAAATGGGTTTTCACTAAAGGTTGACCAATACAATTTATTATAATATTATTATTATTACTACATGACTACATTATTATTACGTTATGATTACAATAAATGTAAGCTATTACTTGAAACAAGATGATATGATTTATTGAATAATTTGAGGAATATACACTGCACCTTTAACATTATTCTTTGCACTAATAAAAATTTCCAGGTAAAAATATTACAATGAGAAATTTTGCAATTTAGGTTCTGAAATTATTTAAGTTATTTAAAAATAAATAAATTTATTTTCAATGTGTCTCAGATTACAGAACTTTTCTCATTCAACCTTGGCAGAAACTTATACCGCTTTTCCTCTTCATTCAATTTCTTGCCAACTAGCATTTGCTAACCGGAAATTAAATTAACAATACCAATTATTAATTTCCTTTATGATTTTGATTTCAACTAATTACATAGTGCCAAATCTTTAGAAACTTAAAATGTTTACATGCAATTGTCACTTTCCATATATTTGTTGTGACAATTGGCACACACAAAATGTGCGACATCGCCCCAATAAATAGGACACCCAAAAACTGTCGAAGACCCATGTTATCCACGGAACAAGGTTAGAATGGTTCCGAAACCACAAAGAGGACACACAAACAGTGTCGGCATGCGGCAGAGAGAACGTTGCTTTCTCACAGTGAGAATTCTGAAGGATGAAAACAATAAGTATCAATGGCATTTGCAAACTTTAACTAGAGTAGGCGAAAAGAAATCAAAAATGGAAATTGGAAATGTAATTTAAAAATAAAAAAATAACTCTGATCCTCTGCGCAAGGTTAATTCCATAAACTATACCTACATCCACCCGTCCCATTACAATCCTCTGTATCTTTCGTTATTTCTGTGAGAAGGTCAAGCAGTTAACTGAACCAGACTCAAATACCAATTTTGACTTATCAAATTGTTGAAACCATCAACGCTCTCTGCCACATCAGTAAAGATTTAATTTTAAATTTATTGTTAATTTTGAAATTAATAGTTGAAAGGAGGTGGCAGAATATTTAAATTTTATATTAATAAGTTCTACATTAACCTGCAATACAAGAACTTTGTATTATTTCATTACGCATTCTTTCGTAGTACTCCACTTCACCATGCCTCACCTCGCGACACTACAGTGCTCGGGAATTGGTCTTGCATCTACACTTCATTCCACTTCAACACAACATATTATTAACAATAATTAATTTTAATATTAATATTATTATAATATTGATTGCAATAAATATTTATTACAATAATAACGTAAAATTAACCATACAAATCAACTTCACTTGAAATGTAATATGAATTCTTTTTAAATAGTCAAGACGTCCCCCTTCAAAAAATGCATCTTGATTGATTTTTTCGCATAAAAATGTTGTAATAGTGACTGCAGTACGCTATGATTGTAAATAAATGCCTTGCCAAATGTGCACATCACTGCTTAATCCCAAGACATTGTCTTTCTTTCTCTTTCAGTCTTTCTTTCCCGTTTTGTTTCGCCTACTTTCTCTCTCTTTCAGTCTCTCTCTCTCTTTCTGTCTCTCTCTCTCTCTCTCTCTCTCTCTCTCTCTCTTTCATCCATTCACACGTTAAACATTGTGCCTCATGTTGACTCGTTTATTTGGTTTCAAAATACGTAATTAACGAAAGTAACAGAGTGTCGTCCGATCCGAACGCATCTCTTCACCGTCTGCTTGCGCGACACGGCCCGCCGCGTCCTGCGCTCTGCGATCGGACGATAACTCTTCCGGCCAGGAGGTGTTCCAGGAGCATCCCCTAATCTCGAGACGAGCGACCTCCGTTCGCGTCGCTGGACCAAGGTGCACCTGTAGAGGCGGTGACAGCGGTCGCTTTCACATTCCGAACGTGGGCCACTTACCGGCCGGTGGTGGGCTTATGTAACGGCGGCGCGGCGGCGGCGGCGGCACAGGGCGGCGGCGGCAAAGACGATGGCGGCGGAGCGGGTGCGCCGACGCCCCACGCCGCCGCGCGACGCCCCCGACGCCGCCGCCCTCGTCGTCTCCGCCCCGCCCGCGCCGCTCGCCCCGCCGCTCCACACCGCGCCGCGCCGCGCCGCGCCGCGCCGCGCCGCTCCGCTTGCCTAGTTCGCCACAAATACTTAAGTAGGCCAGTAGGCACAGCGGGTTTCCTCAACGGACCTCCAGTAAACATGAAATGCAACTGTCGAAAACGTTATCCACGCGACAAGTTTAGAATGCTTCCAATACCGCAAACAGGGCACTAATAAACACTGACGAAATGCGGCATAGAGAATTTTTGCTTGCTGTAAACAGCGCAAAAGAAGAAAGTTTGAAGACCACAGAAACAGCGGAAGTCAAGTAAATAATACATTTCCACATACTCGAAATGAAGAAACTTTGACTTGGGCGCGCTTCACAGGAATGTGGTAAATTTCTAAGTATGTTCCTAATGTTTTTGTACAAGTCAAAGAATGCAACATATTTGTACAAATGCAAGGGAACAAATATTTATTTACCAATATTACATAACTTACATATAGTGAGTCACAGAGGCACGTACGCAGGTAACGAAACCATATTCAAATCAAGACGAGTGTTTCTAAAGTGGAGAGGCAAGAAGAGCATCACATAATTCTAGCGTAATTACATTTTCTTTCTTATTGCTAGTAACGCAACGGAGACTTTAGAAGCGTTGATTCACTTTTGAAGGGTTATAAAATTTGATAGAGAAGCTATATTAATTTTGATGTTATTTATACAAAATAACAACTTCAGAACATTATTCTGTTGATTCAGCTTCATGATCTTTTAACTTCAGTTCGTAAGTCATGTTTGTATTCGTTCTTCTAATATAAATATTAAATAGCCCATTTAATATTTGTAAAATTCTCCTACTTTTACAAACATCTATGAAGTTTTATCCTATCGTTACAATGTTATTTCGAAGAACAAACACATTTTACGTTAACTTCACGTTCTAATAAAATCAAATAAAGAAAATTAATGAGCTATAAATTCGTAAATTCATTCTGGAGTTTTTAATGCATTTACTAATGATTGCATAATTCAAGGGAACAAATCCGGTTTGTCCAAGATTGTGCTGTTTGTTAACGTGACCACAGAAACGTATTTCAGTTATAAATATCAAACAGTACAAATAAGATAATGAGCAATTCTAGTAATTTGATAATAATGCCTAAAACATTATTCCAATACCGCATCTTTCACTCCACAAGGTAGGATTCATACATAAAACAATTATAAAATAGAAGGATGTTGCCACGCTAACAACCACCAACCCACAAGCCCTACAAAAATAAAAATAATATCCAAAAGTGCATTGGTATTGATGCCTCAGGGCTCCTTAAATAGGTGTGAGAAAGAGAGTCTTGTGACGCAGCCTGTCACATTAGCCTGCCCGGCGACGAAATCGAAAGTCCGCATTTCCCTCGGCATGCCTCGGCGCGCCGGCGCCCGGTTCCTCTTGCTGGAAGCAGGGCGCCTTCGCGGAAGGGGGAAAAGTGCCGCTGAAAACGGCCCCGGGGTTTCTCGAGCGCCGGTGGAAGTGATGGCGACGGGGCCGGCGATGGTGCCGCTATGGCGGCGCGGGGCGGGGAGGGGCGGGGAGGAGGGGATACGGCGGAGTTGTCAAGCGGGTGGCGGGATAAATTTCCTCAATGCCAATATCCGGGATAGGGGAGGGCGGATAGCACTGCGCTGCCGTGGGGCTCGACAAACTCTCGCACCACACGAGCCAAGCTGAATTCAAGTAACTTAAAGGAAAATAGATCACGAGTAGAGTATGATACAAAAAATTAACCAAAGGCAGCTAAAAGATTAAGGAGTAGAAGCAACCGAAAGGAAAGTTGACGTGAAGAAAGTGAACAAAAGAGAAAAGGCGAAAGAAAGTCACGAATGGAGGAGAAACAGAGGACAACAAAGTAACAGAGGGCAAGCAAAGAAACGTGTCGGAGAAAAAAGAAATGGAAAAAGTTAATTAGAGCGGCGGTTGGGGAGAGAAGAGGAATAACTCATTGGGCGTGCCCGAGCGAGTGGGAGACGAACACGGTAGACGGGGCGTGGCGCGAGCGCGAGCGGGTGCGTGAGCGCAGGCGGCGACGCTACCGCGGCGGGAGAAAGTGGCGATGGCGTGCCGCGCGCGCGGGCGCGGGCGCTACGCGTCGCGACACGGGCGATGCGGCGAGCGCGCCCCGCCGCCACCGCACAGCACCGCACCGCACGGGGCGGCGCCGCAGCTGGCAGCGGGAGATACGGCACGCGACGCCCGTCTGGAAAGCGCGCCCCGCCGCTCCTCACCGCCCGCGCACGCCCTGCTGCCGCCGCTGCATCATCTCTCCCGGCGCGCGGGGGCGGCGCGGGGCAGCCCGTTGCTCCACTGCCGCGTTCCGGCCTCGCTTCCGCGCACGCGATGGCGGAATCGCGAGCCGCGGCCGCCAACACCGACGGTATTGTCTTCGCGACGCGCAGCCACATCCGTTTCCGCCCTCCCCCTGTCACTGCTCACATCGCACCGCAGCCACCTGCTTCGTGCTTCAGGACAATGGGGACAGATTGGAGAATTATACAACAAAATGCCGGAAATATACAAACAACCATTGTAATGTGTAATGCACGTCCCTCTGCCGTCAATAACATTTTTGTCTAAATTATTTTTCTTATTGCTTTCATCATAAAACTGAAGGAATGTAAAATCGAAATAAATGTATTTCATAAAATAAAACACTTGTGACTTTGAAGTACATCAAACAAAATCTTGATACTACAAAAATATAAAGGTTTGGCATTGTTCCTGAATACATATATATTTTAAATTCAAATTACATGATCTGTATGTACTTATGTTGTATCGATTGCCGGTCTTAGTCGGCTAGCTAACAGTGTCCGACATGCCTGGGCCTAATGTGTGGCGAACGTGACTCCCTTCACCGGTACTCGCAAACTCCGCCTGTCTGAGCTTTCCTTCGTCATACAGCTAAAGAAATAGCAACGATTTTTAAGAAAAGCCACTACACTATTTTTACCCTGACCACGAATCGAACCACAGGAAGATGGTATGCTGCCCACGAGCCATCCGAGAGGCAATGAAATCATACGACTATTTAAAAGCAATGCGTTAATCCAAAAAAACAACATAACTAATAAAAAATGACGGATGTGAGCAAGGAAATTAGAAATGAATATTTCGCAACATTGTCTAATTATTACGAAGCGAAGTGAGGATTCCTCGGGATCATGACTTCATCAGTACATTTTCGCTCGCACCTGTCTCTGCCTCCTCTCCGGTCTTCAGCTCCGGTTCGGCAGACGCTTGCTCGACAAGCTCCCCTCGTTGTCGTCGGAGTGTTGACACAGTCCTCCCGAAGGACAGACGGTCCCTCCCCGAGAGCGTTGTCCGCCGAGACGCGCCGCTGTTGACACACGCCACGCATTGTGCACGTGTGCACGCTATCGTAAGAGCTTCACGCGTGCCGCACCGCGCCGTCTTTTGCCGGCCGGGAACCGCGAGAGCGGCGACCATCCGGGGATTTCGATTTCCAGCACCTGTCACCGGCACGCTTGACGAAGTCGATTAGACGTTTCGTAAAAGATGGACTCAAATGTCGTTTGTTACCCGGCTTCCAAATACGCCAAAGTTGCATTCTTGAGAAACTTCTTGTTTTCATGACATTCTGAAATCCATTCGAAGACACTCGGGAAGCTTTCAACAGAAATATCTGGAAACGTTCAATAACTTACGACAGAACAAGAAACACGTGAGAGATGTTTCAATCCGAATTAGAATGCATACTTTTCTTCAGAAGTAGTTTCGGAGAAACTAAATATTTTACGTTTTATATCCCAGTAGTTAAGCAATCATCCCATTTCTTACGTTCTCCGTAGACTAACCGTAATACGCCGCTCTCTAGAAGTCTTCTTTTTCTGGCTCAACAGCACTTAACAGTTTCGCTTCGACCTCTTACCGGCACTACACTGAAATCAGTGAGGGATGATCAGGCCCTAAGGATCAGGGGTGGGGACAGGATAGAGCAAGATGGATCGCGCGTGATCCGTGACGTATTCCAGGGTGCCCACCGGGATTCCTCGCGGAGCATCATGGAAACAACAAAAACTACTGTCCAGAGCAGTCTGACACAACGAACTGGATTCCGGCAGACGCCACAATCTCACCGACGCTAAACCCACCCAGAAACTTTTTGGCACTCGGCAGGGGATCGTACGCTCGACTCTACTGCTGTCGGTGCTCCGTCGAAGGATCTAGGAAAAGAAAGGCCTTTGGAAACGCCGCCCCGCTGGTGGCTGGCGGGCCGGCCGGCCGCATACCGCACGCGCGCGCATGTTCGCGCGTACGCCTCAGCGTAAAAAAGGCGTGCGCGCGCGCGCTTCCTAAGGGTCGCGACGGAAGCCCGCTCATTCATCTGGAGTGAGTCACTGCCAGGACGTGCACCGCCGTGGCGGCCCTCCGCGGCACAAAGCGCTTGCGAATACCTCGCCGATACCTCGCCGGGGAATGCCCGCTGAATGTAAACGGCCTACTGTCTGCTCCGTGCGGAATCCTAAAACTATTGCTCGGGAAAAACCGAGAGGTGGAAAGCCCTCGACTTCACTCGGACACGAACCAAAAAAGTACTGTGATTCAATACGCACGGAGGAAAATGAGAGGAATGCCTATTTTCAGAACATTATCGAAGACCACGAAGTATTCAAGAAATAGCTCACGGCAGACCTAAGAGAAGTCTCACGACGACAATAAAATTCCACAAACCATTGCCTAAAAAGTACATCTAAAAGTAGAGGGCCGCATTCTATTCAAAACAATATTATCTTGATTTGTCGTGATATAATCAAATATTTACAATTGTTTGAGAGAAAATAGTGTGCAGCCATCCTCTACAAATATCATTCCAGTCCACAATTGCGTTCCCCAAATAAGCAGAATTTTTCTGTTTTAACACAAGTGCCATGAAAGAGTGGCATATAAGACGAATGCGGATCAAGTTTCACGAGCATACGTATTTCAGAATGGATTTTTTAAAAGAGGTGGAATGTTATGATTCGTTGCCAGAATAATTCAGTTTCACATCACCGTAGGTGGTATATAACAAGAACCTATCGCATGTTAGCAGTTGCAACGTATGTTGAAAAGATGAAGAAGCAAAGTGGTAAGCAACTGCTATCTGCGATTCATCTAATCCAATCACGAGAACTCTTGGCCCCCTAAAGAGCGTTTTTTCCTCAATCGAGTCGATCAAGATGGTATGTGTTGCTTACGGCAACCCACCCTCCCAACCTTGGCAGCGCGGCCGCGCGAGGCTCGCGCGAAGAATCGTGGCCGCGGAGGGACGCCCATTGCATATGCAGGAGGCGCTGGCGGCGCTCCAGCCCCTCCGAGAAAGCCTCCCGCAGACGGCACCCGCCGACGCCGCCGCTGGCACGTGTGGCCACGGCGCGGGTTCATAGACCACCGCCTCACCCGCCCGCGGACACAACCTTCAGACGTATTAACACGTCCCAACACCCGCCAGTTTCTTCACAAGTGGTGTCCTTCACACAATGGTTGGGTGCCACACACGTGGGCGCGAGGGCCGTTTGGGGCGGCGCGCAGACCACGCCTGCGACCGCGCTTCCGTGGCCGCCGCGTACGCTCGTCGAAAAAGGAAGGTTTGGGGAGGAAAACACCGGCGCCCGGGGCACCCCCGGTGACCATCCGCCATCGGCGCTTGCCACTTGGGATGCAGACGGAGGAGGGCAGGGCCAAGGCGAGGCATGAGACCGCGCTCACACGCCTCTTGCGGAAGATAGATGAGAAATGTGAGCTGAGAATAAACTGTCCGCGGGAAAGTGCAGACCTTGACAGTGCGGCACCACATTCCAGACAGGGCATGTGTGATGATATACAGTTTGGTTTTCCTTACCGGGAATTCCACCGCCACACTCTCCTAGAAATGCGGACGATTTCGACAGTAATTATAAATAGCTGTTGACACTCAAAATATGTGTGTCACAAATGAAACTAATTTCTAATTTCAAATACCTATATGTACCAGGATAAACTCGATGTGAGGACATCCGGGTGTGACCATGAGGAGGATTGAAAATTAAACATATTATAGCAGTAAATAGAACTAATGGTAAAAGGAAAGAGAGAGAGAGAGGAAAGAAAGTGCACATGGTAACAACATCCCACAAAATAAGTTTAATAAAATATTTTACTGTAATTGTGAATACTTCATGACTTATCGCAAGTGTGCTCCCTGATCTACTAAAAGCAACCATTCGGGGATGGAAATTTCCCATTACACAACTATATTTTATTCCCAACTTTATTATATTAAATTTCTATTCATTAATCAGCAAAATTGTAAAGCATTACTCTGATAGATAAGGATCGCTGTTCATGAGAACGTCTCAAAAATCATTCGGAGCTTCTGAAATATATCACGAATACATCTTCAAAATGACACTAGCAGAAATGATACTCTACTATAAAGATACGCCCGTTCTTTAACTTAGATTGACCAAATTCAACAACGCAAAGTAAAGTAAAATAAGAAACAAAAACCAGGAAACAACTATAAACACCAAGAAACACAAACAATATAACTGACAATATCTACATTCATCTCTCGACGAGTTTGTCCGTCACAAAATGAATTTTACAGGTCAAACGAAGGGCTTGGAGCAGTACCAACTCAAGCTACACCAGACATAGGAAGCCTCCCGCTATTCGTAAATGATAATATCTCAATGTCTTTGAAAATACTGATAATCAAGTTCCTATTTACGTCTTCACATTTACGATGGATAGACTTAGGCTAGCATCCAAACCAGACATACTCCGACCAAAATCGAGATAACAACATTTAAGATTAGAAGTCTTACGTACAGATTATCTCGTTCCTGCCCCAACCCCTTCAAATCACGAACGATCAAGCTAGTAACGGAACTGCGATGCTCCTACGTACACTCATAACAAAACGTGTCTGTTCCGTATTTCACACTTTCGCCGAGTTACGTCACAGGGGGGACGACGTTTCGCGGCGAACGTAAAAGTGGCTCGCGTGCCGGGGCGCGCGCGCACACGAGCACTTTCGCACGGGACGCAGTCCCACGGGGGAAGCTGCACGCGGCCGCAGCGGCGGCGATGTCTCCGGGCGGAGGGTGGGGTGGGGGTGGGCGCCCCTTCGCAGCCACCGCCCGCGGCGCGGCGCGACGCCCCTCGCCCGCGCGGTGCGGAGTGTGGCGCACGGGGCCAAGGACGCGCGCCACGCAGCCGGCTAACAGAGCTCTAAGAGCAGAGCAAACGAGTGACGCGGCGGAACGCTCCGACCCCCCAACAGCGCAGGCCCGCGTTACACCATGAACGAAAACACACACGGACTCATTTATTGGGAAAGCGTGCCATGCGTTGAAGGAGTTACAAAAAAAATCACATTTAAACAAGAACCGATTAAACCTGCGAGACAAGATTCAAATTATTCAATTTTCCTCGTTCGATATAATTAATTTTACAATCGAGTAATCAAAATGCCATGCATATTCAATATCTATAATTCTACAATAACTACAGTTTCACATTAATAACTAAAAAACATCTAAAAGCTTCATTTACAACACACAGAATGACGTTTAAATACTTAATAATGAACAATCATTACACGAAAAAAGATGTATTCTACAAATAAATATTTGTAGAACCTAAAAAAGAATTCGAACACGCTTCCGTTAACTTCCAAAACATAAAATAATTATTTTTTTGCGAATAATAAGTTACATTTAAAAAACAAGAAGAAAACAACCTATTCCTCCACTGATCCTGTTTCCGGGAAATAAACTTTAATTACAGAATCCTCAGACTTCTATCGGTCATTACAAGCGGAAATAACTCTCGGAAAAGTCTTTACAACATTCCAGAAGATACACAGATATTAATTTCCTTGTGAACTAATACGATGCAGGAAATAAAAAGAATGCACTTGAAAGCGAAAGAAGGACATAAAGATAATATGAAATGGCCCCTCATAAAAAATGAAGCACGACGGAAGAAGCACGCACTCTTTCTCTTTAAATTTTTCTCACCATGTTGTATAGTAGCGTGTTTCTCACGATTATCCAAGATGTTTTGAAGCTCCAATGAGTATACATAATAATGACAATCTACATAATAAGAATTTTCCGTCACAATCCAACTAACGCTCATGAGTGTCGCGAGAGATTTTTTTTCTTACGCCAATGAGAAGTTTGTAATATCTTCCTTGGCGACAGAAACATTTTGTAAATTACCTGTATTCAGCGCAACTTATTAAACTGTCGCATGTTCAAAGTTACTAGTTAAAATTCAACAAACATCAAGTAAACTAAACAAAACCAGAATACAAATAAACAAATATTGACTAAGCCGACCCGGTGGCCGAGATCGCTAAGGCAGTAGTGTCGTAGTGATCTCGGACCGAAGGATCGCGGGTTCGAGTCCCGCCTCGGGCATGGTTGTAATTGTGTTCGTCCTTTCACCCCTTATCATCAATCACCATATCGTTTCATCCACATAGTTACCATACCGTTAACAGCAATAGTGGTCGCTAATGACCTTAGATGTTGAAGCGACCTTAAATAAACCAATTTTAAAAAAATTGACTAACATTGAAAGAAAAGAAGAATGTAACTTGAATTAATTAACCCCTTTCCATGTTCCAGCTTTTTATCTGATTTAAAGTGAAGTGTTGCACGGTATTCTTAATTCAAATAGGTAAAAGGGAGGAACTAACACATAAATCAACATTCACTTACAAGTCAAAAGCCGCCATTTAAACTTATCTTCATTAGCACACGCTTACATATTCCCGAATATTTGCTTACACAGAATGCAAGAACGATTGAAAAAATGGAATTCAGTAATAAGTTATGAATACAGAAACAAAAGACTTTATTAGAAACCAGTTACTATTGCCTACGATTTCGGAATGGACATGTATACTGAGAAAGATAGGACAGATTTTGACAGTCTCGAAATTTATTCCAATAAAGGACACATTCCAGCGTTACCTACACCATACACAAGTATTCATCTCTGATGCCGGCATTAAAATTTCCAAGTACTCAATGCTGAATTTTGGAACGTACTGAATGGATTCGCACTAGGTTTTATTTCTTTTGATAATTTACACTACCCTTATTTCACATAGTACCCCCAATCATCAATTGCATAATCGATGCTGCGATAATTCCACAAACCTCGACAGGTTAAACGGGTTGCGAAGCATGGTCACTAAACCGCGTTCAAGCATTTGACCTTTATTACATCATAAAATACAGAATGTTGCCAGTATAGATTCTCATGACGCTCGTATTGAACCCAATCATGAGAAGATTAAAAGAACGTGTGGAATAACATTTTTACACTGAAATGCATATATTTAATTACCAAAACACAAGGCTTCGAAAAGAAGACTAACAACCCCACCCCACCGGTACAAAAAACCTTAGGAAGGCGGGAGAGTAAAGACTACAAATGAACATGTAACTGCCGAGTACATCCAACTGTACTCTGGAGACTGTACTGAAAGCTCAGAAAAACATCGTGTCTCAATTAACCGGTAAGACGACTTTATCCATGACAATTTCTTCACAGCCACGAAATTCGCGAAATTCGAGTCGGAGCATACCACAAACCACTAACTACACTTTCGGCAATTTTGCTTCGTCGCTCGCGGCGTCCTCGGGAGGGGGAGATTTCCCCGCCCTCGCTCGCGCCTCCGCCTTCTGCGCCGAGCAGCGCGCAGCCCCAGCGCGGCCCCGCGCGAAAGCTCTCGGCGCGCGCCGGGCGAGGTTTCTGGAGAAAGAAAGCGCTGGATCCGCAAACCAGACGCCGCGCCGCCTCCAAAGCCGCCACCACCGTCATCACACACGCACGCACGACGCCGTCATCTTCCAAACCACCGCCGTCGTCGTCACGCCCACCCCGTCAGCCACCCCACTGCTGCTCTTCAACAGCCGACGTCATCGGCAAAAACCCATCAGCCCCCACGCCCCGCACGTCGCGGCTAGCGCCTTCGCAGGGGAGAATGCCGTTACCACCGCGGCAAAGTGACGCACCGGAACCGGCGGCGTACCCGCGAGCGGTCGCCCAGCACCGCAAATCCAAGCCGGACAGTTCAGGCTGCCGCCACAGCCGGCGACGACGCTTTCTCCCCTTCAAATAACGAGCGGCCCGTGCCACCGCTTACGTTAATCGCAGTCATGAGCCCTCGCCAGCCGCATTGCACGTCCCGGACGTGTGACTGCATCCGCCGGCGCTGGGCGGGGCCTAACCACCATACGGCCCACAAACGCCGCGCCGCGTCGCGTCGCGTCGGCTTAGCGCCTTGTCGGAGATGATTCACTCCATTCATAAACCGGAACCTTCCATAAACACGTCCAATGAATTGATGTCGCTTTAAAATACTCGCGGGGAAACCGAAGCCAAGCAGTGATTATAATATTAAGAAGAAGAACATGCAAAAAAAACATCGCCCTGAATACCAGAACGTTATTAGAAATTACAATACTAAAGATAACATTCCCAGTAGCGTTGCAGGTAGATCAGATGTAAAGGTATCTCTCAGATTTCACGCACGCGGCCCTCTGGAATTCCGGTTTGAATAAGACTCTCTTTAAGAAAGTAACGTCCCCGGGTGACTCGTGCCGTCCCCGAATTTCCGACCAGTCTTCCGAAAGCGCCGCGCCGCGGAAAACGTGATTCATCCAATCGCGACCCGGAACGCATCATAACAAAGACGCACCCGCGAGTCGAACCCGTGGGTGGCGGAGAGGAGTGAAAAGCTGGGAGACTGCGTCGGCGCGGTGGCTAGGCTGCCTTCAGCGCCCCCGGATCGGGGTCACAGTTCCGGGAGCGGGCGGCGGCAGGTGGGGCGGGGCGGGGCGGCCGCTCTGAGGGCGGCTGACCTTGGCCCCCCGCCCTATCCCCGGAAAGGTATGTGGTGGAGGACGCTCTCCACCTGCTGCGCCCCGGCGCGCATCCAACGCGCGCCCGCCGTGGGCTCCATGAATACGTAAATTTCGTGGTCAGGGGCTTCACAGAATAAAACGTAGCTACTTATTCTATTGTATTGTAATTTCGTAGTAGCGATTTTTGCACTGCAATGATTCAGGTCAGAATATTTAATCAAGTGACAAAGTATCGTTTTGGCGTTGTCCCGCTGATTATTTAAATTGCATGACAACCACTTCTGTCAAAACAATTGAAGATAGTTTGGTCGTCTGAAAGTGATTGTAAGTATAAGAAATCATAAACGTTTTGTGACATTGTAACATTTACTTCTACTTAAATTTCATTCAATCTTCACTCAAAATAATTGAAATGTGACATTACGATCAGTAAAAAATGAAATTAATGGAAAACACGATACGAATAAATAAACGTGAATATGAAAGACAATGAATAGCATCTAATTTAGGAAATTTTATTTCTTACTTATGTTTTAATGGGTTTGAGTGCAGCAAACACAGAAGCTAAACCGCACCAGGGGTGGGCAGGGCGCTGCCACAGATTGGGCGCTCCTCTGCTCTCCGCGCATCGCCTCGTCCCGTTGCTCGCGCCGCGCCGCTGCCCTCCGCGTGCGCTCTTTCTCGCCCGCTCGCCCGCCTGCCTGCCTGCCTCCGAGGAGAACGAGGAGGAGGCGACGGAGTAAGGAGGAGGAGGAGGTGGTAGTGGTACTTTCTCTGAGCAGCAAGGAAAGCTGCCGTCGCTGCGGCGGGGCTGTCCCACTTCGCGCACTCGCGACTCGTAGCGGCTTCGCTCGGCGCGGGCACCTCCACAGCGCTTCGCGACGTCGACGACGACCGTGAGGACGCCGGCGGCAGCCGCCCCGCAGCCCTTGCGGACGCCAACGCGCGCGCGGCGGCGGCCCAGCCACGCTGCCCGCTTCTACCCTCGCAAGGGACGCTAGACGCGCCGTCAGCGGCGGCGACGACGACGACGACAGGGTGGTGGCGAAGGCGACAGAGGATGGCCGCCTGAATCAAGGTCGCTCTCTCGGACGTGCGCAGTCGCGGGAGGAGAAAAGCCCCCCATTCACGGCGTAGCCCACGCACCGCGCGCCGGTGGGCGCCAAGCGACGGACCCAGGACGCTGCCAAAACACGCCCTCCACGCGACCGTCACAACAAATTCCCATGCCACATTTTGTGTTTACAGAAAAAAATACGGCGGTAGAATGAAAAAGCGTTGAAATTAGTCGGCCTGACAAAGGAAAAGTGATTAAACAACGCACTTTCTCATTTTTCCAAAGTTGCATCGCCTTTTTAATGTCTCAATCTACATAAATCATTACTTATGTTTTACAAAACCACATACAGCGTTTCTTTGAAAACACTCACCGCATTTCAACAATTTTTCATAACCTTTCTTGTTAACTAATATACCAACGGGGATATTGAATTCTTGGAATCTATGTGAATTTGCACATATTCGTTATTTCGCCTCATTATTTACTATTTCAAATTGCGAACTGTCACGATTCAAAAAACCACATAAAAACTTCCTTCACAAATAAAAATGAATTGAAGTTGATACGTAATAAATAATAAATAATATATCTAGTTTGCATAATTTAAATCTCTTCAGTATAATACTATACAGCTTTCTAAACTTCGTTAAATATGTGAATGAAATAAGCTCTAGTTCTGAAGGAAATTAACAAAAGCAGTTATTCTGATTTAAATTTGCTCCAATTTTCTCGTGAATCCTTAGAGTACAACAAGCCAGATCTCGTACACTATCGCCATAGGCGCTTTCACAGAAGTTGCGACCTGTGGGCAAATTATTGCAACCCTTTAATATATAGTAGATTTGGAAATTATTCCATTCAACTTTTGAAAGTCAAACTGTCTCCATTGTAAGAGGCAGAGATGTAGATACAAATGCGTAAAATATGTTTCGCAAAAAAAAAACATATTGTCAAAAATGTCTTAAGGTTTAGCGCCTACTAAAATTTTATCACTGTAGGCAGCTGCATGCATTACCTGTTCCTACAAGCGACTCCAACTATTCTTACAGCAGGTTCTCAACAAACAAAAAATCCTGCCATTTTGCGAATGTCAGCAACGAACAACTTAATACTGCAAAGTACATATAGAGACATACGACACACTGTTTACGATTTTGATAAACTAATTGATTACTTCGTGTCTCCCAGCACCTCATCTGCTACAGTCATTAATCCCGTAAGTGTAGAGCATATTCCATCTCGGGAAGTGGTGTTCTTCCCCTGCAAGAACCGAAATCCAGTGCCGAACTGGACGTCGGGTGAAATGGGTTCCCACTCCAGGTATCTCCGCGAGCGGGGCACCGCCCCAGGCAGCACAAGCTGTATGCTCCAAACTGAGGCCCGATAGGTGGAGTAGGAAAGTACATGTTATTATGAATGGGGGTGTAATAGGAAAGTAAGGGACTAGGATGGGGAATGAAAAATCACGCTCGGTCCGTAGTTCGTTTGTGAACGCTCTGGCATTCGCCTGGTATCAATCGGAGAAACCGTGGAAAACTGCCGAATAGAGCAGCCGGCCGCTAGAATTATCCAGACAGCGGCCGAATTCAGCATGAGTATATAAGGGCTGCCGAATACCCACCACCGTCAGTATTCGAAACCTAGGACCTCCCATTGAGAGATACAGCCATGTCAACCGTTGTTGCCTCGAATTACCTTCGCCTGTTTTCCTATTCTGACAAAAGTGCCTTTGCTAGTTAAGAAAGCTTTTTTTTTTTTAAAAAAAAAAAAAGAAAAGATTATTTAAATGTGAGAATAACTATAATATAACGTTAGAATTATTACTTTTATTACTCGAGGAGTCAAATAACATTATAATGAATAGCCCTAAAAACGAAAATCTAATGCAAGAAAATGGAACTGTTTCAGCAAAATGTCTGTTTGATCTCTAATAAACAAAAAATATTTATAGCAGCAAGTCCCACAATCGGCACATATTACGCACGAGTCGCAAATTCGTAATTCGTTTCTGAGTAATCCGCAATGTGTAGTTCTCCTGCATATTACTAGTAGCAGGTAAACGGATTTATTAAGAGGTTCGAATTATTTCAAGAACAAAAAAGGTGCTTCCGATTTCATCAACAATTGCATCACTTTAAAAACCTGTGCATCCACTTCTTACATTCGGAAAAAAATATACAAAAAATTTTCTTCGATATCTAAGAGTTTCTTAATTCTTAGTGATGCGATTCCACAATCACATTATCTAAGTCGTACAGGTCTTAAGTATTGCTCAACCATTGGCATCCTTTATTTTACAAGAGTTAATAGAGGAGATTGTCCGAAGGAGGAAAAATCAATACATTCACCTTTTTTTACATTCGTTTCACAAGCAATAATCTGTTTTTTGTTCACCTACATCAGAGAGTTCCTTTGCTGTGGCAACGTAAAATTTAACACGGGTATTACAAATCAAAAGTACGAGTGTGATGCCCCATGCGAATACTAATTACATTATTATTACTTCATACACATGTTGAGGCAGTCCTACGGTTTCGCAATCTCATTCTTATTAGGTCTGCATTTCTCAGGAACATCTGGCTAATTGTTAGTCCCAATTAGAAAGCGGATAATATTCATTCTAGATAATTGAGTGACTCACGATGAAATGTACGTATTTATTTATATATTATTTAATTATATGTATTTACATATGCCGATAAACAGATACTTTTTACTGAAAAACAGTACGTTCAATCTTCTGTTTTATATCTCATACATATGTTACAAGAAACAATTAATGAATATGAAGAATTTTAATGCATGAAGTACTCATTATTATTCTATCTCGGTGAATAACTAAATTCATTCTTCAATTCATACTCAATAATTAATTGCAAATCGACAAAACCTTTCTAATACTACGCATGACCCTCATACAAATGTGACTGATCAGAAATTACGTTTCATTACCTTCTCATGAAAGACGTATTCCAGAAACAATCTAAAGATAAATTACAAAAATTAAAATTGAACTTTCAATGTTTCTAACTTTTCGAATTTTTAAAAATTAAAAAAAAGAAGCAACGAGAAGCAATTATTCAAATTATCGTTTCCATGTTGTCGCGGCAGGAAGTATTATTCCGAAGGACAACATGGATAAGAGCCAAAATTTATTGCCTTCTTATCCTTGAAAATAGATTTTATTACATGGTAGCTCTTTTTATTTTATTTTTTCCCCCTTCAATTTTAAGTAGTATATGACTTAGTGTAGGGATCACAGAATTTTGAAAGTGTGCACACAATTCACTTTTCCCCATAGCACGTCATACGCAGTTTTTAACTGCTTTTTTGACGTACAATAAATAAATAAATAAACCACATTCCAAAAAGACGAAGATCATGACCATCCCGAGCCCTTTAACAAGAGCTCCCAACGTGCAGGGGAGACGCTGCCGGGGTCGGGCGGCGGACGCGGAGCCCCGTGCGCGGCACCAACAGGTGTCAGACGACGCGACGCCTGCGCGAGAGACGACGTCCCATTCACCGCGGACGGCGCGTACTACGCACGGGAGGGCGCTACGCCCCAGTCACCGCCTATATTTAGCCCCGCGCGCGGCGCGGCCATTCAGAAGCGGAAAGCTGCACAAACAGATTCCGCGAACGCGTGGCAGGTGGAGGGCCCCACGCAGCCGGCGCTCATGATCCCTGGAGTGGGCTCCGTATCTCTTTACACCGTCCTAATATCCGTTATCTGTGCCACGGTTGCACCGCTTACCCGAATGGCGATATCATAGGATAACAGATTTGCAGAATCCAACGAGTCGACCCAGTCAGAAACAATGCAATAGAAATGTCAAGTACACTACGAAATATATATTGACGTAACGAAAATACAAAATGTTGGTAACGAATTGTCTTTACTTACGCACGTGACGCATTTTTAATTCAATCGTATGTCGAACAATGAATTCGCTCTAATTTCTACTGAGATAATGGCAAATCATTAATGCGTTTTAATCACTTATTTTCTGTACAGATTCTCACACAAAGTGTCTAGAAGCGGGTATCCAAATCGTAAAGCGCGGGTCTTCCTTCGCTGTTTTGCCACAGCAGAAAACTTTCTCTCCAATCTGGATCCGTTTCAACAAGGAAAAAGTGAACCCATATTTGTAGATTGCCATATGGAGTGAAATTCAAACTCTGGTACAAGGTTTCGATAGTTTTCTAATTCCTAGGTCATGGGCAAGTCTTCTGAAAGACTTAAATTGCAGAGCTCACATTAAACTTGAAATGGAGTTTGTGAAAAACCAATCAGGATAAGGGGCTATAATAATACTGATACTGCTTTAAAATGTTGGTTTATCTACACAAAACAATTTGAAAACGTCGCAGTAATATTATAAAAATGATATTAACAAAAATGTTAAAACAATCTTTTTTGTAAGATAGAAGCGAATTTTGTTGCTTTTTGTTACTGCAAAAACTGTATTACTATTTACAAACAAATATATGCCTTGAAAAGAAGTCAAATCGTATGGAAAAAAAGTATGCAGGTGCGAGATATGACATAAGATGATCTGCTTTTTTCATCCACTATTTGTTGTTTACTTTTCAGAAAGTGATCAATATGATTTATATAATAGAAACGCATGCTCCAGCAAACGTTCTCAAATTGAATTGATGTGAATTGATGTACGTATTCATTTTCATGAGTGTCCTTGCTTCCCTGCTTTTCACAAGTACTTCAACAAGTATTTTTAACAAGTATTAAAGATATTGTTTGATATGCCAAATAAATGGACAATGAAAAAAACTGGATTCTGAACTCGTTAAATGAGCTCTTGATTCAGAAGCTCTGAGGGCTCTGATGTCGCAAAAGATCTCTAGATGACATTAGTAGATGTCATCGAGAGTTCATTGGGTAAACTAACCGCAATCCAAATATCTTTATTATAAATCCAAGATATAACTTTCAAAACAATGCTTGGACACCAAGAATGAGTACAAAAGGCACAGTTACGTAGAACAAGTTAGCCACAAGCCAGAAATGCACATTTCGTTATATCAGTACTGAATGACGCCAAATTGTTGACACTTTCAAAGTAAATTTCATGTTTTCCAACACCTTAGTGTTCTCCGACATATTCTCCAGGAGAAAGTGAATCAAATAATCAATTGTAAATCACAGAGAGCCATTTTATCAGACTTAGTCATGCAATAAATTCTGAGGGGAACAGGGCTGTTTAACTATATTTGTCCAACTATGAGGAAATGCTTCGACTATTAAGTGAATTAAATTCCATACTGGAATGAATTAACTTCGGGCAAATGCTGAAATGCTATAGAAAAAGGACTTATATTTTAAACTGAAGTAGAAACATTTTCTTTGATATTCGAGAAAAAGTAGAAATCGCAGGTGTCATATGGGGAAAATATAATCTGCGCACGTTTTCTTGAGTTCCAGCTTCGCCTTCCCCAACTTCGAGAATCAAGTTGAACAATGTATTCAATGACTTATTTTTTGAGTTTATAACAACTTGATGATTTAAAGTAAACATCTCCATTCAAATCATTCATTACTCGATTTTTATTTTATTACTACCACCACACGACGCAATCGATTACCTAATCCTTTAACATAACTAACTTATCTTGATTTTTAACTTTACTTCAGGAATAAAATTAACATAAAATGATCTGTCATACTTTTTCTACATTATCCAGTTCGTACGTTCGCTCTTTCGTTCGTTGTATCGTAATCTTCGCTTCCGGTTCTTTTCGTGAATTATCTGTAACGTCCCATTCACACTATTTCAATTATTTTCAATCTTATTTTCCAAAAGTCGAACAATTTAATCCAATACATGCACTCTATTCGATCAGTTAGCTTCTTTCTCCTTGGTTTTTATTCATTTACAACTCATCTTAACACCTTTACCCTTCTCTCCACATCGTATCTCTTCTCCAAGGCGCTCTCAGATTCCCAGACATTTGTTCTAGGACATCTCTTTTGAATTAGAGTACTAATATGTTCATTCATGACTTCAACCTAAACTTTTTTTACCATAGGGTTAATATCTATAATTGGGCAATACGATGACCTTTGCACTGACATCTAGAGAGCCTTTGCGATGTTTAGCTGAAAAGTAACCATTACCAGCACCCTCTGAAGAACGTAATGGACCTATAAGTTAAAGTTTAGGCAAATGTTTGTTCGAATAAATAACTTCCTTGTTCCAGATTTCCCTTACTATCCTTATTCGCTTTGGTTCGTCAAAAACACAGACTGAGTTACCGAATTTTCTGTACTTATTACCGACTATTCCATAAGTGTACTATGCCTAAGCGTTAAAAAAGGACGGAAAATTCTGTATCACCACCGACTACTTGACATTTACACCAGCGCAAATCATGCTTTTCCGTGGACAAGGTGTTTTATGAACTCCTAGAATTTAGTAACTACACAAGCTCTAACAACAGCTATAAATCTATGTCACCATTCAAAAGTCACGATTAAATTTTATGGAAATGGGCCCTTTTTCAAATAACCTTAGCCAGTTCAGGTATTTTACGACAGTAATAATCGAAACGAAAGAAATAAAGGACGGGTTAGAAAAGTAGATCGTTTAAACTGCGCTTTTCTGAGTACTAAACCTAAGACTTTCCGAGCCTCAATGCCGATGAAGTGAGCAACCGCACACGCAGGTCTCCTTCGGGAGGGAGGGGGGATCGACGCAATTTCAGAAGAAGTGCTCGCAAACGCAAAGAAAGTATTGCTTTCAAGTTAGTACCCTCGACTGTCTGTTTAACTTATATTATCAGGAGAATGGTCCAGGACTGATTGAGACTATTTTATCTCTACAGTCACATTTATTGGTATACTTTATTGGTTATTGTTTTAATGTCCTAAACTTGTATCAATAAATGTGACAGTAGAAATAAATCTGTCTATAAATAAATAAATCCTGGAACATTCGCCTGATAATAAAGAGTTGCTTACGTCAAAATCTCTTCCGCACGATTTCGCACTCTTCTTTTTCTCGGGCTGTGATTCTCTACCTCTAGGTCTCTGAATTCTCTAACTGCACGTCTTATGTCGTAGGAAATGTCGGTCATCGTAACGTCATAAATATTCACAAAAATCACGAAAATATGAATTGATTTACTTTTGTACCCAGGCTCTTTCTGGGGTTTAATGGAATGAAATTCATTTATAGTACGTACACGTAAATAGTTCGATATTACTTCACAAGACGATACGAGGGCGCGCGCCTAGTACCAATCGAGAATGAATGATCATCGTCACGGGTACATCAAGACTTCACAATTCTATACATTTCTTTCGGACATATCGAAATGTCACACTCGTACTCGGCATATTACAAGCTTACTGGCAATGTATCCGGCAAGGCGAGTGTCGTAGAAACCCTTTTTGGGGGACAGACTTTCTGGCCATACAATGTTTATTTCAACACGTTCGAATATGTATACGATAAAAGTGAACGTAGCGTTGGCGCAGGCGGTGCGCGATTACTAAGATCACATTGAACGCAACCATGATCCGCATGTATTGGAGCCCAAGGCTGTGAACACATCCAACAATTCGTGTGGAAGCGGGGCGCTGTCATCGGCAGGCGCGGTCAGCCCGCGGGCGCGGCGGCGCCACGCCCTGTCTCCCGCGGCGGCGGTGGCGGCGGCGGCGAGCCGGAACAGGCCGTGGGCCATGAAAGTCGAAGAAGGCCCGGCCGCGACCGCCGCGCCGCCGCCGCCGCCGTCGAAGCAGCTGGCGCGGGGCGCGGAGCGGCACGGGGCGCGGCGGCGCGCGCGCTGGGCTCACCACCACCACCACCACCACCACCACCCGCCGCCGCCAGCCGCCGCCGCCGCCGCCGCCGCCGGGTGAAAGGGCGCGACCGGGTGGAAGCTCGTGGGAGCGCCGCCACGCCGCTCCCGCAGGTCGACAAGTCTCTCCTGCACTCCCTCCGTGGCTTCCCTCAGCATCTGCAGCGGCAGCGCCGACCGCGCCCAGGGCTCTTCGGCCCATGACACTTCCCTCGCCGACACGCTCCACTGCCCGCTTTTTAGTCCTATTCATTGCTCAAGTGAATTCCGAAGGAGTCCAAGGAATTTCCGCTCAGTAGTTAAGACAGTGAATCCGAATTTGTTCAATACCGACTCTCACTCTCGTTATCAGAAAGAATTTTGGGAAAATTAAGCACGTATTTTGTCTGAATTGCAGTTTTATCACCATGAATAAGAGTTCAAGAAAGTGTGTCACTGACTCGTTGAATATTCTATTCCCTTACAAAAACACAGGAAGTTTTTCTCAACACAACCTACGTCCCGAACTGCAGGGTTTTCATGTCACTGAAAACTTGCGCAAGAAAAACAATGCGCTTCCGTGACCATCCCTTGTCGTTGTTTCTGGCCGCTGAAGCAGTGCATGTAGCTGAAATAATTGAGGTGGTTAACTCCTCGTCACATCGAAGACCTATTATACTGTTTTCACCTAAACTCTAAAGAACAACTTTCCATTCGCACTTCGAACTATTATTACTACTCGCCGTGCCAATTAATATGAACACGATCATGACGAAATCTGCGGACATCCTTTCAAAGACTTTTCAGACAGAGTGAACTCCGGATTCCTTTGACGTAATTTATTGCTTTCTCTATCAGGCACATGTGTAATCACACTCGTAACCAATGGGCAAGTCAGAGGAATTTCTCGTTAAAATGATGATATCGCTTATCAGTGGACTAAAGAGCTCGAGCGGCCCGAGTGAAGGCGACAGGTACTCCGGGGGGCGATCTGGCGACGCCGCGCCGCGCCGCGCCGCGCCGTCCGTCGCCTCGGAAAGAATCCGGGCGAGGGCGCCCCCGTGAGATAGACCGGCCGCCCTACCCCGCAGTCTCCTTCGCCGGCGCGGCGCTGACGCACCTGTGCGCCCGACAAACCCGCGCCGCTGGACAGTGGGCCGAAACGGGTGGGCCTGCGCTTTCCGATCAAGCAGTGCATCTTACTCAACTTTCACGCATAAATGACATACATATCAATTCAATGGTGAAACACATTACCCAGATATCAGAACGTCGTAATATTTGATTGAAGTTGACGTCTTCTACACTTGTTTCACACTATTACTTCAATTTCAATCGATAGTAACTTAAATGATTGTGTAGTTATTTTTACTGCGCACTCATTTTTCTTCAGGTACTTGAAAAAGGTCACTAACATTGACCCAAACGTGTGATGTAAAGAGTTTTATTATTGTATGTTAATAAACGTTGGCTGACAGGACTAATTGTTTTATCGTAACATTTACCCCTTACGTACGGAATGTAGTACAGTAAACCCACATTAACACAAATTCCAAAATCGAAATAATGGGAGTTCGTGTTATCAAAATTCGTGTTATGCAAGTATTATACATGTCCTTATTACCGTAATCCCTCACTGGGACCAAAGTTTTGTTCGTGTTTCGGCGAAATTCGTGTTAAGCGAGTTCGTGATATCGAAGATATTACATATAATTTCACCCCATTCGCTATTACTTAACGTATTATTTACCACACATCTCGCAAAAGTGAACCCTTCTGAGGAGGTACGTTTCACCGACTTTTCTTTCTTTCGTCCGGCGCGCCTTGGGGCCCGTTTCGGCTCAGTGTGCACCGGCCGGCCGGCCGCCCATGAAGCGGCGGCGGCGGCGCCCGTTGCAGCGGCAGCCACGCACGGCTCCCGATCGACGCGCTCTCCCTTTCCTGGCCGAGATAATGCTCGAGGACGCGCTCCGCCTCCAGAAGAAATCGCCCGCGAGAGAGCGTCACGGGGCGCCTCAGATAACGTGCGTGTGCAAACACATTTCTCGTGGTTGAGAGAGGAATGCCGTAACTCTTGGGCGAGTTTATCAAACTGTGACGCGACCGTGTTAATGAGCGTGCATGACGGGTAATTAATCGCAGAAAAATCTATGTCAAGACGTATTCTCGACTAATAGAAAGATTTATTCCAGTAGACTGACGGTACTGTTTAATGTGGTGAAACAACGTTCTAGTGAAATAGAATTCATGGAAAAGTAATTTGAAAAAAAAAAAAAAAAAAAAAAAAAGAAGTTCTTTGAGCGTATAAAATGCTTTTCCTCGCATTTCACCAATTTCTATTTCTCATAAATCGATGTGTATACCTCTGTGTAAAAAAATCGATTATTTGGTAACTAATTTAAGCGCGAGTAAGTCTTCACCTTATAAATGAATTAATTCTAGATGATGATCCAAGTGAAAACAATGCTCCAGGTTTCTTTTACGCATTCGGTGATGTACGTGCGTGGCCACCAGAGGAAAAGATGCAAATTAGGTGACATGGCGAACATCATAAACATTGAGCGAATGGTGAAATGGGAAATCGGAGTGTCATGTAAAATAACCTACCATGAAATTCTATTTAGTAGAGGGTTCCAAGTTTCTGAAGAGGAAAGAAAGGGGTATAGACATGAGTGATTTACTTCACGCTTTAACGACCATGTATAAGATCAGTCGCATATGAATACACTAGATTTTGATTGGTATATTATATTATTAACACACGACAATAATGGCTTTAAAGACAAATGTGGTGGGTTTCGGTGAATCCATGCTCTAACGGCATGAGAGACGATCAAATATTACGTAGAAAAACAACCGTTCAGCTAATAAGATATGATACTACCACAAATTAATACTTTCCCTTCTTGTTTCAATTTGCGAAGCTGGTGAAGGACAACTCCGTTCTGGAAATTATAACCTGGTCAATACAGTAATTTGGTCAAGAATTTTCAACGCAAAATTTATAGTGACAATTATATTGGAAGAAAGAAAACTACTTACGAAAGTAAAAAAAGAAAAGAAAAACAGTACCACTTTATTTATTTATTTCCACCAAATTAAATGTAAATAAACCTTTTTTACGCTCGAATTGACGTATTACAAGCCTTTCAACAGCATTATTTGTCTTACAAAATTATAAATTAATTTTAAAGATTCCACTTATATGCTTCTAATCTATATTGCACTACTCCAATTTGATTATTAGCTAGTAACCCCCAAAAGCTTTACTACTCGGAAAATACGACGGATGTACGCTGCTGACGCGCGACAGTTGGGAACGTCCACAGTTTTGAGGCGGCACGTGCTTCCGGCTCGATGTCACTTCCGCATCTTCCAAGAATAATTATTCTTCCCTTTTCTCTTATTGCCACGCAGGAATCGCTAACCACCTTGTAGCATTGTACAGAATGAGAATAGAGGCATATCAGTGTGCACACACACTGACAGAAAATTACTTTCCATCACACCCGATTCAAATTGCTCTACGTTCAATGTATTGACTTGTCATTCAAAACTCCTTTTCAGTGTCAATCCGCTGTTTTCTTTTATGACACACAAACGCACCCAAAACAGAAAACACCGCGTGTATTAAAACATCCAAAAGGTACCCATTGAACTAACGTACCGGTATATGCATTTCAGCTAGAAACCACAATACCTCCAATACAATGTGAATCACAAAAATAACACATGAACATTAATTTCTAGGTTCTTTCTAAAATGATCACAAAAAATGCATCAATAGTCGACGTAGACATTTGTGAGTTTTGAGGACGAGCATCAAAATATTACTAAACATCAGTGTCAATTAGGACGAATTTGACTTCATGTATCTTCGTGCCAAAGAAAAATTCCGCAAAAATATAAAGAAAGAAGAAAAGACTTCAAATTCACTTCTCCCTATAGCACATCATACACAGTTTTTAGCTGTTTTTGACGTAAATAAATAAATAAAATACAGACTAGTACTCTAAAGAGACCAAATCCAGAGACGCTGCAATTGTCCATTACCTTCAACCATCAATTATTATTACATTACCATCAATTTTCTCTCTTCATGAAACAAGAATTATTTTACTCCGTAAAATGTAGAAAGTAGGGCAAACCGGTGGTAAATGATCACCCCATTTAATTTCTATAACTGTGAGCCATGTGATTTTGTTATTGATAGTACATCACTGACAGACTCCGGATCATTTATCTCAATGCTTATTCTACATAACGGCATACTGTTTGTGGATGTGAAGAGAAAAAAGCAACTCTCACTGAGAAGTTATTATATTCTCGATCTTTTTGTTCCATTAAAGAATTAAGGTGAGTGAAAATAAATATTGAAAGGTTCTGAACACAATCATAGCTGTCTTAATTGACTGTCGTTAACATTTTGTCATTTTATGAACAAATAAACACAAAATGATCACCAAGCGACCGGAGTAAAATGGTCACCATAAATGCCGCTTTTATCCCCATTAAAATGTAATTTTAAGATAAGTTAGAGCGTCGGAAGTTGTATGGAATTGATTTTTCGGGTGTAATGTCCAGCAACTATTACAAATAATATTTCCATTATTACCAAACCAATATTACTCATTTCCAATGCGCAGAAATCGAAAGAAAACAATGCAATTTCCGATTATGCATGAGAGGTGTCTGTAGTTTCGTTAGATACCCAGGATCTCTGGGAAAACCAAAAATATTTATATTAATAATATCCGATGAAATTGAAAAAAACTATTCAGCCTCTGGCCGTGTGAGAGATGTCAATGGGTTTGTTATATTACCAGGAACTCGGAAAAAATAAAAACCAATGAAACTGTTTCGATTTTGAGTAAAAAATGCAAATATGTTTGTGTGATTCCGCATATTCTCATACTGTGCGTACCGACAATTCCCATACTAATAGCGTCACTGCTTACAACACATATGACGACACGCGACAGCAATGCCTCAGGGAAGAGGCCGCCCGCCATTAAATATTTGCTATTCACGTGATGCGTCATGGAACAGCAGTGTCTTTTATATTCTTGGTATGTAAAGAACGGTTGGGTGTATATCCGCATATTTATTGCGTATTCGTGAAGACGGCTTTTGTTAAAATATTTATTTCTTCTACTGTTATACGAGAGCATTTTATTTCTTGTTTTTGGGCAGTGAGCGTGATACTTCCTGAAAATCCAATGTGTGGTTTTGTTCAGCAGCATTTTTGCTGGTGCAGGCCACTAGCAATTATATCTTAACGCAGATAAATGCTACAAATTAAGTATTATCCATCAATTGCTGTGCATTGAGTGTAGACAGAAATTAACTTCAGAACGTAAAATTTCATTATGGAAGGAAACATCGTTTTCGGGAAGTTGCATATGGAAAACGCAAGAAGTAAAATTATTATGAGCGAAAAATACAAGCAGATTTACGATAAAGTCATGAAAAGCAACAGAACAAATTGTCAAAAAACGCAAGTTCTTAAAAGATGAAATAGGGGTGGCATATTTTTACGGACAGCAAAAATAAACGAATTTACGACAGAAGGAAAAAATCAGGCAAGAAATTCGATCATTTCTTTAGAAAGGAAGCCAAACTAAACAAGGAAATTAAAATGTTATAAACATACTGTTGTATCTCCCGTTCGTACAGTATATTGCATATACTTATGAAACCCATTATACTGTCGACCTGTTTTTAAACAATGTTTAACGCTGTGTTTAAAACTACATTAAAATTTCAAAATGTACGGCGTTACCACTTTATCCCAGGACATTTGTCGCACCTTCCTGGTTTCCCTGTAGATTTCAGTTAAATAAGTGAAATATTCATACGATTAGCTACATAATGTAGCCCAAGAATCATTCTAAAGGTTGACGTAAGTTACTTCGTTTAAATCCTTTATTTAATTTTTATTGTGTGCGGTTCAACATATGCTGACCACTTAGCCCAGGTTTCCTAAAAAGCTTACTAATTGTCCCACTTTTTGCAATTGTAATCACTTTGTCATTCACAAAGCACATACCCTTCACCCCGTAGCACACGTCACCCCGTTTTTCACTGTTTTTGACAAATATAAATTTAAAAAGAAAAAAATTTCAATCACCCAGGTACAAACTTCACGGAAACATCATTTAATCTGCACGCAATTAATGAGCATCAGACTACCTTACGACTTAGCCAAAAAAACGTGAGACGATTCTTCTCTTCGAAAATATTCTTTATTCTGAAACAATGTTGATAACTTCATCTGCGACATTTTAAGAAAACAAAACAGTTATTGCCAGTGCCTGACTGACTTATGAGAGCCCTAGGCTGTCAAATGTTTTATCGCCCTTTTAATTTGCTTTCTTTTTTTAAACATTAAAACTATTTGTAATATTTGGAATAAAAAATTGTTGTACGATATTTATAACCGAGGAGATTTTGTGTACGTATCAATAATTGATTACACGCAGGACTTTATTTATAAAATTTTAGGCTCCGGGACGCGCCCCCAAATTGATGATTAATTTAATAGAAATAGTTGAATATTTATATTATAATTTAATAATTATTCCCGAGATACCGGAATGCCGTTCCATCGCGTTCCGCCTGAAATCAAGCCCTGATTATACGGATAAATAATTCTAACCACGATATTGATTTAATAAATATACGATACTTTTGTATTAATTTTGTCTGCATATATCAACGAATATATTTAATTAATAAACATTTTCTTTTGTTACAAATGTGAAAAGAAATATTTCTATAAAAAAAAAACATTCAAAAGTTAGTCTTTTGAAATTTTGCATCCGCTGAAATTCGTCCGCCCCCCAAAATTGTGCGCCCCAGGCTGCAGCCTATTCAGCCTGCTCGATAATCTGGCACTGGTGGCCGCCCACTCAGGCCTTCTCGCAAATCCCCTCAGCGCGACATCCTCCTCCCTGTGCGAGACGTTTCCGCATCCGAGAGGGGAGGCGAGCGGCGGCGGGGCGGCGGCGCAGCGCCCGGCCCGCGAGGCCAGGTCCTCGGCAGGCCTTCGACGTGAGGCGGGAGCGGCCGGGGGATTTGCATGACTTTGGTCCGCGCCATCCTTGGCTGCGCCAGCCGAGCATCTCAAGCAGGCGGGGAGGGTCCGGCGCGTGTCGCAAGAGCGCGCGCGAAATCCTCTCGAGAGCACCGGCCGCCTCGTTCGCCGTCGTTGGAGATCGTCGTCGCTCGTAGCCGCCCGCGATGGAGCTAACTTTCGAGTTGGAGTACGCCGCAAGGTGACGGACGAGACGAGAGCATGCGTCCACGCCTGCTGAGAATCTGATGCATGGAAACGGCTGGGGACTTCCACGTGCTGAAGTGCTCAAGTCATTTCAAGCAGCTTGAGAATTTCTCACACGAAGATAACTTATAAATGCGGAGAAGTTCACTTCTGTTTGGAGGAACATATGCTGTAGCGTCGCCTAACTGGGGTCCTTCGGCAAATAAGTCGAAACAACGGTGAGAGCGTGCACCGACAACTCTTCAAAACGACCATTGCATCATAACTGGACGAACACTCGCCATCCAGTATTTCGTCGTCGTTTCACAAGAAAGGATCGGCGTATTCACAGTTTTCATCAGAGAGTCTTCTTTCTTTCCAATGACGTAAAGATGAAGAGACCCAATTACACAATGTTCTACCAATTCATTCACTTTCCAAAATCATAGTTTTCTATTACGGTTACTGCACCACAGCATAATGCCAAACACAGTATTTGACATCTTGCTTCAAAATAAACGGTGTTCGTAAAATCTCCACTTTTAATTATAGAAATCTTAACAATTTAGTAGTTTTTTTTTAGTCAGTATATAAATGATAAAGTTACAGATCTGTGTCGCAAATGAGTCAATTTTTAGATAAAATAATTGTTTTTCTTTTTTGGCTTTTTCCTTAGCAAAATCAACGTAAGTTTCAATTAGACAATATATTATTGTTCTCTAAATACGTAATCCCCAATATCTCAATTCCTAGGAATCTCTCTTTTTTTTAATATAAAGCATTTAATGTAAGCTGACATTTCACAAACATCCGTTTTATGTAAGTTAGGGTCGGAGATCAGACAGCAAATTATACTTAAGTAGCTTCACTTTTTATTACAGATTTATGTGTACTGACATTTAGTTCAAGAAATACGAAAGACTAGTGTAACCTTTTGAAGAATTACAAAAAAAATGTTTTGATTTAAACGAATGGGTCACGCATCCTCCCAACCAATACCAGCGCATAACGGATCGTTTCCTTAGATCATATAAACAAAAATGATTTTCTTTAGATCATATAAACAAAAGTGATTTTCTTATCACCTTATCCAACATATTTAACAGTGCGTTCCATCACAGCGACAATTTGGGCTGAAGGAAACTATGCGTGTCAGTAGTCTGGTTATTCAGCATTTGCAGGACTCGCGCTTTCGCCGACAACTAGCTGGAGAGAAACAACTTTCAACGCCCGTTCCTTCCCGCCGCAGTCTACTTGAGTTCACCTGGGGAAACCGCATTTCAAAATGTTTCTTCTGTACGCAATCGCGAAAAAAAATTAAAAACTAATGAATAAATATGCTTATCTTGAAGCACATTACATACACGAACACAATTTTCTTTTACCAAGAAATGTAATGTTCCTGATATGAACAGCTAAGCAGTTTTAAGCTTAAAAAAGATCAATGCCCACTTCAAGAATCAAAATATTGCATTTATCAATACTTCACCTTCTACGCCGTATTTTCTTGTAAATAATATTACTTACACTTTGGCATGCATAAACATTCGTGCACAATTATCTTTCAATTAATATAACATAGTAATCGAAAATTAAAACAACGAAAATCCATAACTTCACAAAAAAAAAAAAAGCATCGCAACGTATTGGGAAGTAAGCTACACCACTCCAGAAACAATTATAAATGAAAAAGCAAGTGAGAATTCTAGAGCTAGGGGCAAGAATGCGAGTTTTCGATGTTTTACAAGGTTCCAAAATAATTGTTATATTCAGGGCGACTTTCCTTCTTAGCGACTGCCACTAATTATTTTGAAATAACTCTCATTCAATAAGATAATATGATTCACTTTCTCTTTTAGCAAAAGTCGAAGAGGCTCAAAACATATTGTATTAGAGCTAGAATACATTTCTCGTTAGTACTAAACGTTTAATGAACACAATATTCACAAAATTTTACAGAACTTTCCATTCCACCAAAGTGTCATTGCCTTTACATGTTTTATACGAAGACCTCTTGCGCGCCAATCGACGTCTTTCAGCATGCCTCGGAATACAAGCAAGGTCCGAAAATAAAGGTGTTTCAGAACAAATTCCCGAAGTCAACCAATTATCCAAAGTCTTACGTCAAGATTATGCCTCAATGCAACGCCGGGAAATGTTTAATACCGATTGTTCATACATAAATCCCGCGAGAAAGTGTTTCTTTTACTGCGACCTACTTGAGTGGAACCCCGGTCAGAAATTTAGTGCATTTATTCTCCCGCAGGGGCCGCCAAAACTTAAAGTGCGGCAAACCTCTCAATTCGCGAAAGTCAATAAAAAATTCAACTTTTAAGAAAAAAAGGGAAGGTTAATATGGTTCCAGATGTTGTCATTAGGCAGAAAAGAGTAATTCGAAATGCACGATCTTGGCACATTAACACGAAGTATTAATATCGTGGGCCACTCACTAGGCATAATAATCGCAGTGATGGTAACATTTGCAATTAAATGTTTAACATTAAAATTCAACGATAGAGAAAACAAAAGGCGTACGTGTCATGACATTCCTCTAGAAATTAAAGTCACAAAATTGTGCAATAATTGACAAACCAAATCGAAACAGAACGATAAATGCAGCAGTATAGAACTCGCCCATTCCCCTTATGTAATGATTACAGAAAACCGCAAAGCAATATACTGATCGTGAATCAAAAATTAACTCCTCTCGATGGAATGCTGGCCGACACTGTTGCTTGGCAACAATACAATACAATAATAAAATTGCAAAAGTTGTAAATACAGTGTCCACTAACCTGGCAACTTTGTACAAGGGTCCTTGCGGAGGGTTGAGTTGTGAACTGCTTGAGCCTCGCATAATTGGTTTTCCGACGTATTTGTGTGACTTGACCAAGAAGGCACAGTTTCTCCACACGAGCACAGAGTCTACCCGACCCTATACACGCCATAGTCCAAACTGCTGTGAGGAGCCGCACGGCTCATGCCAGCCACATTCTGCCGAGAGTGAAATCGGTAGGCATGCCTTCGAAAACAAATGAAGTTCACAATGCGGAGAAGTGAAATTCAATATGGCGGCGAGTTTAGTCAGATGTTTGCGTGATACATTGAAAATAATTGATTGGGCAGTTATATCTGTTTTCGGACGTCCGTTTCCTCCAAGTGAGTAACATATATGTGAGTGAATAATATTTTCATGAACATTATTTTACTAAGTGTGACATAACCATATTCGTTTCAGGCGGCCCATGCCTGGCCGTTGCCCAGTATGAAACAGTACCGGGAAAAACATATTCTTTGGATAATATTTTTGACAATGCATTTCTATGGGCTGTTCCCAAACATAGGACTAGTATTGAAAAACGGTTGAAACGGAAATATGGAAGCCCAAAGTATGGTATGAAGATTTATCTTCCTAAAACAAATTTGCTTGAGTGTAATACATGTGGCCATCACCACGAAGCAGGAGTATTATGCTGTAAGTATTCTGTAGTATGCATTCCTTTGTGTAGAGTTCAGGTTGGAAAACTCTAGATATGGGTATATTTTCTAGCACACTGTTACGAAAAGGTCATAGCAGAAACAAAGGAAATGCAAGAGAAAATTCAGGAAAATCTAGGTCTTTCCCCAGTTGAGCAAGATGTTGTAGTTCTGTATGATAATGAAAGGCAGGAAGAACCTGATGAATTTTGGCAGGTAAGCACATGTTGGTTGATAATGAAGCTGATTCGAAATTTCCCATGTTCCTTCATTATAAAATGTCAATTTAGAGTAAACAAGTTCAACATGCATTCCTGTTCCATTGAAGGACAATGTTTGTATAATTCTAGTTAACCTGTAAAATTTCCATGATACATTGTTTCTTCTATTTTTTTTCCAAATCAGTAAAATAAGAGTACTATTTCAGGGCAAGAGAATAGTGGAAATGAAGAAAGAACGCCCTCCATGGTTCTCCAAGAACTTACTGCAGCGTTCAACTCAAGCTCCTGCAACAAGTAATGACGTTAAACCTACAGATTTAGCATAATCCTATGAGTTGCTATAGAAAGTTAACATTTTCAAGGTTTCCTATTAAAAGCTAATGAAAGCATGTAATCAAAAAAACTTCTTTATTAATGAAATAAAGGAGAATAAATCCCCACAACTATAAAAATACAATATCAGCACCCTTAAATATTCGATAATCACTTCAACAATTTGTAAAATAGAAACTCCTAAAGAACATACAAATTTTATTTACCTAAAGCAATATCAAGGTATCCTTAGTCCTTGTAAACCTGTTTGGTCAGACCTTTCAACTTTTGTTGCCCATATCAATATTGCTAGGTAAGGGCTTAATGTTATCCATATTTGAAAATGCAAATAACCTGCAATATTTAACAATTTGGGACTGCTGAGGTAAACTCTTTTATATATATACAATTTGTTCCATTTTAACAGCATGAAGCGTACAGAAAAGTGACATGAATATACCTAGTTTGTTCCATTTATTACAGAATATAATTAAAAATATTCTAATAAAATCCTCTCATGGGTTCACATGCATTTTGTTCTTAATACATTTAATCAATTTTATATATAATGAACCTTGGAATTTTAATTAATTTAAAAAAATTTACAGAAGTGAACTTTCCATCGCAATGTAAAATACACTTAACATATTTTGTATTACATTTATAATGTATAAACTAGTCTTAGTAGACAATCTTTCATAGTGCACAATGTTTTAAATTGAATAGTACATAAATATATCCAAACCAAATACTGTCACACTGGATCCCAGAAGATAGCATACCACATAAGTATTCCTTCCAAGCTACAGTTCTAGTGAAGTAAAACATTTTCTATAAAGCATCCAAGTTTTTAGGAACAACTTCAAAGTTATTTATGATGGATTCAGGTTCAGGGTCTTCATCAGCAAAATGACTCATTACATGTTGTTGAAACTCTTCAAATTCCACTGATTTTGGATAAACTTTGCTACACAGGGGACACATCCATTGTTCAATAGGTGTTGATGCAGGTGTTGGAGAGGCATGAAAAGACGCAGCTCGTTCACTTAGGCGTCTTGGTCCTGAGCCCCTCTTAAATGAAGATGGAATTGGTAGTTCAGAGAGTGGAGGCTCTGCCACACATTGCAACTGGCGCTACAAAAGGTAAACAATTTGATATCAAAAACAATATGTTGCATAAAAAAAAATATGAATATCAAATACTCTGAGCCTGTAAGTCAAAGTAGTCTGTCACCACCAGTCATCTGGGTAAGTTTTTCCCATTTTTTTGTCTTAAATTTAACAGATATAATAAAAGCGCAAGTCTTGAGAATGTTTATCACTACAAAGTACTTTAAATTAAAAGGTCATACCATAATAGTTTTATATCTGACCAAAATATTGTAACAATGAGGAAAATTTCAAAATAATTACAATCCCCACAAACACATCTGTATTTAAACTATTGCACAGATGAATACATCTCACCATGTATAACCGTGTCCCACCAACCCACATCATTCTTACTTCTAATTCAGTACAATCTTGCATCAAATGCAAATATTTTAACATGGCTGTGTGTTCTAATTTTCATATATTTTTCTAGAAATGCAACGTGTTTAAAAGGTTATAATATGTTCATAATGTTTTGGTGATCCTCCCAATTTATAATTCAAATTAAATGAAAATTACTAAAGTTTTCAACGAAGTTGACATGAAATGATATGAAGAACTAAGAAAAAAAATCTAAAATTCTACAGGAGTAAAAATGGTTTGGAAAAAATTTAAGTTCTTAATTTGGTATATGTCATTTTAAACTTCCCTTATTTAAGCAAAACGAATTGGAAATATTTTTAAGAAAATCTTGTTTTCTAAATTCTTAAAAAATATTGCAATTTCCTTGTAAATTTCATAAAAACTAATCCTATTTTGAGGAAGAGGTTTCTTTAGGAATATCTATCTTCTATAATGTAGTTGTATGAAGGGGATGAAAACATTCTAAATTTTTGCAATTTCTCAAAATTCAGAAGTTTCAATGAAAATCACTATCATTTTTATCAGTGTACTACATTTTATTTGAAATGCAATTGGGTATGACCTGGTGGCAGTTAAATAACAACAACAATAATAATAATAATAATAATAATAATAATAATAATAGAGTACAAGCCGAGGATGCAATAATTATTGTCCAATTATTGATAATAATCATACCATCACTAATATTAAGTTTTATAACAATTATTTCAAAGCTGCCATGATATCCAATAATTATATGTTGGTGATGCTAAAATTTAATACAAGCTATATAAATATTTAAAGAAAACATTTGCAATCTTTTTTTTTTTTTGGAAAGTATGTAAACTGACTGGAGCCTTTATGTTCAAATACCCCCAAAAATTAAAAGGTCCGCTTAGAAGAGCTGTAATATCAGGCACAGCAATGGGAATATTCATTTCAGGGAAAATCCAGTAAATGGTTTAGAAACTAGCATTACTCATGGATGCACAGATCGGCATTAAGAGAAAACACATTTGCTGTCTCTCTGCTACTTGCATAGTATGGAGAAAATATAATACTTGTTCCTATATGTAGTAAATAACTTTATCATGTTACATAGAATTTATATTTTATGGGTCCTTAATTGTAAAATACTGGTTGATGGCAAGACATTAATTGATCTAAGAACAAAACCACTCAGACCAAAACTGATATTCCCTAATCAATCTGGCTAACATTGGATCTCCTTATGTTTAAAATGGATATTTTGTGGGGCCACTTTACATGAAGCCTCAGGGACATTTTAAAAATTTTCTCAAAAATTGCTCCAAATTTTTTCTTGTTTCTTTCCTTCTCAGATGCATATGTGCATATGATACAGAGTAATATTTATAGTATAGAGAAAGTAATGTAATGCTCCAGAATGTCAATTTCAACACATTTTCCACTTTTGAAGGTCCTGCGATTCCAAAAGTGTGTTGTTTTGGTCAAATCGCCATCCCTTCTATCAAACTGTTAACAATAGCAGCGCCATAAACTGTTCATAAGATTTTTGCCCAATTGAATATTCGGCAACTGATCTGGTCCAACTCAAAGCCCTGTCATTTTTAACATAGTTCTTTGAATTTTGGATGTACTTTATATGAAGCCTCATAGGCCATTTTCAAAATTGTCCCAAAAATGGCTCTGAACCTTCTCTTTGCACTTAGGAAGATGACATGGGTTCAATTTGAACCATTAATTGTCAAATTTGAAGAATTGCAAAAGTTTTCGAACAACTTCGGAGTGAAATATGGGCAATATTAGAAATAAAATTTTCTCAATAACTGCTCCAAATAGTTTCTTTAAACTTGTACACAAACAGTACTAAATGCACTGAATAACATGATACAAATGCACTTTTGTTGTATTCTTTTGATTTTTGAAATACAGTAAAACTGATCTAAGGGGAAACCTGCCTTCGCGAGAAAAATATCTCAGAACAGGCTACTTTCCAATGGAAAGTACACTGGATAAACCATACACAGAAAGGAATTTTTAGTACAACAGTATTGAAAGTTCCGGAGAAGACAGAAAACAAATATTGTTTTAAAATTAAACATTGACTTGTAAGTATAATGACAACAAAGCACTCAGAGCTGTGCTTGTTCATTTCTCAGCTATTTCATGAGAATATTGCATTTCCCATGCTACAAAAGCCACTGATTATTTGAAATAGCACTGACAATCATAAGCTCTTGTGAAGGAAGGAGAGTCACGAAGAGCGTTCCTTCCACAGTTCTTGTAATACATGGTTCTAAATGTTTCTTTTAAGTAAATTAAATACCTCTAAAATTTCTTTAGAGATAGCTAAATAAATCTCTGCTACCTCTAAAGTGCTCTCTCTATACTACACAAAAGTGCTGAATGCTCAAGATGGGCGTTTCATTTATGATTTCATAACTTTATTTCAAGCAACAACCATAAGAAAACAATTTGAGTAATTTGTCCACAAAACCATATCTTTCTAAAATTCTTCTTGCACAACACAATTAAAATCAATTTATTTTCTGACAATCCAATTGTTGATTAACTCGCATGCACTTTTTGTCCATTTTGCACCCCATTTCAATCTTACTCATGCTGCATACTTAGGACCCTACCAGCTTTTCATTGTTGCAAAAGTTCTCCTTAATACATTAATGTAAAACTGTAAAACCTTATTTTCTCCCTGATAAAAGACAAGTACAAAGCAATGTTCATAGAATAACAAGTGTACAATAAAAGTGCAGGCACGTGCACATGTTTACTTTAATGTTGAAAATATTAGGTAGTGAAGTAAAAGGGAATAGAGAAGGGTGAATGGGGATGGTCCCTAGTCTTACACTACATCTGTGATGTAAGACTAGGGACCATTCCGAGAGGTTTTGAAAAAAATACATATCTATATATTTTGAAATTTCAAAAGTCATCTACCATAAAATTAAATGTATTCTGCTCTACTGCTACAAAAAATTAAAAATGAAACAGTAAACCTGAATTACCCTTTTTCAAAATTGTAATTGTGTAAATGTATACTCATTGAGGTAATTAGAGAGAAGAGTAAACATTAACTGTACCTCAACAGAAAGGCAAGAAAACCAAAAGGATTAAAAATTGTACTCTTATTACAGTGTTCTAGCTAATCAATTAATATTTGACCACACAAGTTTGCTTGTTATTGTCCACAATAGTCATATAAATTGGGAAAATACATGCTGGGCACTCACCAGAGTTGATTCTGTACAACACAGGTTCCTCTAATCCTAAGTCTAAAAACTGCCACTATCTTTTGAGAATATTTGGTAACATCAAGAATACGAAGGTTTTATACTACACCTTTTCCTGTTTGTTATTAATATTTACTAGCAACTTTAATAATTGTTCTACAAGACAATTTCACAAACAACATCTGAGTCATTAACACTCCATTTTCACAAAACCTGAGAGAAGCATAACTTACGAACCACTGGAGAAGGACTGTTCACCACAATGTTTTGCAGTGCCTACCAACCGTCCAATGTGCATCCTCATCTCTCCCGCTAAACTACAGTTCTTTTTTCGCATATGTGTTAAAGCATTCAAAATCTCAATAACGTTTTAGAGGATTAGCAAACTTATGAAATACTTCTTGTACACTTGGAATAACTAGGTATATCAGCGGTATACGTGGTGTATCAGAGAATTTGCCACTGGAGTATCTAAGAGAAGAAAATATTCCTACCTGAACATCATGACTGGATGGTAGAGCAGGAGCAGCCCAAGCAGGCGCACCTTCCATTTCCACATCAAGCAGCTCAGCATGAGCTGTTTTACTACCATTCAGGACTGCTGGGCCCAGCCCTCGGCATCGTGGACACATTCGTCCTTCTGAAAAAAGGAAGATCTTGTCAACTTACCACATCAAAATACCACAAGACATGCACCTAACAGTAAAAACAGCTCCATACACATCATCTCTTTTAGAATTTTGTCCCTTGTTTAGCTATAGTATCAATTTTGTTGAAATGTAACTGAAATAACCAGGATAATCCCACACATTTTCTGAGTAAAGTCTAAAGAGTTGTCTCAAAACTAGACAAGAGAAAAACAAAAAAATATTGGTAACCAAGATAACAGAATAACACACACAAGAGACATTTTGAATGCACTTGTTTTTGATACATCAGCACCAACCCAAATCGAAGTTGTTTGACGTCAGCAATGTTCGCAAATGTGGAAACACATATTTGGCATATTTAAAATAATGTGCAGAGATTTTCTATATTTGACATGTTCTTACTTGCACACTCATTACTTCAGAAAGACAATTTTTAGAATGGTACTTGATGATGCATTATGTTTTGCCCATTACATTTCACCATAAATTCCTAAATAATAATGCTTGTTTTAGTACAGCTGCTTTTCCTGTACGGTATAGTCACTGAGATGTGTTACAATATATAATTTTGTAATCCTCATTTATTGCTGTGGAAACTTGTGTGTCCTAAAATGAAGACTGCCATAATATTTGTCATTTATAGCAAACAAAAGTTAATTTTATTAAAAATTCAATACTTTTTAAATTTCCATCCATTAGCCTCAGAATATTGCTCTAAAACTTAACTAATTTAAAATAATTATCACCATTTTAAGAAAATTATTGGCCCTGAGCACTTGGTGCTGTTAAGTCATGCTGTCTTGCTTGAGCAGGAATATACTTCATCAGTTCTTGAATTCGATACAGCTACTTTTTGTTGATAAATGTCAGTTTAATTGTGAGTGCTGAGTAGGGAAGAATGCAAGAGTGGGGAGGAATGGGGTATTTCAATTACCTTCAATCTATAGGTTTGTTATTCTCATGATTTTTGTCTCAAGTCAGCAACTACATGTTGTAAGATATTAAATTAGAGTGAACGTGAAGTTGTCTGTTGTCTGAAGCTGAAAAATCTGCATTCATACATTTTTGTAAGTTTTTGAGAATATTTTTTAAATTTTAATTACACAACCTCTATGTTTTGTGTAGTATTAGGAATATGTTCTGGTTTAGTGTTGAATGCTTTGTATACCAGAACATTTGAGGGGGTGGGGAGGAGCATGCAACTACTGGAGGTCTGGAACATTACTTCAGCTAGGAAAAAAAAAAAAAAAAAATATATATTATATTGTATAGTTGTATATATATTATTTATTTTTGTGTGTGTGTGTGTAGTATAGTATACATAGTGTAATTGTTTTTGGAGATCGAGAAAGGAAGATTTTGGATAAAAAAACCTGAAGAGATTAAAAATGATGACAGATTGAAATTACATGAGATCTTCAGGGTGGCATGTGGATTAGGGAGGCAGCTTATGTTCATTTTCTACAGATATATTGAAAGAAAAGAAAAACAATCTCAATGTATGGAAAGTTCAGTTGATCTATGCTATCTGCAATAAAGGAGGGAAGGGCAGTTGACGATACTAGAAGAAATTATGGCAAGCAAGAAATCTAGCAGGGATTAAAACATTTTTGTATATTTTAGTTTTAGTCTAGCACCCATTACAATTCATTCGTGTAATTATTGGCCACCTGTGGCAGCTGAAACAAGCCTGAACTCTACAAAATGTACAAAATTTTACCCTATGTTACATATTCATATCCTAATGACATTCATTTGATAATATATCTCCAGATACTTGAACTATCATTTGTTTACTGATCTTAGTTATACACATTTTGTTTTTGTTGATTTGAACATTCCTTCGAAACACTAAAGAATTGTAAAATATTATATTTTTGAAATAAATTGTGGCCTTACTCTGACATTACTGAGCTACTAAATTATTCTCCATTGTCTTTATTTTTTTAACAATCTAGAAACGCAGAAAAATATGTTCTTCCATTTCAATGAGCTAGTTACAAATGATGTGTAATCCCCCCACCATCCCACCATATCACAAATATCATAAATCCCCCCATCATATCACTTCAGTCAGTATACAGATAACCTTAATCAATAACCCCTTTAATCAATAGTGGTGACTAACTAGTTCATCAATCAATAAACAAGTTTATCTTAAATATTCTCAACATACAATTCTACAAAGGACTGCAAAATTGAGCAAATGTGAAAAAATGTAGTTTGAGCTGTGATAGAAGACAGCTGGGAATAGATTAGACAAAACCGAAAACTAGCCAAGACGAAAGAAGTTAGAAAACTAACTCATACGTTTCTGTTGGGCAGGGAAAAAATACGGACGGTATTAGGGTTTTAATGGATCGTTTTTTACAATGACGTATTTTTGAGATTTTCAGGGAGAAAATAGGAATGGTATTAGATATTTAAAAAGATTTTTATAATGGTGTATTTTTAAGATTTTCATGTAAGTGGATATGCAACAATGCAAATGAATAACAAATTTGTAGCAGCAAAAACTGGAGTGAACTATATAATTGTTTTATTTTGAGTAGCACACAATTTGAAGCCAAAATGCTCTGTACCAATATTTTTCTTCTGAATAGGAATCAATATTTTGGTCGGAGCTGCAAGCAAGTTCATTTAGTAATAAAGGTTACTTATATATATTTTTCCTTATTAGCATAATGCAGCCATGGCGGAATTCTATAAAAAAAAAACACCCCCGTTATCTCAAGTTTGTGCTCTCTGCTTTTGTATTTTTGACATGAGCTAGGTGCAGTAACTTGTTTGTTTGTGCAGGATTTTAAAACAAAATTAAGAGTTCATTTACTCCAAAAATTGGTTTCAAAATGAAAAACTGTATTCTGAAAAACATTTTCGAAAACAAGTATTAGTGTATTTTTATGTGTAAGGCCTAAAAGCTCAACAACTTCTCATTAAAGGCTGGTATTATTACTGAAATAGGTTATTAATGTTCTGTATTTTACTATAAAAGCAAAAGTAAATTCCCCTGATTTGCACCATTTTTCCAAGGATTCTTGAAAACTATTAAAATAGTTATTGCATATACCATGTAATGCCTGTTTGTTATATATACATGACTGGATGAAGTTATTTTATCAACATTACTATAAAATCAAATCTGTCACTGTTTCCCCAATGGAAATAATTTCTATTATTTAAGAGTAAATATTTACAAATTCATACTAAAATATTCAATTTCTACACATTCATTTAATTCTTGAATAAACAAATTATTCATAGTGCCTGATTTCTAAAATTTTAGGTACCGGAACCCTCCCCAAATTAATTATTAATTTAATAGATATAGTTATACATTTACAATACAAATTAATAATATATTCCTGAGGTGCTGGAACACCGTTCCTACAGCAATAAAGCCCTGGTTATTCATATTTGATAATTATTATTGTATGTTAATTATCCGTATATAAATATCACACTTATTTCCATTATATTCTATCTTTAGACTGACCACAATTACAGTCGACCTATGGCGTGGGAACAATTTCACAAGTAACAAAGAGCAAAACTAAGACGAGAATATTTCCTACAAGGAGCTCGTATAAAATACAAGAAAGTGTGCATTATAAATTGCTTGTGTTCTAATTGCATTTTAAATAATTATTCAAAACTTGTTACCCTTCACTTCAATCTCTCCAAAACACAATATTCAAAATTTGTGAATACAAAATAAGCATAATAAAAACAACCAAATTAAAATGATGAGACTTCAGTTTATCACTTGACAAATTTCCTTTAGTTATTTTAAAGAAATTAACACAATTTTTAAATGTAATTCAATTGTAGTACTAATTTTTACATAAGATTTTGGAAACTGAAATGGAAAAAAAGGTTTTCAAAACATTTTTTAATAATAATACATGTAAAATGTGTACTGAACATAAATAGGGAACAAAGTATTAAAAATTATATCTCAATCTTCATTAAAATTTTTAATACAGACAGCACAGGAAAATTCAACTGATTTTTAAGTCCAAATAAATATATAATTTAGAAAATTAATCATTAATGATACATACAAAATTAATACTGCATACAAATCACTTGTAAGAGAGAAAAGCATGAAAACAGAAAGGGAATGTATTCAAAGCGGTAACTACACTTTCAAGTAAAAATCCGAGACTTGTTGCATTTATGGCTTAAAAAAATAAAATTTTTCAAGACACTACTCTATTAAAATACAATTATACAGAGATACTAGGGAAAAAAGAACAAAAGATACTTCTAAAAGAAAAAATAACAATGGACAACTTTTAGTTCATGATTATAATGTGAATAAATGTTAAACTGCTGTTTAAATAGACTGACTCACCATTTTTAATAGTTTCAAGATGAGAAAGAGAACTTCTGAGCTGTGCTCTCTGCTCTTGCAAAGCAGCTTGTAAAGAACGAAGTCGCTCCACAATCTCCTGAACTTCATCTAAGACTGTGTCATCTTCAGAATCAGCAACTGGTGAATCCGCTTCAAACACTGCAAAATCCAACTCCAATGGTGGACATCCCTCCTGTATTTCTACCATCTGCACAAAAAAAATATTGGTTAATATTAACAGGTTGTTTAAGGTTACTACAATGTAATACATTTATTTTATTTTAGGATTCCAATATTTTCAGACAGCAATAGTTTTTGTGCAGTTAACAAAACGAAAACTGTTTATCCTTTACTAGTTATCCAAAACCTGTCAATTGAGAACAAATAACAGAAAAATTATTTAACATTTAAATATCAAACTCTAGTTTTAATAACATTGCTACTATAAGTCCTTGATGGCAAACTCGGGGATAAAAGACTTATGAAATTTACCATTAACAACGGTTTTCTTTTAATTTATTTAATGTCAAAAAAAAATCACACACACACAGTATAAACTGACTGGCACATACTAACCATATGTTAATGAAGTTTACGCTTCATACATCAAATTCTTGACCAAACAAATATAATAAAATTTTCTAATCTACTCTTATTAGAAATGACTGGTATCTTACACAGTTGAAATTCAACAAATATATTTCAATGCATGTAAAATACATCTCTTAATACATATTTGATGGGTACAGTGAAGGAACAATAATAGTAAAAAAAAAAATTGTGTTCTATAACATTTGAAACTTCAAATTTCTCAGCTAGAAAATTTGCTAAATGAGAGGATCATAAGAAGACAATGGTTAAGAGATGAAAAATGGTCACTAAACAGAGATAAAAACAAACCAGTCTTGAGACCTTGCATAATCTCATTATGATGAAATCTATATCATTTTTTTTTAATTCAAATTCATAACTGATACCATTTTTTTGAGTCAAGGTATTACCTGGCATACTGCTCCCCAATTAATTTTTTCCTGACGAAAACTTTTGATTAATTTTAAAGATATCTCTTCCAAGCTTTCTTCTTTCATATCTGCAAAATAGTACAGTATTATGAAACATTCTCAGCATTTTGTTTCTCATTTGAATAGTAAATTGAAGAAAATACCCTCTCCATCTAAAGAATTTCCATTAATTTGACCATTTTCCTTATTAAAGTGACCACTTCCATTTCTGTCATCCTGATCTCCATCTAAAGAATCCTTGCATTTGATGGATCGTTGACTCAAAGTATCATTAATACGAGATAGGTGACTTCCTAATGATCTGTTTGCTTGAGTCAAACGACTAAGTCGACTCCACAACTGTTTATTTTCATTGGCAACCATAAATATATGATGTGTTAGTTGTGACTTCTGACGCTGAAGTTGTGCAACTTGCTGATGAAGTTCATCTGAGGCATTACCATCTTCTTCTTGTTTATCACTGCCAGTTAACTTGACATTTGTTTTTTCTAGTTCCACTCAAACTCAAATTTTCTCCCTCTACAGCAATGAGCCGCTGCTGTAACTGCTGACAACGCTCTTTCATAGTTTGCAATGCTACTTGTAAAGCAAAATGGGACCCAAATGAAATTTCTGGGACTCTTGGTTCACCAGCTGGTTGACTTAAATCTTCTTTTTTATTTACTACACTCATGTTGCCGATATTATATTAACACGAGTGGATCTGTCAATCTCAGAGTCATGATACCTTCAGTCGTAAGAATCTACTTCTTTATTTAAAAATACATAAGATAATTATTAGAAAAGGCATATAGTTTGTGTTACTCATCCTGATATTATACACTTCACACTTCGCTTGAAATATCGGTCAACATTCCTCTGCCAGCGATATGCGCTGCAAGATCTGCCCGTTACGGTGTCCAGCGCCATTATATTTCCTTCCGATTGTTCTTAAGCACATGACCACATTACATTCTGCTTCACACTACAATCGCGCATGATTCTTCCTCATTTTGAGCTGATTACGGGTAACAATCCCAAACAATTTTGAGGGAATAAACGCAACAGAAAATTCAGTTTCAGTGCTGGTACAAACACGGTTCACTTATCACGGTTCACTTCGTTGACTTCGCCTGCGTCTGACTTTTCGCATTTACATTCTCGCAGTACATTCTGCAACCGCTAGATGGCGTAAAGATAAACAAAACAAGCGTTGAAAGAGGGACGTCGAACTCCGTTCATTTGGTCCACGAAGTCTTGGTGGATTGAAGGGAAGGGATCAAGCGATTCTTGGTGTGAATATGCCTATATATCATATATTCAAACTGATACATTCGTTTGGAGTCATTATCACTTCGTTCCCCCTTGCAAATTCATTTTCGTGCGATACTATGAAATTGCCACTTTCATCACAAATAGTATAGCAACTTCAAAGAAATAGAAGAGCTGAATCAAAGCTTTCCAATAAATAAATCTTTCTTATACTTATCTGTTTGTTTATTAATTTAAACGGTGCCTTGATGAACCTCAGATTAGAAGTTTTTAAAGTAAAATAATACGAGAAAGTTTTTACTATGATTCGATGGTAATATATCAACAAAACTTACAATTATTTTGTATTATAATATCAAAAAATCACTTAATTTTCAAGAAGCGCATTGAAGAATTACATGGTTCAGTACTTTCCACATGGAAGGAAGCTGTTAACACCAATATTATTACATTTTATTACACCAAGTGTAATAAATACAAAAACGGAAACATTAAAATAACAATTTTTAAATTTAAACATATACATCCAGAATCGAGAAAGTAGTTAAATTTAAAAGAAATGACTAAAATCGTGTTTTAAAAAGATACTTCGCAGCAGTTACCATGCAGTGCTAATAAACAATTCTGAGTGTGGTTCAGAAGTGGGGGGTGCACCAGGTCCCGACTTAATTGAGGTCCCGATTTTCTTTATTATTATTATTATTATTATTATTATTATTATTATTATTATTATTATTATTATTATTATTATTATTATTTTAATCAAAAGAAATGAAAAAGATAATTATCTCCAAACCAAATTTAACGCTATAAGTTGTTTCTGATGCATAGAGGAATGAATTCTGTTAATGAATTGTGGAGGAGGGTATTTGTTTGAAAGGGGACCCCGAGGATCAACTGCCCTAGCCCGGGTTTCTCTGGCCGCCCCTGGTGTGGACAGTTTCGTATGGGGAATTTTGGGGAGAAATAATCGAAGTATTTGCGATACGTGTCACGATGTAAAATTTCATAAGAATTTTTCTTTGTCGTAAACCCTTTATATACAGTAAATACAAATTCTCTGCTAGAAAGAAAAAGTTACAGAACTTGGTGACATTGCTAAAATAGTCACTCATTTGTGTTACAAACAGGTTTATTTTGTTGCACCTACAAAATTTTACTTTTCTCGCCTACGTATTTCTCGTGTACGTAAAAATGGTTAATACAGATAGAAATTGCTAAAAATGAAAAATTTAGTGTGTAGTACTAAAAAGTGTCAATGTTGAGATCTTGAAGGAAATACTTGTCTTGGGGGTCTCTAATATCGTTTGTATGTGTGTGTGTTTCTGTTTCTCTGCCTTCGTCTATCCGTCCATCTGTCGGTGTGTACACAGGATTTTCACTAAAATGGATATTCCCGAATTGATCTACCAGATGTCGCGGATTCTCAAATTTGAAACGTATCTTTTTAATTTTTGGATTTACTTTACAAAAAGGACGAACTACACATTCACAATTTTCTCAAACATGGGCCAGAGTTTTTCTTAATTTTCTGACGTCCTCTTAAAATAACTACATTATATATATATATATATATATATATATATATATATATATATATATATATATATATATATATATATATATATATATATTTAACTACATTATTCTTTTTTAATATTAGTCATTAGCCGATTCATTATTTTAATTTATTTCCTTTAAAATGTTTAAATGATGGATGAAGTGTTATTTGTAGTTCAATATTGTTCTATGAAACCTTTACCATTAATACAACAAAGTAAGTGATGTTGTGGACACTGTAGTTAGCATTATCAGACACAAATTATTTGCGATTTAACTAACTAGAGGGTTAAAATTTGTTCTAATACTGTTCGTGCTCATGATACCATTTATAACAACTAATTGATGTATTTGTAGTATTCAATTACTGCAGAAAAGTTTGGTCTAATGTGATATTGTGTGTGTTTAGGTTTAGTGTGTAGTTACATATATATCTATATCTATATCTATATCTATATCTATATATATATCTATATATATATATATATATATATATATATATATATATATATATATATATATATATATATATATATATATATATCTAATTGATGTTTCTTCCACTTGTAGTATCAATCTGATCAGTTTATCACTTTGAAAACAAAGTTGAATCCTATTGGTCGATTACAACGCCCTCTTGCGTCTTCGGACTAGTGTTTACTGGAGCTACCAGAGCGCACTGCTTCTGAGGTACTCCGTCAGTGTTTCGGAATACGTAATGCGAGGGTGACGCGAAGTTCGGGAGTGTTCTTATTCTTAAGTGTTTTTGTGTTTACTATTACATTTGTGAGAAAACGCCAAAATATCTTCAGTGGATTGCAAGAAGAATATGTAAGTTGCATTTTTCTTCGGTTATATTTCCATTGCCCTTTGTTGAAGTAGTGAATTGTTTTATTACTTCTTGTGCGTCATCCTGCCATCCCACAGGTTGCTTATTTGTGTCATGTACAGATCAAGAATTTGTCTTAGAATGTATCACATCTGTCCGTAGCATTTGTACTGTGAAGTATAAAACTATTATTCTACTATTTCGTGAACAACGCAATGCGTTTTCGATTTGCTATGATTGTCACATAGACTTTCATAATTAAAACACCCATGGTAAAAACAAAATTAAAACAAAAATTGGGATTCTTGAAAATAAATAACATTAAGATAAAAATTTTGAACATAGCATGTACTTCACAATTTAGTGAGTGCTGACGCTGAATCAGTGAATTAGTTCTGGAGACCTTAACTGGCAACCCGCGAAACAAGAATTAAGCTGAGACCAACGAGCGTGATTGCCCCTGCGCGGTTGTACAAACATGTAGATTACATGTTCATCTCTTGCATTATAATTTCGCACAACTTTGCGAATTTTAATATACCATCTTAATACTATTGTATTTAATGTCAAATACTTTTTTTTTATTTTACCGTCCTGAATCGCTTACGCAAACTTTGAATGGTAATGTGTTATTCAGAATTAGATAATTAGCAACTTTCATGGAGAAAAATCTATGTACAAGGTTTTACTTTACCTTTTTCTGGGGAAGAGTCCCGTCTTTTGAGATGACGTTTCCCCCACGTTTCACTTCCCTTCGGAATGCGGGTGCGAAGGGTGGCTTTGAATGCACTGGGGGAAGGATGCGCTGTTGCCATGCTGCAACCAGAATTCCGAAGTATTGAATGGAATTCTAAAGGTAAATAACGAGTGAAGTGGAATGGAACCTACTAACAGGTGTCATGGACTCCTTGCAGTTTGTAAACAAAGAAGGATCTATTTCTTCTTCTAAATGATTAGAATAGCGTATATAAAATAATTCCAAAAGCAAAAAGAATGGATTTTTATTTATCCATTGTATTGTAAAATTGCAATGAACCGTATAGCAACCGTAAGGGAAATATCTCCCACACCCATTTACACGAATAAAATATTTAAAATACTATTGGTGAAAGAAGGTACACGAAGTTTTGCTCTTCCATTCCAAAAAATAAGTTCGAAGACTAAAGAATGCCGCAGAACAAAAATTTCTTCTGACGTTTAAAAAATCTAAAACAAAACAAGAAAATCTTCGCTTAAGAATGGCAGCACACAAACAAAAACAAGTGCATGGATTTACCCTAAACCACTTATTGTCAACCTATTGTTTCCTACAAATATTTTCGAAATTTTCTTCAGGAGTTTATTTTACGTTGGTAAGCAAAACGTACCTTTCTTGACGCGGAACGTCTATTATGACGATCTGATGTTGACAAACATTGTTTATTTTCAATTTTTGATCTCACAGGTATCACTAATTTGAAATGCAATAAATGTTGAAGTTAAGCCAAGCTACAAAACTGCACCTTTTTACATTCAAATTTGACGATTAAAATTCTTGATATTCAAGATCATTCTATTATTATTATTATTATTATTATTATTATTATTATTATTATTATTATTATTATTATTATTATTATTATCATCATCATCTTGAAAAAGTATATGTCCAGGAATACAACCAGGAAGTTAGTCAAGTGAAAAAGAGGGTTACGGGATCATTAAAATAAGGGGGTAACATTGATATATTTATTTATAGTTTTTTTATACATAATCAGGAAGTACCTATTTCCTGTCATTTGACAATCACTGGTCGGGTGGGTTGGAGCCTGAGCTTCCACACTTTGATCATATTAACTTAGGGTAGTCCTCCCTATTAACTCCAAAGAAGGGATTCAACGACCCTTTCATATCCCTTGCCTCGTGAATGTATCATTAATGTGCAGCCTAGAGACCCCTTGCGTTACGCTCAAGTGAAGGAATTCAAGGATAATATAAATATATATCAATGAAACGCGCGAACGGAAAGTTTACGAGAATCGGAGAAGCTAAAATTTTGTTTCCGATTACGTATTTATTTCGTTCGACAAAACACATCTCAAATACATATTGAAATAATAAGTTCATATTTCGTGAAATAGATTTCAGTCATAGTCTATTTCAGAGATATAACTTCAAGAAAGGAAAATAGGCAACAAGTTAACACAATATCATTTTATTTAGTCTTTCTTTTTATTATCAAGCTCTCTTTTTTCCAAAGAGGAATATGATATTTTGACACTTTGAAGTAGCTCAAGGGTATTCACAAACATTTATTTTCCCAAATAAAATGTATCCCGAACAAAGTTCGGATAACAAATAATATTACAATTACGTTTTGTTCCTTACTTTTAACCCTTAACATTTATTTTCCCAAATAAGAATTTATTCCTATCAGTTCGGATATAAAAATAATAGTACAATTAAGTTTTGTCCTTTATTTGAAATACGCAAAATAGATAAAAGCACACCAAGTCAATTAAAAAAATAATATCAAAATCTCCAGGTATTATTATTATATTTATTACAAGAATTTGTAAATTACAGTTATATTTAATAAGATATGAATTCAAAGTTCACGGGCTATGTAGTACGTGATCAATGCGAGAGAAGAATGAGCGAAAAAAACAAATTTTTAATTTCGAGAGCACAGAAAAAATACAGATGATAGAAATTACGTTCCTTATCTACTTTCAAACTAAAATGCGGGAGATTTTCTCTTTGACTACGCGCTTTCTCCTTCTCCGATTTATTTTCAAATAATAGTTGGAGCCGTCGTAGTGCATTTCCCACTCATTCTGGATTGCCCCTACGGAGGGGCGGCGTGGGTAAGAGTCATATCGGTCCTCCGTGCCCGCTCAGCCTCCCTCGCAGTGCCGGTGCACTGTTTACCAGCGAAGACGCGGGCGGGCGGCCCTTGAGCGGAAGTGACGCGGGGGCCGCCGGTGCGGAGGAGCCCGTCGGGGCCGTCACGCGCTCGTTAATCTGCCGAGCGACGAGCTGATGAGCAGTAATGGACCCGCTGCCGCTGCCAGCGCGCGCCCCCGCCGCGACGCCGCGGCAGCAGCCTCTCCAGCCGTGGAGTGGCCGGCCCCCGCGCGCGGTACAGTCCGCCTCGGCCTCCGTCCCCGGCGCGGCCGGCTGCGGGCACAAATCACGCCCGCGCAAGCACGCTGCGTCCCATGCAACTAAACGCACTTTTTGTTGTTCCCTTTACGTGTAATATACGATAACGGATTTGGACTAATTACTGTATGAAAACGTTGGTATCAAACCTCGTATGCTTCTGCTAGTCCTCACGGCGGCAGGATTTTTGACACTAGCTTCTGAGCTATGTCGAATTCAGCCGCTGTCTGGAGGAGAATTCTAGCGGCCGGCTGCTCTGATCTGTAGTTTTCTGTGGTTTCTCCGATCAACACCAGGCGAATGCCGGAGCAGTACCCTAACAAATGGATCCCGGACAGCGAGCGATCTTTCTTTACTCTTCCTCGAGCTATCCTCTTCCCTTACACACACACACTTACACTAACATGCACTACACTGCCACATATTCCGGGAGACCGGTCGGGAGCTTAGAGTTTGACCCAGCTGGGGCGGTGCCTCGCTGGTGGGAGAGTCCTGGTTAGGTGGAAACCTCACTAGCCGACGGTAGGTCGGCGCCGGATCTTGCCATCCAGCGGGGGAAGATCACCGCCATCTCCCGAGAAACAAACATGCACTACACTAACGGGACCAATGACCAAAGCAGTTGACGCGCCCGGAAACACGAAACAATCAATCAAAATCAATCAAATGTGCTTTTGCTGGATAGAGAATTGCCCCCAGGACTGCATCAAACATGCATATGACGAAAACATCAGAAATTCGTAGATGAAGGGTAAGAACCGGTGCACATGCAACACACAACACACTATGTCATCATGCGCAACTTGGAAACGATGGATTCTATACTCTTAAAATTGAAAACAAAGTTATCGTAAGGGCAAATTACCTATTTCATGAATTCATTGACCAATAAACATTCTCTCCAGAACGCGTTTCCGAATACACGATGACGGCGTGTGGTGCAGCGTAAAGTGTGTCGCGGGTTGCGTGCGCGGCAGAACTTCCCTTACATAGCAATTTCTTCTTCTTCTTCTTCTTCTTCTTCTTCTTCTTCTTCTTCTTCTTCTTCTTCTTCTTCTTCTTCTTCTTCCTTCTTCTTCTTCTTCTTCTTCTTCTTCTTCTTCTTTCTTCTTTTTCTTCTAGTTCACGTACCCACCCCGAAGACCTTGGTACGAGGGTTCAAATGTTGGTCTCTCCAAATTAAAATTGTGAATGATTAATAAAACGGTTCAACGAGTAGCCCCTTCGGCCACACGAGACTGGGAGTCAGCTCTCCCAAAGCCTTTCTTCGTATATGAGTTGAAAGGTTTGCAAGTGGTTTTGAAATAATCGTGTTGTCTTGTGAACGATATTTTTCTTAAATGGAAATATATTTTTGTCTATGATGTCATATTGGATAATCCCTATTGTACAGCTCATGCGCTTGCATTATTTATTTAATTGCTTGAAACTTTTTCGACTTCTTTTTAAAGTTTGTGTTACATCATAATACAAATGAGTTGCCCGTTAACACTGTTGATACATAAATATTGCGAATAATTTCATTGTTTGTACGCGTAAGAAGTTTCTTTGTCATAAATAATCACGTCATGACTTTATTGTGATAAGTAAACACCACTAGTTTTTTGATGAGCACGCCTCGTCACCAGTATTTTTATACAATATTTATTTTGAATTTAATGTTTTTGGTGAAAATATACGATCAATCAATAGTAAACAGGGTGTGTGTAATAAAAAATGTATTGAAAATTAATGTGTAGAGTTCCAAAGCGTGTTATTTCTAAAATAGTATTCCATTAATAAATTCCGCAAAGAACTCCATGAATGGAACGTGAGAATTAGCGGGATTTGCGTAGGGAGGGGACCCTCGTATCTCTTTGTTCTGGATGTTTACGTTCAGTGCATTGGTACGGAGGTAGACGATTTTGGGCCCGGGGCAACATGTAACTTAGCTCCGTCTCTGAAAAACGTAAAAATGTGAAAGTTTCTTCAAGAAACTGTATGAGTTATTTTATTTCAACAAATAAAAATTACAACGTTTAAGCTAGAAAAACGGAAATATATTTTAAATAATAGTTTTAAGTAAAAGTATTTATTGATCAAATAATACAATTTCACGGTGAGTTAAAACGTAAAAAATGTTGTATAGTTAGTATTTAATAAAATCACTTGTTAAATACATAAATAATAAAATGAATTTAGTAGAACCTATTTTAATGTTAGCATCATTTGATTCATTTCGTAGAGTCCTACCGTATAAGTTATGACTATGACTAATTATTTATGGTAAAAAAATAATTGAATATTTTATACAATATCCGACTATTGTACTGTGACTTATAAAATTACGATAAGGATTTTCTGGAGTTCTAATTTCTTTTTCAAATTTTACTAATTTTCCCATCAGTTCCATCATCGGGCCCCGTGATTTGCGGGGCCCCGGACAATCGCCTGGTAGGTCCATGCTTACAAGAAATTTGCGTGCCGGCAATGTTTACGTACTACCTAGGCCTCTGCGGCGGTCACTGCTGCTGTCGTCGACCGATGTTTGGGTTCGCCGCCGCCGCCGCCGCCGCCGCCGCCTGCGCTGTCGGTCGGCGTGTCTGTCGTAAACTGGCACTTAGCCGTACGCACTCCCTCCCCGACAGCGTGTATACACATTGGCTTCGGGGCTACATGGTCGTTAACTGTTACGTTAGCGTTACCGTCATGACGAAAAGTTAATTTCAAAACACATTCTGCCTTTCGTGAGTCGACCAAGTGTTTCAGAAATTGAGGGCCCGAGTGGAAGAACGATATCCAATTTTGGACTAAACCATGGATCAGGAATTTTCGCTTGCAGTGTAGTGTGTACAGTATTCAGTTTTTTTTAATATATCTGCTGTCCACTTAGTTACCAAGAACTATTTAGAATTGTAATATAATTTCGCGAGAAACGTTATCCAGTTTATGTTTTACCTAAATACACATAAATCAACTTCCTTGAAATGCCGCACTCAGAACCAGAGCTTCTTCTTCAACTCTATAGTAACAACTTTGAAAGGAAATAACTGATACATTACTAAGATACTTCCAAATCTAAATTTTGGAGGATTTATTTCCAAAATATTTAAATATTAAATATTATTTTCGCTAGCATAAAATATTTAAATATTAAATATTATTTTCGCTAGCATGTAATTAATATATGCAATTTACTCAAAGCAATACTCACAATGAGCACTTCGCCTGAACGAAACTAAAATCCAAGACAATACAAAATAATTTCTTGGGCATGCCTTGCGCACAAAAATTGCATTAAAGAAGAAAAAATGAAACCATTTTATCGAAATATCTTTATAGGTTTTCAATTATTCATTGATTTCTTTCGTGTTTTAATGTTCTGTTCACTATCAGCGTGTCATTGCAAGGAGCTCTGTATATCATCGGGGATCCACGCGGCATGTATTGAAGACTCATTAACGAAGCTCTTTCCTAACGACTCCTAATTTCCTACCCGATCCTATGTCGGTGTTGTGAGAGCATTTGGTGACCAACCAGAAATTGTTGCTATCAGAAACGCCTTGAAAGTAGTTTGCGGCGAGGGAGAAGGGAATTACCAGGCTCGTGAAATTGGTTCTCTGGTAATGATAACATTGTATTCTCCTGCCAGATAAAATGATCCCCCTTCCTCTTGCTCTTACAAGTCATGCTCTTAGCTATGGACTGAAAGATATAATAAACGCAAATCAATATTATCACGATTTTACCATAATGCATTTTGAATAGCTTAACATTTAAGTCTGTGTGTGTGTGTGTGTGTGTGTGTGTGTGTGTGTGTGTGTGAGAGAGAGAGAGAGAGAGAGAGAGAGAGAGAGAGAGAGAGAGAGAACAACGAAATTTTACCACTTTATCTCGACATTCCGGAAAAAGTGTACGGACATGAAAATTAAGTCATGTCCTGTTTACTTTTAAAAAATTTAGTCTATCTGAGAATAGTACAACTTTCGATAAACCCTTGTTAATTGTATTTTAATAAGCATTATTTCACTGCAGTAAAAGTTGCGTATTGTTTTCGACTTTTAAAATTGGTTGAAAAACATGAAACGTATTCAATATTTTTTAAAATACTCGAAAAAAGGATATTAAAAATAGTCTTCAATCAAATGTTCATTTTTTTTGTAGTTTATCAATTTAATTATTTTCATAAGATATCAAAATTAAAATCGGAATTTTCTTGATAAGAAACAAATGGTACGGAAAGAAGCAAATCTCCTTAAATTAAAATCTTTGTCGTGAAGTTTGATTTTCATAACTGAGGAGATGTATATATTTTGATGTCGTCGTGAGAAGTAGATTTGCCAATAACCCACTCTCAACAAGAAGCTTCATTTCACACTTTCATAGCCACGCAATGCGGATCATAAAGTTGAACTTTTTTATTTTTATTTTCACTTGTTTAAAGTTGCATTTGTTTAAATAGTACTTCTATTTAATATTTCAAATCTTCAGTATTAAAAATGTGTGGCAGGAATATTTGGTTTTTGCCACAAACGTATGACAGAAAAAATGTTGCAATGCCAACGATCGAATGAATTCCGATCCGAAGATTTCTTTGTTGAAAGCTCGGTCTCCAACCAAAAGCGTTTATAGATCACTAGAGTACACAAGCGAGCTCCGCTGATGTTCGCAAATGTGTCACAATTGCAACTGCGCGTAAATGTGAGTGTTGCACGGAGAAATCACGTGCAGGAGCGAAAATGCAGACGTCATGGAACTTCTATTCTTCGTCCTAGTCCTACCGTTTACCTCCCTCATACACGGAGCTGAGATTCATATGCAACTTAGTACTTCAGGCTTTTCAGAGATCTGCGTCAAAATTGTGCAATAATTATTATGTTAAATGTAAACAAAGGTCCTGAATGTAAGCAAAAGAAAAAACATTCGAGAGTTTCATTACTCCTGATGAGTTTTGGCTCCACCTTCTTAGATGTTTTGGTTACCCAGACTATATTTTTATCACAATTTGGTAAATATAATAAAAGATGCGCACAAATACGAACAATAAATAAATACTTTCTATTGTTCTTCTTGCATTTGGTATTATATTAAGGGATCATGTAAATATTTTTATTGAAGCATAGGGTTGCCTTTTGAAAATCTGAATTTACACGTCTTCAGTGACTAAGTTTAATTGCATTGTTTTAAATGACTAGCCATACCTAATCTAGAGTTTTCGAACACAAGTCCATGTATTAATAGACTTGTTTTGTTTATATATGGTACGTTTACTTATTTTTTATAAACGTTATATACTTCATTTTACTTTCTATACGGTTTACACCGCGTGTTGTTTGAGCATTGATGAGACAAATGTAATGATTTCGACACTAATGTTGGTTCCCTTCTTCCGTGCACTATTTGCACGAAATATCGAAGTGCTTTGCACGTCCAATTATCAAATCATAAACATAAAAAAATATTAACTAGATGGAATTGCTACAATTTATTTACATTTACTTCAAGTTTTTTATGACATAAAAGACCGGAAGATGCAGCAAAGTCGTAATGCCTGGTTTAGTATACACAATTGTTGATTCAATTATGATTGGCTCTCTCAAATAACATGCTATTAATGTATTTAAGAATTCTGCAATAGTTACAGAGATAACACAATTAATAAATCCACATAAGCTGGGATTTCTCGAAATACCTCCACTGAAAATAAAGGTTCCCGATACAAATTGCTCATGCCTTTTCAATTAAGCTGTGACGTTAGTGATAATTAGTTTATTTTTTTTAGGAATTTTTAACATTTCAAGCTCATTAACCGAGTAATCAAGTTCTCTAATACACATTGTATACTGAAGCATTGTCAAAATCTTTTTAACATCTGCCGAGATACTGATAATATTGCTATGTTCGACTTCAACATGTGTCTCAAGGATTTTTTTGGGTGTTGCAGTCTGACACAAGATGTAAAGAAAATGTGACGGTATCAGATGTATGAGGCTGTAAGAACGGGTAATCCGTCTCTCCCTCAGTTATTATCGTCAGGTTATCATTAGTTCGAAGCATATTACGTTAATTTATTGTCTGCATTTTCTGTTTATTTGAAAGAAAGCCTCACCTTGAGGTTAAATGGTATTGCTCATTTTATTTTTTATTTAACTGAACTACGCTATTATGTGAATTGAATGTCCATGAAGTGCGATACCGACTGTCAAAAGCAGAAATGAACGCTTGGGAGATACAAATTCATCTATATCATACTACGCGTTTCAAAACACTTTTGACTTTGTTTTGCATACAGTAAATGTATGTATAGCAGCTACATATTGTTACTTATGTACCGTACTGAAGTAGTGAATTGTTTACAAGCAAGAACTTTTTCCCTTAAGCGCGGTGCCTTCCTAAGAGATCAATAAAAATATTAATGTCATGGCATCGGATTGATAATACAAAAAGGAGAATTGTAATGGAAATTACAACTCGCTGGAAATCAAATACATTGAGCTCTATGAACTAACTGCACATCCGTTGAATTTCCCCCTCAATCGTTCATGCTTTCTAACTCTCCTGAAGCAATCACAAAAGCGAGTTAGTTTTAAATGAGTACTTCCAATAACCGGGAATCCAAATTCAGGACATTATACACATCGCTGCGCAATAACATATACAGTTTCCTGTTTTCTCGTGCAGAAAGGTATAGCTGGTTGTGCTCGGCTTCCTATGTGGCAAAGAAAGTGAAGAAATACAGGGAAAACAGAAATTGCTGGATCTGACACATGTTCTGCAGACTTCATATCCTTCGTACGCTTGCGCGGAACGTGAATACAGTCACGGGACCACGTAGCGTTCAGAGTGTAATCGAACAGTCAAAAGCATTACGTAAAACGTTACTATACTTTGTCTCTGCATTTGACTTGATTCTCTTGAGGGAAAAGGTCAGGATTTCAAAAAGATATCGTGTAACAGCGTTACCTTTCGTATTTACAGATTCTATGCTCTAACGTAATATACTCTTATTAGGATCATAATAGAATTAACGATCAATCCATTTCGTTTGCGCACAAGAAAAGGGACAAACCTGAGATATGGTTATTTTGAAAAATGCGCAGAAATATGTTTATAAAAGAGCCTATTTTTACTAGAAACAATTACATAGTCATAGTTTCCGACACATCCGGAACAGAGAGTAAAACTCTTTTGCCTTTGGGCGCAAAATAAACGGCTCCGATCAGGATAAATCTATTCTACTACAAAATTTAAACTTTTTGATGAAGTACTTTTCTTGTGCACTGACAAATTAAAGCAAGAAGTATATGGTGAACATTTCGGATTATTTGTCTAAGGATCGATACAGACTAGATCGTATTTTATAATAGTAAGTAGTGTCCCATCATTGTGGTATAATGCAGGTACAAACGTGATAGCAGAAAATCCCAGAATACAGTGTAGACGTCTTTGTAAATTCGCTCAGAAATAAATAGAAATGTTGAAATCAAGAATGATGTAGACAGCATATTTTCCGTAAATGTTTTTACATTTGAACTTAAGAAAACGATCTTTTAACTTATTAAGTTAACATTCATTTTTACCCTCAAATCTCTCAGCAATTCCAATTCACCAACTAGTTAAAAATATGTATGTCACCATTGGGTTCTATAACAATCGGAAAAATAGAATTTACTTCTCTCTATTTTTCAGTCGATACTTTCAACCAAGCTCTTGGTTTTTGTGTATGTATCAGTATTTTTTTAAAGTTTCCTTGTCGTCTTTACGACTATCGCGGCTGATTGGTACTTTTCAATTGGGGTTGATTGGCACCGTGTCAAACAGCGCCATCCGTCGGCCAACCATCTGCCAAAAAAAATTGTCCGATATCTTTATTAAATTTTACGGTAAAAACATCAGTAGATGCCACAGTTAAGAACATTTTCAATGTTTTCTCACAATTATTGATCTTCAGTACTAAATTCATTAAATGTAGTAATCGATTAGCATACCTTTTTCTGAATAAATCCCTCCAAAAAAAAAACAATCAATTTTTTTTCGTTTTTTATTCATTTATTTTCAACCCCCGATTTGGTTTCAGTAGCCACTTGCAAATTGCAAGTATCTTAATGGTCAAATACTTCACTCAGAAATGGCCACTTGATATTCTGAATATGTTTGAAACACAAAGCCCCCCAATACCAGTTCATGTTGAATTTTTGCCATGCGTATTTTCTGCATGTCAACACAGTGGGCTCGCTTTGCGGGCTCTCCCACCTCTCGTGAGATGACACGAGCTGGCGCCACGTGTAAGGCAGACTATCCGTTTCGTTAGTAGCCGCAACCGCGCACGCTCTTGTGGACGTAGTGTGGAAACCTACTCTAGGCTAGTAGCAACCTACCCCAAGGTCTGTGCTTAGCAGAATGAGGAACACTTGTTGGGTTGGTTGACACATCTTGACTTGATGTCTTTCAACGACTTTAAAAGTTCGATTGTCAAACTTTAAGAATAAAAAATACCACAAAGAAGCCTAATAAATGTAGTCTCTATTGTTACAATAAAATTTGTCAAAACTAAACAGGTGTTGCATAAAAAATTAAAGAATTACAGCTGGGACCAACCGCCCCTGGTCTCTCCTACTGTATGAGAAAATAAACAGATCTGTTCTTTGTTCTCTTAAAGCCACACAGAACTTCTGCATTAAACGTGCTATAATCATGAAATGGTGTTTTGGTAAAATTTTTTGAATTTAACTCCACGAAATTAAAAGCTGAGAAAAGTCAATTTCAGAAAAACAGAATTAAAACGAAGATGAAAAGCCGAATAGTTGAGTGTGTCAACACGTTGGCATTGCATTCTAACGTGCACGTCAAGCATCCTATCTGTTATCACGAGCGTGTGCATCACCGGCACTTGTGCTCGGGCACGTCTTCGCCTTTTCCTGAAAGGCGACAGTGCGACGGATGCACGTGTGCTCCTTGCCTGGTGGCGAGCATCGCCGCGTCGCGTCGCGTCGCGAGCGCTGACGTACATGCGGCCTCAAACGCCACACGCTTGCACCGCGCATTCTTTGCCCGGCTGGAGGCAACGCTGCTGAACCCACAAATTAAAGTGGGATTATTGAATGGGGATTACTCCGCTATAATTCATATATAAACATACACACAGACACCCATGCCCAAGGAGGGGTTAGATTTCAGAACCCCCAAAGAGCTCCCGTCGTCTTAGATGTTTTGGTTACCCAGACTATCTTCTTATCACAATTAGGTAAATATAATAAAAAATATGCCAAATAAATTAATACCCAAATTATGTTATTATCACAAGTAAATATAAAACATACGACAAATAAATATTTTTATTGTTATTCTTGCGTTTGATATTGTATTAAGGCATCGTGTAAATATTTTTATCGAAACAGAGGGTTGCCTTTTGAAACATTTGAATTTACTTGTTCTCACTGACTAAGTTTCATTGCATTATTTTCAATGACTAGCGGCCTCAAACGCGACAGGCTTGCGAAGCACATTCTTTGTCCGGCTGGAAGCAAAGCTGCTGAACCTACAAATCGAACCGGGTTTTCTATATATGTAGTCCAGAAAGCAAATATTGCGAACGAATTAATTGCATTTAATTTATTTCTGAATGTGTGGCTATACACGTTTGAAAGTTGGTTCGTTGATAACTCGAAACCTATAAGCACGTAATTCTGGAGGCTCCTGGAATTGAGGTTTGTTCTCAAAACAAGGGAAACAAATAATCAAGACGGTCTCAAATAATGTGTAGATGTTAATGCGGGTCTTTGTAATATGCAAGACTATTTCCTACGATAAAGGTCACTAATGCTCGTGCATACGTCGCCCTAGCTTGTAAATGTGGATAATCAAGTGAGATCACCAAAATTTGGACGAGTCATAGGAATGGTCTTCTCTTATATTTACAAGGCATCAGTCACCCACACCCAGAGCCGAGTTTTGTGTTTTCTAATTGGCAAACATTATTCAAGCTCTTTACTTGGTAGCGGCAGAGGTGGATTAGGGCATTAACTGATGTCACTGCAGTTCCTCTGGCCGGGAGGTCCTAGGTTCGAATCCCGACGGAGGCGGGATTTTCGACATTAGTTTGTAGCTAGATCGAATTTAGTCGCTGCCTGAAGGAGAATTTTAGCAACCAGCTACTCTGTTCGGTAGTTTTCCGTGATCTCCGATCAACACGAGGCGAATGCCAGAGCAGGGAGAACAAACGGGCCACGGAGTGCGCACGATCATTTCTTCTAATTCCTTGTGTTATCCTACACATATTTACACTTACATGCACTACACTGTCGGGAGTCCAGTCGGAAGCTTTGAGTTTGTCCCGGATAGGGCAGTGCCCCGCTTGTGGGAGACACCTGGTTGGGGAAACCCCGCTAGTCGAAGGCAGGCCTCACGAGAAAATCATGCACTACATTTACAGGACTAATGACCTTAGCATCTGACGTACCCTGAATCACTAATAATCAAGCAATCTTTTGCTGGTTGTCAAACTCCTCGCCTCATGGAGAGTGAGAGAACTTTTCGGGTCTCCCACCAAAGCCTTCGATTGAGATCTGATTCCAAATTCCCTCGCTGATGGAACCTCGTGTCGATAATGTGAATATTGAATGTCTACGATGATATTTAGGCAGAAAGTTGCGTTATTAAATTGATGATAACAATGGGGTAATTCATGTGGTTCTTAGTGAAATGACCCACATGAAGCAGACAATTGCGTTGAAAACCATTATTGTTCTTTATTTCCCACTTAAACATCGGTAAACCGTATGAGGTCTGTGAGCTTTTGACACGGAGAATATAAAACGTGTATGTTATCTCGTGCCCTGAGAGGGTATTACAGTGCTGGGGCATCGCAAAGGTCGTGTGGCCAGAACTCCTTGCTTTAGCGCATTCAGTTGCTGCCATAACACGCTCGAGTGAAACGAGTCCAAATGGCGCGAACATAAACTCCCTTACAGTAACTTTCTTTCTTTTTCTCGCTTTTGACACATCATGTTGTGCCCAATCTGTGTTCCCCTTTTCATAAGCTTCGTGATTTCCTTTGAGTGTACTCAGTGGAATACTCCGCATTTCCCACCAAGTAAAGAATATCCGCATTTTGATATGAAAACCAGTTTGCGATGGCATAGTGGGAGAAAGGAAAGTTCAGTAATGAAATAAGAGAGAAGTAAAATGGATTGTGGTTTCCTTGTTTTCACATACTCAAGCATAGGGAATTAGGAAATAAAATTTATGATGCGGAAAGAGGAGAAAGCATGTGAAGGATTTGTATGCACTATATAACTCAAGGAAGTTTATTTTGTTCCATTAATTCTATACTCTTAATATCGTAAACAATCGACTTCCAATGAACACCTATAGGAAAGTCAAGTAATTTACTTAGTTTTTCACGACAGCCTTTCAGGATGTGGTCTCGTGGTTGCTCTATCCTGAAAGCCCGAACACGTTTCCTATTCCGAGTAGACCCCTACAGTGCAGGTCGCGACGCGCATTCGCGCAAGGGCGAGCAACAGGCCCTGCGGAAGGCGGAAGGAGGACGCAGTCAGACGGCCACTGAGCTGGCCCGAGATACGGTAAAACCTGATGGGCGAAACTAAACACCCATGCGCGCCTTCGGATACAACTAAACATGTAAAACTGGTGAAATTCTCATATCCCGTGCTTTTATGGGACCCTTAAAGCTGGGAAGACGAAAGTGGTCTCGGGAAGGCGTAGTTTACAGTACAGAAGGAAATTGTCGCCAAGAAAATTCGAAAAACAACGCCGGCGTAATGGAGACTAGAATTTTTTTTTTTTTTGCGTCGTGGTTAAGACGATCAAAACTCATATTTATGACAAAACAAAATTCATTAACGCACAGGTTACTTCCGCACTGAGCCGAGTCAGGGCCTCGCATTAAACATTTTGCGTTTATGTTGGTAGCAACCAGATCACTGATATGTTGACGAAGATGACCTCTTTTATTTCTTCTTATAAGAACGTCAACAACATCCAATCAGAATTTCCACAAGCAAGCATATCACTGGGAAACCAGTGAAGGGACGTTTCCAGCATCTGTTGTTTGTGGTTAGTATGCAATTTACATTTTACAAGCTGCAGTTCGTGCTACCTACATAATTTCTGTTGCTAGCACTCTCACCCGCAAGGTGCCAGTGCTAGTGCCAGTGCCAGTGCCAGTGCTAGTGCCAGTGCCAGTGCCAGTGCCAGTGCTAGTGCTAGTGCTAGTGCCAGTGCCAGTGCGAGTGCTAGTGCCAGCAAGGTGCCACTTCCCTGCAAAACCTGTCAACCGTCTCTAGTCTCGATAGATGTGACAAGCGACCTCAACTGCCTTCAGTTTCCATACGCGTTTTACTCTGCTTCCCCAAGTACTATTAACCTCCTGTTCCGCGTAGTGCAGGGGCGGGGGCGGGGGCGGGGGCGGCGACGCCAAGTCGCCGTGCTCTGTTTCCGGGGCGCGTCAGGTGGCCCTGGTTACGAGAACGTGTCGGGCGGCCGCTCGCTAATTCGCACAGGAGGCGCTGGAACAGGAGAGGGCGGGAAGCAGCCCACGCGGCGGCCGAGAATAGGGGGCGCTTTGTGCCGCACGCGGCCGCGCGCCTGCAAACGCCGACGCGCACATTCCCGGACGGACGCACAAACACACAGGATGCGCGCCCGCACTGCGCCTTCTGCTCCAAGGGAGACGACCAACACCAGTCGGGGACCCGCTAGCCGACGGTAGGTCGGCGCCGGGTCTTACCATCCAGCGAGGGAAGATCACTGCCACTTCCCTGTCTGTTTGTTTGTTTGTACTTGGCGCGATAGCCCGCACCAAGGTAGGCCATGGCCTACCAGCAGCGTTCCAGTCTCGCGGCCATGGGTTAAGTGGGTACGAAGGCATCCCCACGCCGTATTCTGGGCTTCTCAACCTGAAAAGTGAGTTTTTTCATCGTCACACAACATACTGGGACACTGCAAGGGAAACGAACGTTATAATCTTGCCAGACCGGGAATCGAACCCGGGGTCGCATCTTGGAAAGCGAGCATGCTGACCAATGAGCTAAATGGCACGGGGAGAGCACACCGCCACCGTCCGCGATAAAAATAACCTGCACTTTACGGGACTAATGACCCTAGCAGTTGACGCTGCAGAAATCACTATTCAATCAATCAATAAAAAAATGTCTGGCTCATATAAATGGGCGCGAAGTGTTGTCTTGGGTAAATAAGTAACCTCTTGCATAGTGACTCATGAATTTTGTCTAAAATGAGACACTTAAATGTTCCCAGTTATTTAATCATTTATGTATTTTACTTTATTGGTCATTAACTATTTAACAATAAAGTTCACACAAGTTAACAAGTCAAAATATATGTCTCTCAAGCTCAAGCTTGAAGCACAACAGGATTACAACTAGGTTGTTTTTCATACGCATATTTAACTTGTATATGGTGGAGATCAGAGTTCGATGAGGAAGAAGCAACTTGTATTATGATTGAAGCATTTCATTAGGTTCACTTAATCACTTTCCCATCAAAACATTTCACTTTAACTCATTTCTCTTAAATAGATATCAAAACCAAGAGTAAAAATATAATTTTTCATAAATAGAGTTTCTAGCAGTTTTATTAAACGATTTTCGATCAGCACTAGGTCGATAAGATCTAAAACTATATACACATAAATGTGAGTAAATACTGAATGCAGTATATTTTTGGTATGTTGCATTAATAATTCCCACGTCTCGGGGACCGTAATGCAACGAAATAATAAAATGTGTTTTTTATTTTTTTGATATGGGTAATTGTAACCGGTGTATTTTTTAGGAAAAACTAATTTTTAATATTTATTATGTCTTTAAAATTATGTTACGTCATATTTATTTTTTTCATCTCCAGCCATAAACTACCAAAAACCTTGCAGAATAAGAGCAATAATTCGCGTTTAGACTGCAGCACAAGCAAACAGCGCGTAAACTTTACAAACGCTCGCTCGCTCGCTTGCGTACACACTTTCTCGTATATTGTAAGGAGTGCAATAACAAATCACTCATGACATATCTTATGCGAGCTACACAGTTTTTTGTTGGAAAGTGTGAATTCGTACTAATGACTATTGTAATAATGTGGTGTCTGCCTTCTTAAAACCCCAATAGTTGAACGTGCAAGTAAGGAGACTGCAGCGACGTATCGCGATCATTACTCACACTGTGTGTGATTAACGCACTTACTGCACCCCTTGCACCCGAGGCGCAATCGCATGTGACGCACAAAGCCCTGCCCCGCAATGACCGCGCGGGAGGGGGGGAAGCCCCAGAGGAGAGCGGGCGCATCGGATGGCGCGAGGGGGGCGAGGGATAAGAGAGGGTGGAGGAGGAGGGAATGGGAGCAGAGAAATGGCGGGGGAAAGGAAAGGGATGAGCGGGCGGGTGTTGGAAACAGGGCAAGGGAGCGTGGTGTGGAAGTGAACCAGGGCGAGGGATAACGGGGGGGAGTGTTTAAGAGGAAGGGGCGGGGCGGGTAGTAGAAGCGGGTCGAGTGGCGGGGAAAAGGAGAGGGACGAAGGGGGGGGAGGAGGGCGGGCGGGCGGGGCGGCTGCGCCGCACCCCAACGCAAGCGTGCGCGCGCGCGCGGGCGGGCGGCACGTGCGAAGAGTGCGCACTTTGTGCCGCTGCGCTGACGAGGGCTGCGTTAGCGCTCCGCCGCGCAGCGCGGCGCCTGACTCACTGCGAGGGCGGGCGACGGACGCGCCTGCGCGCTCCGCCGCGCGGAATCTTCCGTCGCCCGCGGACGCAGCCCCTCTGGGCCCTCCCTCCGCTTACCTACCCTCGATTCATTGGTTGAGATTCCGGGCGCGCCAACAAACGAAGTCGTGAGTCCCGTAAGTGTAGTGCAGGTTTTGTCATTGGGAAGTGGCTGTGATCTTCCCCCTCTAGATGGCGAGATCCGGCGCCGACCTACCGTCGGCTAGCGGAGTTATCCCCAACAAGATATCTCGCACCAGCGGGGCACCGCCCCAGTTGGGACAAGTTCTAAGTCCCCGACCGATATCCCGGAATATATGGTAGTGTAGTGAATGTTAGTGAGTGTGTGTGCAAGGGGTGAGGATAGGACAAGGAAGAGGGAGGAAAGATCGTGCGCGGTCCGTGGCCCGATTGTTAGGGTACTGCTCCGGCATTCGCCTGGTGCTGATCGGAGTAACCACGGAAAACTACCGATTAGAGCAGCCGGCAGCTAGAATTCTCCTCCAGACAGCGACTGAATTCGACTTAGCTCGAATATCCTGCCGCCGTCAGGACTCGAACCTAGGAGCTCCCAGTCAGAGTCACTGCAGTGGTACCAGTTGATGCACTGAACCACCGCTCCCGGTTCCTAGCCTCGAGAGTCGTTGGGCCACAGAGACATTCAATTAGGGCGAGGGAGGGGCAGTCTTGTGATTGATAATAATAGTTTTAGATAATTTTCTGGGTAGTGTAGATTTCCTTCTTATGTCTGCCTTTACGCTTCATGGAGTGTCTCGGGGTCGAAAGGTTAAGCAGCAACCTTTTCTGACGATGAAATTCTATTTGTGTTGAGCAGTGAAAAGTGGATAATGGGTTAACCCAGGAGAAGGGAGCTCATTCAGTCCTGCCCTCCTCCCAGAAGCCATTGATACAGATTAAAAAATATAGCTTTTACTAATGTCCAATACTAACGAAAGTTCAACACATCGATTTTGTATGCTATAAATATTAACTAATAGTTAACAATTAAATATATAATATGTCATAATATATTCAGCGTGAACGAATTCTGCATAAGAAAACTTAAAGTCAGGTGTATATTTATACCCCCTCGCCCCGGAGAGAAAAATCCTGGGTGCACTACTGGTTTAACTCTTATCACACATTGTACCAATCCAGGAAGAAGCCTGCGTCTTTATACTTCCACTGCAATCAGGTAATTCTAATTTATACGTATATTTTCCTTTTCCCTTTCAAAATAACATCGATATTTTCAAGAAGGTTTGTTTGAAGGGAGTAAATATCGTCATGACGCCATCTTTGGATTCGCCAGTGCGTGAAACAGCCACTGCTCCGATTGATGTAATATTCACGAAAAATTAAAAGATTGATTTTTTAAATTCCTAAGATAGTGGAAATTCTCTGATGAAAATATAAACCTTCAGTTCAGGAATTTAAAAAAAGATAAATATTATAGCAAAAAAACCTAATTAAATATTGTCTCCATGCTCAAAATGACTGTTTCAACGCATTTTTTTAACATAGATCTTAATGCAATTTACCGTATATTTTGAAAACTAATTATTCAACTATATATTTTTAAATATTGGGGTATTTAATGACATGTCCTAATTAACACCCTAAAAATAAATTGTCATCATAATTTCATCGTGACCGTAATATTTCCTTTATGATGGTTGCGGATGAGTGAAATGTGAGAAACGAAAAATCTTGAATTCAAAGAATGCTTTTGAGAAGTCTGTTGTACACAATGTTTCCTTGGAAACCATGTATTTAGAAACCTAAAATATCCGACAGTTCTATTATGTGATACATATCTACGAAGCAAACTTTGGGAGCGGTCACAGTTAGCTGCAAAGGGATTTCGATGTTTTATTTCTGAATAAAAGAAGTCCAATAATAACATTTTTGTAAACGTTAAAATATGAAATAATAACTGATATCACTGCCAGTTTATGAATTCGATCGAAGCGAATGCAATTGTGCTACCATAATCGAGCCGACTCTCCAATTCTTTTGTACTGTTTACTCGTCGTATGCGAAGGGTCTCCTCACTTCTTCCTGTAATACCATGTTAGAGCGAACTAGGGAGGCTCGGTCGCCTTGAGATGAACCTTAGTGCCGAGGCTTTCAGGCTCAATTTTGTCAATAATAAATATTCTTATTATTTTCTCACATTATTTTGCCAATTAAATCTCAATTATTAGAAATTACGAGTAACAAACACATATACTGCCGAATTTAATTCTCCCCAGCCCGAAAATTAATGTTAGCGATTACTAAACTAGTTTTAAGAACGTCTTTGGTTTTTCAGTGAACTTTAATTAGTGAACATTTTATGTTGTTGAATTGTGTTTTATTGACGATTACGCGACCCCTGTTCACATGTCAACACTTGGACTGGTAGTCAAATATCTAAAAGAGCATTTTAAGTAAACTGTTCAAAAACTGTATGACCAATTTCTTGTGTCAATAATAATGGTTTCAATGACAGCCCACATTATAAAAAGTTAAAATGAACCAACTTCTTTTCGTCGTTTTCGTTCTTTTTGTTTTACATCGATTCCATTACCTCCCGTCGCGTCCCACTTCGAACAGTGTGAGTCGAGAAGAGCGCCCTCTAACGGAGTCAGCGCTCCTTGGCCTGGAACCTTCCACGAGAAACCCGAGCGCCTTCGTCTTCGCCCCCGCGGGCTGATTGGGCGCGTTGAGCGCCAAGAGGAGCGGAGCCGGGCGGGGCGGGGCGGGGCGGGGCGGTCCAGCATCACGTATGCGGGAGGCGACGCATCGCGGCTAAACAGCCATCACTGAGTCAGCGCGGGGCCATTACGGAGTGCTAAAGTGGGCGCAAGTGGTTCGTCGAACGCCACCACGTGGACGGCCGCGCCGGAGCCGCGTTGTTGACAAGCCGGGCGCCCTAATCGAAAGGTGAACGCTCGGAGAAGGCGGCCCGCCGGACCGACCGCCTTCCGCCCACCGCCCGCGCCGCGCCGCCCCGCCCCGTCCCGCCCCGCTCCGCCTCGCCCCGCCCTGCTCCGCTCCGCCCCGCCCCGCCCGCCCGCCCCGCCCCGCCCCGCCCCGCCGCCAGCCCCGCTCCGCCCCGCCCCGCCCCGTCCCGCCCTGCCCCTTCACGCCCCGCCCCGCCGCGTCAAGGGTGATGCAACGCGACGGAAGGCGGCATTCCGAATAGTGGAGACCTGACGGGTACGGCGCCTGATTACTCGGAGGTGCTTTCCAGAATGTAGTGACTCAGTGGTTTATTTTCGTGTCTTTGAGAATGGTGCCACTGATCTACTGTGACATATACCGGAATGAATGAGTCAAGAAGGGGAATGATTGATTGATTGGTGCAGGAGTGGATAGTGGTCAGTCGATTTGAAACATCACACTCAGTGCGTACTTCCTCGAAAGTAATATGTACACACCTACAGAGAGTTCACTCTACCGGATATATATATATATATATATATATATATATATATATATATATATTGTAATTGGATAGATTATGATGATTTATATACAATTGATTGATGTAGAAATATTATACACGTCTTTATTTTATCCCTCATTTAACCCCTTTTAATTTTCCGTTTGACTTAATTATATTTTCTTAACAAACTGGTAAAAACTAAAACTAAATCAATCTGACTTGCAAAGAAGAAATATAATTTCGGCATTTGTACGTCTGAACGGTTATCTTGAGTCTTAGTACAAAAAAAAAGAGGTTAAGTTCCTCTCTAAACGCCACGAAGCTCGAATCTCTAATCACTGCGATAATGTAATGCACTAACTTGCTCCGTACGGCATGCAGTCTGGCGTGACGTAATAGATTCCCGTCATTTCTATTCCGAGAACTCAGTCGCGTACAAAATTGATGTTCTTGGAAATAGCTTTGGCGATGTGTTTACAAACATGCCCTGGCGTACTATACATTCGCCGTTGCGGTGAACCTGTTAAGTTTAAATGATCATGGAGATCGCGGGATCCGGCCTTTGGTAACCTGGCCTCGTGGCTTCCGACCTGTGCCGTGGGACCGCCTCCAAAGGTGTTGACCGAATTACTCTGCTGTGTAAACACGCGGTCCACTTCCTCGGAGGCGCCGCGCTGCACTCAAGGCCGGGAAGCGCTGCCAAGCTCTTCATCTGTTTCTTTGCTCTCCTTATCCCCCTAGGCTCGTCCATCTTCATTTTTGCGCATTTGTGAGGCAATTAAAGACATTACTTGAGATGACTGACCCGGGAACAGTTTTTTGGGGGGAAAGTTGCAACATGCTGTCTCGTAACGATTCTATTGTTTCGAGACAGAGAAATATCAAGACCGTTCCGAGAAATATGAGAAACATTAAGATCGACAGGCTTCATGCCACCAATGGTAAACTTTAAATAATGTTCTAAATTCTAGGTGTTTTATATAACTTCGATTTTGTTCACTGAAAAGAAAAATGAATTTACATTCAATTAATACAAACAGAAGATGAACTATAATTATATAATAATTCTGTTGATTGGTTACGGATACTATTTCGTTTACACGCCATTTAACTGAGTGTAGGTATTTACTTGGATTTCAATCTATTCCTGGCGTATATCAACGATAATTCATTGGACTTTTTTTATCATAGGTAATACCACGAGTGCTTTGGAAATTGTCGATAAATCCCCGACTCGCGAACCGACGAGGTGATTCATCTGAGAATTTTTAAAGCACGAGTGGTATTTAATCGGATTATTCCACGACTGAAATTACGTCCAACAGAGCCAAATGCGCCAAATATTGAAAATAACAAAAATCAAAGAGGTTATGTTACAGTACATACGCGGTTTATTATACGTCAACACTGATCGATGCCTACCGCCTCTTAAGATAGATGAGTCGCAGCTTATCATTAAACTAATCCTAATGACCCTTCAAATTACAGGCCTATTAGTCTGCTCCCAACAATAGCTAAAATTTTTGAAAAATTAATTCTCAGTCGCCTAGTTCATTTCTTAAACTCAAATGACACCATACCAAAAACACAATTTGGTTTCAAACCAAATCATTCAACAAATCACCCTCTATTACGTCTAGTCGAACATATAGCAAATAGTTTCCATTCAAAAGAGCACACAATAGCAGTCTTTTTAGACATAACTAAAGCATTTGACAGCATTTGGCATCAAGGTTTACTTTATAAAATTCACCAACTAGGTACTCCTGATTATCTTCAAAAAATTATTCACAGTTATCTTACAAATAGAACTTTTCAGGTCAAAGTAAACACATTCTTTCCAAACACACAGCATTCTTGCAGGTGTCCCTCAAGGATCTGTACTTGCTCCATTCTTTTCAATATCTATACAGCAGATCATCCCACATCATCAGATTCTAACATAACCTTATATGCAGATGATACAGCATTATTCTCATCTCATCAAAACATTCTATTAGCATATGACCATATTCAATCCCACCTTCACACTCTCACCACCTGGTTCCATAAATGGCGACTCAAGATAAATCCCACAAAAACACAAACAAAGATTTTCACCCTCCGAAACCCAAAACCCTCCACCTTTAAAAATAAATAATTCACAACTCCCTGGTTAAACAATTCCACACCCACAAAATATCTGGGAGTACTAATAGATAGACGTTTAACATGGAAGCAACACATTAAGGCAGTATTATCAGACCCACCTTGACATATGCCTGTCCAGCCTGGATGTCAAACTATATCCACTTATTAATTCCTCATCCACTTTAAAAGTTGAAACTAAATTGCTCCTCTACAAAAGTATTATCAGACCCACCTTGACATATGCCTGTCCAGCCTGGATAAACGTTGCACCCAGTAATATAAACGCTTTACAAACTTTCCAAAACAAATTTCTCAGAAGACTCATTAACGCATCATGGTTTATACCCAATAAACAAATTCATTATGAACTCCAAATACCATCAATCACTGATCATCTGATCAACTTATCCTCCAAATTTTTCAATCTCTTACCATCCTGCCCAAGTACAGCCCATTTTCAACTAGGACAACAAGCAAACTCCCCAAACCGAATCAAATCTAGATTTCCTAAAGACATTTTCAAACCGCCTTAAAAACAAAATCAACAAAATCTTTCAAACCTTTATACCTATACCAATCCTTACTCAAAAATCTTTCCACAGCTAATAAAAATAAAATCAAATTACAATATTATATATTACTTGCCGAGTAAGAACACTCGAAAAAACTTTAGGAAGTTTCCATAATGTTAATTAATAAATAATGTTCTCACTTCTGTAAGGCCATATGGTCGATCGGATAAAAATAAATTAAAAAAAAAAAGCAGCTTATCATTGAACAAAGGGAGAAGCGGTAAGAAAAATCGGGTATAAAAAGCGGTAAACTTTTAAAGATACATTGCCCTGATTGGGGCATTTTATAAGTATAGTTAAACATTATTGGTTTTAATTTCACGAGTGAAATAGTCACTTTAATCACGATTATGCATATTTATCTTTCTGACAACAATCGAACAAGCTTACTTCGCGATACACTGTGTGCTGTATAAATTGTTTTCCATATTCCATTCAATTCCAGTAACATCTTTATTGGTGAAGACTAAATGCCAATCGAGATGTTTTCTAAATGTACTCGCCAATACTGACGTGATTAGGAAAATTTTCAATTATTTCAGAATCTCTTGCAGTACGTGTGATAATACGAAGTTATTCATAATGCATAAAGCAAGCTACGCAACATAAAAAAACCTTCAAGTCTCGGTGATATTCAAAATATTATTTGTTATGATTTCAAAACAGGGTACGAAGATAGTTCCGACGAAAAAAGATGAATTTAATGCTTTTAGGCTTGTCAGATTTTTAAACTGTTTGATGATGAAACCAGACAACAAGTTGTCATATCTACCGCCAACATACTTGGCGTTTGTAGCCACAACTTATCAGCCCGTCCACCAAGCAGCCTTCTGGAGAGTCGCAGCTTGGCTGCCGCCGCCGCCGTCGTCCTGCGCGCGCTGCGCTGAGCAGCCTCTGTTTACCTGCGCGCCGACCTTGGGCGCCGGGCGCCTTACGACCGACCACCGGGGCGCGATGCGATTCCCGCGCCAGACGCAGCGTTCCGCGCCTGACGTCAGCACGCCCCCCCCCGCCAACTCCCGCCCTGGCAGGTGACCTCGTGACGTCGCCGTCAGCTGAGCAGGGCCTATTCTGGGGCGGCCTCCCCTCGGAGGCGGTGCGCGAGGCGCGCATGCGCGGTGCGGCCGCTGTGACGCCGGGACCTCGACAAAAAAAAACAGGCCAAGGGAACTTTTAAAAATGAATTCTAAATGATTTTGCTTCTGAATAAAATCAAATTTTGTGTACATAATAGGTATTGTAAATTATATAATGAACAATTTAAATCTATCTACCCACATTTTATCTTTATACGAATGAGCAGAATTGTGAATTAGGCAGATAAATATTTATTTTTATTTATTTTTTTATTTATTTATTTAGTCAAAAACTGTATGTGACGTATGGGGAGAAAATCATCTGCGCACGCTTTCTTGAGTTTCAGATTCCCTTCCCAACAATTTAACTATTAATAGTTGAAAGATGAAAAAAACAATAATAATAATAATAATAATAATAATAATAGTAATAATAAATTTAAAAACAGCGAGAGATTAACATTTTTTAAACTAGATATTTTCGTTGCCGAATTATAAAAAACTTATTTGTAACGGTAAAGGAACAACCATTTGATTTTTCTGTATTGCTAACAAAATAGAAACTCACCCTAAGCTGTACTACCACTACAAGCAGAAGGAAAGCTCCACAAAACGTGCGCATAGTGAAGCTACATTTACGCCCAGAAGCAAATCAAGGGGCCATCTCAGCATATGCTCAATGGATCAGGGAAACGGGACAAAACCCCGATCGAAATGCGGGGTCATTGACCCGGAAGCTGAAGAACATTACTTTTTACAAGCATTTAAGTCTTTTTTTTAAATTATACAATGCAAATGTAAACTAATTCTTTACACTCTATCTTGGTGTTGTTAAAGTAAATATTATTTTTCTTTTCGACGATCAGTATAGTCTCTAACTGTATAAAAACAGTTTTGCAGCAGAAAAGATTTTACTTTTAACTTAAATTTGTGTACCAATTTTAATTGTTTAATTTCATCTAGCAATGCGTTGTAAAGTCACGTATATGTATTGTATGTGTATTTCTTGTAGTGAGCTGTAATGTGAAATTGCCTGTGATATCTTTTCTTCCTGACGCTCTGCATTTTATCCTCAAAAACCCGCAAGAAATATATCATTCTATTATAATATTAACAATCTAAACATATAATATCCGCATGGAATATATCTACATATTTGGTCATTGACAAATATTTTGTCATTCAAATTTCTCTGATACGCAAGGCTAGATGAAGGTAAGAGAATAGGGACTCTGACTGAGATGTTTCGAGAAATGTGAAATTAATTGATTATCCAGGACACTGTATTGATTATTCAGCTTTATGACCACGTGGTAAGAAAAAAGAAAATAAATTGAAATTCCGAAATTAATAAAAAAAATGGGAAGCAACTGAAATCGAATCCTATACTAGCCAGTGGCATACCTGAATATTATTTTTTAAATCTTTGTACAGTAATAGAGTCACTCCGTCAATACGTCTCGGTCTCTTGGCAGGGAACAGATCATTATTTTGCATAAAATTATAAGGTGTTTCTAAAAATTTGTTTTTATTAGTTCAATAGCGCATTAGATTTTTCTCGACAAGACAAATCATTGGCACAATTCTTATTGCGTTCCCTGTAGTATATTCTGAATAATTCTAGAAAAATGTGTGTTTTTTATTTTTTTAATGTTCCTACGAGTCAATTGGCGAAACGCTTTGAATTACTGTGCTCTCTTTTCTATGTTTACGTGAATTGTTACGACTTGATTCATTAGATTGATGATAATTAAATCTAATTTTGTAATGAAACAAAAACGAAACTGATATTTTAATCGATACTTTTTCTCGTAACTCTCTGTGCTCGGGAACGGATAAGGCGGGCAACTGTAATATGTTTAAAATTTATGTTTGCAATGAGCCGGCAAAGCACAAATAAAACTATTTAACATGAAAATACCCGCCAGCGGCGACCTGCTAAGCTAGGTTTTGGGGTATTACAAAATACACCTATCCTCAGAAGAAGCCTGTGATAATTGTTCCGCACCTGCAGGAACATCAAGTTTTATTACATTATTTTTAATGGTATTTTTAAGCCTTGATCAAGATTATAGAGATCATTAAACACACTTCTTCTCAACTTGTCTCCCAAACTCGAGGAATCGAATATCTCAATCGTCATAGACCCATATTCCTTGCCCATTCTAATCATTTTACATTGAAATATTTCGAGTTATGTAACCCCATTTGCGAGGGTGAACAATTAGCGTCAAGTGTACTTATCTATTGTAGTTTGAAAGACACCTTTCATAGAATGGATTAAGACCTACCTTTCTGTACTAATAACGTCATATCGTAACAGCACAAAATAATTATATTTTCATATTTTCGTGACCAAAGGTTTGTATTTGGGTCAATAAATGTCCAGGACCGAACAGATTAAGTGTGGGAATACGAAACTCTACTTAAGTTGAAAAGTCAATTACCTTTGTCGTTTAGCCTATTGATTGTATTAATCAATGTCCGACAGAACCAAATTCAGGAATTCGTGTGTTCCCACGTTTAGTATTTCATCAGCTACTCCTTAAAATGGTGAGATTTTGAAGGTACCTTAACGCTAAAAATAATGTATTATTACTGACAGCCCTATTTTACTACTGAATTATTACTGACTAGCCTGATACTCTTCATATTGGTGTTACTTCAGATCACCCGTTCCTCAGATCGAGAACTGCAGGGCCGTTTGTTTCTCCCCGCTGTCTGGCCCCACGTGTATTTCAACATAATCCGCGTCCACCATTCTTAAAATCGAGAGGAACCTCGCATAACAATGAGTTGTTTGTTTTGTAACGGAAGCTGCGTGCAGTCCTGGGAGAAACTCGTAGTTGTGCAGAAGAGTCGTCTGGAAAGAACTTTCAATGTCACGGTCTGGCCAGGTAGCCGGAATCGAAAGCGGCCTTTGGTGTGGCAAGGACGGCGGAGCTCTCCGGAGCATTCAGGATGCGCGAAGTTCACGGACGTTGTCGAATTTGGAGGTCTGATGTATGAGGCGAGCTAGTAAGCATCCATGAAGAGGATGACGAATTGAAGTTCGGCTTCCGAGAAAGGTATTCTCCGACCGTAGCGCGAAAACTGTTCCCTTTGTTCGGAATCATGCAAAGAAGTGAGTCATCCCCCCATCGTGCATGGCGAATCATGCATTGTACTTTGAAAAGGACTCCAACGTAACATGTAAAACACAGAATTATTAGGTCACGCGAAAGACAAGTGATAATTTGCCATAACGAGGTTGGTTAGATATTGAATGCTAAGAGTACCCACAGAAGGGAGGAAAAAGAGGGGAGGAACACACAGAGTACCCACAGAAGGGAGGAAAAGGAGTCACTATAGTATTTGAGACCCTTCGTATTTACAATTATCGATGTCATCGCTTGGTGTCTTGTGTTTAATATACATGTTTCATCATTGTGTCTTCCGAAAAGTTTGCATTATTATGTATAAAGCTACCCGTTGACTGAATCACGGAGAGGAATAGATCCTACGTCTAAAACACTTGAATGAAGTGATTGATATGATGTACAGTAAAAAAGAACATTTGATCATTTATGGAACAAGCAACTATTAGCAGTACAACGGGAAATTATTCATTAATACTTTAATCATCATCACTTTAAAGAACATTGAACTATCACAGAAAGATCCAATGATAACGAATGGAAAGTAACTCTACCTGCTTCCTCATTAACGTTTTTTATTTTTTTTAACTTTTTGGCGGGACTCGAAAACGCGACCCTTCGGTCCGAGATCACTACGACACTACTGCCTTAACGATCTTAGCCACCGGGCTGGCCTCATTAACATTGTTTGGATGAAAATTATTAATTCGCGAATAATGAATTTGCAACCTGTTTAAACAAATATCTGACCAGTAACTTAGGTCTTCAGATGTCTGGAGTGTGTTGACGCCCTGCGGCACTGCTAGCTGAACAAAAGGGAGGAGGTAATGTCCAAGACCCGTTAGGAGACGACTTCCAAGAGGAAGTAGGTCAGGGAGACCAAAGGTCGTCGACGGCGCGCTGCTGTCCCAGCCGGAACAACGTAGTGTGTATGTAGATGTTCGGAAATCACGCGAGCTCGTCGTACCTCCGGGCAACACGGCAGTCTGATCCCTTCGTGCCCTGCGCTTTTTTTAAAAATATTTTTTATTATCCTTGTTCGACATTATTACGTCTTTCAAGGGTTTCTATGATACATAGTATATACAATTTTGTTTTAAGTACATTTCATCATACATGTACAATGCTTGACGACAATAATATTTACAATATAAGACAATAGCAACTAAGGATACCCAGGAAGGGTCCTTCAGAAAAAATACATACAATATTTGGATTAAAAACATATATATTAAATTGAGAAATGTTGGAACCTGCTTTACAGCTAATTAAGGAGGATGTAGTAGGTCTTTGGAATATCTTTATTTTATTCGTGGAAAAAGATGACTGATTTATCTGGAGTGTACAAAGGAGTGGCTGGGCAAGATGAAAGAGAAGAGTAGAAATTAAAAGAAAGTTTTAAAATCCAAGTTTTCAGAGAGCCCTGCGCTTGCAGTGCTTTGTCTCCCCAGTGTCAGCGCTAGGCATTTGGCCCGATCGCCTGGGGTTGATGGGGGAAAAATAATAAAAAATTGAAAAAGAAATTAGAACTTACAAGTAATAAATTATTATTATTTTAATAATATATATTATTAAGAGCAATATTTGTGATAAGATTCATAATATTAGCATAATTTATGGTACGTTTGTAGAAAAAAAACAAAAACAAATAATGTTGCCGATATTGAAAATTAAGTAATAAAATTATTGTAAATCGTTGACAAAAAGTAACTTAAATAGTAAATTCCAATATATGTTTTTAGGGTTACGCGTACGTATGTATCTATGAAATGGAAATGTGAATGTAATCAAACGACGCTAACATTAAAATAGGTTCTATTGAAAGAATTCATATTTATTATTTTATGTATTTAAAAACAAGTGATTTTATTAAACACCGACTGAACGCGCAACATTTTTAGTATTTTAAGCTCACCGTGGAAATTGTATTATTTGATCATTAAATACTTTTACTTAAAACTACTATTTAAAATATATTAAAAAAAAACTTTTCTAGCTTAAACGTTGTAATATTCGTTATTTGTTGAATCAAAATAACTCGTATAATTTCTTTATACAACTTTCACATATTAAAATTTTTCAGGACGGGGGGGGGGGGCTGTGTTTCAGCATTGCCCCTGGTCCAAAATTGTGTAGTTCCGGCACTGTTTCTCTCACATACTTTCAGAACAATCTCGGGTCATTAACAGCAAGATAGAAGAACTATTACTACTAGAAGAACCAATACACTATGCATTGATAACATTCCTCTGGAACGAATGTAGAAAACTAACTTTGTCTCTCTCATCGAATTGAGTATAATATATATTTTCAAGTAGTGGTGTAAATTCAAGTCGTTTACGAAACTATTTTGTGTTCGTTTATTTGTAATGGGGTATTATTTTAATGTTATCTATAAATTAGTAGGTGATGAATACGCAATTTAATGAACATCTATTGCGAAGAATATATGAATTATGGAAATTTCACTCATAAAATTTAGAGGGGGAATGTTACAGGGGAATTTTGAATAATCAGATTCGGATGTTGTTCAATGGTAGCAACTTAGTGTTAGAGATCTGGACTAGATAGTGAAATTAAAAAAATATGCTCCAAAAATGGCATTCGTATTTTGTTTTATAATTATCATTGATTTTACCTTCAACTTATACTACACAATCTTTCAGAAGTATTTTCTGAAACATCCGATTACTTTATGTTCAGTTATGTACAGTTATATTTGTTCCCCGCCCCGTTGTTCTCAGGTTAATAAACTTATTATCGGCGTTCTGTGATGCAGAACATTATAACAGTGATGTTTTACTTGCACGTGGACGTCTGCCGTCCAGAGTATTCCCAATTAAACATCAGACACCGCCAGCTATTACCGAGCCATTGTCTTACGTAACGTTCGAGACCGGATCTCGGTGCCTCTCTCCGCTTCGAAAGAACCGTAACGAGCCGCCATGGAAGAGAGCGAGCAGGCGGGAACGGTTGCATCCTGCGTTGCCAAGTCATTGCTCCCCGAGTTCAAAGATCCAACTGACCACAAGATTCGTGCTACTACTTGGTGCCCTGGCAAGGAAATGAAGCGCGCTTGGCAGACAGAAAATAGTCTTCTGAGAAAAACCCTTTTCGTTTTTCTCGGCCAGGTGTTCTGGCGCCAATGCAAGTCCAAACCAGGGACAATAAATAGGATTTTGTGATCTGCTCCAAACATGTTTATTCAAAATGCCACCTGAGAAATTATATCTTAAATTCAACAGATCATGTAAATATACATGACTGCCTTGGCAATATCAGCATAGTAATAACTCCTGCATGGAAAAAACATATGGCAAGTCTCCAGAAATCTGTTGGTTACTAGGGATAAATATTAAGTAAATTGTGAAGTGAGTTCGTGTCTTATTTAGTAATTGTCGTATTTAAAATAATTACCACTGGAAGAAAAGTGTTGCACTTAACTGTTGGAACTGTGTTCTTACGAGATTCTGAACTTCTCTAAAAATATATCCAGTTTGATTGTGCGTAAATTTACCCTCTTCTTGTGAATCCCTGGTCAAAATCTTCAGAAAACTAATACTACTAAATTGTAGGATAGGTTGACCTGATGCGTGTCGTGTTAAGATTGACCTAGGATTTTTGATAATTTCAAGAATATTTCACGTCGGTAAACGAGTACACACTCCCAGGCGCGCGATAATACAACCCACAAGAAGAAGAAAAAGAAAAACTTTCCTAATGGCACGAGTATTTATCGCCGTATTTAATTACCCATCTCCCGCAAGGAGAGGGGGCATCCCAGAGCGCAGTGCGGCACGCGACTGTGCGCCGTGCGGCCCCGGCTGTTGAGGCGAAGATGGCGCCACGGGGCGGGCGCGTATCTGCGCGGTAGGGTCGCCAACCGTCCTCCATTTGGGAGGACAGTCCTCCATTGACGTCGATTGTCATCTCGTCCTCCTTTGTATTTTAAATGTCCTCCTTTTAGTAAATTTTAAACATTTGTTGTCATTTATTTTATCACCTGACCAACATCGTTACGTTAGTCAAAGATTTCTTCCGGCTGAAGGGCCGTGGTCCGTTGAAAACATATTTCCAGAAGTTTCGTCCTCTTGTGTCTGCCGTAGTCTGCGGACGCAAACGTTCTGGAATATGTTTTCCATGACCGGCCCTTCAGCCCGGAAGAAATTCTCCTTTGATAAACCTGGCCGTGAAAGCCTACATTGTTTTATCTGCTACGTTGTCTCGTTTATTTTTTAATTTCGAATAGAAAACACGAACATTCTTTTTCTGAACGCTGACACACGCATATATGACAGTGTGATAGTGTCTCTGTCTAGTAAATAAAATAAGAGACGCCCAGACCATCTTCATCTGCATTTTGTGAATGAATCTTCCCACTTGAATCGCAAATGGAGGGAAGAGAGAAATAGAGCTGACGTTAGTCTAAATGAAATATTTATAAAAAGAAAAGTGTTGATGAGTTGTTGTTTTTTTAAATTTCCTTGTCGAGAGTCCTCCCGTTTGCATGAACATTGTTGGCAACCCTAGTGCGCGGTGTCCCCGGCGTGCGGTGGCGATGACCCTGTGCTCCGCGGAGGTCAGCTGCGCCTCGTCACGGGAAGAGCTGCGATTAGCCGCATTCGCGTCCTCCGCTCCGCCCTCTGGTTAAGCCGCCGCCGCCGAACGTGTGGGCGGCCACGTACACAGCTGCTTGGTGCTTCAGGCCTAATAAATTTGATGGATTGATTTTTCGTGTTTCCGGGCGCGTCAATGATTCGGTCATTAGTCCCGTAAGTGTAAAGCATGTTTTTTTCTCGGGAAATGGCGGTGATCTTCCCCCGCTGGATGGCGAGATCCGGCGCCGACCTACCGTCGGGCAGTGGGGATTCCCCCTAACCTGGACTCTCCTACTAGCGGGGCACTTCCCCAGCCGGGACAAGCTCTAAGCTCCCGGCCGGTCTCCCGGAATATGTGGTAGTGTAGTGCATGTTAGTGTAAGTGTGTGTGTGTAAGGGGAGAGGATATGACAAGGAAGAGGAAGGAAAGATCGCGCGCGGTCTGTAGCCCGTTTGGTGGGGTACTTCTCCGGCATTCGCTTGGTGTTGATCGGAGAAACCACGGAAACCTACCGATCAGAGCAGCCGGCCGCTAGAATTCTCCTCCAGATAGCGACTGAATTCGACCTGGCTGAAAAGCGTGTTGCGAAAATCCTGCCGCCGTCAGGACTCGAACCTAGGACCTCCCGGTCAGAGGCGCTGCAATGACATCAGTTAATGCACTGAACTACCGCTCCCGGTACCTAATAAATTTCTTTCGACATGATTTACTTGTTTTTTCTACTTATACGACGAGCGATTATTTATAGGTTCAGGGCACTTCAGCTACTTAGGTCATTAGTTCCACGCAATGCATGTTATATCCAGGGAGTGTTATTCCCCTCTGAACCGAGAGATCCGGCGCCGACCTTCACTACCCGTAAGGTGTTCCTTCCTCCAGGAATTTCTACCCAGAGGAATCCGTCCCGGTCGGGACAAACTCCGAGCTCCCGACATGTGTGGTAGTGTAGTGCGTGGAATTGTGTGTTTAAGGAGAGAGGAGTGGACAAGTATGAAGTTGATAGACCGCGTGCAATCCGTGTCCATTTGTTAGGGTACTGCTCCGGCATTCGACGCAGCTATATAACTTGTGTCAAAACACTAGCTACATAGCTGAAACTCTAGCACCTTCCGGTTAACAATGCTGCAGAGGCAACGGTGTTGGTACGGAGCCTCACAGCTAATTTTTGCTACGAGTTTAACACTTGTCCAAACGTCCACGTTTCTCGCATTCTCGTCTCAATTTTTCTTAGTCTTCTCATTCATCAAACTCTAAATATCTCTTCATCATTCCCACAAGTACCTTAACTTTCATTTTGGCCGTTGGTTTCTCTCATTTTCTTCTTTCAAGGGGCTAAAAAATCTCCGATCGTTTTGGGCATTTTCCTCTATCAATCAACGAACGTGACAGTAATTTACTAATTATTTTGTCTCTATATGTTCCATGCAGGTTTTCCTGTTTCGAACTTGACCTTTCTAACGTCTAGCGCTTCTTCTGTGATTCCTCTTCCAGTTATGAATCTGAAATGGCGCAACCTCATAACACGACTACTGTTTAGAAGATTTTCTAATACTAAGTTAGGGTAAATACTGGACATAATTCCGAGTGTTTTTTTTTCTGCAACTAATTTCCTAAATGCTGTGTGCTGTTTGAATAGGAGCGTTATTATATAGTATTTCTGTTATGGCCATTCCCATTATAATGTTATTTACTCAGACAAAAGTAACTACGGGACAAGCAAACAATATTTACATACAACTTTAATGGGAAGTGATTATGAGGATTGTGCTCTCCAAACAAATTGAATAATCAAAGTCTGATATAATTACTAAACTTATTTATTCAAGATACTAATGGTATTTCTCATATCTATTTTAAATTTGCCCAGAAATTGTTTCTAATATTCCATTACAGTTTTCTTTAAAATTTAGAATTATAATATTTGCCCTGCATTTGGCACTGCCTTACTCCTGTAGACTGTCATCGTAGGTCGAAGTACTAGAACCTCACTAATTAGAAACTAATCTCCATACTGAAGTGTCGTTAACCTGCATTCGAAGTAAATTATATCGATATGAAATGACAACTTATTATTAACCCTGTATTTTCATTGATCAATAATAGCAATGTTCTGTCTACGTGAACTTTTGTATCCGTAAAGGCGAGTTACGAAAACGAAGCCAATGAATGAAGTTATTCAAAACTACATTATGTATAGAAGGAGAAATGAATACCAAAACATTTATTTTGCTTTAATATTTCGTGTGTGTTCCTTGCAACATCTGTTTTTAATAAGGAAATTTTGCTATAGAAGGAAAGTTTCAGTTCTTCGGTTTCAAATTGAGGGTGTTGCGAGATTTTTGACCCTCATAAAATACAAGCTAACATAAACATCTGAGTCATTTTTGACAATGTTACAAAAAATTAATATTCATAAATTTGCAGTCCAGAGGTACTACTGAATTTTTAAACGATTGCATCAAAATATAACATTGTTTTTATTCAGTTTTTTCAAACTAATATACTGTGTAATAGTAATTTCGTAATATTGCGTGAATAGTTTTCAATAATTCTTTTAAAGCTTCATCCGAAACACAGATATAATTTTGTAATTATCTGTGAGCAAACCCTCCTAACGTCACTATACTGTTGAAGGCTTCGATAAATAATGAGAGATACGCAATAATCTTTCACTCGCTTTTTGTTTCTTCTTTACAACGCGCTTATGCAACTCTTGAGAGTGATTCAGACAAACTATGATCATGGTGGGGTTTCTATTATGCAGAATCAGTCCTTTGGAAAGCGTTCTGGATAATCTACCGTCACGGGAGAATACGAAGGCCAAAGAAAAAATTTACAATGAAACGAAAAAGGACCTGTAAAACTCTTCAAAAATGAAGTTCAATTATGTTATAGTAAATAAATCTTAGAGATGAGACTTGTAATTCTCGTAAAGGAAACAAATTACTTAACAGGTTGTATTTTGTGTACGTACTTATAGAGAAAATACAAATCCGTTCATTATTGTAGAATCATAAATCATAAATCATTTAATATACTTTTCAAGAAATTTACTTGCTCATTTGCACTAAAAACGGATTTCTGACCTACCATGCACTTTCGTCTGTTTGACAGTTCAATGAATCATTTTGTATAAATAAGGAATAAAAAAAAATTTTCCAAAAAATTAAAAAAGCTAGTCAAACAAAACACCCAGAAACGTTTTGCTGATAATAATTGGTTCACGTGTTAGATTATGATGTTTCAACAGATCAAACCTTGAGGAAACAAAACCGTTCTGCAGATTTTTTTAAGCATAGCGAAGACAACATTGAAAATGTAATTGACCTTTTTTTAGTAGCAATGGCGTCAGATGTCACAAATAACATAAACGGCAGCTGCTTTTCCTGCTTCAAATGGGTTAATCTGTGCTTTCAATCTATAAGTAATATTTCAAGACTTTTCGGAAATGAAAATATTTACTTTTCTTGCTTCCCGGAAGTAAATGGAAACCAAAAATAATTCCTGCTTTTGACTGTGCGTCAATCTAATCCAATATATGTCATTTTCAATTTGCACTCGATTGTAATACATTATTTGATTTCATTGTTTATTTGAAAGAATTGTGATGACGTATTTTTTGTTTTTCTACTCCCATTGTATAATTCTGTCGTTTGATGGCTGCAATCCGTTGCATAATGACACTCATTTTAAGTTTGGTAGATTTGACTAGACAATCTGGAATTTAAAAAGAAAGTTTCAGATAGTTTGAAGTTGCGATCTTTCAATTTTATTTTCTCATTTAAAGACAATTATTCAGAAAGCAATAAATATTAGTGTTGAAAAAAAATCAAACAAATTTGAAGGTCAATGGAGAAATATTAAATCTTACTACAACTAACTTCTATAAACTGCGTTTAGAAGAATCTTCTCGGTATATTGCGTTGCCCCATTCCATGTTGGATCGCAATTCCACGTTCAAAACTTGGTGTTGCTTGTGCACAAAGAATGGTGAATTGTGCATGACGTCCGTATGACGCACATATTCATTGTCATAGAGATGTTGGATAAATGCACCCACCCATTACGTACAAGCTCCCACCATTCTTCCAATGACATAATAAGTTGTTGTTAGATTAGGAGAGAATTCTAAACCGCCGTTTGGATTCGCCCAATTCGTAGAAAAGAATTCGTCCACTTTAAGGGTAAGCTAATGGTCGGTTTTGAAAGTAAGTGTGAAATGGATGCTATACAAATGTCTACTCACCATAATTGCCCTGATATTATTTACGGTATTCAGAGAACAATAAGCAAAATCGTTGTCTGAAAAATCGTTTTTGATGCTTTCACTCACATAGTAGAATTCGTAATAGAGTTTTACTTTATTTGCTGAAACTGTGTTAGAGGTGTTACTAACATAATTTTGATCCAAACGTGTCTCTTATTAAATATTATCCGCACACATTTGCCTTAGACAATGTCATCTAATTTTATAATATAATAATAGTAATAATAATATTTTAATTATTTATAAACCTTTTAATGCATACATTGGATTATTATGTATATTTATATTATATTTTAATGCATGTAATGCAAAATGTAAAAAGATATTTTCGAAATACTAAAGTTTTAAAATTGTGGGGCATAGTCATGCTGCCATTCGGCTGGTGTTGATCGGAGTAACCACGGAAAACTACCGATCTGAACAGCCGGCCACTAGAATTCTCCTTCAGATAGTGGATGACTTCGACCTAATAGCTATCTAAATAATGTCGAAAATCCTGCCAACGTCGGGTTTCGAACCCTAGGACCCCACGGTCAGAGGCGCTGCAGTGACATCAGTTGATGCACTATACCACCTCCCCCGGTACGGGCGTTCTTGCAAAACGCTGTGTTAGATGGGTTGCGATTCCCGGGAGCATCGGCCTCCCGGTTGCAGCAGGCCGCGCGCGCCAGATGTAGGGATGGCAAAAAACCATGGATGTTTTTAAAATATTGATGTTTTCTACCAGGAACATCGATATATTAACATTGGTATTTTGCTTTCGATGTTTTCTTCACATTGATATTTTGTTGCAAAAACATCGATTTTTTTGTAATTTTTAATTCTTTTTAATAAAGGGGTTTAAGCACGTTGTACAGTAGCAGCAATCCACAGCAATATCGTTGTTTTGCGTCATCCTCTTAATCAGGCTGCACATTTCGCGTGTGCAATCTGAGGAAGTTTGGGAGATGCTCGTATGCTATCGCGAGGCGTGTCATTGCCCAAATCGGCAGTGACACGCGAAATCGATAGCAAAACACTATGTTCTTTATTGTTAATTTCATTCTTTACATTCGATAATAATTTTTACATACTTCTGACATGCTGGGAACCAAACAATAAAATATATCTCTTTTACGTACTGTAATTAAAAATGGATTGGAAAATAGCATGTTTATTAGTTTATAATTAAAACATCGATGTTTTCACTGGGAGCGGTAGCTCAGAGCAGTGATGTTTTCGAAATAAAATAATGTTATTTGTGTGAAAGGTGTCGAAGCAATAGTGCTTGTTCCAATGTGCTGGAGTCGAATTTAAGTTCCCAGTGAAGATCAAAGCCAGAACCATGTGCGCGGGAGGTGTATATGCCTTACGCGGACCCAAAGCAAAATATTATGTAAGTAGTTTCATTATAGACTTTTATTTCACTTAGTTTTAATTCATTGGAATTACGTACATTTTTACTTCTATGTTCGATGGAGTTGCAGCAGTGGCTCTGTTGGGGCACCAGCCGCCACTGGTATTATACTTCGTATATAACTCCATACTTTCTTATACAAGAAAGTAAAAGTGGATAATTGTTCCTACAAGTACCACCACCGGGAGCGGCAACTCAGTGCATCAACTGATGTCACTGCAGCGCCTCTGACCGGGAGGTCGTGGTTCGAGTCCTGACAGCGGCAGGATTTTCGACACTAGCTTTTCAGTTAGGTCGAATTCAATCGCGGTCTGGAGGAGAATTCTAGCGGCCGGCTGCTCTGATCGGTAGTTTTCCGTTGTTTCTCTAATGAACACCAGGCGAATGCCGGAGCAGTGCCCTACCAAACGGACCACGGACCGCGCGCGATTTGTCCTTCCTCTTCCTTGTCCTATCCTCTCCCCTTACCCACACACACACTTACACAAATAGGCACTACACTACCTCATGTTCCGGGAGATCGGTCGGGAGCTTAGAGCTTGTCCCGACTAGAAGGGTGCCCCGCTGGTGGCAGAGTCCTGGTTAGGGGGAAACCCTACTAGCCGACGATAGGTCGGTGCGGGATCTCACCATCCAGCGGGGGAATATCATCACCATCTCCCGAAAAAAACATGCACTACACTCACGGGACTAATGACCAAAGCAGTTGGCACGCCCGGAAACACGAAAAAATCAATCACTCAATCGATGTTTTCATCGACATCGAAAACCCTTTAGCGGTGTATGGAAACATGGCTGTATCGATGTTTTGGTGAGATTTGCCACGACTGGCGAGATGGCTGGGGGCGGGGGAGGGGGCGGGGCGAGAGCGCTGCGGCGACGCGGTGACGCCGCCTTCCCGGAAGCCGCGCGCTGTCGCGTCACAGAGCGTCGCGCCGCGCCGCGTCGAGCCGCGAGTCGCTGCGGCGGAATCGCGGGGCGCGCGCTTGCTGCAGCCTCCGCGCCCCGTTGACGTCACGCGCCTTCCTTTGTTCTCGCGAACGATCGGCCCCGCTTCACTTCGACCCTATTGGAGGGAAAGTGCGATGGCGAGGAGGTACGTTCGAGGAAGAGCTTGCGTTTCGATGTGACGGATCGTTCCGCTTATTGATCCATAGAAACAGTTGGAAGATAAATCCAATAGGATGGATGTTTATAGATCACTTCATTCCCTTCCTCTTCCCGAATGGTTTCCCAGAACCGCTTTTTTACAATTTGGCAACTCTGTTCCGTATAGGAGGCGTTTGACGACCTAAATTACCGTGGATCACGCGACCTTCTTTCCACCGTCTGGACGTACCTGCAGGCAGGCCCGTGTGAATGCACGGGCCCGAAGGGCTCGGGTACAGAGCCCTCAATGTTCAAGGGCCCCCGATAGTTCTTAAAAAAATATTTAATAGTAAACTTTTCAAAAAATAAAATAAAAAGCCTTGTACATATGTAGTGTATGATTAAACTATTCTCACAAAATTGGCGCAACGGAGTGATGTGCCGCGCATCATTGGACAATATTTATCATATAGAATATTCCTTGTTGATGCAAGAATGTCTCTCAGTGATGAGAAGTTTAGTTTTTTAACACAACTTGTCTTTAAATTGGGGGGGGGGGGATCGATGAAAGTAAGAATAGGGTCCCTCCAAATTATCGTGGGCCAAGGGTCCCCAAAGCTGTTAAAACGGCCCTGCCTGCTGGAGGCAGGAGACTGTTTAATGGTCTCTGCTCTTCAGACATTACTAGAGAGTAATATATCTTCAAATCATAAAGCGCTGTAAATTCGTCAATGAACTTCAAGGACTATTATCAAATATCAGCGTCTTATTTTACATCCCTAGACCAGGATGATTATAAAAAGTTACGAAAGCATAATGGAGATCTAATATGACGTTTAATATTAAAAAACTGGTCGTGCGGGAATCTGAAAAGGGACTCAGTACCCAGAAACGATCATGAGTCTATCGTTTTGACGTAACAGAATTCAGAACTAAGAATCTTAACAAACATTTTTTTACAGTAACAGTTGTTTTCATGACATAGAGTTAGGTTAGGAAAAACTAGGTCCATGTATTTCACGGCTTCGTTCTTATCTAATGTATCCGCAAGATGTATCACAGGGAAGCGACAGTTCCTTCCTGTTTATCACCCAGTGGCTGCACAGCTGATATTCAGGAGAATTTACCATTTGACGCTTCTGTAGACCGCAGAAAAGTACTCCTAGCCCGCTAGGAATGACTCAAAGAAACCACGACCACAGTGTCCTCATAAAAAATAACGAGCTATACAACGTGATCTCTGATCTTCTTCACAGTAAACAGGACCAAGAGACACAGTGTTACATAAGAGCTTCGATAATATTTACTTAGATAACAGAAATCACGTGTTATTATGGGAATTAAGTTAAATGAACGATATGTAGATCATGCGTTGAGTTTGTGATGTGAGTGTTATATCTGCGAGGCAACATTTTACTTTTTATATATACGAATGGAGACTGATTTTCTTAAGATTTTCAATCTTCAGAGTGGCGAAATATAAGAACGCTAAATTAAACTACCAAATCAATATTATTATTTTATCTTATACGGTACCATAATGATTAATGCATCACATTTAATTGCGTATATATTGCGGCTATGTTATACAGAAACAAAGAAAGCATGTTCTCTTCATGCTTCTTAAAAATAAAAATAGGGCACTTGAGGATAAAAATAATTTCAATGAAAAATCAATGAAATTAAAAGATAACGAAGGTAATTCGGTTAAAAAAGAAGCCAATAATGCAGATTTCACATCATCGAGTTCAACAGGTACCGTACTAAGCATTCAAAAGAAGTTTTAATGTTTATTAATGACAGAAAAACTATTGATTATTAAATAGCATGCTAAGACTTTTTGAAACAATGCTTCACCAGATGACTTGTTGTTTCTTTCTCGCCATGGTACGTAAGAAGAGAAAATATTGTAATCGTGACCCGGAAATCAGCAATTTTGCAACCCAAAATGTTTTGTATGGTCTTCATACCGAAAAATCGATTGTCGAAAAACGTCTGTCTGTTCATCTGTGCGTGATCAATGCTAACGAGTAAATCATTTTGACGATTGTCTTCAAAATTGGTATTTCCGGATCGATCTGAACGAACTCGAGACCCTGCAACTTTAAAACGAATATTTTGATTATTGAGAGAACTTTACATGACTTTCAACATTTTCTCAGAAATGGCTCCAATTTTTTTATATTAAACTTTGACCCCGGAAAGCGCGAAAAGACTCTTAAAAGAATGGTGAAGGCCTCACTTGTATTAAAGTTCCTGATTCTCAAAAATTGCGAACGTTCAAAATTTTTGCGACATCTTCCTACAACTACCGTACTGATATTAGATAATTTTTACTTGATGAAAGACAGCTTGCAATAAAGTCACGAACAATTTTTTGAGAAAATGAGTAGTTTTGGCATAATTTCGCGTGAAATATGAGCAATTTTAAAATAATTATTTTCTCAAAAACCGCTCCACGTTTTCTTTAAAATTTCTTCTCTTATGTATTAAATAATAGTAAAAAATTTGTGCCGGTTCCCTTTTCGGCGAACTGTTTGTATTTTTGAAAAATAACATCGCCAAAATACAATATTGATAATTATTCTTTTCTGTACGTTCTGTTGTGGGATCACTAGTTTGTGTGTGACACGTAAGAGAGTAGCTTTGGTATTCACGCAGGAGATCGTGTGTAGCTGGTCACGCGACCGCTTGGCCGTTACCTGCGGATGTCCCCTCCCCTCGACGACCTTGGACACCAACTACGAGCCTGTTTCTACTCAAATGCGTTGGCGTGTTTTATTTGGCTTTGGCGAAGGCGACGGCAGGAAAGGACGAATACTCGATGATGTTGCTGTTGAACTGCATCTAAAGGTGACTCCATGCTTTCGGCGAGTAGCGAGTATTGCTCGCCCAATCCCGGTTACCCGAGGTGCCGAATGTTCGCGTCCTTTGATGTGCCCAAACAATCGACACGCTGCGCATGGGGTGAGCACAGACAGTTTGGCGCCCCGCAAATATCAAGCATCCATACGGCCAATACTGAATGTGTGGAGGCTGCCTTATTAGATAGCAAGTGTCAGCACACGGCACAAAGAACTGACTTTGGAAGATAACTTGTAACAACGGTTCTTAGTGGAAGGCCTGATGCTGCCTTCCTCTTCTGGAACAGTGCTTGGAATCTTAACAAATCCACATATAATTCACGGGGAGTTAGAGCCATCAGATTTTCAGGGCTACTTTCGTTTCCGTCATTCCGCGTAGTACCAACACTCATCACGACGTCTCAGCAATTAATTTGTTCCCAAATCCTCGATGTGATGTGGGAACGATAAACAAAATTGAAATTGATTTTAATTGTATTAAGAAAAAGCTCACTATGCTTCAAGTGGTTGAAGTCCCGAAGTACAAACAAAGATATCAAATTCAGTCGTGATTTTCTTACAAGTTATTCAATTTGCACAAGACATATCTCCGGACATACACATAAGATTTTTATTATTCTTGCTAAACGCACTAATCACCTCTAGAGAGCAATGTTCATATGCGCATCGATTCATGGTTCTGCGACTTTTCTCCTCTTGCGTATTATACGAACGGCGCGAAAAGAAAAAAAAAACATTTTTTTTGCTAACATCCTTTCATAAGTCCCTTCCCAACCACGAAGTTGACACAACTGCTGAGAACTAAACCCAAGTCATTAACGTTCAGTATTTAGCACTCAGAAATCAGATACAAAAGGGTAAAATGCCCAAATATTTTCGCGACAATTTCGTAGCATCGCAAAAATAAATAATTAAATATTCAATAAGACAAATTATAAAAACATGGATATAATAGAATATATAATAGAAATTATAATAGAAGAAAAATTCCATACCTGCCAGGTAAATAAAGGAACAACAGTTTTGTTTAAATTTATATTTGAATGGTGGTACATATCTATTTGTCAAGTATTGTATCCACCCCATGGATTTAAAAAAAAGGTCAATCTAATTGTTCCTGCAAACACAAGACTTTTCTTTATTCCAACTGTGGAACGTGGATTAGTGTCCTCTACCTCTGGGGTACAATTATTGGAATGTGTTCGAACTCCGGATTACGAAACTTCTCATCCGTTCCATCGTAACATCTTGGTTCCGCGTGCGTCTTCCTGGAGGTCGGCATTGGCGAGTCGGTGCGCGTTGAGCAAGGTTCGTCGCGCAGTCTGGCGGCGCGGGCGCGTGGGCGGGGCGCGCGCCGGTTGAGCAGTCGCTCCGCGGCGGCCTCTGGCATTCCGGCGCAATCGCAGGCGCACTCGCGTGCTGTCGCGACGTCCGCGCGCCGTTGCCGCACCCTCCGCGCCGCACAGTGGGGCGAACGCCACCGACAGCGCGCGCTTCAACACGGGTGGCATCACTACGGGCGGGGCGCTTCAAAATGAGTGGCATCACTGGCGGAATGCGGGGGCGCTTCAAAATAGGTGGCATCACTGGCGGGCGGGGCGCTTCAAAATGAGAGCTTCAAAATTAGTGGCATCACTACGGGCGGGGCACTTCAAAATGAGTGGCATCACTACGGGCGGGGCGCTTCAAAAGAGTGGCATCACGGCATCACTGGCAGATACGGGCCCTTCAAAATGAGCATCACTGGCAGATGCGGGGCGCTTCAAAATTATTGTCATCACTGGGGAAACGGGGTAGGCGCTTCAAAATTAGTGGCATCACTGGCGGAAACGGGGGAGGCGCTTCAAAATTAGTGGCATCACTGGCGGATAGGGGGGGGATCATTATAGGTGGCATCACTGGCGGATAAGGGGGAGGCGCTTCAAAATTAGTGGCATCACTGGCGGAAACGGGGGAGGCGCTTCAAAATTAGTGACATCACTGGCGGAAACGGGGGAGGCGCTTCAAAATTAGTGGCATTACTGGCGGATACGAGGGGGGCGCTTTAAAATGGCATCACTAGCGGATAGAGGGGGGCTGGATCCACCGGGGATGCCACCCATTTTGAACCGCGCGCTTTTGTGCCTTTTTTGCCGCTTTCGCCCCATTGTGCCGTTGGTGGCGTTCGCCCCCAAAAGGCCTAGTGTTTTCGTTTACCATCCTTTATATGGCAAAATTGATTTGAATATTTATTTATGTTCGAATAGGTAATTATTTAAATAATATTGTATAGTATCGTATCTATAGTACATAACTAATTCACAATTTAATAACAAGCACGTTTGTTAACAAAAATCTATTATGGCCTTCTCCAAAATGATCGGCTGGATCCGGCCTCCTAGATGGTACGTAGTGATAGCGAAGTTTAACCAAACATCGATATTTCGATTCATCACCGAAAGGTTTTCGATCTCGTTGAAAACACCGACAAAAAGCATCGAAGTTTAAAGTATCGTTGTTTTAAATATAATGAAACATTTTGAAGTCCTGACTCTAATGTGACACATAACACGTCGATATAATTTTAAGTTACATTTGGCCTTAAATTTGACTGTAATCTTACTTGTCTAATCATGGTTGTATGTAGTCAAAGGTTCAAATTGCAGTTCAACAACATTTTCACCTACAAAATAAATAAAAAAAGTAAGAACATTGGAGAAAAGTTGCGAATAGCAAATGGTTTAGTGCCGCCTGGGGATCGACAGCAGTGAAAGTTGTCAATGGCTGTTGCTTGCGAGAAATCCACAAATAAAACAGACACTGCTCGAAAATATCGTGTTCTAAAAACATCGATGTATTTTGACGTCCCTAGTGTCATGTCACTTTTCTAGAATACTGTTGTAACGCAAGAAAAGGAAAAAAAATGGCTTTGTAGAAGAGAGCACAGTTTCATTTTCCCACAACTTCCTTTGCTTCCCATTAATCGAAGATAAGTAATATCGCTCTGTAAGTTATATCAAATAATATTGATGTTTATTCGTTTCTTAATTTATAAAAATATAATTTCTAAAAATATGAGTTTTTAGCAACATTATTCCAAAAATCTCCGTCCATGAAACAGCAGTGTATATGCAACTACGCGACCGTTAATAATTCAATACAATGTTAGAGACGCGTACGTTTCGTATTTTACATAGAAATTTATATTTTTGAACCTATCCGTCTTAAAAATCGGGATTTTCGCTCTTCTTCAATTAAACATTGTTCCGGAAAAGCGATTGTATGTAAATGAAAGAGCGATTCTTTTTTGTTTCCGGCTGTGTCATATAAGCAGATCATTTGTCCTTGAAGTGTAGTGCGTATTCTGTTCCGAAAGATGCCTGCGTTTCTCCCTCGCTGGAACGTGAAATCCGATGCCGATCTCCACGTGTGCCTTTTCCATCTCGAGGTAGCTTCTGAAGCAGTGGCGTAGCTTGCGGAGGGGGGCAGAGGGGGGCGGTGCGCCCCGGGTGACACCAATTATAAAATTTTATAGTTCGAATTATGTAATTTTAATGTTTTTTAAAAATATTTTATGTATATGAACATATATACATATTAATTTAATAGTTATACAATTAAATCATATATATTAAGAAAGCATAGAAAAATAATGTAAAGTAAAACATTACAACAAATTATCTTTAATATCGTGCAAATATACTTGTATTTTTATTAAATATATATATATATATATATATATATATATATATATATATATATATATAAACTATTTAGATATAGATATTTTTTATTTAATTTAGGGGGGTGACACCATTAGTTGTGCCCCGGGTGAATCCAACTTCAGCTACGCCACAGTTCTCTAGGTGCACTGTCCCAATCGAGGTAAGCTCGGGCACTAAGCTCCCGACTTGTCTTCCTATATGTGTGTGTGTGTGTTGTTATTGTGGTTGTTGTTTTGTTTTTTGTTTTTTTCCTTGTTTTTTACAAGGTTAAGTGGTTACTATATATGTGGTACTGTAGTGTATGTGTGTGTGTAACCGAAAAGGAAGAGTCAAAGATTACGAACAAAAGATAACGCGCCGTCTTTGGCCCGTTTGTTAAGATTCTTCGCCAGTAATTCGCCTGGTATTCATCCGTGAAACTACGGAAAATTATTGATTAGAGCAGCTGGCCATGTCAATCGAGTGTCAATTGTAGCGATAGCTTTCCTTCTCAGAATAGTCATTTACTAACGTTTGATACTTCATTGGAGAGTGGCCTTTTACTACTTCGCAGATACAAGAATTGTTTCAGAGGGGGGTGGGGTTATCATCATTTCACAAGTAACAAAGTGCGTCAGATAATAACATTTTAATGACCGTTTTTAATAACGCCTTCGTAAAAGAGCTACAATACATTTGATTTAACCAGACTGTCAATGCTTCTTTGAAATGATCAAGAACAAGGTGCCCTATAATCTCATGAAAAATGGAAAGATCTTAATAACAGCCAACTAAGAAATATCAGAAATCCAATGGAGAACAAAAACCCCAATTTTATATTCAGACGGAAAGAGTAGGTAGTCCTTATGAAATGTGCAATTGGTATCACTGAAGTCACTTATAGCCATCTTATCACCAAAATTGTAGCTGATTTATCATGGAAGTGACAATCAATATATATTTGAACATACATTTATTTATCCAGAATATGAGACTAATAGAAGCGTCGGTTGTAGATCATTCTCTTCTCTCCTCCCTCTCCTACTTCTCCTTGTCCCTTTACCTGCCCTTCTGCTTCTACCTTCCTATCGCAAAGCAATCATTCAAATTATACTATACGGTTGGATGATAAGGAGTGATATAATCCCTGAGAGTGATCTTCTATTATATCTATTAGTCTCATATTCAACTACTTGCTTATAAACTGGGCCTCAACAGATGTCACGGTAGTCCCTCTAACCGGGAGGTCTTGGGTTAGAGTACAGACGGTGGCAGGATTTTCGACACCAGCCTTTCAGGTAGGTCAAATTCAGTCGCTGTCTGCAGGAGAATTCTAGCGGCCGGCTGCTCTGATCGGTAGTTTTCCGTGGTTTCTCCGATCAACACCAGGCGAATGCCGGAGCAGTACCCTAAAAACGGGCCACTTACACACACTCACACTAACATGCACTACTCGACCACACATGTCGGGAGATCGGTCGGGAGCTTAGATCTTCTTCCAGCTGGGGCGGGGGCCCGCTAGTGGGAGATACCTGGTTGGGGAAAACCCCGCTAGTCGACGGTATATCGGCGCTATCCCCCGCCACTTCCAGAGATAAAAACATACACTACACGTATGGAACTAATGACCTTAGTAGTTCATTACTAACAATCAATCTTGCGTACTAACCGGAATCACTAACAATCAATCAATCAATCAATCTTGCGTATAACTTATATATCGATTAGTCTCATATTCAGAGCTAATAATTATACGTCCAAATGTTACACATCAGGTATTCCCCATTGTCGCTTATTTCTTTAGTGGCCAAGAGCGAGCGCATTGTGCCCAGTGCGAGGTCGCCGCCCGCACCAGCAAGCACTGCGCCTTCGCCCGCGGCGTCCCACGCCCTCCGGCCGCCCGCGCCGCGCCGCCCGCGCAGCGCCGCGCCACGCCGCGTCGGTCTTTGTGCGCGCGTGAGGGTCGCTGACGGCCCCGCCCCGCCCCGCCCCGCCTCTCCCCGCTCCAGCTCGCTCCGCGCCACGACCCTTGGTCGATGTCCCGAGAGACCCAACGCAGTGGGCGCGAGCTCAACGCGATCGATAAGATCTCGCGGTCTGCAGCCTAGGAAACGCCGCGGCGCCGCGCGGTGTGTGTAGGGGAAGCTGGAGTGAGTCGGATTCAGAGGCGGATCCAGCCGAACATTTTGGAGGGAGCCTTCATAGATTTTTGTTAAGTAATAAATAGTTGTTATTATTTTGTATATATTTTTGTAGTGTATACGTGATACTATACATTATATTTTTTAAATAATTACATAATTTGAACGTAAATATATATATATATATATATATATATATATATATATATATATGTAAATAAATTTTGTCAAATAAAAGGAGATAACAAATGTAAACTCTAGGCCTTTGGGAGGGAGGCATGGCCCCCATGCCCTCCCCCCTGGATCCGCCACTGCTCGGATTCACTTGAGGAAGAATCACTCACGGTTGCTGCGACTGGCTGTCAGCCGCTTGTGTCAAGCTCACAAAAGTATTATTGTAGTTACTAGCGACATTAGGCCTATGAACATAAAAACAGCCCGGTTGAAGTTTGTAAACCAAAGCGATAGTGAAGAGTGAAGTCTATTAAATTTTTAATGACCCCATGCGGTTTTTTCGTTCCTCCTCTATTTAGTTGCAATAAGTCGATAATGACAGTACAGTATTACGAAAACGAAGTAATACTTGAAATCAGCTTTTTTTCGTAGAGTTAAAATTAAACAAACAACTGATTAGAACGTCTCTTTTGTTCCTCATTTTCTCTTTTATACCCTGCAGTAAAAAATTCGTTTAGACAATAATCGTCATACAAATGATAATGATAATCCTAATTATATTTCATGAAATAGCATAAGAGTTTGGGATTGATGAGAACGAGAGATTAAGCAATTATGCAATTATGCAATTTGTCAATGAAATTCATTAGCATGCAAGGGAATCGTACGTTTTGTTTTTGATTGCCAGTTGAAATTATATTTTGCGGTTTTGTGTGTAAGAATCACGAAAGTAGCACAAACCTCATTAACTCCATGAATATTTAACGATTGACATTGCATAATCATGGCTAAACACTTGGATTCATCGATTGTGGTCGTAATGCATTGTAATGCTTCCTAATTCTTAAAGCTAATACAAATAATGTTCTTATAATGTTCACATCGGAAGCCTCTGACGTATTTTCATGAAGATTTCGTGCATTATACTCGAGGTATATGCCAAGGCTGGGACGTGCCTCCGTGAAACAAAGGAATGCTCTGACAGTTCACACGCTTCAGTGATGTGAAGGCGCTGGCCAATCGGAGGACGGAAGTTGTGTAATGTAGTTGAAGGATAACAGGTGTACGTGTGTTTCTCAGCGTTCTAATTGGCACTGGAAAACGAACTGTAAAAACATACGATTGACAATATGTACTGGTCAGTATAGGAAAAACATTCTGATTGTGAGATCTTTAAATGTGAAGGCCTATCACAGAACATCTTGTGTATGTAATAAAAATTACTTAAGAATGGATACGCAAATCTAGATAATAATTCCTGGTAGCAAATTGTAATAACGGAGGTCAAGATAGGCGGAATGAAGCATTCAATTCACACGTTTTGCAACGTTGTTCCTAAAAACCGTAATAAATGTCTGAAATAATGAATGAAGCCGCCACGTGGAATACATTTCAGTTACATATCCACTTCCTGCATTTCGACATACTTGGAACTTCAGAACATAACTTGGTGTGCTAAGTGCTCTAATGCACATGTTTCTAAAGTAGTAAAGTTTTAGTTCAGTGTATTGGGATTTTTATTCATCGACATAGTGGTTTGATATTATCTTGCGTTTCCCAGTATATTCATATTTTTTTACATGGTCGGCTGCGTTTAATATCGAGTTATTTTTTACCTTATTTTCGCATACTATTCTTCCTCTCAGTTAGGAGCATCTCTGTGTAAGTAGAATAGAATGCTGTGCAATTAATTGAATTATTGAGTCATCCCTTGTAGAACTTAAATTTGCAGATTACTCATAGAAATCGAGAACTCAAGAGAAATTCTACGACGTCATCAGAGGAAGTTGAAATCGAGAAGCATATCAAATGTCACGCATTACGAAACTATCGAATTGCATTTCATTTCTCTAAAAAATTTAGCTCATTTTCAATTTTACTTTCAATATCATGTTTCTCGAATGATGAATTCCTGAGAATAAATAATGTTTATGTAACACTATGTGACCATATATTTTTGCAAATTGTTTTTCATAGTACCTTTTCGCACCTGACGACTGAAATACACTGAACTGGGCTGTAATGTAAAAACAGATAGACACTTTTAATATGAATTTGATATAATTGCTTGGCTCGAGAGTGCTTCTCAGATACCACATTTCTCCTTGTCTTTTATGGGGCTTAAGTTCAAACGAATATTTAAGTTTCAATAAGTAGTACCCATACTTGCTTGATAATACAGTGTGCCGGAAAAGTCCTTCCTCAGTGGTTCCTCGCTGGTGAGAGGGCTAGCAACTGAATTTATGTTGGTAACACGTATACGTATTACATAGCTGCAGCTTGTAAAAAGTAAATTGCGAACTTACCACAATCATAAAAGGTGCTGGAAGTGGTTTTTAATTGATTGATTGATTTTTTCGTATTTCCGGGCTCGTCAACTGCTTTGGTCATTACTCCCGTTAGTGTAGTGCATGTTTCTTTTCGCGGGAGATGGCGGTGATCTTCCCCCGCTGGATGGCGAGATCCGGCGCCGACCTACCGTCGGCTAGTGGGGTTTCCCCCAACCAGGACTCTCCCATCAGCGGGACTCCGCCCCAGCCGGGACAAGCTCTACGCTCCCGACCAGTCTCCCGGGATATGTGGTAGCGTAGTGCATGTAAGTGTGTGTGTGTGTGTGTGTGTGTTTGTGTGTGTGTGTGTGTGTAAGGGGAGAGGAAAGGACAAGGAAGAGGCAGGACAGATCGCGCGCGGTCCGTGCTCCGTTTGTTAGGGTACTGCTCCGGCATTCGCCTGGTGTTGATCGGAGAAACCACGTAAAACTACCGATCAGAGCAGCCGGCCGCTAGAATTCTCCTCCAGGCAGCGACTGAATTCGACCCAGCTGAAAAGCTAGTGTCGAAAATCCTGCCGCCGTGGGAAGTGGGAACCTAGAACCTCCCGGTCAGAGGCGCTGCAGTGGCATCAATTGATGCACTGAGCTACCGCTGCCGGTCGGTTGCGTGGTGCTCCACTATTCCACGGTGCAGCGCGCGCTCGTGCCTGTGGGAGCGGCGCTTAGCAGCCAGCCGGCCAGCCAGCCAGGAGGAAGGCTTCCGCACAGCCTCCAACGCTCGACGTGGCGCGGCGCGGCCTTCCCCGCCCCTTCCTCCTGCGCGACGTTCGCCCGCTTTTTACGGCGTTGACGTCGCTCGGCGCGGCGGCGGCGCGCGCTCTCTCCGGTCGTGCCCTCGCGGCGTTGCGCCTGGCGCTGCACGCAGCTGCTGCCGGCCCTGCTGCTGCTCGGCGCTGGCCGCACAAAGGGCGCGCGGGGGCGGGGCAAGACGCACCGGGCCTCACAGCCCCGTCCCGCCTCGCGCGAGCGTGTTTTTTTATTATTATTTTCTTGTTAACAAACAGCTAAACCAAATTGATAAACGAAGCACGTGATAAATGCGTTGTGTAGTTGGTGGTGATAAAAAAATGTACCTGGTAAAATAATTGGAATCAGAACGTAAAAAATATAAACGCATATTTGACTAGATTCGCTTGCGCATTTCCAAGTCAACGGCGAGTTTGCGGCCTTCGCAATTAACTGAGTCCAGTAGCAACAGATTCAAAAGCATTTTACGCCATAATAATAGAAAGTCTTCACTTGACGACCTCCATTTGCTTGACTACATATTAATTAAATAAACCAATTTATCTCACATATTCAAAAGATTTATCTGTCTGTTAAAAAATGTGCTCTGTGCTCAAACAGGAGGGAGCTATAGAGTATTGGTGGCAATCGAAACTGGGGAGCCTTCCTGACCTGAGCAGAGAGAAACGCTTTTTGTAGGACAATGACATGCTGAATTTGCAATTAATCACAGTACTAACGTCATCACCGTATTGCCTCCACCAGTTTCTATTCTGAGGACTGGTGTTGCCTTCCTCATTCACCTTGTGTTACAACATCCTTCCCAACAAAAAATAATTCTTATTTTGTCGTAGGCGGAACAGGTATTCGAAGAGATGATGCCATTGTCCTGCTTTTGTTTTCTCATCCTTTATATTTTAAGAGCGTTAAACTAAATATAAAATACTCACTCTACCGCATTCCCATTTTAGTATAGTAATTTAGCAACTCTAGTGTCGATGTTACAGACGCAGTTATCCTTCTTCTTAGGGCGCTACAAACCCAATTAGTCTCAACCTGACGTCCGCGAACTCGCAGAACGGTCGGATTCTTTGTTAATCGTTTCTGAGCACGTCAACTGCTACGACCATTATCCGCGTTAAAGTAGGGATTGATATATGGCGGGAAGTGGTGGTGTTCCTCCCTGAAAGGGTGGTGCGATCTGGCGCCGACATCCACGACGGCTTGCGACATATTTCCCCCTCCAGGACTCTCCCCATGGTGGGGCACCGCCCCAGCTGGGACTAGCTCTAAGATCTCGACTGGTCTTAATGCGCGGTAGCATGTTTAATGTAAACGTGTGTATAAGGGGAAAGGATAGGACAAGAGTAAAGGAAGGAAAGATTTCACGCGGTCCATGACCCGTTTGTTAGGGTACTGCACCGGCATTAGCCTGGTCAGAGAAACCAGGGAAAACTACCGATCCGAGCAGCCAGCCGCTAGAAGTCTCCTCCAGAGAGCAGCTGAATTCGACCCAGCTGTGTAGGTCGTGTCGAAAATGCGCCACCGATATCACTCGAACCCTAGGACCTCCCGGTCAGAGTCGCTGCAGGGTCAGCGGTATTGCTGACTTCGCATTCCGGTATCGTTGTCAATCCGCCACCGCTTCGTTGTCAACAGAACACAGGAACACTTGGGCTAGGAATCTTCAATTGCGAAACCGAACGGCAAACGATAATGCACCCTCTTAATGCGAACCCTTATCTTCCGTTTGTGTTTTCTTGTTTAACTTCAATGCTCTGTTAAATAAGGAGGTGTTTTCTCGTAAACAAGTATGGCACATTAAAAACATTCTCTCGACAGTTCCTTAACATCAGAAAACTTTATTCGACGCCTCTTTCCCTTCGGAGAATTTGTCAAGTAGGAAGTGTGGACGGCCAACTGAACTGCAAGTCATCGGATTTCACAAATCTCCGAGTGTGTCACAACTCCCAACTTCAGAACCCACCAGTCTTTAGGTAACGGTAATATATTTGTCAACTTTGTACGAGTGTGTGGATAGGAGGCTAGTTGTGGGTTTCCCGAGGCTGGAGCACCAGGACTCCTCTTGTTCTAGATAGTGAGATATGTTATTAAATACGTGCATTTTTAATTTCAAAAAGTTATCCTTGTATAACATGTGCAAAAATAATTATTAAAAAAGACTCGAAAATAAAGTGTTTGTGAATTTTCGCATCTCTTTAGACATTTACAAGTCATTATATATTAAACAATGGGAAACGTTCAACGAAAATAGTTCATAAAGATCCGAAAAAACTTTAAGAAAAAAATATTTCTTGCATTGTTCAATTTGTTAAAATTGTATTCCTTTATCTTGCAACACATCTTTTCGAATGATGTACTTACAATGTCAGTGTAGTTTTACACCTGGTGACCCTACAAAAACAGAGGCGTAGTACTTAATCCTAAATTATTTCAAACCCTTCGTTTTGCAGGAATTTAATTATGTAAATCACCAAAAGAGAATTAACGCTGTCTTTCTGAAGAAGTTCCGAGCTAACGTACAAACTAACTTGAGGCCTATTCTCTCCATAACTGAGAAAACGTCGGCTCTGTCGTTGTTCTTTGTTCAGACGAGAAACCACAACTCGGTAAAATGATAGTGTGTGATGATGAAATGACAGTCCGCGCGTAGGGTAGGCAGTTGTGGTTTCTTAAATTCTCGAGATACGAATACGAGAGAGAATAAAATCTCTCAGCATCATCTGAAATATAAATATTGCAATGTATTCATTGGAGACGCTAAGATCAGGTAGCAGTCTTTGGAAATCACGAAAGCGAAATACAAGAAATTGTTGATGATTCAGTGAGTTACAAAAAATATTTATCTGCGCAGGCATATGAAAAAGATATTTCTCATTATACTTCTTCACTCAGGTTTTCCTTATTATCGTTCAGAAGGTATATCCGAAAAAGGGAAAAGTTTTTTTTATTTTATGTTTTATTATTTATTATACATCTCTGTTTTTAAAGACATGAATTCTCAGACGAAAATGTCAAGGGCAACTAAAAAATTGACGACTTTTCATGGCTAACCTTTGTTAATTTGCCCTCCTAATCTAATGAAGGATTTCAAGAAATACACCTCCGGTCACTTTAGCAAGCGATTAATTAGTTGCCTCTAACAAATGAACACGCGCAGGCTTCTGGAACCCCATAACTGACACTGTCTGGGCTCATTAGAGACAAAGATATGAAAAATGCCGAGAAAAGTATGTTTTTCCGACAGTAATTTGGATAATAAGTTAATTATTTTCTCTTCTTTATGCAACCTAAAATTATTCAATGTACTACTCATATTACATTTTTGAAATTATTTCAATTGTAAAGAGGAAAGTTTGTACACACACTTAAGAGGAGAAAATTTTGTTTCGTTTCGAAATTGTACACAGAGGAAAGCAGGTTATATAATGATAATTACTGTGTGTATGTTGAACTACCCCGTTTTTTTTTCAAGGCTTTCATTATTCCGATATTGATATCAACTCAAAGATCATTGTTTTAAATCAACTTTTGCTGGAGTTACAATGTATGAGTGCGGATTGGGTGTTCAAGCATTAAAAACGAGTCCTCTTTATGCAGTTGCTGTGTGAAGGAAGAAAAATTCACTTAAGCTGCCAACAACATTGTCGTAGCGGGGAAACAAGAATTTCCAAGGTAATTCCAGTGATCTTATGCCAGCATGTACTTAATAATAAATACTTTTCGAGAATTGCTGCTAATCTCACTAAGGGTCTTCAGGCACAAAATTCAAAAACAGACAGTTCACCCAAAATTTTAGACACAATGTTCGTTTCCGAAACTTCTTCCTATGAAATTCTCAAAATAATCGGTAAACTAAAAAATAAATATTCGTCCGGTTTAGATGAATTCCCGGATTCTTTGTTAAAACTTGTGCGTATGCCATTATACACCCGTTAAACCCACATATTTAATGCATCTTTATGCACTGGAACGTTTCCAGATATTTTCAAAACAGCTAAAATTAAGCCGCTTTTCAAAAAAGGCAACAAAAATGAAATTCAAAATTATCGGCCCATTTCTCTTCTATCAGTCTTTTCAAAAATATTAGAGAGACTTTTCTACGTACGAATGGAAACCTTTCTCACTAAACACGACGCGCTTTCAGATTGCCAACATGGATTTAGAAAATCAAAATCAACGGAAACAGCCATATTTTCTTTTCTTAAAGATGTCGCCTCATCATTGGATCAAAACGAGGCACCTATTGGATTATTTTTAGATCTCTCAAAAGCTTTTGACGTCATTGATCATGACATTTTACTTTCCAAATTACCTTCATATGGAATTCGTGGTATTGCTCTAGATTGGTTATGTTCGTACCTTAAACAACGATCTCAGAGAGTTGAAATACCTTACTGGAATGATGGAACATTATGTACGCACCTTTCCGACTCTTTGCCCGTTGCATGGGGAGTTCCTCAGGGATCGATATTAGGCCCTATTCTGTTCCTACTTTACGTAAACGATATGCCCTCGACGATTCGAAACGGAAGAACGGTTCTCTTTGCGGATGATACGAACATCCTTTGCAATAAAGAAACAGTAAATAATACAATATCAGATGTTTCAAATTGGTTCCGAAATAACAAATTAATAGTGAACGAAAAGAAAACGGTTTTAATGCAGTTTTCCATTTCAAATAAACAATTCAGTGCTCCATTGAAAATGAACAGTGTACCATTGACTGATGTTAAGGCAACAAAATTTTTAGGTCTCTCAATTCAGTCAAACCTTAAATGGAACGTCCATTTAAATGAATTGAACACAAAATTAAGTTCATTATGCTACGCGTTCAGAATTCTTGCAAATTCAGTCAGCCTTCATACTGCTCGTTGTGTATACTTCGCGAATGTTCATTCCCGCCTGAGATATGGCATAATATTCTGGGGAAATACATCTTATAGCTCCCAGACTTTTAGATTACAAAAACGAATTGTACGAATAATAACCAAATCCACCCACGTGATTCATGTAAGCTCTCTTCATTAATCTAGGAATTCTACCATTACCGTGTCTTCTTATTTACGAATCAGTGATTTTGTAAAAATGACTTGCTCAAGGGCGGAATATATTTTCAAAAATGCCGAAGTCTATTACTATAACACTCGACGTAGAAATCATATTCATCAGGTGACAGTATCAACAGCTCATTACAAAAATTCACATACAATACATGTACATTATTTTACAACACTTTGCCAGATGACATTAAACGATTAAATTCAATAGAAAAGTTTAAATCCCAAGTGAAATCGTTTCTGCTGCATAACTGTTTCTATACAATTAGAGACTATACTGAGCATCACAAGAAAAGTAACATTAATTTTAACAATGATACATAATGCATTATTTACCATTTGGACTGTATAAATGAGTATAAACAACCTGTAACAACTATTGTACTACAACTTCCGGGTCAATGACCCCATCTCGATCAGGTTTTTCGTCCAGTTTCCTGATCCATTGAGCAAATGCTGAGATGGCCCTTGTTTTGCTTCTGGACATAAATGTAACTTCATTTCCTGTGCACGTCTTTTAGAATTCAGTGGTAAATACAATTATTCAAATTATCGTTTCCATGTTGTCGCGGCAGGAATTAATAAGAGCGAAAATTTATTGCTTATTTATCCTTGAAAATAGATTTTATTACATGGGAGTTTTTTTTTTTCTCCCTTTCAAAATTCAAAATTTTATTGCTTATTTATCCTTGAAAATATATTTTATTACATGGGAGTTTTTTTTTTTTTTTCTCCCTTTCAAAATTCAAAATTTAAGTAGTATATGACTTAGTGTAGGGATCACAGAATTTTGAAAATGTGCACACAATTCACTTTTCCCCATAGCACGTCATACGCAGTTTTTAACTGTTTTTTTGACGTAAAATAAATAAATAAATAAATAAATAATCAGAGTATTAGCCAATACACAGAGTGCGTTTGAAATGTAAAGTGATTTGTAAAATATTTTCCCGCAATTTTATTGTTTGTTCGTTTTCTTCAAAGTTTACCTAAGTAATTGAAAATTTACTTTATGTTTATTGTCATATTTTAATCTACATTTAAAATGTGATTTTCGCCACCTTAGTCATTCCGTTGAGAATCTATCTAGCGGCTGTGAATTTTTATTGAAACGAACTTCATTACAAAGACGTTCTATGTACTCATAAATATGTCATTAGCCTTCACAAGTGTAAAATCTGCGTTAACCGTTACACTGTGTTGAGAGATTAGATTGCGCTCGCAGAAACGGTATTGTTTAAAAGCGACGCAGAAATGCTCAGTGGAACGAAATACCGGACTCTCACGCTCGTCACAGGAACAGTTTCTGTAAAATGTATGTATTTGGCCATATTCCAGAGATATATGCCCTGCATCATGCCCTACTTAAGAATGAATGCTCTTCAAATTAAGCAACCTAGTTACTTGCGCATTCTCCGTGTCTTTAGCAGTGCCAACGAAACTTCTTGCACAGTAAGTAGTAATTTAACACAGATCTTCTAAGGCAAAAATGTTTTATAGATAGCGGTCAGTTGATACGAGCACGTGGGGTACAACCACACATCACAGATGTCTTTCAAATGCGTCAATTTCCAAGAATCCGGAATCCTTATCAGGGAGTGGTTCCCCTGTGTGCGTCGCCCCAGAGCAAGCAGACCTCCATTGCAGCCGCTGCAGTCCCGTTCCAAGGCAGACTGCCAAGGTCGTATTGACAAAGCCGAGGCAGAGCGCGTGCTGCCCGTGGGGCTGGTCCCCCGCCAACTGCCTGGGGCGCTGCGTCGCGTCGCAAAACCCCGCGTGCGCGCCGCTCACGTCGGTTATTTCGGGGGCAAACACGGTTGCTCTGCTTTGACGCGCCGCGTGGTGGGCGGTACATCGTACACCCACGCACGAGTGCGACGAGGCACAGAGTGGACGCTTGGGCCATCGCCGGCGGCAGCGCTCTCCGGACGCGAACGCGGGTATTTTTAAACCAAATCACAGTATCCCGCTCAGTGGCCACAGTTATATTTATCCACTTCGGTTATCTGAAGTCATTTTTCATCAGTGTCGTAATGAGGGTTATTACACCCAAGTGATCTAATAACCCACAGTCCACTATTAAATACTATAATCGATTTCAAATTAAGTAGATTTAGATTAACTTAGTAGACTACACAAGTGTACTAATAATGATATCTTATTAACTACTATCAACATAAGTCTGGGTCATTTTGGAAGATGGTTAAATTGAAATGAAAAATATTGTTCAGTGTAATTTTTACAACGTAGGTAACAAGACGCAACGTCTTATTTCGTAAATAACAATTTCTTCCTAAGCTCTTAGGCATATTCAATACAGTTATCGTCAACTGCTGGAGATCTTGGTTGCGAATAAGTCGAAACTTGGTGTCAAAAATATTACTAAACTTTAAAAGCGAATGTTCCAAAAACATCAGTCTAATGATTGTAAGTAACATAGTTATGTACATTCTATGTAAATTAACTATTTCTCTCCAAGTATTTTCTTCCGTGTAGTTCTGTTACCAAAAAATAATGTTAAAAGTAATAGTTGTATTTTTACCCCGGAAAGGACATTGCAATTGTAATTGTTTTTATTAATAAAAAAATTCTTTCGGAATATTAATTTCCTTCCGAAAGGAAGATCGTTCAGAATTTCAACTAGAAGCCATCCAGTTTTACAAGGTATTATTTGAATATTTTCTGAAAAAACTAGCAATGTTTTGGCTCAGACGTACGAAATTCTTAAAGTTGAGGTCAACTTAAAATAACAGTTCGAAAATATACACGACGGAATAAATTGCGAAAGGCAACGGATTGAAAGAATGAGAGCTAACAAAACCGACGAGAAGCGAGAACAGGAATCGTAGTAGTAATAGAGGTAGGACATACGTAATTTCTCTGTTGTTATTATTATATATTTTTGAATATGTTTTCTAAATTTCTACATGTAGACACTCGTCACTGAGCGTAAAAACATGCATATAAGGGCAACGCACTCCTTGGTATGCTACCTGAACTGTCGTGTTTGTATATGTTTGTAAAGAAATAATTAAGATCGTGGTTGCTCGAAAGGATGTCTCCTCTGTAACGCTGCGCTCTTGGAAGCAAATGAGTCTTATGAGAGCGTGACCTTCTGTTTCCGAGGAGACGTTCTGAGCACGTGTCTTCCGAGAGACGGAAACGCACGCTTTCCCTCCTCCGCTTCCTCTTTCTCCAGCCATCCGGTCATTCGCACGCGCTTCCTCGCCGCCAACGCTTCCCGCCTGCTTCCTCCGTGCCCACCGACCCCGCCACCCCAGATCTTCCGAGAGCGTGTCACAATGCCGCGTCGCTGGGCGCAGCATCCCGCGACCGTAGAGTTACCAACCGTTTGGGAGGACAGTCCTCCATTGACGTCAATTGTCATCTCGTCCTTCTCTGTATTTCAAATGTCCTCCTTTTAGTGAATGTTTAACATTTGTTGTCATTTATTTTATTATATGACTAACATCTGCTACATTGTATCGTTTATTAATTCAGAATAGAAAACATGAATATCCTTTTTCTGAACGCTGATCCACGAATGCGTGATAATGTCTCTGTCTAGCGATTAAAATAAAAAACAGTCACTCAGAACATCTTCATGTGCATTTTTTGAACGCGTCTTTTCACTTGAATCGCAAGTGGAGAGAAGAAAGAAATAGAGATGATGATAGTCTAAATTAAATATTCATAAAAAGAAATGTGTTGATGCTTTATTTTATTGTTTATTTTATTTTATTTTATTTTATTTTACTTGTGGAGTGTCCTCTTTTTTTACCTGAATTTGTTGGCAACCCTAGTGCCCACAGACCCCACCACACCAGATCTTCCGAGAGCATGTCACAATCTCGCGTCGCTGGGCGCAGCATCCCGCGACGATGACGTTGGCTTCTCAGGAAAAGAGCACTTCTCGGAATGAAACGCGAGTGATAAATACCTGAATAATAATACAATACAAACCATGTTAATTTTAGTGATACGTCCAAATCGCTTTGGTTATCTCTAGTTTCCGCAATGTTGTGGTGCAAATTGGTTTATATTGAGTACACACGGAAGCCATATCGAGAAAAGAGCGATAAGATATCTGGGATGTTCACCTGGATGTTTCCATGACACTGTATCTCAATTTTTGTTTATATAAATCTGCATATTTTACTAGCTTTCCGTAAGAGTGGCTCTTGGCTTTACTTTTACTTCTCAGTTCCGCTCGTTGATCCATGCCATTAGTAATTGGTTAATGAGAGTCAGGTACCTTCACAATGATCTCAGTTTTTCTTGTAAATTTGCCCAAATGTGCGAGATATTGTGAAGTAAGGTGGTATCAAAGAAAACACTATGTAATTTATTCCATTGTCACCATCCTGCCACCTTATTGGAGAGGCAATTACGCCGGAGATATGTTGCGCCCACTAGACGTTTCCTTGACGTGAAATTATTACTGTGTAACAAATTAATTTTAATAATTAAGTTTATTCAAAGAAATGTCACCCTGATCGGTATTCGAACCCAGGTTTCCTGGCTTACGCCCTGCTCTAACCAGTCTTGGGTACGGAATCGATTGTGATAATCTTTTGTACGTTATCTTATTCTCTTGTAATGAACGATTGAAAATTATCCTTTTTTGAATTTTAGCATCGCCAACTGAAATATTCAATGCAGCTTGCTGGTAAGATCAAAGAGGAAATATATTAATATGTATTATTATAGTAGCATGTAGTATTGTAATGTCTATTCTCTATAGTAAGATGTGCCGAAGATAATTGGTGTTATATCATTTGTTAATTGTAAATTTGTTCATGTTATTGGTAAAGTTAAATCGTTAGTTTACTGTATTGTAATAAAAATTGGATGTGAATAGGATAAGACTGACACAATTGCTGCGGCGTCAACATGAAAGTCGCCACAATGTGGGATTCCTCTGAACAAAATAGAGAGACTACCTAAATGTTCAACGAGGTCCGTAACCTCGGAAAGGTTGTGCAACTTCCATCACGCCAGGGGGAAATGCAACGCGTTGTGCACACATGCCAAACTGCCCGAGAGGAAATGCATAACCACAAAGGCGCAATGCCATGTTAATTGCTTTTAAATATTCATTTCAAAACTGTTATGGCTCACTTTTTCTGCCTTTGGTATTTTAATGCCAATTACTTAAAGACCAGAAAGTGACTAATCTACATTATCAAAACTATTAAACATAATTATTTAGAGATGATGGCTTTAAAACTTAGTTTTCCAATTACAGAAGTATGAGCAGAATAAATCGCATATGTTAATGACTGAGTAACAACTGTTTCATTGTATAAATATTTGTTTTCTGATTTCAAAATCGGTGACTGCCACGTCTATTCTTTAAATCTAACCATCATGTTTATGAAATACAGTGTTTTCAAAACTGTAACTTCACAACCGGAACTCATAATCTGTCAACAACTGAAACTAACAAAAATGCCGGTGTTATTTGTATTTACTCTCTTTCAAAATACTTTGTAAGTTTACTTGGAAACGAATGTGAGTGAGAAATTGTTGTATACACAGTTGGCGAAGTGCTTTAACAGGCATCAGTTCATTCACTTCGCGCCCTCATTATTCTCACAAAGTAAACTGTCAAGAAACCAGGCGGAGCGAACGAACTATTTTAGTGACCGTGACAAAACTCGAAAGAAAACTGCACGACGCCAAAGATACAGCAACGACGCGGAACTCATCGCAAACGACCTACGCTTGAGCTCACACGTGCATATTACAAATGTACGTGTATAGAGTATAGTACGTGTATATCATTTCTACTTCGCCACCTCTGCATTACGAGTTTGTATGTCGCTGGTGTGAAATTTCAATTATATCCTAGTGAAATTAAGATTAAAAAAACACTGGTATGGCGTAAGATATTAGAAACTTGAGCACCCTCGAACGTTAAAGCAATATCGATCTTTGCGCATGCGCAGTTCAAGATTTCCACCACTAGTGCATCTGCGCCTGCACAGAAGATCGAAAGCGCTGTCTGCTATGGCGTGCACAAACTCTCTATTAAGTAGTGATGACTCTACCAAAATATGCTAAAACACGAATAATCTCCTAATTCTTTTAATTCACTCAAATGAAGACAATTACACAAAAAGTAACATATATACTAGGTAACACTTCTGTAATAAACGCTGCTACTTGATTGTAAATAAGGCTCACGAGGCAATTTCAACATCATACTATCTCATCAATTGCACGGCAATGTTTTGATTTCTCGATTTCTCGGACGAAAGTAGGAAATCGACTAGTAGATCTAAAAATTACTCACATTCCCGCCAAGAATGTCCACCTTCTACTTGGTACGTTTGTTAATGCTTTTGTTTGTCATGCAGCCCTTACTCATGGTTTATCACAAATATGGGGAGGTTTACAAGAAAAACTGAAAATCTAACCGAAACGTAAACACTCTGCATGAATCACGACATCGTATACATGAAGCTCATAAGGTGATTCAGCACATGCAAGAACTCGTGGCCTGGAAATGCTCATCCAACCACATCCCGTAAAAAGATGGCGGTGGACATAACACAACCTTTGAACCGTGTTGAAAATCTCATTAGCTGCATTGTTGTTCCGCACATCCGGAAAACAAACGACGTGCAGTGTGTGGGTGACCGCAAACGCGGATGCTTCCCTGACGCGCTGCTGACTCTTTGGAAGGGCCGTAGGGCCGACGCGAAGGCGTCCGCGGTGATTCCGAGGTCCCTGGCCCCTGGCTTTGACGCAAGCAGCCACCCGCCCGGCCGGAAGTGCCTTCTCGGCGTATCGGCCTCCTTCCGCGCCGGCTGACTCAACCGAGGCCTGTGACGCGTCCGCGGTGATACTCGCGGATCTCTCGAGCGAAGCGGTGCTGCAGGCGCGAGGGTCGGAATGCCTCGAGGGACGAGAAGTGCCGCCGTGAGCGGCATGCCTCCTCGGGCGAATGCCTGCGAAATCTGATACTCCAGGAAACAGCTCATCATTTAGACATTTATTGCGTCGAATTTTGGTTCTTGGGGCGGAAACGTTTCCGCTGGACTCAGGAAATATTCGTTCAAATGATAGAGGACGTTGTTATTTGTCTCCTATGCGATGTAGAGACAGTTCAATGGTTCGTGTTTTAGGTTATCTTCAAACGCGGCGACCTTCCGAAAAAAATGTTCTTTGATTGGGCGTTCTTTTAAATCCTCTTCAATTGCGCCATTGACAAAACATTGTGTCCGTGGTGTTTTTCAGAAGTCATACCTACGATTGTTGGATTTTAGGGCGAAGTATTACTCCGCAATTCCATTTTATCGATAGAATTCGTTTCTTTTCCTATCTAACAAGATCATTTATTATAGATAAATTCCCGGGCGACTAAAACATCCACTTATTAAGTTTATTTTTCAAAATTAATGATCTATCATTCAGAAAGTACTTCAAGTGTGATGAGAATTTTCATCGAACAGAACTTCAAATTAGAAAGTTGATGGAAGGACAAGGAAAGAGTGAATTTTGCATTTACTTCTCGTAGAATTTACAAAAGAAATTAGAATGTTACTCCTCGGTATTCATCAGTGATAGTGGTGTTAAAGATTCACGAATTAGTGCGTGTAGACTTAATCGTTCGCTCATTTAAGTATCTTAGAAGTTTCAGCGATTATCTATTTCTGGTTGAGAGTGCATTAAGAGACCGGTCGAGAAGTGTGGTCCGTAATGTCTTTGCTGACCGACGTCCGCTCACTAAGCTGGATAATCCTATTGAAGGAAAACTAAAAAATTTTTTTTTTGGTCCCTTTAGGTTTTTTTTTAGTCTTCAATTTTCTAGTCGGAAAAGCACAATATGAAATGGAATCATGATCTTAGTGTTAATAAGTTCTCTTATACCAATCTCAAGTTCACATTACTCTCAGAGTAGGATCGTCAGAACTCACACTACTGTTTCTGTAAATGCATTAAAAAAAAGTTGTTTTGACCTTTATATGTTGCTGATTGCACTCAAATTAACTGAAGGTTTTTCACGTAACAAGCGACACAACCGTAGGCTTCAACCGTGAAAATTTCAAATCATCTTAATCAATGCAACTTTCTCGAATAGTTAGAAGTCATCAGATAAACCTAAATCTTGAGTTCAGTGTGTCGATCAACAAAGCAAGTTATTGTGATTCTATTTATGGAATAATTTGAACAAACACTGAGAAAAAAGGCGAATCAAAAAGCTAATACTAACGTGGCAGTTATTAATTTGAGCAATCAAACCGTCTCCGGCCGAAAGTTTTTTGTTGTTGGTTTTTAATTTTCCCTGACGAACTTTGATGTTTGACAGTAGGGCGAGACCAGGGCAAGGTCACACTGAATCACCAATGCCCGTTGACCCTACAACACAAACACTTGAGATGATAACGTCTGTTAATGTTTCATTGGATGTGATCGTGTTTTTCTTGGAGGTGAAACGTACTTTGTAACATAACTATTTTTTCTAAACCATTAAGGCGTTACTGAGCAAGTCCTAATCAGAGTAGTTTTCTCGTGAAACAATAACTTCAGGATGAAGGAAAAACGAAGCATCAAAATGAGAAGCGGATGTTAAAACTTAATCTGCTTCATTCTGTCTCAAATGTAAGTGTATTTGTTCTATTAAGATTACAATCTGTATTTTTTGCCTTTAAAAAGTAGCAACTTGGATATGTTCTACGCATTGATTGCTAGTTACCAAGTGTGTGTCAGAATTGAAGTTTGAAATTTTCGAAGGAAACTAAATGATCAACACAAAGACATTGCAGATCAACGAAAATGATCGTGTCCGGTCAATATGAATCTACTTCCATCTGCTGCACATCGAATCGTAAGGCAACTGGCGATAACGTTTTACGGCAATGTTGGTAGCTCCAAGCTTCCTCAATATATTAAAATCAAGATGTATCTTCAAAGCCGCGAAAGTGAACTGTGTTATTAAATCAACAGTTTTATATGAATGCGAAAGTTGGACGATCACAAAGAAAATGGAAAACGAATTGATGGTATGGGAAAGAAAAATTCTGAAAAGGATTTATGGGCCAATTAAGCATGATACGATTTGGAGGAATATGACCAACTTGAAATTAAGTGTACCGCATAAGTGCCCAAATATTGTTGTTAGTGCTAAAATCAGGAGTGGGCTGGCTACGTCCATAGAATGGGTGACAATCGAGTAACAAAGAAGGTGTATATGGGCAGGATGGCAGGAAGGAGAAGACGAAGTTCTCAACTCAGATGGATTGAGGAAGACCTGAGAACATTAGAAGTGAAGAGATGGAATAGTAAAACGCAAGACGGAGAGGAATAGACTACTGGAAGAAGAAGAAGAAGAAGAAAAAGAAGAAGAAGAAAAAGAAGAAAAAAGGAAAAGAAGAAAAAAGGAAAAGAAGAAGAAGAAGGACGAGGAAGAGGGGGCTGTTGAGGAGATGTTGAGGAGGTAGCTCCATGATACAAATCGACTGCGATCGTTCAGCGGCTACACCAATGCCTTTGCAGCATCGTTGGCCTTGAAGTATTCTAGGGCTCGCGACGAGGCGTTGTAGGATGTTCGACTCCAGTTAGCTGCGTCAACCACTGACCGCAGAAGAATGCTAGTGACCTACTGCTGTAATGTATATTTTTTCAATGAATTCTCTTGACAGTGCCGGCGGAATGGTGGTGCAGTGTAAGTTTGGGAGATTATTTTGAACATAGCTTTTTATGAACTGTCACACACCGAACTGTTATTCTCCGAAACTGTTATGTACTCCTCAAGCCCTGCTTTCAATCACATGCCTGTTGATATGTCTGGTCCAGCGTGGATTTGGCGAAAGTTTGCTCGTGATATTAGACAACACTATGTGCTATGGGTGATCTAAGCCCCCGTGGCGGGGTCCTAGGTTCTATCGCCGGGAGCTGCCTATCGCGTCGGCGGCGTCTTGCAAGGCGTCCTACCGATAGCGGTGGCTCAGTGCATTAACTGATGCTACTGCAGTGCCTCTGACCAGGAGGTCCTAGGTTCTAGTCCCGACAGCGGCAGGATTTTCGACACTAGCTTCTTAGCTAGGTCAAATTCAGTCGCTGTCTGAAGGAGAATTCTAGCGGCCGGCTGCTCTAATCGGTCGTTTTCCGTGGTTTCTCCGATCAACACATGGCGAATGCCGGAGCAGTACCCTAACAAATACCATAGACCATAGATCAAAGACCATAGGCCGCACGCGATCTTTCCTACCTCTTCCTTTTCCTATCCTCACCCCATACACACACACACACACACACACACACACACACTCACACTATCGTGCACGACACTACCAAACATGCCGGAAGACCGGTTGGGGACTTAGAGCTTATCTCGGCTGGGGCGGTGCCCCGCTGGTGGGAGGTACCTGGTTGGGAAACGCTAGTCGACGGCAGATCGGCGCCGGATCTCGCCATCCAGTGAGAGAAAGATCACTGCCGCCTCCCGACGAAAAAAACATGCACTACACTTACGGGACTAATGACTTCGTTGATTGACGCGTCCAGAATCACTAAAACTCAATCAATCTGAATATGCAAGGCGTCCTCAGCGCTGTGTGGCAACAGCGCCTGAAGGTCGTCTTTGCAACGAGCGCGGGATCGGTCGAGTGCTTTCTCGATGCGGCCGAGTGGAGTGCAGCCCACTGCTACTGCCAACTACCGCTCTCTTCACATGCCCTACCAGCCTCCTCGTCTTTTTCTGTGCAACCGATCCCTCGTCTCTGCGTTTCGCCGCTTGCCGTGTTCACTTGCTCTTTCACAACAGCCACTTCATTCCTAATAGGGAGGGTTTATTAGTGAAAAACATCTTATAACGAATTGCTTATCTTCAAATTTTAGTTTAGATTTGATTTTTCATGTGTTGTAGCGGAGAATTGTGAGATCTTTTTCTTTCTTTTTTTTCCTCCAAAAGCAATATTATTATTGGGTGCATACAAATCATTCAGTATTGACATACAGAATTAATAATTTATTTTTTGTACTGATAAAGGCTAAATTTCTACATAAGAATTCCTAATTCTACATTAGATTTAGATTATTTACATTTTTATATTTTTTAGCGATTCTAAATTAAATCATCAGAAGACGGTATCGAATACTAGTAACGTCTCATTTACTAAAATTAATCGTTTGTACCGAACTAATGAATGAAATACCAATTTTTTAAATAATAATTCTAAACAGTCCATTTAGAAAGATAAACTAGTGTCCACTCCTAGTCCGCAACTCATATTGACCCATCTACCTTTGGGGTTACCAATAAATTGCGTGAGATCTTTAGAGGGGAGTGGGTCAAGCGAATCTCACCTAATCTTATATGGGGAAGAGGGGAGTCTCATCAAATATCCCGTAATTTCATCCCTAAAAACAGTGCTAAATTGCTAGAAAATTTAGACAATTTGATAAAACACGTTTCTATACTAAATTTCGCTAAATCTTGCACAATCATTTTTATCGTAGTTATGTACTCGTAAATGCTATAACAAGAAGCATAGTATACTCTGAAAAAGAATCTAACAAAAGTTATCTTTTTAATAGGAACCTAACTTTTTATCATTAATGAGATAAATCTCCTTACCTGTAATTTTACAAAAGAATTGTTTTTGAGCGTGTTCCGAGCGTTTTTTGGAAGTGCAATAATATTCTTTGCAATTCAGTCACTCTATTTTGCACATACCAGTCATATTTAATGTTAAATAAATATAATTAAGCAAATTATGTTTTCAAACCCCAATGCAATCATTCACAAATTAGCGTATTTACATAAAAAAATACGGATTTTGAAAAATGTCACGTGAGATTAGAAGGGGGAGGGGGTCGAGCCAAATCTCACGATGTCTCACCAACGGGGGAGGGAGAGTCAAAAAATGGCCAAAATCCCTTCACGTAATGTATGGACGGCCCCTTTGCTTCGACGAACAGCCATCGCCGATACTGCACACATCACGTTCTTCACGGTGCATCCGCCTGGCCACAGTCTTTCTAAGAGGCGGCGGCGCGCACCCACGACTTGACGAACTCGAGGCATGACATCAACCGTTCTCCGACCACAGGGCGGCGGCGGCAGGCGGTCATCGCGTCCGCGGCGCCCCGGTGCCCGCGCCCTGCTCCACCACCTCCTCCTCCTCCGCCGCCGCCTCCGCTGTTACGCAAGCGGGGGCGCCCCGGCCGGCGGGCGGGCGGGCGGGCGGGCGGGCAGGAAGTGCGCTGGCTGGGCGCGGGGGCGCTGGGCCGGACGAGGCCGGTGCGGTGCCGCGCGGCGCGGCGCGGCGCGGCCGCCGGGCACTTGCCGCTTTCTTGCGCGCCTCCCTGCCCCGCCCCAACCCCGCTTTCCTTCCCGAACGCGCCCCGCCACGCTCGACCGCCGCTCCGCCCGGCGCTCCGCCGGCGGACGGAGAACGCTCGTGGCCCCGCTCGCCCAGGAATTCCGCGTTGTCTGGGGGAGGCTGTTGCGTGAACAAACCTGTTCGGCTGTGCCTAAACGAAAAGCTGTTTTTGTTAGTACTGTTATTTTATGCGATCTGTTAAGAAATGAAGATGTCCACATAGACGCGCTGTTTGTTCGCTTACGATATCTCTTCCGTGCTCATTTATAATACGTTTTCATTTCCTAATGACGTGTCCTACAGAGACACAGAATAACAACATTTCGTGGTCTTACATTGTGCAGGTCTGAAGAGCTTGTATTTTCAAAGTGCCGAGAAATGACAATCACATAAAAATACCCTTGTTTCCTTCCTGTGTAGGAGCTATTTCAAGTAGCTCTAAACAAAAAGGAGAAAGACAAATTTTTAACTGTACTAATTTGAACTGAATTATTTTTTTGAATAAATGTAATATGAAATGAGTGATCCGGTAACTTACTGTTTCATTAAGCGATAAAATGATCACGCGAGTGTTTCTGTATCTTTGCTTTGTTTTAATTTTCTTAAAAATCTAATTTTCTCTAAAATCTATAAAAGTTTTGACAAATTTTATTTCCACATCGAATAATAGTGTATATTAACCTGCTCTATCAATGAAGAAAAGTAGTGCCAAGATGGAAGACTGTTAATATTCTTAACTTTCCCACTCTACGAAATCCACCCATCCTTGGCAATACATTTTACTGAAGCTCTTGCTGATTAAAATAGATGTGTGTCATGCGCATACTGGTACTGAAGATTCAAGGAAATGTAATAGAAAGTAATCAAATAATCGCTTTTCCAGTGTGGTACCGAGAGAGAGCGTGATTGTGGAGGTGATGTCGTCATGCTTCGTAGAACTCCTCAATGTTGGGCGAAATAAAAGTTCTGCTTATCTCCCAAATGAGCAATAAAAGTAGGCAAAGAGAAATGCAATTTTACATGGCAAGATTAACAAAAGATGGTATTACGTAGTATTTATGACATTCATCAATCATAACTGAATGCAGTGGCTTGTTTCTTACAAAATTACAGCTAATCAATTCAAGAGCACGTGAGGTAGGCATGTTGCAATAAGTTGGGAAATGTGTAGCCTTATATACATTGTTTCTGAGAAGCTAATCAGTTGCGTAAATATGTAAACATGTGCTCAAGTTTATTCATAAAAATAGTATTTCAAAACTTTTAGTATAGTTCAAAGTGAAATGTTTTATACTATCGGATATCACTTGTCCTAAACGTGGGGTATGCCATCTGCATATGATCTCATCATTTACTCCTCTTGACTCTCCAACAGGTGCTTAGTAGTGCTGTAGTTTCTTTTAAAATTTTTACATCTCGAATAAAGATCGAAAATTTTAGTAATAATTGGTAAAAATTTAAATTTTTTTTTTTTTTAAAAATTATGTTTCGGGATTATATTACATTAAATATTATATAAGAATTATTTTATAATTAATCTCTTCAGGAATAACACTATATTAAATATTATATAAATATATCAAATTGGATATTTTGAAAAACTAATATAGTAGCATCGCATCTTACCTACGGCATAATAAATGACTTGTGCATCTAAAAGTTTTTTTTTAATGGAATAGTATAACGTTGGTGGTAGGGTGAAATTAATAAATGCCTGAATTACGCCTCCAAATGTAACTCGCCCCATTGAAGCGATCATAACGGTTCCTCTATAAATTGGCGAACTAATGTGTGTTGCTGACAAGCCGTGAAAGAACCGTAAATACAAATCGAATCCCATTTCTCGGGGGATCCGTTCTCACTCGGTGGCATGTGTGGGTATAGCTAACTAAGCAGAGAATGCAGAGCAATAATAGTGAATGGGTATGTATATAAATAATGCACATAAAGTATGAATGAAGAAAGCATACGTGTGTCAAGTGTTTATGTCAGCGTTCAGAAAAAACCCTAGCTTTTCAGCTAGGTCGAATTCAGTCGCTGTCTGGAGGAGAATTCTAGCGGCCGGCTGCTCTGATCGGTAGTTTTCCGTGGTTTCTCCAATCAACACGAGGCGAATATCGGAGCAGTAGCCTACCAAACCGACCACGGACCGCGCGCGATCTTTCTTTCCTCTTCCTTGTCCTATCCTCTCCCCTTACACACACACACTTACACTAACATGCACTACACTACCACATATTCCGGGAGACCGGTTAGGAGCTTGTCCCGACTGGGACGGTGCCCCCCTGGTGGGAGAGTCCTGGTTAGGGGGAAACCCCGCTAGTCGACGATAGGTCGGTGCCAGATCTCGCTATCCAGCGGGGAAAGATCACCGCCATCTCCCGAGAAAAAAATGCATTAAATGACGGGACGAATGACCACAGCAGTTGACGCGCCCGGATACACGAAAAAATCAATCAATCAATCGTTCAGAAAAAGGTTATTCATATTTTCTATTCTATTCTAAATTAAACAATACAAATGTTAGTCGTGTTATAAAATAAATGACATGTTAAAAATTTACTAAAAGGAGGACATTTAAAATACAAAGGAGGACGAGAGAACAATTGATGTCAATGGATGTACTGTCCTACCAAATAGAGGACGGTTGTCAACCCTAGTATTTCCGCCACAGTGTGTGTGTGGGGGGGGATAAAAATATCGATGTCGAGCAGATTTCGGATTAAGAGCGACTTTCCATTTCTTCTCGCGGCGCAGCGCGGCGCCCTGCGGCACCCCACGAGTGAACGAGGCAATGGGGCAGGGGCGGTGGCAGGGGCGGCGGCGCGTGCGGAAGAAGTGGCCTCCTCCGCCGCCGGCGCTTATTTGGAGGTCGGCGCAGCGCAGCGCAGCGCGACGGGAGGCGGCGGCCGCCCACGGGCCGGGTGGGCGACCCGCGCCCGCTTTCCAACGCTCCATTGCGGCGCTCGGCAACCGGCGGGCCGCGACGTGCTCGTTTCAATGCTCCGCAAAGGAATTAAGTAAACATTTAAATTCGCTCAGCTCATTTAGCAAAATTATTAAATAGTATTTTTGTTATTTTCTTACTGTTATGTCACCGTTCGGTAAATGCAATTAAAATTAATACACAAATTAATATTCAGGTGAGTAATTTCGTACGAAAACATGCCACTACTTTCCTCTCAATTAGATGAACAAATGTTTCTTATATCGTTTTTCTCAGACACGCTTTGTTGTCGCACAGCAGTAACTTGATGATTTCTCAACTTGTATAATGTCCGGAAGTTTATGATTAAATTGAGTCGAAGCGATGAAGATATTGGTAAAATATTTACAAGAAAAAGAAATTACTTTTTGGAATACAAATGTTGAGAAACGAAAATTTGTACAATGGGGTGCATATATTACGGACAGTTCCGTAAGGCGTGGAGACACCGATCGCACCCGACCTTACGACATCAGAACGTTAATCCGCCAGCCGGTCGTCGGAATTGCAGTGAGCGTACTTTTCGCAAATGACGTCAATGACCCCCCGAGTCTGCAGCAGTGCGTCAAGTCTTGTAAATCTGCCCTAAGATCTGTTGACATGCAGACTATGATGAAATTGTGAGATTACCCCCCCCCCACACACACACACACACACAACATTACTTCCTACGGTTCTGAGACCCAAATGGTAAAGGAATTATTTATTATTAATATTTTGAGGATGGCACTGATACAGTTTTTTCCATTAATTACTCTCGTGTACATATAGATCACATTAAGTTGAATTAAATCATGCCTTTAAGAATAAAAATGTTAGTGGCCACAAAATTTGAAATTGCGAATGTAGTGGCTCACAGTGTAAGATGACTGACCACTAGCCTAGGCACTCGACCGCGTCTCGCTAGCAAATTCGCTACTCTTCGTCCTCCTTCTGCACTCGTTCGTCATCTCGTTCGCACACTCTATCGCCTTGCCCGCATACTGAATCTAACTCGCCCAAACCATCCTTTTCTTCCGTCTAAGATTTGAAATTTTTTTTGCAAAACAATTTGACTTAAAGACTATTTTATTCATATCGAACCCATTTTTTGAATTCATATTGCTAGTAAAATCACTAACATTAAAACAACTCTTGCGGTTATAAGACATTACATACGTGTTAATTTCAAACCTAATAGTAAAATATCTCATTTTAGCAAACACCTGTGAGCATTAGTATTCTTAATTCTCATCGCTTATTGTTATTTTTATACATGTTAAGCATACACAAGTAATTGCTGCCTTAATTGCTATATGGTCCAATTGATTGGTTACGGAGAAGCACGCAACAGTTGGAGCAGAAAGTAACTGAAAACTGTTTTTTGCGTAAGATTCAACTCATCTCGCATACGTTGCGAAATCCAGATTGTCACAGACCTCTTGCCTACCTGCCTGCGCAGCATCTCGACGCAGCCCTCTCGTCGCCCATCTGCTTGGCTGCAGTCGCTGCCGCCGCCTCCGCGAGACGGCGTGGGAGGGTGTTCTGCGTGAGATTGTGCGTTACGCAACGGCGTTAACAGATCTTACGCGCGCTCTAATAACATCCGGAACTCTCGGGAGGCCTAGTACCCGAGGGCCTCTCACGGATTCCGCACTGGGTCGCGGAGGCGAGCACACTTTCCCACGACGTCGCGTCATTTCTTTCGCTGCGATCGTTATCTTCCACGTCCTTACTCCATGTGCTATATCTGCAATCTGCTGATGCATTTTCACTTATTAGGTGTCAAAAGATAGTGGATGCAATTTTAAAAACTCATTCGGGATAGACCATTAAAATACAATTATAGTACATTCAAGAAGAAAATAAGAACTGCGATGAATTTAGTAACTACACAGTATCTCCGATGAATTATTCAAGAGTTGCTGCTGAAACAAAGCGCAATGTATTCTGCACAGTCAGCTTCCGCATACAGTCAGCCCTGTTTGATGGAAAATTATCTACCTAGCTCGACATTTAGAAAAAAAAACGTAATTTAAAAGTGTTAATTATACTACTATTATACTATTAAAGTTACATCACTTCAAAGTGATGTAACTGTATCTACGATTATAAACCAGTTTCTTAGCTTCATACTAGTAAAGCATACAAATCATTAGAATTTAATTACGGTAAACGAAATTACAACAGCTTCAGGAAATTGTACCATATCGACAAAATAGCTGTTCTCATTGTCAAAAGAGCATTTTTGTCTTTAGAATGAATTTAAGGTATCCAGTCACCGACCGAGAGAAAAAACTGACGCGAATCTGTTGACATTTTGATAAAGAATGTTCTTTGTCAGTACATAAGTTCCGGCTGATGTTTTGTGTCATATCAATAAGATTACGTGTAAAAACAATACTTAGACATAATGTGAACGACCAGCCGGGTTTATCACGCACGACGTATTTTTTCCGAGTAACTGTGAAATTCAAGTGCGCAGTATGTGATGTCCACCACTATGACGTGAAAGAAAGCTAGGCAACAAAGAATCCCTTGTGATTCACACGAACTTCCTGAAACTAGCAACGGGATCAAGTCGTCATTGTCTGCTCACCTCCTCAAGTTATTGAATGTTAACTGGCGATCGCGCGCCTCAGCATTTGGTGCATTGTCACCTTCTACTTGTGTACCTGACTTCACGATATTTAATTGTCAACCGTCACACATGTCGGTTAACCATTAGGCGATAGAATGAGAGTACGCATTGACGTTTAAGGGCCCTGAAACAGATTCGTGTACATCAAGTACGTTAATGAATCCCTGATTACATAAAATAAAATTTTTTTCAGCCATATTTTTTCGAGGGAGGTAAATAAAAGAGTGACTTTATAGTTTGGCATCGTCTTGTATTAAATCATCAGGGTTAAACTCAGACCCAAGAACCCTAAAGAGAATGTTCCAAAGTATGCTGCAAATATTCAGTCGTCCCGAATCTTGTACAACGGAGTGCGATCACTTTCCCCTCTTTCGATTTATAAAATACATCACATCCGTCGTCACTGAAGTAACAATTCAGCTCAGTCGGAAATGCAATGAACACCACCGTCACTGCGTTTTCTGTGGGTGCTCCCTCTTCAAAAAGTTGTGCCGACCCTCTTGAGCCCCATACACTTCTGCACACTCGGATTCGCCGCCGTTGAAACCTCGTGGGCGGGCGGGCGAGCGAGCGAGCGAGCGGGTGAGCGAGTGGGTGGCGGCGGCGGCGGCCGCGCGGGCGGCGCATTTCATAAGCGCACAATGAGCGCGGGCGCAGGCGCGGGCGAGGGGCGCGCTCGTGTTTGCGCTCGAGGGCCGCTTGTTTTACGATGCAGGCGGCCCACCCCGCCCCGTCCCGCTCCGCCCTGTGCCACTCCGACCAGCACCGTTCTGCCCCTCCCGCCCCGCCCGCTCCGCACCGCTCCGCCCCGCCCCGCTCTTCCCCGCCCTCCTCCCTCTTCCCCGCTCCGCTCTGCTCCACCCCACCCCGCACCGCCCCTCCCCACCCCGCCCGCTGCGAACGCCCGCCCGCCCGCCGCCGCCGCCCGTTCAGCAGCCCCACCACCGCCTGCTCCCCGCCGACGCGACGCGTCGCTCACTTCCTCCTACGCCCGTTGGCTCGCCTGGCGGCCGCAGCGGGGAATCCCCCTCCCACCACATACACACACTGATTGTGTCTGCAGGGCCAAAGGGTTCCTTATTCTTCAGCTCAAGTGCATGAATTGGGAATAAATAGAATCAGTAAACCTCCTTACCGTGCAGCTCAGCTGACGATCTCCTCGTGTTGACGTCAACAAGTCATTCGCCTCATTCTTAATATTCTCGGGGAGAATCGTCCATTGCGTCCCATGTCACACCGAAATTCGACTCCCGAACTGCGGTTGTTGTTCATCCGGAAACGGGTCTATTTGTACTTGATGCCGCTGGGGAACTTTACTAAATGCGCATGAAAAAATATTGCGAATAATCAACATTTTGTTTTCTTGAATAATCAACAAAGTTTTTTTAAGAATATCTAGTATCAGTGCTCAAGTGGTTTTTTGTTTGTATTTGTTTAATTATATCTTACCAATGCTATGCGCTTTACAGACTTGGATGTGAAAATAGGCGAATTCCCGACAACACTGATCTACGAAATATCAACCCGCTGAAATTCCATCCAACAGAAGTAAACGTTATAGTTTCATTAATTCGGTTGGAAATTACATGAAGAAAAATGTGCAGTAAATTAGAATATGCAATCTTTAATGGTACAGTAGTAGTCATTGTTGAGGAGGATAGCCCAGGTTAATTAAAAGGCGATAAAGTGTGAAGCGATTCATATGTCGTGCGTGATCCATCCGCGATTCCTAAAGAAAAGTGAGAGGCTTTTTCGTTTGAAGCGAGACGCTAATAGAAAGTAACAAATGGCTGTTCAGATATTTGAACGAGGTTTGGATTTATTCCAAATTCTCTGTGAAGTTGGTCATTAAGATTATTCTTATATTACGAATATTCTCTATAAAGTTGGTCATGAAGCATTGCAAATAGTTTGCAAGGAAACATCGAGAATTCCCATACCAAGTTTATATTAAAATTTACATTTTGATGAACTTTTGTAGCTCTGGATGAAACATTATGCGGCTAACAAATGTACTTTAAAGTACGTCTTCCCCAGACGCATCCGATTGAAAGTTTTTTGTTTGACTACCTCTAGAGTACGCCAACTTTTACCATGATGTGTGATAAAAGGGGACCGTGTGATTACTTCGTGATACAATTTCAAAGTTCGGGCGCTAGAAGATGAAGATGAAGATCTCGTTTCGGACGCCTTAACATCCGGATCGTGATGTTACTAGGAAATATAAACCAATGAAGAACGAGTTTCAAATTCCCTCGAGCGTAACAGTACTTTTACTGACACGCCTGACGGAATGGGAAACTCCAATCAATCAAGGCAAAAGTAAGCAAACCTCTGAGGCAACTAGTGTGAAACGGAATATCTCAAGGGAAGTTATGTATTCTAATTCCTAATGTATACGAAAATATATTCAAATATTACGTATTTTGCGACGTTAAAGTCGCATTTCACTCTCGATTATCTATTTCCTGAGGCAATATAATATTATGTGAAAATTCTCTTTTTATTTATTTATTTATTTAAGATCGCTTTATAACAGCTAGGTTATCAGCAACCCATACTATTTAACAACGTATATACAATATAGTAATCACAGTTTTAATAAGACTAAACATGTTACACATTCACAAACTACACGGTATATTTGATCAAGCTAATGTACTATTACAATACTCAATAGTAACGAGTCTTTTTAGTTTTGTAATTTCTAAAAGTCTTGGCACACCCGTCTATGGCACAATCATCTATCTTGGCACACCCGTCTATGGAACTGAGAAACGAGGCTTCCTTCCATTTCCAGAAGCTTCCGTACATAATCTATAGCAAAGCATTCAAGAATGAGGTGAGAAGTGGAGTCAGTTGCATCATATTTCGGACAGGGTTCTAGACCTGACCTCTTGAATAAACGGCTCAAATAAAGATTGAAATGACCTATCCTTAGTCTTGTAATTAAATCCTGTTCTGTCTCTTAATTTTGTTTATATTTTCCTCCAGAAATGATTGCATTTCTAGAATTGCGTAGAATTACAGAACTTTAAACATTTCCTTACATATTAACTAGTTGATCTGCTCCTTATTAGTTAGCTAGTCTGCGGACCGCACCTCTCCCTTCTGGCAACAGTTGATGTCACGTGCCTGTTGATATCTTCAAAAGGTTGTGCTGCTTGATATCTTTTATTTGAGGTAGGGGCCGTGTTAACACGCCGCGCAAGAAACTAGAGGGAAAGCAGTGACTACTTTCACACGTTCGCTTCCAGTATTCGTCACCAAATATGATAGTTTCCCAATAAACACGTTGAACTGAAAAATTGTTATTTTTATTCTCAATTCAAGAAATTTGAGATTCTTAAACAGTGACATTGTGACTGAAACAGTGACTTAAACAGAAAATTTGAAAATTTACATTACAGTTATCAACAATAACCGTTTACATTAGCACTAATCCTCATTGATACAATAATTCATAGATGTGCAGTGTATCTACAAAGAAACAAGAGTCAAAGTATTTTGTCAAATGACAACGATTATTCCACTCACTAGATCAGTTAATGATTCATTAAAGAACGTATTCAATGAAAATCAGTCGTTTTTGGAACAGTGTAATGAAAAGAATCTTCAGATCTAAAAAGAAACATAAGCATTTTACAAGAAACCTCTTTCGTATGTATCATTCTTATTTTAAAGAAAGATAGTAGTAAATCAGAATCTGACAGACATTCAACAAATCGTTTTGTTTCACTTTATAAATAATCGGTGTTTTAATAGTGAAAATAGCAATGACCAATCCGACCTCGAACGTTTCTGACAGCCCGTACTACGAAGTGCCAGAAATGTAATAATATTTTCAAAAAGACATAAAATGCCTTTGTGCTTCGGTTTTTCAATAAAAATCATGTTTTAAAGTTATATTTATGCTACAACACAATTTTTCCAAAAAATTGATTCCAAATTCGTATAAAAACGTAGTACATTCTTCAAAGTTAAGTCACAATCGACCACCAATTGAACCTTGGCTTTCTACTTTACACGCACTAAACTCTCGAGACGACTTACCCTTTGTATGTTCTTGAACCCTAATATTCCCCGTGTAGATTGACATATTTTGAAAATCTCAAAATATTTTTAAAAGTATATTTTGAGAATTTTAAAAGTAATTCATAAGAACGTTTTATGGTTAGGCATTAACATAAATAAATATTTTGTTTCAAATATTGTTGTAATTTTCAGATATTTTGAAGTAAAGAAAAACTATTATTACCTCAAGTCATATTATATTCTCTAAGATAGAGTAGTATCTCGTGTAATAATGTTTTGAAAGGTCATTTTGGTTTCTTATAAAAGAATCGACGTAAAGGTGTCAAAATGCCGGATACAATATAACGCTGAGTTAACAAATAGGCAAGACAAATTAATACAAGAACCTTCAGGCCCGTAAAACAACATACACAGCGAGATCCCTATACACAGCCAAATTCAATTCTCACTAGTGATATGTTTTTCACTTCCTAGTTAGTTGTTTAGTTAGTCGCTTCATTAGACAAAGCATTAAAATAGTGATAAAATATATTATTTGCGTTACATTTGAATGAAAATGTCTCCGTATGATGCTTCAAACGATTGCTCTTGACCGGAAAATTAAAAAGGAACGTGTGAAAAGAATTGCATAAAGGAAATTTTCGTTAATAATTTCGATTAATAATTAAAACAAATCAAAACTACGAAAAATAGTTTTGACATTCTTTAATAAAAACAGTTTCTTGTATTACAAAATAATTTTGAGCCCTTAAAATAAGTCCCGAGACCATTAACCATTGTTTATCTATAGCGCGTATCACCAAGCTCATATATGTGAAACTAGATAAGCTTACACTGGTAACGAGGTAACCAGAATTGTCACGTAGTGTGCCACTCTCAAGCCAAAAAGTAAAGTGAACAAAATGTGACTATCGGCCAAGTGTACTATCGTGACAAAACTGAAAAATGGTCCCGTCTGTTTCCTTGAAGAAAACGAAACAGAGCTCTTTGTGAATTGAGGTCATTGAGGAGCAATTCATCATATTTTGTTAACTTAAATTTTGTTGTCTGAAATTAATAACGGTAACTATCGTAAAAACCTTAAGGTAACAAGACCATGGCTTTTGAAGATTTGCTCCTCGTGATGAGAATTGATCCGCCAATTAAGACTGGGGAGACAACGTCTGGAACGGCATCCAACTCAAAGTTGTCTAAACACATAATTCTCTTTTGAACGAATCTCTCGTGATCAAGTTTAGGGACAAGCTTATTTTCTGTCAAATATTCTATTCTCTTGAATTAATAAATCATATTTGTAGGTGCAAGAAGTGATTCAGGCATTTAGACATTTGAACTCCAAAAAAAGCCCCAATAATTATTATGGAAATTTAACAAAAAACCCTAACAAAAGTGCACAAGGTTATGTGAAACTTTTTGACCTTCTAAATGTTAATAAACCTTAGCATAATAATTGGTTTTAAACCATCCATTAAACAAGTCACGTAATCTATAAATTACGTTCCACTCATCATTTCTTGAAAAGTGATGTATTTTACACAAACATTTTTCACATGTTTACATGTGAACAAACAGTGAAACTGGCTTTTTTAAATTACCATCCTATAGTAAATGTTGGCCTATTGAGTTATTCGTTAATTTCCCCAACCTTGAACGTGTAAGTGAACAAATATTTTGGAGGGTGATATTTTTAGAAACTTATTCACTTCACAAGTTGCCTGCCGGAGGTAGGATACTCGTTTTAGCTACAGGAAAGAACTGAAGTGTGAAAAGAGGGAGGAGAGAAAGTGGTGAGAGTGAAAGATCCTCTGACAACCCCACTTGTGGATATCAAAATTACATATTTAATGCAAATATTTATAATATATCACTTGCCTCTAATCAAAACCCTTATTTTAAAAATTGAATGCTTCGAAGTGTTCATTTGAATATCACAATCAAGCTGAAATAATATATATTTTGTTCAAATTTTCGAATTTATATTATTCATTGTGAAGTACAAGATGCACAAATAAATTGCATCATTGACGAACCTTTTTGTTTAAATTGGTCAACAGAGTAATCGTATTATAACAATTATAATTAAAAGATATAAATGTAGTATTCCAAAAATATACGGAAAATTGAGTAGTAAATACAAAGTAAAAACTAACCATTTTCCCAAATTCCGTCGTTTCCAAAACTTCTTTGTCAAAGCGCTTGGTCACACGAAACGATTCCTGTGTTGTTGCAGGAAACATCTACGGGTCTCGACTGATCGCTGACAACCAACCGTAGAGACGAATTCAAAGAAAAACTTTAGCCCATCCCGATCCACCGGTTTCGTGACTTTTTCGTTTTGTATCTGCCGAAGGACAGCTTCTCCAAATGGGTAGTCGCTGCGGTGGCACAGCCTTCGGACGGGCGTTTTAGTGGTTCGCCGGTTAGTGATTCGCTCCTGAAGAACATTCGGTAATCCGGATACGGGCGCTCAGGCCACGATTTATGCGAATCGCGTTCTGGTCAAAGAATGCCAACATTCATGGCTGCTCTGAATAGTTAACCATAAGGGCGTATATCTTGAATGCTCGCAAAACACACTCCATGAGTGAATCACTACTGTGTTTATACTGACGTCATTGTTACTTACTTTTTTTGCGAACTTCACGAGGCCTGGGTCGTACATGACAGCAAGGCTTGAAACGAGTGTGTCACATTTGTGCGAAGGTGACTTTTGAGGCAAGTTGTTTCACATTTGAAGTTTCCGTTCTATGAGCTCAACAGCAGACGCGATGTACTAGTAGGAGATGAAAGTAAATGTTCTTGAGATAAATCTTGAAGATTTTATCAGTCTCTCCAGATGTTATTTCCACTCTGAATATCCGTTTCTACAACTTTCTATGAAGCAATCCCTATGAAATGGAGATTAATAGAGGAGCAAGGATTGCAACATAAGAAAATTCTCCTTTTAAATTTTATGTCATTTTAGATGCTGAAAACATGGTGGAAGTGTTAGTGGGAACGTGTTGTGCCCTATTTGGACGATTAACTTTAATAGACAGTGTTATGTGTCTCACTAAATGTTTTTGACAATTGGATGATTAGCCGTCGAGATTTAGCGCCCACAGTAATAGCCATGGCGAACTAATTGGAGTCCGGACACCCAAATGTGCACACGTGCGCTAGCATCGTCCTGCCATCACAGAACCAGCATTCCCCAAGCTGCCGTCAAAAATACTTTCACAAATGTTGAAACTATAATCACAATGGAATATGGATCACGGGATCGGTCAATTAATGAGATAACATTAGTTTGCCAACGTTTCGGAATATTTAATTCCTTCATCAGAGCTTACTAATACATTCACTGGTCAACAGCATGAAGGAATTAAATATTCCGAAACGTTGACAAACTAATGTTATCTCATTAATTGACCGATCCCGTGATCCATATCCCATTACTTATTAACGGTCGTGAATTCTACAATAGTATAATCACATCATTAGTCATAATACTGTATCTCGGAGATAAAGGGCAATATGTCACATTTAGTGGCATATTTTTCGTTGCCTCAAGGTAGAGCAATGAAACTGGAATGAGTGGAATATGCCAATTTCCCACAAAAATGTGCCCTTTCCCTTCAGAATGCATACTAATAAAATATAAATACTGCGTCAAAATATGAATTCTGGAAATTATAAACGTTAAATAATAATTAAAAGAAACATCGTTTACGGAACCTTAAGTTCTTCAATATACTAATTATTTCTTATGTATATGATCAGAGTGCCCCGCACATTTCGTTCGTCCTACGTTAATAGTAATTAATAATTTATTTATTTTTTATTTCGTGAAATGAATTACAGAACTAGATATTTTACTCTTTTCATTATAGCAAGCGCCAAAACAATAATTAGTAAATTATAAATATTAATATTTTTTAATGTCATTTCATTTTATGGGTAGAGGCAAATGCATTATTTTAAGAAAATAACCTCCAGTTCGAGGGTGTCCTGAAACTACATTTTAATGATATCATAAATTATTTACGGCATCGTCAAACCTGACGAAGATAATGCTCCTAATTTTCTGTGAGTCTGAAGTCACTTTCACAATCATAGGCTATTCACTGTCCCTTCATAAAGGCGGATACCAAGAACTGGTAACTGATTCACCACTGACTCAAAACGTTTCGCTATTTTAAGAATATTACATGCTCATGAAAATCCAAAAGAATAGTTTTCCGATTTTACTCGTTACCAATGTAATAAAGAAAATGTTTTGTTTGGCAGTAACATCCGTTCTAAAGTAAAGAAAATAAAGGCAGTCATTGGTCAATCCCCAAGAACACTACTCTACTTTTCAGATCCTCTTTACCATTTCTTCTTAAATTTGAGTCCGTACTTTTATTATTCATTCATTACTTAGTAAACGTTTCGTGTAAATTGACAGTTTGTAGCGTTTTATAAAACTATTACATTAGACGGACGTTCTATTTTGACTGGATAAAGAACCGTACCGTTGAGTCACAAACATTCCAGGAAAGAGCGTCTCGCAGCACACATTCTTTGAACACTAGGGTTGGAAGATCTGCTTCGGAAGTAGGGCACTTATGATAATATGGTCTGCAGAAAACATTAAATATTTACTTATGTACAGATTATACTTTGGCGTACAAGTCCTATCTGTTTTTAAACTGATAAACAGCGAGAGAGTTACATTCCAAAATTGTACCTGTCCCTACAAAATATTGATGTCTGGAAAGGATGTTTAGTATTTAATCAATTTTTTCTTAATGGCTTATAGATACGTCCTTGTATTTTAGATAACGAATTCTTTCTTCTTTTCACAATTCTCCCTCTTCACGTTTTAAGTTGCGAACGTCTTCCGTTGCTCCCAGAGGCTTTTAACTAGAGTTTCCAACCGTCCTTCATTTGCCAGGACAGTCCCTCGTTGACGTCAATTGTCCTCTTGTCCTGCTTTGTATTTTAGATGTTCTCCGTTTAGTAAATTTTTAACATTTGTCTTTTATTTAACATCTGCTACGTTGTATCATTTATTATTTAATTTAGAATAGAAAACATGAGTACCCTTTTTCTGAACGCTGACACACGCATTCATGATAGTATCTCTATAAAAATAAGAAAGAGACGCTCAGACCATCTTCATCTGCATTTTGTGAACGAATCTTTTCACTTGATTCGCAAATAGAGAGAAGAAAGAAATATAACTGATGTGAGTGTAAATTAAATATATATAAAAAGAAATGTGTTGATGCGTTTTTGGTCGTGGTTTTTCTTTTTGTTTTCTTTCTTTCTTTCTCATCGAGTGTCCTCCCTTTTGCATGCACATTGTTGGCAACCCTACTCTGTACGGTCTAAGTTGCGAACGCCTAGCATTGCTCTCAGAGGCGTTTAACCCTTGGGTCCGCGGAGGCGAGCGCCCTCCTCCTTCCGAAATGTCACTTCCTCCTCCGGGCGACGTGCGTGCGTGCGTGGCGGAGGGGGCGGGGCGGGGCGGAGGGCGCCTGGCTGTTCTTGCGCCGCCCCGCTCCGCCACGTGCGCCGCATATGTCGCGTAGACGCCGCCGCGCCGCGCAGCGCCCCACGCCCTCCTCTGCAGCGAGGTTCGCCTTCATTTCGCCACTTCGCCCGCGCAACGAAAATTCAACAAACCAAAATTAAATTCATTCAGATAAAACCACTACTGTATCATACAAGCAGTCTCTCCTTAAATAATGCCGTAATCCTGTACAAGGCGATAATCAGATCTCTAATGCTGTAAGCTTGCCCCATTTGGACGAACGCTTCACAAACAAACATCAATCAAATACAAATAATGCAAAACATACTTAAGATTAGCCACTCACGCCACATGGTTCGTTTCTAATAAACAACTCCGTAGAGGATTACATTTACCATCCATCAATCATCACATCGCTCACATCTCCAACAATTTCTACTCAAATATATCCTTAAAAAAAACAACCTAGCCACATTCAATGATATCCCGATCCGAATCCGAAATAGACATCCGCTACATGTCTTCCTCTCTATATTTTCTGATGTAAATTAAGCATAGGTGCTCAATGAGTATCCTAAATCCATGTTGTAGTTAGGTTAGAATAGTTTTAGGTTAGTTTAGCTATAAGTCATTCCAAATATAAGTGAAAAAATAAATACTGAACCATGTACTCATCAATGGCACAATAAAAATAATTTAAAAATAAAACTGAGCGCGAGCAAGAAACGGCCTACGGCTAATGGCCGAAAGTGTCGGAATCCTCAACTTCCGCTAAGGGTTGCCCCCTTCGCAGATTTTCCTACGATAAGAGAATGGAGAAAAGGTATTGAGAAAGAGGAGCCCGCGGATTATCGTCTCACAGGAGGAAACGTTTGCCCTCAGAAACAAAGACTAGCGTTTGCTGTAGTTCCGAGAAACTGTCAAAAATAAAAAAGACGCATTGCAAAACTAAAAACTGTAAGAAAGAAAAGTGAAATATAAACTTTCGCCGAACTTACATGACTAATGAAATGAAAGCAAAACGAAACCAACTTTGAGGAGTTCAGGTTTTAAAAAGACTTTTTATCTCCAAACTTATTTGCGTTTATATTTTTCACTATACATTTGTATGGGGGCTATTTTAATATTGATGTGTAGAGTAATATCCTTTGCCTACATTGTAATAGTCAAATAAGTTGTTTCGGTAACCACAACGACTCACACGTGGTTATGAATTATAAAGGTTTACTGTCTTGCTCCTATTTACTTTTAACACATCCCCTCTAAGAGTTTTTTCTGTTAACACGATAAAATTTAAATAAAAGTTGTAAACTAGTACATTTATTTTCAAAATATGTTCAGTTTTAAAACGATTTCGTTTTTTTCTTAATGAATCTTAACGATTTTTTTTTTAACCAGTGGTTCACACAAGGGGGAGCTCATGGGGACTTGAAGTCCCCATCTCCAGTAGCCAATATCACATATTAAAAAATAAAGCATTTACAAATTTTCTATACTAACACGTCATATAGAATATCAATTGTCAACCTTATAAATATTAACTCTAAGTTTAAAAAAATACATTTTATATTCAGCATAAATGAAACATTCTTTGAAAGAAAACATCAAGTCGGGTGGTCATTGTACCTAAACTTCCTTCAAAGAAAAATACTGGGTGCGCTTCAGTTCTTAAAGGATGTAAAATTAATTTTACTTCTGATATTGTCTAAATGGTAGGTATCATATAAGTGGAAATAATTCAGAACTATGAGATTTATTGCTCTTTTTTCGTAAATATCGCAAAGTAGCTTTCTAAACATCGATAGAATGATACAAATACATCAGTCTTTTAAATAAAAACAATGTATTTGAGAGCGTAAAGAATGCGTTTTTGGAACGAAACGTTTCCAAAAAGATTTCAGAAACCTTTTACTAAATTTTTAAAACGATAGTTGTTTGTTGTTGAAAAATTGAATTTGAGATTTAGTTATTCAGTTGTTAGTTTGTCAAAAGGATTTGTAATCTTCAAGAGAATGAGTTTTAGGAAGTGAACGAAAATGGAAAGTAACCATTTGTATTTTATTGGTAAACATGTGTGTGCGTTCTGAGTAACCATTGATTTAGATTTAACGTGCTAAAATTTAAATTGCATTGACATTTGTGCTTTTGGCCATTGGCAGTCTTCGATGTTCCCGTACAATACTACATTCCAAATGAGAAGTATATTTTCGACGAAAATCAGTCGACAATTTGTTTTGACGGACTCTACAAATATAATAACAACAGAAAAGCGCACCAAATCTCTATAATTGTGAAAACCAAAAAGATCTTCAGCGAGAAAAAGTACATTCTTTGTAACTTGTGAGTACCTTCAATTGCTCCCGAATCCTGCGGCCCCGTGCAAGCGAGGCCAACACGTGGGTAAGCGCGTATCCAGAAGTGCAGTACGCAAAGCGGTCAAGGCGCATGCGCCGAAAGGGGCGTGCGCGCGCGCGCCGCAAACCACGCGGGCTTCTCCACAAACCGCCGCCGCCGCCGTCGCCGCCGCCGCCTCCTACGTCAGAGGCGCTGGCCGGCCGAGGCGAGGGCCGACGGCGGGCAGTGCGGTGGCAGCAGCAGCGCGCGGTGCGGCGGCCCGGGGAAAGCAGCGCCGTGACGCCGTGCGTCGCTCGTGTGTTGCAGGCTGAGCCCCAGGTGACGTAGCCGCCACCATGCTCTGCGTGTGCCTGCTGGCGCTCGTGCTGGGAGGCGCCTCCGCCGGCCTCGAGGGCCCCAACGTGTGCCACCGACAGGAGACGTAAGTGCACCGCGCGCCCCACGCAACTAGCCATTCATTCAACTAGCCACCTACACAATTTTGTGTCAATGTACCCCCCCACCACCACCACCACCAATGTCAAAGTTGTATCAAGGAACTATACGGGTTATTTTACTTCAACAAATAACAAAAAATACGTTTCAGCCAGAAAAAGTGTTTGGAAATACATTTTAAATTATTCTTTTAAATAAAAGAATTTAGTGATCAAATATTATTTCCATTGTGAGTTCAAAACGCTAAAATATTTGTTGTTTAGTTAGTGTTTAATAAAATAACTTGTTGTTAAATACACGAGATAATAAATATCAATTTCAGTAGAATCTATTTTAATGTTAGCGTCTTTTGATTCATTTCTTCGACTCCTACCTTATTAGTAATGGCTACAATTAACTATTTAAGATAAAAAAATACACTTTTTATGAATTATCAGATTACTATACCGCAACTTGTAAAATAATGATAACTATAACCCTTGTTCTAATTTGTTTTTCAAATTTTTACTATTTGTTCCCCATCAGTTCCATCATCGGGCCCTTTGACTTGCGGGACCCCGGGAGATCGCCTGGCCTGCCCATAGCACCGACACTGTATAAACGACAGCTCGCTTTACTATGCACGCAGTCCAGAAAGTACATACTTCAGTTAAGACCCAACCTCTACCAAGCTCGTTCATGTCTGACTATTTTTAAAGTGTTTTTATGTTTGTTTTGTTTTCAATGTGAATTTCATCTGGAAATGCCATCCGCTCAAGCTCCAAAAAAATGCTCGTTAGGAATGTGATACAATCAATTTATAGTCGTTGTTTTGAATAAAGTAAATAAGTAGTGAAAAGCGGTGCTTTTTCTTGGGGGACATGGGGGCCACGTGGGTTTACTTCGTTGTGACAACTATTTAATTTTGGTGTTGTCAACACTCTGATGATCACGTCTTCGTGGTATCTTCGACGTAGATCAGGGATTTGGCTTTCAGATTTGCGTAGGTCGCAGAATATTTCTGCGCCACACATGACCTATGTGAATGTAGCACAATGAATTATTTAATTTCAAAGCAAGTAGAAAAGGTTAAATTTTTAAATTTCACTTGTCGAATTTCGAATTACTGAACGCATAACATAATTATAAATATGTATGCAAGTTTATAATGAGTTGTCAGTGATGCTTTCGAACCACTTCTATTGCGGATTCAACAATGGTGAATCCTGAACATTATTTCAAGCATACCGCACTTTGTAGAAGCCATCTCTTCCGATGTCTTTTATTTTTGGCTTTCCTGAAATCACAATACTATGAAATTACGTCCTTAATAATGGTTCTCTAAGACAATTACATAAAACCCCTAATTTCTGGATCATTAACACACTCCATTTTCACAAAAACTTCAGAGAAGCGTAACTTACGAACTAGCAGAGAAGGACTGTTCACCGCAATATTTTGCGGTGCCTACCGACCGTCTATAGGCGCGCATCCTCCCCTCTCTTCGCCCTTGAAACATGAGGAGCCGCAGGTTATCGCTGTTGGCATGCGGTGCCTTCACCTGCGCTAGCGAATTCTCTGAACAGCACTAAAAACTGTTTGAAACTTCTCACTCTAACGCACTTCATAGCGCTTACGGATGCGGAAGACTGACTGGCTCTCGGTAGTAAAACAGAGTTATTTTTTAACTTCTGTTTCAAAGCTTTCAAAATCTCAATATCTTTTTAGAGGATTACCAAAGTAACGAAATATTTCTTATACACTTATTACTAGGTATTACTAGGTATATCGGGGGTATACGAGGTGTATCGGAGAATTCGCCACTGCGTGGTATCTCACGAGAGCAAATCATAACTATTGTGGATTAATTTTAGGCTTTGTTGTCGACTAATGGACATTGTGATGTGATGGCAAAAGCAATATGGTACGTGAACGTAAAATAATTGATAGAAAAGTTAAATTTTAAAAAGTTTGCAGTTTCCAGAAGTGCGAATCGTCGCACCTACAAGGTGGTGATGTGTGTGCTCATTTGTTAACGTTATACAGGACTTCAGTCCTGCATACAATATAAACACTTGCAAATTATATTAGTCAAAATAAAATTGGTGTGAGTGTTTACTTTACGTTCGGTTAATTCGAGGTTGGTGGTTAATACTGTTTGTATATATGACAGTAAATAAGGCAGTTTATTGAAGGCTTTATTTGGCAATATGTTCCAAGAGTGCTATACCTAATATACTGCCATAGCAAGGAAACCATAAATTGAGGCTTTCTTTTTTCTGAAGCATTATGACAGTTTTATTTGCTAGGATTAATAAGAGATATAGAAAGATTATCCACTTATGCATACGAACTAAATGTTCAACGTTCAAATGTTGATTCTATTAATATCTGCATTTTATCCGACATAGAACGTGACCGCTAAACATTAGATAATAAAATATAAATCTTGTGTTCTCGTTCGCAGGTACACCACTACAGTGAGAGTGTCGGAGTCCAAACCATATCAAGTTCGAGAGTACACGTGGTGCTTCAATTTTCCTCCAAGATGTTCCAAGTACAAAGTGAACTTCAAAACAGTTTATAGGACCCAGGTGAGTAGTGATTTACGGAACGCAACTTCAATTTTAATGTAGTATTACCAAAGATAATTTTGTTCTAATCTTCTTGAATATAAAATTTAGAAAATTATTTCTAACAATATGATAATATTTTTTATTTCGAGAGGCACCCTAAATATTAGAGAAACACGTTGTAGAAATATAAATCGCGTTGAATTGACCTGAAACGGGCATTATATTGATTGCAAACATTTTTGAATCCCCCGAGCTCCGTAAGGGTTACTACTAGCGATATTATATTTTTTCCAATCAATAACTCAAGCTTCCTTGCGTGTGCTTATGGAACCTTGTTGCCATTAATATAATTCACTAGACAGATAACAAATGCCATTCGGAAATGAACTGCAAATTATTTTTCGAACTAAAATAAAAATTTCAATTTCCCTTCTAAAATATGCAATGGTTCGTTGGAGATATTTGTGATTTTGTAAAGTAGTTACGTTTCATTCTTTAAAATAAAATTTCTTTGAGATTGCTTAGTTTTGAAGCTGTCAACTTTGATTTTATTTTAATATATAAATTAAGATTATTTAAATTTAATTTTTCATTTTTAAAAATTTTCTTTCAAATTTTAAAGGAATTAAAACAGATATGCTTTCTAACGACACAATGTTACTTTGATTTTAAATTAAGTTTGTTTTATTTATTTATTTAGTCTATGATATGAGTTGTCATACTTTTACAACTGTTTCTAAGCATTGTGACGCCAGTAACAGGAACGGTATCTTCTTAAATAAACACTAAGCGGCAAATGCGATGTATCTGCAGACGCTGGTGAAGGAGCGGCCCGTGGAAGACTGTTGCCCTGGGTACACGCGCACCTCGGACCGCAAGCGCTGCCTGCCCGTGTGCTCGGAGAACTGCCTGCACGGGACGTGCGTCGAGCCGGATACCTGCCAGTGCGAGCCCGGCTACGGAGGGCCCACTTGCTCAGTCTGTGAGTCAGTTATTTAGTTTCTAGAAAAATATTTATTGTATTTATGGTCAAAAATTGCTGAAACAGGCTGTGGGAAGCTAGCAAAGTTATTGCCCGGTTTAAATATGACTATGACAATATAGTTACTTCAGCTGTGACGCGGTTATCCAATCGGGAGCCAAAAATTGTAGTAGTAACGAAGCTCTTAAGTGGATAATCTCTTCCAGCTGATGATCTGTCACAATGCACTACATTTAAATCGGACAATGCACTTATTGTTCAAAAGGAACTAAGGGACCATCTCAGCTTTTGCTCAATGGATCAAGGGAAATCGGACGAAAAGCCCAATCGGAATGTTTTCAATACCGGTCCTTAGTCAAGTTTTCGTAAGTGATTTAAGACATACCTGACAGAGTGCTGACGGAATAGAAAAAAAAACTGTCTGTCAATTGAATATGAATAATTTGTTATAATGTCTCTCTAAATTCTCTTGCAAACTCTTTAAGTTCTTGTTTTTGAATGTTCACTAGAGAAATGGAGTTGATGCTATTCTTCTTTGTACATCGTAACGTCTCTTCTCTTAGCCCTGCACAACTTGTCCATACCAGATAGACATATAAGCAACAAGATTTGTTATCTCTTGTACCACGCAAGGCCTTTATCTCATGATAGCACACAAAGGAAATTCAAACTCGGGCATTCTTCTTCGGGTTCCGATGGACCCACAAAAGATTAACTTCGACAATTTGAACGTATTTAATAGTTTGTCTCTGCCCCTGAACTCATTTCCGTTTTACATGCTATCTAATGTTGTTTTATTTACGTAACTTAAATATTACACATAACTTGGGTAAGGTTAAATGGGTGATTCACAGAACGTTGATTAATATTGTCAACAACGGTAAAAGAATGATCACGCCTAATTGGAATAGTGGGCACCAACAGAACAGATTCTGAAAAACATACGTATTTGGATCACAGCGTTTAGCAAGCGATCTTACAGGAAATTCATTTAATGCAAAATTTAAATACTTATTTCAAGTAGGGAATACATTTTTTTTAGCAATTTACGTAGGCGTCATAAATTTATCTATGGTTTGTATCTTCATATGTTAACGAAGGCTGAAATTCATGGCAATATATAAGAATGTTTGAGGGAAGACGACGAAATCGCCAAAACCTTGCACTAAAATGTGTGTCACTTAATAGATTACTTGCGGGTTCTAAAACCTTGATCCACCTCAGAAGTCGAGACTCGATTAAAGAAATTTGTGTTTCTATACAATTAGAGACCATACTGAGCATCACAAGAAAAGTAACATTAATTTTAACAATGATACATAATGCATTATTTACCATTTGGACTGTATAAATGAGTATAAACAACCTGTAACAACTATTGTACTACAGCTTCCGGGTCAGTGACCCCCATCTCGATCAGGTTTTTCGTCCAGCTTCCCTGATCCATTGAGCAAATGCTGAGATGGCCCTTGTTTTGCTTCTGACATAAAAGTAACTTCATTTTCTGTGCACGTCTTCTAGAATTCAGTGGGAAATACAATTATTCAAATTATCGTTTCCATGTTGTCGCGGCAGAAAGTATTATTCCGAAGCACAACATGATAAGAGCCAAAATTTATTGCTTATTTATCCTTGAAAATAGATTTTATTACATGGGAGTTTTTGTTTTTGTTTTTTTCTCCTTTTCAAAATTCAAAATTTAAATAGTATATGACTTAGTGTAGGGATCACAGAATTTTGAAAATGTGCACACAATTCACTTTTCCCCATAGCACGTCATACGCAGTTTCAACTTTTTTTTTAACGTTAAATAAATAAATTAATTGGGCAGCCATTGCGTCCTTCCGTGTCTCGTGAATCTTGCAATTGATTTTCGGCTGCCTGGCTTGCAGCTTGCCCGACGGGCCACTGGGGCCCCGCGTGCCAGCACCTGTGCCAGTGCCAGAACAACGCCACCTGCGACCCCTTCAACGGCAAGTGCCGCTGCTCGCGGGGCTGGACGGGCGAGCGCTGCGCCGACGAGTGCCCGCTGGGCAAGTACGGCCAGGACTGCGGCGAGAGCTGCCGCTGCCTCAACGACGGCACTTGCCACCACATCAGCGGCGAGTGCCACTGCAAGCCCGGCTGGACCGGACCCCTGTGAGTGCTCAGATGCCATCTTATTTGCTTCCGCACCACACTTCTCTAGAGTACAATAAGGGCTCATGTAAAATACAAGAAACGCGGAAATAACAGTATTCACGATAGGTGTGTTACTAGAAAGTGTGGGTTTACATCATCATCGACAGGAAGGATTAGACCTCTTCATCTGTTCCGTCTCGAAATTGTTCATGCCATCTCTTCAAGGGACGTCCAACACTTATTTTTCCTTTAGGTGCATATTGAAGGATAATTTTGCTTATCCTATATTCTGGCATTCTCAGGACATTAACTTTCCAGTTTTCTCGATATATGTTTATCTCGATATGTGTTCTTCTTTGATATCTGCACTTCTTTTGTGTACACTTTTGTGGTTCACTTCATGCCAAAGATATTTCGATCACTGCTGTAGTGTAGGGTAGTGTAGTGTGAGTCAAGACATGTTAAGCACTGTTTACCTCTCGAAGAACAAAATAGAAGGAAAATAGCAATAGATCTCAGATGTTTATTTGATATAATATATCCTTCTCCAATTCTGTGTCTGTTTTCAAAGTCCAAGGCAGAACTCAGGCTAAGCCAGCACCCTTCCAGGAAGAACACGAGTGAGAAACTCAAGCTAGGAGCCTCAATGTGGACATATTCCAATCTGTCTTCCTAGACTTAATTTCCATAAGGAAATTCTTTGTGTGTAACACAGCGGAAGTCCAGAAGAGCCTCTTGATGGGCATAAAGCACAGCACAGCACTTTAACAACTGCTGGAGTAGATAAGCTTTCCTTGCCAAACTATGCTTAAGAACGCTATGAAATGTAACTGCAATTGTTATAAAACGAAGTTTAATTACAATATAATCCTTTCAATTTTTAATCATGTAAATTTTGAACATTTAGTTACCATAGGGGGTGGATTAAAAAAAAAAAAAAAGAGCACGTGTGGAAAAAAGTGATACTGTTCCTTGCTCCTGTATGAAGATGAGATTTGTAACACATTTTGCAAAGAAAATGATATTAAAAAATACAATTTCGCAAAATATTATTAATTTTAATTATTTTCCTACCACTGAATGGAAATTCAGTGTTGAAAACAAACTTATGCTCTTACATTTATAAACGCCCTTTATTTAATTTCATTTACTATCTATTAAAATAGCTCCTGCTCATTGAACATGAAAATTTAATTTTAGCAAGCATCAAATTTATCTCGTTTGTTTATTATTTCGAAGTATCATCAGGAGTATTAGGTAAATTAATAAATTTCTATCAAGAGTTTTTGGTTTCCAAACAGGTTCATGAAATCTCCACAATAAAAATCCTTGAAGTTGGTTTTTTGCATGCACACACACACACATATAATTTTTCATTTTTTCATTTTTCAATCTATTCTTGTCATTCCAGCATTTACAAGACCGAAGATATATTCGGTATTAACATTTTAACTAGGAATAACAATAAAAAGTTCAGCAATTTTCTGTAGTTCAGAATGGTAAGTGGGGATAAAGAGAGGGATATTTTGCAATTTTCTTCAAAATCTGCCCAACAATATTGTTTGTCATATAATTGAGGACAAATTGGGTAAAACGGAACTTACTGTAAACCTATCAGTAATTCAACTGATGAATTTTAACGCTATTTATGATCGTGATTGATAACTGTTTTTGCGGCTAATCTCTTTGAAGGAATTCATCTTGTATTGGTTTCTTCCCATTTGATTTTTTCACTGTGAGACATGTCCTTCACAATATTTTTTGGTGTATGGAGTTCATTGGAGGGAACTACCTGGTAAATCCTAAATTTTGATTTTTTTCACAAGTTTTCTAAGAGCAAAAAACTGTATGAAAAGTAAACAATCTCATTAACTAAAATCATTTAAACATGAATTTCATATCAAGAACTTAAATATTATAATTTATTTGACTGAATGTTTTACTAAGAGTGTATTTGTAATGTGTTGATTTGCACAGTTATCCTATGCAATGATGAAATGTATAATTATTTTTCATTCTTTTATCAATTTACTTCATTTGAATAATAAATGTGTCCATAGCAAATAGATTAAATAATTATTTATCAATTACCACTTTAAAAAAGATAAAGTTATTGTTAGTTCACATCACCATAGTAAAGAAGTTATTTAAATCATTCAATATACCCTTCATAATAATTGTACTGCAGTAGGCTACATAACGAAGTTAATGGATAAGCTTAAAAACAAGTTATTGTGTCTATTTATATTATCATATAAAATAAAATTGTCAAAGACTTAGTTAAAATTTTAATATAAATTTTGTTTTTGAGCAGATGTGAAGATTTATGTCCAGAAGGAAAACATGGAGAGTCCTGCGCATCAGAATGTAGGTGCCAGAATGGTGGAACATGTAGCCCAAAAACTGGACAATGCTATTGCACTCCTGGTTGGACAGTATGTAAAATATTTGCTTTTATCTTTGTGGTAATTATTTACTCTTTGCACTGATGCATTTAATTCTCTCTTCAGGGCCTCGTTTGTGCAAATCGCTGTCCTAGTGGCACTTGGGGGCAGGATTGTAAAGTTAGATGCGACTGCTTTAATGGTGCTTCATGTCATCATGAGACTGGAGAATGCCAATGTGCACCTGGCTTCACTGGAGAGAGGGTGTGTACTTTCTGCTTGTTCAAAGCTACAAATACTGCTTTACTTCTACCTTTTTACCTCTATATTATCTTCATTCACAAATACAATTCTTGATCTTATTTCATGCTTCCAAGGTTCTGGTGGAGGTTTGTTATCCAATCTTATGTCTTTGTGTCCTCATAACTGCATTATAATCAGATTTCCAAGGAAAATGAAACAGTATTGCATTCTTTCAGTGTGTGGAGCGCTGTCCTGAAGGGAAATTTGGAGCAAATTGTTCCAATAATTGTACATGTTTGAATGGAGCAAGTTGCTCACCAGTAGATGGTGTGTGCAAATGTACTGAGGGCTGGGCTGGAAAGGGCCAAACTGTTCTCAAAGAGCTTGCCCTGATGGATTGTTTGGAGAGGATTGTAAAGGTGTTTCAATGTTCAACAGAAAATACAGAAGTGTGAGTACAATAACATGAATTTTCACTAGAGAGAAATTGACAATTGTCCATCAATTAGTTGTGTAATTTTTTTGTTAAGATTATCATTGTAGGCTTGTTCTAAAATAAAATGCAAGTCAGTGACTTTATTCAGCAAACAAGATTCACTACAATTTTGTTTCATATTTTGGTTCAAGTGACTATTTCCTCTGCTTCAAATACTTCATTTCTCACCATGAAAAATACTTTAAAAATTATAATCATTCCTTTGTTTTGTTAATATTCATCTTAAATATTTAGAAGCAAAAAAAAAAAAGGTTCATTAATTATTATAAGAAAAACAAATGGAAATTTTGTTAAACAAATATAATTTTTTTTTAGATGTCACCCTTGGACTGGAGCATGTAAGTGTAAGCCTGGATGGGATGGAATAACATGTTCACGACCCTGTCCATTATACAAATATGGCCCAGGATGCAATTCTACATGTACATGTCAAAATGACGCTCAGTGCTCTCCAGTAAATGGCTCTTGCATATGTGCTGCTGGGTACCGGGGCTTAGATTGCTCTGAACAGTGCCCTGCTGGGAAGTTTGGTGAAGATTGTGCACATAATTGTTCATGTCGTAATGGTGCTACTTGTTCACCAGAAAATGGTCGTTGCAACTGCACAGCTGGTAAATACTTGTTATTCAAGTTGAATTGTCTTGAGTGCAACTTAATCCCAATGAATATATCATGTAAATATAGAATCTTTGCTGAAGAGTTCCATTTTAGATTGAAAATTATTTGTATAAATGCAAAAATTGGTCATATAAATGTACTATTAGATCATAACATTTAGAATTTCTTGAACATTTATTGATTCTAGGTTGGGAAGGACAGCAATGTGATAGGCCATGCAATGAAAAATTTTATGGAGCTGAATGCAAATTTAGCTGCAAGTGTCTCAACAATGCTGCTTGTAATCCTCAAAATGGTGAATATCTGAAATGAAATAAAAATTATGGTGGGCAGTTTTTACTGTTCCAATGATTATATATTTATATGGAAATATTTTTCACCTTTGCCTTGTAGGTAGCTGTACTTGCGCTCCAGGTTTCACTGGGGAAGTCTGTGAAAACCCCTGCATATCTGGTTGGTTTGGTCAAGGATGCCAACAAGTCTGCAACTGCCATGATGATAACAGTGATGGTTGTAATCCTGTGTCAGGAACTTGTAAATGTAAAGCAGGATGGAGGGGAGTTCGATGTGAAACACGCTGCCCCTCTGGAATGACCGGCCGTGATTGCTCCATGACTTGTGAATGCCATAATAACAGTTCGTGTGACCCTGACTCAGGTGAATGTTTGTGTGCCAGAGGCTGGGAAGGTCCAGACTGTTCCAAACCATGCCAGCCTGGATATTATGGTTTGGGATGCAAAGAAAAATGTCCTGATATGGTATATGGTGAGTAAAACCAGGGAAATTATATCACAGTTAATTTTGTTGAAAATTGAAAATTCTTGGAATATGACTTGAAATTCAGAATTAATTCAATAATTATTCAATTACAGGAAATCGTACATGTGATCATGTTACTGGGCAAGTTGTTTGCCGACCAGGATACCTGGGTCTCACATGTGAACATCCATGCCCAATTAACATGTTTGGATTAAACTGCTTGAAGAAATGTAATTGCAAAAATGGAGCAGATTGTCACCATGTTGATGGTAAAGAAACATAAAGACTTCATTCCTTGACAAATGTTTAATATATTTTTCCTCCCTACTTTGGTAGTATATATGAATATTACAATATTTCTAACAAATATACAATTAATTATAATAATTAATTACTTAAGTTAGTCTTTTCGGGGGCTTCTAAAATGCGTAATTAATATTACAAAAAATATCGAAGCCTTTAGGAATTTGTTTAAAAGCTTAAGAGCTATTATGAAATTGTTAGAGAAGAAAGGTCAGAAATTTTAAAATTAAATTTCTTTTCATAAAATCCTTCCGCTCTGTGGTGCTTGCAAGTAAAAGCACTTGATTGTAAAAACTTAGGCAAGATACTTTAATTTCTGATAAAACAAATTTAAAGATTATTCCACTAGAGTATTTAATATCAATCTTATGTTTACTTCACTTTAAATCTTCCTTGTACAGGGAGTTGTCGCTGTCTTCCTGGATGGCAGGGACCTACTTGTGCAATCCCTTGCCCTAGTGGCACTTATGGTATGAACTGCAGCCAACACTGTAAATGTCTCAATGGTGGCATATGCAGACGAAATGATGGACAATGTCGTTGCACTCCTGGTTGGATTGGGGAACAGTGTACTGAAAGTATGTATGCTCAATTTGTAGGTTGATTCTGCTTATTACCAACACTGCTACCTCTGCTACCTGTGCTACCACTGCTACCTGTGCTACCTTGCTACCTCTGCTATCACTGCTACCACCATCACCATACTCGCAATCTTCACCACTGTCACCATAGCTATCACCACCACCATCACCACCTACACAATCATCTAGTGCAAGTTGCTAGTATGTTGCCTTTTCCTCTTTCCCAGTAGACCCCTTAGTGCTCAAAGTATTTCTGATCTCACTATTTTGTTTGTATCCTCACTGGGTAAGTCAACTCAGGGCAACAACTATTGCCATTGCAGACTCTCTTAACTGGGAGAAACTATGGTTCAAATCACATTGATTGTTGAAACTAGCTAAATGCATAGATTGAATTCAGCTGCTGGAGGAGAATTCCAGCTGCCAATTCCTCTTATTGATAGTTTTCTTTGGTTTCTCCAATCAATACAAAGTGAATGCTTGAACAGTACCCTAACAGAAGGGATAAGAACTATGTGTGATCTTTCCTTCTTCATCCTTGGCTATCTCTCCCCACATATGCAATGTGGGGACACTTACACAAATGCATGCACGCACATGTGCATCTGAACCCACACCCGCATGCCAGTGACAAATCCTGAACATTATTAATACTGAGTATACTGCACTTTCTGGACGCTACCTCAATCATTGTCATTTATTTTGAGCTTTTCTGAAATCCCATCCTTAATAATTGTTCTATAAGACAATTACACAAACCACTAACTTCTGGATCATTAACACACTTCATTTTCACAAAAAACTTAGAAGCATAACTTACAAACGACCAAAGGAGGACTGTTCACCGCAATATTTTGCAGTGCCTATCGACCATCCAGATGTGCAATCTCCCCTCTCCTCAGTCTTGAAACATGAGGAGCCCTAGGTTATTGTGGTTGGCATGCAGTGCCTTTGCATGAGCCAGTGAATTCTCTAGACAATATTAAGAACTGTTTGAAACTTCTTACTCTAACGCACTTCATAGCACTTATTATTTACTTAACCCATATTTTGAATTTTTTCAGTTTGTCCAGAAGGTTATTATGGAGATCATTGTATGACTCCATGTGAATGTAAAAGTGAGAACTTCATTTGCCACCCCATTGAAGGTTGTATATGTAAACAAGGTTATTCAGGTGAGTTAAGAATCTTTAATACTCATGTTATTTGTTACAATATCTCTATTCGAAATAACTTGCAGATTAATTCATTCTTCTTTATCTATTGCACATTATTAACTCCTTTTTTATTCTTGTATTTTGATTATGCAGGAGAAAAATGTGACATACTGCTTTATAACAATTTTAAAATGGAACAAGAAACAAGAAGTTATGGAAGCGTGGCAGCTGGTGTTGTAGTGGCACTTATATTGGTAGCTATAATTGTTGCCTTATTACTGTATTATAGAAGGCGTGTTGCAAACCTAAAAACAGAAATAGCTCACGTTCAATACATTGCAGATCCACAGAGTGCTCCAGGTATGTTCATCTACAAAATGGTGGATCTGGCCTATTATAAATGTGTTATAAATTAAAATATATTAAATTATGATAATTAATTTTCAGACCGTCACCACTTCGACAATCCTGTTTATTCATATCAATCAGGACCACGTTGTGAAGATGGTGCCAATTTGCTCTTGAATAATGCACATAGAACCATTCGAAATGATTTGGGAGGCAAAAATAACAACTTAACCCAAGCAAAACTAGTAGCTGCTGATGATGACGATCATGGTAGTGAGCGTGGTATGTTATTAAAACCTTTTAGTACCAATTCCATTTCATTGTAAAGTGAATAATTTCACACATACAATTAATTTTTTTATGTTGTACAACAAAAACTTCATTTAACTTTCAGGAGCATATGGATTATCATACGATCATCCAGCATCACTTAAAAACAAGGATGCAGATGCGTGTAATCCAAATGTAAATGTGTATCACAGTATTGAAGATTTGAGAGATGATAAAAAAGTAGAACATCTTTATGATGAAATCAAACAAAAAGAAGGTCAAGGTAATTTAACAAATTATTGTAATATTTGTAATTAAGAAAGAATTAAACAAAACAGACATAAGTGAGTATATTTGTTCGATTAGGCTTATGCAGATTATTGTGCTTATCAAGCAAATCAAGCCTCTTGTTGGGACGGGGGATATTTTTCTATCTGACTTTAAAAAAAAATTTCCCATTTACAATCATTAAAGGCTGCACGAAAGACATTAATTTAAGGAGTTTTCATCCCTTTGTACAACTTTTTTTGTTATGAGGAAAATCCAAATAATCTTAGTGGCTGCTTGCAGCAAAAATACACCATACAAAATATGATTTTCCAAAAAGGAGCACATAAACTGCACAAGAACAAAAAATAAAACACTCTTGTATAACACTACAATAAATTAAATATTTTAATAAAGTCTTCATGAATGCTACAAAAACTTAGTATAGTATGTAGTACAACAGTATGTAGTATAACATGTAGTACAACAGTTATTTACATACCTAGAATATCAAAATATTGCTGTTCTATTATGCAAAACATAAAGATACAATATTTAACGGGTGGCCTCTTTCTTGCTGTTGACTCTGTTGTAAGGAGTGATGCACTGAGAAAGAGAATTGTCTGTATCACAGATAGAACATGCAGAATAACATAATAAAATATTTGCATTTCTCTGCCAAAATTGAAACAGTTTTATTGTTCCACAAATTCCTGGGTGTGAAGAAACCATAAACACCTCTCACATGGCCAAAGGTTGCACAATTTTCTTTCAGTTTCAGTGTTGATTGAATTGTATTCTGGCTTTTTGAGATTTTTACAAAGTTCTGATTAAGTAATAAAGACCTTAATTTAAGTACATCATAGCTTTTAAAATTTCTGTGTGCATTTAAATTAAATTCTCCCCTCAGTTCCTGGGTACCTAACAAACTATAAACACCTTTCATGGCTCGAGACTGCATAGTTTGTTGGTTTGTTTTCTTTTTCTTTGTGAATTTGATATTACTGAAAAACAGTAGACATTTTTATGTACTTTTCCCAGAGTTTGGGTAAAAAATTATACTCCTTTCTCATGGCCAAAAATTTTGAGTCTGGTTATCTAATGAACTGTAGTTATCACTCTCATGGCTGGAGGCTGCATATCTTTCTAAACATTTTCGGCACAAATTAAAAAATGGTAATAGAGATCTTTTAATATTACTGGATCTATGATAAAAATAAAGAAAATTGATCAACTACTATTATTTTTTGTGTTTTTTGCAATACTTAAAAAAGTTGAATAAGATACAATTTTTGAATCAATTGTGAATATTTTTTGCATTGTTACACTTTAGTTCAAGTATTGCAATATTTAGTTGGTGGAAATAATGCTTATAAATATACAAGCAGAGTGCCAAAATTTTATTCAAGTTTTACAATTTTGAAGTAAAAAAAAATACATTTTTTGAGTCAATTCCTATTCATACTTTTTAGTGCACATAAACTTTTTACTTGATGTCAAGAAAAATTAAAATGTAATTTTTTATAGATCTAAAACATTCAAAATTCTGCTTTGTACGAATATTGTTTTATATTTGATTTGATAACCAGAGCCCATGTTTTAGTGACTAGGCACAAGAGGGGAGGTGCGAATACATTTCCTTAATAAGGGAATACATTGTTCTCATCAGACGGGATCAGTTTTACAAACAAGGGAATTTGAATTTCTCCCACCCCTCATCTTGCCATTGATTTGCTTATATTTTCAAGAAAACAAATTATTTTTCTCTCGTATTGTTTTGATTGCACCTGACAGAGGTCCATCCAAGACAAATAAAACATTGCTTGACCTAAATAAGATACACCAACCCAATTTGTTTTGACACTAGTTTTAAATTAGTCTGAAAAATTATTGTGAATTTTTTTCTTTTTTTTTTTTTTTGCTGCTTTGCTTTTCTCAATTGTGTGTCTGATTAGGTTGATTTTAAATTCCAGAAATTGAATATGATCACCTCGACTACAGTCGTCCTGGAAGTTCATGGAGACCTCATTATCAGCGCATGGCAAACGGATTAGGCCCTCCAGCGGCTAGCAAAAGCAATGGAGGATCCCCTGCAGCAGACTGAGCCGACCTAGTCATTTTTCAGATGTGTGTGGAAATGTAACATAGTAAACTTCTGAACCATATTGTGTTCAGACTATCAACTCGGAAGATACATTGGAAGATCCACAGGATTCTCTTACAAAGAGGAGCTAATGTGCATTGATATTAATCATGATGAATGAAATCGTAGAACACTTGATGTGTCTTCTAGGCCCAGTGATATGAGATTACATGCTCGATAGGCTGCTCTGAACAATTAATGTTGAAGTTTGTTCTACATGGGTAAGCAGAACAACACAACTGAAAAGGTGCAGTTATAAGGCAATAACAAGGTTCATGTGGTGCCGCTAAAAGGAATTGATTTTATAAGTTTTAGATATAAATTTAATGAAATTTCTCTCTTTAGTTTTTTTGACTTTGGTCCTTGAAACACTCGAATTATATTCTTAAATCTATCTGTAAAATGCAGCATGAATTATTGATGTTTTATATAGATGTTTATAAATTCTTTGTATGTGATATTAATTTTATTTGATTTCTGTAGTTTATTTAACATTTCACTTTTTAATTTTATTTGCAAAAGAACTTTTTTATCAGATTCTGTACAAATTATTTTATCTTAAATCTTGTATTCGATGAAGTGTTGACTCAAACTAAAGCAATGCATATAAATATAGAATCAAATACATTTCTCAAGACTTGTGCATAAGATTAAAGCTTAAGCAATGAACTATTGATTAAGATTATTGAAATGTAGATTGTGATGAACAAAGATAGTTAAAAGTATTTTCTTCCCATGATTGTTGAACTTGGATATTTTTATTGTCATTCAAAAGCAATATTTGATACTTTTAGGTACATTCCAGATGTCAGGAGGTGGAGAATATTTGTAATGTAAAAATTCAATAAAAAATGATTTATCTTTAATTTCTTCTTATGGTGTTAACATTTTTCACCTGAAATTCCAATAATGTGGAGATCTATAAATGGTTTTCCATGCAAAGAAATTGCAATGCCTCGTGTTTACTTTGTTCAGTTATTGCAGCCTTATTGATTTCCAGAAAAAAGTTGTAAGAGATTGTATCTTTTTTTTATTAAGGTTCATATTGACTTCAAGATGAAATAAATGAGTAAATTATCTGAAATATATTGGAGGGAGGTAAAAAAATAAGTTTGTAAAAAAAATGCTAGTCCTAGCTCTCCCTCCTTTTCACAGTTTGTTTCCATTAGAAAACCACTTCACCTCCCTTCTGAGTTAAATAAAAGTACTACTTAAAATTCAGATTTAAATTTTCAAATATAAAAAAAATTAACGGCGAGATTTTTGCTTAATTTTAACATTAAATCAAAAGTTGAAGTTAATGTAAGGAGTTTTTCAAAAATGTGAGAGCGTCGTTTTCAGTAGTATTTTTTTATCAAAGTTATTTTGCGTCAAAAGTTAAAAGTGCATCGGCCGAGACGTAAAGTTAATTGTTATACATTAAAATTTGTTTATCCCTACAGCTGTCGTCCTCCATCACTTTGAAATTTGAATTCTTAATGGGGAATGACAATATAAAAGTCTCATGTAGTATAAATGCTATGTCAAGGATTAAATCTGAAAATGAAGCTTTTAAATGGACAAAAAAAAACAAAAAAACTTATGTAAATTGAAATTATTTTCTAAGTGAATAAATTAAAATTGCTCTTCTTATTTCAATTTGCCCTCGAGGCAAAGGCATAATTTGAAATACTGTGTTCATTCACTGCGACGCATTTAATCAATATTGAAGACAAATAAATTCATTTAGCAGAAGAACAAACGCATATCAGTATTTATAATGGATCCAGGAAAAATCAAAACCTAACGGGTAATTATAACCGGAATATATAGATTTTTTTACATGAGTTTTTATCTCATTCAAACATCAAATTAAAGTAATGCATTATGTCATCAAATTGAAAATGTAATATTACTTTTCATGACGTCATCGCAGTTTTAAGTTTGACGTATAATAAAAACATATAGAGACAGCAACATTTTTCATGTTTACAACTTTTCTGCATGTGAAGGAACTTTCGCTTTAATCGTCATCTTGTCTAAGTTTGAAATATGACATGTATTGTAGTGAATTTTTTGTTTAATGAAAACTTGATTGATACTTGCACCCTGTGAACTATGATTTCAATAAGTCCATTTATAATAATAGACTTCGCATTTTCTTTAAGAAAATTATTGCCATTAATGAAGGCAAATTATTGATTTTACAAAAATACCATAGATTGGCGTAAATAAAAAACAGGCTAATATTAGAATTCTTTGATTGCAAACAAATGGCTTATCAAAAATCATGTGGATTTAGAAGTAAATTATTCATTACAATTCGTTTTAAATCCTAAAAAATTACGGAGTTAAAGAAGTATTTCCCAGAATATTATGCCATATCTCAGGCGGAATGAACATTCGCGAAGTATACACAACGAGCAGTATGAAGGCTGACTGAATTTGCAAGAATTCTGAACGCGTAGCATAATGAACTTAATTTTGTGTTCAATTCATTTAAATGGACGTTCCATTTAAGGTTTGACTGAATTGAGAGACCTAAAAATATTAAAAACCGCCCTCCCCGCCCCTGAAAAAAAGTTGGCGTGGCCCGGTACCAAAGAGTATATCTGCCCCGTACAAGAAGGTTGCACTCGGCCGGAGACGTTATCAGTTAACCTTCGTCATAAATTAGTAGACCCTATTTGTCTGCCGCTGCTGTCGTCCTCCATCAGCTTTGGAAATTCTCGAGTCAGTCTTAACTGCCGTGTCGCACATTGACGTAATATAATGAAGTCTACATCTTGTCAATGAACCCATTGATGACAGCATGCTATGTCGAAGAGATTAATCTGAAACTGAGAGCTACTACTTATAGATGGACAAAATAAAACCCTATTCAAAATAACGATCAGTGCTAAATTTGGTAGTAGACTTTATATGAACTTCATAACGTGATCTACTAAAACCTCTAAAATTGCTCTTCCTTATTTCAATATTTTGCTCCCTCGAGGCAAAAGGGCCAATAAATCAGATTAATACGCTCGTTGTTGGCAAATTCATCCCAATGCGACGCATTTAATCAACATTTATGAAGCAAATAAATGCTTATTTAAGGAGTAAGAACCTGTAAACGCTTATCAGTATTGTATAAGCTGAACCAGCAGTATAAAATCAAAACCTAACGATAATTATAATCCTTGAAAATAGATTTTATTACATGGGAGTTTTTTTTCTCCCTTTCAAAAATTCAAAATTTAAGTAGTATATGACTTAGTGTATGGATCACAGAATTTTGAAAATGTGCACACAATTCACTTTTCCCCATAGCACGTCATACGCAGTTTTTAACTGTTTTTTGACGTAAAATAAATAAAAAAAAATACATATAGAGACATGCTATTAGCATTTTTTCAGTTTATCACACACGGTTTTGCTGCCAGTGTCGAAGGGAAGCTTTCGCTGTTCGTCGTCGAGCATTGCTCTACTACCCGTTTCGAAATTGCATTTTTCAGGATCAATATTATTCATGTTTAGAGCAAGAATATTTGTGATTGGAGACGTTTTTGCACGCCTGTGAACCATGATCTTCAATATAAGTCCATTTTAAATCCAAGCTGCACTACCGCTTGTGCTCTTGAAATGTAAAATTGAAGATTTTACATTTTGCTTGAAGGTTTATACTACGTAAAAATATCGCAGTTAACTTGAGCAGAGATAGAAAATATTATTTAAAAAAATGTGCATATACTATTTACAACTGTCTTACGTAATTGCAAATAAATGGCTTTCATTCAATAACTCATTGGATTTAGAAAGCAAAAAGTTGCTTCATTACAATTCAGATTTTAACATTCGGTGAAAGAATATACGGGTGTTAAAAAGAAGATACCCTAAAGTTTGAGTATGTGTCTTTTGGCGGAACTATGTTGGAAGAATCGTATAATGTAATTTAGGTCTAACATTTGGAGGTAAAAACGCTGAAAATGATAACAAGAAGTATTGTACTCAGGACAAATAAGAATAGGGGAAACTGGGACTAGTTGGCACTCGAATTCCTACATCTACCACGAAATTTCTGTAAGCCTTAACTTTGTGCCATGAGTCCTTTACAACCTAGCGAACTTCCATCAGAAGTCTGTAAAATCAGCCCAGCGATGGTGGAATGGTGATCTCAAATGTGGTTTGGGGCTTGGAGAGTAATATTTTCGTAGTTCACTGTCTTCTGTAATATTGGGAAGAATTGATATTGCTTCTTTATGTTCTTCAGCTGAAATCTTCAACCAAGCTATTGATTTTACCCGTATCTGTCTTTTAGTTCCTTCACCTACACAGCTTTCTTTAATAAAAAAAAATCCCATTCGGAGCTGGCTGGCACTTTACAAATTAGGTTGGATGACAATGTCAACGAGCCCCATCATCAGCCAACCATATCTCCAAAATAAACCTTTATATATATATATATATATATATATATATATATATATATATATTATATATAAAATTAACATCTAGGGTAGAAGCACCGGTCGAGGACACAGTTAATAACATTGTCGTGGATTTTTCAAAATTTCTGGGCCACGGTAGAGATTTTTTCACGTGAAACTCAATGAGCAATCAATGTACCTCTTTTGAATTAATCCTTAGCCTAAAAGAGCAACGTTTTAATTTGTTATATTTCGTAAATTTATTTTCAAACCCCGATTTTATTCTACTCTTTGCCACTTAAGAAGGTAAAATTTTCGTAGTGGACAGACACTCGACCTTTAGTAATAGCCAATGGATATTCTACTCCCTGAGCGTGTCTGAGACCAAAAATGTCTTCATGCTACTCTATTGATATGTCGATATTAATAAGATTTATTTATTTATTTTACGTCAAAAAACAGTTAAAACTGTGTATGACGTGCTATGGGGAGAAGTGAATTGTGTGCACATTTTGAAAATTCTGTGATCCCTACACTAAGTCATATACTACTTGAATTTTGAATGAAAAAAAAGCTCCCATGTAATAAAATCTATTTTCAAGGATAAATAAGCAATAAATTTTGGGCTCTTATCCATGTCCTTCGAATAATACTTCCTGCCGCGACAACATGGAAACGATAATTTGAATAACTGTATTTCCCACTGAATTCTAGAAGACGTGCACAGAAAATGAAGTTACATTTATGTCCAGAAGCAAAACAAGGGGTCATCTCAGCATTTACTCAATGGATCAGGGAAACTGGACGAAAACCTGATCGAGAAGGGGGTCATTGACCCAGAAGCTGCGATACAATACTTGTTACATATTGTTTAGAATTATACAGTCCAATGGTAAATAATACATTAAATAAGATGTTTTCAGCTTATTCTGTAAATGTAAACGAAGGAAAAGAAATAAATTATCTTCGTTCAAATCCTCAGCACTAGAAAACATGTTCCACGTTCTTCAAGTTTGAAGCCAGTTGAAACCTTCCATTCTCATTTTTCAAGTATTGTGCTCGAAGTGACCGCTATTGTCACAGCTAACACTATTGGCGTCATTTTCCTACCATCTACCATTTTGATAAAATAAAATTTCATGACATTTCTGACGTATATTCAAAGTCAGTAACATGTCTTTTCAAAAAGTACCAACCTTTACATGGTATTTCTAGTTCGTTCCTTCTTTGGATAACACGAGCAGGCGGCACATATGAGGTCGATTACACAATTCGTGTTGGGGCCGCAACAGTTCGCCATCCGTCGGCCGAATCGGAACCTGTCTCAGGAGAAAGGTTCACCGCCTCTCGCTCCTCCTACGATAACTTTTATTAAAAAAAAAACATACGCCATGACATACATACAAGTCAGGACATGTATATAATCATACTTAGCAGACATGAAAGGATCTAACTGTTTGTTTTCAACTAGTGATGTTTAACCTTCTAAAGAGTTATCATTAATTTATTTTTTAAGGATTGATTTTTCTTTCCTTGCGGCTTAAACCTGAAAAAATTGTCGTCGTCGACGCAACGCGTCTCTGGAACTCTTGTTGGACTTCGAGCGCGTATCGTGGAGTAATCCTCCTTACTATCTTTGTCAAATCTCGTCACGTCGCAGTCAGCCAGTATCTTTTATCCCTTCGGTCAGGGGCTCGACGTCGTCAGATCCCGGGGTTCCTAGCCCGTCACACCAGGAACTCGCAATCGCGAATTCGCTTAACTTCCGTGACTTTACGGAGAGTAGTAAACGAATTTGGCTAGCGACGCCAACTAGTGCAAGTTCAAGTTCTCTTTAGCCTGAAAGGGTATAGCGGAATAAGACAAGTAAAATTGGCCCACGACCAAACTAGAAAAGGATGATATTATCTTATTCTACTCCCCAAATAACCTAGAAAAAAATACAATTGTGTATATTATCATAGTAACGTAACATCGAAAAGAGTGTTTTTCGCCCTTTTCTCACTTTCGACGCAGTATCCTGGCGAAATTTAGATTTTTTTGACACGTAACGTAACAAACTGTATTCTTTAGACAATTTTCTAAGATAGGTATCATTGGTCTTAGGTATCAAAAATATCATAGGAAATTAGTGTATACCTTAGAAAATTGTCTAAAGAATACAGTTCGTTACATGTCAAAAAAATCTAAATTTCGCCGAGATACAGCTTCAAAAGTGAGAAAAGGGCGAAAAACACATTCTATGGTTTACTAGTTCATTGCTGTGTCTTAACGGACCTGAAATAAAACACGTAAAAATATTGTTAATAACCTTGCAGGTCTTTCTGATTCTTTATGCCCTAGGGCTTTTTGAATACTTTATGGCCCGCTCTAATACAACACAGACATTTTTATGAATTAGATTTTTTAAATCAAGATCCAAGCAAATACGTTATATTTAATGTATAAACCTCAAGTAAAGTAACTCGTTATAAACCTTATTTTGCATAATTGTTATGAAAATTGCAATTTTGAAATGTTTCCGTGAATTTGTAATTGCGTAGTGGGCTGAGAGGCCGACGTTTCGCCTGACATGTCGCAGGCTTCATCAGGGCATTGACTTAACGGACATTGACTTAACGGATTGGTCAATGCCCTGATGAAGCCTGCGACATGTCAGGCGAAACGTCGGCCTCTCAGCCCCCTACGCGGCGTCACCCGGACAGCGAAGAAGTCATCGACTCGAGCCGCGGAAGCCTACGCGTAAATTTGTAATTGCCATCAGTTACTCACATTTCACTGTTACGTATCACCATTTTTAGAGTTATAATTATTGTGACATACCAATATGTGGGACATTGTATTGCGTCACATTTATTGTAAACAGGGTGAATGGTAAGGATAGACATACGTAAGTATGGCGGCCTAGCAACGGTGGACGAGTTGTCGTCAAGGTCAGCAAACTTCATTGCTTTGAACCACGGGGCGCGGCTAGTTGATAAAGTAAACTGTTTGGGGATTGGCCGAGAAAGCAATGACAGTCTGGGGCGCGGCTAGTTGAATTTGTAAGTAAGGATGGATAGGTGGATTGTGGATTGGCTAGGCATGGAATGACAATGTATTTCGACGGAAGCGGGTCGAATTTTTTCTGACAAAAAACAGTAGAAAGTATGGACCGAGTTTTGAAGGACTGAAAGAGGGGAATATGGAGTCATTCCGACTTATGTTGTGGTGCTGTGCGGATTGTGTGTAGATAATTGATGTTGGGAGTTTGGGAATTGTGAACATCTACTTTGGAGTGTATGGCTTATAATATTGATGTAATGTGCGGAAATTGGAATTTGGAAATATTTCGAATGCAGCAGCTATAATTTAAACTGTGAACTTAGGTGAATTCGTCGGCAACAGGGAATATTTGAAGCAGATAATAGTTTGCTGAACTTTAATATTTTAAGTATACGCGTAGAAAGAACTGGGAACTTTTAAAAGGAAAATTAATTAAGTCTTATCAACTTATGAGGCGGTGAGGATCAGTGACTTGAGTACACTTACACTTTGTGCCAGAACGGAAGAAAAGAAGATGGTATTTGGACCTGGAGCCATCGACACCGGGAAAAATTGAAAATGGTTCTACGCGGCGACATCGGCCAAGAGCGCGCGAAGACGGGTACTGCAGTGTAAGTTTTGAAACTGGTCATGACCAAAAGTACGTTTCGTATTGTTAAAATTTAATAAACATTGAATAAACTTACAAGTTTCTGTGAATAGAACAGATGGTTTTCATTTAGCCAATTCCAACTAATTAGTAGCTAGAAATGTATATTTGCTTTTCAGATTCCTCGAGCACTCTGTACAGATGGCAGATCGAATAATCGGCTATTAATAGGCAATAGCGATTATTTCTTATAAGACCCATCGACCCAGTTAGCCGGATATTAATTGATTGGAAATGCTAGTTGAAGATTAATTTTAAGAATAGAATTAATGTGACCTTTTCCTGGCGCCTATATTCTTATATAAATTTGGAACGGGTTATGTTGAATTTATATTTAATAATATTAGAAGGGCAGAGGTATTATTGGATTTAAAAATTAAATTAGACAGTTTGTTTCATTATATTCTTCTTGAATAGCAGCACTAGTAGTAGGATATATAAGACATAGGCTAACATCCTCGAAATGTTATTTTTTGGTGTTATGACATATTCTAAATAACTTTTGGCAATAGAGGCTAATAACTTAAAAGTATTGTTTCCTCAGCGCAATTTATTCCCAATGTTATATAACTCTCAAATACACTATAAACAGTTTCATATATTTCTCGTGATTTTACTGGAAACCACTGTCCATAGGTTTTTAACTTTTGTGAGAATTTCCGCAAGGAATTTCGCAATATTCTTTCATTTTGTACGAACAAATCAGTCCAATAACAATTATGCAATAGTAATGAATACTATATGCATACTCTGTTTTGTTTACCTGACGTCATATTAACAAATGACTATTACAATGCGTCTTTTCACTTTAAACGTCAGAAAGATGATAAAATGTTTCGAATTTTCGTTTGATTCAGCAACGAACTAGTTAAGCATAAAGTTTTGTATGTACCACGGACGATACTAGATGTGTTTTGTCCCTCAGGCGACTTCCAACCCCTCGGGCTAGAGGCCCTCGGGTTTGGAAGTTTCCCTCGCAAAAACATCTACTTAACGCCCTTGATATACAAATAACTATTTCGATATTACGTTACTGTGGTAACAAACAATCCTCTTCTAGTTTGGTCGGGGACCAATATTACCTCTCCTATTCCGGTATACCCTTTGAAAAAATTAAATGAGGTTACCTACTCAATGTTCCAAAACGGCAAGGTAATTTTCTTTTTTAATTAGTTGCGTTCGTATTCTTACTTTATTGACGCAACGCGTCTCTTCGCTCCTGGTCGAGGGTTGAGCGCTTCTTATGGAGGAATCCTGCATTAATATCTATTATCAAACTGTATCAAACAAGTTGCCAAAGAGGACCGCCAGGTAGCATCTCCGCGTACGCGCATCATACTCCACGTGCCTCTGCGTCACTACCCAGCGGCCAGAATTGGGAAGGAATAAGGATAGGGTGTAAAACACTTCACAGGGGTTGGGCTAGTTAACTGACTAAATTAAACTTCATAATTTTGAAACCACCAAGACTGATGTAATTGTCAATGGAGAGGCTGTTTTGCAAGACTAAACGGTGATAATTTTTTGCACTTATTTGTGTAAACTAAACATTGAAAATGATTCTTATTGGCAATGATTTTCTTATTATTTTACAAGTAGAGTTGGTTGACATATCTGGAATTGTAACGACTCTCAAAGCGAGCCGAGCAACTATAATACATATAACATTATTTTTACTATGAACTTCCAAAGCAAAAAAATAAAGAGTTTTAACATGAAAATCCCCACTAGAGACTCCATGCTAGTTTATCCAGCTAGTTTATTTTATTACATTAAGAATTGTAAATGTATTTGATTCTCATCACCAAATATCTCGGAAATATTAAGAAAGAGAGCATGATATTAAATTACAATTGTATTAACGGCTTAAAGTGGTTTTACGTATTTTCGTGAATAATCAGTTTATAAAAGTATGTCCCACTTAATTCTTTTAAAAAATGTTTTAAGTATATAAAAATATTTGGCGTAAAAATACACGAATTCAAATAACCCACCAAGAATTAAGAAAGAAAGAACGAAAGAAAGAAAGAAAGAAAGAAAGAAAGAAAGAAAGAAGGTAAACAATACGATTTCACGTCTAAAAATGTGTAAATATTCGTTTTTCATGATACGAAACATATTTCACGCGCGGCTAATTCAAAATCTCTGGAGGAATGTTTTACATTCTTATTCAACTTTAGTCTTTAACCTACATCGACAATAAACTTTGTAGTAAATAAAAAATGAGGTTAAAATACAGCTACAATAAATCAACTAAATCAATGTTATTCACAATAACGTGTTTTAATTTATCCTTTCTTGATGCATATGCTTTCCGTTAAGTGGAAGCTTGTTCTTTCCTGGAGCATTTATACCAGGAGTGAGTTGCCATTGCTTTCTTCAGAGGCGCTAGTGCAGATTTTGACGTATGAATTGGTCGATGGATACCTCAGTTCCTGATACCTTCCTGATCCATGGTGTGAGAAAATGGTCCTTTGCCTATCCACGCACCAATTCTCACTCCCATTGAATACTGAGGAAAACTTCGGAAAATTTCGCTTCGCAGAGAGCATGATGTTAAAGTGTCGTATCACCTGCACGCACGCGTCTTGCTTTTCACACCAAATAAATTTGCCTCCTTGGGCTGGGCTCGATTATTACGGAAGCTCAGATTAATAAAATAATAGCATATTATGTGACTAGTTTATCCTATTAAGCTTCATTACACAAGTACAGGGTTTGGAAACGAGCGACATTAGGAGCGAGTTTGCAAATTTGTATGAATGCAGTGAAGCAACATTACCGACGAGTTACATGCGTCATATTTTTATAACCACATTATAAAGTTATAAGAGAATCAAAGTTAATTTTTGGAAACCTTTACTATGACCTCATGCGTGAAAACAATTGTGAAGAAAGGCGGTGGTCGGTCGTGCTGTGTTTAGCCACCAACCCAGGATTCGCTCGCTGCGATTGACTGAAAGTGTGATGACGCAATTATTCGTGCTCCAAACTGCTAATACGCCATAATCTGTGCTATATAACATCGTTATATAAACGATTTCTTGTAACGAAAAGGATCGATTAAAATGCTGGCATACAAAAATCAAAGTTTATTGCAAGTGAGTCACCATTGTAGTTCAAATAAATCGAAATAAACATCCAATGTACCTCTAATTCTTGAACCTCATTTAGGTCACGACTTCTCCGTTTGAGCCCAGATTTTTACACCCACTTGGAGTGCTCCTGCCTGACCGTGGCCCGCATCCATTTCTGGCTCCAAGTACGCCATCCAAAGCCACCCGTCTTCAGGGCCAAAGCTACGGTTCTCGTTTGTTCGCGGTATCAGTGATAAGAAAATGTGTTTTGCATTATGATGTACTAACTTATAAACAACTCGCAATAACCTGGAGTTTCTACGATTTCGGAGAAACAGGAGGAGGGTGGCGAGGGCGTTGCAGAGAGCCGCCGCTGCAGGGCGGCCGACGAGGAAGAGCGTTGCGGAGAGGGCAACCTGTGCTCGTGAGCCAGGCAGGAGGCGGGCCGCTCCGGGCCAGTTCAACATGCGATCGTACGGCGTGCAGGCAGCGGAGAAGAAGGGAGCTCTGGAAAGCGGTAAAGTGTTGTCAAGTGCTTGGTGCAATCGACTCCGTCATGTGTGCGGCGGCGCGTGAAATTGCCGGAACCATGCTTATAATTCAGAACAAAACATTTTATATTAGGGATGTTTTATTCGAGAAGTTATTATTTCAATGTATTGTGACAAACATCAAGAGCTGTGTTACATCAACAATTTTAAATTTATAAAATCGGGATGTAATTGGAATTGAAATATTACTTTATATATTCCATTTCATCTCTTTTCTTATCTTATTCGTTGATTTCCATAATTACTGTATCAAACAGTCCCAATCTGCATCTGAAAATATGGTCCTATGTAAAGGGGACGAAGAGGGCATTTTTCTGAATACCATATAAAATTAGGAATTTTAGTCCAATAGTAAAGATTTAGATTTGTTAAGGAACCAATATCAAGAAAACGGTCTACAAATATGACTCATTATTTACTGCATTTCCTTTGTTGAGATCACGATATTCAAGAAAAAGTTGTATAAGGTCGCTTTTGAAGTTACGACGCAAGACCAACAGGGAAATAAAATGTTGTGGTGGGAATTACAGGTCCAGATGTGCCGCCGGAAGGAACTCCTGTGGATTTCGAAAAGGCCATTGCACTCACTGGTGAGCAATTACCTTTCTTAATTACTGAACCATGTGCTAGAATATCCAGGAACTTTGACAGTTTTTGAGTTTTCGAACAATTTGAAATTTCATTCTAAAAGTGTCACAACATTGGGTGCGATTTTACTTTTGAAACATACGTGTTTTTTGTAGGTGCACAGTCAGAAAATAAATATTATTATGGAATTGTAGCAGATTTATTTTTAGTTTAGTTTTAATTGCTTTTTTAGACTAATTTTTTAACCTATTAATCACAGGTGTCAACATGACATGACATTTTGGAGGCTGCTTTCTCAAAATAAAGTTCATTTAAGTGTGTCGCTTTTAATTCTGGCTTCAGTTTCATTGTTATTCTTACTTACAATAAGAATTAAAATGATCACCTTCGAATATTGTTTGGAAAGACTCAGTAAATTTGTGGTAGTTGGCGGAAAACCAACCAAGTGTATTTAGTCTTTGTACCTTGAGTCAGCTAATAGATGGAAAACTTTTTCCTTTACCAAATTATGACGTTTGGAGTTCTTAAGTACATGACTGTCATTTTCTTTCTTTTCTGCTATGATTACTACTAGAAGACAGGAATTTTCATGAGACAGCTTGTTATAAATATTTGTAGGTCATACGCTGGATATTTATGTGGTGAATTGTGTACACGTAAATATGCTGTTCGCCAAATTCTACACGAACGAATGAATTTTTAAATGCATATGCGCATAATTTTTTTGCAGCAGTTCATTTCATGTTACATATGGTTAGAGTTTCTCGCCAAGACCTTTTATCTCTCTAAAACCTTTGTGAGAAAACTGCTCAGAATGGAAAAATCATCGTAATATATACGATTAAGTAGATCAAAAGTATAAACATATCTTTCTTATTTCTTTCTTGTAATGAAATAATTATTCTAATAAAAATGTTTAATAAAATAATGATCACAAATGCATTTTTTTCTCCTGAGGCTATCGCAAGACTCAAGATCGTATTTTAATACCATACGAACATTACTCATTATTTGTAAATCGTTTTTACCTCAGAGAACTCTTATTATATTCTAGCACAAATCTGATAATAGTTGTTTCAGATTTTCGTAAATTTGTGGTTCGACAATCCAATATATTCTGAATCAAAAATGTAACGGATATGCATTATCTGGTCTAATATCAATAGCTTTGTTGCCAGGCTTCATGAGAATTGGAATAGAAACGGAGGCGATAAAGATTCGTAGTGATAATGGAAATAGCTCCACTAGATCTTATTGTTGCTTGATCCATCCTGAAAATTGGCTTGATTAGAAATTGTGCTGGAAAATCCAAATTAGTTGCAAATATGTTTTGGATATCAGAATTTGTAAATTTGCAGCGATCGATTGACACATAAGAAATGTCCTAATGGAAGAGCTGGTTTCCCTTCATGATATCATGAGACTAATGCCAAGTTATCCGGTACTTAGCAGCAAAAACTCTTTTGCTGAACCATGGTTACGAAGAAAATTGATAAATTTCGTTTCTAAAAGAAAATACAGTGAATTTAGTTCCTCTAACAAGTGAAGTCAGTATCTAAGGTTTGTGTGCCCTTCATACCTAAATATCGATTGATGAAATAGTGTGGCCGTCTGTGTGGTCGTGTGGCCGACCGTCTGTGGTGAATTTGACTTGATGTGATATATTTCGTCAAAAAACAGTAAAAACTGTATATGACGTATGGGCGAGAAGAATATTTGCGGACGTTTTCTTGAGTACCAGTATCCCATCCCAACATTTTAATAAATAATAGAAAGTTAATAATAATAATAATAATAATAATAATAATAATAAAATTTTATAAAAGCGGGAGATTATCAACATTTGAAAAACTAGACATTTTCAACATGCTAACAATATAGTAACTCGCCTCAGCTCTACTGCTACCACTACAAGCAAAGGGAGACTCAACAAAACGTGCGCAGAGTGAAGCTACATTTACGACCAGAAGCAAAACAAGGAGCCATTTCAGCATTTGCTCAATGGATCAGAGAAACTGGACAAAACCCGATCGAGATGGGGGTCATTGACACGATAACTGAAGTACATTAATTATTAGTGGCATATTAAGTCTTTTTTTAAAGAAATTATGCAGTACAAATGTGAACTAATCCAATATGTATCACTGTTTTGTTAAAATAAATATTATTTTTCTTTTTGATGGTCAGTATAGTCTCTAATTGTATCGAAACAGTTATGCAGCAGGGAAGATTTTACTTTACACTTAAATTTCTGTACCGATTTTAATTGTTTAATGTCATCTGGCAATGCGTTGTAAAGTAACGTACATGTATTTGTATGTGGATTTCTTGTAGTGAGTTGTTGATACTGATACTTGATGAATGTGATATCTACGACGTGTATTGTAATGATAAATCTCAGTAATGCATGAAAATATGAAACCTGTTCTTTAAAACAGGTCTTGAAATAAGTGATTTTGTTCGAAAAAATTAGTAGTTTCCTCGTAATTTTCCGTGAAATATAGCCAATTTTTAATTTTTTAAACAATTCTTTCTCCAAAGTGCTTCCAAGTTGTTTCTTAACCTTTCTACTTGTATGTATCAAAGGACAGTAAAAAATTGGCGTTAGTTTCGTTTCCAACTTCTGGTATTTTCGAAAAATACAAACATTTCTTATTTCGAAACAACAAAATAGAAAGATAGAGACGTTTGCCTTAAACAAAATCTTTTCTCATTGAGTGGTGGTACAACTGCACACACTTTCTCGAATTAATTGTTGTTGCTCTGCTCTATTATTCCATTTCATAAATCCACAAAAGTGTTACATGTACGCCACGTAAACGCTGTGAGTTTCGAACTCGGGCCGACGCTCAAAATTGTAATTGTCTCAACCCGATGTTTTCAACATGCATTTTCGGAAATTCGCTGAGATCAACGATCATGAGATTTACGCTAATCTTTTAAGCGTTCCTTGTTTAATATATGGAAAAACTATAAAGAAATAAATAAGAACAGTTTCTGAGAACATTTTATTTTCATTATTTTCATTAATTTCAACCAAAAATCACTAGACAATTTCAGTTGTTTTTTTTAGATTTAACCTTTTTTTAAAAAGCTCATTTTACTTTATTCCTACGGAGTAGAGAGAAAGCGCAATGCTGCGCGAAAAACCGGCGAATTTTCGGCAGAAAAACTATATTTTAGGGTCCTGGTAACGAAAAATTGTGTACCCGTCCGTCCGTCCGTCCGTGACCGGTCGGCTACCATTCCGTCCGCCTTCCGTCCGGTCGTCCGGCCTTCCGTCCGGCCTTCCGTCCGGCCTTCCGTCCGGCCTTTCCGTCCGGCCTTCCGTCCGGCCTTCCGTCCGGCCTTCCGTCCGGCCTTCCGTCCGGCCTTCCGTTCGTCCGTTCGTCCGTTCGTCCGTTCGTCCGTTCGTCCGCCCGTCCGTCCGTCAGTTCGTCAGTCTCCGTCAGTCGTCAGTTCGTCAGTTCGTCAGTTCGCGTCTCGTCCGTCCGTCCGTGAACAACGTTACAGGCTAAACCATTCAGACGATTTTCTCCAACATTGATATTCCCTAATCAATATGGATGATGTCGCAGCCCTCTGAATTTGAAACCGATATTTTAAATGTAGGGGGTATTTTACATGAAGCTCCTGGGATGTTTTCCAATTAAAAAAAAAACTCCATCGATTTTCATTGAGTATTGTTGCTGGATAGTGTAAAGGAGTTATAAGAAATTGGCGCAGGTCTCATATTCGTTGAAAACTGATTTTTGGAAAATTGCAAAAATTCAAAATTTTATCGACGTCTTCCTACAACTACAATTATGGAAATCGATTATTTCCCTCAAAAATTTGATAACTTTACGCGTAATTTTGCCTGAAAGTACGGGCGAGAAAATACGTGCTATTTTAGCATCACTAGTTTTCATTGATTTTTCTTCTCGTCTGTAACAAAGGATACTAGTCTCATTTTCGGCAAACTCTCCGTATTTTCGAAAATTGCAAAAATTGTCAATACTACCATTTTCAAACTACAAAATTGAAGATCAGGTTATTTTCCTAAAAAAAAGTGGTAAAACAGCCCGCACTTCCTCGCCAGTATTTTCACGCAAAATTTCGCGAAAAGTACTAAAATATTTGAAACATTGTAATGACCTTATTTCAAAATCTACCTTTAAGGAACAGATTTCGTCAAGGAAAAAATCTTTATCTTCATAATTGTAGTTGTATGAAGACCCCAAACAAATTTTTAAACATTTGAATTTTTCGACAAACCAAGGTTTTCAACGAACGTGAGACCTACACCATTCTCTTAAATGTCCTTCACACTGTCCAACAAACAATTTTAATAAAAAAACGATGAGACTATTTTTTTTTAAATTTGGAAAATGTTCCATGCGCTTCATATAAAGTACGCTCCAAAACTGCAATATCGGTTTCAAATTCCAGGGACCGTGACAATAGCCATATTAATTTTGGAGAAAATTGGCTGAACGATTTAGCCGCTAGCGTTTATCACAAACGGACAACGGACAGACAGACGGACGATTTGCATTCTTCCATTTTTCTGAATCATAAGCGGCAGTGAGAAAGTAAATATTTGAGCGGTTATTGAGAATTTTTTTTTATAGAAATTCGATAAGTTTCAGCCACACGTTAAGCGAAATCTACTGATTAAAAAAGAAAATTGTACAAAATATTTTTTTAAAGAGCTGAATTTTTACAACAGACTGTGTCTAAGGTAAAAAATCGCTATCTTCCTTTTTACTTTCTCGGTACCGCTTATGCAATAGAGAGAAAGTTGTGTAATGCACGAAAAAATGGCGAATTTTCTGCAGAAAAACTCTTATTACATGCTTCTGGTAACGAAGAAGTGGATAACTGCAGTTGCTAAATTTAGAAAAAAATACCCTAACATGTTTTGTAGCTAAAATCCGTGTTGAAGGTCCTTGATACCAAAAAATCGAAAGACGGCAAAACGTCTGTCCGTCGTCTGTGCGTCGTCTGTCCGTCGTCCGTCCGTCGTCCGTCCGTCGTCCGTCCGTCGTCCGTCCGTCGTCCGACCGTCGTCCGACCGTCGTCCGTCCGTCGTCCGACCGTCGGTCCGACCGTCGTCCGACCGTCGTCCGACCGTCGTCCGACCGTCGTCCGACCGTCGTCCGACCGTCGTCTGGCCTGTGAACAACGCTAGCGTCTAAATCGTTCTGCCGATTTTCTCCAAAATTGATATTCTTTAATCGATCTACCTGATGTCGCAAGCTCTTAAATTTGAAACCAATATTATAATTTCGGGGGTTCTTTACATGAAGGCCCCGGGACATTTTCCAAATTTTCAAGAAAATGACTCAATCGTTTCTGCTTAATTTTTTTTTGTTTCATAGTGTGATGGACGTTTAAAAGATTGGTGCAAATCTCATGTCTTAAAAACCTTGATTTTTCAAAATTGCAAAAGTTCAAAAAATTTGGTTCCTTGTTCTCTTAATGAAATCTGTTCCTTAAAGATGATTTTGATATATGGTCATGTACAAATTAAAATATCGGTTTGAAATTCAAGGGGCCGCGTCAACAGATAGATCGATTTAAGAATATCAATTTTGGAGAAAATTGCTAAACGGTTTAGCCGATTTCGTTGTTGACTGACGGACGGACGTTTTACCGTCATTCGGTTTTTCGGTATCAAGGACACAAAAACATGAATTCTGGCTGCACAACGTGTCAGAGGATTTTTTTCTAAATTTAGCAGCTGGATTTATCCACTTTTTCCTTACCTGGTGTCTATAATGCTTTTTTCTGCCGAAAATTTGCAGTTTTTTCACGTAGCATTACATAATTTTCTCTCTAATTCATAACGAGAAAGTCAGAAGGAAAACTTGAAAGAAAGGCGCAGGTCTAATTTTCGTTGAGCTCTTCGAATTTTCCAAAAATGAAAATGTAGAAATAATGTGGCAAATTCTTAGATATTGTTTCACCACTAGTTTATGAAGAAATAACTATTTTAAGAAAAATAATAATGAAATAATTATCACTAAAAACAGAATTCCCGCGTTACTGCATCATTTATTTGCTAACTTGAAATTGAATGAAACCTTGACAGAAATTTGGATCACAAAAAGGACGTTAATTTAGTACGTCTTTTGTTTTGCACGAAATTGCACGGTTTGGTGGGGTGGGGGGTTACTGCACGATATTGCACGTTTTAGATAATACTGCCTGAAAATTGCACATTTTGAGGTTTTACTGGATGAAGTTGCAAATTCATCGTTTTATTGCATAAACTATAATTTTTATATTAACAACTTGTTTTAATTTATCATGTATCAATTCTGCATTTTGTCCTATGAACTGAGTGTCCATACCCTTCATGATCCTTAGTGTCTAATTAAAATTTCTGAGTTATTGCAGCAGAGATAGATCCTTGGCCTTTGGTTGGGCCGCTCAGCAAACGCTATGTTCGGGGTCTATCTTCCCAATCGGATCATATATCCGTTTTGTCAGTCTTTGCTGAACTTATGAACACGAGATAGCATGCGCGAGTCACGTTGGACCTTACGTCCGGACCCGAAGCTTTGCGACATGCTGCACTGCGTTTCAAATTCATGGAATTTCTCGGAACAGACGTTGCCCTGGGAAGCACGAGAGAGAAAGAACGAAGATTTTGTCCCCTTTTAGCAGCGGTCACGTGCGACAGTGAGGCTCGGTACACAGACAAATACGAATTAAACGTAGATCAAAGTTTTTCGTGTCTGAAACATTTATTAGTTGATGGAAGATTTAATAATGTCTCAGAAAATAATTCGGAAATATGCATAATTGTAAATTACAATGAATACAATTAAGAACATTTCTTCTGTAATTTAATTACTTTTTTAAAAGATATATTTGCATTTTTCAATTTTGATATTTACTTTTTTGTGTTTATGCTAATTTAATTTTTTTGTTCAAATAATATTTAAAATGTCAAATATGATTTGTTTAAATCACATGTAAAAACTTTTAATAACACTAAAATAATCTCATTAAATTGAAAAGTGCATTAACTGGAGTTTTGAGGCTATATAACATGGTTTTGCAAGGACTTAAATCTTTTTTTATTTTGCAGATTATCATGTTTTTACTGCACTTTAAGGGAGCTTTACAGCATGAAAAACTGGTCTTTAATTATCACAAACGCAGTTCCTTTTCCTGAAGGTATCGCAAGGCTATCATATTTTAACGCGGTGCGAAAATTATTCAACTTTCTAAAATCGTTTTTCCTTGAGAACTTTTGTTATATTCTAGCACAAATATAATAATATTCTTTTCAAATTTTCGTAAATTTGTTCGAGAACGTGATAAGTTCTGAATCAAAATGTAACGGAAATCTTCAAGCAAATACATTTTTAAATAAATTAATGAATAGAAATTTGTTTTTTGTTTAATTTTCTCCTAATAATCGGTAATGAGTATGTAGAAGTTTGTTTTACAGTTTAGGTATCTTCCATCTACCATCGCGAAAGAAGGACGCGACGCGTCGCGACGTGAGCTGGCATATGACGTCTGTCACACACCCGTCAGTCTTGCAAGACAACAGTAGTTTAGATAACATCGACTTGTCAACTCATTACGTGTAATACGCACTCATTACGTGTAATTAGCGTCAAGATAGATTTTGCTTTCCAAGTTAACATGAATGCACCATGACCTTAATGACTAGTGCAACTGAATGGCATAGACTTCCACGTACTAGTTTGTTTCCTAATTTATTTGGTCAAGGTTAGATTTTCGGTTTTGCCCTACCCTGTTCCCAGCTGCCAATTATCGCCGCCCAAACTACATTTTTTCCCATTTGCTTAATTTTTCGGACCTGTAATAATACAAGTTAAATCTGACTTCAGAAGACTAAAACCTCTTCCTATATGGAAATGTTAATTAAAAAACGTTGGAGCAGTTTTTAACAAAATATCGTTTGTGTTTCTGTAAATGCGAAATTTGAAGCACTTATAATGTGTACAAATTGCTGGTAATCAAAAAAATTACGTCGTGACATATATTTAAAAAAACATTTATATAATTAAAAAACAACAAAAGAATACATTTAAGTGACATTTATGCCATGCTATTTAGTCTATTTAAAACTAACTGTTTAAAAATTTTCAAGAAATAATTTGGAGCCATTATCGAGAAAATAGTGTGTGAACATTTCAAGAAATGCGGAATTTCGATCTCATTCACAGAAAACGGTGCAGTTTTCGAGGAACTTAACGAGAGATGATTTAAAGTACATATACAATTATGTAAGCAAATCGCCGCTAATCGCCGCTAATGTAAATATTAACGGGTTAGAGAGGCGTCAACAATGTTTCAAATGTGTAAATTAAAAAAAGGAAAAAAAAAGAAGCAAAATGAACTTTATGGCATCTTATTTATTGGATTACCACTGCATATACCAAAAGATTAATGAAAATGTTTGGAGCCGTTTTTCAGAAAATCTTGGTTTAGATATTTTTAATATTGTTCATATTTCACAAAAAAATCCACAAAATCGGTACAATTTTCAAAAAATGTTAATTTTAAAAAAAATTAATTGGTTTTTTAAAATTGTATATTGTAGGAAAATGCCGAAAATATCGAAATATATGCAATTTTCCGAAATTTCAGTTAAGAGTGAAGATCGGAAATATGCCCTCTGTATTATTCTTGCAATGCATTTAAAGAAAATTAGTAGTGTTAATACCACATACTTTCTCTCTTTATTTGTAACTGATCGCATTATTTCCAGCACATCATACAGACAAACATGGATATCCATATAAATTGAACATCCAAAACTAAAGACCATCCAAAATATTGCATTATGAATACATTCGAAACCATGTCATCATTACCTAAAGCAAAACTCTATATTTATTATTCACGACTTAAATAAATTTGGATATATTTTATTGAACGTAGAGAACATTGGAACATGAACGTCAAGTCAACAAAGCCGCCTTATCTTATCTCTCCCTTTATGTCGCTGTTCAACAATGAACATCACAAATATCCATCGCTGCATTTGCAACTATACTGTGTACAATGGTAATATCAAATTATCATATAAAGGTTTCTACAAAATTATGCATGGTACTGAATTTTCTCAATTTTTCTTTCATATTACATTTAAATAGTTTTTTAAAGAGAGAATTATTGGGCTAATTTCAATAAAGATTGTGAATTGCTTGAAAGAAAATACATCATTAAATTGAGAACACAAATTGCAGAATAGACTAAAAATCGAATTAATATACCGGGAGAGGTGACTCAACTGATGTCACTGCAGCGCCTCTGACCGGAAGGTCCTAGGTTCGAGTACCGACGGCAGCAGCATTTCTGACACTAGCTTTCCAGCTAGGTCGAATTCAGTCTCTGTCTGGAGGAGAATTCTAGCGGTCGGTAGCTCTGATCGGTAGTTTTCCGTGGTTTCTTCGATCAACACCAGGCGAATGTCGGAGCAGTACCCTAACAAACGGGCCACGGACCGCGCGCCATCTTTCCTCCCTCTTCCTTGTCCCATCCTCACTTACACACACTTGTTCTAACATGCACTCCACTGCCATACATGCCGGGAGACCGTTAGGGGACTCAGAACTTGTCCCGGCTGGGGCGGTGTCCCGCTGGCGGGAGATACCTGGTTGGGGAAAACCCTGCTAGTCCACGATAGGTCAGCGCTGAATCTCGCCATCCAGTGGGGGAAGACCGCCATCTCCACTTCCGGATGAAAAAACAAGCATTACACTTACGGGACTAATGACCTCGTTAGTTGACGCGCCCGGAATCACCAATAACCAATGAATCTATCGCCAGGCTATGGAAAGTTCAACTACCTGCTGATGCTGGCGGCGCTGCCGTCGGCGATGGTGAGCGTGTTCGACACGACGACGATGGCGTACATCCTGCCGGCGGCCGAGTGCGACCTGCAGCTGTCGTCCGTGGCGAAGGGGGCGCTCAACGCCATCACGTACGCCGGCATGATCAGCCGTCGCTGCTGTGGGGCGCGCTGTCCGACCGCCTGGGGCGCCACCGCCTGCTCGTCGCGGGCTACCTGCTCGACTTCGCGTGCGGCGCCGCCTCCGCCTTCGCCAGGGAGCTCTGGGTCATGCTCGTGCTGCGCTACCTTGTCGGCTTCCTGTAAGCGCAGCCTCGGCCAAGGGCCTTCCGCATGCCCTCAGAAGGCGATGCCATGCCTTCACGGATTAATGATTTATTTCTGAAACAACATACGTAGTTTTTTATACTTTATTTCTCTAAAAAAATAAATAAATAAAAAGATAAAATAAAAAATAATAATAAAAATGCACATTGTGACATACGGACATACTAAGAGAGGTTTTGTCTCAACGGAAAAATTACTGTCCACAGACTTACAAATTATGAAATAAGCATTCAAATATAGTTATTACTCACTTGTAGTTACGAAAGTCATCCATCGCAAAAATAAAAATAAATTTTAAATTCAGCTTAAATAGAAATTTCTTAAGAACAAAATTACGCATTGGTTGGACCGTTCATCATTTAGACTCCCACGTAGAAAAATCTTGGTTGTGCCAAAAAAGATGTGCTTGTATTCTCACATCCCGCCGTTCCGCTTTCAAAACAATTATATAATGCAAATAGTATAGCAAAAACATTAACAGTTTTTAAAATGTAGATAAACAAATTGAATGAAATTCACTCAAAGAACAGATCATCTCGCAGAACTTCCGCTTCAGTGCAATAGATCTTTGCAGTCTGGAGACTCGAATTTGACCCAAGCATTGGAGTATTTTTTTTTTATTTTTATTTATTTGCGTCAAAAACAGTTAAAACTGCGTATGACGTGCTATGGGAAAAGTGAATTGTGTGACATTTTCAAAATTCTGGATCTCTACACCAAGTCATATACTACTTAAATTTTGAATTTTTGAAAGGAGAAAAAACAACAAAAACTCCCATGTAATAAAACATATTTTCAAGGATAAACAAGCAATAAATTTTGAATTTTGAAAGGGAGAAAAAAAACAACAAAAACTCCCATGTAATAAAATCGATTTTCAAGGATAAATAAGCAATAAATTTTGAATTCTGAAAGGAGAAAAACAACAAAAAACTCCCATGTAATAAAATCTATTTTCAAAGAAAATAAGCAATAAATTTTGGCTCTTATTACTTCCTGCCGCGACAACATGGAAACAATAATTTGAATAATTGTATTTCCCACTGAATTCTAGAAGACGTGCACAGAAATGAAGTTACATTTATGTCCAGAAGCAAAACAAGGGGCCATCTCAGCATTTGCTCAATGGATCAGGGAAACTGGACGAAAACCTGATCGAGATGGGGGTCATTGACCCGGAAGCTGTAGTACAATAGTTGTTACAGGTTGTTTATACTCATTTATACAGTCCAAATGGTAAATAATGCATTATGTATCATTGTTAAAATTAATGTTCCTTTTCTTGTGATGCTCAGTATAGTCTCTAATTGTATAGAAACAGTTATGCAGCAGAAACGATTTCACTTGGGATTTAAACTTTTCTATTGAATTTAATCGTTTAATGTCATCTGGCAAAGTGTTGTAAAATAATGTACATGTATTGTATGTGAATTTTTTGTAATGAGCTGTTGATACTGTCACCTGATGAATATGATTTCTACGTCGAGTGTTATAGTAATAGACTTCGGCGTTTTCTGAAAATATATTCCGCCCTTGAGCAAGTCATTTTTACAAAACCACTGATTCGTAAATAAAAAGACACGGTAATGGTAAAATTCCTACATTAATGAAGAGAGGCTTACATGAATCACGTGGGTGGGATTTGGTTATTATTCGTACAATTCGTTTTGTAATCTAAAAGTCTGGGAGCTATAAGATGTATTTCCCAGAATATTATGCCATATCTCAGGCGGGAATGAACATTCGCGAAGTATACACAACGAGCAGTATGAAGGCTGACTGAATTTGCAAGAATTCTGAACGCGTAGCATAATGAACTTAATTTTGTGTTCAATTCATTTAAATGGACGTTCCATTTAAGGTTTGACTGAATTGAGACCTAAAAATTTTGTTAACTTGTTCATTTTAATGGAGCACAGAATTGTTTATTTGAAATAGAAAACTGCATTAAAACCGTTTTCTTTTCGTTTACTATTAATTTGTTATTTCGGAACCAATTTGAAACATCTGATATTGTACTATTTACGGTTTCTTTATTGCAAAGGATGTTCGTATCATCCGCAAAGAGAACGTTCTTCCGTTTCGAATCGTCGAGGGCATATCGTTTACGTAAAGTAGGAACAGAGTAGGGCCTAAAATCGATCCTTGAGGAACTCCACATGCAACGGGCAAAGAGTCGGAAAGGTGCGTACGTAATGTTCCATCATTCCAGTAAGGTATAAGTAAGTGTGGAATCGAAGGAATTCTTGTTCACCGCTCATTTAACATCTTAACCGCTTAGAGGCACTTTGAGAAAAATCAAAATTTTGGTAAATTTTATATAATGTATATGTATAATTGTTACCATCTTTCTAAATATTAAAAAAAAAAACGATATATCAAAGAAAATACTATCTCCGCGTATACCACAATCCCTGTACTTCTTGCTCTGTTTTGTGCGTGGCACGGAGACATGGAAATACATTGCTTGAAAAAAAAATGAAACTTTATCCGTTTCATTATGTAAATATAAAACTACATATACAACTAGAGAGGTAATGAAATATTGATGAATGAATGATTCAACTACAAAACCAGTCACAGGTTTAATTTACACAATATTACTTAAAATAACACAATGTGTGCAATATTATATATAATTTAATGAAAAATAAATCACTCTTTCTCGGAAATAATGGTCTACGCCATTCAAATAGTTCGCGTAGAAACAATTATCTGTTTGGATGATATAATAAAAGCAATGCTTGGAGACAGGGGAATGCATTTTTCAAGTAGGTACCCTTTTCTTACACGATACCGATACATTGTTGTTCTTAAAACAAAACTGTTTTTATTTTTAATTTATTTTATGTTTTGTAGGTTAATGTTAAATTTACCCAGGCACATTCCAATTTATCAAGTCTTTTATAAGTCTGTAGTTCATGTTTGTAGTACTATAGTTTTTCAACTCCTTATTTTTGGTAACATTCAAATATTTTACTTCATTCTATAAATATAGGATGTTACAAATTATTTTCCTTTTTCTCTCTAGAATATGTGGGCCCTACGCCATCCTCATGTCCTATTTGGCAGAATTCCATGGAGCTCAGTACCGTTCCAGAATTATAATGTTCACTGGAGTCGCAGTGTCGATAGCAAATTTCTCGCTTCCAGGTGAGCACCCCGTGATTATTGCTGTTTATAATGTCTAAAAGTCGATTACAGTTCGCTGCAAGTAGTACTATGAACGTGCTCTTTGTTTGTGAAGTATCTTAACAGTCTTGGCAACGTCAAAGCATGTAACGTAGTTGCCAAATGGATTGAGAGCAAAGAATGGCCTTTGTATTCGTTGAAGAGTCGAACAACAAGGAAAAGTGGTGTATAGATTGAATGATCTTTTAAAAAGTTCCAAATATTTTTGGTAACAAAATTAAATATTAATGGGTACGTTCATAATTTCTTATTAACATCTGGGAAAAACACTTTTTTCCCCTTAATTCACATCATAAAGAAAACAATTTCTGGTAAAAATACAGTAAAGAGTAAAAGAAAACAAAGTAGCGCATTATCATCAAATATTATAAAGATCAAATACTGATAATATTAGCTGCAGATTCAGGGAGGTCACTGGGATTATAACCTTCCCAAAAAGTTGTTGAAAAAATTAAAATTAATTAATTTATAAGCAATAAATCCCTGGTAAAAATTGTGAGTCATTTCAGGTGTAAAAATATCACACTAGCGCGTTCCACATAATACTAACAATAAATATTTCCTTTTCATATTTAGGCCTTAGGGACACACTAGATTTCCTCAGCCGCTATCTCACTGAAATGTTATGCGCATTTCCCACTAGACTGACCGCACGGCTCGAAGCGACGGCAATATACTCTGGAGGTCGTTTGCGTTCCCGGAAAGGAGCAAAGCAGATCCTGAACTTTGGTCGCGGTTTGGGGTCGCGACGTTGACAAAACTGCGTCGCTCATAAATTCTTGATAATGTGCAGTAGTCCCAGTCTTCGTACAACAATTCAAATTTTCTCTACTGGAGGTTAAATGAGGTTACTGGAGGTGAAATAATTCAGAGATTTTTTCACATGTTACATCATTCGAGGTTCTTTTCTAAATGGGGCAACTTGAACATTCGAAAATTATCTATTGTGCATCACGTTAATGGAAATATTATTCAGAATGAAAAAAGAAACGTTAGTCATCTTCATTTTTATGGTCTAATAAATGCAACACGGGTATGCTGGCAATATGTGCGTGTTTATTTACATTTATTGAATTTCAGCAATTCTTCTGGATTCAGATAATGAAGGGATACGCAGACACTAAAACTTCTACCTCTTCTTAGGTCGAGAGAATTTCTTGGGCACCTTAACACATGGGATTAACAAGTTATGTAAATTTTAGTCCTTTGAAATGAAAGTAGTTTTCGATTGTTTTAATGTGATCCAGCACTGACAAATTCGATGTGGAATCCACCGTTTTATCGGAAAGTGGCATTGCCGTACGGGACAACTCGTAGGACCCTATTCCAATTACAATTAAATCATACATACTAAGAAAGCAAAGAAAAATAATGTAAAGTAAAACGCGAAACTATAAGAAGTGAGCCCAAATTCTACAGTGGTCCAAGAGTCTTGATTTCGGCGATTACTTTATCTTATCTTATCGTTAATATTCATAAAATGATCTACAATTATCTGCATAATCGTGCAAATATACTTGTACTTTTATTAAATAATGTATGAACTATTCAGATATAGATATTTTTATATTTAATTTAGGGAGGTTGACACCATTATTTTTGCCTCGGGTGACACCAACTTGAGTTACGCCACTGTATTCGAATCAAGTCGCTGCTTCAGCTCGAGACTGCTTTGCACTGGCTGTGGAAGTGGAGTGCAGTCGCGCCGGGCGACCACCTCGCGTTGTTCTGTGGTGACGCACATCGCAGAGAGAATGGAGTTTCTGGCGGCCGCTCAGCGAGTTTTTGGGACTTGCGTGTTGAGCAGTGGGCTTTCGGCTGAGTTTAGCTCAGTCGGCACTGCCGCTGTCTCTGCTGCCACTCTGACCGAGAGGTCTAAGGTTTCGAGCCCCGACGGTCGCGACACTGGTTACATAGTTATGCCATGCTCAGCTGCTATCTGGAGGGGAATTGTAGCGGCCGGCTGCTCTGATGGGAGTTTACCGTTGTTTCTCCGATCAATGTCAGGCGAATGTCGGAGCACTACCCTAACAAATGTGCCATGGACCACGCGCGATTTTTAATCACCAACCAGATAGCTCACCTCTTTAATAATTTCTATTTAAACAAAAATTCAACGTGTCCAGCCTCCCACTATAATCTATCATCAATTAATTATTTTCCAATCCGTATTAGAAACACATTTCTATTAGAAGTTTTTTGAATATTTTTTCAAGCATTAGCTAAAGTAGGTGTTCTATGTATCTCCTACGCCAGCTGGAGGAGTTTAATGTAGAGTTAGAATAATGAATTATAACAACACTTAACATGAATTCCAAGGGATCGAAATTATCCGAGTTCGTGTTGTAAAAATTCGTGTTTTCAGAGTTTTATAAATGTCTGTATTACGGTAATCCCTTGTCGGGACCGAAGTTTTGTTCGTGTTACGGCGAAGGTCGTGTTAAGCGAGTTTGTGCTAACGAGGGTTTACTGTAATTTCGTTTTACGAGATTTTCCATTGGGATCTTAGCGTGCCTTTCATGCCCTAGACTGTCAAACTGCACTCCTTCAAGCACGGCTCACTTCCTCTGACTCCACTCTCATTTCTCCTCCAATCCCAGAAAATGCAAGCTGAACCGGGAAATGTAAGCGCAAATTGTGAATGAAGTGTAAGAAGAATGGCATCGTACGAAAATAAGATTGGCTGATGGCAAGAATGATGGTATCACACGAAAATAAGTTTGCCTGTTTTTTTATTAAACAACAAAGATTTCAATTTTGTTTATATACTTTACCACTTATTATTTTATTTCGTGTTAATATTATTTTTTAATATCTGTCTCGTACAAACACTTTTGCCGAGAGGTAGGAATGTTTGAATGGCGATTTATTTGTTCCTTTTTGTTTTGTGTAAATGCTTTATTAAATCATTCTATTTGTTATTTTTTATGTACTCGGGGTCCATTTTCTTGCATTCTTACAACAATCTCGTTTTGGGTTCTTCTTTTGGAGTAATGGAGGTTTCTGTTCCACAAATGCTCAATAGAATTAGTCTGATAACTGAGGGGTGTCTATACATTTGGGAAATTGTACTGCACCCACTCCCTCACAATATGGGCCTTCTGTTTGGGATCTTTATCTTCGTAAAATTTAATCATGTTGCAAACGCCTAGTTTATCAGCACTTTTGTGCAAGTTGTTTTTAACTATTTGAAGATACTGTTCTTTGTTCATTGTATCCTCAATGAAGTTCTTGAGCCCCACTCCTCATTCGGAAATGCACCCCTATACCATTATCCCCACCATGGTTGACTGTGGCCAGCATATTTTTCTTTTGAAGCTCTGAATTTGGCTTCCACCAAATCCTAACACAGCCTACCGATTCGCACGAGTTAAATTTACTTTCATCAACCAATATTACGTCCTGTCACCATTCCCTTTTGTTATTTATGTACTTCTTCACAACACCAATATTTTCTTCCTATTAATTTTACATACGAAGAGATTTTCACGGGGTACTCTGGAATTTTATCCTTCTCGTCTAACAACATTTCAAAAGGTTTCCGAGTGCACTTCTTTCCGAATGTTGTTTGAACTTGTGCAGCAAGTTTTGGTACACTTACCTTGAAAACCCTTTTTCTTCATCTCCCTGACGATGCGTCTTTCTCGTTCATTCAGCAAATCTGGACGAGCTTGTTTAGGCACTGAAAGGATTGTATTCTCATTCTTACACCTCCTAATGATGTCACCAATCGTAGATTGAGGAATATTCAATAGAAAACTTATTTCTAATTTTCCCTTCGTATGTTGAAATACGGCCAACAGTCGTTGTTCAAACGTCTTTCTTGCTTTTTCCCTGCGATTACTCAACTCTCTGGAGACCTTAAATTTCGGTTAGAGCTCTTGCGCTCGAATATTAAATTGGAGCATTTTCGCGGTAGTTCAGACGAATTGCACAACTGCAGTAATTTTGATTTTATGAGTGATATTTAGGGATATTCCATATAATATCATGGTGCCATTTTTCACTTTCAAAGATTTACGAGTAGAGCATAAAGCGTAAAAAAATCGAATAACAACTGGCGGCCGAATATTAAATTGTAAGACTAGGCAAATTTGGCTCATTGAACGTCAACTGACTTCTCCAAAAGACTGTCATTGGCCAGGTATCACGTGATGTTCCACCATCTCGGAGCAATTTGTACAACCCGTACTTTTAAACCATGAGCCAGTTGCTTTGAACACAGTGCCCGCGCACTCTGGAAAGGAAGCTATTACCTTGCTCGCGACCTTGACAAGCCGGCAGTGTACTCAGATTTAAACGGAGTAGTACTTTAAGATCTCAGCTGGAAAGAAAGGGGGACATGGTCAATCCAATCGGGAGCTGTAATACCAAAAATTTAAGTCGCGACGAAATTCCCGACAGTACCCCGTCTCCGTCCAGCTCGTGACCTTGAAGTGCAACGCTGTTTAAATCGGCGTGTAGAAGTGTGTACCATTAATCCCGAGATATACACAGCGCCTCTAGCGGATGTTTCCGTGCGCATGCGCATGTCCAGCGCTGGCGTGGGGGCTGCTGCCGATGCCGTGGGAGTACTCGCTGCTGGACGGCGCCTTCGTCTTCAAGCCGTGGCACGCCTTCGTGCTGCTGTGCTCCGCGTGCGCGCTGGTGTCGGGGCTGCTGGTGCTGCCCTTCGGCGAGAGCCCCAAGTTCCTCATGTCGCGAGGCCGCCGCGAGGAGGCGCTGGCGCAGTTTCAGCGCGTCTACGCGGCCAACACCGGCAACCCGCGCCACATGTACCCGGTGCGTGCGAGGAATGTTGGCGGTGAACTCGCGCTAAAAATACCCAAATTCAAATGCAGGGGAAAGTGCTGTTTATATTGTAATTGAACTTGCGATGACATTTTACTATTTCTTTAGTTGAAATGTTGGTTATTGAAACAAATCACTAAAAATTACTTAGTAGTAAATTCACAATTTTGTTTTTCAACTAATACCAAGACAAACCAAATTTAAACGAAATATGTATTACTGAAAACAGTGATAAAAAAAACTATTAACTAGTAAATTGACAGAAGTTAAAAAATTAGTTTTAAATTGATTTCGAGATACAGACATTCAAAGATTGGGGAAAATCTATCATTGCATGTTCCGTGTAAATATGTCATTGTACTACTCTCAATTAGACAACAGATATTCGAAAGATTTTGTAGATCATTGGATAAATACTAATCAATTGGTAAATTAAAAAAACGAATAAAATTAATACTTTTTGCTTTATGATTGCTTAAAACTCTGCAATTCGACGAGAAGGTCGGCGCCGAATGCCGTATACCTGCGGGAGAGGAACAATGTTCCTTCGATTTATCACACACTACACTTACGAAAGTAGTTACCATTGTAATTGTCGCGCCCTGATTCACTAAATTGAACGTTTAGTGCACGTATAATGTATGTCCAGAATTCCTCGTTTCAAGAAAACCAAGCTTGAAATCTTGAAAAGGTGCAGTTACTTATGAAACGACAATGTTTGCTTTCTGGGGAAAAGTACAATCCCTCCTACGTGGACATATGATATTGGACAATCGTGGACTATATGCAAACGCTGGGGGCTGGTTTCCATGAAAATTTCGAAAGGGAACCGTGATCCTTTTTTTTCTAATATTAGTCTAACAATTTGAGGGATTGATGCACTACATTTGGTGAAGGTCTCCAAACATGGGAATCTTGTAAATAATTCAAAATAAAATCTACAGTATTTTTTAATGTTATCATTAAAATTATAATTTTTTTCTCCCTAGATAGTTTTATTTATTTCCTAGTAAAATATTCCATTATTTAATAAAAAAGTTTAATGACCAAGGGGCTCGGAAGGGCCCAGAAATAATGTTGGGCTCCCCTCACACTTGAGGCCAGAGACACATAGACGAACTCTAACAGACGTTAAACATGGTTCGTTACAGAGTTTACAGACTCGAATGGAGCACTTCGATTGCGCTTCACGACGTCCGTTACACTCGGCTTATCTGCCCGGAGAACACACGTCCGTGAAAATACGGACGTCGTGACCAGAGGCGTATCTACGGTATGGCAGACATGATACTTGCCATGTGCGCCACTCACAAGGGACGCTACTTAGAGTATAGGCAATAAAACGAGTAACAATAACCCTAATTTGAAGTATCGTGACCGGGGCGCAAATTCTATGCTTTCAATAACGACCTGACCTACTCGCGCAACTTTTCTTGAACGATGGATTGAAGAAATGCGGGCGGAGTGGGGGTATTAGTTACAAAGTCGACCACTAGAGTATTTACAGTAATGGCAACCTCTGGAAAATCAAAGGCAAACCTACTTGCGGTCGCAGGTCATCGCTGAGGGTAGAATGCAGACATAGATAGGAGTTTTAGGTGCCTCCCTTGAAGGTCCTGGACTTGCCTCAGTCATTTCTTTAGTTAATGGTAAGAAAGCTGAACAGACATTCTCGACTATGAAAGCAACTAGCTTTGACTAGCTTCTGTTTCGCGCCAACGAAGTTTAAATGCTTGGAATGTTGTCATCAGTGCTCGCTGCGAGCGTTTGCCTTCAACTGTTTACTGTTCACCGGATGGGGAAGCAAGGTCATCGTTCAAGAAAAGTGGCTTGGCTAAGCGTCTGGTCGAGACGTCCGTTACGCGACGGTCGTGTGCCTCGGGCTGTGGTCGCCTACGGAAGTGATGGACTGGATGTGGAGAGGGGGTTCTAGGGGCGAGGGAAGGGCGGTGGCGGCCGGCGCTGAAGCCGGGCGGAGGGCGGGGGCGGGCCCCTGGCGGCGGTGCGCGGCGCGCTGGGGCAGATGGCGCCGCTGGTGCGCATGCCGCTGCTGCCCAAGGCCATCCTCGTCTTCTCCATCCAGACGGGCGGACTCTTCGGGTGAGTCCTCCTCAGAGCATGCGGAGTCGGCTCCCTTGACTCGAGTTAAGCGAATCGCAGCCCGAAGAGGGCGTTATTACACTCCACGGAAGGAATTCGTTTTCTTATTGTGTTGCGAAGGTCTTTCTGGGCCTCCCACCTCAAATGAATTGTTCATTTTAAGGAATTGAACAGAGAATTAAGTTAATTTTGCTACGCAAAGATAGCAATGTATTAGTTCCCATTGGTACTGAATTATTGTAAGTCTAATTATAAGTATGCCTTTAACACTTTTTGCACTTCAGCTTTTGAAACAATAGTATCAATTTAGTTTTCCGTCCACTTTCCTCAATCCACCGAGCACTTACTGAGATGGCCTTTTGCTTTACTTCTTTTCGCGCACGTTTCCTTGAAATGTGGGATGAACGTAGAATTTACTTCGTCAGCACCTCAATCCAAGAATCGGTCACAATGTCCTTGAAGTGGAATGGATTCCTTCAGAAAGACACGATTAGAGATAAAAGAAACTGTAGTTCATTTACAAATGCAAATATTTTCTATCACATGGCAGTGCATGTTTCTTCATATCAAAGTTCATATTCAACTTAGTATTGGAAAATAGCGGGATTTCTGAGCGCAATATAATTTGCACATATTGAACACGATTACCTCCCCTTAGATGGCTGAGAGCCAGTGTGTTTTAAGTCACAGTGTAACAAAATGAGATTTATGTTTCATTGTTTTCTATGTTCCTGTCTACGCAAGTACATCAAAATAAATTGTAAATATTTCACTCTTTAAGCTCCCAACAAAACCATTCCCTTCTAGCCCATACCATAGTACCTACTCATTCAAAACTTCAAATCGCTCTCCTGAAAATTTAGTAAAATGCACTTAAACAATCTTCTCGCAGCCATCGATATGTCACATGGCTTTTAACTTTTTTGCGTTAAATAAAAATAAAAATAAACCTTAGTTCTGGATCTCAAGCCTAATGTACATGTATTTGTCAGTTTATTTTGCCTGAGTCATCTTCCCGATATGCGAAGTATGATCTTTAGACATGTTGTATCCCTTGTAATTGCGTCTTAGGATGAACACTTTGCGGCTGTGGATGCCGCAGCTGTTCGCCACGATGGAGGAGGCGCTGGTGTCGGGGGGCGGCCGCGAGGCTCAAGCCGCGGCGTCGCTCTGTGACATGCTCACAGCCACCAACATATCCCTCGCGGCGGAAGCAGGGCCTTCGGAGCTCAGCTCGTGCACCACGGTAAGGACCCCTTTATGTAATAATCTTGATATATTATTCTGCAGATAGGTATATACAACCTGGTGGCAGAACACTACAATTTACATATTACAAATATTAACTTTAAATTACTTAAAAACATATAATAATAATAATAATAATAATAATAATAATAATAATAATAATAGCAGCATTAACTACATTTTATGACTGACCTGCACAGTTATTTTAAACTATTTAAAATACAAGACTACACGACTTTTTAATTACACTTCACTTTCACTTCACTTCACTTCACAACATTTGAAATTCACTTCTTTTGCTTCTATACTGCACTACACTGCACAACACGTCACCACACTTCAATACATCACTACTTGAATATAATTATATACTAATGGAACGCATTTAATAGTAATTAACACAATAATAATAGCAATAAAATAACAATAATAATCACATAATAACTGATATAATAATCCAACTTGCTAAATTAATGAAGTTCACAAATACCATTAGTTAATTTATTTTTAAATCTTTGAACACCTAGAGGAAAGGGTTCCAAGGCTGTCGCAGGTAACTTATTCCAGTCCGTTATTGTTCTGTTTGTAAATGAAAATTTTCCAACATCTGTTCCCTATGGCCTAAACTGAATTTTGTGCTTGTGATTCCCCCTGCTAGGTACGAAGGTCTACCCGGTCGGAAGTAGATATCTTTCCAAGCTGGATAATCGGCATACGCTTTGTAAAGGGCACAAGAGTCTTGCCTAACTCTCCCAATTTCTAGAGACTCCCATTCTAATTCTTCCTATTCCTTCGGAAAGTAAATGTATAGTTCTTTGTACTCTATTCGCGTATTCCTTTTTGGAATTTCTATAAGGGTCCCAACAAACAGCCCCGTATTCCATTAATGGACGAACTAGAAATAAATAAGATAATTCTCTCGTTTTCGCAGTACTCTTTTTTAGTATTCGCATAGTAAAATAGAAGGACCTCCATGCTTTCCCTACGACACAGTTTGCCTGATTTTCCCTTCTTGAAGCCATTAATGCGATGGTGACATGCTGACAGTCTCTAACATACCTTTCGTGCCTCTCGGAAACCACTCGTGCACCACGGTAAAGATCCCTTAACATAATATTCTTGAAGTCATTAATACGAGGGTGAGTCAAATGAAAACAGGAAAATTTGTTTACAGCTTCTGTATTACAGACAGAGTTTGAGCATGTACACTATTTTTCAAAGTAGTCTCCCTGTTTCTCGATGCATTTCCGTCCCCGAGTCGGAACGGCATGGATACCTCGGATAATCATTATATTGGTTGTGCATGCAGCCTCTCGTGCACCGCCTGATTCACCTCCGTGTCGGTCGCGAACGTTGTTTCCGTGCTGAAAGAGTTTGTTTTGAGAACGAATGTGTCCAACGAGCGTTGCGTCGACGCATCTTAAGCAACGTGCGTCGTAGATTAACACTGTATCTTACGCCGTGTGCCTCGTGCATTTACTCGTGTGGCACCAAGCACTCGTGTGCCATTAACCGTAAACCTCAGTGTTATTTTACGACGCGCGTCAAGCAACGCTCGTGTACAGAAGCCTTAAGACACGATTTATAGGATTTTTTTTGTCGAGCAATTTCGGAGTTTGAGCAACGCGCGCATGTGCAGAGCTGCTTTTGATGCAACAAAGCGGTTTTGCTCATGCGCGCGTTTGCGAAAATTTGAAATAGTCCAAAAGGAAGCGTGTAAATTTGTTCTAAAGAGAAGAAGAAAGAACATACGCGCAGTGTGGATTAACTGTAACTTCATAACCTATAAAGGCTCTCTCCAAACAATAAAATAAAACTGAGACTCTTAATGGAATTATTTATTTTTTCTAATGATACTACTAAGTGAAAATACCTTGTGAAGAATATTCAAAACTTAGTTTTCATATTTTGTTTGAAAGGAAACTAGTCACAAAACTGCTGCGAGAAATGAAAAAAAAAAGTATTTTTTTTTTCTTTTTCAGTTTGTGGTTGAAGACCGTATCTATATAAATTCAATTATAGTCGGATGTACATCAGCAGTGTGCTACTTCTGTGCTGGACACATAGTTAATTGGCTAGGCAAGAGGAAACTAATGAGTACGTATAAAAGCCTCATATTTCAAATAAAAATGAGTGCGATTCGAAAATGTGGATCTTTAATTGATTTTGTACAGTCTGCAGCTATTTTGTGGCTGCGGTAGCTGGATTTGCAGTGTTCTGGGCTCGCTCTCCAGATCTTGTTCTGGCGCTCCTAGCAGTATACTTGGGATTCTGTGGTATAAGTTCAACCGCCATATTGGGTGTTGTGGTGGATGTGTTTCCCACTGCACTGCGGACGACAATGGTTGCTTTATGTATGATGTTCGGGCGGATGGGCTCCATGGCCGGCAATGTGGTATTTCCTATCATTCTTGATCTCAGTTGTCCAGCACCCTTTTTCATGCTTCCAGCGGCGATCTTCAGTAAGTAAAAACTTAATATTTTCTTATGACCAAATTATACTTCAAGGCATATGTGCTAACATATAGTATATCGACTTTTTCGTTGGGTTCGTCAATTGCGGTGAGAAAGTTGGATTTCGAGGGAGACGAGAAGTTCGGGTGTAGGATAGGGGAAAACATCAAATATATGAGATATTTTGTTTGGTTATTGTACGCAACGTACACTATCATGCAAGAACACACAAGTGGATGCAAAATAAGAAATTACTCATTTTTTTAGTGTTCTTGCTGCTCTTACGAAAATGATCAGTGATACACATAATTGTGAAATTAATAGGAAGGGGTTGATAACTCATTTAAGGTACTATTCTAGCATTCAGCTGCTAACGTAGAAATCACGAAACAGACGACTACGAAAAAAAACGACCGATCGAAAGAGACGAACACTGGGATTCTCCTTGAGACAGTGGTTGAATTGGACCTAGCTTTGTAGCTACCGAGTGTTTGATTTCCGCTTACGCCCTCAGCGACGCTGCGGAGGCAGCAGATATTGTCTCTGACATGGAAGACGTAGAGAATGAAGATAAAACAGAAAATCTATTATTATAAGCCCTTGTTATCAAAAGCGCTTAGTAAATAGAAAATACACGAATTCGAAATAAAAATTGCCATAAATTAGTATCTATATAAAAAATTGTATTTGACATATTTCCATTGAGAGTTAATCTGCTTTTGGAAACACAGTTTGAGTATTGAGAAGAGGACATTACAAATTTTGATCAGATACCACTTTTCTTGTTTGATTTTACTCTCCTCGGTGAAGAAAACGGGTTGTTTATAAACAAAAGTGAACCCAAATACAGATATGAGGTTTTCAGCTCTAACCTGTCTCCCGTCATGTGCGGTAGTGTAGTGCGTGTTGTGTGGTGGGGGGTGCGGTGCGTGCGCGTGTAAGGAGAGAGGATAGGACAATGAAGAGGAAGAAGTAAAGAGATCGCGCGCGGTCCGTGGCCCGTTTGTTAGGGTACTTCTCATGCACTCGCCTGGCGTTGATTGGAGAAACCACGGGAAACTACAGATCAGAGTAGCCGGGCGCTAGAATTCTCCTCTGGACAGGGACTGAATTCAACTTATACTTTGTTTTAAAGTGGTCGATGACATTAGGTCATTGTTACACCTCCTGCCTTATAAAATGAATATTTTTATCATTGGTAAGCACATTTTTGAGGCCACGAGCCCCGTTGAGAAGAACGTTCGCCAATGAATTAAAAATATTAATTTTATAAAGCAGGAGGTGTAACAATGACCCGTCTTCGGCCACTTTTAAAAGTTTTCGAAGTATATTATGAAGCCAGTGTCGAAAATCCTACCGCCGCCGGAATTTGAGCCCATAAGACCCCCCCTCCACCGGTCTGACGCACTGCAGCAACATTAAGGTTAAATGCACCGAAAATACTTATAGGAAAAATCAATAGATCGCAGCACTATCACACGGAATTTACTAGACCGATAACGTATGAACAAATCGTCCGATTTTCGATCTGTAAACGGCATTGACTCCTTTTAAAATAGAATTCACTCTACGAAGCCGTTGTTTCAAAAATATTTCCAAAAAATTTTTCTCATAGTTCCGGGAAGAAATTAAAAAATGAGGGCTTATAGCGCGAGGACGACGTGCTTCCTAAATCCAACGCCGTGTCAATCATGCAAATCGGATGAATAGGAGCGGCGTAAAGTGAAATTTCGAAGAAAAAAAAACCGAAACCATCTCTGCCGGAATGGCGGTAGGCGGAAACCGGAGTTTCCACGAGCGATTACGCATGGCGCCGATTTTGAATTGTTTCAGAAAGATTCGACAAGTATTCGAAGACGAAACTATCACTTAGTAATTAAGAAAGATCGTAATAATAAATGTTTTAAACGATGAAACAGTAACTCGTTGCCTAAACAAAGTGGGGAAATAACCAGCGTGGGGTTCCTTCGTTCAAAGATTCACTGTGAGTGGATATTGTTGTTTTGTGATCAATGTAGAGGATCTGGTCCCGGAACCATGAAGCCATTTCTTCTTAGAAATTTATTTCTTAGAACTTGTTTAGTGACCGATGGCATCATTTCTGGCTCAAGTGGCACCACGAATTTGTCAGGTCTCCGTGTGGTAATAGTCACAATTCTGAAAATAATCTTTGAACAGATTGGAGACTGTATGGAACTGTCCAAAAACGGAACTTTTAGCCTGCCCCGTACACTTTAGTTCACATCGTCGTTCAGGCTGTTGACGCATACTTTCCCGAATTTCAACTAATTCTGGAACAATTTGTGTATCAAGCGGACATAAGTATCTTTAATTGGTCTCGGATACTTCTTGTATGGTACAGTAGCCTACAACTCTGAGAATGCTGTTCACAGGGGCATCCAGAATGGGGCATCCAATTGGGGCAACGTGCCCCAGACCCACACTTAATTGGGGCCATGATTTTATTTTATTGTATTTTATTCTTTTTGCATTCAAAAGAAATGAAAAATATATTTATCTCTAATCCAAATTTTAACACCGTAAGTTATTTCTGATGCTTGGAGAAATGAATTATGGTTATGAATTGGGTAGGACTGAGTTTTGGTGTTTTTTTATTTTTTATAAAGTTCCCCACAGATCAACTACAAAGAAAATATTTAGAAAAGAGTTGAAATATATTTTTATACCATTTAATTCAGTTTTCAGTTGTTTAAACATGGAAATATTGTAGTAAATATTTCATGGGTGCTATTCTTAATATGACTATTCCTCATGTAGTTAGGTTCAATGAATGCATTCTTTGATTTATAACATTGGAAGATAAAACTTTTTTATTTGTATATCAGAAAGTAATCAAATAATGCCTATATTTGGATAGACTATGGTAATCAAACAAGACCTCATTAGATACTGTAGGCAACAATGAAGTGAGGCACCAGGCAGGGGTATAAATATTTAGGTTTTATAGGAATCTTTAATGTGTTGCAACTATGATTAAAAAATTTGCTGCTTTCTTGACTGGATACTTTAAACTCTTACTTCCCTTAAAAAAAAGTTTTGAGATTGAAAGAAAAATGGCAGCAATCTACTTTGCCCTCTGCATTGTGTTTGTGACATTGGCCTCTTTGATTGCAGTGTGTTCAGTGGCAAGTTTCCTTCTACCTGTTACCAAAGGGAAACATCTTGAATAAACTTCACCATTTTTAGAATCCATTTATGCTAGTAGTAATTTATTGTGGTAATTTATACTGTGGAATTCAATACGATGGTACAGTACAAATGAAATAGGTAAGTTTCTTGTTGCTTGTAATATGCAAAACCTACTTTAAGTGGAATTGCCAGGTTGTATTAAAGAACACTAAAGACGGAAAATACAGAACTTGTTCAGTGAAAATGAAACAGGATGATTTAGAGGATTTTTGGTTTTTTGTGTGTATTTATGTTAATCATTTTTTAGATTTGTATTTTATATTGTTGTTTAATTATTCTCTTTCAACAGCATGTGAGCAATCAATGATTAAAAATCACACTAAAATGCAAATAGAAGAATTATTTGTTTCACTATGAAAATGGCATTCTTGACAACTTTGATATTTCCCCTGCTTTTAACATAAATCAAGAGTTTCTTTCCTTTTTTTCTAAAATGTAAAGAATTTATTTATTTTTTAATAAAATCTTGTTACAAAGATAATTAACAAATTAACTTTTTTTTATACTTCATTATGTATTTAAACCCATCTTTAAAGCTAATGAAAGAAATTAAATTAAGAAAACCTACTTGTACCTTTCCTAAAAACGTACTACAGTGAAGATATGGATTTTTTAAAAACTTTCTTATGCATAAATTTCCTCTAAAAATAGATATGGCAAGCTTTTATCATATATTTATTACATCTCCACCAAATTCAAAGTAAAAAAAAGAATGAAATAAAAATTTCCGAATTGTAATTCAGTTCTATTGATGTACTTTGGAGTACTGATCATCTGAATGATGCTTCTTTTATAAATGAATACCTGTTCATTGCTAAACAAGTAGAAAACAAACTTAGATAAGTTTGTTTTTACAAACAGTAACTGTAGTAGCTTTTGATTTGTTAATATGTGAAATTATATTTATGATTACGCAAGACAACAAAGTTTGGCCTTTATATGCAAATTATGAAAGTTTAATCTGCCATATTTACAAACCTCTTTAGAGTTCAGTGAATGAAATCTCAAATCGTCAAAATACAAATACAACTCTCTCTCACACACACACACACACACACACACACACACACACACACACACACACACACACACACACACACACACACACACACACACACACACACACACACACACACACACACACACACACACACACACACACACACACACACACACACACACACACACACACACACACACACACACACACACACACACACACACACACACACACACACACACAACACACACCAACCCTAATAGATTGTCTATTTTAAAACAAGTTTTATATCAATATTAAAAAACACATTGCATTTTAAATCTAAACAATGTCTCTAAAATATAAAATTAAGACATTTTATTTTAACTGACATTTATTTTGGATAATATTGAGTTACATTATACCCCCAAAATAATCAGATATATTAGAAAATTAATTTGGTTTTTTGAAGAGTCATAACCACTGATTTATGGCAGACTTTAGGAAAAAATAGGCAGAACCTTAATTTTTCTACAATCGTTTGTATTGTTTCTATTAAAATATTTTATTAGGTTTAAAGAAAGCCCCTCAATTTAAGAGAATTTAAGAGAAAGCCCCTTTTTCAAACTGAAAGTAATGAACAAAATGGTATATGAAAGAAATAAAATGAGCCAAAACCAGGGTGCAACAAAATATAAGAATAGAAGAAGATATTTCAGAGGAAAAAGAAATATAATAGCACATACAGTCAGAGAAAAACAATATACATCACAGTGAATCTTTTTAGTGTATGAGAAACTTTAAAGCCATTTTCCTGAAAATTGGCTTTTTTACTGCCATCTGGAAGTTGATAAATCATGTCCCCCATTTCTATATGATATAGCATGGAGATTCTTTCTTTGTTATAAACTAGATATATAGAGTCAGAGCATGAACCAAAACTAAAAGCGAACCAAACTCTTTATAAAATTTACATGTCTAGAGTACCCTGAAATTCCTTAAATCTTCGAGTCTTTTGAGATCATATTCTATATGTTGATATTTCTATTTTTCCAAGAACAAAATATTTCTTTCTCATTCACAAGTTCATCCAGAATGCTGAAATTCAGTTAAAAATGCTTATGTGAATGAGAGGGTACGGTCATACCACTGTGATATGGTGTTGAATTTTAAAGACTCAGATTTCCTCATTTGTCATTTTCCTAGTAAAACATGCTGCAAGAAGAGTAAAGACCACTCCAGATCAAATGATTATTTTTAAGGAATCAAGTAAATTCTTTTGTTGAGGTAGCTGAGGTTTTGTTAAATTTGTACACCAATTTGAGAGTGTCAGTTAAATAAAATAGCTGAAGTTGATTCTAGTGACTGTGGCACTTTGAAGTTTAATTACTGACCCCATTCATTAAAAACAAAATGAGAAAATACAAACAATATTTTTAATATTTTTATTAATTTACTTATCGTGTTACATAGAGCTGTGGTCTCTAATAACCAAGTAGACAATCAAAAAGAATTTATGCATGCACATTCACATGTTCGCAAATACGAATTAAGGTTAAGCTCTAAGAGGAAAATAATGACACTTAAAAAATACACAAAAGAGGTTGAATGTTGTGTGGTAATTTTTTGTTGTTTTTTCCCCCATAAGTTATTAAAATTTGGAAACTTAATTAGCACATGAGTGATATAAACAGGTAAGTGGCATGTTTAACTTGTTTAATATTTTGGAATTTCTTTTGCCCTTTCATCTTTATGGATTTTCATTGAATATCCAATTCTCACAAGAGTACAAATAACATGATTTTTTTTCAATAAGCAGCTTGATTATCAAAAAATGTTTTTCTGATCTTATATATTTGCTCAGAGATAACCTTTTTCATTCCCTCTCCCATAATACCTTGTGATGAAGTGTCTTTTCAATTGTAGTACATGGTGAAGAATTACTATTTGTAAATAACAGCTTATTTAGCTGCAATGTCAACTTACGAATAATACCAAATTGAGAAGTGATTCATGTAAACATTTTGTAAAAATATTTTAAAACCCCTGATGACTTTTTTCTCCTTTTACAAGGAAGCCACATATATCTTCTTCACCACAATTCCATCTTTTAGTTGGCCTAAAATTGCTGTGACCACAAGAGTTTTAGTTAATCTGACTGATCGTTCTTGTTCTCGTCCCTTTGTCTGTGCTAAATAAATTGTTCAGCTAGTAGTTGGTTTGTCACAATTTTTTGTTTACATTAAGTAAACTCAACAGTTCTCAGATTGATTTGTAGTGCCAGGACTGCTATGATTCTCATCTAAATTATGTATTATCCTTAAATAGATTATTACATGGAGTTTGTCCTTTCAAATTCAAATTTAGTAGTATTGACTGTGTGAATCAGATTTTGAAAATTGCACAATTCACTTTCCTAACGTCATAGCGTTTAACTGTTTGTAAAATAAAAATAAATCTGATAACTAGTTGTTGAATTTGCCATGTTTAACACACATCAGTGAGTTAGCTTCAACACAGCCATTTGTTATCAGGATGGTATCTTGACCAGATTTTTTTTGTTTGTCCACTTTTCATTCACAAGGAACAAACTGGGGGTGCTAAAATAGCAAGTATTTTTTTCGCCTTTGTTAACTTTTCCAATCTTAGAAAATACAGTAGTTCATAAAAAATGGATATGCAAAATTTTTAAAAACGTACTGAAACGCTCTCCGTTTCTGTTAAATTATTTATGCAACCGGTTTTCGAATTTATATCATTTTTGGGCGCCAGGAAATGGTTGCGATTTTAAATTTCCCGCAAACACATCTAAAGGGAAATAATTATCCCTACTAGCTCTGCCGTTTGGGTTCTTACGAAAATAATCGTCGCCGGTACTTACTTTCTTCCTAGCAAACGATCATTCGATCCGCTCTCCATACGGAAGAAGCGAGGAATCTGAAATTTGTTTCTGGAAAGAAATTATTAAACTATGGATTGCACAAGATGCTAAAGAAATAATCATCAGCTTTTCTTTTTCAAAATGAGAACCTTGTAAGTTTATTCATCGATTATTTCTTTGTAACATAAAATGTCACCTTGGTCATGACCGGTAGTAAAAATTGTAAATAGCGCTATTATTCTTATTATTTATATATCCATGCGCTCTTGGACGATGAGGTCAGGAAGAATCCACTTTCTCTTGTATCTTGTTCTCGGTCCCCTGCCGGGTCAATGTCCTCCTCAACTTATTGTTTCACTTACGACTCCCGGTGCCAGAATTATTCAAAGTTCCAAATAGAATTATGCACACAAAATGTAAGTCCTCACTGCTCAATTATTTCCCGCAAAATTCCACCAAGTCCCGCATCTATAATTTACAATGACCTCTACGATGTGCACGGTACGCGGTCTAAAGCTCCTCTCCTCAAATCTTACGAGGTTCAACCCTCCATAACTTTCGTACCTTCTTGTCTCTTGTTTTACCAAAACAATCTTCAGTTTCCCTCTACGTCATACCCCATTACTAGTTTACCACCAATCCTACATGTCCTTATATCACAATCTTCGGTCCGTTACTTGCCGCGCTATGTTTATTTACTTCCGCCTTCCTGGTTGCTAAGGAACGCCCTGCCTGCATGCCTATGCCCTCAACATTTACACTTTTTACGAAGAATTTAATAAATTCTTGTCCCCAATTCCCATCAAAAATATTGTGTGAAAGTCTGGTATGTCACAGTATCTGTTCTATTCGAGGCAAAATGCAAAGAAAAAAAATTGAGCCCTTTTTGAAAACTTTTTAAAAACCTCCTTTATTTCATGCAAAATTATGTGAAAATTACTCACATTTTCGAAAAATTTAACATCACCGTTTTTAAAGACCTGTCTGAAGGGACTTCATTAAGGTATATTATACCCCCAAAATAAGGGGAAATTGCAGGAAATTCGTTTTTACATATGTAGAAACGGGAGTAATATACGTGGTATAGATAGTTATGTAATGTGCGGAAAACCGATTTCGAGATTTCCACAGAAATGCACGTTTTGGGGTCTCCTGATACCGAAAGTTTTTTTTTTTTTTTTTTTAACGGCCGTCCATCTGTCTGTCCGACTGTCTGTGAACACAATTAGCGCCTAAACCATGCATACGATCTTTTCCAAATTGAAGAAACACCTGTCCATCTGGTTCTAGTTGAAGCTTCGAAATTTTGAAAAACGTTCTTTAATATTTGGGAGAACCTTACATGAAGCCCCCCGGACATTTTCAACATTTTCTAAAAAACGGCTCCAATTTTTTTTAAAAAAACTTATAAGAATAGAGTACAATACACTTACAAAAGTGACATAGGTCCGATTTTCAAGGTTAACTCTCAATTTTCGAAAATGGCAAAATTTTGAATTTTTTTCGGCATCGAAAACAGTCAAAAGAACAATTTTTTTAAAATAACAAAAAATAATTTATCAAAAACGGTTCAACATTTTTTCTTTAAATTTTTGGTAGGGTTAGTACCAAACGAATCCTATAAGATGACATAAACGCCATATTACTCTTTTCTTTTGTTTTTAAAAAATTACAAAAATATAAATTTTTGACTTGACTCACGTCGGTAATATTTACATTAGAGGCGATTTCTTCACATTATTGTATTTATGAGTACATGTGCTTACATGCACTTTTTCTTCAAATTTTTCGAATGGATAGTGCTTATTACACTATTTAATATGAATGAATTTAAATGAATCAAGTTCATTTTTGGCGTATACATTTGTTTTTTCAAAAATTACACAAATGTAATTTTTTCAAAATATCTCTCGCGCCGTTAATATGCAAGATTTGCATTGATTTGTATACATTATTGTATTTGTGAGTGGAAGTGCTTCAAATGGCTTTAAATTAAGATTTTTGAAAACAATAGATTCCTGTAAAAAAGAGCTTCAAATTTCGCATTTACGGCAATGCTTAATCGCTATTTTCTTAAAACTGCTTCAAATTTTTCTTAAAATTTCTGTTTAGGACAAGTTTATACTTTCCTTTAATATTGTTGAAGTAATATTTCGGTTCTACAAAACCGAAAAGTTAAGAATATGTTTAAAAAAATGTACTTTGTGCGACGAGAGATGGCAGCTGGCCAGAGAATGGAGCAAGACCTTAAAGCCAGTTCACACCAAGAAAATTAGACAAATTTGCTACGAGAAAGTCTGTGCAATTCTGTAGCACCCCCTTGTCTTTTAACCGAATCAGAACCTTTGATCTATTATCTTTAGTAGCATGACGAAAACCGTTTTATTCAACGATCTTTCGTTTTGTTTTTATTTGGATATTTATGTAGTCTTGCATTAAGGGAACCACGCCCCCTTTCTTGAAAGGGGGCGCGACCCCCTCCCAAAAAAGCCAAAAAACAGACAACACCAGAAAATAATAATAAAGATATTTAAGAGGAAGAAAGAAGATATAGACATAGGAAAAAGAAGGCATAATCTATAAATCTAGAACTTTCTAGTGCATTCCAAATTTGAAAGCCATTTCCCCAAGAGTTTACTTTTTTTTGCTGTCGTTGGAAACTTGAAAAATCATATCTCCGGTTTTATGTAAGAAAAGTGAATGATTCTTTTTTGTTGTAATTCGGGAATATTCAGCTAGTTCATGATCCAAAACTAAACATATGAGTCAATTATTTCATGACGAAAATTTTATTATAAAAAAATATTTTTTTGATTTTTTAATTTTCTGGAAAAATGTTAAAAATATGTAAATACTAACGGTACAAGTATTATTTTGGTACAGACACCAGTTCAAATAATCTGTTATCACAAGAAAAAAAATTGAAGCTATAGGGATAGTAGTTCTAAAGTTATGTCGCAGCTCAGGACCTGGCAATTTCTGTACACAAAATTCCGTTATTTCCCAAAATAAATTTTCAAACATTTTATTTTCTTTGTTCATATATTAATTCAATAAATATACGAAAATAGTTATTAAACAATACTTAAAATTTTCGCACGTTTGAGGTATAATGTAAGGATAAAAATCTCTCTTCAATATTCAAGTTTTAGGAAAACGCCTCGTTAACGTTAACACCTTCGAAAGTTCAAACTTCAACGAAAATGCAACCGGTGTCCTTTTTAAGCATACTTTGCTCCATTGAAGAGCAATAAAATAAAGAAATGTAGTGGTGCAACAACAGCACTTTCTTTCTCGCAGTATTTCTATATTTCTAAAATACAGGGAGTTCAACGAAAATGAGACCTGCGCTATCATTTTAGGCATACCTTGTTCTATTTGTGGGACACACTTGAAGAAAAACTTTGGAGTGGTTTTTGAGAAAATGTTTTTGTTATAATTTGCATTAATTTCAAATTACAAGGAAACTACCCTACTTACCAAAAAAAGTGCATGACCTTTTTTAAAGATCTGATTCTTTAGAACAGATTTCAATGAAGACAAAAATATCTTATCTTCAGTATTGTTGTTTTACAATGTTAACTTTGTGCAATTTATGAAATTAGAGTTCAGGAAAAAATTAGACTAGCACCAGTTTTTATACCACCTTTGATACCTACGAGGAGAAAATTTAAAGAAAAAGTTTTGAGCTGTTTAAAAAATGCCTACATTTTACACAAAATTACGCAAAAAACACTGTTTTGAAAACTTTTTACACGACTTTATTTCAAAATCTGTCTTTCAACAACAGATTTCATTAAGAAAAAAATTCTTTCTTCAATATTGGAGTAATAGGAAGACTGAAAGAAACTTGGGTTTGGAGAAAATTAGGGATTTCAAGAAAAATGAGATTTGCACCATTCTTTCAAACGTTGTTTAGGCCATACTCTCCGGATTAGACTATCTGAGGGCAAAGTTTAATCCAAAATTTGGGAGTCATTTTTGAGAAAATTTTGAAAATGTTTTTTAGGCTTCATGTACAGAACCCCAAAAAACGAAATACCTCTTTCATACCCGCAGTGTCGCGAGTTCCTTTAAATCGACCCAAGAAAATCAATTTTGGAGAGAGTCGGTTGAACACTTTTGGCGTTAGCGTTGATCATACACAAGACAACGGACGAACAGTCAGACAAGGAGACAGACGGACAGACATTTTGTTGACAATCGATTTTTCGGAATCAATCCACAAAATATGGAAGCTGACTACAGAACTTGTCATAGAAAGTAATTTGGTACTTGTAGGTTGATTGATTTTTTCGTGTTTCCGGGCACGTCAACTAACGAGGTCATTAGTCCCGTAAGTGTAGTGCTTGTTTTTTCATCAGGAAGTGGAGATGGCGGTCTTCCCCCACTCGGGCACGTCAACTGCTTTCGTCACTAGTCCCGTTAGTGCATGTTTTTTTTCTTGGGAGGTGGGATCTTCCCCCGCTGGATGGTGAGGTCCGGCGCCGACCTACCGTCGGCTAGTGGGGTTTCCCCCAACCAGGACTCTCCCACAAGCAGAGCACCGCCCCAGCCGGGACAAGCTCTAAGCTCCCGACCGGTCTCCCAGAATGTGGTTGTGTCGTGAATGTCAGTGTAAGTGTGTGTGTGTAAGGGGAGAGGATAGGACAAGGAAGAGGAAGGACAGATCGCGTGCGGTCCGTGGCCGTTTGGTAGGGTACTGCTCTGGCATTCGCGTCGTGTTGATGGGAGAAACCACGGAAAACTACCGACCTGAGCAGCCGGCCGCTAGAATTCTCCTCCAGACAGCGACTGAATTCGACCTAGCTGGAAAGCTAGTGTCGAAAATCCTGCCGCCGTGGGGAGTGGGAACCTAAGACCTCCCGGTCAGAGGCGCTGCAGTGACATCAGTTGATGCACAGAGCTACGCTCCCAGTACCACTACCGCTCCCGGTGGTGGTACTTGTAGGAACAATATTTATCCACTTTTACTTTCTTGTATAAGAAAGTATGGAGTAATATACGAAGTATAATACCATAAGTGGCGGCTGGTGCCCCAACAGAGCCACTGCTGCGCCTCCATTGAACATAGAGGTAAAAATTCAATTCAAATCAATTAAAACTAAGAGAAATAAAAGTCTTTAATGAAACACTACGTACATAATGTTTTGCTTTGGATCCGCGTAAGGCATATACACCTCCCGCGCACCTGGTTCTGGCTTTGATCTTCACTGGGCACTTAAATTCGACTCCAGCACATTGGAACAAGCACTATTGCTTCGACACCTTTCACACAAATAACATTATTTTATTTCGAAAACAGCACTGCTCTGGTATATTTGGCAATAATGAAAAATCTTTAACACATATTCGTATTCACACGAACTATCGCAAACCGGTGGCCGGCCAGCTGCAGCCACGGGGGAAACTGAGGGACGCCCATCCAGAACGGCCACCTTTACACAAAGAACTCATCAAATCTACGTTTTGAATCAACAAACCTAATATAAAAAAACAACAAATTCTCCAAATAGCATAAACAATGCATTTGAATATCGCCAATAATTGACTGAACTCGAGTACTTTCAATAACAAGCAAAAATCATAAAACTATGTTGCAGTGAGTTAGACGAAGACAGAATATGGGTTTTCCCCTGAGATTCTCTCTGCCCGCCGCGCAACACGACAGCGTCAGCTCTCTGGTTGCCCAACCAAAAGGCCGTGTTAAATCTTCCCCGTGTTAAATCGAATGACCAAGGAGTAGAAAAATACAGCCAAGAGCGTGGTGCAATTTCTGGCAAGGCACCAGAGAGAGCGCCAGTTGGATGCTCTTTGGTTTCAAAATAATTTCATTTACATCGATATTGCTACAATATCTTGAATAATGAATGTTTTAAAAGAAAAATGTATATTCCTAAGGTATTATGAGATCTTTTTCGTTTTCTGGGGGTTGTGCAACCATGCAACCTAAGCACGAGCCGCCACTGCCTGATACCGAAAAGGGGTTGTTTTGTCGTCCCACCAATCGTCTGTCCGTGAACAACACTAGCGCCAAAACAATTCATATGATTATTTTCAAGTGTATAATGCCGGATTGATCTGTCTTGACTCAACGCTCTGCGATTTTGAAAAACATTCTTTAAATTTTGGGAGTATTTTATATGAAGACCCTGGAATATTTAATTTTTTTTCAAATATGGTTCCAAATTTTTTTCTTTAATTTTTTTGTAAGAATAAAGGAAATACAATTATAAAGATATTAGTCGGATTTTCACTATTAAATATAAATTTTTGACAATTGCGAAAGTATGATTTTTTTCGGTCTTTCTACCACAATATAGTGATTTTTTCAATTGAAATTTATTATCCACAATCGGTTGTGTAATTATTGTCTTCTACATTTTTTGTTGAAAATATAAGTAGGTTTCTCGTAATTTTGAGTTAAATATGAGCAATTTTTTAAAAATATATTAACAAGATTGCCTAAAAAAACCTCCATTTTTTTCTATAAACGTATTATAGGGATAGTGCTAATGCATTAGATACAATAACAGAGAAGCCAATATCTGTTTTCAATATTCTTTGTTTTTTCGAAAATTATACAAATGTACTTTTTTGACATCTCTCACACGTCGTTAATGTTTACATTACTCGCGATTTGTATAGTTTATTGTATTTGTAAGGAGCAATGAGCCACGAAAATCTCTCCGCAGTGGCACCTTACTGTGTGCAACAGTCATTATGTTGTAGTACGAGCTACGACTTGAAAACGTAAATTGTGTACTCACCACAATCATAATAGAGGTTAGAAGTGTTGTCCCCTGCACATATTTCTCAGTGATCTGGTTGCTACCAACAAAAATGCTGTTTTTAATTGGAGGCCCTGATTCGGTTCACTGCGGAGAGACTTTCCTGGTGCACGGTACAAGGTCTTTAAATTATGTCTAATGAACTTCCTCGAAAACAAACGTTTTCTGTGAAAATGAGCTCCAAATTGCGCATTTTGAGAAACGTTCAAACGCAATTTTCTCGAAAACGGATCCAAATTTATAAGAAAAGGTTTTCTATGGGTAATTCAAAACTCACTAAGATGACATAAGCGCCATTTTGCCGCATTCTTTTGTTGTTGTTTTTTTCTTCAAATATTACACAAATATTTTTTTTTGACGTCTCTCTCAAGTCCTTAATATTTATATTACCGGCAATTTGTATACATTATTACTTTCTCGTATACGTACGGTGCGCGATATTGACGTTCCAGACGAGTGTTGCTGGGAAAGGATTCGATGTCACACTCATACGGTTTAGGCAACTTTTACATTATTAAACTTCGTTCGTCTGCCTCTTAATACAACAGGATATTATAGACGATAAATATAACAAATAATAACACAATTAATAGCAACCCCAAGTGAAAATAATTAGATAACGATAATATTGCTATTAGAGATATGATATTCCAAAATCCGAATCAATAAATCACAGGGCACAACACTAACAGGAAAACGCGAGAACTGAATTCATTCGAAAGCAGAGCTTGGCAGCCCTGACAATTGTGCCGTGCCGTTCCGTGTAGACCAGTGGACCAGACCTACGAGTCGCTGAGTTGAGCACAGGAGCTCAGACGTCAAGAAAAGTCGCGCGACTAGTACGTGTATACGGAGTAATGTACGTAGTACAGAGAAAGTTATGTAATGCTGCGGAAAAGCGATTTCGAGATTTCAACGGAACATGCGGATACACGTTTTGAGGTCTCCTGTTACCGAAAAAGTGTTTTTTAAACGTCCGTCCGTTCGTCTGCCCGTCCATCTGTGAACACTAGCGCCTAGAACTTTTTCAAAATGGATAATTTGAAAAGTCCTAGTTATCCTTAAATTAAAATTATCCTTTTGCAAAATGGCTCGAGTCGAAACATTGAAATTTTGAAAAATATTCTTTACAATTTGGGGGAACTTTACATGAAGACTCCCGGACATTTTCAAAATTTTCTTTTTTAAATCTTTTGACAGAATGGAGTAAAATATACTTATAAAGATGACATAGATCCGTTTTCACCGTAAACTCTGAATTTTCGAAAATTACAAAAGATAGAATTTTTTCCGGCGTCTTCCTACAATTCTAAAATTGAAGACAGAGATTTTTACTTCTAGTAAATTTTTTTCTTCATATTTAGTTCTTTCATAATGGTCATACTTTTTTAATTTTAGTATTTTTGTGCAATATTGCGTTCAATATTTGCAATATTAAAAACAAGATTTTTTCGAAATCGGCTTAAAAACTTTTCGTAGGGAGCGTACTGTATTAGTGGCGGCTGGTGCCCCAACAGACTGGAGGTTGCGCCTCTATCAAATGGCGAAAATGTAATTTCCAAAATTCAAAATACGAATATATAATAAAAATGTACGCAATTCAAATAAATTAAAACTAAATAAAAGTCTATAGTGAATACACATAATTTTATTCATGCGCGTAAGGCATACACACCTCCCGCGCACATGGTTCTGGCTTTGATTTCCATTGGGCACTTTAAATTCGACTCCCTCACATTGCAACAAGCACTATTGCTTTGACACGTTTCACACAAATAAAATTATTTTATTTCGAAAACTTCACTACCCTGCTATATTTGGCACTAATGAAAGATCTTGGACACACCTTGGTATTCACAAGAACGTTCGCAAACCGCTGGCCAGCTGCAGCCACGCTGGCTTCCGCGAGACACTATTCTGAGGATTTTACGTTGCTGCGCCTAACATTTGATCAGCTGTTACGGTGTCGTCCAATCGAGGCCTTACACGTCACTACAGTCACGTCATAATGGCGCCGTAACAGCGGATTTACTTCAAGCCAGTGGCAAATCCTTAACATTATTGTAAGTATACCGCACTTTATGGAAACTACCTCTACCGTTGTGTTTTATTTCGAGCTTTTCTGAACCCACTGTATTGTGAAATTCCGTCTAGAGTAATTTTTCTATAGGACAATTACACAAACCAATAACTTTTGGATCATTAACACATATTTCACAAAACTTTAGAGAAGTGTGACTTACGAACGAGCAGAGAAGAACTGTTCATCGCAATATTTTGCGGTGCCTACCGACCACCCAGACGCGCATCCTCTCCTCTTCCCAGTCTTAAGGTGCCGTAGGTAATCGCGGCTGGCATGCGGTCCCTTCGCTTGCGCTAGAGAATTCTTTGGACAGCATTAAGGACTGTTTAAGTGTTTAAGACTTCTCTTTCCACCGCATTTCATAGCGCTTGCGAATGCGGAAGACTGACACTCTCGGTAGCTAAAGTTATTTTTAGCTATTATCAAAGCTTTCCAAACCTTATTATCTTTTTAGAGGATTACCAAAGTCAAAGTTATGAAATATTTCTTATACACTTTGAATTACTAGGTATACCGGCGATACACGCGATGTATCGGAGAATTCGCTACTGCTTCAAACGCAGCTCTGTGAAAACAGCATTGTAAGGGACTTCCATCCAGAACAGCCACCTTTACACAAAGAACTCATCAAATGTACGTTTTGAAGCAACAAACCTGATATCAAATGAAAAAAAATTCTCCAAATATCATAAACAATGCATTGAATATCGCCAATAATTGACTGAACATGTTTACTTTCAATAACAAGCGAAAATCATTAAACTACGTTCCAGTGAGTCAGACGAAGACAGCATATGGGTATTCCCCTCAGATTCCCTCTGTCGCCGCGGAACGTTGGGCAGCGCCACTCGTATGATTGCCATACCAAGAGCCCGTATGTTCCACGTGGTAAATCGAAGGGTCAAAGAGTCAAGTACTAGTCGCGCGACTTTTCTTGACGTCTCCCAGCGCGGGGTGTGGGGAGAGGAGGCTTCTCCCGACGTCACATCCAATCGAAGGGTCAAGAGAAAAATAATATTGCTTATTAAGGAGATATGATATTGGGGGGGGGTTAATTTGCTCTTAATACAACAGGACATTATAGACGATAAAATATAACAAATAATAACACAATTAATAGCAACCACAAGTGAAAATAATTAGATAACGATAATATTGCTTATTAAGGAGATATGATATTACCAAAATCCGAATCGAATAAATCATAGGACACAACACTAACAGCGAAAACGCGAGAACTGAATTCATTCGAAAGCAGAGCATGGCAGCCCTGACAATCTTCCCGTGCCGTTCCGTGTGAGACCAAAGTTGTGACCAGACCGTACCGAGTCGTGCTGTGTTGAGCACTAGGGAGCTCAGACGTCAAGAAAAGTCGCGCGACTAGTAGTAAACCCCCTTATACAGCCAAGAGCGTGGTGCAATTCCTGGCAAGGCACCAGACACCGGAGTGAGCGCCAGTTGGACGCTTTTCTGCTTCAAAATGATTTCATGTACATCGATATTGCTACAATATCTTGAATAATGAATGTTTTAAAGGGAAAATGTATATTCCTAAGATATAAGATCTTCTTCATTTTCTGGAGGTTGTGCAACCGTGCAACCTAAGTACGAACCACCACTGTACTCTATAAGACGGCATAAACGCCATATTACTCTATTCTTTTGTTTGTTTGTTTTTTCAAAAATTACAAAAATGTAATTTTTTTGACTTGCTTCCATCATCGTTAATATTACTATATAATACACTATCGGCGATTTGTTCACTACATTGCATTCATGAGTATACGAGCTTCGAGTAAATGAGTTCGAAATTCCGCATCTACAGAAATGCTCGAACACTATTTTCTAAAAAATGGTTCCAATTTCTTCTTCAGATGGATAGTGCTAATTGCACTGTTTAATATGAGATAAAGTTCATTTTGAAGTATTCTTTTTTTTTTCAAAAATTACACATTTTTTTAAAATATCTCTCACGCCGTTAATATGCATATTTCCAACGATTTGTATACTTATTGCATTTGTGAGTAAAATTGTTTTAAATAAAATAAATTAAGATTTTCGGAAACAAAAGATTCCTGTGAGAAAGAGTTTCAAATTTTGCATTTACAATAGGGCTTAAACGCCATTTTCTTAAAAACGGCTCCAAATTTGCAACGAAAATATCCAAAGAAGACGAGGTTCTTTTCTAATTTAATATTTTAAAAGTAATGTTTCGATTAGGAAACCTAAACACTGAGGGGGGAAATGTACTTAGGACGACAATAAAATTGCAACTGGTGATAGTATGTCAAGTCTGAAAAACTAGCCCAAACCAAAGAACATAGAAAACTAACTAGTACGAGAAAGTGTGTGCCATTCTGTAGCACCACTAGTTGCATAGTTGAGTACGTTAATTATCTGAACGATTTAGCCGGTAGCGGACAAACGGGCAGGCAGATGGGATTTTGTTGTCAATCAATAATTTCTTTATTAAGGACCCATAAAACAAGGATTTTAACTATACAAAGCGTTAGATGAAGTAATTTATTACATACGTATACCCAATATTTATCCAGTTTTTCTTTACCAGCACCCGGCAAGAATTTTACTGTCGAAAAATCACGTTTTTTTCCGCAGCATTACTTTTACGCACTACTGCGTAAGCAATACGCGAGAAAGGAAAATTCAAACCTTTTTTTGAAAAAATGTTGAAAATGTCTCATGGGCTTCATCTAAGTACCTCCAAAATGAAAAGAATTCTCTTCAAAATCGCAAGGCTTTGAGTCAAGCCTGATTGATCGGGAAATATTCGTTTTGGCAAACATTCTACGAATAGTTAGCCATTTTTGTTGTTCACAGGCCGATGGACAGTTTGAGGGGGGGAAAGATGGAAAAAAACAACGCTCTAACCGTATTCAGAGATCTCAAAACCTTCACTTCGATTGAAATCTCGAAATCGTTTTTCCGCATTACACAACTTTTTCTGCGCTCCGTACATACGTGTGTATATGAGTAAGTAAAATCAACTAAATACTGCCAATGTATTTTCAGCAACCCCTGCAATACGTCGGTGAACGGCATTGAACTTAAAGGCAATAGCAATGGAACAGTAGCAATAACATTTAAATACAGGAAAGCATCTTTATTTTGTTAAATAAGTCAACTGAAATTAATGATATTTGTTAGTTAACATAAACGCACGTAAAAATAATCATTGGAATTGGAAGTCAGACGATTGCACGAAATTGTTGTTTTGTTTGATTCAATGGGCGCGTTGCCACTTTTCCTGTGTGTGTGGCACAACTCCATACCAGAGCGTACGCTCTAGAACCACCATACTATAATAGTCTCTCTACTTTCTATACGCAACACCCCCGGCAGCCCACGCTTAGTTTGAAATTGGTGTGGCATGTTGTTCCTGTAACAATGTGATACAATCGAAGAGTCCAATGGTCTATTTACAGTGTGATAGCGACGGCATATACGAAAGCTCGAGAAAATCCAACTCTTTATTTACAGAGAACCTGTTACGTTGCGCAGACATTTCGAGTTCGTTTACCCTGGCATTCACGCAAAACAGCGGACTAAGAATTTTTTGACACCTCGCCATAGGCTATCCCGTAAAATCACATCAATTTCTAATTTATTCTTCATTACCAAAACCTATTAATGACCTTCAGTCCAAGTAGAAAACTACTTTAAACAAAGAAAGATCGCTAATAAACATGAAGTATATTTTCTAAAAGACATGGAAAAGCGCGAATGAAGACCAAAGATTGTTTTTAATATTCACGTCGTAGTATTTCGTGGGATGACAAGAGGAAATAACGATTGTACACAACCTACTCGAGAGGTAAATGAAACCTTTTTTAATTCCTTTTATGACATTTCAACACAGAAAGACATTTGAATTCATTTATATTTATAATATCAACGGATGCCATCAATACAAGACAATCCGCAACCCGGTATCCAATCTTTCCTTTAACAATCATAATGGTTTCAGAATACAAAACTTGCTTGACAACTTCTTATAGAATATGCGTGCTTCTGTTGCGAGGGGTTATGGTGCGAATTTAGCCTGAGAACGGAAGATTCCGGACTCATCCCGCAAAGTACTAATTATAGCCAGCTTGCCTTGCCCCTGGCGAGTTAGTTCAACAGGATACGGCGCCGCCAGTGTCAGCTGACTCGCTCCTGGCTTCACTGATCGTCGCTGCGACGAGGCAGCGCCGTTCGGAAATTGAAATTACTACTCATCGTGAAGCAGCGAAGAAGGCAGGTGTCATTGAGCGTCCTCCATTTGCGTAGCCAAAGCTATAACGTGAGTATTGAAAGTTCGCGAGGGTAACAGAAAAACAGTAGCAACAATATTTCTAGTAAAACATAGTACACTGACATAAAAATGCTTATGCTGCATTCTAAATTAAGAATGCTTATTAAAATTTTCACTTCCTAATTAATAAATGCGTCATAGTTCATGTTTTGCTATTAACGTGAAAAAAAAAACACAACAAAAACACATTAATATAAAATTGTTTGTTTCAATATTGTTTGCAACCTAAAAATGAGCGCGATTGAATTCCCTGAAAATTTGCGCTAATAACAACTTACGCGAGAAGAGTTACTTTAATTTTTTTTTACAACGTATTAATGTAATTTTTAGTCAGTTCGATTGAAAGAGAAAGGATAAAAACAATCATTGTATTACACGAGTTTTCTAAAGCATGGAAAACTGTTTCAATGTAAACAGCATTCAAATTACGGGGTTTACGATCTGTACGTAATGTTATCATGGAACATGATTCTTCCATGGTGTCACCCGCCTTTGTTGCCCGCCTTGTTTGATTGACATCGGGCGTTGCTCTTTGTACTGCCGTTACTGTCCTTTGTTTGAAATGTTTAAGTTACGTTTGCAGTGATATAATAACAAGAAAAACTTGTTAATTGATAAATAATAAAGAGCTGTAATAAAAAATGGCAGAAAATCAAAATGTTTCAAAACATTTCGACCGATCTCTTTCGCAGAACATTACTTTTATTAAAATACACTCAACAAGTATAGCACTTCAGTACATTTCACAATGCTTGTAAAATGATTCACTATTAATCACTCAAGTGCTAGCCCCAAGCCCCATGGTAGGATCCTCTTCAGTATCAGTGTACAAGAGGAACTGTCAAGATGTGGTATTGTCCAGAGTTAAAGGATGCTTGGGAAAAATCAGAGTCTATTTTCATGTATTTCACAGGAACTGCATTCTAAATTTTAAACCATTTTATAATGCAATTTAAATTAGTTGTTTTCTCTTGCAATTTTTTGGTAGAGCATGTTTTAGGTTTTTCATGTTTTGATGTGCTAGAACTGCTCAATCCCTACAAGAGCAAAATGACAAAATCGAAAATTATCAAAAGTAGACTTTGATTGTTTTTCCCCTGTACCCTACTGTAATATTCACTGCAAAACATTAATGTACACTAAAACACTCCTTTTCACAGGATGATGCAGCTTTCAATAATTCTACCCGTGTTATTACTTTTTGCCAGTCCTCTCTATGGCAAAAAGTATGATACATATAATCAATATTACGATCCCCGCCAGAATTACTACGACATGGCAGAAAAGTGAGTTTCTTGACCCTCTCTGGTTAGCTCATCCTTAATTAAAAGTTAATACGTATTGTTTTTTGTTATTTTTTTTGGCAGGTATCGTCGATATGATCATTACCAACCACCAACATCACCATTCCATCAGAAATTGCATACATTCATTGCCGACTATGGTCCAACACCACCACCTCATGATCAAGTAGCCAAAATGGCAAGATACATTGTTCACAATGCAGGTTTGCATTATTTATTAAATTATTACCATTTTCTAATTAGATACTTGTGCAAAGCATTTTAAGATTCACCATGCCTATTACTTATCTTGCACAACATGTAATCAAATTATTTTTACCCAATCATGAAATCTTGAGTTCAACCCAAGTTGTTTTTAGAAACAAGTTTGAGAATTGGCACGTTACCAGCAATTGGAATTTCAGCCAAAAACATTATGATTTTGGTACTTGTTTTTATGTATTGTCCATCAGCTAGTTAAACTCATAAGTCAGTTTTTGAATAGCTATTTACATGGCTAAATCACATTTTTTTATCTTCTTTTGATTAGTGAAATAGCTGAAAACTTGGAATTTGGATGTACTCAAGTATTGATTATTTTGTTTTTTAACTAAGTCTCTCAACAGTAAAAATTTATCTTTGGACTCTTTGTGTGTCAATATTAGATATTTGTAGGCATGTAAAAGAAGATATTGAGTAAACTGAGAGAATCATCATCAACTTGCTTTATTTTGAAATGTGTTCTTTGGATTTAGTTTACTTATATTCTGATAATAAAAACCCGAAATTTAATGAAATAATTTTGTAGACTGGGGTGCCATATCTACACATTCTTCTTCCCCTGCCATTCGAGGATTCCCGTTTGCAAATATTGTTTCTATCAGTGATGGAACCACCACCAACAGTTCTGGTGTACCTTATATGTACATCACACCACTGGAACTTTCCACTCGTGACCTAGAAGTACGTAAAAAATGAACTTATTAGTTGAATTATTCTTAGAATGAGAAAGAAAGAAAAAGGCACAATGCAATAAAGTTTTGTGTTTCAAAGATTAATAAATTTGTATAATTTTTGTGAAAGGTAAAGGTACTTTTAGATTGAGAATAATACAAATATTTTTCAAAGGGTAATTTCTTTTATGCAGATTGATTCAAGATGTTCACTTGCCCTATCATTAGCTGAAACAGATTACTGCAAGCAGCAAAATATTGATCCAGAAGATCCAAGATGTGCAAGAGTTATTCTTACTGGAAAAGTGAAAAGGGTATAGCACTGAAAACTTAATTCAACTTTTTCTGATAATTTTATTGTTTCCATATTCTCAAATTATCTGAAAACATATTACTGATTTACTCTCCTGTTCCCATTCTTTTACCTCATATAAATTCTATAAAATAATTGACCTATTTTTTCCACCAGGTGAAAACGCATACCTCAGAAATTGACTACGCGCAGAACGCCTTGTTTTCCCGTCATCCTGCTATGCATACATGGCCTAGGAGTGAGTATTTGATGCTAGAAGTTTATCACATATCTAAGTTCCCGTATAACATGAAATGTTAAAACTAAAGATCAGGTTGCCCTATCGCTAAAACACTACAATTCAAGGTGTGCATATGGGGGATGTGATTATCAGATTATATCATTAAGGTGCAACTGACAGATTTCCCTTCTGAAATCTAAATTTCATTTATTTCTGTATAGCATTTCTGCAGTAGTGCTGAAATAATAAAATCAAAACTAACAATTTTTGTAAAATGCATTTTAAATGTTGCAGCTCATGGTTTCTATTTTGCAAAACTCAAGATAGAGCAAATTTTGGTGCTGGACTACTATGGAGGCCCTAAAATAGTGCCAAAAGCAGAGTATTTTAACCCTGGCGATGTTCGCTTCAGAATTTAGACAAGGTCAATTTTTGGTGACTAGATGTTGAAAAGAAATGAATAAAAACAATTTACTGCATGACGCAACGAATACAAGGAGGTGATATTTGTTTCCAATTCACATGACAGGTTTGCAACATTTTTAATAATATCCTGTTAGTACTTGTGTCCAAATGGTATCCTTATTTGCAGGGTGATTAAAAGTAGTTTTGCCACATGACCGATATAATAATTTATGTGCATACTATATTTGTGATAATACAGAAGAATTAAATTAAAGATTCAACAAAATGCTCAAGAATTAAAATGCAATTGTAAAATTAAGTAAATAAAGAGGATAGTTTTCCTTCATTGTGTTTTTAATTATTTTTCTCATTCCTATGCATACATATAATGTACAATTTTTTTTATACTTGGTATATGGGAACAAATAATACAAATCAACAAAAAACAAAATATCGATTAATCACAAAATTAATAAAGCCATACCTAAAACAAATATGCACTGAAATTTAGAAATATTATGTAGTACTATTTAGTAACTTCAGTTGAAGCACTACTGTGTTTGGAGATGTAGGATCTGCCACAAGTAATTGATCACCATCAGACAGTCCCAATTCTTTTAGAGTTCGTCGAAGATTTCCTCTAGTTTGTTGTTCAATACTTGCAACAGTACTCATATATAATGTACGAGAATGACCTCCAGACTGTGTAGTGATACCTGGACTGCGCATTCGAAACTGAGCACTCTCGCACAAATGAGCAATAAGTTCTTCCAATTTACAATCAGCTTTGAATTCAATTTTTTGAGGGACTTGACTGCAGGCTAAACAATCATCCTTTCTTTCGGCTTCATATGCGTATGTGTATACACCTTCTAAATCGTTGAAGACCATATAATTATTTAGGGGCAGGCAACAACTTGTAGCGAGCTTGAAAGCTTCAGTAGCACATGCTGCTGCAACAACAGCATTTGTTGAAGCAACTGCAGGTATTATATTCTTCACTACTCCTTGCACCAAACGGTAAGTTACTCCAGGAATTGAGAACTGAGCAGCTCTCTCTGATGATTTTTCATAAATCCAGCTTATATGTTGGGGATCATCTCCATCTATAGGCACACTCCAGGGATTTTCTTTAGGCCACTGAATAACTTTTACATACTCAATGCAATGCTCAGGTAAGCGAGGAGTATTTGCAATAGTGCAAAGAGGATAAGTAATTTGGGGAGGAAAAAGATCTAAAGTGCAATCAATACAAGCAGTCATGCCTGGCAGGATCACACGTACATTCCCCTTGAAACCTTCTGTTCCACCGTCAATGATTGGTATTATTGAGCATGTGTCCAATACTCCATTTTCATAATTCAAAAGAGATATTATCATCCCATTTATCCAACGACGAGCCACAATTGAGTCTAGACCACTTACGACAATGTGGAATTGTCTGTAAAATGATTCATCAAAATCTTGAATTTTATTAAAGTGTGGGACAACATGGCATCCTTGAATTCTTGTATTTATGAAATTTGCTGCAACCTCTGCTTTTGATTTACCAATATCCTTGTGCCTAAACAGAAATTGTCTGTTCAAGTTAGAGAGTTCTATTGTATCCATGTCAATGACATGAATATTCCTAAATCCCATATAGGCAAGATCTTTCAAGAGTTCACATCCCAATCCACCAGCACCGATAACGAGAATTTTGCAGGAGTTCATTAAAAAATTAAGGGTCTCTGGAGATGCTTCAAAATCAGGATGACAAAACGGTCCCGGCCTCTCCAAAATCTTCCTCAGATGAGACCAACGATGATGTAGGTTGTCACTTCCATCTCCGGATCCCATCATTTTATCTTTTCGGAAAATGTGCTGTCCTACGAGCAATACAACACGCGCACAATCACCTAATACAATTTAACCTTACCTCAACCGGTTATAATTACAGATTGGTACTTGTCATTGAACGTTTCGAACAAACATCAACCAACGTTTACTTCTTGCATCCAGGTTTACCACCATTGATGCCTTGCAATTCATCAATAACAACGTGGTAACACTGCGAAAGCGTTCAGAAACCTGTAGCCGCGTGCGACGGGTTTCCATGTGGGATATTTCTATGTAACATTTCTTTTATTTATTAAATTTACACGGTATGTATTAGTAAAATCACTTCTGAACTATAGTATTGTAATTGAATAATTGACATGTAAGGTTTTGCATAACAAACTTTATGTCCTTACTTGTGGTAGAATTTCAGGGTCATGAAATCACCTTCACCGAGCATGGGAACGATCGATTTGTGCCGAAATTGTTAAAGTTGAAAAAACAGATTTTTGCAGTGTTTCCTTTACCGTGAAAACCCTGAGTAAGTGTGCGTCATAGTGTAGTCTTATTGTATTTGAGAACACTTTACTGAGAATCTTATAGACTGCAAATAATGAATTAAACACAATATAACCTTAGTATGACGTAAGAACATGCTTTACGATTGTAACACATCTAAACTTCAGATTTTCTGACAAATCGAATCTAGTTCTATAATTTATCATCTTTGTGTTGTTGCAAGTAATGTAACATATTTATATTTTAAAGTGATATTGTTGTTGCATCATGTGTTGTTGTTTTTCTCAGTATCATCTTTCTTCAAATTGAGATTTTATCATGGAAGAATATGCCAGAGAGCCGTGTCCGTGGCGTATCGTGGATGACTGTGGTGGAGCTTTCACAATGGGTTGTATTGGAGGAGCTGTCTTTCAAAGCATAAAAGGATTTCGTAATGCCCCTAGTGGACTGAACCGAAGACTTCTGGGAAGTTTAGCAGCTGTTAAACAACGTTCCCCCGTGATAGCAGGAAACTTTGCAGTATGGGGTGGTCTCTTCTCCACAATTGATTGTACATTGGTTCATATACGGCGTAAGGAAGATCCATGGAATTCTATAATATCGGGTGCTGCTACAGGAGGAATACTGGCAGCTAGAAACGGACTCCCAGCTATGGCAGGATCTGCGATAATAGGTGGTGTTCTTCTAGCTCTTATAGAAGGTGTTGGTATTCTATTTACACGACTCTCTGCTGAGCATTTCCGCCCAGCTCCACCTCAACTTGGTGACGATCCAACTCAGTTAGGACCACCACCACCTGGGTTCAGTCAGTCGTATCAATAGCAGTTTTAATAGTGTAATATAAAGTAATAGGTTGTAAAATGTTCTTTATTGTTGACTATTTGTTGATAGGATCAGAGATTCCCGTCTCACTGAATGTGAACAGTGATGCAGTCATTTGTGAATAAATTTTATTCTCAGTTGTACTTGTGAGGACATTTCTACCTAGAAATAAGCTTTGTGTTGTGTGAACATATTGTATGCTTTTCATATTATACATTAAAGCATATTCTACTATACCAGCACAAAATTATGTTGATTTTTTTAAAAATTAATTTAATATTGTAGAACCTCTTCTACTAAGATAAATGAAAAAAGAAATGTATATGACAATTACAATTAAATTATTTCATAAAAATTGTGTTTGTTTATTAGCTTATTTGATTAATTACTTGGGATTGCAAGTATCCATAGTTTATTTAAATTTGGGAATTATCTCAAATGGTTTTGTGGCAGTAGGCAGGCTAGCATATAAGAGAATGTACATTACAATCTGCATGTTTTGTGTATTATTTTAGAAATGTGCCTAATTTTTATACCGCGTGTAAAGATTTTGGAATTCTTGTTTTGCGTTGATCTCACTGAAGTGATGAATATCGTAAGGAGTCCTAGTTCACAACAATTCTTTAACATATAACCAAAATACTTTCTCTGGTGAGTCATAATAGTATCTTTAATACATTTTAATGCAACTAGTTGGAGTTTCAAACATTGTGTCAAAAAATATTTTTGAGTTGGAGGGAATAGTGTTGCAGTTTTCGAAAATATGATAAAATAAGTCCTAATAGAAAGTTAAAATGCCTTTAAGTGAAAAATTAATTATTTTTTGCATGCTTAGGGTAAAGAATTTCTTTCAAACACACAACTATTTAGTTTAGTGTAATTAATTTCATTTGGTTGATATTCTTGAAAGTTTGATAAAAATATACTAAATGTTATCAACTTCATTTCACAGATGTTCCATATGTATTTCAATTGCAACTTGCATTTCTTGAGTGGTAACATTTCTAAATGAGTGGCGACTCAGAGACTGGATTCTTGTTCTTGGAGAAATATGACTGAAATTTCTTTCTTCTATGGTTGTGTAAAAATGAGGAATTCTACGTTCTGCTAAGTGTTATTTATTTTACATCTTTAAAAGAAATCTGAAAGAACCGACAATTCTATGCAAAAAAGTTGTTTTGCACGATGATGCTTCAGTGCAAAAGACGACACTGCCTTTCCTTAATTCCCACAGCTACTGCTTGTCAATTGCTTTCTGTTAAAAATATACAAAGGCGATGTTTTGTTTTAATGGAACCATGAAACAAATTGAGAATTTTTTTATACCTTAACTTCTGTTGCTTCTAACATTATTCATCATTCATTATTAGTTATATATGCATTATTGTACAATTACAGTAGAAAATTTTACATTTAATGAGGTAATGAATGATTTTTGCAAGATCTTGATCGATTCATTTTGCTCCTGTATGTCTTTGCAAAAAAACTCCTCTCAATTGTGGAGAAGAAAATACCAACAATCATTTAACACATTAACATAAAAATAACTGGACACTACACAGCAATGAAAGTGGTAAATATTGGTTTAATTTGTAGGGGGAAGCTCAATTTAAAGAAAAAGAATATAATGCAGTCTTGGCAGACAAATATTTGATATTTGTCTTTGTTTATTGATATTTGTCTCGGTTTATTTGATATTTGTCTCAGTTTATTTCTAAAGTATTGAGAGAAATAATTATAGCAGTAAGCTTTTATGATATATTTTTGGTGGCGCAAAGAAACTAGTATTAGATACTACTACTTTACACAAATTGAAGAATTTGAGCTTCTCCTTTCTTTTCGATAGGCCTTCTCTCTTCCATCCCTTTGCTATGGATATCCCTTTCCATTGAATCCCTATGGATGACAAAATAACGTTTATTATTATAGCATTAGGAACAACAGCAACTGTATAAACAGGTGTTTTAAAATGGGATGTTTTTCAATGGGGCAAAAGATTTTAATTTATCGGAAATATTATTGACCATGATAAATTACAAACACAATACAAGGTGCTGTTAGGTTTATAAGTTATGTTAATAATGTTATGAACAATTTCAAATCTGTGTACAAGTTCTTGAGTTCTCATTATGTTAGATGCCGGAGGGATTTAGTTATTTCATTGGCAGTACTAACAAATCAAATCCGTTGTTTGTCTATCAATGCAAATAGTTTCTATATTATTGGAGCGAACATTTCTGACTGTTAAATATCAAATTATAATTTGATCCTGTAGAAGGGGTAGAGATTCCAGAGTTATAGAAACGTGCTTAGATACCAGCTTGATTTTTTCTCACGGTTTATTCACAATTTTATAAATATGATGAAAAATTGTGAGTTATAAAATATTGATTTTGATAATCTTATATTACTAAACACTATTCATATATTTTTAAAATTTTCATTTAATGATAATAAAATTCTCTCTGATTTTAATGTGGATTGAAATTGAAAAGATTTAATTTATAGAAAGTTTTATTTCATACATTTACCAGAACTATAGTATGCAGTCCAGTTCAGTCCAAACAAAAGTCCTAATGCATTTGTTTAAATTATAAATTAAAAAAGTTGTAATTGCTTTAAACGTTATATTTTCTTTTTAATATTACATGTAAATTTTTTTTTAATGTTGAAAATTATTTTTTAATGACAAGCTTCTGAAAATTATCAGACAGTTGATTTAAAGAAGTTTACAATAATTCCCAAATGTATTCAAAATGGTCCCAAATGTATTCAAAATGGCAAAAGTTAAACCATTGTTTAAAAAGGGCAATAGTTATGATCCCATGAACTACAGACCTATCTCCCTACTATCAGGATTTTCAAAAATTCTGGAAAAGCTTTTCAATGATAGACTCAAACACTTTCTCAATGCAAATAATATCCTTACAAATGCACAACATGGTTTCAGGTGTAATAGATCCATAGAGACAGCCATTTTCTCCTTTTTAAATGACATACTTATTGCACTAAATCAGAAGGAAATTCCCATTGGCCTTTGCCCAGATTTGTCAAAAGCCTTTGACATTATTGATCATCACATACTTTTAACAAAACTAGAAATGCTAGGGATCCGAGGCATTGCAGGCCAGTGGATTAAATCATATTTATCAAACCGTAGCCAAGTAGTTACCCTCCAGCACACTAAAGATAACAAAACCTCCTCCTACTACTCCAACCCTCAGATGATAAATTGTGGAGTCCATGAAAGGGTCCATCCTAGGGCCAATATTATTCTTATATACATAAATGACATGCCTTTGGCTTTAAAAATAACAAAACAATTTTGTTTGCAGATGACACAAACATAATCATAAAAGCAAAAGAGACAATTATTAGAAAAGAAACTCAAGAAACATTGCATGCATTAGTAAAATGGTTTCAAGACAACAAACTTATCATAAACACCGCAAAACAGTCTCTCTAAATTTCATGAATCCCGATCCAAAGAAAAACTCTCCCAACATTTGCTCATAAATAATAATCTTGTAAAAATATCACAGGAAACTACCTTCCTTGGTCTAACAATCCAAGAAAACCTAAAATGGAATGCTCACATTTCAAATCTTAATAAGAAGCTCACCAAATCTTGTTATGCCCTATACACCCTCAGGTCAAGCTCCAACATTGAGACTCTAAGGACAATGTATTATGCAAATGTGCACTCACACTTGAAATATGGATTAATATTTTGGGGAAATGCCCCTGAAAGCACTCATACATTTATTATCCAAAAAAGAATACTGCGAACAATGACCAGCACTCATAAGCTGGAGTCTTGCAAACCCTTGTCAAAAAATTAAGGATTCTTCCACTACGTGCATGTACATATTGAAATAGTTGTCTTCACAAAGAAGATTCTCATGGAAAACAAAGACACTTTCACTCTAAATTCTGATGTACACAACTATAACACTCGACAAAAGGATAACCTACATGTTCCCCAATCTGAAACTACACTTTATCAAAAAAGTACTGCAATAGAGGGCATTACACTTTACAACAAATTGAGCCATAATATTAAAGATATTAATACAATACATAGATTTAAAAGTAAATTGAAAGCTTTCCTGCTTAACAACATGTTCTACAGTGTGAAGGAATACACAAATCACATCACTACCTCCTTAAAAAACAAAAATAAAAATTCTAATCCCATTGATTCTCTGTTTCATGTTGACTGTTCAAGTTGAAGCAAAGAAAAAAGAACTGACATATCCCATCCTGCCTGTGTTAAATTGCAGTTGGACTGATGTAGAAGGAGAATGCCAAACCCAAATTCTATTTCCTTCATCCTGAATTTGCTAAATGCACTAGGCATCATTAATATCGTTAAATCATTTCTGAATGAATAGTATTTTATTATTATTACTATTACTGTTGTTATTATTATTATTATTATTATTATTATGTAAGATCAATGACCAACTTGATCAGGGTTTTGTCCAGTTTCCTTGATCCTTTGAGCAAATGCTGAGATGGTCCCCATTGTTTTGATTTCTGGACAGTAAATGTAACTTCACTCCGCCATATCTGACTCACATACACGATTGAAATTGTATTTGTGACTCAATAAATATTATTATTATTATTATTATTATTATTATTATTATTATTATTATTATTATTATTATTATTATTATTACTTTCTTGCTTACTACGTACTGTCATGGGAAAGAGAAACATCTGCTGCAGAGGGATTTGGCGATATTTTAGCAGAAAAACTTGTATTGTGGATTGCTGTTATTAGAAAGGGGATAAATTTTGCTTTCTTGTGTTGTAAATTACTTCCTCTAACTCACTGCATAGTCAGAATCCTCAACATTTCGTCAGTCCTTGATAATGAAAAATTGGTTTACAGGAAAATGACCGTCTATGGTTAGCACTAGTGGATAAACTGTAGAGATTATTTTCTCCAAAATTTATATCATTATACCCGTCTGAACTTGAGGCTCTGAGAATTTGAAATGGATATTTTGAAGGAGTTTGGTATAGCCTCAACAACATTTTCAAAATTAAAAGGCTCTATTAATTTTTGTATTAAATTATTCTCCCAGATAGAGCAAAGTATGCTTAAAGAAATGTCATGTGTATAATTTTCATTACTCTAATTTTTGAAAATTGCAAATATTCAAAATTTTTTCAGCATGTTTTAATAACTACAATATTAAAGATAAGAGGCTTTTTCCCTTAATGGAATCTGCTCTAAAAAATAGATTTTTATTTTATTTTAGTTTTATTTTTGCGAAATATAAAGCTGGCTAATTAAACTCATTGGCTTATTTGCATATACAAAAGAAAATAAACTAAAAAATGCTACCTGTGGTTTTAGTCGTTACATTGTTACATAATTTGGGGCTTTGATGGATGATGAGAGATGAGTCAGCAAAAATATTGATTTCATTCTTGTAACTTGTTACAAAATCATGAGATGATTTTATTTAGCCTGGAATTAAAATTCTTTCTATTGGGACAATATTCTAAAGTGGACATACACACAAGTCTATGATGAGGTACCAGCAGTGTGATCTGTTCATGAATGTATGGTCAAACTTCTATATTACATAAAACCTTTAAAAACAGACAAATTTCTTCCTTTTAATTAAATTAGTACAGCAAAATTTTGATTCCAAATACTCACTGTCAATACCTCTGGTGAATACCTTTGTGATTCTCTGGAAACTATTTTAAGAATCTCCGCTGACCTTGTCCAATGTCAATTGCAGATCCTCACCATAAGGAGACCAGATGATAGGAGCATTTTCTAGTGTGAATGAAAAAGAGTAAAAACAAGATGTAATACTGCAATTGATTATATCATCAATTTGGTGTTTGAAGGAAAGTTGACCGTGAAATTACACCAAGATTCTTAACAGTTAATGTAATACAAGACTTGAGATTAACAATGTTGATAACATGATTAAAGAAAATATTTAGTTCTATTGAATGACATGAATTTTGCTAGGTTTAGAACATGTTTGTGCATCATTTGTGCAATGCATTCAATTTATGCTGTAATGTCATAAATGCACTTAAGCTAAATCATTTTTATTACCAGCAGCAGCAGCACCTCAACAGAATAACAAATTTTGAAAATATGAATAGTTGTCTTTTCATACTTGCTAATAAAAATGATACATTTACTCTCCAATTTTTTTCTGAATGGACCAAATAACACCCAAAAATGGCACAGGTCTTACTTACTGTGAAAACTCTGTATTTTCAAAAATTATTGGTAATTAACATTGCAAAACTACTACATTGATGATTGATATTTTTTTTACCTTAATGAAATCTGTCTTTGAAACTAGATGTAACAATGTTACTAAACATTTTTAATTTTTCAAGAATCAAATAATCAACTTTGATTTAAAGCAGCAGGAAAGTTGAGTTTAGCTATGAGGTTGGTGGTGTAGGGATTACATGATTGGTGTACTAAATCTAAGAACCCGACAAAAGCACTTCAGGAAACTAGGTTGCTATGCTAATATATGCGGTCCTAATGGAGATAAAATTTAATTTTCAATTGGGAGGAGGGGAAGGACTACACCCCATTAATAGGTGTTGTCTTTTTTGACTATTTGGTGAAATAATTTTGATTGACATGAAATTCAGACGGGAAATTGTCATGTCAACAACTATATGAAGTAGAAGAAACAACAAAACTGTATATGACGTAGACGAATATTTGCGCACGTTTTCTTGATTTCCAGATTTCCATCCCAATATTTTAATAAATTATTGAAAGTTAAAACAATAATAATTAATAATAATAATAATAATAATAATAATAATAATAATAATAATAATAATAATAATAATAATATTTTGAAAAGCGGGAGATTATCAGTATTTGAAAAACTAGACACTTTCGTTCCCGAGTTTTAGAAAAAATATTTGCGATGATGACTGAACTGCAGATTAGATTTTTATGCATTGCTAACAATATAGTAACACCCTCAGCTCTACTACTAACACTACAAGCAAAAGGAGATCTTAACAAAACGTGCTCATAATGAAGTTACACATATAACCAGAAGCAAAACAAGGGGCCATTTCAGCATTCGCTCAATAGATCAGGGAAACTGGACAAAAACCTGATCGAGATGGGGGTCATTGACCTGGACGCTGAAGTAGTTACTTATTACAGGCACCTTAAGTTTTTTAAAAGAAATTATACAGAACAAATGTAAACTAATCTATTATATATCATTGTTTTGTTAATATAAACATTATTTTTGATGATCAGTATAGTCTATAATTGTATAGAAACAGATGTGCAGCAAAGATTTTACTTTAAATTTAAATAGGTCTCTCAATTCAGTCAAACCTCAAATGCAATGTACATAGAATTAAACAATAAATTAAGCTCATTATCTTCCGCATTCAGAATTCTTTCAAATTCTGTCAGACTTCATGCAGCTCGTTGCGTGTATTTTGCAAATGTACATTCCCGCCTGAGATTTGGCATACTATTCTGGGGAAGCTCATCCTGTAGTACCCAGACCTTGAGATTGCAAAAGCAAATTATACAAATAATGAAAAAATGCCATCCACGTGATCCCTGCAAGCCCCTTTTCATTGAGCTTAAAATCTTACCATTGCCTTGCCTATTTATTTACGAATGAGCAATATTTGTTAAAACTAACTTACTCAATGATTGGCAACATATTTTCATGCAATACTGATATTTATAATTACAGCACACGTCATAGAAATCATGTTCATCAAGTAGCAGTATCAACAACTCACTACAAGTAATCCACATACATGTACGTTACCTTTTTTATTTTATTTATTTTTTATTATAATTTGTTGCGCCTTCGACATGACGCAACCCGTCTCATAACCCCCATTAGGCGTTGAGCGCTTATTACTGGGAGAAATCCTCCGTTACTTTTTATACCGTCAATATCAATAGGAGTAATCCTTCATTACTTTTTATACAGTCCGTCTTTAGTCCGTAAGTCGTCACAAGGATCGCCAGGTAGCATCTCTGCGTACGCGCCTCTCTCTTGCGCGCTCCTGCGTCACCACCCAGAGCGGCTAGAGTTGGGAAGGAACAAGGATAGGTGTAGGGTTTAGGATACTTGACAGGGGCTGGACTAGCGCTTGTAAAGCAGGTGTACTCGTTTTGTTGAAACAAATTTCTTACGAGATTGAGAAATTTAAGTTAAAAGTAAAATCTTTTCTGCTGCACAACTGTTTCTATACAATTAGAGATTATAATGGTCGTCAAACAGAAAAAATGTGTTTACTTTAACAAAACAATGATATAATATAATGAATTATTTTGCATTTGTATTGCAAAAAATTTTAAAAAGACTTAATATGCCTGTAACCAGTAATGTACTTAAGCTTCCGGGTCAATGACTCCCCATCTCGATCGGGTTTTTGTCCAGTTTCCCTGATCCTTTGAGCAAATACTGAGATGGCCCCTTGATTTGCTTCTGGATGTACATGTAGCTTCACTATGCGCACGTTTCGTTGAGCTTTCCTTTTGCTTGTAGTGGTAGTAGAGCTTAGGGTGAGTTTCTATTTAGTTAGCAATTCAGAAAAATCAAATCTACAGTTTGTTTACCTTTACAAAGTTTTCTATAACTCGGAAACGAAAATATCTAGTTTTTGAAACGTTAATCTCTCGCTTTTCTAATTTTATTATTATTATTATTATTATTATTATTATTATTATTATTATTATTATTATTATTATTATTACTATTATTATTATTAATACTATTATTATTTGTTCATCTTTCAACTATTTATAGTTAAATTATATTTATAGAACATGATTTCTTCGACGTGTATTGTAATTATAAATCTCAGTATTTCATGAAAATTAGAATGTTCCCACCGTTAAGTACGTCAGTTTTGACAAATATTACATATTCATAGATAAATAGGCAAGGCAATGGTGAGATTCCAAGCTCAATGAAAAGAGGCTTGCAAGGATCACGTGGATGGCATTTTTTCATTATTCGGATAATTTGCTTTTGCAATCTAAAGGTCTGGGTATTACAGGCTGAGCTTCCACAGAATATTATGCCAAATCTCAGGCGGGAATGTACATTTGCAAAATACACGCAACGAGCTGCATGAAATCTGCCAGAATTTGAAAGAATTCTGAATGCGTAACATAATGAACTTAATTTAGTATTTAATTCTGATATATGTACATTCCATGTGAGCTTTGACTGAATTGAGGGACCTAGAAAGTTTGTTTCTTTAACATCAGCTAATTGTATATTGTTCATTTTCAAATTCTAGCAAGCATGCTTAACAAGAACAGAAAATTTACTGATCTGGCATGCACCTAACTTGGAAACCAATTTAAAATTATCATAAGTAATATCACGAGAAGTGCTGTGATATTTAGTGTGATTGTTTTCTGAATTAAGACATTACATTAATCGAATGGCTAATTAAAAATCATAGTATTTACGAAGAAGAGAAATATTACTCGAAATTGCTACCGGAATACGTTCATTCAGCGCCGAGTTATCACTGCCTCCTGGCATAACGTATAATTAAGTACAATATAAATAACAGTTTAATGCAGAAAATGATTTCAGATATGTTTTGATTTTGTGGTAATAAAACTTTCCCAAAACAATGATAACAAAGCTACTTAACAGAACACTTATTAAAAACCCTATTATTTAAGTTGTAGGAAGTTGGGTTTTCTATGTCTTGGTTTTCCGTGGAAGATAACAGCTACCTCCATAATAGTAGTTTATGCAAACTTTTGTTTTGAAAACGAACGACGTTAGGAGCGAGTTTTCAAATTTGTACGAATGCAATAAAACAACATTATAAACGAGTCGCATACGCTGTTTTTTTGTATAACAGCATTATAAATTTGTAAGGAAATCCTACGTAAGTTTGCGAAAAAACTTTCTTGTGACGTCTCGGGTATTTGACATATGTGCGAGAAAACGGTGATCCAAACGGCTGTTCCATTTACTGCTACTACCCCCAAGATTCATTGCGATTGGTTGAATGTGTGATGACATACGTGGAGTAGCCAGAATTCCTGTATTATGGGTTCTTCATGCCGAAAAAAACAATTGAAAGCGTCCGTCCGTCCGTCCGTTCGTCTGTGTCTCCGTGTCTGTCCGTCTGTCAGTCCGTCTGTCTGACTGTCCGTGTGTGAACACTGCTAGAGCCGAAACCATAGTAGGATTTTTTCCAAATTGAAGAAACCCCTGTCCATCTGGCTCTAGTTGAAGCTTCGAGATTTTAAAAAAATACTTTAAAATTTGGGGGTACTTAACATGAAGCTCCCCGGTTTTAAAATTTTTCAAAAAGGCTCCAAATTTTTTCATTAAATTTTTTGGAAGAATGGGTAAAATACATTTATAAAGGTGGCATAGGTCCCATTTTCGCTGTCAACTCTGAATTTTCAAAAATTTCAAAAGTTTGAATATTTTTCGGCGTCATCCTACAATTGAAGACAGAGATTTTTCCTTCAAATGAAATTTCTTGTGCATTCATAATTATTTCAATAAGGTCATGAACATTGTTTAAGAAATTTTAGTAGTTTTCGTGCAATAGTGCACGCAATATTTGCAATTTTAAAAAAATTACAGAAACAGGTTTTTCTCAAAAACGGTTCCAATTTTTTTTTTAAGTTTTAGTAGGTATAGTTCCAAACAAACCCTATATGATGTCATTAACGCCGTCTTCTTTTGTTAAAAAAATACAAATTTTTTCCACTTGTCTCTCACATCATATACATATATATATATATATATATATATATATATATATATATATATATATATATATATATTTGCATTAGAGGCTATTTCTTCACGTGATTGTAATTATGAGTATATGTGCTTTAAATGATGCCATACAAGGTTTCTCAAAAACTCAACAGTTTTCTGTTAAAATGAGCTCAAAATTCCGCATTTCAGAAACGTTCAAACGCAATTTTCTAAAAAATGGCTCCAGATTTTTTCTTCAAACTTCTGCAAGGGATAGTGGTAATGAAACTGTTTAATATGACGTAAAGTTAATTTTGGTGTACTCTTTTGTTTTTGTTTTTAAAAAATACATAAAGTAATTTTTTTTTAAATCTCTCACGCCGCTAATACACACTTTTCAATAAATGTTTATACATTATGCATTTGTAAGTACAAGTGCTTCAAATGACTTTAAATAAAGTTTTTCGAACACTCAATAGATTCCTGTAAAAAAGAACTTCAAATTTCGCATTTACAGTAACGCTTTACGCCATTTTCTTAAAAATGGCTCCAAATTTTTCAATGAAAATTGCTATTTAGGATAAGGTTTTAGCCTTCTTTAATATTCTTGAGTTAATATTTGAGTTCAACTACTCAGAAACCAAAAAGTGGAGAAAAATTCAAAATAATGGAATTTGAGCGACAACGATAGATAGAGAAAGCAAGAATGAGCAAGACTGCACTGTACCAGTCCACAAAAAGGAAATTAGAAAACTTTATTACGAGAAAGTCTGTGCCATTCTGTAGCACCTCTAGTTACTTTCTCGTATACATACGTATATACAGAGTAATATACGTAGTGTAAAGTTATGTAATGCTGCTGAAAATCGAATTCGAGATTTCAACAGAAATACACGGTTTGGGGTCCCCTGATACCGGAAACGTGTTTTTTTAAACATTCGTCCGTCCGTCTGTCTGTTCGTCCGTCTGTGAACACTACTACCACCTAAACGAAATTCGGGGGTACTTAACATGAAGACAAACGTTTGATTTTTTTCGGCGTCTTCCTACTACAAAATTGAAGACAGAGATTTTTCCTTGAAATGAAATTAGTTGGGCATTAATAATTATTTCAATAAGGTCATGTACATTGTTTCCGAAATTTTAGTAGTTTTTGTGCAATAGTGCTCGCAATATTTGCAATTTTGAAAAAAATACAAAAACAAGATTGTCTCAAAAACTCCTCCAACTTTTTTCATTTAATTGTTCGGTAAGATTAGTACCAAACGAACGCTATACCATGACAAAAACGTCATATTGCTCTATCTTTTTATTTTTTCGAAATTTTTTATTTATGAAATTATTTTGACTTGTTTCTCACGTCGGTAATATTTACATTAAAGGTAATTTCTTCACATTATTAGATTCATGAGTGCATGTGATTTAAATAATATCCAATAAAGTTTCTAAAAAACTCAACCGTTTTCTGTACAAATGAACTCAAAATTCCGCATTTTGAGAAACGCTCAAACGCCATTTCCGAAAAATGGCTCTTAATTGTTCCTTCACATTTTTCTAATAGATTCTATGTGCGCTGTTTAATATAACAAAGTTCATTTTGGTGTATTAACTTGTTTGATTTTTTTTCAAAAATTACACAAATTTAATTTTTTAATATATCTCACTCCATTAATATGGACATTTTCGTCGATTTGTATGCATTATTACAATTGTGAGTGGATGGGCTTCAAATGATTTTAAATGAACTTTTCGAAAACTCAAATTCCTTGAAAAATTTTTTCAGTAATGCTTAATCGCCATTTTCTTAAAAACCGCTTCAACTTTTTCAATGAAAATTTCTATTTAGGATTAATTTTAACTCTTTTTAGCACTCTTGAAGTAATATTTCGGTTGTACTACTAGGAAAGCAAAAAGTTGAGGAAATGTCAAAAAATGTACGTTGAGCGACGATAGATAGCAGCTGGCCAGAGAATTAGGCAAAACCTTAAAGCCAGACCACACCAAGGAAATTAGAAAACTATACTACGAGAAAGTCTGTGCTATTCTGTAGGATCTCTAGCTATGAACGATTTTCTGCAACAGGAAAGGTCGTTTATAATGCTGGTAAACAAAAAATGATTATTTTTATCCACAAATGTTTTAGTTTGTTCTTACTCTGGAGGTGACCGCGAAGTGCGACACCGTTTTGCGCATCAATTGTGTTCTGTTGTTAGAAACGAGAGCTGTGCATGTAAACTGTGAATGGAAATTTGCATTATTACAACTATTATTTGAGACGGTAACATTATTTGGTCTTAGAACAGATTTCGTTTAAATAAAGGCAATTTACATTCTATTTCTAAAGTGAATAGTATACATCGATAATATTGTTATTTTTGAAATTATATGTACATCATTTTCTTAAATTAATTGGAGAATCGGTTATTACTAACACATTTTTGGAGTATTGGGACAAACACACAAGAATTTTATCTAAATTTCGAGACAGGGTAGTATAAACCATGTATTTCCCAGGGGAAGAAACACGAATGAGAACCATAATCAAATGCTGAGACTGATATTTTTAATAGAACTCTATTCCTTTGTAGGAGAGCACAACACTTGATCATTTTACAGCGCCTGTTGTATAGGCAATTCGTCGAGCTTGAAAACAAAAACGTACTCCTTGTTGCCTAACTGCCAGGCGCTGGAACGGATACGGATTCGGGGCTACGAATTCATTTCACAATTCACAAAGAACGACATACTTCATAAATCCTTCTCAGGAAGAGTTCATCCTCGAAATACCTACATTTAGTGATGTGAATAAGCCTCATATTACTTTAATACACGCAATTTACGCAAAGAAGTGATATGCTATTCGTTACAAATGATTTCGGTTACGATTCCCGACAGTGGCAGGAATTTCGACACTAGCTAGAAAGATAGGACGAACTTCGCTGGTTTGAAAGAGAATTATAGCGGCCGGATGCTTAGTCCGGATCGTTAGTTTTCCGTGGTTTCCCCGCTCAACACCAGATGAATGCCGGAGCAGTACCCTAACAAACGGGCCACGGACCGTGCGCGATATTTTCCTCCTCTTTCTTGACCCAACCTCACTCCTTACTTATACACACTTACACTCGCATGCACTACGCGACACATGTGTGGAGAGACCAATCGGAAGCTTAGAGCTGGTCCCGGGTGGGGCGCTACGTTGGTGGGAAACACCTGATAGAGAAAAATCCCCGCAAGCCGTCGTAGCCAGCGGAGGGCAGATCATCGCCACCACCTGCGGTACAAATGCACTACTTTTACGGGAATAATGTCCTTCGTAGTTGATGCACCAGGAATCACTGATCAAACAAACAGGCAATTTCAAAACTTCTCAGCAACGAGCACTGACAAGAATGTGAAACTCAGGGGGAAGTTTCTCTTCTACACCAACCCTCCTGACACTTTTTCTTTGTCCGATTAATGTTCGGTCGCAAGTAAATGTGACATAATCTCGATGCGAAGTTTCGCTCAAATTCTAAGATTCATAATTTTTAGCAACAAAGGGAATGTGCAGTATTTGACATACAGCAAAAGTTATAACAAAAAGCAAATTAAGCGTTTGGAAAAATTTAGTTAAATATAATTTAATGACTTTCTGCCATTAAATCGTGATCAGGGGGTACGCTTCCGTAGAACGCAATTTTTTAAAATAATTATAATATCGTCCTATTTAATATTTATCATCAAAATATTGGAATACTTTGGTTCAAATGCAAGTTTTATTCATAATAATAATCATTTGGCACGAAAGAATCTCAAACAACCAAATATTATTTTGAACGGCATTTAATCTTTACTTCATTCTTTTAGTTTTTGCAGTGATTTGACATGATAGTTGTCATAAATGTCAATTATTTCTGAATGAGACTTCTTTTATATTTTTTATTTGGCGGCATTACAAAACTAGAGGTGCTGTACAGCACACGCTTTCTCGCATTATTGCTAAATTTGTAGTTTTCGAAAATTTATTGAGTTCATCGAAAATGAGACCCACGCCATTCTTTTAAGAGACCTTTCTTCTATCCGTTGAAAAAGTTTGAAGAAACAAATTGGAGTGATTTGTCAGAAAAAATTAAAATTTCATAAATTTCAGACATAAATTAGGCGAAATCTACTACCTTAAAAAAAATTGTACTTGACCATTTTTTAAAGAGCTGATTGTTTACAACCGACTTTGTCTAAGGCAAAATCTTTATCTTCAATTTTATAGTTTTGAAATGTCAACTTTTTTCAATTTCGGAAAAACCGGAGATCTCGCCGAATTGGGAGTAACACTATCTTTTTTACCGTCCCTTGATACATACGAGGAGAAAATTCTAAGAAAAACGTAGTGCGGTTTTCGAGAAAACAATTGTTAGAAAAAACTTTTAAATTATATTTCGCACAAAATCACACGAAAACAATTCATATTTTCGAACAGTTGAATGTGACCTTATTTCAAGATCTGTCTTTAAAGGACAGATTTCATTAAGGAATAATATCTGTATCTTCAATGTTGGGATTATAGGAAGATGCCAAAAAAATTGCACTTTTGCTTTTTTTAAAAAAAATCTGGTATTTCAACAAATATGAGACTTGTATCATTCTCTTACGCGTTCTTTACGCTATATGAAGACAAAGTTTAATAAACAATTTGGTGCCATTTTTGAGAACATTTTGAAAATTTTTTTAAGGCTTCATGTAAAGTGAGCCAAAAATGAAAATATCTAGTTGAATCTCCCAAAGCCTTGAGTTGGTTCAGATTGATCGGGGGATATCAATAAACGGTTTAGGCGCTAGCGTTGACCACACACGGACAGACAGACGTTTTGCCGTCAATTGATTTTTCGATACCAAGGACCCACAAAACATTGATTCTGTCTACACCACATATTAGAGGAAGTCATTTACTATACATGAGAATATAATTTATACACTTTTTCGTTACCAGGGCCTTGCAATAGGAGTTTTTGTCAAGAAATCGACGATTTCCGACGCACAATTACAATACTTTCATCTTACGAAGCAAGAAAAAACCTAAAAATAGTATTACTACAAAGAAAATGGTAAAATGTAAATTGATTTGAATTTCATACCTGCATTGTAACACACACAATACGCCTACATATTTTTTACGTTTCTGTCTAACTTTCCAATAATTAACATTTGAAGCAATAAAAATATTTCGATTATTCGGAGTATTTTTTTTCTTCTTCTAAGAATTCTCTTCCCTGGTTGGTTCAATATAATTAGATCCACTTCTACGCATCCCAGATAGAGAATATTTTCATATCATTTGTATAATACTTTATACTAAAGAGCTTCGTATGTTATTACGTTCGTACGACCGGCCTGGACTAAAGATAGTATGGCCATTCTTGTACACTTCTAATTACTATTTAAAAATGTTTGGATATCGCCTCATCCCATTCGGATAATCAGATGCGGCAGATGCACGTAGACTAGAAACATCTAAATAATTTGAAAGCGTACACATTTTTGATTGAACGAGCTGATCTAGAAGAGATATGGGTTTCAATATCTAGACTTATTGTTCAACATGCAGTTGCGTTTCAATGTCCAATTATAGGAGCATTTACTTCCCGTGCCAGTGCACCACTCGCTTCTACGCGTCACGGATGTCTTGCTTTCTCTGCTCCCACACACATGTACAAAGCTGGGCGTCTGTTCTATATGGGGTGCCCCAATGTCTAAAATTATATCGGGGTTAAATGGCCTTCAGCCATACCAACTGCTACAACGCACGGAGAAGTGTAAAAGCGCATCTAACTACATTCGACATAGTTTGAACACAAACTCATACCGCTATATTAACTTAGTAGCTGAATACTCTCGACAAAGTTTGAATAAAAAAGAGCACTGATAGTAATAATATAGAATCAAGTTCCTGGAGTGTTGGTGTTCGTGACTGCAGTCCTGTTCCTTCCGCGTGTTGGAAGTCATCCGCTCTTTCGCTGTTATCTACGAGCCACAGCAGCACGTGAGTACCTACGCCTCAACCTGCCGTAACAAGGCTGCCATTTGCGTAGTTCTCAAGAATTTTTTTCTCCCAATAATAATGTCTTCACTCTGTAATGAGAATAGCGTGCGTCGTTAAGAAAAAGTGTGATGCAAAATTAATGAAAACGATAATGACGATTGATCTGGCATTTTGTTCCAGACTTTTTTGGATCCTGGAGGCCTGCGATTGATAACATCCACCTCACGAGCGATGGCAGAGGGAGACCAGACGGCGGTTGCTGCAAGCCCGGGAGGGAGTGCAGAGTCTGCAGGGGCAGTCACTGCTGCTCCACCGCAAGAGCCAGACAATGGAGATGCGCAGTTGTCTCCCATGGAGTTGGAGCTCGAGGTATGGCCTATTGACCCTCCTGTGATGTTTATAAAACGTGACGACAGGCTCTTACTATCCCTTTTGACCACATACCAGCATGGTCAAGAGCAATCAAGCGGAAGCCTATACCTTCCTGAGAATGACACTAACATCTGCAATTCCGCCGTGTTCTAATTCTGAATTGATATTATTGCTTGCTTTTCGACAATTTATCAATGGCAATTACTGTGAATTTGGAAAATTAGCAAGAAATCGAACAGTGTTTATATCTTTTCAGATATTTTTTTTTAATTCGTATGTTTTCCCGACTTCCGATTTGTATTTCGATAAGTTCGAAGAAAACGGTGAAGATGAGAGCCCCTTTATTTCGTGTCACGATCAATCACAACTGTACACTTTTATAATCAGCTGACTTATTCAACGCAGATAGGCTATATTAAAGTCTCGAACATTTTATTTCTATCTCATGGTGAATACATACATATTATCACACATTTATAATAGGAAATTTCAATTACTCCACCACTTCATCTTCTGTCAGTGTTTAATGAAAACACTTGTGTAATAGTTGACTGCGTTTAATCAAAATGTGTACTGATAGAGGAATGCCTCACACTCTTCGGTCAGTGGCTCATAATTGAAAGCTCGCATTTCGAAGATTATGAGTCATTCATCCATTACGTCATATCATCATAGTAAATCTTATTTTTCGTCAGAGCGCATAATACATCTATTAAAATTTTTTTTGGTAACGAATTCTTTAGAATCGATATACAGTTTTGCGCCATCACTTGGGTAAATTTATTAAGACGAAATCCACAGAATACAAACTATGAAGGGACTTTCATAGCATTTCTTTTTGTTTTTGTTAGAGCAGTTGGCAATCTTTACAATTTCTAGAAAATATATTAGTTTGGAAATAAAGTGTCACTTCCTGTAGACCGTAACAGGGCTACCGAGAGAAAATCCGGGTCTCTCTACAAAGAAGGTAGTACGTGCGTTTGTAAATAATATTATACAGCCATGTATATGTATGTATTGTATTTCGTAAATTCAATTTACATTGATATATTTAGAGGACACATTTCCTCCGGTGCTCATAATGGCTCTCATAAATGCTCATAACTGTTCATAATGGCTCTTAGTGCGCTTTCCCAAATTTGCAGAACATGACATAATACACATTGTGACACGCGCTTGAGCTTTCGTTTTCAAAATATATTAACTTGCCAAGGTGAAAAATACAAAATACGATAAAACTAAATAACTATTCAAATAACGATAAACTGGCTTATGTGGCTCAGGGCATCATTTTAATTCATGGCAGTGCATCTGACCGGGAGGACCTAGGGTTCGAGACCTGACGGCGGCAGAAATTTCGACGCTAGCGAGATAGCTATGTCGACTTCAGCCGCTGTCTGGAGAATTCGGCTGCTCTAAGCGGTAGTTTTCCGTGGTTTCTCCGATCAGCACCAGGCGAATGCCGTTGCAATACCCTAACAAACGGGCCACGGACCGTGCGCAATCTTTCCTTCCGTTTCCTTGTCCACACCCCTAACTTACACACACTTACATGCACTACCACACGTGTTGGGAAACCGGTCGGCTTGTATCGGCTGGGGTGGTGCCCCGCTGATGGGCGATTGGAGCCCTGCAAGCCGACCTGTAGGTCGGCGCCGAAATGATGAAAATCTCAGCTAATATAGTTTAAAGATCAATTAATTTTCGAATTTAAATAATTTGATAATCTTCAAATGATCTTTCCAACAACTATCTATTTGAAGAAAATTTTAAGAAACAAATTAAAATTTTGAATAACTATTAACCTATTTTTTTATTAATAATAATTATATTTAACATTAATTAAAGATCTAATAAAGAAATCTCTACTTTCAATAATGTAGTTGCTGTAGGGTTCTAAAAATGTTTTAACTGCACAATTTTTGAAAATTCAAAGATTTTAATGAAAACCAGAGCTCTTCCATTTTCCTAAGTATACATTGGTATATTTAAGCAAAATATTTTAAGAAAATGATGAAGCCTTTTTTGAGAAAATTTGGAAATTGTGGTTGAGTTGTCATGTAAAGTGCCTCACCAAAAATTAAAATATCCATTTCAAATTTAAAGGGTCACAACCACAATTTGGAAATTGTGGTTGGGGCGTCATGTAAAGTTCCTCACCAAAAATTAAAATATCATTTATATATGGGGCCCCACATTAGACATTTATCCATTTTAAATTAACAGGGCCCCATCATTAGCAACATTGACCAGAAAAAAATCAGTTTTGGTGAAAATTCTGTGTATGGTTAGGGCATTAGTTTATTCACAGTCAGACAGATGCATAGACATTTTGATAAAAAACCTTTTTGGTATCAAGGACCTCCAAAATGTGAATTTCCAATAAAATCTTGATATGTACTTTTTGCAGCCTTATTTAACTTTTTCAAATACAAGAAAATTAAAAGAAATAATGTTTTCTTTTATTGTAACATCTTTAACTTTTGGTGAATAGGAAGAGTAAACAAAAAAAAAGTTTCTTCTTTATTTCTCTAATATCGAAAAAACCTTTTAGGAGATGAGACATTATTACAAATCTGTTCTTCAAACTTTTAAATACATACTTCACTATGCTTTGTTTATTTTTTGCAAGTTTGAATGACACATTCACATCTTTTCATTACATACAATAAAATGTAAATGTATTTTCACAGAACTTAGTGAACATAGTGCACACTTCAACTTCCAGTATCAACAATTACTAAACCTTTGTAATTTATATTATCAAATATACCATTTGAACTTAATGTACTCTAAAGAATCAAATTTCATGAATGAAAACAAACATTGCATTAATGATTCATTTTTCTGATAAATATTAAGAATTCAAAGGGAAATTCATTTAGAATGAGCCTTTTAACACTCAATACAAAATTTCAGATTGGATGAAATGAGTCATGTTAATTTCTTTCAATGAAGAATGAATTTTTTTATCTGAAAGATGAAAATGAGGAACCAAACTTTAGTCAGAAAAAGAATTAACAGCCAAGATTCCTTTCCCAATGTACATTAATCTCAATAAGCGTTAACAAATTCTTTGTGAAGCATCATCAAAGACTAACTGCTTCACATAAAAATACTGTAGTAAATACCTAGAATTTGAATTAAAATAAAAACTGTGTTGCTATGACATAGTAATCTTTCTCATATAATTTGTAATGCTTGTGCAAATTTATAATGAATATATTGCAAACTTTTACAAACAGAGACTTTTAGATTACTGAAAAGAATTGTACAAATAATAAACAAATCCCACCCACATGATTTCTGTGAGCCTCTCTTTATTGACTAATTCTTGCTTAAGAATCAGTGGTTTTCATCAAAATTTACTCAAGAGTGAGAGGATATTTTCAGTCAATACGGATATCTATAACTACAGCGCTCGAAGTAATTATCTTATTTATCAGTAGGGCCCAGATGTTCATGACCTAAAAATGTTAGAAATATGCAAGAATGTTTGACCTAAAAACATGACAATTTCACCATATATATGACAAAAAAATTTTAGTTGCATTTTTGCAACTTTCAACATCTTGCTGATATTTAAATATCCATTATGTTGAAAATATACTTTTAAAATGTAGCACATACACACTCCCTTTCTCCTTTGGTGCCCTCTGAAGATAATTTTACCAACAAAAGTTATATAAAGAAGTGGTTCATTCTGGAACAAAACCTGACAAAACTATTCTAAGGCTTCCTTTGCATCTGGTGCTTTCTACGCTTTCTTTTTCTTTCTTTATAGCATACACCTCCTAATTCACATAAATGTATTATACATATTATTTATAGGAAAGACAGACAACAATTAGATAGAACAAATGTAAGAAACTACAGATAACAATTAGGAGATGGGAAAAATCTTTTTAAAATTCGTGGAAAAATATATCCATAATACGAAATAATAATGGAAAATGACAAAAGGGCTAAAATAAAAGCCAAAATAGTGTGTTTATAACACATGAAAATTGCATAATTTGAGTTACTGTAGATACAATCATGCTTTACTTATATTTTCCAAGGAAATAACACAAAGAAAAAATGACACATTATGAACATCCAGGCCCTATTTATCAGGTGTCGACTTCTACAGCTCACTGCAACAAAAACCACTTACAATACTAGGGCAAATCTGTAGCTCACTTGCCTTTCCTAATAATTTAGTACATGAAAGTAAAAATTTTCTGATAATTTCTTGCCTAAAATATCCATTGCTATATATATTCATAATTCAATTTAATATTTATATGAGTTAGAGTAGGGATTCTAGAACTCAAGGGAACATGCCCACATGTGTACATAAAAGAGCAGTAAAGGACAGTAAAAGAGAATATCCTGTAATCGGATGTGTGTCTTTTGTGATGTTGCAGTATCTAGTGGAAAAAATTAGGTGTCCTGTATTTTTGTTTAAAAAATTATGAATCCTACTCTAACATCTCTGTAAATAATAACCGTTTTGTTATATTATTATCAACCAGATGGTGACAACAGAACGTGATGATTACCGGCGCAAACTTGAAGCAGTTGAAGCAGAATTAGCAGCTCTGACGGCAGCATCTCCCAATGCTGATACCATCAACAAGTTACAGCAAGATAACGACCATCTACGAAAAACATTAAAGAAAGCCACAGACATGTTGAGAGAGAAAATAACTTCATGTAATATGCAAGAGAAAAAGAATCAAGCCCTTACTCAACAAGTGGCTACACTAAAAGAAGTTCTTCAAGTCACCAGAGATTTACTCAACATTCGAAATATGGAAGTAAGTATCAACATTTTCCATAACAACATAAATTTTTCATTAAAAACTACTTCTGAGAAACTGAAATATTATATTATTTTGTTACAGGTAGAACAACTGCAAAAGAATGTGGATTCTATGGAATCTAGAATTGATGATAATCGGCAGCGTCAAACAGCAATGATAAAACAGATGGAACAGGCTACTAAGATAAATGGTGACTTAAGAAACGAGTATGAAACACAACTGAGACTCTTCCAATCTCTCAAAGAGCGCTATGAAGAAAAAGTAACAAAACTCACTAGTTTAGCAATTGAGAGACAAAGGCACAATTCTGAAGGTAGTGATCATTTTGAAGATGCAGCTGATTCTGCTGACAGAACAGAAGCAGCAAATACAACAGAAGAAAATTCAGCTGAAGCAGCAACTGTGGCTGAAACATCTGATTTTGCACAAAATTCAAACAATTCAGCTGAAGGAATGGGAAATGTAGCAACAGAAACAAACAACCCAGAAATTGAAACAACAAATGCTTCCGATATAACTGCCACAGAAATAAAAAATTCACAAACCATCACTTCAGAAACAATTGCTTCAGGAACTGTCACAACAGATGGCCCTAATACTTCAGAAATCTTACAACTAGGTGAGCCGGATACCCAAGAAACATCTGCACCACAAACAAGTGCTTCACAATAACTTACACTAGCAACAAGAGATTTAATTTGATATTACATACTACTTGAGTGTTTAATGAGATTTTAAAGAAGCCCTCTCCAATGCATAATCTACAGGTGACGACTTTTTTTGCACAGGTCTCCCAATTAAATTCAGTTAAAAATTTAAAGACAATCTTCAATATTACAACTCAACAGACTATTGGAAGGTACTATCCTATTTCCCCAAACAACAGAGCAATTTCTGACTTAAATATAAATTACAATCCTTAAAAGTGAGGAATAATAATTTTCTGTGCATGCAAAAATAAAAACAACTCATTCATGTTTATGTTTTTATTATGAAAATCTTTAAAAGAAATCACTGTTAATTTTTCTTTGTAAATATTTTGTACATATTGTAAACAATATGAAGAAGTGGTAACACACTTCCTCACAAGTCCTTCATTTAAAAAATAGGCTGCCTCCATTGACAATAATAACTGTACACAAGGGATAATTTTTTATACACTTTGGCACATTACCAAGGAGATTCTTATTTCTTAAGAACTTTTCCTCCCTCACCACAATTTATAAAATCGTTCATCCGAAATGAAAAAAAGTAACTTGAAGACTGATAAAATAATATCCAATGTCTTTTTTCAATTTTCTTGAATCCATCCTGAATTAATAAATTTTTTAGTTACTATAAGCATATTTTTTCCTAAAATTTCAAATCATCACCAAAATCACTGCAAAATTAAAATTTACAACACACAAAACATTCACACCAAGTGTCTAAAGCACTTTGTTTTATATACTTACTCATGTACGTGATTGATATAAAAATAATCTCAAATGCTTCTGCACTTGAAGTTTCACAGAACATTAATGTTCTGATTATTTATCTGCAAATTGTCTTTAATTTTTTTTTTCAAGTAATTGCAGATTTTATTATATAGTTGAAATATATTTTCTCCACAACTTCCATTAACACAATGGACATTAGGAGACAGAATTCAATATTACCAACACACATTGTGCGCTGTTCCCTAAGACAAAACACTGGCAGAGAAAGCCATAACAGCAGGTATAAAACATCTGTAACAATGTAACAATGTAACTCCACCTGCCGTAAGTTCCACAATATATTGCACTATCCCTGGAACCATATAACTAATTTTTAAATGACTTTTTTTTAAGTTTCAATAAAAATTACATGGAATAATATATTTTCTCAACACTAAAGAACATTTCTTTGCTTTTCTGATAAATGTGAGGCAGGTACAGGCACACAAGTTCGTTGTGCACAGTGTAATTGACATGTGTGATACTTTAACATTAACTTCTAAAAGGATATCACTTCCAACAATTTCAGTTTGTTGTTTCACAACACAAAGACAATACTGAAACCACACTCATCCATTGAAGTACCTGCCTCACCACCCACATTGTAACACAAAACAAGTGACCTTATCAAGCTCATTGAAGATAATTCATCTCATTCACATATTCTTTCTAACAATTTCTTACAAACAACATTCTCTCTTAGTGGAAAGCTATTTGGGCTTGAAGTAAACAAATTCTATTGATGAATCTTTCCTTTCAAAATGCATATAAAAATTTTATCTATTGATTAGACTGACAGGGTGTAGCAAAATTAAAATGTGTTTCTCCTTGATTATTGGATATTTGATTCATAAATGTTCAATGTTGCATGAAAATGTATACTCAAAAGAATTATTCAAAATAAGAGGTGGATTATCCTTCAGTCTAGTTCTCATGAGCAGGAAGTCCCCATATTGCTTGGTTTGGCACTTACAACACTCAACACTTACACTCAAGGCAACAAATAAGTGCCTGACTTCAACATAATATTTATGTTCCATAATACTACCTTCACAATCTTACAGTTTATGAGCCAAGACAAATCTGTAATAGAAGAAAATACAATTTTTGAATTCTTCAATAGGATTTTGTGTAATTACATTAGGTAATGTATTGTATACACCTGTAAATTTAATTCATACGATTGTCTCACCTTTTAAAAACATCAGATCATCTTAAGCCCTAAGGCAAAGGAAAGGCAGAATATCACAAATGACTTCACAGAAAGCCAGACCGGACAGGCTGGCAGAGTGAACCACAAGTTTCAGCTGGATCTTCCTCTCTTTCTGTAATTTTATTTCAAATTTTGATATGTCATAAAAGTCCAAAAAATAATTTGTGACCCTTAAATATCTTTAAAAACTAAAATTGTCTTTGTATCTTAGTATACATAATTCAAAACAATAAAAGGACAAAGTTCAGAAATACAACGATTAAATAATCAAATTAGAGTAATATATAATTTTATAAAAGTAAGCTTTTAAAAGTAAATATACGTTGGATTAAACTGCCACTTCTTATGTTAATGATTTTAATGTAAAATTTTACATTAAAATTAATATTATAATTATACATTAATGTTGCAAGTAAAAACAAAGACATTTGCAAAAGATATTTAATTTTGAAGACCATCATCCAGGGAGCATTAACCATATAAATGCAGCCATTCATTTAAATTTGTAATAAAATTGACCAAATCCAAAAACGCATCAAAATGATTTTAAAAGAAATGACAAAACAAAGACAGAACTGTTTGAGTATTATATCCAGACTTAAGACTCACACAAATCTTCTCAGTCTCTCTTCAAACCAAGACCTCCATACGATTGCCTCGCCTTGTTATCCTCAGCTGACTTGGATTGGTTTCTGTCAAACCAGTACACTTGAAGGCAAACAATACAGTCTGCTGTCCAAAGTTTGCTTCAAACCTACAAGAAAAGGAGAAACAAATTTGGTGTTTGATTAAACAGAAATGTGACTGAACAAATGCTGTTGCAATAGCAACACTAAGAAAGTAATAGATTTTATCCTTGTTAAATGTCTAAAGCAGTGGTCGCCAAACTTATGAAGCTTCTGAGCAACCATTTTCAAATCATACTTTAAGCTACCAAAAGAAACCAAGACAGATATAACAACTTTCATCACATTATCCACATTAGCAATCTGTTGTACACACACAAGAAACTAACTCCAATGCAATAAACCTCAAACCCATACAATCAACTATGAGTTGATTTGACAAAGACATGAGCATGGGTACACAAGCAGCTGTCTTCCTGAGTCACCTGTTTCAGCTTATTGGAGCAACTCAAGGTTAGATAAGCTGACTAAGGCACTGATCTACCAAAAATTTCCTCGGGAGCTACTAGTAGCTCACAGACATAAAGACAACATAAAAAGACTATTTCACAAGGTAATGAAACTTTTAATAAAGACAAGTTTAAATCATCTAGAATTATTATTTTTAAGAAAAAAAAAAAAACTAAATATTTTATATAAGTACTAACTGATTACTCAGTGCTATCTAAGTATTTACCATAATTCTCTATTAAGTACCCCCTCTCCCCTGACCCACCCACTCTCTCTCTCTGTTCCCAGACCCACTTTCTTCTCCCCTTTCCCTCCTGCTTTACTCACTCCCTTCTTTTCAGGCTCATTTTGCCCAGCGATGCCACTGACAAGCATTGCAGATTGTATGAATCTTAAATTCTGTTAAAAAACAAAAACAGGAAAATATTTTGAACCCTCTCCATTTGAAACCCTCTCTATTTTTTTCTAGGATGCTCAAAAGTGTGCAAAACTTGGGACCAATTGCTCCAGTGGTACACAAGTTTTTGAGGAACAAACTCATACACACACACACATTCACTTTTATGTAGTAGATTAATAGTATGTCAATGCTGCCACCTACATATTTAAAACACTACGAGTTTTCATTTAGAAAGAAATTTGATCATTCTTCTCAATCAATTTTGTAATTTTTTTCTTTAAATATAAGGAAATGGACCTTCGATATGTTATTACTTGCATTCAGTAACTGATTTTATATAAAACAATTTTAATAATCTTTTAAAATTAATAGGATGAATGTTTAACTGCTGTCATTTGTTCATTATGTCGTTTGTTTGTGTCGAGGCCATCTTAAAGGAGGTCTAGTAGGTGTAGTATGAGCAAGTGTGTGGTCATATTTAGTGAAGTGACGATAGTGCATTTTTTAAGTTAGAAGAATGAGTGTAAAGCCAATGTCCCTTGAAATGTGTCTCTTGACAAGAAAAATTCAGTGATTGTAATAATAATTGATGCATTGCATTTTCAAATTAAGGTTAATAGTAGGATTTCCTGCTACATTCCACTACAACATACATGACCAGTCATTGGTAAATATCAAACATTTCAAATACATTTACAGAAACATTTTTAACTGGATATGCACTGATTAGTAAATGTATTGTTTCTGAAATTATAAACCTCTCTCATTCCATCAGTATCAGAGAATAACACAAAACTCAACAACCCAAAACAATATTTTGGGGGAGTTTTGATATTCCATGTTGTACTTTTCAGTTGTAACTTTCCTCCAGTTCTTTTGTTCAATGTCGTCACAAGAGTTCAGCTAGTTACAGATAAATGTGGTACCAACTACTAATATTATTACTCTAAACATTAGACAGAAGATCACAAAATTAAAAGAAGACAGAAGATCACAAAATTAAAAGAAAATGTTTTTTAAGGTTGCTTTTTAACAATGGGTCATGTAGCAACCACAGTGCCTATTTTAACTCTTGGGGGAATTGTAGGAAGAATACACATGGAAAACATGAACACACACAAACATCCCTGCCCGAGGCGGGATCTGAACCCACAACCCTTCGAGCCGAGGCAGCTACAGTCTTTCAGCCTTAGCGACCTCGGCTATCCAGGCTGGCAAGGAAATGTTTATCTTTAAAAAATAAAGAAAAACTAGAACTGTGAGATGTATGGCACTACAAGACCTTTATAAATTTAATCTATTGTAGTCTTATTTTAAATTATAGTAATGGCTAGTTACATACTCAGTGCTAATGTTGACCTCAGGTGGTCGACCTAGTGCATTCTGCACCACAAGGAACAGCTTGGTGACAATCTCAATAACATGGCCAGTCTGGAAGACGAAATCTCCCTTCCTCCGGCTTAGCTCGCTCTGGAACAGGCAGCCTGGCAGATGCTGCTGGCTCGGAGTCTCGGAGGGGGGGCTGGGCTGCAAGTAACACTACGCTGCACTACAGGGAACTACCCTCTACATAGCATAGCACAAATGAAGATGAGCTTGAGGAAAGGCACATCATGGCTTCAGATTCACTAAAAAGCATGTATGTAATAAATTATTCAAACTAAGTCTAAGAAATTATTTAAGAGCATGATAAGGAAATATTTAAAAAAATATAATATTACAACTTTCATTTATATGAATCCAACTGTAATAAAGCAAAAAAAAAAGTTCAGCAATTCATCAGTTAGCTATTAATATTCAATGTTTACAAGGATAAGGTGAAAGCTTATCTTTTCTAATTTTAATAGATTTTCCATACATACTGCACGGACATGGAAGACAGCAACATCATCAGGATATGGTGAAAGTGAAAGTCGATATATTTCTGCTGCAGGCACTCTGTATTTCACTTGTAATGTACGCTGATCCAAAATAAGCATGGCACTAGTTGAAAGCACAAACAAGATGGGCACAAACTAAAACACATACAGAACATTTGTTAACATAATTATTATTCTACTAGTATTTCTTAATAATCAGAAAATAATTTCAATTTCAATTTACAGATCAACAACAGACTCACTTTTCCACTTGAACGAGTAATTTTGTTAATTATATCAGCAAACACAACATACTGATCATTTGTTTCAACACACGATTTTTTCCACTGCAAATTTTGCCGAAGTCGAACATAATCACCAAGAAACGGATGAGAAACACTGCAAAAACAAAAAGTAGGGAAGTTGTGTAATTACAAGTGAAACATAAATAAAGCCATAAACAATGACAAACTAATAATTTAAAAAGGGTAGTATTTGGAAAATCAAAATACCAGAGAATCAGTTTCAAAACATAAAATGTTTTCACCTTCGTGGGTAAGATGCCTTCCGGTCTTTAAAAATTATACTAGCAGTAACTTTCTCTCTCATTCTGTTTCGAGCAGTCTGGTCAAATTTCAATCGATATTTATGACACTAGAACACACAAATAATGACAGATGACATCACTATTAATAAAAAGTTTGTATCTACATTTGTTGAATGCCTAAAAAACAAGAGAAATATAACAAATGATGTTTGCCCCTTAATCAAGAGTAAACATTTTTAATTGAAATTTGAATCCTTCCTTGTTCAATTTGTTTTTCCCTTCCTTTTAGCATGTCAATGTTTATAAGTATTCATGGTTCTCACCCTCCATTTGTGATGAAGCCTTCGAAGCAAGAGTGAAGTATCAGTCAAGCGTCGTGGTGCAGAAGGCCACTCTCTGCTTATTGGAGATTCTGCTGATGGAACCAATGATTGTGCAAGACGCAATAAGAAGCGACGACGCTAGAACATTTTAATTTACTTCCAGTTAATTTATAATAATTTAATAATGCACTTATCAAGAGCTTAACATAAATTATTGGATATCTAAGACAAATATTTCAATAATTTAGATAATATCCGCTTCAAAGCAACAAAATTACTTGAAAATGCCCATGTAACAACATTTTTAACACGTATTTTTGATGTCATTAAAATGTGGAAACTTCATAAATTTATTGTTAAATCAGTATTCAAGTGATAGTTTTTGCATGTTTTGTTTTATCATATAAAGGGCCTGGAGCAGTAACAAGGTAAGCTGCACCAGCCACAGCAAGCCTCATGTAAATTTTGTAAATGTTAATTTCTTGTATTTGGTGAAAGAGAGTATCTTATTCACATTCATAAAAAGCTTGGGGTAGTCACGAGATGAGATGTACTTTAACCAAAATGAAGATATTAACATTTAGGAATAGCAAGAGCGTTGCTGTGGCTGGTATGGCTTATCTTGTTACTGGCCCAAAGAAGATATAAGCTGATTTGAGTAAATTCACATGAATTAACATCAATTATCCTATAGCATCTGATACATGTGTTGATAACTTCTGATTTCTGAGCAAGATATGTTGCATTTGAATTTAAGACGCAAATATTTGACTGTTACTAGATTTATAATGATGTAATTTGTATTAGAAATACATTGTATTTCTCAAAGGCCAAAGAGATCCTTTTTTAAAGCACCAAAGAGAACTTAGCTCCACATATTTGTGATTGAAGGGTGGGGAATTAGCCCCTAGAGAAAATAATTTTATGATGATAAAGTATAATACTATAGATTATCAAACACCCATCCCAGGCATCAGCACATCAGCAACACCCTCTTCCTCTGCAGTCCAGTTGCACGCATGCCATATGCACTGGGGCTTTGAGACATTTCTCACAACGTAATTTTATATTTTCTATTATATTTTTGGTTAGGGGTTTAGGGTTCTGAGAAGCACCACAATGTGTGACAGACAAAATGAGAAATTTGAATCCAAAGTAAAATTAAACTATTTTTTATTCTGTTTTAATTGCATGAGACTATTTCTCTGTTGTAACCTACCCAATGACACCTAATTAAACCTTCTATTACATTTTTGTTATTCAGTTCTTCTGGGTACTTCTCTCAATGACAGGGATGGTCAGAAACATGGAGAATCTCAAATTCTATAAGTTTTGCAATTTTCACTTATTCTGTTAACAACTGTTTGAAACATCTTTAATACAACAAAAGAATTTTCTAAGCATATGGAGTACCCTGAAAGGGTTTTCAATAACAGTAAAAAGAAGTGTGTGAAATTTTTTTTTCTGAAAATGAGATAAGTATACATACTATTGGATTCTCCGATAGTATATTTGTATATTAGTATAATCAGTATAGTATATTTGTATAATCAGACAAGTTGAGTTGTTATTCCTTCTGGTTGCTGAGTAACGGACCTACATACTGGGTCTTTATTACAACTTGCAACCCATGTCTGGAAACACCACTTTTTGTTTTGGCAATTTGGCAATGCCTGAAAAACCTACAGCATCCCTTTCACTTTTAGTGACCCCCAGCTGCGTGCCCTCAGATTATGGAGTGTGACAATGTGTCTTATTTTAGTTAAAAGAATGAGAAAGCATTTATTCTGCCCTTATTACTCTTCAACGTATGCAGCCACTACCCTGAAAACAGTAAACGCCTGTTTCTTGGTTAATGGTGCTCACTTTGAGCATTTACTCAAATGTCAGTTTTTTTGTCATTTTAAGGAAACTATATTTTCTTATTTTCAATAATTATTATTTTACTGCTTTTTTATACTTTGTTAGTACTTTTAATAATTTTATTAAGATTTTCTTATTTGCTTAATTTGCAGATTCCATAATAATAATAATAATAATAATAATAATAATAATAATAATATATTATTATTGCTATGAAGAATGAAGAACTTGGTGGTAATGTTTCATGAGATATCATTCTGATATCTCTCTGAGCTGACCCTCATTACATAATGATTATTGTTATGTTGCTGTTAATAAATTGATAAAACAGTCATAATTTCCCTCCACATCTTTAGTATTACAGTTTTGTTTCTTAAGCAAACTGGATAGAATCGCTTAAAGAGACATTTCGTTTCCCCACTCATGCCTCAGCCACCCACTTACTCTGTGCAGTGCAAAAAGATTCTGGTATGCGAGCCACGTACCTGCCTGCCTATGCTCTTGAATGGGCAAAACACAGAAACAGTAAAATGCAGCTTATGACCTGATGGTCGCCTCCTCCTCTGCTGTCTCGAAGCGCCAGGCATGGCTGTCTTGAAAGGTGCAAAGAGACGCGGGTGCCAAATTACCAAAACAAAAAGTGCTTTTAGATATGGGTTGGAAGTTAAGCTAAAGACCCTGTATTTTTGTTTATGATGTAAATTTAAAAAAAATCATACACTCTAACAAAATGAGTTTGATTTGTCTGATTATTTATATAACTATAATCTGACATCATTGTTTCCCAACAAATATATTGAGTTGGCTTATTGATTCACACTAGAAAATAAGTTCAAGTAGTCACAGGATAGCTAAATATGTTTCTATCCTGTAAACTTTCTTAACATGTTTGTAAACTAGTTTTCATTTGTTATCAGCTTATTCACTAGGGTCAAAGAAACAATTTGCAGTATTGTGTAGTTATTTAATATTTTCTAGTTACTACATATAATTGAGATATCGGGTGTCATATTGGTTTTATTAATTAATTAGCACTTAAGCTTATTGTAGACAAATAATATTGTACAGTTTTACGCAATTTGAGACATAATTGAGTTGTAGTTTTGACTTTGTTAAGTTGTTGAATTTTGATGAAGAGGCTTAGCGAGCGTGAGAGTGAGAGTGAGGGAGAACGAGAGGGAAAGAAAGAGAGAGTGAAAGAGTAAAAAGATGGTCCAAGGTGCTTACTTACAGGTAACAGTTTTTATATTTTAATAATTCTTAACAACTCTGTTAGTTGTTATTGTGTATGTTAGTATGTTGTTATATTATTCTTGTAAAATAATAGAAATGTAATTGTCATTTTTGCTCATTTCTCTTTGATACATTATTTGATTCTAACCCTACCTGCAATGCCCATTTCCCATACTCATGCTTGTAGCAAAGATTCTTATCTTCCATTCATTCTCAATGGATATTCATTTTACAGTTTGATCTGACAATGTGACAAGGAATGATTGCATAGAAGGGCAGATGTGTACAGCTTGATTTGTCATTTTTCACTGTATATCTATTCAGCATGTGCTACCAAGAGATTGATAAATTTTGTAACTCTTTTGCATCATTCAAATCTAAAATTTAAGTGCTACCTGAAGTAGAATGTAACGAATCTGGATTACAGAAGCAGCCCATTCTAACTGTCGCCGCCGCTTCAATTCCCTGTATTCTTCCCTTGCCTGAAATACAAGAAAAGGAGTCTGTCAATCTAGTGGCATTATTCACTAATGGGGCTTCAAACCTGATGGCTATTAAAAGGGAATTAAGGTCAGCAACTGATGACCTGTAATAACAAACTATCAAAACAAACTAGAATACAGAAAGCTGCAAAATAATTACTTTAATACACCTTGGACATTGGCATAAAATGATATTTTACTGCACTTTGTTTCAAAGATTATTATGAAATAGCTTACCATCAACTTACTGGTTCTAATTAAGCATCAGGACACCCTCATCTAAAGGTACACAAATTTGTTCAAAAATAATTTATCCTACTGACTAAAAACAACAAAGAGCAGGATGTTTCCAAATAGAGATCTTGGTGTCAGGAAGTTAATGATGTTACACCAACACATCCTAGAAAGGGTATATTTCAAAAGATACTCCAGTGCAGAATTACAACTAAGGAACATCAAAATTGTGAAGCATTACAAGGAATAACAAGAAGGTGCAAAAACACTGAAAACATCTGGAAACATCAGCAACATACCACATTGTAAAGGCACCACAAATGCCTTCGCCCCTCAAAGGATATTCCAAAGCGACACTCCTGCATTGGCAAAGAATAATTAGTATTACACAAGTGACTGAATTGAGAAATGTAATACTCATATAACTAAAGTTCCTACTTACTCTCCAACTACGCCAGGCAGATGCTATCACGGTTTGTGCTCTTCTCATTTTTAAGAACCGTGTCCTCTGCCAGTGTCCTCGCCATGTTTTCTGGATCAAAGCAGCTAGATCTTCAAGACGTGCACGTCGAAATTCTTCGAGTTCATACACCTAGAAATAGATGAAAAGTGCATAATATTTAATAACATATTACAATATAAAACTGGTCACTGTTAAAACATCATTAGAATAAAAAAACAAAATTTGCAAAAATTGTTCTGTTGTATTTTCATTTCAATTTCAATGTTAATTAGAAGAATTAGTAAGACATATTCAGAATGCATTTAACTGACATTGTAAATATAGAAAATATTCCTTTATGATAGATGATAGAGGCACATAGAGCAACTGAAATGTAACACTTAATAAGAGACTTCAAAAATAATTCCCAGACAGATGGCTATGTAATGCCTACGGATATTCTCAGAACTCCTCTAAAATATAGTTTTACATGCTTTTTACATTTCCTTTTTCCATAGCGCTTAACACCAAATATTAAAATCGAACCCTAAAAATAGCTTTTATTATTTATTAATTTGATTGTCAACCTTTTGAGAGAAATCGATTTGAGAGAGAATATTCATTTGTGAAAAAGCCACTAGAAACAATTTTTTTGGTTCCAAACTGGTTCCTTCCATTTTATTTTAAACAAATTATAATACAGCTTTTTAAAATGGCACCACTATTTCAAAATATTCAAATTTTTTATGTATTCCTTTTAAAAGCTATTATTTTTTCCTGGTTAAAAATGGATATTTTTAGACAACATAATATTTCTGGAAGAGTGATTAAAGTTTTGCAGATGAATTTACTTCACTAGTGAAATACAAATGAGTTGCAATAAAAATATCTATAAAAAGAAATTCTTTATGTTGAAGGAAGGTGAAAAAATAAGTATAAAAACTGCATTCATTTCTTCCATCCTTCCTCTCCTGATATCAAGAAACATGAGTTTACTCCATTGAGGAGTATCTTGTTCAGAAGTTTCTTATTGGTTTGTCACTGTTTTTGTTGTTCACTTATTTGGATTATACTGATTATATAGATGGTTATACTGATATACTTTATACTGATTCGTTTATACTGAAGTCTCTTATTGGTTTGTCACTGTTTTTGTTGTTCACTCATTTGGATTATACTGATTATATAGATATAAAATATAAAATTTTCTCTAAATATTTTCAATGGATACCTACTGTACGTGGGCTTCGCATAAAAAGCTTTGATCTGCCAAATGCAAATTCACCACTGGGAATGGGAAGATCGCGCACCAAGTAAGACACTCCTTCCACCGGAGTCCCTTGCCAGCTAGGCCAAGTGCGAAGTGACAGCATTTTATAGCGCTCCAAAAATTGCATATATGGTAATCGGTGACAAAATCCTGCCCGTCGAACCCGTACAGTTTCCACAAGGCTGTTACAGTATACAAGCAATATTTTAGAAATAAAACTTGGTGGTTGAATAAATTGTTCATGAAACTAAATACAGTTGTAACACAAGAATACTGAGCAAAAGTTTCAGATCTCCTTTTTATAATCTCAACGCTATTAAGGGAAAGAAGGAAAAAGAGAATAAATGGAGAAAAGTAGAAGTACACGAGAAAGGAAAGAAAACAAATAAACAAATAAGTGGAGACAATTAAATCATAAATAAAGAAATTTGAAATTATCTAGCCAGAAATACAAACATTTGAACTGTATTTCTAAAATACCTTATTATGTTCATTTAATTCAATTAAATAGCTACTTGGCTCGACTCAAAATTTTTCTATCTTAATTGAACATATTTACATTTTTATTCTTAAAAGTATTTTTACTTCCTCATATACAAAGAGTAGAAAAAGGATTGTGTACATGCAAATTGTCAATCAACATATTCAGACAGTAATACACATTTTGAGGTCCTATATCTACCTTCATGTTCATTTGTAAACAACACCATCTTTTATGTTGCACACATTTTTTCAAAAATTAATATTCACTATCAGGGAATATTCCGACTTGAGAAATGGCAAATTTAAAAGGAACCCTTTTATTTTCAAGGGTCTGTACGAACTGTACTGTATTTATAAATATGTTTGTGAACCCTCAAATTTGAGATTCTTCAATTTTTTTCCTGTGAGATTTGAACATTTTAGTTTTCTGAAATTCTTAGTCTTCATGATTGCTTAAACCATAATGTAACAATATTCTAAACATACATGCATGACATTTTCTTGAAAACTGCAAAAACACATTTTTTAATACTTTATACAGACACATGGTAGATCTCTTATTCAATAACTGTCATTTCGATTAAAACTTTTTAATTTTTAAAAACCATAATTTTTTCTCCTTGGGTATTCTCAATAATTACATTATAAATATATTTCAAATGATTACGAATTATTACAGATAAATTAGCGGGGAAAAAAATACTACATAATGGTACAATGGTACATAAAATTTAAAACATGCAAAAATATATAATTATTGAGCCAACCAATATCTCCAAAATAATAACTAATTAATTTATTGAAGGTTTCTGAAAAATATTGTGCCACAAAATTTTATGAAGAATTAGAAGTTTTTGTTAAAAGTATTCATTTACAAGAGTAACGACTCGAGCATTTAAAGCTGGAATAGCTTGAACGTGACATTGTCATGATGAATTTTGTTGATAACTTTTCAAAAATATTTATTCAATGTTAGCAAATGTAATTATTGACTCCATGCAGACAAAATTCATAATATATACTATAAGAAAGTGAGTGCTACATTATAGAACCACTACATTTAATGATATTGAAATCATAGTAAGTATTTCTAGAAAACAGAGCACCCACGTTAGATGTGAGAAATGTTACTTAAATAGATTATACTCACCCTAAATATCTAACTTGGTGTTGTACTAAAGCGAGTTCAAAAATGCGAGGTTGCTTTAACTCATTAGGCTTAATGCATCTAATGTAGTGAGCATGTCTACCAGCTAATGATCGAGCTAAAGCAGTTAAAGAGACTTTGAACTGGGCACCAGCAGTTGCTGGTCGTTTTAGAGAAGGCCTTTTAGGATTTCCTGTAGAAGAAAGTTAATTTCATTTTTTGTCTATTAAAGCACAAAATTCAATGACTTCATTAACCAACCTTCTGGAAAGAGCAGTTTCAACAAAGAATGTTGACATCGATACATTGCCAATGATAGATCACGGGGTAAAATATCATTATTCTTGTCTACAAAACCACGCACATCATAAGTGACAGCTCCAGCAAAATGTCGTAACCTGAAAAATGCAGGAAACATATGATGATAGGAAACAAAATATTAACTTCAATGCACTTAATTTCAGAAGTACACTATTACAACCTGAAGCAGCCAGGGGGAACACTATTGTCAGCACTGTGAGCAGTAGACAGAAGACCACGATGGGCAGGACACTGAGAGAGTCGTGAAAGAAACATTTCATCTGATAGCATACTTATTCCTGCTTCATCCAAAAGAGAAAGCAGACCACCATGATTCTGAAAATAAAAAAAAACAGAAATATATAAAATAATACTATTTTACATAAAGAAGGGTAAAGTCTATATAAACAGTGAAAAACTAGTCCAACAAATATGAAAAAATTATTTTATGCTAATACCTTTTCAATAAAATCACAGAGAGATTGATTACATGGAAAGTCCACATGGGACCACTCAAGACCTTCTCTTACATATTCTTCTTGCTCTAAACGCAACGTTGCTTCTGTCACAACTTGATGTAACTTTTCATTGCAAAAGTTAATGACAAATTGTTCAAAACCATTACGTTCCATTACTTCAAACCCATAAACATCAAGAAGGCCCAAAACTCTTCGCCTACCATAAGGTTTCACCTAAAAAGTGATTTTTAAATATAAATACATTCAATTTTTTTCAGTTCATCAGATACAGCTGTGCAAGAGGTTAAGGTCTCTAACAAATTTTAGGAAAAATTATCAATTTCATATGTATCTTTGATCATGAGTGGTAGACAATAATTGTCACCTTTCATACATATTTATTTAATTCTGACCATCAAACACTAGCAATTTGTTTTAACACCAAAAAGAAAAACTAATCAACACGCCCCAGATTTTTGAAATTTTATTTTATTTCACCTTCTTTGAATAAAACTGACTGATATGTACACTACAATGGGAAACAAGGGAAATGCTCTTTTTTTTCTTAATTTCTCTATTTATCTAATCTCTCTATTTATTTTCTTAATTTCTAAACAACCTGAGAACTGAAAAGGAATGAAATAATCTAAGAATATTAAAATATATTGTAAATTCATATTGAACTAAAACTGTATGTACTTAATGGCAGACAGAAAGTAAGAAACTAATTTCTCTCAAATATCTTGGACTAATCATGTGACTTGTCAACAGGAAATTATTTTGGGAGAAATACAGATTTGTTTTCATTTCTGGTTACACTCTCATAAATTTGGTATTTCACGAACTCCAATATGAAGATTTGTAAGGGCCTTGTTATTTGATTTATCCATTAGAACAAAATGTACTTCAAGCAGAGTGTGATGGCTACATTTCAGACAGATGTCTGTCTTTGAGGAACTGATGTAGCAAATAAAATCACCTACATTTTCTTAAACTTAATAACTAAAACATGATTTTGTTGAATGACAGCACAATGAAATTTCATTGTTACAAATGTCACATTATTAAATTATTTTTAATATTATATTTCTTTCAATATGCAAGTTTTGCCTTATTTATTCTTAAATGTTCAATTGCACATTTTTCTGAACAATAGTGGTTCATGTATTTAACTTAGAAAAGACAAACAAAAATATACATGTAAAGAGTGACATTTTTAAGAAGAGAATTAAAGAGAACTCAACCTAATGATCCGGGCTCTACTATCACTATCACTAATTTATTATGAGTTATAATACAAATATAATAATAATAATAATAATAATAATAATAATAATAATAATAATAATAATAATGATTACATTATCAATAAAAATAGTAATAAAACGACCACAACAACATTAGAAACGAAATAATGATTTCAGAATCATTCACACGACTAACAAGCCAAGTAAAAAGACGACTGTAGAGGGCTCTACAAAGCAAATCTCTAGTTCGAGCAGCTTCTGAAGCACCAAGTTCTGCAATAACTTCTTCATCTGTGCCACTTCCCAGTAGATCACAAACATCAAAGAGATCTGGCAAATTTCAGAGGCTATAATTAAAAAAACAAAATAATTGCATTTTATCATATTCACGAATTTTTTTTCAAAAGTACCTCGACTGCTGCTCTTAGCTGGAGAACCAGTCTTTTTCGGTGACGAACAACACTTAGGTGGCGGTGGGCAGAAAGTTACACAACGCTGAGTAAGTGCAGCATGCAAGACAGCCATATCAGCTCCCAGTAATTGAGATACCTCAAAAAGTTCTGTAGAGGATCAGTGAAGTAAATTTAAAAAAAATCATATATTTATATAACATAAAATAACTTTTGACTAATTCTCAGAGCAACTTACCATATTCATTACTAATAGCACAGCCTTCAGTCCCATCAATGTTTGTTGTTGGCAAAAAAGTGACATTGCCCAACTTCAATACTGATGCCACTACTTTTAACAATGAGACTATTTCATCTGGTGAAATACCCATTACTTCCATTGCATGCTGCAAAATTATTAATGAAATGTTCACAATATTAGCCTGCTATGTGTATATTATAGTATATACTATATCATATATATAATTCACAAATCAAAACTAGTGGTTTTCAACATAACACGAGCACATACTTTCTTGTATTATTTGAAAAGTTAATACCTTCACATATAACACTAGCTGAGTCAACAAGTATTTCCACAGAGAGAAAAAAGCACTTTTGCAATATCAAGGAACTCTCTAGCTTGGATTTTAACAATACTACTTCATACCGTAAGAGAAAGTAATATTCTATTTATATGTGTATGTATCTTAAAATTATTAGAATGATGCTAATTTGCCATCATTAGTCATAACATTGTTTTCAAGTCCAACATTGTGTAGTTGGAATGTAGCTGTCTTGGTCATTTTGTTGTGCGAGTTGCAATGGTGATATCAAAAGAAATCAAGATTATGTGAGTTTAGGTATAGTTAGCAAAGTGAAAATAGAGCGCTTTTTGAGTTAAAAGATTAGCAAGTGAATATACATGCAATGTCCAATGATCATTTGTCACATATGTCCCATTACAAAACATTTTCACTGTTTATAATTATATGTGATGCAATACATTTTTATATTAAGGAGGATTGCTGAATTCACTGCTACAGTTCACTGCAGCATACACGTACAAATCTTGGTAAATGTAAAACAATTCAATTACATTTTCAGAAACATTCAACATACAGTTTACAGTGAATGTATGGATGTTCAGTGTGTTCACAGTGAATAGTTACAGTCTTGTTCCAGAATTTGTTAATCCTTCATTGCATTCTTTTTAGAGAATGAGTAATGAAAGACTTGATACAATGTTTTTAGAGTTTTTGATTTCCCATAAATACATGCATTCTATCTACATATTTAGTACTTGTATTTTGTAACTTTCTACAACCTTTCCTTTTATGTGAGTAATTGCAAGGGTTCAGCTAATAAATATAAAAATCCTTTCATTTTTATTTGTATTATTTTCAACAAATTTTAAAAAAAATTCAAATTTGTATAATTCATTACAGTGTGTCTGTATTGGCACAACAGAATCTGATGGGGCCAAGGCCTACCAGCCGCATCACAGCCTTGCACCCCTGGGTTAAATGTGTACGTGTGGTTAGCACATGGACATTTCTATGCTGTATTCTGATCTTCTCACCCTCAGAAGTGAGCTTTCTCATCGTCACTCAGCAACAGATACTGGCACATTGAAAGGAAAATGCAAACTATAATCTGCTGTCCCAACTGGGAATCAAACCCGAAATTGGGTCATGGAAAGCTACCTGCTGACTAGTGAGCTACCCATGGAGAATAATTCATTAGCAGAGTCTTTAAAATGAGAGAAGAAATGAAATCATTTCCCCTTAGGAGAAACAAAAACTAAGAGAAGATGAAATAATAAGCAGAACTGAAATAAATAAAAAACAATACAAGATTTGACTCTCATATAAACCGACTCTTATAAACTAGAATTCATGTAGAATGCCCACTGGACAAATGAGTAAAGAAGAGGCAGGTAGTTGAATATTGTCGTTTGATACTACTGTGGTGAAAGTGATTAATAAATATTATAGTTTCAAGTAGTAAGAGAGTAGGTAATTTTGGAGTTTCACCCAAAAATAAACAAAAATTATTACAATTCATAATGTTATACCACAAACATAAAATTTAACATTCCAAGAAAAATGTACTAGTTTGGTACCAATTTTAAAGTATACTGTAAATTATAAAAGGAGAAAGACAACTACAATGTTATACAATACAATATAGGTTTAAAATCATAGTATAGTTTTAATCAAATAATTGTTTATATATACAAAACATTATTTGTATTACATCTCATTGTGCTGAAAATGACATTATAAATTGATTTTAATATTGATTTATGGCAAATTATATGCTAATTTCTTTTGCTTCATTGAAAGTCAGAAATTTATGTAAAAGAGATTCAAAATATAGATATATAGATTTATTTATTAAGAATTGCTTTGAGCTAATTAAGCTGGCCACTCATATCCTCAAACGAACTTCCCTGACTTTTCACGGTTTTCCAGTGCTTTTTTATCCCCAGATCAGATTTGCAATTTCACACTATTATTTAAAGAGAATATTAAAGCTACAAATTGGTTCTGTTTTAACCCTGACTAAATGACAATATATTATCATCAAATAAAAACTCAGCAAAAAATAATGCTGTTTTTAAAGAATAATATTGAAGTTTTATATCCCTCTCAAAATTTTCCATGACTTCTAACAGTTCTTCCACAAAATCTCTGATTTTCCCCTCAGTTTTCCACATCAATGAAATTCTCTGATTTTTCCTTGCTTTCCAGGTTTTCCAGAAAGTGGCCATCATGGTTAATGCTCAGTGGGAATCATTATTACAATTAAAAGTTGATAAATTAATTTTAATTAATATCTAATAATTCCTAAATGAATATTTTATCCTAATTTACCATTGACCTACACATTGTAATACTTCTCTCTATTCCACTGTAATTCATTTTCTTTTAAATAATAATAATAATAATAATAATAATAAACATGGAAATAAACTAGCAGACTTATTTATGATTTAGATGGGCTGTCATAACAAGGCCACATGATGTATTTGATGTGAAAAGATGAGAAAAAGAAAGAGCTGCTTAAAAGTTCAAGTATACATGAATTAAAGTGAAATATATCTTTATGTGAACAAGAGGAACGCATACCTTAGTTGTTTGAAAATCTTGTCGATCATCGCGTGCCCCAGGACATGATGATGGTCTGCAGCTTCTCAGGACGGCATAATTTTCAGGATTGCGCTGCAGCTTCAGCGCCTCTGGAATCAATTTTAAGTTGCAAACAAAGCAATGCCCTAAGAATTTATAATTGTCTCAGGAGGCAAACTTACTGAGCAATTGGATATCTGCTCCTGCAAGAAGCTGGTAGAAAATATGAAAATTGCGCTCTCCTGCAGCTTGTCCCGTCACTCGAGACTGCAACATAAATGCTAAGTCATGCCAGTGAGACTTAACGAAAACACTGAGTAGAATGTAACATTTGTTGAAAATATTTCCAAAAATTTCTTAACAAATTCAGTAGAGTAAAGACATATAATGAGACAAATCTGAAATGTTAATAGACTATTTATGCTGTTGAATTAAAACATTCTAATTTTATGTATGTTGCATGTCAGCATTTAATGTTCCATTCTTTTCAAAAACAAAGATAAAGAAAAAGTCACAATAAATTTAAAACTATTATAATTTTCTCTTTTTTAATTTACAAAAAATTTAAGTAATTAAAAATTGTAACATGCAAGGTACGTTAAATTAAAATTAATTGATAGCATGATTTTTAAGTGATTTTCTATGATTGTGCCATTGTGAAACTCCTAATAACATACAGATTAGTACATTCAGAGCTACTTACCTTTTCCAGGAGGTCTAGAACAGAGGAAAACACTCCATGATAGCATGAGGAACTTGTCAATGCTGGGTACATATACACAGTTGTTTGGGTGAGTACATGGTATTTTCACTACTCACAATGGGTGATAGTGCCTCCCAGCGGGTCTCCTTTGAAGTCAAACTCCACATCCAGGTATTTGCCCTGTGCACAATACAGATCACACAACAAATACAATTTTGTTCAGTTTCACCACTTGTTTATCTGATTTAAAATAAAATAGAAATGTTTAAAACTTATTTCAATATATCAGATGTAATAGGTATTCTTTTGCAATTTTAAATGACAATGGGACAGACAAGGGAAAAATCTTGAATGAAAAATTATACATGAGCCAGATAAAACTTATCAAAAAGTTCTTTTATTAAAGCTGTCAGAAGATTGGTTTCTATTTAATATTACATCAGCTTCAGGCATTTTAAAGCACCCAAAATTAATTTGTACCCTCCATTCTATAACTTTCATGTCAAATATTGTTTTTATAATGAGCTTGGCTGTCACTCAACTGAATGAAAGATTGCTAGAAGAACTGGTTGTCAGCTCTGCAACCATTCATCCCAAGTTCAATAGAAAATTTAATTTTGAAGAAACAAACTGCTAACTGTAAATATTCCAATTTTCATAAAAGGGTACTTACAAATCTGGAGGAGTTGTCATTTCTTTGAGTCTTCGCATTTCCAAATGCTACAATAGAAATAAATATTTTTAGAATATTTTGTCTTTAGGAATAAGGGAAAACATTAATAATTTCCAATTGTGAATTAGTAAATGTTATACAAATTTGGAAATTAATAACAAAAAGAAAATAATATTTAATTCAGCATAAGGTGAAAACATTAATAATATTCCAATTATAGAAAAAATTAATTGGTACTATGTGAGCTATTAACCCAAGGAATTTGTGAAGTTAATGTGAGACAAAATGGGAGAATAAATGATAATGGTTTAACCAGGCAGTATGAGCTTCAAGAGTAACACAGTTTGGGGTGGTTGGGGGTGGGTTGAGGTGGGTGGTGGTTGAGTGGTTGGGGTGGTTGGGGGGGTTGGGGTGGGTTGGGGTGGTTGGGGTGGGTTGGTGGGTTGGGGTGGTTGGTGGGTTGGGGTGGTGTGTGGGTGGGTTGGGGTGGGTTGGGGGTGGGTGGTGTGTGGGTGGGTGGGTGTAGGTGGGGTGGGTGGTGGTGGGGTTGGTGGGGTGGGGGGGTGGGGTGGTGGTGGTGGTTGGTGGGGTGGGTGTGGGTGTGGTGGGTGGTGTGTGGTTGGGTGAGTGGGTGTGGAGTGGGGTGTGGGTGGGGTGGGGGAGGTGGTGGTGGGGAGGGTGGCAGGAGGCGGGTGGGGTGGGGGGAGTGGAGGCAGGCCAGCCGAGCACAGGCCCGCGTCCCCGGCTCCCCGTCAGCCCGCGCCTGCTTCCCCCGCCGCGACAGCACCAGCGCCTGGTCCTGGCCGCGGTCGCGCAGGAAGCGGCGCGCCGCCCCGGCCACGGCGTACCTGCGCCAGCCCCCGCGTCAGCGCTCCCGCTCCTTCCTCTCCACCGCCAAAACTACTCTCGCACGTTGGAATGCGCCCTGCGCCACTATCAAGCATTTCACCCTGCATTACCTCTGCCAGTATAAAATTTGGACAAAATTGCTATTTGAGAACAACTGAAGAATACTCTTGCTCCTGGCCAACACATTCTTAGGGATCTGAGAATAACAAAATCAGCCACTAATTCAGAAGTAAGAACGCGGGAATTTTAGTAATTCGTAATGTCCTGCAATATTTTTTTCAGAATGTGAATTTAATTGGCGAAATAGCTATATAGCTCCAATACATCTTTAGCTCCAGAGGAGCTAGATCGGAAACTGGCAATACTATACTTTTGATAATTACTACGTAACTTGTAGCTGGTTATAATTATTGTAACAACGATACGATATCATGAAACTAGGGATAAAGTTTAACTTTTTTGCACACGACTTGACGAACGAGTTCTTTAGGAGCGACTTATTTATTTATTTTTATTTTATTTTACGTCAAAAAAACAGTTAAAAACTGCGTATGATGTGCTATGGGGAAAAGTGAATTGTGTGCACATTTTCAAAATTCTGTGATCCCTACACTAAGTAATATACTACTTAAATTTTGAATTTTTGAAAGGGAGAAAAAAAACAAAAACTCCCATGTAATAAAATCTATTTTCAAGGATAAATAAACAATAAATTTTGAATTTTGAAAGGGAGAAAAAAAACGAACAAAAAAAAAACTCCCATGTAATAAAATCTATTTTCGAAGATAAATAAGCAATAAATTTTGGCTCTTATTACTTCCTGCCGCGACAACATGGAAACGATAATTTGAATAATTGTATTTCCCACTGAATTCTAGAAGACGTGCACAGAAAATGAAGTTACATTTATGTCCAGAAGCAAAACAAGGGGCCATCTCAGCATTTTCTCAATGGATCAGGGAAACTGGACGAAAAACCTGATCGAGATGGGGGACTTCATAATTTTTCTGAGTACAAGAGAGTTGCGAATGCTAATTTTTCCTTTTCGAAAGCAGAAAATATTGTATTGATGCCAAAAATCATTATAGCGGTTCGAGTTCGATGGAAATACACATTTTGGGGGTCCCTGAGACAGAAAAAGGTTTTTTAAACGTCTGCCTATCCATCTGTCCAACATTAGCGTCTTCGTACACAAGGTTTTCACCAAAATTGATATTCTCTTATCAATCTGGCCGCACTCAAAGATTTATGAACTTGAAACGGATCTTTTCCTTTTTAGGTTTCTTCACAGTCCCAATTTTTTCTTTATATTTGTTTCCCGAATACGTACGCCTATGAAAATGGCGCAGGTACGATTATCATTAATCATCACAATTTCCAAAAATTGCAAAGTTAAACATTGTTTGCACTTTCGAACTCTAAATCATTTAAGTTAGAGATTAATAAAATCTGTTCTTCAAAATTATCAATAATCAACAATTCAATAGTAGTAAGTCATTTTAATTTCAATTTTTGAACGCTGAAAAAATAAAGGTATGTTCTATTTTCGAACCACTCGTGCTTCGTTTGGTTGGGAGTTTTTCAAGTAATGGCAAAAATGTTAGTAGGATAAAAGCTGCAATATTATGTAATCTCTTTCAATATACGAGAAAGTGTGTACGCTGTAGGAGCACTAATTTTTTATGACATCATTATAAATGTATTAAGAAGCCAAAATAATTTTCAAGATTTGTTCAAACTTGAGACTTTCAACTGTCTTCAGGCATGTGGCATCAATTCATACGTTTACAAAGTGTTTGTTTATTTGTGTTGATACCAATGACTGTAATTAATTGTTTCAAGAGTAGATTTAATGGCGGTCTTCCACAAGAAATATTATAGGCTATAATTCACCTAAACAAAAATTATGAACTTAAATAATTAATACGAGTACACACTCATTTAAGTTGCATGAAAATAAAATAGAAGAAAGAAATACTAATAGAATATTATCGGGGAGACGATTGTATTTGCATTACCACATATCACAACTGGTTGGTTAATCATATCCAATGCTAGTCGTAGAGTTACAAAATGTAGTGCTTTACAATTGATTGGTAAATGTGATGTATTGATATCGTATATTTGCCTCTTTGTCATCGTTCATTTACTTCGGTAACACGAGTGATGGAGCTATTATTAACATAGTATCATTGTATTCTTGAGTGCAAACGCGTCACGTGACAGGTATGTCAACCATGACTTCATCATTCACGCAGAAAAGCTATGCCATAATCATTTGCGCAATAAAAAGTCAGACTACGAACAATTTGGAACATTTAAAACGCTCGTTCATAATGATGATTTATGAAAAATTTTACTTTGTCTCACAAGTTCAAGAGCTCTTAATTTTAAATCCAATGATTAACTACTTTGTAACACATTTTTACAGCGTTATTTTTCCTGTTTTGATCAACAGAAGTTTCGAAGAGCTGAAACAGAACTTAAAAACATTCTCTACGACTATAAGCAATGGTCAGAATAGAAAAAAAGTAGTGGTGCTAAAAGCGTACGTACTTCCTTGCACATAACTTCACGCAAAATTACGTGAAAAGTACTCAAATTGTCGAAAAATTGTACATGATCTTATCTCAAAATCTCTATCGTCTCCTGTATTACTTCAGTAGTACATATACCTTTTACGGCTCTCACACGCAACCAATCTTTATAAATGAGGTCTTTAAAGAAAGAAAATTTCACAGAAATGCGACGAATTGCACTTTTGACTATAAAAATATGAAGGATTTGTTGGAAAAAAAAGAGGAAAAAAGAAACGCACCCAAATATTCATGTCAAGTGCAACCCGCAACACCCCGCAGCATTATATATATATATATATATATATATATATATATATATATATATATATATATATATATATCAACTCCTAAACGAAGCGTTTTAGACTTAAAATCTGAAATTTTGACGCGGAAGGCCCCAAAGCAACGTTCACAGCAAAATCTACAATTTTATACATTTTTAGACATTCTGTTGCATTTTTGCTGGTACGGGGCTTATCGTTACTACTCAATACTACTTATCCTACTACTATTGTGCTACTCCACCTGTTCAGAGACGAACAGAATCTGCAACTATATGAGATATTAAACTAATTATTCTATGCAACTGAATTGCACGGGTGTAACTTCTCTGATCGGTAATACAGTTAAATAATATTGCAAAAAGTAAGGTTGTACTTGCCCGATGCTGTATATTCGCATGGGCAATATTACGTAGCTTTCTCAAGAGTAAAACGCTTTTTCTAATATTTTTGTCTCTTCAGGAAAGCGAAAAGCTAACTGTCAAGGAAGATTGTACAATTACTTCAAATGTTTTTAAAGAAGTGTGAATTGTTCCAAGAACATCTCTTTATAATACTGAATAAACCTTTATTGAACATTTGTTTCAAACATCAATTGCATTGTTTCTCGTATACATACGTATATACGAAGTAATATACGTAGTATAGAAACAGTTTTGTAATACTGAGGAAAATCGATTTCGAGATTTCAACGGAAATACACGTTTTCGGGTCCCCTGATACCGAAAAGGTGTGTTTCAAAAGGTCCGTCCGTCGGTGAACACTACTAGCGCCTAAACCATGTGTACGATTTTTTTTTAAAAATTGAAGAAACACCTGTCAATCTGGCTGTAGTTAAAGCTTTGAAGTTTTGATAAACATTCTTTAAAATTTGGGGATACTTTACATGTAGATACGTTAAATTAATAGAAATTAATACACTTTATTAGTGATGTGTGCAAAGTATACCCTTTTATTCCACGAATACAGTGTATTTTACCTTTGTATGGTGTTCACTCGAATTAAGCGGTAAAAGTGAAAGCGATGCGTACTCCCCGATCTATTGCGAAACGGCGAGGACTAGTCGGAAAAGGGTCAGGGGTGAAGGGAGGAGGGCCGTAAGGAGCTTTGGCCCCGCGGCGCGGCGGCGGTGACGTGTACACGCGGGCGGGGCGGGGGGCGGGGCGGGGCGGGGCGCCTAGGTCTTCGGGGGGGGTGGCGCTGGTGGGCCGATGCGGGGGCCGGGAAGGGGGGCCCCTGCGCGCCCTCCCGGCCCCGGCCGGGGCACGCTGCCAAATCCTCGCACAAATGGGCCCTCCGAGGACCCCGTAAAGCGAGCCCTCGATGCCGCCGCCAAGAGGGAAAGAAATTAGGCGCACCCCAGACCATGCGGGTCGCTCCAATGAGGCTACCACAGACCTCCTCGACCTCCTGGCTAATCAGCTTGAATCACATCTGATCACAGTAAAGGACTTCTTGAACTGGAATTCGTTCAACAAGGGTTATTCATTTTAAGGGAAATGGATATTTGACTAATGAAATGACATTTCCCATCACCTGTTATCTTTATCTCCATTTATTACGTTAGAAAATAATTCATAAAGTGCAAAGTGAAATTTCCCCAGAGTGATGCAGACACCTGAGTTGATACAGAACATTTATTTTGTGTAATACTGCGTTCTTATACCAAAATAAACCACCTCACAGGGAAATGAAAGGCCACTCCTAACGGGATTTAGGGGTCGCCATCCGTTAAGAAGAATTTAAACTAGAAGACGCCAAAGTTACGACGGTTCTGAGAAAATGTGCCGTTTTTATAACCCACTGTGAGCAACCAAAAAAACAGGATAGAATAACAACTTTCGTAAAACTATCCACATTAGCAAATATCTGGAATACACACGCAGAACAACGGACATAATCTTAAGTTCACACAATTAACTAGGAGACTGGCGGTGCCAGTAGCACGGGAGAATGCAAGCAGCTATTTCCGTGAGCCATTTATCAGAGCTCAGTGGAGCAACTCCTGGTTAGGCAAGGTAACAGTGATACTGCAATTCACCGAACATTACTCCGCGAGTTACTAGCGGCTCGCTGTCGACCGGTTTGACGATCTCTGAACGAAACAAGACTTGTAGCAAAAGCTGGCGTACGAGAAATTCTATTCAGAGCATATTGTATTTCTTACTAGCATGAATTTTTCTCTTTAGAAGGCACTATTACGAGTAGTAATGATGCCTTTTTCCACAATAAAATTAATGATCTTGTTGGTTAGAAACCTCCGCTTTCAATTTTATCCGTGTTTGTTATTTTCTCTGTATATGTCTATTTATTTTAATGATTTTAACAGAATTAAGTAAAAACTAATTCGTTATGATATTTTCACGCAGGCAACAGCCAAAGTAACGACAGAAATCTACAAGGATCTTCGCCCTAGGTAGGGCTGTCAGATATAGAACAATATAACAAAAGTAATAATAATAATAATAATAATAATAATAATTACTACATTAATATTATTATAACTAAAAGAAATAATGGTAGAATCAGACCAATTCGGACGCAAATTATGAAAACGTAAAGAGAAAGTTACGTACAAAAACGTTAAGTACAGCGTATAGAAAATGCCAAATGAATAATTGTATAATTCTACATTTATTGTATAACGAAGGCATTTTGACGGAAACAATAAGAAATGTCGTAGGGATATATTTAAATGCCCGATTTCCATGCCAAAATATATTTACAAAAGCAATACCCAGGAAAGCAGCGACAAAAAAATCTTGGAGTGTTTCCCACTTCGCTGACAGCAATTTTTCTTTCCAAGATCTTCAAATCCGTTTCTCTTTCTTGAAACAAATAACTAACTGGAACACCCCAGAAAGTTTGTGATAAAATTTGATAAAGAGTGTTGAATAAACGTATCTCCTTTTTCCTGCAATTTAGAAACACCAAGAATCTAAAAAAAATGTCATTTGCCTAATTTCACTATTGATGAATTGGAAATATTGCAAATAATAATCTAGTAATAATTATTGTAAGATTACTTTCAGTATGTCACCTATTTCTCACTAATTCAATGACATCTGACATCCCCAACAAAGAATTCATTACGAAATTTTCCTGATTCCTTTTCCCGATTTTCAAAAGACCGATTTTAGCATAATTCTGGACAAATCATCCAAAGTTTCATTTTGGCAAACAGCAGCTGTTGTATTTACCAAGGCATGAGGAATCGAAAATGGTCGATATATTACAGAACAGTTTCAACCAGTCACCAACTCTTCATTCAAATTTGTTTTCAAGCACATTGTGACCAAGTGATGCGAGGGCCCTACGCGATACAATCTTTTTCCCTTGAGCACATTGAACTATTGAAAAGAAACGAGTGCAATGTTCCTCGTGTTTAAACAACGCGGAATCGCAGCCGTGTATACTGTTTCACTTGCGACTCCACATTTGCGGAAGATCGATAAGGAAGCGCGGCGAGCAGCCACGTGCTGGCCGTGCAAGGGAGGGCCGTGCCCGCGTGCGCGGGAGGTGTTTGGCCCGGTGCAGTGGCGTGCGCCGACGGCCGAGTGGGAACGGAGCACGTGGCGCGGGGCGATGGCGACAACCGCAGAGGCTGCGCGCCCGATCGCCCGTTCGCTCCGGTGCAGCGCGTGCGAGAGCTGCGGGTACATCCATCACGTGCGGGCGGCGACCGCACGTCTGTCCAGCTGTCTGTCCGCTCTCCCACGGCCCATCCCTCCCGCCGCTCTTTCCTTCGCCATCCTCCTTCAATTCTCCGTTTCCCGGAAATTTCTCCACCTCCCGCTCGGGCTTTCAACTTCCGGCCTGTCCGTTCCTGCGGCTGCAGACCTTCCCCTCCTTCCGGCTCTCCCTTCCCCCACCCCCACCCCGCGCGGGGAATTGACGAGAGCTGACTCGTTCCCGCTCTACGGTTGCCCACAGCTCGTGCGAGCACGCCTCGCAAAGCGCTTGCCGCCAGTCACTTTTCCTCACGAGCAGTATCAAGTGGTTCTCAGCTGCGGAACGCAGAGAAATCCATAGTAGACCATTTTTCAGTAATATTTATACATTTTATGTCATTCTGGAAAATTTTGTGCATTATTTTATCAGTCATGAAAGCAAACATTTTATTTTGAGACATACTGCACCGAATCCTTAATGTTCTCATCAAATACTTTGATTTGTTCAATTTTACTTTCCCAAATTGTTTCAAAACAGAACGGAGAAATTATATTTAGTTTTTATTCATACATAATAAACAATGACTCGTTATGGACAAAAGATGTAATTGACAATTTTCACATAAATGCGATCTACATTCCAGAGTGAAAATGTATAGGATCTAACACTACGGTACTTTCCACAACACTTTCACAAACGTCACAATTAAATTCTGTATATTTGAAACCATTTGAATAACATTATTGCCTCAAAATAAATATTCAGTGCACATCTTGCACAGCAGATCTAAATATCCTATCGATTTCTGCAATTGCAGTAAACTCTCTTTCGAAAGCATTCTGCATTCTTTGACGTTGGAAGACTTATACATGCATTTAGAATTTGTATCGCGTGGAGAAAAAAACAAACAACTATTTCTATCATGAATCGGACGTTGATGATTGATGGGGTGGTAATGGCTATGTGAGTATATATCATCAGATATCATCGTACAAGGGTGACTCCTACAAACCTGCCTTTAGCCGCCGTTCCGGCTAATGTTTTGTTGTCACAATGTTATGCTTCACTCAAGATAGCCCAAGAGAAAGAAAGCAGAGTAATAGTTCAGACCACTTAGTTTCATAGAACGAACTGCCCGTCTTTTTATTTCCGATACTTTGGGGCCAATTCATTTTCGTTGGTGAAAGTTAAACAGAAGGAAGCACAGTATCCACAAACGGTAACTCTTTATTGAAAAATAGATCCATTCGCCGTCAGTAACTATTTAAGAAACTCATGTAGAGTTGTCATCGACAAGTAAAACAAGCATACCAGTGCAAATTTTAGCAAACATGCTACTTTAATTTGCCAATGGGTAATGATATACGAATGAGGAGTTTCTGACTAAATCAGCAGGAATCTGAAAAACGAAAATTAAATGAAGATGTGAAGTGAGGACACAGTAGGACAGTGAAGTAAGACAGAAGAATAGACATACGCACTTTGAATCTATTTTTTATCTATTTTTTGTACACGTGTTTGTGTTTCTATTTTATTTTTGATCGTTTGTATATTTATCTTTTGTAATATTCGTATTTATTGAACTTTTTATTTTTTTTCAATACTTGTCTATTTGTATTGCTTATCTTCTTTAATATCTGCTCGCATTGTTTCTCTTAAATTTTATTTTTGTACGTTTCTGTTAACTGCCATTGAGGGTGCAATAATTTGTAGTAATAAATAATAATAATAATAATAATAATAATAATAATTATTATTATTATTTACCTCCTTGTCATTCCATTCTCGAAAGTATAAAATATGATTTGGGATGCAGCAATGTCGTCAAAACTTGTTGCAAACGTCAATACTTTGAGACTAGTTCGAGCCAGTTTTAAAATAATAAAATTTATCGCACACTACGGCTCCCTCTTTTCCGCTGTTCGTCTGACATGATAACGAGTCGCGCGAAAGGAAACAATTTACATCCTCCTACAAAGGCCAATAAGCAAGATGAAACTTGCAATAGTGGGTAAGAAAGAACTCTGCTGCCGCACGTATTTCTCAGAAATGAAATAGTGGATACTAAAACAGACTGTATCAAAAACTTTAGTAGTGAAGAGAATTTTGTATTACGCACGAACTCACTATTATCTTCGTGAGAGGAAAAACGCCTCCTACACATTTTCAGAATTTTATATAATAGAAAAATGTATCTGACCTTTTTTCAATTAAAATATCAGCTTTTCATGGTCTTATGGTAGTGTCACTGTTCTTAAATGTCTGCGAAATAGTATATCACGTAGTTACCGTCTTATTCTGTTTTATTATGTGTTACTCCTAGCAGTTAAGCTTCCGCAACCAAGAATCTAATGGGAAACTTGACATATCGTCATATTATTACATAAATAATAAAATACAATTCCAAAAACAAAACAACAACACCAACAACAATGAACTCTTTTAAAAAAATTATCCAGAGCAGTGGGATTACCTCTTCCCAGGTGAGTATTAGCTTTTATGTAATATAATGAATGGATGTACTCCAATGGCCCGAAGGTACTATAATTAGCGCACCATCATACCCCTATTTCTAAGCGAGGACATCCCCACTGAGTACCTCTACGAACACTACAAAGAATCTGCAATAGATTCGTAGCAACACAATCAACTTGTAGAAAAAGTACTTTTGCCTTTCTCATCCTGAGGAAACATGAGAATATTCCGCACTTTCTAAATATTTGTTTTTGAAATGAAAGTAGCATGACTCCAGAACCCAACTATGATCGTTTCTGGCTACCGAGCTACTGAGTGGGGGTATTCTAAAAAATATAATAGTCTGTCCAAAAAGGCCCCATTAGGGACATTAAGGGGTTCTAAGGGTTTAGGGAACGCATCGTTTCCACGTTAGGCTTTATGATAACGTGTGTTTGAGTTGTATTTGCGCATCATATTTTCTTAATATCCCAATCTGCGAAATTCTGCATATTTCGTCTTAAACCTGTTTGAAACACTAGTGGGCGACCAGCCTTGGCGCAATGACGGGACGTTGTTTCGAAGGTGTCTTATAAATCGAAAAATCGTGAACTTCGTTACGACTTAAATTTTTGGTATTGAAACTCCCGATTGGATGACAGTGTTCCCCTCTCCTTGCAGCTCCTGACTTTGGGGAGTCACTGTATTTAAACCGAACAATATTTGAAAACCTGATACTGAACTAGTTATTGTTTTTTATTGCCAAGAATATTCGTATTATCTGCAAAGATAATTATTTTTCGTTTCGAATAATCGAGAGCATATCGACGATACGAATCAAGTAGGAAGGGAATAGAAACTAAAATCGAACACCGCGGGACCCCATGAGCAATTGGTAATGAATCGGAATTATAAGTAAATGAAGTCCCTTCATTCCAGTAGAGAATTTCTACTCTCTGAGATCGCTGTTTAAGATACGAACTATTACAATTACATACAATCTAGCGCAATACCACGAATTGTATTGGAAGGTAATTTTGAAAGCAAAATTAATTATTAATGTCATGATAACGGTAAGGAATGATAATTATACGATAGTGTCACAATATAACTCAAAAATATCCGACACTAATAATTAAAAAAAACTGTATATGAAGTGATTCAGAGACCTAATATTGAGAAATAAACTGTATTAAGAAATTAATTTCTGTCTCCAATAACTTAGTTGTATCTGGGAGCTGGATTTTTTAAAAACTTTTCCAATATTAAACATTTCAAGATGTTAATAAAAAAGGACCTGTCCCTTTTTATTGGAGTGCTTTGCCATATTTGAGCAAAGAATAAAGAAAAAATTTGAATATTTTTTTTGAATGTATTTGAACGAATTTGAATGTAAATTCGAGCCGCAATATTAACCAAATCGAACGGATAATATTTATTTAGGCGAAAATCCAGAGTAAGGTTTAGGAGATGGTGCTGTTTAAAGATTGACGGAAAACGTTTTGAAAAAAAAAAAAAAAAAAGAAACAACCTTTCTCTACATCAAAACCCACAGAAATATATATTTTAACTAAAATATGAACACAAAAAGTAATAATATAGGAGAAAGGAAAATCCATTATAAGAAACCCAAAAATTGTTGTTTATGTCGAAAAAATGGACAATTTTCCTGTAAAATTACCTAACATTATCTGTACGGAGCATACCAGCAAGTAGAACTGAATAACCAGGGACCGGCACACCCTAAGTATCCTGCTTCCTCTTTTAGAGTTTGGGGCAACAAATTCTTTCCAATGAAACGCATATATACGTGACAAGGGCAATTTATTTTCTTCTCCATAATTGGATGCAACCTGCAGTCGCACGCCATTTCTCCGGACCCAGTACTTACAAGTGCGGCGGCAGCTGGTAGGGTCCTCGGCGGGCGTACGCGCGGGCCAGCTCGTCCGAGTACAGGGCGAGTTTCTTGTACGGGTTGACGGCCACCAACACGTCGCCGATGTACGTCTGCAACACGCATCGCGCCGCGTCAGATTGCTCTCCAGAGGCGCCGAGCGCGGGGCGGGCGCGGGCGCCTCGGAAGAAGGTCTCGCCTTGCAGTCCAAGGCGGCGCGCCAGCGGTTACTCCACCGCGAAGCTCGCAGATTGTAAATTCGAGGTCGATGAGAAATTTCCGCCGCCGGAAACGAAGTGCGGGGGCGGGGGCGGGGGCGGGGGCGGGGGCGGGGCTGATTACACAATCACGAGGGCGGAGAGGGCGCGCTGCGGCGAGGAGGGCGGAGGGGAATCATTAAGGCAAGTGGGGACTCCGCCTTCAACGCAGCGGATTCCAACTCCCTCGAACAGAAATGTTTGAGCGTGGGACACTCACGCAAATTGGGGCACCTTCCGCACAGGGAGCCGCCGCCACGGTGGGGTTCGCCCCCTGGCGGACTGTGGGGGCAAAGATACATCCAATACGGCGGAGGATTTCTGTTTGGAGTATCAACCGCCAACAAATTTTGACTTTTCAGTTTAAAGGGATTGGTTCGTTTTAGTTAAATTTTCATTAACCTTCCTCTTTGCAATTGAAACTGAGGAAAATATATAATGGAAATGTTCATTTACATCATAATTGCATAATGAAGCACGACATTAAAGGTGAATGTAAAACACCATCAGTCCCAAGACAAGCCGTGGAAATCTTAATCGTCACAAATTCCTGGACTTATGGTTTTATGAACTCATGTACAATCAATAATTAAGAAAAAATAATGGAAATGTTCCTTAGAAACATTGGAACAATTTAAAGGAAATTATTGTACTTCAAGAAGAGAGATACTTTACTAAAATATTTTGATTGTGCCGAGTAAAATATTCGTGTGTGTGGAAATGTGAATTATAAATTCAATTTTAAATGATAAAGCAAACGATCATTCTTCTATATTTTTGCACTTTGTATTAATATTTTGGACGGCGTTAGTAGTATCATGGCACAGAAGGGTAATTGAGCGCCTCTCGAAACGGAAAAGCAGACAGTTTTCTGATGGGGGCGAAGTAGTTTAATTTCTGACCCGAAGCTGGAAAGAGAATTTTCCAGCCGCGGATGCGCGCCCCGGGGGAAGCGCGTGCGGGCCGGTGCAGAGGGGCCCGCGAAGCCCCACCACGTCGTGGGCGGCGGCGGCCGTGGCGACGGGTCGCAGTAAACGCGAGATGGCAGAGAGCGGCGCGGGGCCGGCCGCGGGCCGACAGCGTCGTTTTAAAACACGTTCAGGACGGACACTGCAATATGGGCGGTGGCCGAGTGACGGCGGGGCCGGCGGGCGCGGGGCGCTGGTGTCAGCGACGGCGACTGGAACGCGCGGGGGGATGGGGGTGACCGCGATTCAGGCAGTGGCAACAGACGTGGTGGAGGCGGTGGCGGCGTCAGGCTCAGGGCTGAGGGCGAACACCGTTCGACGTGGGGTGATCTGGAGCGAGTCTGAAGAAGCCAATGGCGGGCGGACGGGCGGGGTGAGCTGGGCTTGAACGGGAACGGAGAGTCCGAAAACGAGAGGGGGAGGTTGTGGAGGTTATGCGCGAGGGGCCGCTCAGCTTCCGTCCGAAATAGAGAAAAAAGACCCATCTGAAAAAGAGCGGGGGGACACGTTGGCGAGGGTAAATGGTGTGTGGAGGAGGAGGAGATGATGAGGCGCCTAGAGAAACGCGATGCGTGAAAGGCGGGGCGGCGAGGGGTGCAGGACGACGGGGAGTCGGGTTGGCCTCTCATTGGCCGTCGCGTCGCAGCGCCGGTGCAGCTGCATGCTGGGTGTGCATCGCGAACAATGGCCCGTTTCAGATGCAGCAATGGAAAGATGACAGCTATTTACTCGAACAGCAACTTTCGATTATCGACTTTAAATGAGTGCGAATGCCATGAGTCACATTTTGACAATAAATGTCAATTGGGAATCACAGTAATATTACAAAACAAATCCTCTGAAATCGTCATATTAGTAAGACGTAGATACACGTTTCTGTTCAAAATACCTATTTCCATTTGAGACTAAAGAAACGTTTAAGGAATAGGCCTGCCTTAAACATTTTCAACATTTTTAAGAGCAAAGGTTCAAATGAAACTTATTTGAAAAATTCTCTATTACATAAAAAAAAACAACTATTTTTGGCAGAAAACAGAAAAGTTTTTCTGCTGCTGAGTCGAGCAGCACAGCACTCTCACGGGCTATGTTACCTATCGAGAGATCGCGTCGCGTGCTAGTATGCCTCGGAGCTGACGAGGCGCTGCATCTGGGTGCAGCAAAAGCTCTTTCTGTAGCAACCGCAACCCTGACACCACGCCCGCCGCCTTAAATAAACATGCGCGTTTTAGATTCGACATGGGGATTGCCGTGGAGTGGCGTGTTATGATTTCGAAAATTGACATGCAAACAGCATTGAAATAATGATACTCTGCGGTAAAGTATGCTCAGCGGCCGGCTACCAAATTAATCAGCAACTGAGGAATTTTTCACAATTGAATGCGTTTTCTGAACGCAAATAACAGCGCCAGAGAAATATTTTTTAAAGCTCGCTCTATTGCTTTAACAAACATCACTAACAATGCTCGACCACTATAGTTTAACATTGTTTATTGACACAAATTTCAAAGCAGTTCCAATTCCATGAAAATACATCAATTTCCATTTTGTAAATTTCATCTACTTAATAGCTAAAGACAGATATGTGAACGCATTAGAGTTCTATAATTTTATATTATGGAATTTCCTTAAATAAATTATTATCTGAAGCTGTAAATAATTTATTTTACGTTTTTAGAAACAATATTAAAAATAGAAATCACATACCAAAATAACTTAATTATACATTAAGTCAGAAAACGTTTACAAATATTAAAAGTGCGGCGACATTCTGAACTTAAATAACTTATGAAATTCTATTATAAAAAACACTGTATCTAAATATTTCAACATTTGTTGTAAGCGGATTTTGAATGCATTAAAACAACAGTCTTCACACGATTAAATAAAATTTCCAATTGAATCATCACCGAGCAATTTAAATAGTTTCTAACGTGACCACATTCTAATATTTCATCAGTGCGCATCATTCGCACGTTACACGCGGACACTACGTTATCGAATATGCGTACGCAGGTAGCGTAATAAATCAATCTGCTCTCTAACAACCAGCGGCCCCCAGGCACCTCTCCGCCGCTGCGTGAATGGAACGCGGTGCACACCCAGCGCATGCAAGAGCAGCGTTGCGCCGCACTCAATCGACAGCTCTCCTCATTTTCCAACTCACTGTTACATTCATATTTCGCATTCATGATTAGTAACAATAATTTGACACATTTTATTCCTTGGTAGTTTTAAAATTTCTACAATGATTTGATCGATAAATCTTCAAGTAAAAACAGATTGACGTGGCTTTTACATGAACGAGGGGAGGACTTGGAAATTATATTTCATTTTCTTTTCGAGCCACAGTGTGTTAATTAAATAATAGCGGGGATTTACGAGTGCGGTGCACGGTACAATAATTAGTAGCATAAGCACTTCACAAGAATAATGAGACAACGTAACGAAAGGTAAGTTAAACGCTATCAATCAATTTAGATGCTGGACATTTGCGGTGCCAAAATCAGGCCCGAATGTGGCTCTTAGGATTTAACCCACGCCAAGAAACTGCACCAGAAATATTTGTTTCGCTGAGCTATTTGATGGAATGCTAGTTGACTAGTAGAGCAGACAATACAACAGCAACGAAATGCAACACTGAATGCATCTTCGGAAGTCCCACCAAGTGTCTATTCGCAGCCATCCCGGAGCCCAGGCGCAGGTTTTCCGCAGGATCGTTACCCTGCGCCCCGAAGCCCCGCCGCGACGCGCGCTCGTCTCGGGCGCCATTCAGCGCTCAATTTTCGTCCCCGGCGCGCCGCGGACAAGGGGCGGGCCGCCCCGGGCCGGGCCCCGTAAAACACCTGCTCCCCTGCCCGCCGCGCCGCACCGCGACGTCGCGCGCCGCGGGGGACGCGGAAACGGCGCCGCGGCGCGCGAATTTATATGCAAAATATTCCCCGGCGGGCCGCTCTCGGCGCGGCATGAATGAATAACGAAACGTGCGGCGATTTAATTTCGTAGCCGAGCGCACCCGCCGGGCCCGAGAGGGACGCCGCGCCCGGGCGGGAGTTCCCTAGGCGGCGGATACATATTACAACGGCGAGTAATAACGCGGAGGGGGGAGGGGGCAGGAAAGGCAGGGCACGCGGAGCAATAGGCGCGAGGTTCGAGGTCTGCCTGTCGGCGAAACACAAAGCGCACGATGTATCGATCTGGGGAGGTCGCGGAAGTGCCACCTGGCGCGACAGGCAGCGCGCCGCGCCGCGTCTTCCGAAGGGGGGGGTGGGGGGGGGAGTGCGCGCCCGCCGGCACTACTCACGTAGATGTGGTCCCGCTTGAAGCGCGCCTGCAGGTTGGCGGTGAACGAGTCCTCGGAGAGCGGCTCCAGAAGAACCGCGTCCCAGGCTCCCACCTCCTGGCCCAGGCTGAGCACGGCGGGATCCATGCGAGCGCCTGCAACACAGCGCGCCCTCCTGCACTGGCCGCCGCTGGGCGCATGCACGCCGCCTCCCGCGCTGGGGGCGGGGCGGCGGGGCGCGGCGCGGCGCTGCGCGGTGCAGCGCGGTGCGGCGCCGTCGACGCCGGCACCTGTTGTGGCGCCCGCAGCCCGCCCCGCCCCACCACCACGCCACGCCACCTGCACCCTTCTCCCACCGGAAGCGCTCTCGGCCGCCGCCCCAGGCGCTTCCTAATGCTCACTTCCGACTCTTATAATGTCGATGCCAACAAATACACGACCTCTCACGCTGCGGTGTACGCTCTAATGTAAGTACTTTAAATGCAATATTTATTCCCGCTTATGAATCGATATGTGGTATATCTGTACATTTTCTACATTGTATTACTATTCATTTATAATGAACTTTAAGAAATGATCATTATCGATTGAAGGGGATGTGAGACGAGTGACATCATGAGTATCACATGCTTCCTTCCTGTGAAGTTTGTGGCAACAGACGGAAAGGAAAAGAAAAGACATTAACACTTCACCATGAGCTTTCTGAAAAAAGGAGGCGTTGCCAACCTACGTAGTTTACAATGCTAGCAGCTAATAGATAACGTTACCCTGAACGTAGAATATTATTTTTACTTATTTAAGGTCGCTTTTCAACTACCAAGGTTATACAGCAATCACTGTAAGTAACATTGGGGATAACGGTATATAGACACACACAAACATCTATGCCACGGGCGAAATTCGAACCCGCGACTCTTCAGGCACGAGGCAGCTCCGGCTCTTCAGCCTTTGCGACCTCGGCTATCCGAGGCGGCAAAATTTATTTTATATGAAGAGCTTTAAGCAATTTGAAAAACACAGATAATCACGTTCAGCAAATTCTTAGCCCACAAAATATTCTCGAAAGTAGTGTGAATTGAAATGAGAGCAATGGCCTAAACACTCAGTGCAATTATCTGTGGAACGAACCTACGTAAGAGAGGGTCGTAATGAAGTACAAGGCACCATAGCTGCACGTCGCATCCCGCCAATTAACCACTCACTCGGTCGCCTAGGGAAACGCCACGCGGCGACCCGGCGCGTTGCACGTTGCAAGTCGCAGCGCGGGCTTCGGCCCATCGCCGCCGCTCCGTCACTCCGCAAGTCAACAGGCGGGGGCGGGGGCGGGGCGGGGCGAGCGTGCGAAAGGGTAAACACGCGCGGCGTGCAGGGGCACGCACGGCGACGCCCGCTTGTTGGCTGCCGTGCGGTTTTTGCCCCACCCCCTCCCCCCCGGTCAGCCTAAACACCCGCGGCGCTGTGCTCACCGGCCGCTCAAGGGAGGCCACGTCCCAAGAGCAAACGATGTACGTACTTCCCATACGACACTCCTCACGGCGGAGTACTGAAAGTTCTCTTCAGAGCTGTACATGTATATCAAAATGTCATTACTGCGACTACATTCATCTGAGTTGTGAATGATATGACTTCATAAATGTAACAAAATTTGCGTTAAAATGAACTAGACTGTTTAAAAGAAACCTTACGAGTACAATGACGACGAGACGGTTCCTACTTTATGTATAATAAGATTTTTCAGATGCAGTTTTAATCTCGCTTAAAAAGAAAAAAAAACAAGTTTCTGTTTACCAAAAGGGAATATTATGACCAATTTTTTTAGGAAATGTTAACATTTCACAAAGTACATTATTCCTGGAAACAAAGTTGTGCAAATTGGATTAAAACTCTGTTGCGAAGATTCTCTATTCGCGAGCAACGTATAAAAAAGAGAGAGAGAGAGCACGCAAAAGTCAAGCTGTTTGAGAAATGTAACATTTTGCTCTTTAATGCAATTTTCTTATTAAAACATCGTCCAAATAGAAAATCTCGCGCCTAGACACAGGAAGAGAGGTATCAAAGATTTATTTCGAAACATAAATCGACATTTCTTGAGATTTAATTCCAAGCACAGCCGCTAAGAACTTGACAAACGCATTGCCGCATGAAAGTCAACTTGTTCGGAATGTTGTGCTCGGAAACTATTAATTGGATTCTCGCCGAGTGGTCTCGTTCGCGGCGGAATTCGCACGTCGCAATACAAACTTGGGAGGCGAGTGGGCAACTTGGGAGGCGGCGGAAGCGCTTCGTTAAACACACGCTCGCGCGTCCCCGATGGCCAGCAGCCGCCCCACGCACCGCGCACTCCACACACAGGGGTTGCCGTCGCAGCGGGCGCTCTCGCACGCGAGTTGGCGCCTGGTAGAGTTGCCACTGTAGAGGCGCATCGTCACTCGCAAAATTATTGGTGCGAAATCTTTCGCACATACATTTATTATGGAATTATATTTTATCTAAATAATTATTGGCTGCCTTAGTCCATTTCTTTGATAAATAGTGTTCTTTGCTTTATGAAATTCTCCCAGATTTTCAAGTTATCACTTTTTTTTTTAATACGAATATTCGTTTTAATTACCATCACAACCAGCGAATTTTATAAACAATCTGAGCTAGTATATTTTACCAGGAAACGATAAAAACCCATTCCAAAAGATGAGGTGCAGTAATCACTAATAATTACAAAAGTAATAACGAGGCGAAGTTTTATAACCCCATACCACTTCCTACTATCACTGATAATTATATTCAAAATAAACACTTTATCATTTTATTTTCAATTTATATTATTTTTATGAAACAATAAAACGTCTTTGAGTCTTTATATGTAATGCATTCTACAGACGCTAGTTTATCGTAAAGGGCCTGAGGGAATGCTGATATCACGAACTGTGGCGCGGATAAATAAACTCCAAATCTTCACACTTCATCCAACAGCATTTGCACTTCATGTATATTACATGCGGCTCCTAAACGACGTTACGCGACGGCACTTATTTTCGATTCGGCTGATCCCACCCGCCGGCAACCCCCGCGAGCAGATCGGTGACGAGTCGGGGAAAAAGAAAAGTGCGCTTCACCGCAACTTTCGCGGAATCTCGGCAAAGCGAGGCGTGACACCGAAACGGGCGGAAGCCATAGTAAGGCGGCAAGCGAAGACTTCGGAGCGTGGAGGATTTCGGGCGTCAGCTGACGGCGGTGGGGAGAGCGCTGGAGGGCGCGGAGGGAAGGCTAGTGGGCCAGGCAGGCCGAGTCACCGGAGGACAATGCATTACTTATTCCTAGGATTTGTGGATCCTTAGAGGGCTTGCTCTCTACCTTCGTGCACGTGTTAGATACATTCTGCTGGACCTTGGACAAGGATTTAAACGAAAAAAGAAACAAAGGTTAACGAGTTCCGACATCTCAAGCATATCGAAAAGCCGGAGTACAATCAGGAGGATCTCCCCTCCTTGATATATGGGTCGAACTACTATGTAGCACCAAAATCAACGGCACTGGGGACACAGAGTAAAGAAAAAGAAGAAAACAAGCGGTAAGTGAGGGCAGAAGAAATCTACAAGCAGGTGGCGGAGCCGGTTCCCCAGGCCGAAGAGAGTAAGGGCCACGGGTTCGAGCCGGGCCGCCGCCGCTAGCAGAAACGATATATCGGCTGCGTCGAGCCGCGTGGCGACGATGGTCGGCCGCTGCCAGACGAGCCGCCAGCGCCGTGCCGCTCCCGGCCAGCGCGCCGCCTGCCCGCCACCTCCGGCGGCAAATAAATCAATAGATCGGGGCTGATGGCACTCGGCTCCTTACCTCTGCGCGAGCCACCAAACCACGACGAGGCGGGTGGCCGCCGGCCGCACCGTACTACACGCGCTCAATGGAAATCCTGAGGGACGCACTTACTGTGAGTTTCGTAAATGGCAATACATGTAAGAAAACTCAGGAGTGGAGATTTTCAAGTACCGACCACTCCAAAACTCGTCAGTTTGGGGAGCCGAAGGACTTCATGATTCTCGTCAGAAATCCACCCACATCCATAATGAAGGATGAAGAGGGTTTCTAATTTTAAAAATGAAATTAAAGGCGAGTGCAATCCCCAGGCAGCGAGGTGTCCGAACGTGAGCCCCAAAGAGAGAATCCGCCATTCCGTTTCTTTGTGTGCCGCTGCCGCCTTGTGTGTGTGAACGGGAGGGGGGGAGCGGGCCTTCGCTTTCAAGCGTTTCGGAACGGAAGGGAGCGGAAGGCGCTGCGCCGCGGGGCGCCAGATACATATTCGGGCGAGAGGGCGGGGGCGGGGGCTGGGGGGGGGGGGTGGAGGTGGGTGGGTGAATGGGCGGCGGGCCGTCGCGCGGCGTGAGATACTGCGGGTTCATTGGGCGGCGCGCCAGCGGCGCCCGCCCGCCCTCGAGCCCTCGCCCGCGGTTAAAAACATCGCCCGGCGCGCCGGCCACCGCGCCTCGCAAGAAGTCCGGCGGCGCGGCGGGTGGGCGGGCGGGCTCTCGCCCGGGTCGGGGGGCGAGGCACCGCCGACGCCACGGAGATTGCCGGCGCGGGCGCAGGCGATGTCGTAGGTAACGGTGGCCGGGAGGAAGAGCGAGTCAAAACCGAAAGCGCCCGCGAAAGGATTGAAAAGAACGCGCCACTGGCACGACGCGGAGCCGCCCATGATACTTCCGCTCGAAAGGCGCTCCAAAAGGATAATCCAAACGAGCAAGGGTCTATGGTGTGGAAGAGACAAGGTCTTGATACGGAGTAAAGAGGACACCATACTAATTCCTGTTTCATATCTTGGGTGGAGTATAAATCAAAAATAGATCATATTTAAAAATCTATATAATTTATCATTCTTGTATTGCAAGATAAATTATTTTTTCAATTATCTTGTATTATTTTCCTAAGGTGTTCCTGCAGCCGATGCGATTTACCACTACACATCTGACGATCTTAGACATTCATTTCATTAGTACTATCAACCGTGTAATTGACGGTAGGTGTATTACTATAATGCCACACACTAGCGAACGGAGATATTTACTAGAGCGATCAAGGGTTCGAAATTTTGATCAGAAGTGTCGCTTAGGCCTGATGATGTTTTACATGCCGTATGTCTGCACCATGAAACAACTGGCTTTTCTTCCCTAGGAATGCGTACGAAGGATTTTTTCTCCAATAAAAATCCACCATTTCCGAATTTGAACCCACGAGTATATTATATTTAATTATTTCATTCTTACATTATAATTAGCATCTGCTCTCGCCCCAAAATGTGTGAAATAATGAACTAAATAATTAGAAAATTGTTCAAAAATTCATTAGCAAAAGAAAATGAAACTTCATTAAAATATATGGGTCTTTATATTGTATTTATTGTAATAAAAATTGTAAGTTAAGTACCTTTGGCCTCTTATTATATTATTCAAATGAATACTCTACTTTTCTACAATTCATAACCATTTGAAATAAATATTTATTATTACGTATTTGAATTTATAATATACGTATTTATTCAGTTATACGGAGATGCTTTGGATAACGAACATCTATTTCAAAGTTTCTCCTTCGGAAAGCAAAGTAAAAGAGTGAAGATTACAACTAGATCTTGTTCTTCAGGGAGAGAGAACGAACTCTATGCACTCACGATGAACGACAGTAACAAAACGGTTGTACCCATCACTGAGCGGTCAAGACACAGACGTACCCGTTCATAAAAAAGTGATGGATGTAGACAAGTTCGTCGAAAGAAGCACTAGTTCTCATCCCCCCCTCAATTCCAAAATAATGTTAAAGAATCGCTTAAGAAAGATTGGGGTAAATGCGTAACAGCTACAAAGTGGACCGTCCCTTCCCAAGCGAAATGTCGCTTCCGTAGCGCAGCGCGGCGCGGCGCGGCCTCGACTCGCGGAAGTCAGGCGCTTAGCCGGGAAAAGTTCTTGGCGTGTTTACGGGAGCGCGCGCAGGATGGCGAGTGAAAACGTCACGGCGCCACGGACGCCTGAGTAAAGTCGGCGCCGTGGCGAAAAAAGTGCGTGTAAATAGTGTAGTGATTGTGCAGTGAAGTGCGGTATGAATGTGTGAATGAATGTGTTTGTAAATACGGAATAAGCATGAATGAGTGAGTGAATGAATAAAAAAGAGAAGGAAAAGAACAATTTACAAGAACTCATATTCATTATCAATAATTTTTATATAAAACAATTAGCCCAAAGAGGCCATGTGTAGTTTTAATTAGTGTTTTTAAGATATCACCCTCACACAGCTCCAAAAACCTAATCGGTTGGAGCTTATATTTGTATCCCGTATACATGAATAAATTCCCGCCTTGCCAGGGCTACTGGCGAGGGGAAAAGTAAAAAAAAAAAAAGGATGGCGAGTAACAAGAGAGCAAGAGAGGTGCAGAGCGAAAGAGGGGCGAGGAGATGACGGCGGCGTGGGCGCTTGGAAGGACAGTGGGCGGCTGGGGGGGGGAAGGGGGAGGGGGGAGAGGGTTGCCTCGCGCGCGCAGGTGGCCGTCGCGGGGAGGGAGGAAGCGAAAGAAGGCCTCGCGACAGTCGAGCGGCTGGGCAGCGAGAATGGACGCGTGAATTTTAGATGAGGCGAAACGAGAGTGATATGCATGCCCGACATGAAAGACCTCACAAGGAAGGTTCCACTGTATTGCCGTGCTCAGCTACTTTCGTATTCGAGAAAAGAAAATCAACAACGGAAAAGTGTACTTTCCTTTTACAAAATTCTAAAATGGATAAGGGTTAAAGGTAATGCATATAGTTTCTGCTTCCTTATGCGACGTACTTAATTTATCCGCATGACACTGATATACCCAACATCCAACAACAGACACATTGTCAAAGTTGCTTTTGTACAGAAGTATCAATGGTAACTGTACCGCTTCGGCAAAATCAATAGTCAATACGATCTTACGCCACTCTAAAAGGTAGCAAGCAATTGTCGCCTCAATTCTCCTTAGCCCGCAAATATTACCGCTGATTTCAGATGTAGTAATTTTTAATTAGGCTGCGAAGGGGGTAGCAAGGTGAGGTGCATGTTTAGCGTGCGGCTATCTCTAATTCAGTTCACTACGGAGCACTTGTTACAAAACGGGAGTGTGAATTGCTGAATACGATGACGGAGTGGCCGCAGGGCGTTTGCTGCAATGACGAAAAATACGATGTCCCGGGGACGGGGCGGCCAACGGAGGCAATAGAACATGGATGTCCCATGCGTGGCGACGGCGCGGAACGTGTCAGGGGTTTCTATCAGGGTGGGGACAGTAGCCGGCGTCGCACCGGCAGGTGCAGTGCACAAGGGAACAACGAAGTCGAAATGCTGCACCTGCGGTCTTTCGTTTTGAGAGGCGCCGATAACGGAAGTACGAGGCATCGATGTGCAACGCACACAGAGATACAAGGAAGCGCGAAATGGATGACAAACCAACCCTCGCCCACACTCCATATCTAAAAGAGACGTCAGAGCAATAGCGTATGCCAATACTTTCAAAATACATTTCAATAGCAGAATACCGAGCGCACGAAGAGGCATATAAAGAGGCATGAAGAAAAGTGACAACGAAAAACAAACAATTTCAACAAATGCCCTGATAACCATTGAAAAGCAACGTCCACGAAATGTAACGAAAGTACGAGTCATCTTAACGAAAACGAGAATCTTTGACATCTAATACTTTAAATTCAATTTGCTTCCCGGCTGTTTTCTTACACAAGACTTAGAAGTACCAGACCAAACGGTAGGAACCAAGTTATCCATTGTGAGTTTTCGATCACTTACTGCAGGAAGTACCTTCCTACGAATCTTTTCTTTCCTGTCATGAAAGGAATGTGCAGGTGCAGGAAACACAGATGATGATCGCCAAGTTGACATCAAATCTTTGTAGTTTAGAAGGAATGTTCAAGGGAACATTACGATTGTCATTCGTTGAAATCATTTTAATATTTCATAATGCTTAGAAACGTTACGCGGATCAAATTAAACTACATTATTTACAGTAAAAGTAGCAAGAGAAAAATGCAATAAATGAGGTAATATTCCTGAACGTAAGGAATGTGGTAATCACTGAGAGTAGACTGGAAATAATTCGAGATATTTTATTTAAAACAATGCGGTACAGGAATGTAATCCTTTGAGAGAACTGTCTTCCTATTCGCAGAGCGCGTGTCGCGGCGAAAGAAGCCGTTGCGGCGGCTGAAAGCAGGCGAAAAGAGCGCGCGCGGCAAGCGGGCGACGCGACGTCGGCAGTAAATGCAGAAGCGGCCTCCGCGGAAATGTGCAAACCAGTAGAAAGCCGCAGTCGGGGACGCAGCTTAAAAACGACAAACGCGTGCCGCGCCGTGATTCAATCTGCGGAGGGCGTGGCAGCGCGCGCCAGCCCAGGCTGCAGCCCCGCAGACCGGCTGCGCGAAAGGAGGCTGTGGAGACGGGCCGCAGACGCAGCAGCAGGAGCTCAGACACAAGGAAAACACGTTCATGTGGGGGGAGAACGCACACGGAATGTCTCAGGTAGAAGGGCCAACCACGTAGGGCACCCGGGGGCAAAGTTATGTTTTTGATCATACACATCATACAGGTGTCAGCGTGATTAGCCCCTAGTACCGCCGGGTCAGGAGGTAGAGAAGAAGGGATATCAGAAGGCATGAGAAGATAGAAGGAGATCAAGTTCTCGAAATCGTGTTACGTGGAGCGATGGAAAATGTCGGAGAAGTTGATACGCTAATGCCTCGGCGATTGGGAGCAGCACTCTACTGGGGGGAGTATGGTGCAGAGTAGTCGATTTTGGGACGAAAAGTGTCAAGGCGGAAAGGAGCGAAGAAACACGTAGGCCAACCTATGTGTTCCGAGGAGGCAGCAGCAGTAACACCCGTGTATATTCTGTCTGTATCCGAGTTCTCGAAATCGTGTTACGTGGAGTGATGGAAGGTGTCGCAGCATTGTGTAAATGGGAGGCCCTGGAAGAGAAGACACGGTCCGAAGAAGGTGAGTGGGCCGGACGGAAAGTAAGGAAGAAACAGGCAGGCCGAGTTACGTGTTCCGAGGAAAGAGGAGCCGTGTGCACTGGCTGTTGGCGGGGGCGGGGCGGGCCGAGCGGCGCACGTCAGCCCCCGGACAAAAGGCGTGATGAACGAGCGGAAGCCGCAATAAGACGAGCCGCTGCGTCCGCCGCCACAATGCTCCCTCGGCGCGGCACGGCGCGGGGCAAGCATTAGCCCGCTATAACGAAGGCGGCAGGTGGAGGCCACGATGCACTCGCGGCCGCCCCCGCCGCAAGCGTCGTTTGCGCGACTCCCGCAAGACGCCTCGGGCATCAAAGAGGCTTCCACGCCCCCTAATAAGCCCGCTTTCTCGTTACATGGGAGGCACTTTATGGCGAAATGATTAATTAAAAACAGCGCACAACTTGACATCTTCAGTTTTTCCATTTAATTAGTACTCTCTTCCATCAATGGAAGCAACCAACTATAACAAGAACATCACGAACGTTCGGGCTATAACTCCGAAACGAAAATGTAAGTACATAAAGTGTTGGTGTGTGAAAAAGGGTTTGAAAAACGTGAGTTAAATATATGGCCTACATTTGTCAAACGTATTTTCTCACAAGTATGCATGCATATTTGTGCATTATTTAAATCTATACCATCTAGAACTACGGAAAATATAATTCAGGTCAAAAACGTTCAAACTAATTCTACTATAGCCCTCAATATAAAAGCAATTAAATTGCAAAGTAAACTGTATAATTATTTCGTCGGAATTCTTTATAATCATTATTCACAACTATTTTAAAGCTTTCAAAATATTTTATGTTGCAATATTTTTGAAGTGAAAAATCCATCACTGTTAACACTATCACATAAATGTCCAGTGACCTTTGAGGGATGAGAGAAAAACTCATACAAGTTCGCAAAGCAAACATGTTCCCGTTTCAATTTTACCAACATTTTTTGGGACAAAGATACGAAAATGAATGAATCATAAGTCAATCAAACGTTCCTTGCGTGATACAGTATTCCATTAACAATCGGGGGGCCACTTATAACAGAGATTGTGCTTACTTTCCGAGATACGTGATAGAACCGGAAAATTTGCATTATTAAAAAATCTTTCTAATATTTCAAAGGCATTGCTTAGAGCAATATGAAAGAATTAACACACGAATATATTCCTGGGGTACTTCTGTATTCGAAGAGGTGTTAGTAAAATAATTCAACGCTGGATTTCGTTGAGTGAAAAATGCTCAACATGAGGGCATTCAGCGATGCCCATCGGCGTTGCCCATCCCATTACTCGGTTCTAAACGGTTATAAGGGAATGATTTTAAAATACTGGTGATATAATAAAAAAATAGATATTTAACTTGATAAAGTAGAATTAATACATTTCTTTAATGTGCTTGTAAAATTCATGAAAGTAAGAATGTAGAGGTATTATAACCCTTTTCACGTTTAAAAAGCAAAAACACTCTCCAGCGAGAAAACGAAACCACTTATGCAACCAAGGATGGCAAACCCAAAGCATATCAATTTAATGCGTAATGTCTTTATTTTTTTTAGAAGATATGTGAAACGACGTGTTCGACAGACGAATGCTATTTTATGAAGCCGTCTAACTTTCTACGTATTTTGTATTCTGAGGTACTTCAAGACATTTGTATTGATGGGGGAATAATTCTTGGAAGACTTGAAGGCTATTAGCACGCACGATGCGTACGAAGCAATCGTCTGAGTGCCCATCTATTTCCAACAAGAAACCCCGCAGGCAGCCTAATATACACATCCCTTCCTTAGAATTCTGCGTTTCTTCAGACACACACATGCACGCAGGTGCGCTTCATACTTTGAAACACCAAATACTATATCAAACACCACCCGATCCGAGCATTTCACCTTATCCATCAAGGCCGGGTGTAAAAACGGATCGAGCATGAAACTGCAGATCCCCCCCGTAAAAGTCACATGCACCTACCCTCGATAAATACGAATAAGCCCCGGTGGGTTGCACGTTAGCGTGGTCCCAAGATGGCGAATTCGTACCAATAATAATAATAATAATAATAATATTGTAAACAGTGTTTATTTCATGGTTTATTAATCGTAACTAGGTTTGCTACAAGGTGCAGTCTGTCTCGTATTATTTGTAACGATCATAAATCTGTAAATTAGCTGTATATATTATTAATTTTTCGAACAGCACTAACAGACTTTATTCTCCTGGTAAGTACTAAGTTTGAGTTCAAACACTCCTAATCTCCCAATTATGCGTGAGACACAAGTTACAATGAAATGCTGATATCATAAAGAACATAAGAGGCTGCCACACATCTTCAACCGGTCGCTTTTTCCTTAACCAATGAAAATCTTATCGCCAGTTGCGAGCTTCAATTTGACAAAAGATAACTTTGTATCCAAAAGTATTGTTGAATTTTTAAATTTTCGGATCAACTGAAGCGGCATTTTTATTGCGAAGTGGATGCAGTAATATCGAACCATAACGCCAGTTTGTTATTAATGTTTTGCAAAAAATAACCACAATTACGCTCCCGCTGAACGAATATTTTGTCAACATTTCTAAATAAGCTCAAATATCAACAACATGTGGTATGATGAGTTTTATACTCCCACGCATATCTGTCAATCGAAAAAATAAAATATTTTCAATATATACTGACCGTACTTCTAACGAGTGGTAGATATCAATTTGGTTAACATTACAATGTACTGGCATGGTCCTAAGCAATTTAACACTGGAGGGCACGGTTTTGCACGTTTTTCTACCGATGCCCAAGCCACACAAGATTGCATTTGAACGTCGCTGGCAACTCAAGGAGTGAACGATATAAATGAATTTGTAATGAAAATATACGATAATAAAATGATATACATTTAATTCGACAAATTTTCATTATGAGTTTATACAGTATCTCAGAAAAAATGTCACAATCTTCTAGGACTTATTACAATCCCTACGAAAATTTTGAAGAAAAAAATTGGATAGGTTTTTTAGAAAATTGCATTTGAGCGTTTGTGCAAATGTAGAATTTTAAGCTCACTTTCACAGAAAACTTTTGAGTTTACAGAAACTTTATAAGACTTCATTCAAAGCATACACACTCATAAATGCAATGTAATGCTAATGTAAATATTAACGACGTGGGAGCAGAGTAAAATCAATTACAATTTTGTAATTTTTGAAAAGAAAAAAAAAACAAAACAAAAAAAAAAAGAATAGAGCGGAATGGCGTTTATGTCGTCTCATAGAGTACACTTGGAACTATCCTTAAAAAAAGTTTAAAGAAAAAATGTGGTGCTGTTTTTTTAAAAAAATTGTTTCGATCTTTTTTTAATATTGCACATTTTGCACGCAATATTGCGCGAAAACGACTAATATTTTCAAATAAATGTACATTACCTTAATGAAAGAACTAAATCTGCAGAAAAAGTTTCATTTGAAGAAAAAATATCTGCAATTTTGTAGTTGTAGGACGTTGTAAGACGTCAAAAATATTCAGACTTTTTCAATTTTTGATAATTCCGAGTTAACAGTGAAAATCGGACCTATATCAACTTTATAAGTGCAATTCACTCTATTGTTACAATAAATTTAAAGGAAAAATTGAAAACATTGAGAAAATGTAGAAAAAATTCGTGTTTCATGTAAAGTACCCCCAAACATTAATGAAGTTTTTCAAAATCACAGAGCTTTGCGTGAGGCCAGATTGACAGGGGCTTTTATTCAGTTAAAAAGTAGAGGTACTACAGAATGGAACAGACTTTCTTGTTAAAGTTTTCTAATTTCCTTGGTGTGGACTGATACTGTACAGTCTTGTCCCTTCTCCTTGGCCGCTTCCATCTATTGGGACCAATTTTTTTTTTTAATTTTCGCAACTTTTCGGTTTCCAAATAGTAGAACCAAATTATATTTTAATTATATTAAAGAAGGCTATAACGTCGTCCTAAATAGCAATTTTCATTGAAAAATTTGAAGCCGTTTTTATGAAAATGGCAATTAAGCATTACTGTAAATGCGAAATTTCAAGCTCTTTTTCACAGGATACTATTAACTTTTCGAAAAACTTCATTTGAAGTACTTTTACTAACAAATACAATAATGTGTACACATCGATGAAAATGTGCATATTAATGGCGTGAGAGATATTTAAAAAAACAACAAACATTTGTGTAATGTTTGAAAAACACAATAATACAGCTAAATTAATTTTACGTCATATTAAACAGAGCAATTAGTACTATCCATGGGAAAAATTTGAAGAAAACATTTGGAGACATTTTCGAAAACAAAAAGCGTTTGAGCTTTTCTGAAAATGCGGAAATTAGAGCTCATTTTTACAAAACACTGCTGAGTTTTCGAGAAACTTTAGCTGACATTACTTAAAGCACATGTACTCATAAATGTAATAATGTGAAAAAAAGCCTCTAATGTCAATATTACCAACGCGAGAAAAAGTAAAAAAAAAAAAAAATTGTAATTTTTGAAAAAACAAAAGAATAGAGTAATATGGTGTTTATGTCATCGGATGTGGTGCATTTGGTACTATCCCTACCAAATATTTAAAGAAAAAATTGGAGCTGTTTATAAGAAAATCTTGTTTTTGCTATTTTTTAAAAAAATGCATGCACTATTGCACGAAAAGTTCTATAACTATCAAAAATCTAAATGACCTTAATGAAAGGGATATTTATGAACAACAAATTTCATCTGTAGAAAAAATCTCTATCTCCAATTTTATAGTTGTAAGAAGACGCCGCAAAAATCCAAACTTTTGCAATTTTTGAAACATTATAGTTAACTGTGGATATCAGACCTATGTCACTTTTATAAGTGTATTTTACTCTATTCTTCCAAGAAATTTAAAGAAAACATTTGGAGAAGATTTTGAGAAAATTTTGAAAATGTGCGGGTCTTCATGTAAAGTACCCCCAAATTTTAAAGAATGTTTTTCAAAATTTCAAAGCTTCAACTAGAGCGAGATGGACGCTCTAGTTGGATCAATCAACCAACTAGAGCGAGTTTCTTGAATTTGGAAAAGATCGTACGTGTGGTTTAGGCTCTAGTAGTGTTCGCGGGCGAGCGAGCGTGCGTACGTGCGTGCAAAAAAAAAAAAAAAAAACTTTTTCGGTATCAAGAGACCCCAAAACTGTATTTTCGTTGAAATATCGAAGTCGATTTTCCGCAGCAGTACATAACTTTCTCTATACTACGTGTATCTATACCATTCGTGTATCGGTGTATCTTGTATCTATATCTATATACGTGTATCTATATCTATACACTATATACTTTGGTATATGAGAAAGTAAAAAGTATGTTATTGAATATAAATATTCTCTCTGATATTTTATCTACTTTCTAAAAAGTATTATTGAACACATTTAAATAGTGCTGAGAAGCAGAGAACATTTAAAATTCGGGTAGACCTCATATATGATTTGATTTTACTCCCTTCAGAGAAGAAGAAAATTATTCGCATATGTAAGGTGACGAAAACGCAGATAATATTGTTTCCCGCAGATTTGATCCCATGTAAAAAGCGTGTCCAAGGAAAATTTATACAGAAACTTAATGCATTTGAAGCAAAATAGAACCGATCTTTTAGCTGACTATAACCCTTAGGTTCAACTAATTTTAATTGGAGGTGCTGATTTAATTTCTACAGAGTAGCAAATAAACAGAACTACAGAGTAGCAAATAAATAACATTTATTTTTCAACATTGTCAAATCTGAAAAACGAGAATTCATTTTTTAGTAAAAATTACAAAAGCAATTAAATCTGCTCGCTTCTAATGACAGGAACCTTGGATACTAATAAACATTCTCTTCTCATGTGAGGTTCAAACACGAGAGTGGAAGACCACCGTTTACTTTCCGCAACACACTTTCGTCGTCATGCCTACAAGACATTGCCGCAATGACGTGTTCTAGAGGAAGTATCGTATTTGATACAGCTCCACGAACTTCCCCCAGATGCCACCATATGTCTCTTGCTGCTGATTCTCGAGTTTCTGTCCCTGCCCATCGTTTGCTTTCGCGCCCACCCCTGTAATATAAAATCAACCGGAAATAGTAAGTGAACGCAATGGAAAGCTGTGTTAGCCTACCTACAACATTGTCAGTTCAAAGGTATGAACAGTTGGCAGGATTTTAAATTTTTCATTCAAGCACAAAAATTAAAGACTAATAACTGGATTTCTGAAATTATGGAGAATAAGAAAATTAGTAAGTCATTATGACACACGGTTGGGTGGTTGCTAGTGATTCCGGGCACGTCAACTACCGAGGTCATTATTCCTGTACGTGTAGTGTATGTTTTTTCATCGGGATGTGGCTGTGATCTTCCCTCGCTGGATCGCGAGATCCGGTGTCGACCTACCGTTGACTAGTGGGATTTCTCCTAACCAAGTATCTCCCACCAGCGGGGCACTGCCCAGCCGAGACAAACTCTAAGTCCCCGACTGGTCTCCCGGTATGGTGGTAGTGTCGTGCATGTTAGTGTAAGTGTGTGTAAGGGGTGACGAAAGGACGAACAAGCGAGAGGAAAGATCGCATGCGGTCCGTGGCTCGTATGTTAAGGTACTGCTGCTGCGGCATTCGTCTGGTGTTGATCGGAGAAACCACGGAAAACTATCGATCAGAGCAGTCGGCCTCTAGAATTCTCCTCCACACAGCGACTGAACTCGACCTAGTGAACAAGCTAGTGTCGAAAATCCTGCCGCCGTATGTATTTGTAAATGATATATAACTACCATCTTTCGACAACTATGCAATTAGATGAAACTTAAGCGAACACACATAAAATGTTACACAAGAAACGTGCAAGAAAAATACTTAGAAAAAAACAACACAAACAAAAAACTGATGAATGGCGTGCATTCCTGTCATTGTCCACGACCGATCTCATTATTGCGTACATAATGCACGTGATAATAAACGGGGTGCGCGAATGAAAAGCAGGCGCCGCCCGCGCTCGTCGCACTCATCCTCCCGTCGCGTCCACGGAAACAAAAATCCGATAGCGGCGGGCGCGCGCCGGCTGCCCTGGCGAGTAGTGGGGCGAGGGCGGCGGGTAAAAACGGCACAATACATTAGCGGCGGGGCGGCGTGCGTGGCCCACTTCGCCACTGGGCCACTGGTGCATCGACCCTGACGCCGCGCCGCGCCGCCGTCCCTACCTCCCGGCCGTGCACGCAGACATGCGCCCCCCACCCCACCCCCTCGCATTCCGGCAGGAGCCGCTCCGCTTCGGCTGCGTCACTGCTCAACTCCCAGATAGTTCCCTTCTCCTCCGCTTCCGTCACATCTCGTCGTGAGTTGTCTGACTTCCGTTTCTAGCGGCTTTCCGCGCAGCACCTTCTCAAATGCTCAACCTCGGCTTTCCAGTACTCGCTTCCCGACTCCTCCACTCTGAATACAAGCGATATGAACGGTACACGCCATTTTAAAGAGTGATATGATATACATCTGCAATCTATTTGCTCTGACAAATAACTTCCATTCTGAAACACCCGCATGCAATGGCTTTTTTGTTAAATATGATCAATTCTCTAGTCATCATGAGTCAACACGTTCGATAAAGATGTGATACATGAATTTAAAAGGGCTTTGCCCACGGATTATAAATTTAGCTAAGCTATTCTATCTTTTAGTTACTACTGTTACAACAGAAGAAATCGTTGGGGTGTTAACTTGACCTTCAAGTCTGAAGGAACACGTCACGATCTAACTAAAAATACGTATGCTTACACAGAGAGAGGCATTACTCTTTCGGCAACCTTCGGGAGAAGATCTGTTTTGACACAACAGTATGAAAAAATGTCCAGTAGAAATTTGTATCTCAATCAGGTAGAGACAATTCAATAATCAACGGTTGTTTTTAATTATAATAAATTGTGTAATGTTTATCTGTCATTCGCTTATTGTCGTGTTAATTGTATTTCTTTTGTCAGTTATATCTGTAAACTTCAAATTTTATACCGCTTGACAGTTTATATTATAATTTTATGCAATTGAAACTGAAAATATTGTAATCTTTGTTTTTCAATCTGATTATGTTACCCCTGTTGCGCCGTGTCCTTCTTATCATTCGCAATTTTTATTCTTATTGTAAGGTTTGTTATTTAATTTCACTATCTTTGTATTACCACTGTTTTTTTCTAATTAATGTATATATTCTTATAGTTTTCCATTATTGTAAATTCCCTCGGCCTTCAGCCGCCATCCTGATTGAGGTTTTCTGGGTTTACTCAATCGCTTAATGCGTATGCCGGGATGGTCCCTAGTTTTGCATCCCAGATATAAATGTAAAATATGCCCTCCTCGATCTTCTTCATAGCATAAAAAATAATGTAAATATTTCATGTGGTTAGGCGGAAGAGCAGGCCTAATGGCCTGAGTCTTGCCAGTAATAAAGACAATTTATTATTATTATTATTATTATTATTATTATTATTATTATTATTATTATTATTATTATTATCATTATCATCATCATCATCATATTCCATCTCTTTCCACGCAAAGTACACAGTGACGGGGAGCTCAGCAACTTCGTGAAAGTCAAAAGTCGCCGCCCGATGTTTGTTCTTAATGTTGGATTGCTTGACGTTTCCGAGCACGTCAATTACTGTGGTCAAGAGCGCGGTTGGATGACGTATGTTTAATTCAGAAAGTTTGTGGTATTGTTTCTCTCGCGCTGGATCCAGCGCCGCCCTACACTTCGCCTTGGGGAGCATTTTCCCTTCAAGGTTATCTCCCCCAGCCCGGAAATGCTCTAAGCTCTCGATATGTGTGGTAGTGCGTGTAAGTAAAGATTGAGGATAGGACACGAAGAGGCAGGAAAATATCGCGGATGGTCACAGCCCTTTTGTTATGGTACTGTTCGGTATTCGCGTGGTCTTTTCAGAGAAACCACGAAAAACTTCAGATAAAACTGTAGAACTGAAACCAACGACCCCATAAGGAAAATGAGTTCTAGTCACACGCTTTAACCACTCGTCCAGGGTTGCTTCTTAACGATGGGCACACAGCGGCCGGTGCATAGAATTCAAGGATATTATACTCTATTGGATTATGGGAATGGTAATTTCAAATAGGTATTTTCTGACATGATACTGGGACCTTTGGTCTAGCATTCTATTCAGGAATTCCCTAGTGAAGTTTGACGGAAGAGTATAATGTACACGGCATAGAATACTTGTAACGGTGCTTTCACTGGTCCTTTTACATATAACACTACAATATTTCTTAATATCTCAATCAAAGGTGAAGACATCCATCACAACTCCCTAAAATGAAAGACAGAGTATGATTCTCGTCGTCACTTACCCTCTCTTCTTTCCGCCATTCCCAATTTTAGACGCCCCCTCCCCAGTTTCTCGCCTTCGTCTCCAAAATTCTAATCAGGGGCGAGGTCTGCACGGTCCTCTGCTTGCGGACGCACGCAGGGGCCCCACGCGCCATCCGCCCCACGCCGTCACGACGCGTCGTCGCGCCCGACCCGCAACGCGAATCCGACGAAAGAGGGCGCCGCCCGCGCCGGTGTCTGCACAAAGCGGCAGGCGGGGCCTTTCTGTACTTCTTCCATATTAAAGCGCATTGTGAGGGTGTTAGTATTCGAGGTTTTTTTTTTTTGCTGCCCGACGCGGGGATTTAAAGCCCAATTCTTTCGCGATACAATGCTCGGCGCACGCTCGCGGTCAACCGTGTCGTTCAGCTAACGACTGATCGCGAGCGTTGTGCTGTGGCTTCCTGTTTAGCAAGCAATGCTTGCGGCGCGCCAGCGCTCGCCGCTCAAGAGATTTCGAATCATGAAAATTTCACCTGACCACAGAATACCTGCTCGTTGAAAGAGGCTTTGCGAGAGAAACTCGCGCCCGTTCGACAACACAACTCGTAATATCTGAATGTAATATTCATTGTTGCACGAATATTAACAGCTTATTTTGTGATTACAACGACGAAGACATACGAGAATTTAAACCTCCTATTACTTTTACATTTACACGAAACATACTCAGCGGTACGCCCTGCTGATTTCAGTGCAATGAATCGTAACCCGCTTTTTGACAAATGGCGGGAATAGAACGATTGTAGTAATATAATGCAGGACTTGGACGGAGATATTTAACATTTTCGCAAACAGCTTCTAATATTCTGTAAAATGCCGTATTTATCTTCCATTTCACTCGACAGAAAAGTGTATACAATAACATTGATTTTGGTTCAAAACGATTGCAATTCCTGGCTGACAACGGAAGGAAGTCGTGCAATTCTGACGGATAACTGCAAGCGCTTCCCGACGCGGAGTTGGTTGCAACTTCGTAATCCGTCTAAGTCGGCGGTGCTAAAGCTGAGGCGATAACCTCATGAGCAGAGGGAAGCAGACACGAACTGGAGCTGCAAAGCCAGAAGTTCCAACAATAAAGTGGCTTTATTTTAGGAGCTGTCTCCAAAGTTGTTCAAATAGCTTATTCTTTTTCCCGAAATGTCAAACAGATTTACGCATATTTGACATATCAAAGAGTCGTTCGAGTATTCGGAGAGGCGGAATGACGCAGACGACGGAAATCGCTGCATCTGGGAGAGGCTGTCCTTGCAAAGAACATAGATCTCCATCCAGGTCCCCTTAAACCCCCGCGGCAAAAACTCCTGTCCAAATACACGGAGGCATAGTCGGCTGCGTTCGAGGAAGTTCTCCGTGGAGTGTGGGAGGAACGGGACTCCGGGGAGCAACGCGGTGCGCCAAATTTCTAAAGCTGAAAGTCTTCCTACTGCAGCTTCGCGTCCACATGGGAATCGCACGAACAGCAAGGTGGTACGACGTTTTCGCAGAGAAATTATAACTCAATGGGAGTACATATCAAGTTAAAAGTATACGGCAGAATCGTGGCAATGTATGTCAGTTCCATGATCCTTAGAACAAAACATTCTCTGAAGTTTTTTTTATAATATGGTATGAACACATAATAATAGACGAATCGGTTAGTGACTTTAATTGAAAATTAGTTCCTTCCTTAGAACAATTATTTCTTCCCACCCTCCCTCCAAGGTATGCATGTTATATATATATATATATATATATATATATATATATATATATATAAAATAACATTTTAACATCTTTTAGTGTATTGATGGCTGACGTGGAAACATTCAGGGCTGAGCATTAAACTAAATTTGGAATGCCAATAATGGTAACGCAAGCGTAAAGTCCATCTAAGCGTATTCTCAAAGCACAATAATTACGCGCTTTGGGGAAAATCTAGTTTAAAAACACGCGCGAACGGCCAAACGCGCAAGTAACCTGACAGAGCAGGCCCTATGACATTGTCGGTTATCTGGTTTTCGATATAGAGGAAAAAACCCGACACGAGATCTCAAAGTTTCTTGTTTAAATGCCGGCTGCGACATTTTGAAAAACTTGTTCCTTCTCGTAATAAATTAGAAGAGCAGTTCATTAAATTTTTCACATTATTTTAATTTCATTCTTAATTTTCTTTTTTCAGTTCAGTTTTATTCTTTAATTTCGTTCCTTTGTTTTTACTGTAGGAGAATATTTTTATGGATAAATATGGATAAGTGTTCTTAAAAACAGCATCAGGGTTTTCTGCAAGTAACATTCAGTTCTCGAGTCGTGATGTCAACAGACTTCGCCATCAGGTATATTGACAGTGCTTTCCTAAGCCACAGGAGTAGCTCGGTCGACGGATCGCTCGAGATTTATCATATGTAGTTTCTTTAGGCACGTGTGGTCTTTGTGAGCCTAGAACACACATGAACTCAGCAAGTAAGACTTTTTTCCCACTTCATTGCGCTTAATTTCGCATTACAAATCTGGATGCCCCCTTGGTAGCGTTGCGCTGAACCGGCGTACATGCATGCTCGGCACATTGCATAACCGAATTATATCTAGGGGGCTTCATTTGTAGATGAAATAAAGATGCCAAACTTTTTACAGTGAAATTGCTGTTTTAGGACAAAGTTAAACAATAATTTTTATTGATAAATAAAACCAAATTTTTAACACATTTACCAATTATGTGTTAAGAATAATTGAAAATTCATATATCTTACGTTTTCGTAACACGAATACAGATCTGATAGAGTCTTAGTAGAATCACTATCGGTATCTGCATTTCAGAGAGAGAGAGAGAGAAAGAGAGAGTGAAAGAGAGAGAGAAAGAGAGAGAGAGAGAGAGAGAGAGAGAGAGAGAGAGAGAGAGAGAGAGAGAGAGAGAGAGAGAGAATTTTCAATGTTATTTTCAACTAGTACTAAAATTCATTACACACACAATTCAAAATTAATTAGAAATTATCAACTGTACTTATCAGAATTATAATTTGAATAAACTGAAAACTAATCAGAAAAAGAAACGAATTTAAAGCACGCGAGTAATCTAAGTTTTATAATAGAATTTTTTTCTTAATAAAAGTTCCAATAATTTCTTTTTATAGACAGTCACAAAGTATATTTATTAAAACATAAATGATTTTTACATTCAAAATGGTATCTTGAAACAAGAAACATTTATTCAAGATGTGAATGATCTAGGCTGTCCGGATGACGCCGCGTCGAAGGCTGTGTTGCCGACGTTTCGACCATCTTTTCGTGGTCTTCCTCAGAGCTGGTCTGCCAAAAGACGAATTACTCCACAACGGATATTCACCGATCGACCTCACGGAACTGGAGACTTGGGAGTTTGAAACGGATCTTTGGATTTTTTGGGTTCTTTACACAAGGCCTCAACATTTTCTACAAACGTCTCCAAGTTTTTAATTTTTTCCACTGATAGTACAAGAGGGCTTTAAAAATGGGGGGTCTCATTTTCGTTCATTCCTCCCCTCCCGAAGATTACAAAAGCCAGACATAATGCGAGAAAGTGTGTGCTGTTGTAGCACCACACACTTTTGCATTTTCCCCGAGTTTCTGGGTATCACAGACATCATACCGCCGGAGGCTCAATAGTTTTCTTTCTATTTTCGCACGCATTGGAAATGTAATTTAGATAGTAACGGAGCAGTATAAATTTGTGTAGCACATTAAGTCAATCCATTCCTGAAGTTATATAATGTTAACTGTTTATTAATGGAGTGAAAGTGAAATCTAGAAATACTCTAAAACAATTGAAGGCATCGATATGTTCGTACTAGATGGAAGGAAAAAACGCGACATTAATCAAAACAATTACTGATTTATATACTGTAGGGTCAAAAGAAAAGGTGCCCTACTTGAAAAGAACAACAGCACAAGTAATATATTTACATTTGAATCGCGCATTAGAATGCCGCACACTATCAGAAGACATATATGCCTTGCACAAAGAAAGAAAAGTAAAAAGGCGACTCTCCTTTGGTGCATTAGAACTTTGCCTAGGGCTTGTACTATATACGCGGCTTACGTTACGTGCCTTATTAAACGCTACTTTTCACTATTCCAACTACCATTAAATACTGCAGCGTGGGCACAGAAGGAATTATGAATGATCTTCATACTTCAAGTCACATCTGAAATTATGAAGCTGTTTAATCTGTAATAGGAGAGTTAAATCTACATGAGATTAGGTTTTCTATGTCCTATAACAAACCCGAACTACATGAGTTCGTGCAACTAATTCGTTGAATTTGATTTCTATTACCTCAAGTTCACAAACAAAGATATGTATAGAGCATTTACAATTTATTTAGGTGCATTTTGGTTATCATTTATTATCAATATATAGTTTATATTGAAAGTTTAGGCTTCGGCGTCGGAGTCAGTATCTACTTGACTATCAGGTATGCCACGTCCTAGGCAAACGTTTCGGCTGCGACCTTCCTCAGGGCAAAATTAATTTGTTTTGAGGAAGGTCACAGTATGACGGCCGGAACATTGGCATCTGTGTCTAGGACGCGGCGTCTTCCGGACAGCTAAGTAGATAAGTGTTTACAGTGCTTGATTTATAAAATGTTAGGACCCGAAACGCACAAATTACTTATTAATTTAATAGAAATAATGATTTATTTAAAGTATAATTTAATAATGATTACCGAGATACCGGAACGTCGTTTCGTCTTGCTCCGTCATAAATCAAGCCCTCAGTGTTTATATTGCATGTCTCTGTGGCGTATGGGCTTGAAACCGTACAGAGGTATGTGGAGCCAAAAACTGTGGAGCTCTTATAGGCATGAGCTCAGGGCAGCGAAACACTTAAGTTAATGACTTTGTTCACGCCCCTGGCAAGCCCTCTATGCTGCGCGGCACTGAGTCTATTCTTCCGGGAACCAGTTATTCGACATTAAAAAACAGAAACCCGTGGTGTCACCGTGGCATGTGAGTATAGTTAACATAGTACGATGATTATCTACGTTAAATATGTTTGTTGTACACCCCGAAAAACAGTCATATGGATCGTAATATTGTACATGAAGGTGTTCCCTGGTGAATTAGCCCGGAAACATATCTGTGCCTATCATTATATCGTTCGACAAGACGGCTCGGAGCGACTCGAAAGCCAATGATAGGTTAATTTAAATTATTATAATCAGTGAGCCAATTATTGCTTTTGGGGCCGCTCAAAGCCGCATTGCGGAATACGCCACATATGATACCGTCTGTGGGTGCTTCTGTTAAGACTCGTTTTGTGCCGAAATGGCGACACTTTAAAATTAAATGTAAATATAACATTATTTATTTAAATTAACATATAATTGAAATGATGGAACTGTATAATTGTAAGTTCTAATGGATAATCGTCCTAAATATAATCGATGTGTCGATTAATCATTTACAATACTGGATTGTCGTACTAATTGCATGTTTTCCCTAGTAACTAACTGACGAATAGTATACCAGAACCCAATGTTTCGCGAAATGAACTGCTTTCCACCCAGCGAACTGTCAGATATAACTGGAAAGTAGATTGATTGATTTTCCGTGTTTCCAGGCGCGTCAACGGCTTTCGTCATTAGAAATTTAATGTTTGTTTCAAAGACAAAGGCACTACGTTGCTGGTATTATGTATATTTGTATAAAAATATTGTTTTCAACAAATTATGACTAGTCATCTCGCTTTATTCTGTTCAGCTCATCTTTGTTGGGACAGGCAACATTAAAGGCTGAAATCGTGCATCGATAAAATGTTTACGTCGGTCCCCGTTATTCTGAGTGAAATGAGCATTTATTGATCCCGGATGCGTCAACTACTTAGGTGATTAGTTCCGTAAGAATAATGCTTGTTATGTGCCGGAAGGCAGCGGTGTACCTGCCCCATTGGATCGCGAATGCCGGCATCCACCTATACGTCGGCTTTCGGGAGTTACGCCTGCACTTTATCTTCTCAGCATGGTACCGCCAGAGCCGGAACAAGCTCAAAGCTTGTTCCGATACACACGTACACGCACGCGCGCGCACACGCGCGCGCGCACACATACACACACACATACGTGTGTGTCTCTTCCTCTGGACATGTATATGCGTGCGTGTGTGTGAAAGGAGAGAGAGATGCTTTAGGAAGGAAAGATAATGTTTGTGGCCCATTAGCAAGGGAACTTCGGCATTCGCCTGACACTGTTCGAAGAAACCACAAAGCACTACACATAAGAGCCGCTGCGCTGACGATTTCCCCTCCAGACAATGGTCGAAATGGACCAAATCCTCCACCGTCGAGATTCGAATCCTACGACAGCCAGGCCAACGACGCTGGTGGCAAGGCAAACGGTGTAGCCGCAGAGCCGTTAGAGACGGTCCTACCATCCTGCTCCAAGACCCCTGAGAGAGTCCTCGCTGGCTCAAAAAAGCTGATGTGTGGCAGGCGCGGGAGCGGGTGCAGAAGACGTTCGCTGCTTTGCCGGCCGCGTGTTCGTCTCCGCGGGGCCACGTCAGCAGAGGTCCCAGGGGCAACTCCATTTTCAACGCTAATTGCGCCAATAAAAATTAAACACGCACCTCCACGCGCTCCCGCCCTCCCTTTGTGCGCGCTGCGGCACGGGCAGAGAGAGAGAGAGAGAGAGAGAGAGAGAGAGAGAGAGAGAGAGGGAGAGAGAGGGCGAGAGAGAGGGCGAGAGAGAGCGAGAGCGAGGGCGAGAGAGGGAGCGAGACAGAGGGAGAGAGAGAGTGGGAGAGAGTGAGCGAGAAAGAGAGAGCGAGACAGAGGGAGAGAGGGAGTGGGAGAGAGCGAGCGAGCGAGAGAGAGAGAGAGAGAGGAAGAAAGCTGGCGTCGAACACAAGCGGCGAGGGCGACCTCGGTGTGGCGTGACGGCGATGGTGGTAAGGTGATAGTGAATGTGAAGAAGCGGCAAAGGTGCTGGGAAGATCAGCTTAACTAGACTTCCACCATAATATAACGTACAATTCTTTTCATTCATCTCTCAATTCAAATTTTATACGCTGACACCTTCATCACATTCTATGACGTGTTATAAGCGTGCACAATGTTATTTTCAGCAATTAAATTTTGCTGTTTTTTGGGGGGAGAGGGTTAATTAAGGAAGAGGAGAAAAACTGGATTAATTAACAAACACACAAAAATCATTTTACGTTTTTTCAACCAATGGCAATAAAATTTCGATAAATTTATCATTGAGAACTCGTAATCGACTCTTCAAACCTTTTCAATCATGTGCCTTTATCAAAGAAACAATATATGGTTCATAACAGGAACAATTATTATATATTAAGGGGTACCTAACATCATTGCAAGACACCAATGGAACACAACAGAACTTCTATGTACTTGAATTACTTCTAATCCTGTAAATGTTTACATTTAATAATTGTTTTAAAGCTCCTTTCTGATTTTCTAGACCGCTGAGATGTGACCCCATGGGTGTCTGCCCTACAACTTGTGCCTGAAACTTACAAATCGAATTAAGTTTCTGAATCTTTATTGAGTCTGACTGTACGCAATCATGCGCAATATCCACGTCACGTATACATATTTCTATATCAACCTTTAATATAACACAAAATATATTTTAAAATCACCGAGTTTTGAGTACATATGCACTAAACATCACGACAAATTAATGTCGAAAATTCGCAAGAAGTTATTGCACACGCAATTCAATCCCGAATTATAACAAGAAAGCCTAAAAGTAAATGAGAGTCTTAGTAAAAATAAGTCGTAAGTCATGGTATTTCAAACACCAAAATAAGACTTCGACATAACCTACACCATGAAAGACCCACCCTTAACACGCCACGCGCCAAATTTGTTTACATACGTGTTCAGGTGTACCTTTAGCATATTTCCTACCTTCTGTTGCTAGTTGGGATTGAGAAATAGGAATAGGTTTGTGCCTGTTTACCTCAGTGGAGGAAAATATATATCTCAATCACGTAACTAAATTAATTAACGCAAGCCAGTTCAAAAGACGCGTTCATTGGAGTAGCAACCTCCAATAGCGAGACGCGATCTCTTGGATGAGTGTGCAACCGCTGCCATGGGCGCCGCTGATAGTGTTATTGCTTCCAGATTCTTCTCGTTTGATACAGATAATTCTGAATTGTTCCATGTCGTAAGTGTAATGATGTAATGAACTGAACTAAGACAACTCTAGAACTGAAAATATAAAATGGTTTGAATAGGAATGAATTTAATTCGGCGCCTGCCTTAAGGAAAAGCAGGTACACGGATGCAATACTCCCCTTTGCAATTATCCCAGTCGTCACACCTTGGCTTCCTTTCTCATACAGTGTTAGCAAATGTATTTTTTAACCTTCCCATTAACGAGAACGTATTGCATCACGAAACAAAAGTTAAAACAACGAGAAAAAACTCCGGGAGCGCGAATATGAAAATACTTTACATTAGAAATACTTCCTCGTCAGCACTTCTGCAAAGAACTCCCATGCACGCCGGGCGCCGCGAGGCGAAACCTCTCCCAGACCGATACGACAAAGAGGGGAATGGCGGGTGAGCAGAGCGCGGAAGCGGGGCTGGAGCGGCGGGGGGCGAGGGAGGTGGAGCGGGGCGGGGGGCGCCCCGTGGGGTGAGACCAAGCGGAGAGACGCGAAGTGGAAGGAGACGTAGGAACGGGGAGGGGCGCAGCGCGCTGGGAATTGGAGGGAACGAGATGGAGTGGTCGCCGCCAAGTGTGGCGGGGAGGGGGGGAGGGGGAGGAGAGCTCAGCGAGACAGCACTGATTTTGATTTGAGCGGAGTCGAGACGGGTAGAGTAAACCGCTGCTCGGCGGAGTGGGACACTGTGAGGCGGGATGCGTAAAATCCGGATGGAATAAAAGACGAAACTGGAGCAAAATAGATGATGAATTTGAAAAAAAGAACTCTCAAGAATATATAAATGAGACTTCCCTGACTACCGCCCCTTTTCGCAAACGTAAATACATTATCATACGTATATTCAATATAATGCAAGTTTAAATAAGTACTTAATTCATTATTATAAATTTCCGTAATTACGAAAATATGTGAATGTAAGGATAGACTTGGACGTAATCGACTTTCATTCGGACTCTTCCCATAGAAAAAGCTGCAGCTGATAACGGATTTCAATGGTCGACGATTGTCTCCTTCAGACCACAACTTTGAATGATAAATAGACATAAATAATAAGTAGGACGTAATAGTAAGTAGGTCATGGACACTGTGCAATCGATTCTCTTAAACAGAAATTCATCTCCGGAGAGGCTGCAAAGTGACCAATGGCTGATGGAAAACTGTCCAACACAGCCGAAGTATGGCAAGGTGGAGGCAAAGTAACGAGTGGTGAGAAAAGGGAGTGCCCGCTGTCAGGGAAGCGGACCGAGAGTGATTTAGCGGAAGTCGGAAGGGACACAGTGCGAAAAGCGAGAGCGGGATGACGGCGTGGAACAAGAAAATAACGTGTCGGCCGGGGCGGCCGGGGTCGCCGGGGGGCGAGCGAGAGCAGGGTGCTCCGGGCGAGCGGCGCGGGCGCGCGAGACAAACGGCCCAAGACGGCCCTCCCAAGGCGTGTTCCTCGCGCGGCCGCCCCGCCCCCCTCCTCGTCCCGCTGCGCGCAGCCATCGACCACGGGAATCGATAGCGGCGGCGCATCACTTATTCATGCACGGGGTGCTAATGGGCCCCCCTTGGGCCTCGCGGGGGCGCGTGCCCCTGCTGCCCCCCCTTCCACTCCCTGCCTCGTGCGCAGAGTTCGGCTCCAATCACAGGCGACCACACACCACAGACTTTGCGCCTTGCCCTGACACTGGAGCCAAAACGGCGACAGCTATACCAAAAACGCGTCCGTTAAGTTATCACTGGAGATCGCAAAAATATGCAGTATGGAACGTCAAAACACAAACATGAATACGTAATGAAAACAGTAATGATATGTAATACATATGTAAAATCAGATATATGTAATAATAAAATACAATAATTATAAAACATTTCCGTAACACGAAATTATATCTATAAAAAAATTCAAAAGAAATTTAAAAAAATAATATAAACGTTTTAAAAATCATTCAATTAATCGATAATAAAACCTTCATCCATTTTTATCCAGGATCGTAATTTTGCAGCCACACTAGATCCAATGCAAACCATCGTACGAACTGGCGAAGTCTACAACCAGCAAACAACCACTGCAGCGTGAAGCAATCTTATTGAAGTATTTCATGTCGGCGATCGCCGACGTTTCTTGGATATTATGGTTAAAGGTTACAAAATGCGGTGTCAGCGATACTTTTCACACCTAACAGCGAAAATGATCTCAGTCGCTGGCGCGCACTTCCCTCTACAGAGAGAACTGAAGCAGGGGCGCCGGACTGCGAGAACATCGACCGCGTCTTCCTGTATTCCCCCCCACATTATTACAGCATGTGTCTCAAGTAGACACACGCAGAAATGCAGTGATAATGTAGGGAAAATGCTGAATATTATTGAAAATACTTCATAAAAATATGTAAATAATCGAAAACAATCGATAGAATAATAAATATTTTGTGAAAATAGCAAAATATGTAATATAATACTAAATATGTAAAATATGTAATCAAAAAATTGGATATTGGCCTTAGCGGCGACGATTCGCCAAGATTTTGAGAACGGTAAGTAGAAAGACAAAAGAATTGTAATTACACAAAAATCCGGTCTCTAGTGATCACGCAAACACAATATTACTTACAGTATAACAATGCCACACCAATCGAGTCAAATCGGTTAAGTGCGAAAAAATGCCAGTACGTCATTACAATCATATTAACAAAAATTCCATTAGACCATTACAATCATATTAACGCGACTGCTTATATCTCAGATGTTATTAATTATCAACCTCTAATTCCGAGTTCAACTTCGCGTCTGACACATTGGATCTGTAAACAGTATAGCTAAATTGCAAATACATTCCTTTCAAAAAAAAAAAAAAAAACCAAAAACACTCTTTACTCTATCCGTAAAAAATTAAAGAAAAAACTTGGAGCCATTTTTGCGAATATTTTTTTATAAATTGCATTAACATCAAGTAGAAATTACGCAAAACTACTCGTTTAATAAAACAATGTACGTATTCTTTTTTTATAAGTCTAACTTTGTAGATCAAATTTAATTAAACACAAAAATATGCATCAACCCCACTGTACTATTGCAATGTTACTATTTTGCAATTTTCGAAAATAGTGTTCGTCAAAGTAGGGACCAGCACCAATTTTACATTCTCATATATATTATCACAATTTTTTCACAATTCAAAATTTTCAATAAATTATTGTTTTCCCCATATATATTTATTATATATATATATATAATATATAATATTATAGATATAAAAATTTACGTACTATAGAGAAAGTTACGTAAAGCTGCAGAAAATCGATTTCGAGATTTTCAACGGATATACATGTTTTGGGGCCCCCTGACACCGAAAAAGTGGCTCTTTTCAAAACGTCCGTCCGTCCGTCATTTTGTTATGTAAATCGGCCGTATTCAACGCGCGTAAATGTTTCTTTTGAACAATTGCTCAGCTCTTAGATGTTATTAACAGGCTACGATTTTTGGGGCAGCTAGTTATATATATATATATATATATATATATATATATATATATATATATATATATATATACTTTTTTAACATATAATAGTTCCACTGAATTAAAAAATATAAAAATTTTTTAATTGATTTTAACATTATAAATTCCATCTTTAACACAAAATTTGAATAACAACACACAGATTTTATTTCATTACAAGGAAGTAGAGATGTATTCTACTATCTCGAAATATTATTTGCTTGCGAGTTTTTAATTAGAAATAAAACACAAATAATCTAAAACTACCATTAAGCTGTTCGTATTAGCTTTCATATTTTAGTTTTATGTACGTGGCAGACCAGTAACATCCTATTGCAAAAAAGTGCCAAAATTAAAACGAAACAAGATTCCTGGAGGAGAGGTTTTGGCAGAAATGAAAAATGACGTAAGCTCAAAAGCAAGTGACCTTGAAGATGGCAGCTGAAGAATGAAGCGGAAACAATCGGTAATAGTGCACACAAACGGATCAGCAACCTAATAGTTTAATATTTTCTACCTAAAATGTGTTGTGAAACTTAAAACGTGTTCCTCCAAATTTTTAAGTTCCAATTGATCTCTTGCGTTCAGAGGCCATTGCGAAATGTGCTTGGAGGAATAAGACAGACTACGGCTGAATTTTTGAAAATTATGAAAGTTCAAAATTTCTTTGACGTCTTCCTACAAGTAGAATATTAAAGTAAAATATTTTTTCTTAAATTCTGTTCTTCGAAGATGGATATTATTTATTAGCTAATGTACATTAAAAAAAATCTGAATAGTATTCGCGGAAGTTTGAAATATGCACAACATTAAAAACAATATTCTGCACGACGGCTTTAAGTTTTTTCTTTAAACTGTAAGGATAGCGCTAAAAGCTTTGAATAATCATATCATAAACGCCTTTTTGGTTAATTTTTTTGGCCGAACAAGACACAAATATATTTCTTCAAATATCTCTCACAACGTTGAATTTATATAACAGGTTTTTTACATTATTGGGTTTGGGAGTACATTGCTTCAAACTATTCCCTAAAACTGAAAACTTTTCTATGATAATGAGCTCAAAATTGCATGTTTTTTAAAACGTTGAAACGACATCTTCTAAAAAACGGCTTCAAAATTTTCAATGCAAATTTGCACATATTGGAACAGGTTTTTCTCTTTTATAATATTCTTAAACTAATAATTCAATTCTAGTATCCGGGGACCGAAAAACTGAGAAAATGTGAAAAAAATGTATTTTAGGTGCCTAGAAGGAGAATGGGACGAAACCCATTAGCTATCCCTAAAGAGATCAGAGAATGAGAAAGTATGTGCCATTCTGTAGCATTGTTAGTTTAAGAAAATGATGACGCTTCATTTAAACTACCATAAAAAACAAAATATCCGATTCAAACTCACAGGGCCTTCAGTTCGACGAGATCGGCTGAAGAATGATTATTTTGGAGAAAATAGTGTGAATGTTTTTAGACCCTGGCGTGGACCACAAACAGGTAGACGTTTCGCCATCAGTGTTTGATGTCAAGGATCCACAAAACGTGAATCCCCACAACACAAAATTATCAGAGGGAGTAATTTACTATGTATAGGAACAAGAATCACTTACAGTTTTTATACTGAGACTCCACAAATTTTTCCTTTACGACGTAAGTACATTGTACGGCGAAAAAGTAAAATTAGTTGACTGGTTTTTGTTTCATTCTGCCACCCCAGACTTTGAAATGAGGGTCCGCGAATACATCCGGCATCCCACTTTGATATGGATTTAGGGAAAGAAATGTAAAGGTTTTAGACGTGAACACTTAGAAATGCTATTGCGGCGGACATAAGTGAGTTCTCGTTAATTCGATGTTGGAATTCAAAGAACAATTTGCTGTCCTTGAAATAGTCTACACACTCAAAAATGCACATTCCATTTCAACTTTACATTCGAATAATTATCAGAGAGGATTTCTTACGGTTTAAATAAATTCTGAATTTTAAGAAATTCCATAACTTGAAAACAGCTCGTAGGATGTCGCATCTGGTGAAAGAGTTGGGACTGACGATAATCATCGTGTTCCAATTGTGGGGTACACAGAATATTTGGTATGCATGCAGAAATGGTATGAAAGGAAATATAACATTACGATTTAAACGAAGAGATACAATGATGAGGACACCGAAAAGGAAACGGAAAATGCGTTTGCTGATTCATTCAAAGTTTGGATAATTTGAATTTGTTCCAGTTTTCTGAGAGTTGGAAATACGAAGAAACCAAGCTCAAGGAAAGAAGCAGTTGATAAGTAATGTCATACGAAATGTAAAGACAATTTTCTTGTTCGACTTTAAAAATTAGTAACACATTTTTGCATTGAAATTTTTGTGAGCAACAGAGAACCGTGGTTTCGTTTGGTTAGACATGGCTTATTTAAACACTAATTTTTTTTATTAATAACCACTACCTATATATTATATTTTGAAAATATGGAGGACAGGCAAAAACAATTTTTGGAGAGAAACAAATAATACACACGAAACGTTTTAAGTAGTATACGTATACTTAAATCTCATTTTGTGCCGTAATATGCTTGTCGCCAAAGATTTTGTACGATGATACATTCTGGAGATAGGAAAAACTCCAGGGCAGTCCTTTGACCGCCCCAGCCCGCGACCCGTGGGGGCTGCGGGTCGGCGACGGGCAGCCGAGAGGGCGGCCGGAAAGACGATAAATCACGGGAGGGGGGGGAGGTCGAAAGAAGCTGCTCAGCCCGATCCTCGCGTGAGCCGAAGGGGAACAGCGAAAGGGATGTTACTTAAAGAGTCCATAGCCATCATCTGAGATCTATCAATACATTAACGCAATGGGCCCATGGCTTTGAATACTCAGAGGTCAGAAATATACTTTTTTCAATACATTATACAATCATGTAAGACTATGGTTCTATGAATATCAAAATGATCCTTTTCTTATTATTTTGTAACATTAATAGTTTTGGAGCAGGTGTTTCAGATCTTAACATTTTACATCTATCACAATGTGTTCTGCAAGCGACCCTCCAATCAACTAAAATTTATGACAGTACATGAAATAATTTGGAAACAATTGACTTATATTGCTCTGGATGCTCTTCAAATAAATCTAGCGCCGTGTTCTCAAGTTTTAAGCCTACGCCGCCAGGTGTCTCTAGTTACTCTTTTGGCGGGAACACTAGGGTCGTCAGATTTGGGAAATTTGTCCCCCAAATGGGGATTTGTTTTCGTTGTGGGAAAAGAATGGGGAACATAAATGGACGGGGAAAAGAATGGGTATTTTCTGGGAAAATAATTTTCATCCAGAATCGAATTAGAAATGTTATTCTCGGAATAATTAAGAATTAAACAGAAACAATATATGTTATTCCTTCTCATTTCCATGTTCCAAAATGAGAAAAATAAACGACAGGTATAGAGAAAGAAAAACAAGAGAAAAGCGAAGATTTAGGGTGTCGAGTAGCTCAAAGGGCGATGATTGGTTGATATGAATTATTTCAATTTAAGGGGACAGCCAATGGAATCGTCAGGAACAGCCCATGTCGTTGATCCGTAATTGGAAGAATATTTTTTCGTTTAGACGTTGGGGAATTTTGTTTCAAGGGAATGGTAATTTGGGGAAATTCCGTAATACTGGTGGAGAAAGAGCTCGCAACACAACTGGCAACCCTCGAGAACAGTGACACTGTATTTGCAATAGAGGCGTTAAGTGGTGCGGAACGAGCTAAGTGTTGCTTGTGGTACCATGAAACGGAATTGTTGTAAGAAGACGCTTCAGAACGGAGTATCACAAAGCTCCGCCTCAGGCCAACACTATAAAAGCAGGATATGAGCGGTTCGTGGAAACAGGTTGTGTGGAACCGAGAGAAAGGACAAGGTCGGCCTCGCATAGCAGACCATGTTGTGGACCACGTGAGGGAGACATATGCACGGAGTCCAAAGAAGTCCACAAGTAGAGCAAATTGACTCAGTCTGCGATTTGGCGAATTTCACGACGTCGGCTGCAGTGTAAAGCTTACAAGTTTCAACTGATGCAGGCGTTGAGTGATCCTGACTAGCAGAAACGGTGTGCGTTCTGTATGGACATGATCAGGATGGAAAATTAAACTAATTTTCTCTAAAAGAGGGTTCCACATTCTCTCAGGGTTCCACATTAGCTATACCGCGACTAAGTGCGGATTTAGGGCACACAGAAACCGACGGAGATCTTGGAACATACACGCGGCATATGAAAACTGAATGTCTTTTGGGCATTGAGTTCTGTCCAATTTGGGGACCATTTTTTACTTTCGTTTACTTCGTAAGAAAAGAGTATTGTAATCGTGCGCCGGAAAACGGCGAATTTTCCGCACAAAAACTCTTTATTTCCGGACCTTGGTAACGAAAAAGTAGTTAAGTCTAGTTTCTCTCTTTAGAGGAATTTGATAAAAGTATATTAAAATACTTCCTCTAAATGGTGTAGTCAGAATCCATGTTTTGTAGGTCCTTGATACCAAAAAAATCAACTGACGGCAAAACGTCTGTCTGTATGTCCATCTGTCCGTCTGTGGTCAACACTAACGCCAAAACAGTTTTAGTAGATTTTCTCCAAAATCAGTTTTTCCGGATCGATCTGAACAAACTGGAAACTTTGAGAGTTGGAAACGGATATTTTGATTGTTGAGGGTACGTTACCGTTGAATTAACTGATACTTATTGTCAGTATTGTGTTCATCAACATTTTGTGTAGGTAGTTCATTTTTAGAAAATCGTTCTTTACCGAGTCTGATGTGAACAAATTTTAGTGCAAAAATAATTTTGTTTCCATTATAATGAAATGGAATTGGGACAAAGACATTTAGATACATGGATTCGAGATTACAAAGCACATTAAACGCCGCGTATGCATAAAAAGGTAAGTTTTATATATGGTATTATAAGTTCTATAAAATTGTTACATAGACCATACGTGTTTACCATTACTACTATCCAGTGATTCGGTCTCGTGAGACTACTGTTTGGGGCAGGAGTTTGAGTCCAAGAACAAGGACACTAAGGATGTGGGTTCGAAACACACGTCAGGCATGGCAGTTGTGGTTGAGACTTCCGAGTTACTACATCATAATTACAAGTCCCTGGTGTGTTACTACATCATAATCCTTCCTTAATCTCTTGGGCTGACTAGCAACTGGGCGCACTTTGTATGTTTGTCAAGTGTGGAACTAAATGCCGGGCCCACAACAATAGCACAAACACCGAGGAGGGGAAAAGGGTTGTCATGGGTAATATGTACAAGCACAGGCCTGAGCGATGTTTGGATAGCACAAAGGCGCTCTTCACTGAAAATGTCCCCAGAGAAGCGGTAGGGCAGGAGGGCCTTTTAGGCGCCCTGCTGGGAAAAGGTGGGGAAAACACAAAAACTAGCTCACAGAATGGGAAACTCACCATGTTCGAGAAAGAGTGTGTCATTCTGTAGCACTACTAGTTTTTCTTTTGAATGGGAGATCGATCCCGACGAATGAAGCATTCCACATCCAAAGAATCATTATCCGTAAGCAGCGTCGCTATTTCTAGTCTAGTACGTCTCGGAGACATGATTGGAACAAAAAAAAAAGAGGTGAAAGATGTTTACGGAAAGTATTTAAAACCGTTCTTTCCATTTATGTAATTGCTAAGCAATACGTCGATCTCTCAAATTATTATTTATACAATTTCCTAGTATTCGTCTTGCGGGTTCGGAAGACGAACGCTGTTTCCAGTTATCAACACAAGGGTTAGCATCAGGTTTGCGTTACCGCTGCCAACTACTTAGAAGTGAATATCGGGCGGGAGACGGGATTAAAAGCGGGTACGATGTATAGGAACTATATTCTATTCAACGTAGATAAGTGAAATGTCTTCCACGAAGCGAAAGCAAACTGGCTGAGTCGACAGCTTCGGGTATTCCTGTCAGTCTCGTCTCGTGACAAGCGTCGATTGGGATTCTCGTGGGTGTTGTATTATATGGAAGGACACTGATTGCACTGTCAATTCTTTGCAACACCGAGAAGGTATACGTTATCGCTGCAATTTTATCCGTTAAGTATTACTCGTTCACTTTACAGGAGTGCTCCGATCTGTTTACATGAGGTCACCGCTGTTAGAAAGGAGTCCTAACCTCTTGTAATCCTAAGCACGTGGATCCCGAAGAACATAATTGTATAAAGGATATAGAAGTGTAAGTTAAGTATATTTTCCCAAATCTTCTAGACTACGCAGAAAATTGAGAAACAAAATTACATTCGCAAAAAATTCACTCCTCTAAAAACAGAATAAAAAAGATGCTTAATCGATGTAAGAGGTAGACGCCATGCCCCCTTACCTCTCCAATTAAAATCCCTTCCCTCACATTCAACAAGAATTTGATAGTGAAAAAAGCTCTTTGAGACTTTATTAATTGTTTGTTAAGAATTTTGTCACATTTTTGCCTTGCTCTGAATAAATCAAGGTCAGAGTTAATTCAAAACAGAGTTAATTCGCGCACACGAAGCAAATTTCATAATTATTCAACGAACCGGGAATAAATTAGAAAAACTACGGTTCACATTTTTTTAAGTAATTGATATTGGGTACTATCACACTTAAGCATGGTGAAAGAATATACATCAACCTGGCGACCGAAGAGGGAAGACGTGGAGGACATTGGACATTTTTTATCCGGAATTCAGCTGAGAAGTCTTCGAATAAGCGCGAAGATATTAAGTAAGCCACGAACTTTTAAGTTGATTGTATCGGAAGGATAATTATGGAAACAAATTAAACAATTTAACATTATTAAACAATTAAAATTGGTACACAAATTTAAGTTAAAAGTAAAATCTTTTCTGCTGCAAAACTGTTTCTATACAATTAGAGACTATACTGATCGTCAAAAGAAAAATAATGTTTACTTTAATAAAAAATGATGTAGTATAATGAATTAGTTTACATTTGCATTGCATAATTTAAAAAAAGACTTAAATACCTGTAACAAGTAATGTACTTCAGCTTCCGGGTCAATGACCCCCATCCCGATCGGGTTTTTGTCCAGTTCCCCTGATCCATTGAGCAAATGCTGAGATGGCCCCTTGATTTGCTTCTGGACGTAAATGTACCTTCACTACGCGCACATTTTGTTGATCTTTCCTTTTGCTTATAGTGGTAGTAGAGATTAGGGTGAGTTTCTATTTTGTTAACAATACAGAAAAATTAAATCTGTTCGTTCCTTTACCGTTAAAAATAAGTTTTCTATAATTCGGTAACGAAAATATCTAGTTTTTGGAATGTTAATCGCTCACTTTTTAAAATTTATTATTATTATTATTATTATTACTATTATTGGCGAATTCTCCCTAGAAATGGAAGACGTTAAGCAAGTAACTCGATCAATTTTTCTTTGAGTTCTTCTTGTTGATCCAATAGGCTTTCATTCTTTCCGAGATGGCTCGTTTACGTTCTTCTGACCATTTTGGTCTGTACTGTTTTTGTTTAGGTTGCTCTGGCATAACTTCCCAGTTATCTACTTTGTGTCTGAAGGTGTCTCTTTCTAAAATGTCTGCTGGTCTTTGTGTGCGTTTTTGAGGTCCTTTCGAATTTCATCTAGCCAAGGTGTGGAATTTTTGAGTGACGTTATATAATTTAGTATCCTTTTTGTTAGTCGATTTTTCGGTAGTCTGTTGAGATGACCAAAGAATTTCATTCGTCTTTTCCTAATATCAATTTCGATGTTTGAAAACTGTTCTGTTGTTTTAATTGTTTGCAGCTTGTAACCGTCTTGGGTATGTCTTGCTCCTATAATTTTCCTAATGATCTTTCTCTCTTCTTTTTTATTTGTTCAAGTTCGTTTTTTTTGTTAGGCTCAGTGTTTCACTTCGTAGGGGATTGTTGGTTTAAGACTTTTGTAGTCCGATGCACTAAACTTAATTCTTTTTTGACTTTTTGGAGGCGATGTTGCTGTGAGAATTTTTCAAGGCCTGTCGGTTCAAGGAATTCTTCCAGGTATTTGAAATATGGGACCCTACTGACTTTACCATATTTTGATTTCGAGCCCGCAATTTCTGTTTTTTAACAAAAGAATTCAGCTTTATCGAAAGAGATTTGTAAGCCTACTTTTTCTGCACATTCTTTAAGTACTTCCAGCTGTTTGACAGCAGTCTGCTCATCCTCTGTTAGTATCGCTAGGTCGTCCGCGAATGCGAGGTATGGTATGTAGACGTTGTTTTTGGCAAAGCCCAGCGGGATTGGCTTCCACAACCCACATTTCTTGAGTTCTTTTTCCCATTCTTCCATAACTTTGTCTAGAACGACATTGAATAGAATAGGAGAGAGTCCATCACCTTATCTCACACCGGTTTGAATGCCGAAGGGTTCTGAAATTTCCCCCATAAATTTTACTTTCGATTTCGTGCCAGTTAGTGTTTGTTTTATGATTTGATGTGTTTTGGGATCTAATACTCTCTCTTCTAAAATTTGAAATAGTGACAGCCTGTCTATTGAGTCGTATGCCTTTTTGAAATCTACAAATGTGCATACTATGGGTTTTTGTCTAAGGGCTCGCATTTTGAGAATGGTTTTGAGGTTGAAAATTTGCTCTGGACATGACCTCTTCGGTCTGAATCCTGCTTGTTATTCTGCTATTTTGGGTTCTAACTGCTGTTGTGTTCTACTCAAGAGGCAAGCTGATAGAATCTTGTTAGTGACTGGTAAGAGACTGACAACTATCCCTCTATAGTTATTTACATTTGATTTATTGCCTTTTTTATGTAGTGGATGAATGAGGGCAATCTTCCAGTCATCCGGGATTTTTTCAGTTTGCCAGATGTCTTGGATTATTTGTGTAATTTCCTTGAGAGAATTTGGGCCTACATTTTTTAAGAGTTCTGCTACAATTCCCCTATGCTGTGTTATTTTTAAGTTTCTTGATGTGGGAATAAATTTCTTCTTGTGTTGGTGGTGACGAGTTTTGAGGTGTGATTTCTGGCTGCACTTTCGGGAATCTCTCTTTAGGTTCCGGACAATTCAAGAGCTGTGAAAAATATGTGGCTAGTTCCTGGCAATTTTCCTTATTTGTCAAGGCCAATTTAACATCTTGTTTTTGAAAACAAAGGTTATGTGGTGAGTACCCTTTGACTTGGTTTGAGAAGCTCCTGTAGAAATCGTGTGTATTATAATTTTTGAAATTTCTTCAATTGATTCCAGAGGTCGTTCACATATTTTCGTTTATTTTGTCTTAAAATCTTAGATGTCTGTTTGCGAACTGCGAAAATTTCTTCTGTGTTTCTTCTGATTTGTTGCAATTATAATTTTGAAGTGCCTTTTTTCTTTCTTCTAGCGCATTCTCACATTCTTGATTCCACCAATGGTGTTTGGGTTTTTTGTGAAGAGGGATCAGATCTTTCGCTGTTTTAATGATTTTAGTTTGAAATTTCTCCCAATCTTCTACGTGTTGTTCTTCCCATTTTTCTATGATTTTGGAGTCTTTGATTTTATGTTGATCAAATTTTGGAATCACCGGTGTTTTTCTTTGGAACTTCCTTTTGGGTGTGGATTTAATTTTTGTTCTGGTTAGATAATGATGTGAATCAATGTTAGCACCTCTGCGGACTTGCACATCGTGCATTTCTTTTTGATAGTCGTATGATATTGCAAAATGATCAATTTGAAATTCTCCTAATTGATGGATGGGTGATTGCCATGTTTTTTTTTTGTTTTTTTTCCGAAGTGAAGTTGACATACTTTTTAGGTTGTTTTGTTGGCATAACTCAATGAGTCGTGTGCCATTTTTATTGGTGAATTTGTGTGCAGGATAGTTTCCTGCTGTCTTCTTGTATTTGCGTTCTCTGCCGATTTGTGCATTGAAGTCGCCGAGTAGAATTTTCACATCGTCTTTTGGAATTTTGGCCATCTCTGTTTCAAGTTCTTCCCAGAATCTTTCAGTTGTTTCGGGCTCTGTTTTATTATCACCATTTACTGGTGCATGTACATTAATAAAGGTATAGTTTTTGTTTGTGTGTTTGATTCTTAGGGCCATAAGTCGATTGTTGATGGGGTTCACATCTATTACTGAATCTAGAATACTTTTGTCTACAACAAAAGCCATGCCAAAAGTGCTGCTCCCTTGCAAAATATCTTGTTCGTTCCACTTTTGAAGATTCTGTAGTTATTGTAGTCTATCGTTTCTGAATCTGTGAAGCGTGTTTCTTATAAGGCGAGAATTTGAATTTTCTGCTTTGTGAGTTCTGTTGTAAGATTGTGAAGTTTTCCTGCTTGAATAAGTGTCTGAATATTGAAATAGCCAATATACGTGTGTGCTTTCTGTGAAAGTTTACCAACGCATTTAGACTTGCTCTCTCGTAAAAGTCCAAGCTCCCCAGAATCCGACAGCTTGGTTGCCACTTTGGGGTGGGTGGATCGTCCACCTGAGGTAATTTTGTCTTTACTTGTACGAGTACTTACATATTTGCTTGTCACCACTTGTCTAGCTTTTGCTAGTGGTGTAGAACCAGGGATTGTGAGTTCCTGGAGCAGTTTTGGTCCGCCCTGAGTATTTTATTTCTTCAGTACCCGCCATATCTGGTGAGCATTCCGCCCTATCCGCCACCTGGGGAGGCGCCCGATGGGAGACTTTACTCCATACGGGTAAAATTTATTATTATTATTATTATTATTATTATTATTATTATTATTTATTACGATTATTTTTCATCTTTCAACAATTAATAGTTAAATTGTTGGGAAGGGATTATGAAACTCAAGAAAGCGTGCGCAGATGATTTTCTCCCCCATACGTCATATAGTGTTTTTGACTAAATAAAAAAATAGTTACGTAATAACCTCATTAAGAATTGTTAATGTTTGATTTATGAATAAATATTTTATTTATTATTTGAAAACAAGGCTAATAATTTGTAGTTAATTGTAGCAAAGATTTATTCAAACAATCAGAATTTCCAGATACCCCTGATCTGTACAGACAGCTCGTCTGCATGCTACCCGGTAAGATATAGTACGTCGTATGACGATACCCAGTAAGATACGAGTAAGAAAATATTAAATGTCAATAAAATCTTTGATTAAAAAATAAGGATGTGAGCAGAGCAGGGCAACAGAATTACATAATAAATATTAACATGGTCAGCAAAGGTTTGCAAGTATAAGGATATATTAAATTAATACTTATCAGAATTATAGTTTCATTTCAATAGTTGTCTATTGTGCGGCAGATCACATTAAACATATTTGTAGAAATTATAAGGTTAATTTCAAATGACTTTTCCAGCATGGGACCGATTAGATTACAAGTATATTTTTACAAGAACCATTTCAATTGATTCAGATTTTGTCTAAAAGCAGATGAGAATACGTATGGTTGTGAATTACGTCATCACACGGATATACACGGACAAACCAAACATCGAATTTCAAAGAGCCCGCGTTGTTTACTCTCATCACGCTTTTAATTAAACTCGCAATACACTAGATTTTAATCAAAACATTACGTATGCAAGTAATCACATGTATGTAAGTAATATTTCTATAACATGTATTGTAAACATCCCTTTTCCGGATGAACTAGTCAGTCAATTGCAGCAAATAAGATGTCATTTGAAGTAAGCTGATGTATTTCCACCATATTAATTTCATATGCAAACAATATGAAAAACTTATTTTTATTTTTTGAAATGTCAATATCACACAACTTGGCGGTATGTTGGGTTCAGGCAAGTCAGCGCAGGGTGAGGACAGTGGCAATAAGCAGGGTCGGGTTGAACAGGCACTGGGTTCGAGTTACTGACATTTTACTTGCAGATTAATGTACTAAAATGCGGTATCCTGTATTAAACAGAGGTCGGTTAGCTTAAAAAGATGCAACAATCGTACTTATATCATCGTGGGTTTCATGAGAACCTTGTACTACAATCATACAACTAATTAGGGGATTAGTTTTAGTGCAGTACAAGTATTTAGTAGTCAAGCGTGATATCAAATAGGCCCTTTAAAGGCAAAATCCAAGTCCTTTAGAAACTATAAAACACTGCCATGACGTATACTATCTATAAAAAACGCTCCCTTTCGCACCACATTTTGGAAAAAAAAAAACCTTCACTTTTCCGTTCAATTATATTTTTTGAAAACTAATAAAAGACATAGTTCTCAGTAAAATTTCTGGCACTATCTACCCGTTTACAATCGAAACCCGACCGCTGCAGAGACGTGCAATTCTGAAAATATGCGCGAGTCTGCAAGGTTATCCCATGAGTTTGCAGGGAGCAGCGAAGCAGCAATAGTAGGCAATTGGGCAAGCCTGCGCTGCAGGTGGGGATATGGCGAGCGCGGACGAGTGCAGGCGAGCGAGGGGAGGCGAGAGGCAGGGCAGCGCGAGGGGGCGGGCGAGGCGAGGCGAGGCGAGGCGAGGCGCGGGCTCTGATCGGTCAATCGCGGCCGTGAGAAGCGCTACAAGAACGGCCCGGGGGTCGATGCAGCGCGTTTCTTGCGGGGCGCTGCGCGGGAGGCGGCGGCGGCGGCAGCGATCGGGTGGCGCCGGCGCTAATGGAAACAATTAGGCGGTCGCCGCAGCCAACCGCCTGCTCTGCTCTACTCTGCTCTGCCCTGCCCTGCGCTCTTCACGAGCTCACCTGGAATGGCAAGTTTCCAATAGGGGCGAGTTGAGTACCAGCCATCAAAGCAATTCAAACATAATACTAATTCCGATTCGAAAACCCCCAGGCAGGACCGGAGTTAATGCAAGACAAAACAAGCAGTTACTTTGGGACCACCATCTATAATGAGAGGAGCGCGAAAGTTTATATATATATATATATATATATATATATATATATATATATATATATATATATATAAATAAATAATATAATGACGCAACGCTCTGGCGGGCGACAGCGGCGTGGATCGCACCGCCCGTGGTTCGTCAACTAGAGGATGGATTTTTTATTTTCTAAAATGGAAAATCGATGACTTAAGGGTGAGAGTCTTGCCTGCTTGGTTCCACGTACGTCTGACGGAAGAAAAAGCAAATGCGCTGTTTTGAGAAACAAGCATTAACATTTAATGAGGAACTGTAGAATACATGAGCGTCTGTAAACATTCTGACCTGTCGTCAGAGCCAATATCACACATTTATTATACCATCCCTATGGAACGAATGCAGAAGGGTTTCCTGTGCCCCAAAAATACAACAAAAAACACAGAGATCATGTTTTCTAAAATGCACAATGATATACTTTATTACTAACAACTATGTAATCCTGATAACACTGGATGGAGCGTTACAAATGCTTCTGTGGTCTTTGCGCGACATACAATTCAGTTTGATCAGTTATCATTTATGTCCCTGGGCAAATTCCTTCTTTCACTATCCAGCAAAATTACAGTAGAAACCTTCAATAACTCCCCGTAAAATTCATTATGAAGGCACATGGAAACATTTTTTTTAAATTGCAAGGATCTTAAGCAACCTCTGCTTATCAATACTTTAATTTACATGAAAATAATAATAAAAGATACTCATAGCACTGTCTTTAGTTTCATTGCATAATGCATACCAAGAACTGAATTTACAATTCATTCACAAGACATTAATTCAAAATCTCAAGTCAACACTTGTTATATTACAACAATTGAACTGTCAATCTTCTAAAGCACCTCCATTCTCATGAATCCAAAAGAAGGTTGTCGGATGTTATAAAAAAAGAGTAAAAATCTACAGCGATGGAGGTGATACCAAGCTGTTGATGGAACTGGGAGTTTTAGATAATCCAGGGGGCCTTTGTGATTATTCTTAGGTATTTATTTTGGATTTTGAGAATATTGGTTTTGGATGCTTTGGCCCAGACTGGAGATGCATAGCTTAATATTGGTCGGGTCATGGATTGGTAGAGATGAATGGATGTGTGTAATAGAAGTGGGGATGATTTTTTGAGTAGAGGAAATAACTGATTGTGTTCAAGGTGTCAGTGAAATTTTGTGCATGATATAAGCTATTTAAGTAGTCATCAAAGTCCAATAAGTTTAGAATGGTGTTATACCGAATCCCAATACATGTGAAAAATTACAAAGTCACAATTAAGCATCGGTGAACCAACTTCACTCAATATCCGAAAAATTAACCGTTTCACATAACTTAAAACAGAAGTTCAACAAATGTTACCCAAGCCTCCTCCAAACAAGACACATTAATTATAAAATACTTTGATCACTTGCTTTTGATACTTCGATCACAATCTCCCACAACCATGAATTACAGGAAACAGTTTCATAACAAAAATCTCACATAGTTTCGCGCCATCTGACATGAACCTAGAATCTCCGAACTGTATGATTTTATTTTAAACCCATAAAATGTTTCACTTATAATCCCAGAATCTTCACTCATTAGTTCCGTATCATAACGAAGTCCCGTTTCGTCAGTTCTCCTTGATAAATCTAGGCAACTATCGTGCAGATTTGCGTTTGATTTTTTTCTTAATGCTTACTTTTCATGTATTGTCCATTCATTAACACAAAAATTAATAATTTCTAAAATATAAATCTCATTTTCTATTAGAAATTTGTTGGAGTGGATAATTATCAGACGTGGAATGAAAATTTTGTATTAAAGTTAGCTAGAACGTTGACCATCTTTTTATTTACGAAGGCTTAGTAATTGAAGAAAGTTCACAAAATGATCTTTAAAACCGCTCCCACCACGATACAAATCATAAAAAATAAGTAAATATGCTAATTGTTTTAAGGAACCTGTCCCCCTTACCAAACACACAAAAGGACCAGCACACCATGGACTGAGGAAAAAGAAAATCACGGGATAAAAAATAGATAAAAAATAAAACATGCAACCAGTTGAAACAAATTTAGTTTATGGTGGCCTACAACAAAAAACAACAATGCCAATAACAATACGCATTTTATTATTACTGCAGATAGTAACGCTCTTTACAAATGCGGATTTTACATCCCTCAAAAATTTTGTGGAATAAATCGATGTCAAAAAGCGCTAAGAATGCATTTGTAAGTATTTCAGATAAAAAATGTTTACACTTTTTCGGAATCAAGGACCCCACTATTCGTGAAATCTGAATATATAACGTGTTAGAGGGAGTAATTTACTACGTATAAGAACAGGATTTACCCCTTTTTTCTGTATCAGAGCACCATAATACGAGTTTTTCTGCTGAAAAATCGCAGTTTTTTGCGGCAGCATTTACTTCCTCTACACTACGTCTATTACTACCCACCAGTTGGATGTGGCGTCGCCGAGGCTGTCAACAGTTTTAGAAGTATTCTCATTGAATGAAAATTTGTGTCACGCATAGCTTTGTTCAAGCACGTTCTGGTGTTGGACATACCAGTGAATCGTAGTAACTGATAATGTTACTGTCCAGTTCAAAATTCCCAACGCCCAATGATCTGTTTCGCCCTTACGGAATATGCACTGGAAATACTGCAATTTCTAAATTTTTGTAATGTGCACAAAAATGCAATTAAAAGATCACCTGTATCGTCAGCATTATTATCTAATCTAATATAAAATTATTCTCAATTAGTTCCGAATTAGTTCTGTGGCAAAATATTCTGAAAACACACTTGATTCTTTATCGGATTGACTTTCATATTTTTATCCCCTAAATTTTTGAAGATATTAAAACTCCACAAAGTCAGTCTAATTTCTGTTCACTTCTGATTCTGCAATTGTTCTATTAATAGTTTTGTTGGCGAATCTAAATAAACATTAAAAGGCGACTGTTTTGTATGTTTATGTGAATAAGGTGTAAGTTAAGTTTAATAAGAATTAAGCTGTCACATTCATTCGAAAATTGGTATTTGAACGCTTAAGAGCGAAAATGTGACAAGTCGAAAGTAAGAACTTAACTGTGCTTTCATTATACATAATGCATTATGCACAATTTGGCTTTCTCCGTAATCACTTGAAGTTCTTCAAATTTAATAAGTTCTCAGGTAATACTGTACGTAGCTCTTTTCAAATTGATAAAAAAAAGGATGAAAATGAAATGAAATCTGCTGCACCATTCACTTGTTCAACTTAGAAATGACAACAATCAGTGTTGCCATCCTCATGAAAGAAAATTATAGCGTCGTGGAGCGAAAATTCCCTCAGGGTTCAGGGATTTAATCAACGCCACCTATAGAGATCTATTTAGCTGGCGTTGGCTTCATTTCCGATCAATCCACTCGGCACTAAATCACGTAATAACGTTTTTGGATATTTCTTAGAATCTCCTGGCCGGATACGAAAACACATTATCAGTTCCCCACCATAAGACAGAGTAGCATCGAACGAGACCTCATATCGTCGGCTTGCAATGATACTGTCATAACCCAAAAATTAACAAATTTTCAGGAGAAGCATTAAAACATTTTACTTGATAAAAAGGTCTCAGATCTCGACGCCATGAAATAATTAGAAATCATAAACGGTACTGGTAGTTTTCAGACAATTTACAAATCTACAGTCCTGTACTTTTGTACTAATTCAAACCCCTATTTTACTCCTTTTTTCAAAGATGTGACAGATGTATCTTGCTCAAAATAAATTTTTATATTTTCGAATATTTTAACTGTTCTAACTCAAAATGTGACTGCAATGAACAAAAGAAACGAACTCATAGTAAGACATTAAAAAAGGGCCGCTATTCCGCGGAAAGTTCGATGCTTACACTGCAACAGTAGAGTGTCACGTCGTGGGAACACAGCAGCAGTCACAGACACGAGCTTCAGATATTTACATATTTATTAATAAGTATTTACAAATAAATAGTTTGTCCGTTATGTACAGCTCTGATAGACCCTATAGTCCGATCGCAGGAGCGATCCTTAAAAGATGCAAATCTGCCTGACTCGTGGCCCTCGCCACTCATCGAGCTTACGCGCACAGCGTAAAGCCCTTGCGACCGCAGTCACCCGTGGAAAAAATGTTCCACAGCGGCGTCCCCACACATGGGTTGCCCTACGAGCATAGCTCGTCTCCGCACCGCCCTGGGCGCACGTTTTGTGCGTTCGCACGAGGTTTGCACTCAGCTCGCGCTCTGCGATCTCGCTCACATACTTTCCAGACCACGTGACACGCAACGTCATCTAGCTTTCGCGGGGCACTTCATGCCACGTGACTGTCGCGCCGTCACGCATTTTGGGCATCCCTTCCCATGGATTCCTGGAAGTTCTCACAATACCCCGGGGTGTTTCCACCCGAGCTACCGTCTATTCATTCTGCTGCTTTTCTCTACCCAGTATTCTCTGGCGCCCTAATCCTGCGACGCGGGCCTGCAAGGCGTCGATCTTCCTGCTTGTTAATACAATACGTTACAAGAGACACAACTGACATGTAAATATCTTACTCAGAATAAAGTTGTCGACTTGCCAAAAACACAGACCGTCACTGGCGACATCTAGCAGGCGCTGTAAGAATTACAACTTGTAACTCTTTTCCACATAAAAATATAGACAAATTGCAATCATTTCATTGTGAAAACTAAACATGAATTATTTTGAGTTGTGACAGTCTTCTTCCAAGCCGACGATGTCTCGATTGGTGCATGGGAAGTAGACTCACCGTGAGTGACTGATCTGCATACAGTTACTCAAATGCTACTTAGGGTGACACGTACGTATACGAAAGAGTCACGTCATACGCAGTTTTTAACTGTTTTTGACGTAAAATAAATAAATAAATAAATGAATTTGTGGATGTTATAAAAAAAGAGTAAAAATCTACAGCGATGGAGGTGATACCAAGCTGTTGATGGAACTGGGAGTTTGAGATAATCCAGGGGGCCTTTGTGATTATTCTTAGGTATTTATTTTGGATTTTGAGAATATTGGTTTTGGATGCTTTGGCCCAGACTGGAGATGCATAGCTTAATATTGGTCGGGTCATGGATTGGTAGAGATGAATGGATGTGTGTAATAGAAGTGGGGATGATTTTTTGAGTAGAGGAAATAACTGATTGTGTTCAAGGTGTCAGTGAAATTTTGTGCATGATATAAGCTATTTAAGTCGTCTGTCGAATAATACTCCGAGTTATATGGCCGTGACGGTAGCGGGAATCCTTGCAATGTCGTGGTTCTGGTAGATGCGAATGCGTCGAGGGGCCTTCGAAGAGTGAATACTTTCCGTGAATATTCTTGCTTTCGTTCCTCTGAATAAGTCATTTCACGGACCAATCGGAAAATACGGCGAGATAATTTTGAAGATCTTCTATTGCTGTTCCTGTGTTTGTTGGTAGGTTTGTGTTTGTGCCACGGTTTGTGAAGTAGATTGCTGTAATCTGCAAAGGTGACGTGGTGAATACGTCGTGTTAACGGTGAATAGGGTTGGCGACAGACTCGAGCTCAATGGAACACCTGCTTTGATGGGGTATGTTGAAGGGAAGACACACTAAGGAAACCTATTACGCATGAGAGGTAATTGGATAGTGTCAATGTTGCGGAGCTTCAATATCAGAACTGGTGTCATACTGTATCAAAGGCTTTTGTGATGTCAAGGAATACTGCTGCTGTATGTTTGTGGTCATAGAATCCTTCGATAACGTTCTCATTCGCAATATTTGATAGCAGGTACAAAATAGAGGTTGGAAGCCAAACTGATGTATTAGATGAAGAGAGTGTTAAGTCTACAAAGGAAGTATTTCTCAAATATCTTTCTCACAGCAGATTGCAAACTAATTTTACTGGGTCATTTGGTTTTCCTGGCTTGGGGAGGGGGATGATAAATGCGTATTTCCTTTCCTGTGTGAAGAATGACATTCTTAGAGCTATATTGAATATTACTGTAATGACTTTTCGGGGAAGGCATTCGAGTAAGTATGCTAAGATTTGGTCGGAGCTGTTTGATTCTTTGACTGGGAGAGAAACATATTTAATGATTTCGATGGGAGACGAATTTGAGACATTCTGGTGCTGCCATTATTGGTCTTGTGATTTCTTCTGAAATGAAGTTTTCAAGGTTGTTGGTGAGATGTGGTGTGAATGTATTTCCGTATTACTTCGCATTTTTCAAATAATTTTTCAGATGCTGTACCTAATGAGGTGGTGAGGGGGGTATATTGATAGGTTTATTCAGGATACACCGTATTACGTTCCATAAGGTGTGGTCTGATGGATTTTCAGTTTGTTTGGAAGTGTAACTTTTGAGCCTGGGAAATGCCAAAGTGGTGTCTCACAATTCTGATGAGTAGGTTCATACATGATTTTAGGAACGGAGGACAATGCCTCTTCGCCTGATTTCTCATATGCGGTTTGTGATGGATCACCTTTTGTGGAATGGGCGGCGTGGGAAGGAGTGGAGAGTAGAGTCCCGCTGTGATGGCGGTTAAATCTAATGCCTCAAATATGGTATAAGTAATTGATTGCTTGGCCTATTTCTTAAGCGAAGTATGAATGATGGTATTGGAGGTAGGAGTTGATAATACAGCCAGTTTACCTTTTGGAGATTATAAGGCTGGGTGGGACGAATGATTGAAGATATCATTGGAACCATAGCTACGTGTGTTTCGACATGAATAGTACAATTGAGACGCCGAAGTCACCATCATATATGAACCACAATTACGAATTTGGATACCTTGGAATGTTTCTTAAAGTGAGAACATTAATGTACTGAAAACTTTTTTTGGGGGGGGGGGGAGAAACTGAACGAACGCCATCTTACGCATAATCTTTTAAAGACTTTTGGCCCACTGAATTATTCTAAAAAAAATCACGAATACTTTTTCTATTATTATTATTATTATTATTATTATTATTATTATTATTATTATTATTAGCGTTTCCTTCAATATAATAAATACAAATCAAAGTATTTAATGCTATGCAGTACCGCTCATCTGATTGCGATAACACTTTGTCAACTTATTGCTTGCAATTGCGCGTAGAATATAGGCACAGTACAATGAGAATGGGCGTATTTATGTCGCACATAGGCGTACTTGATTTTATGCGCTTAATAACAAATTTTATAGTATAAATAATACATCTTAACATTTTCTAAGAAACAACAGAATCTGGTAAGTCATTTGTCATTACGTCGTATTCAAGACGAACTAATCTACATTGAGTAGTTGGAATGTAGTTGTTCTTGGCAGTTTCGTTGTGAGACTTGCAACTGATCTATTAAAAGCAGTCGACGTTTCGAAAGGTGATAGCGAAACAAAAGATTTTGAGTTCGAAAATTGAGTGTTTTAAACGCAAAAATTATTGAATGTAAATAAACGCTATGTCCAGCAACAGTCTGACACACGTGTCCCCTTAAAATGTTTATTTTTTATAATTATATACGTTTTCTAATTTTATAATTATATAAGTTTTGTGGATATTAGAATTCCATGCTACGGGCCACTGCAACATATATGTACCGATTTTGTGAAAATATAATTTCAATTTAATTTTCAGAATCTGTTTAATTCTACTGCATTTCGCCCTGAGGAAGGTTACAGTATGCCAGCTGAAACTGGCAAATGTGTCCAGAACGCGGCATCTCCCAGACAGCCCTGTATATATTGCTTCTGGCCGCGGAAGCCTACGCTTTCAGGGTTTCTTATTATTTCTTGTAGGGGATTCTGATCTTGGGAAAAGACTAATTTAATTTTCAGTTTCAATTGTATTGGATATTTATAATGCAAATTGGAGATGACAACGTGCGTGACGTTCCAAGCCTTTTTGGCACTAAACGTGGAGTAATATATCCCTATCGGCCAGAGGCTCAGCGCTGTTAGTATCCAGGGTTTCCGGACGGTCACTCATCCAGGGACCCGCGGTGTCTCCAGATGTTTGACTTCCGTGACTTCATGGAACTTAGTTAAGAAGTTCGGCTACAGGCGCAGGCTGCCAAGAAAGATAGTGAACACAAACCACTATTGATGAATAAATAAAAGTGACAATTGTAATGCAACTAATTGTTGCTTATTGAAATTGTAATCTCAAATTTCTTAAATAAACTCTAACATTTGCGTATTGTAGAAATACAGTAGTGATTTTTACTCGTGTTCACTGCTTACGCAGTATTGAAAAAGTATTGTAATGCTACGAAGAAAACGACAGCTTTTCGACAAACTCTTATTGGCTGGCCCTAGAAACGAAAAAGGGGATAAATCTTGTTCTACTTGTAGAAAATTGCTACCACTAATACGTTGCGCAATCAGTATCCACGTTTTGTGGGTCCTTGATACAGAAAATTCGATTGGCAGCAAAACTGTCTGTAGACAGCGCTACCGCCTAAACCGTTCAGCAAAGTTTCTCCAAAATTGATATTCCTCGATCGATCTAAACGAATCCGAGACCCTGCGAGTTTGAAACGGAAATTTTAATTTTTGGAAGAATTTAACGTTTTTTTGCGTAGATATGCGTGGGATTTGGGAATTTAAAAAAAAATCTCAAAAACAACTCCATTTTTTCATTAGCTTTCCCCCCCTCGTTTGTAGTTCGGTAATGAAAGTGGTACTGGTCCCGTTTTATGTGAACAAACTGCATTTTCGGAAATTGCAAACAACAACGAAAATCAACTTTGAAAAAGTACAGTATTGATAAGAATTTAAAAAAATGAAATGTTTTAAACTAGTGGTGCTACAGACGTACAGACTCGTACTAGTTAGTTTTCTAATTTCTTTCGTCTGGGCGAGCTTTTCGGTCTTTCCTCGGTCTCTTGCCAGCTGCCATCCATCGCCGCCTAAACTACAGTTTTGTCAAATTATCTCCTTTTTCGATTTCCTAATGATAGAATCGAAATATTACTTTAAGAGTAGTATAGAATAAAACATGGTCCTGTTTGGAAATTTTCGTTGAAAAATTTGGAGCCGATTTTGATAAAATGTTTAAGCGTTACTGTAAATGCGAAATTTGAATTTCTCTTTTCCCCAGAAAACTTTCGAGTTTTCGAAAAAGTTAACAAAGTAATTTGAAGCACTTTTACTCACAAATGCATAATGTATACAGGGTTCATATTAACGACGCGAGAAATATTTTAAAGAAGCGTAATTTTTGACAAAATAGCTTCCACACATCAAAATCGCTTTTATGTCATCTTATACAGTGCACTTAGCACAATCCGTACAGAATTTCGAAAGAAACAAATGGAGTCGTTTTTGAGAAAATGGCGTTTGAGCGTTTCTGAAATGTCGGAATTTTGGGCCCTTTTTCCCAGAAGCCTATTGAGATTTCGAGAAACTTTACATGACATAATTTAAAGCACTTGTTTTAACAAATTTAATAATTGAAGTCGTAGGCTTCCACGGCCAGAGTCATGTAAATGATCTTGGCTGTCCTGGTGACGCCGCGTCGAAGGCTGTGTTGGCAACACAGCCTTCGACGCGGCGTCACCTGGACAGCCAAGATCATTTACAAATTTAATAATGTATACAAATCGCTGTCAATGTAAATATTAACAACGCGAGAACATGTCAAAAAATACAATTGTGTAATTTTTGAAGAAAAAAAGAATAGAGCAAAATGGCCTTTATGTTAATTCATTCAGAACATTTAGTACTATCCTTACCTAAAGTTTGAAGTCTTTTTTTAAATATTGCACATATTCACTCAACATTGCGCGAAAACTAAAATTTTCAAAAATACTTACACGATCTAAATGAATTACGCACAGCAAATTTCACTTAAGGGAAAGATCTTGATGTTCAAATTTTTAGTTGTGAGAAATCGCCGAAAAAATTTCAAACTTTTGCAATTTTCGAAAATTTAGAGTTAACAGTGAAAAACGGATCTATGTCATCTTTGTAGGCGTATTTCACTCTGTTACAAGAGTTTTAAAGAAAAACATTTGGAGCAATTTTTGAGAAAATTTTGAATATGTCGCAGGTGGCTTAATATAAAGAACCTTCCAAAATTAAAGCTATTCAAAATCGCAGAGCTTTGAATGAGGCGGATTGATTGGGGAGAATTCAATTTGGAAAAAAATCCTACGGTTGGTGCTACTGTTGGTGCAAGTGGTGTTCAGAGACGACAGAGAGACAGACGGACAAAAAAACAAACAAAAAACAACACTTCTTCGGTATTAGAGAACACCAAGGTATTAGCTGTATTTTCGTTGAAATATCGAAATCGATTTTCCACAGCATTACATAACTTTCTCTGTACTATGTATATTACTCCGTATTTACGCACATATACATGATAGTAGAAGTCCGTTCTTAAAAAAAAGGTCACGCAATTTTTTTTTAATATTAGTTTAGTGCAACTTTGTTATTTTCGAAATTGCAGATTCGAATGTCCTGCATTTCGTTTGTTATAATCCTTCAGGAGGTATCAGATTGTATTCCAACAACGCCGGACGCCGAACCGCGACACGGCAATTTCAAAATTCTGAGAATTCCTTCTCATTGGTGGGAGATAGTTGTATTATAGCTGTGTGAATCGCAGTTTTATTTGTCTAATTCCGTATATTAGCTTTAAAATAATTTGTTTTCGAACCTAACATTTCACGGTTTGTAATGAATTTTACATGTGATGACTGAGTCTGCATATAAGGTCAGACGACCACTGTCCACTGTCTGCGTGCGGTGCACGACTACGATTTACGGAATCCGATACAGTGCCAACCGATGTTCGAGCTGAAAGAAATTTCGGTTTTATAATATAAAATAACCGTTACTAAGTTCGAGAAAGTACTTGCTGCTGTAGTACTAGGTTTTGGATCGGATTGGATTTAGAACAACAAAATTTACAAAAAACGAGCATTATTTTTTTCCCCTAAAAGATGTTACTTCATCGAAGGATGAAAATGAAGCACCCTTTGAAATATTTTTAAATCTTACGAAAGGTTTGGACTTCAATGACTATAAAATTTTCTTTCAAAATTATCTTCAGATGGAATTCATTGTTATTGCCCTAGATTAGCTATCCTCGTACCTTAACCATCGATCGCGCAGTGGAAATACTATACAAACACGAAGGAACATTATTTACTCATCTTTATAATTCTTTGGTAGTTGAGCCCGAGGCTCCACGGGGTTTTATCTTAGACCCTATGCTCTTTCTTTACGAGGGAATACGTAAACGATATGCCCTCGTACATTAGAAACAGTTGGAACGGTTGTTTTGCTGATGGCACGAATATTCATTGCAAAAAGGAAACAATTAGTACGATTTCGGATGTTTCTAATTGTTACGTAATAAATGAATAGTAAACATAGGAAAACAGCCTTCAATGGGGTTTTTGTACTTCAAACATGCCATCGTATGCGCAATTGAAAGCGACCAATATGAAAGGGACTAATGTTAAGGTAATAAAATAACCTCAATTAAGTTCCTCGAAAGAAATATTCACATAAATGAAATGAATACAGCATTACGTTATATTACGAATTTAGAATCCTTTTAAATTAAGTCAGCCTTCGTGGAGCTCGTTGAGTATATTTTGTTAATGTACACTCCCACAGATGCGGTACAATATTCTGGGGAAGAACATCCTCAAATATCCCGACTTTGAGACTGCAAAAACCATATGTAAATACCATCCATGTGATTCTCGCAAGCCATTTTTCCTTGAGCTTAGAATCGTACAATTGCATTGCCTATTTATTCATGAATCAGTACTTTTTTTGTCAAAACTAACTCACTTAAGAATGGGAACACATTTTCATAGATACAGATGTTTATAATTACAAAAACATGTTGTAAGACTCGTGTTCATCAGATGTCACAATCAACAGCTCACTAGAAAAAATCCGCATAAATTACAACTATATTACTTTACAACATATTGCCAGATGACACTAAATAATTAAAATAGAAACATATAGCATTAGTACTAGGGCTAGAAATTGAATGCTGAGCAAGATCTGAAAGAAATCGCTTTTACTAGTGGTTGTGCAGGTAGCTCCTAGTAAAAGCATTTCTTTCAGGACATGTGTAGCGTGCTAAAAGTTCGATTTTTAGCACTAGTGCTCAAAGGAAGACGATGCTCAAGTGCTCAGATAAATCTGTGAATCCAACAAAGGAAACAAAAGCCTTTCGTGTGACGAAATCAGCTACTATGGGCCTTAATTATCATTAAGTTGTGTATCTGAATAAAAATAAAATGAAAAATGAAAAGTCAGTAAGGCAGTCTAAAATATAGGGCATAGCACACGTGGTAAAAGTTATTTTATTTGGCTCGTAAAATTGCGCTCCTCTGCATATATGACTTGTGTCGCAATCTTTTCTACTTGCAAAATAAAACTTATATTTTACCACTCGTGTGATAAATAACTACTCTGCTGCATAACTGTTTCTGTACAATTAGAGACAAGACAAATGACCATCAAAAAAGAGAATTTATTTTCACAGTGATATTTAACGAATTAGTTAATGTTTGTACTGTATAATTTTTAAGACTAAATGTCTGACTAATTTTTAAGACAATGTACTTCAGCTTCCGGGTCAATGATTCCGTCTCGATCAGGTTTTTCGTCGTTTCCCTGATGCATTAAGCAATTGCTGAGCTGGCCCCTTATTTTGCTTCTGGGCGTAAATGTAGCTTCACTATGAACATGTTTTGGTGATCTCCTTTTCCCAGTTGGGGTAGGAATAGAGCCGGGTATGTGTGTTGCTATTTTATCAGCAATATTATAAAATGAAATCTATAATTCATCCGTAATTCGTTTACCTACAATTTGGGAGGGAAAATTTATAGTTTTCAACTGTTGCTAACACCGATTTGTTGATACGTTTATTCGTCATTCAACTGTGTATAGCAATAGGATGGGGACGGAATTCTCGGGATCAAAAATCGCTGCGCTGATTTATACTTATCCCACACATCACATTCAGTTTTTAGTTTTTGAAAAGAATTAAGAATTATGTTACCCAGGGAATATTTAAAATTTCCACCAAAATGACAGTCATTTTTGGCATTTCTTTCGTACTGACAATTGCAGCACTTCTCGGCAACCGTCACCCGCTGAGGGATGATCCTGTAAGAGTATTCGGCTTCGACGACGAACAGCAAAGCGAAGGACTTGCTGAGCTTAAAAACTTTAGTCTCAAATCCAGTGTCCTTGTGCTACATCGATTCAAGCGATTGTACATTGCATTCCAGCTTCTGTTTTCACAGTGTATTAAAAAATTTCATTCTTTAATGAATATCATTACGAGACAACGAGGCGTTCAGAGTTAAAGAGGATCAAGTCCAGAAATATAAAAAGACGTGTTTGTTATGGTTTAATGCTTTTTGACGGTGCATTTTTTGGGAGCAATATTTACCTAAGTCCAGCTATCGTACTAGTTTGCTAACAAAAGACAGCAGTCGTCTATAGCCCTGAAAATCTCCGTGTAATGTCTGTGCTGAAGTGGATCAAGTAAAAAATCGTAGTACATGGAATTTGTTTGCGTACTTGTGCACGTGAGCTGGTTGATCTCCAAATAATGGATTCAGATGAATGTATGGATTTCATTGATTCAGGTGTAAGTTTGGACTTGCTGATTTTTTAACGATATTCCACATTGCTTTAGTTTTGTTACTAGCGTTCAAAATATCCTGATTATTTTTCATCATTTTTGCCTGAACTATTACTCTTCTTAAAATTCTTTTGTATTCTCGAAAGTAGAAATGGAAACCGGGTGATACGTAATGTTTAGAAATAAAGTAAAGGGTACGTTTGTTTTTACGCGATGTTCTATTTCCTTGTGTGATCCAAGTATTACTTTTTCGGGAAATGTTTTATTTTCTTTTTTTTTTTAAGAGGAAAGCATGCGTTAAAATAAAATGAAAGCTTTGAGAAAAGTAAATTACATTTTTCATTTGTGTCAACCGCATTATAAACTGCGTGCCATGATTCCTTCAGCAAGTAGTCCGTAAATAATTTTATGTTAACTTTAGTGAATATTCTGCACATGGGTGTATTCTTTATTGTGTCAGTGTTCCTGTTATTAGTAACTGTAACTCATCTAATTAATGTAATTCATCTTCAGACTATGTTTCTTTGGAAAACAAGTCAGCTACTCACGATGGCCATCCCGTCCGATCAAAGACGAAATGGATGCAGTTTGAACGAGAGAAGGTTGCAGTGCAATTTAAACATTGCTGTTTAAGAAAACATTAAAAGTAGATATTGGATTCTCAAAAGTTGCTATCACGATTCATATTGTAAAAATTGTCGAGAGGCAATATCCACTGTAGAAACCCCAGGTAAGGTCACTAAAGGAAAGAAAAAAACAACCTTTTTTTTTCTTCCTTCAGACACTCTGTACATTTCAAAAGGTTGACAAACAGTTTCCAACTAGGTCGCACACTTCCCTAAACGAAGAAATTTTATAATTGGATAATGATGAACCTTTCTTTGATGAAGCCTGTTAAAGCCTAATTTGTAACTTTCAATTTGTTGTAAAATACGGCCTAAATGCAGTTAAAAAGTGATAAATGTTTCCCACATTCACTGTCCGTCATTTCATCAACCTTACATACATAAGAAATATTCCAGGGCCAAAATGAAAAAAACTCTCGTAATTTCTAATTTAAAATCGAAATCCTACAAAAATGGTTTTTGAAGTTCATAGTTATGACACATTTAAGTTCGACTTTATACCATAATAATAAAACACAAGTGTCCTCTAAATCCCTTTGTAAATCAACTAGCGCAAATAATCAAATTATCTCGGAACCATGGTGTATGAACTTGATACATTTTAAATGAGAACGGCTCAAATACTGCCATTGAACTGAAAGATATCTAGCGTCTCAATTAGAAACAAAATTAAATATGGCCTAGGCATGAAGACCGTACAAATTAGATGAAGCATAGCATTCATAAACTTTGATACACAATGGAATACAATTGTGGAAGAAGCACATCACGTACCTACAAGGCATGGACTGTCTCATTCGATTTGTTATTACTTCAAAATCGAGGGAAAAATAAGGAATTCCATGTTATGCCTTGACCTAATGTGGCATTCATATCTCAAATGAAATAATTTATGTAGCGTTTCCAGTTATACTAATTCCAAGTATTTGCATATTATGTAGTAATGGTCAAATATTCTGTAGTATTTGTCAAAAATGACTTAACGGTAGGAACTTATTTTCATGTAATACTGATATTTATAGTTACAACACTCGATGTAGAAATCATGTTCATCAAGTGTCAGTATCAACAGCTCACTACAAGAAATCCACATACAATACATGTACGTTACTTTACAACGCATTGCCAGATGAAATTAAACAATTAAAATAGGTACACAACTTTAAGTTAAAAGTAAAATCTTTTCTGCTGCAAAACTGTTTTTAGAGTCTGCAGTTAGAGACTATACTGATCGTCGAAAAGAAAAATAATGTTTACTTTAACAAATCCAAGATATAGTATAATGAATCAGTATACGTTCGCATTGTATAATTAAAAAAAAAATACTCAATATGCCTGAAACAAGTAATATACTTCAGCTTCCGGGTCAATGACCCCCATCTCGATTGGGGTTTTGTTCCGTTTCCCTGATCCATTGAGCGAATGCTGAGATGGCCCCTTGATTTGCTTCTGGACGTAAATGTAGCTTCACTATGCGCGCGTTTTATTGAACTTTCCTTTTGCTTGTAGTGGTAGTAGAGCTTAGGGTGAGCTTCTATTTTGTTAACAACACAGAAAAATCAAATCTGTTAGTTCCTTTACCGTTAAAAATAAGTTTTCTATAATTCGGTAACAAAAATATCTAGTTTTTGAAATGATAAACTCTCGCTTTTTTAAAATTTATTATTATTATTATTATTATTATTATTATTATTATTATTATTACCACTACTACTATTATTTTTCATCTTTCAATTATTAATAGTTAAATTGTTGGGAAGGGATTCTGAAACTCAAGAAAGCGTGCGCAGATGATTTTCTCCCCCATAAATCACATAGAGTTTTTGACTAAATAAATAAATTAAAATTACTGATCATCATTCCTTTCATTACGATACTAATTCCAATATGAAATAACGCAGTAATAATATTTAATGTCAATTCTAGACGGATGCCGACGGAGTACCTTTAACGTGCTACGGAATACGCGCAATCATACGTTCCGAATCTATTCCCACTCCCATCCTTAGACTTCGCGCTAGGCTGATACTCCGTTCCCATATGGCTTGTTTCCCCGTGAAATAGAGAGAACCCGTAGCACCAGCAGAAGCAAGTACGCGGATGTTGGCCGAAGTCCAAACTGGGCTGTAGGACAATCGGATATGTTACAAATTATTCATTAGTAGGCCTTTTGGGCGCCCAATATAATAGCAGCTTTTGGTGATACATGTCACTGGTAAAAGTGTAAATCCACTTCAACAACCAACGTTATTCCGCATACTTTGATTAGTCGTGAACGTGCATCAAACGAAACATTGCTGTTCATAACATTTATTACAGCTAGAGCGAAACTACCTCGCCAATGCAAAATTATGAACATTTTAACGAGTCGAAAAATACAAGCTTATTCAAACAAAGACAAATTCATGTGAAAAAGCGTTTTTCGTTTCTGATGGGGCTTAGGTCAACAGTTTGACAATACTAAACACTGTGTTTCGTCGAATTGACTCTTTATTGTAAACGATTTCTAGATTTAAATTAATCTTGATGTCACACTTTTCCTCAAATAAATTAGACATCTCGCGTAAACTTGATTTGACATTACTGCTGTTTTCAGCGATGATAAAAAAAATTAACACCACACAAATTCTGTTCATATTAAAATACAGTTTATTTCTTAAACTATTTAAAAACTCTGCTATGGGAAGGCACTCATCTAAAGCAGGCATGCAAAAAATACAGTAATGCACTATGCGGATTTGATAACTTTATTCAAAATTAAATTTCAATATTTATTCCGAAAACAAAATAGCAACTTAAGCAACAGCCACGAGTGAAGCCTCTATTCTGTAACGGGTTTGAAAAACGCTGCAAGTTCTATCTACATAAAAAAATGTATTTAATGCTATAGTATGTCAAACATGAAAAGCCTAATCTATAGAGCATAAGTTTCGTTTGACGTACCCAAGTTCCTAGCCGGTTCCTAAGTTTTCAGGATCCCGGAACAATCCATATTCAAGAAGAAATTAATTTTATAGTCTTCAAATGTTTTGTACACATATTGCCCACAAATCGCTTAGTTTTTCGCACAAATACACCAATTTCTCAAGAGGAAGGAATTGTCTCCTTCCTCACGAAGCCGGCCATGTTGAACTATTGCGATGGTGTGGAGTTGCCGATTTGAATAACAGCGCCATCATGTGGTACAAATCTTGAACCATAAAAAGAGTAAACAAAACAGTTGAGAAACGATTGACCATTCTGTATTTTTGGGAGAGGTTTGTGTGGTGTACTGTAGACAGTAGTATTGTGAATTCATTACTATTTTTCATTTCTTCAGCAAATAAATTGCCTTTAAACAATGGCTTTTCGCTTTTTAAGGTGAGTATATATAATATCATGGAATGTTAAAAAAAATTAATACATATATCATTGAATGTAAAATTAAAATTTTCTCTAGGTTCGGTTTAAAAGCAGGGTTATGTGGTGCATTCGTTCATTACACAATTGAAGAAGGTGTATGGGGTAATAGTGAAGATTCGGCCAAATTGTATGCAGACTTGTATAAAAACGTAGCACCTTACATCAAGGAAGTTCCCGTTGAGGTAAAACCATTGTTATTCCCCGTAAGGTGTTACAATTTCAGAAGAATTTGAAATTAAAATTCCTATTTCAGGTGCCTGAACTTCCAAAAGTTGAAAACATCACGCATGCATCACAATATTACTGGAACCTAGGGGTCAAAACCACTTTTACTTTTTTAAAAGATTTACCAACTCATACCATTCATTGGTCAAAGAAAGGATGGGAAATAATGCAAAAATTTGCAGAATCTCCTAAGGCTGTGTCTGACAAAAGTGATTAGCAATTTCCTCTTCAATGTATATACTTGTATAGTCTTAGTGTCAATACACGAACATAAAATAATATTGTAAGTAACCATCATGTTTTTATTTCCATCAAAGGTTAACAGTTTTGTTCCCTGCTCAACATTCATTTCAGCAAGCACACCGTTCAGAATTAAAATTTCATCTTGGCATCACAGAACACATTCAGGCTTTCAATGTTATACCATAGTGCATTGTAGCTGAACCACCACAGCTGCTCTTATTACATTGTGCATCCTATTACATTTGAACACTATTTTATGTAAAGAGCTATTTAAAAGGCAGTGGAACAAAAAAATATGGAAGTTTTACTCCAAATGACACACTACTAATGCATTTCCAACATATTTCAAGAGTACATGTTATTTAGTCCAGTTCCATGTAATAGGTTACACACTGCCATAAATTGTAAAATTGTTGTTCTTACATGTATGAGAACTTCCAATAAAAATTTAATGAAAACTACTTGTAACCTAGTAACACTGATCTTGAAATATGCTCTTGAAATTCACAATTTCAAAGGAAACTTTATTCTTAACAGATCATAAATGTTAAATGCCAGCCCAAATGTTTATTCAATACTTGCATCAGTTTAATTGCAGCAAGGTACTACAGTAAATGAACACCTATGGGGTTGGGGGTCTTGAGAAACGGGCAAGGCACAATCCTCTATCGACAAACAAGCCCTGATAACCAGAACCCTGCAATAAAGTTGCCTTTTTTCTTTGAATGCAACAAGTTTCTATTTTAGATCCAATACATGTATAGATCAATTTGCCAACTATAAGCTACCTGTACATAAAAGCCAACTATCATGTAGTTATGAAAATTTCTTTGTTTCCTTCATGTATCCTTGCATGTATAACTTTCCACAAGTTACCTTGAAATTAAAAAAAACAAAAAAACAACTAATTAGAAAAGAAATGTAAGCTTCACGTCAAAGTCACATTCAAAAGAAACTAATTAACTTTCACATACACATTGAACAAAAAAAGAAGTGCAAGTTAGAGTATTTCAGGCCTAATCTGAAAAGATTGAGGTTTAAGGTTTGAAACACAAATGCATTGTCCATTCAGGAGTTTACTTCTATGTATTAATGTCTACATATGTGTGAACAGTAGTACAAAAGAAAGGAAGAGGAAAAATTATAAAAAACTCAGTACAGAATTATCCTGCAAATGAACATACAACATTCGTGTTCCACTGCCAACTTGCTATGAAAGAAATCACTCTCAGAACAAAGTCAAGTTGTGCTAACTAAAAAAGTTTTTCACAAACAAATTAATCATGTCTACACAACTTTTGTTCAATAAGTTGTACATGTTACATAATACATCAAAAACCATTCCTAAGCTAAGGTTCTCATGACAAAATTATAACATTCTCTTAAGTTTTCATCCATATTATACAAACAGAATTTATACCAACTGGTGTATATTTCAACACAGGTCACATTTCTTTTTGTTAAGTCCAACATAAAGTATTTCTTTCCCAACCCATCTCACAGCAAAACATTTCTATTCTGAGAAGTGTCCAACATTGAAAATGGCAACCCGTCATTTCTCCTAATGGGTTTAAAATGACTTATTAACCAAAGCCACCAGAAATGAAAATATATTAAAAATTTATTCTCCTTTTGTCCAACAGTAGCTCTTGCGTGCTGCTTCAGTATTCAAAACATGATTGTTGAGGGCAGGACAACCTATCAGTGGAGATTGTCAAGTCGCTATGCCTCACCATCCACTTCCATTGCTGTCTCATTGACTACAGCACGTTCCGCCTTCTTCTTTTTCTTTTTCGCTGCCTTTGGGTTGGCTGATGTATTCAGCAATGACTGATGTATTAAGAAAAATAAAAAAGTCACTGATAAATAATGGAAAATATAAGTAAATAAGCTATCCAAAATTATAACTTAATTAAAATTACCTTCAAGTCAGGATCAGTAATTTCGTGCTCTGAAGAGTACAACTCCGGTTCAAATGGAAGTCCAGTAATGCGATGTGGGCCATTTGGCATAAGTAATACAGTAAATTTAAAATGAGCCACAATTTCACCATTCCTTTCATAAAGTACCTAAAAGAAACAAAAAAAAAAAAAAAAGAGCTAAAAGGTGGTTCTAACAGTTCTCTAAAGTTCAGAGGAGACCTTTGTGAAAGAAATATCCTTGATCCAATTTCAATTTGACAAGAGAATTCAATATGAGAAGATCAAACTTATATTGATAATCCTTACTTATATTGTGTCTTTAGGAACAAAAGAGAAAACTGCAGGTGTTTGTACGTAATAAAATTACCGAAACTCACAACAGAAATTCTTTCACACTCGCAACAAGAATGAGAACAAAATTATTTCCACAATGTGTTGAGAAAAACATTGTAATATTTCAAATTTTTGGCATTCCTTAAAGGAATGTATCGAACGAAGTAATAAATAATAAGACAAATTTAAAATATTAAACTAAGTGGGTGGCAGAATAAGATGTGCAAATCTCTCCCCAAGGGATAGATAGATCCAAGTGGCTTGTTTCCACTCTGCTGCCTAAATCAAAAACAGGTGAAAGCAGCAAATAGTGACAACTTAAATATAATGAATAATATTTAACATTATATGTAATATTGCTCTATTTTGTTATATTATATAATATATAACTTATATTAGTTTTAGTTAAAACCTAAATTCATTCAATATTCAAATTACAATAGGTTAAAATATTATTCTTATAATTTTGATTTTCATTATTTATCTTTTCTAAAAAAAAAAAATGAAAATTAATAAAACAAAACTAAATTTTAAGAAAAAAATCAGAAAGTAAATTTATTGAACTGTTGGATGCAAATTATAAGATAAAAGGTTGAAATTTTGAGAAACACTAAGAGAATTTACAGGTATACAATTTTTATTTAGTCCTTTATATGAACTGTGGTAGATCACGAAATACTGTTAAAAAACAAAGGAAAAAAGATTTTTTTTTCTATTTTTCCCTTCTTTTTTGTTGATTGCAAGGGTCAAAATCAGATATAAATGCCTGAAAAAATTCTCAAAACATTTATCATCAATGAAAAGTTGCAAGAATAATTAAAGTCAATATTCATACACGTAACATGGTTACAAAATTTGAACTACTATAAGAAGCTAAAAAAACACATTTTTCCCATTTGTATGAAGTACTCAGTGTAAACTGATTTAAATCCAATGAAAGACTGTTTTTAACACTTCAATTCATTTTTAACATAAAAAATTTTTATCCCCTGGGGGCAGTTTTGCATATCTTCTTCTGCTACACCTTTTAATAGCAAGTGCATTTATTGTATCTATTGTGTTCATAATGTAAAGTTGATAGGATATGTTTGTTTCCCACAAAAATTAATTTTTTCCCGTTCCCTGAACAAATTTTGAAGATTTTTGAGATTTCTACAGTACTTTGACAATCAGAACTAATCATTTCATTGATTTTCAAATAAAAGCCAGCTTAGAGAAGTAATCAAACCTTTGCAAAAAAATGATCTGGTTTGGTAATGCAACATCTAGAGAAGGTAAAACACAACATACAAAATACAGTAACTCGAGAAAATCAATTTACATGACTTTTATTGATTTTTCTGAATGTGCTGCACTACTGAACTGCCAAACTCTAAATGCTACTTTTTGCTCAACACCTTCATAATATGAAAATAATTACCTCCACTTCGCAAAATGACTACAGATCTCTCTTAGAAGAATTAAAATATGGCAATCCCACCCTCCTCTCTCAGCAGAATGCTTCCTCATTCGAAATACTATTCCTTTAACTTCTATCCTTATACTTCTAAGAAGTCAGCAGCCAGGTAACGAGGCATTTTTCTCTTTATCACAGTTGCCATGAGGAAAGGGTGAGTAACCTAAGTGGCACACTCATTTCCCTATTGCTGCAGTGATGCACCGAGACCCTGTCCTTTCACCCATGTTGGAATGCTGTCACATTCACCCAATACGGCTTGGCATTCAAGAGGTAAAACACGAACCTCACTGGAATAACATTGCTTCTCGCTTATACTATTTGTACATCTTACACTTCCTGTTTACTCATCTAACCGGTGGATTGGTAAATCAGATGGAAAGTTCGTTCCTGTCAACATTTGTTTCTAAATATTTCCATATCAATGTCCACTTCAATAATTAAACAAATGAATATATATTTAATTATGAATTTCAAGGCAAATAAACATTCAAATAAATCAATTTCTAATGTCAGACACATTGCTTCCAGTCGAGGTTGCCCTTTTGCTTTGGACTTTAAAACCACAAAGAACGTAAGCAAAATTAGGTGGATAAAATTTTACTGTGAAAATGAAGATCCCTCACAAACAAGTTACTAAGAAATGTTCCACAATTTTTAAAGCTTAATTCATAATTTATTGTTCTATGTTTTATGGTTGTACTGCGTGTCTAAGAAATTCATAGTTATCTCACGACCCAGTGGAATCCTCCACTATATTCTTTTACAGCCAATTTAACATTCCCCATCTCTCCATAACAAGTAACGAAAAAACATAAGAACTACACTTTCTATGGCTACACTAAGTCTTCAGAGATTTAAAGAAGTTTGTTTTCCCTACTCAAGAGAAAGTTGTGTGCAAATTGTTACAAATGAAATGCACAGCTGTATTGCTGATAAAAAACAATAAATCACACCCATTACACACATTTCACTAAATATAATGAAAACATATTCAAATATCACACGCACATTAAGTGGATTTCCAGTATATTCTAGAGGGGACATTTATGAAGGACAAACGAGGCATGCCATAAAGCTTAGCAGCCTTGGGTAGTGAACATTTGGGCAATTAAGGCAGCATCTTTGGCATGGAAGAAGTGCAAGTCTGCACTGTTCTTGAAAAGACAATAATTATGCATAATGAGAAGAAAATAAATGCACCATGGTTCCAGGTATGCCCCTTTATAAAAAGAGGGGTTTTTTTTTAATTTGTTGCGTCTACTTCGATGCAACGCGTCACCAAGCCCCTTGGGGGACATTGAGCGCTTTGTGCTTCTGGGAGTAATCCACCCATTACTGTTTTTTATGGAGTAATCCTCCGTTAACATTGTCTGTCGCATCACGTCATAGTCGGTTGTCAAGAGGACCGCCAGGTAGCATCTCCGCGTACGCGCGCCTCACCAGCGCGCTCTCGTCACTACCCAGTGGCCAGAATTAGGAAGGAATAAGGATAGGGGTAGGGTTTAGGACACTTCACAGGGGTTGGACTAGCCCTTGTGAAGCAGCCGAACTCGTTTTGTTGAAACAAATTTCACATGAGATTCGATGGGAATCGAACCCGGATCTCAGTGGTGAAAGGCTTGCGACTTTGCAATGAGCCACGAGTTCAGCACCTTTTAGTAGTTAGTAATTTTAGTAGTAAGTAAACAATATAAACATTTCTAAAAAATATTCAGTTCACACATACACTGAATTACTGGGAGACATGGAGGAGCAGAGAGAAACAGCACATCTTATGCATTCTGATTTTCTAGAATCTTCTGAAGTACACATTACAAATTGTTTTTGTACTGTTATTTGATGGATTGTGGGAGTCGAGCGGTGTTGGCTCATTCACATGGTGAGAGTATACTCATGAATCTGTGATATTCATATATCAGCAACATTCAGAAGATTCCATAAACAGCATGGAGTCTGATATTTGTTAAATGGCATTCCTATTCATGAACATGTGCTACAGCAGCACATACTTTCTTCATTAGCAACATTTACAGAAATTATAATTCTTTAATTTACTTTCATAATAACTCCTTAGCATCATGCATTACCAATTGTAGTGAATTTCATGAAAAAACTTAATTCATCTAAAGTTAATACAAATTTTATAACCCAAAACGGCAGTCCATTAACCTGGAAACATAGCCCAACAATGAGATATTATGAGAATTTCAAACTACCATGTCACTGCAATCTGATAACTCCTGAATCATCCTAGCATAGAAGTGCAGGAAATTCAAATTGTGGTTTTGAAACTTCCACAAATTACGCAAAACTCATATTTTTAAAGAAAATACTTTTAAAGAAAAGAATACATACATGACCTTATTTAAAGACTTAATTTTAAAGAACACATTTCATTAAGTAAAACATGTCTATGATCAATATTGTACTTTTGCAATGTTACTTTTTGCAATTTTCCAAAATACAAAGGGTCCACCAAAAATATAATTTGTACCATACTTATAACTGTATTTTGCTCAATCCTTGCCTTTATTTCAAGTCAAATTACATTAAAACTACTCAGATTTTCCCAACATTCTTAGTGGCAAAACCTTTCTACTTCCAGTTAAGAAGCCTTCAGCACCCATACTGGAAAAATGTATTTCTACTGCTTGGGGTATCTGCAGGAAATCCACTAGGAATGAATTCAAGAACTGCTCAATATCCAATACACTGTATGACAAAAAAAGACCTCTTTTATAAGGGGACATAAGAGATAGGGGGACCAAAAAGAAGGAAACTGTCATGTACACGAAGAAAGTAGGGATAAAAAAGCTGCTTATGAGGAAGAATAAAAAGTACTGTGTTCAGACAACATATTGCTTTCTCTTCAAAACAAATTTTCGCGTCAATAATACCATTTGTGATTTTATTATGGTAACTAAGTTAGAATTAGTTGAAAATGAAATAAATGCCTCAAGAGACCTCATCAGAATTCGAGACTATTTATTCAGTCACCTTGAATATGGTGCATTATTTTTCTGCAAGTATATAGCTTGATAACATTAATAAATACTCGTAAAGATACTAATAAGGGAGATTACTAACAAATGCATAATGTTATGTTGCAAAATTGTATCCTACTAATTCTTCAGCTATCTTATAACAGACCCTCTTCAGCAAAAGCAGCACCTTTGATTCAAATTTGCACTTTTAACCCTCGAGCAGAGCTTGTTTGCAGAACATAGACGGTCGCGTGGTTGACTTTGTCAACCACTTGACTAATCAATTATTGAACAAGGAACCTGCAATGCCTCGAATTTGCGTAACCTTCGTGACTTGATGTAGTTAACAAATTTAGCTAGCGATGCTGGTTTTGCGTTCGTGGCCTTTCAGTAGAATCATCTCAGCAATTGACTGGATGACCGAGGGAAATCATGAAAACCCTGGTGAGGATAGCTGGCAAGGGGATTGAATCCATGCTTCCCAAACGCAAAGTCAATGCGCTATGCCCTGAGCCACGTTGCTTGATATTATATATACATATTACTCATATATGTGTGTGTGTGTGTATATATAACACTCACACTGTACATATTACAAGTTTGGCCAACAATAGAAGAATGCTTTTTACAAATAAAATCCTGGCTCTTGCAGCAACTAATGGTAATAGTATTATCTTTTCTTCTGAAGATTGTAAATCCGCTCTTTCTTTTGTTTGGGGTTTTCTCTTCATTTTCGTTATTTTCTGATTTAAACGACAGCAAAAATATTTTGATGTGAATTGGTTAGTCTTCATAAATATTGTTTTATGTGTGTTTTCTAAACAACTAAGCATTCGACGAATGTAAATTGTACTTACATTACCAGTCGCATGATGGATTCTGTCAACCTACTTATGCAACGATGGAAATAATTAATCATCTATAAATGCAATGCTTCTACACTCTTGTAAAATCTACTGGAGAATAGTTAAAAAGATACTCAATGTTTCAGGTATGCAACAATAAACGATTAGATTATTGGAACAGGAAATGCTGAGTGGCTGACTCAGTCAACCAACACGACCTCTTGAGGGTTAAAAAGGTTGCAGGTTTTAATGAACACTGGACTTTAACCACATTAAGTAAGAGCATATTGCTATTCTTGGGGAACAAAATCAAAAAAAGAAAGAAAAAGAGAGAGGAAAAAACAAAAACAACAACCGGAGGGAATCAAACCCTAGCCTTGTACCCAGAGGTATCATCTGCCAGACCACCCTGCATGCTAATGTTTGAAACACAAATGATTGTCACGATTATAAAAATTCTCTTCCTTAAAACTCAAATTACTTGAAACTACTATTTTGAAAAATAGTACTTGAAATTATTTAAAAACCAAGGAATTGTCTGCATTAAAAAATAAATCTGTCTTCAATATTGAAGATGTAGAAAAAGTTAAAAACACATTTGAAAATTTGTTGTAATGTATTCCATATTAACTAATTCCATATTATTAATCACTAGAGGGCGAGTTTTAACGAAATGTCTTTTTTTTTCCCTTTCACTTTAGAACAATGCTGTTTAGTGCAGAAATTAATTTTGTTTTGACAAAAGGAAATGACAGTCATTATTTTGATTTTTATGTTGAATTCAACAACAAAGTCATTTTTTACTTTTTCCAGTTATTTTTAATGCATTTTTTTGCTGATTTCATCGATTTTAATGGCACTTGCTTCAAATAATATTTACGAGATGCATCAAATATGTTCTTCTCCGAATTACTCAGTAGCCCATTCTATTTGTTCACTCGGACATTATTTCGACAGCGTTGTTATGTATGTAATTCTTGTCACGTATATCAGTGCCATAGCCAGTTCGGCCGATTTCGAGATATCCTGACAAAGAACAATCCAAACCAAAAGTTTGCAAGTTGAGTTCATTTCAATGAATGGAAGCAGCCCCAATTACAACAGTAACATATCCAACAGCTTGAGTTGTTCATCTGAACTGGTTTAGATAAGATTTTTTTACATCCTTTTTCTTTGGTTTTAGTGTATTTTAAAAGCATTTTAAGAGAATTTCATTGATCATTTTTGGCGATGTTTTATGTCCTCAAAATCTGCCCTCTATTAATCACACTTTATTCAAGGAAAACAAAAGATTTTGAAGACCGAATTTTGAAGAACTAGATTTCATAACAAAATCTCAATAAATTTCTCTTCAATACTATAGTTGCAAGAGGGTGCGCAATAAATTTGAACTTCAACAAGTTCAAAAATTTCAGAGGTTTAATTTTTATGAACAAACTTTGCTCAATTCAAGGAAAAAAGTAGTTTAAAAGAGTTTAGAGTAATTTTTGAGAAAATCTAAAAAATGTTTTATAAGCTGAATGAAAAACATGTGTGCTCCATGTTCAAATTCGAGGAGTTGCAAAGATATTTAGATCAGTTGGAGAACATCCAGTTTTGTGAAAATTCTGTGTACAGCTTCAGGTGGAAGTGTTGATCACAGAGACATATTTTGAAAATAACAACTTTTCAGTATCAAAATAAAAAATCTGCATTTCTGATTCTTACTGTATGCAAGATAAAAGAAAGTAAAAACTAATCTTGTTCTCTAGGTAAAATGAGCCTTTTCTCTTCTATCTTAATAGACGAATTTGTAATAGATTTTGGACTAAACTAATTTTTTTAAACATAACTGATATCTTCAAGGAGAGAAAATTCCCTGCCTGACCAACAATTAGAATTGTAAACAGATTACTAGTTCATAATGAAACAATAAAAAAATATAACCTTGCACCAACAAGAATCTTAAACTTACCTGAAACGGCTCAATAAGTTTGTGATTAACACATTCTACCACTCCCATTCGAGCCTTTGTTACATCCTCAAATCCACGTAAATTAAAAGGCATTGAACCATGTTTATGAGTCACTTCACTATAAAAAGCTCTGGATGCTTTCAATTTCAATTGGTAGGTCTCATCGGTCTTCTTGTAAATAGTGACACGAGTATCAATTTCCCGACCCTACAAAAATTACAAGCAGTCATTAAGAAATAATTCTAATATAATAATGCAACATACTTATTATAATACTTACTACACCTTCACCAGTACTGATTAGAACATCCATGGCATAAACTTCATGAGTTGCGAAATCAAACTTCTCATGTTCTTTCTTCTGTGCATCAGTTGGATTCTGAATAATAGTTTTTTCACCATCAATTTTGAACTGTTTTAATTGATGTGAAAGCATACCTTCAATGGGTTTGCACTTGAAACTCTCAGCAACTTTTTGTACTGCATCTGTGATCGTGTAAGTCTGAAAGTACATTATGAGTATTAATAACACTGAAAATACAAAATTTTTTATTAAAAACATACCCATAGTAAATTTGGGGTATCTAATTTCAAACACATTCTGGGAATCTTCCAATAGCAGTCTTTTTTTTATAGAAAAATCACAAAATTGCTATCATTTGTTTCACTTAGTCTTCTATCTCAAAATTAACATCTTAGGTCTTCACAAATTCCCTCTCAAGTGATTGCCAGTAACATAATGTCAGGATTACAGTTCACAAGAATCCCAAAAATAAATGATCACTAAATGTTATAACAAACTGAACTAGCTATCAAACTTCAATGGTTTTGCGGAATGTACTACTACAAAAACTCAACTTGTACACCATCTTTTGGTCCCCTCTTGACCACCTATTTGGAAGAGTGTAGAGTGGCTAAGCCTTTGGAACTCCCATGGATCAATGTTTGTGTTATCAATTGTTGAGAAGGCTGAACACTTTACATGAAGGCTGAGTAAGGAGACATGTATGTTGGCTCCTACTCCTTACGATCATATTGAGTATTGGGTAAGATAAAAAACCTCTCTCTGAAACAACTAGACAGAATTATCACCTTCGTATGTCACACTTATGTAAAATAAGTTAGCTTATGTGTTGCCACTTGTGTTACCCCACCACACTGTAATTTGGGCAGTTCGATCTACATCTTATAGAAAGGGGTGGGAAACAAAATTTCTTATAAAAATTGTTAGCTAGTTTCCTACACAACTTAAACAATTTAAGTCTTGTACCAGCCAATAGCATTAGATCAGTTATTGATGTCAATGTCATCTCTGGTATTTTGAAACGTAGCTGAATTTGGAAAAATGATTATTGGAATGTATTAATTTACAAGGAACTGACTTTTAATCTACTAGTATTCAAACACACATAAGCATATTATTCTTCTAAGAAAAACACACAAGTTTCTACAAACAGTAGGCTTAACCATTAAAAGAAAAAGCCAAAGTATTCCCAAGCTTCCAGTTTTTCCAAAACTTAAAAGCCCAAGTGAGCTTGTGATGCTTCTCAAAGTCTGATTTAAAGTCTCACAAGCTTAAAGCCAGAGTGTACTTGTTAACAACAGATAGATCAAATTGAGCCCACTTCAGAGCATGAAAAAAATATCCAATTTATGTAAATATACATATAGTCTATCACATAAATATAATTAATTAGTTTCGATAATAAATAAAGAACTAAGTAAATAGTTTACATATTAAAAAATATTTAATTGTAATTTTCTTCCTATTCCTATGTACGCATAAGTATCCATGAACCTAAACAGTATTCTCTGGCTTTTAAAATATGCTTTACTTAAAACTCTATAATTTCTTAAAACTTTTACCTTAACAAATTAGTGTTGTCAGCAATGTTTTCAGAGCAAACATAAAATATCAGTTAAAAAAGTTATGGATTGTCTTTCATTTTATAATTGGTAAATTAAGAGGTAAAAAATACATTTTCTATTAAATAAAATTCAGAGTTTGCACTAAAATAATTAGAACAAATAATATAATTTTTCTTTAGACAATTACTGTTTTACTGAAGGCACTGACTGAATATAATAAACATGATTTTGAGTTTTGTAAATTGAAAGTGAAGACATTAGATGAACTCAAGATTGTTCAAATAAATTTGGGAATGAAATTTTTAAACTGATCAAATAAAGAACTACAGGATCTATAGGAATTATTGTTATTCTCACTGAAAGTGTCATCTAAAAGTCTCTGAAAGTGTCAGCAATCTAAAATCATCTGAAAGTGATCATCTCACTGCAAGTGTCAACTAAAGAAGGATCAACACCGTTTCAGAAAGTTTTTATAAACAGGACAAAGACTCAGAAATTGATAACGCCTACAAGTAAAAATTTTGAAATGGTATTTTCTGAACAAACAAGTAATGCATTTGTTCGTCATGCTAATGAAGCTAAGCCCCAATCATATGTTGAGCAATTGACAGCTCATAAGTTTGGGTACATGTTAAAATAATTTTAATATGATAACATACCTCATTTCCTGGCTTCAATAAACGAAGAGCAGCTTCTGAAGCAAAATGTGCTGCTAATACAGCATCTGCTCTTCGTCCTTTCACACGATTTTCACTTGATGCTCCAATTACAACAGTGTGTGCCACAACAGCTATGAATCCATCGATGTGAGCACCCAGATCACTAAAATAAAAAGATCAATAAAATAATGTTATGCTAATTAAATTTCCAGCTAGTATCTTATTGTCTTTTTCAAACAATAGTACTCACACTTTCACAACATCTTCGTCTTTTAGGGTGTAATCTGGCTCGCTAGCAATAGGTGAGAAGTGACAGATACAATTGTTTACTGATACACTCGTTGGAAAAGCAATGCCTGTCACAGAAACAAAACATCATGAAATATAAAAGCTCTGCAGTAGGAGTAATCATTATATTCAAAAACAAATTATTAAAGCAAAGAAAAATTCTATCCAATTATTTATTTTATTAATTTATGCCAATGTACTTCACAAAATAATTATATACATGATTTTACCTAAAAAAAATATGCATATTTAATCAAAATGGGATAATTTTTACTTTTACCTGTTCACAAAAGAAAGTATAATAAGACAACAATATTTCATAACAAATCAATGAAGCCAGTTGGTCTCTTAATTCTATATAATGAAAAGTCTTCTATTTTTATAAATGATTAATTCACAAAGTGTCTCAGAAGGCACTTTCAATATCTTTTAGAAGTCTAATAAGACGACATTATATCTTTTATCAGAAAAAAATGTCAATCTGATTTCAACGTTTTAAAATTGTTTCGTCTACTACGTCAAAAAATACACACTAAAATCTCATACCGGCAGATGTAAGAAGCATACTTATTCCTTTACCTTTCTTTAGCTCTTTTTCTTTCTTGAAAACTTTGCTAGTTTCTTCAGTCAATAGTGAATCCCCGAATTCGCAGATCTCACGTACAGACGCACCAGCAACACATTTATCTATAACTTGCTTTAAAACACCTGTAAATAAACCGAAACAACGCTGTTAGTGAAGACTTGAAGAGAAACACACCTGACACGCACTTCTCTTTTTCCCTTAAAATTCCTATATGAAGTAGTTGAAATTAAGAGGAAGGGTGGTTATTTATTTCATGTCAAAAGTATCCAGACTCAGATTCAAATCTAGTGGAGGAAGCGTCTTCCATAGATTTGAACCATCATGCGGTATGCCCACATGGCACACCACTTTCAGAGCAAAGGCATTCCATATGGGGGACCACAACAAAGGGCATTATAGGCGCCATGCTTTCTTCCTTCGAGTTAAGTTTCATAATTTCTGTTATAACATTAAAGTTTTTAGTCATGACTTACGATTTACTATGTCGCCAGCCATTTTATACTTGGTAACAACCAAATCTTCTGCAATAGTTTTCTCAGCATCTTCACGGTCCGCCATGGCTGCTTCCTGTAGCTTGCGAGGTCACGTGACGTAAAAGCGGGAAGTCGATGCCCACTAGAGAAGCATGGCTGACGAGAGTTAAAAATGGAATAATTTTGACGTTGCAGTTTCCTTATGCCTAACAAGAATAAATCCTTCGCGCCTCAGAATCTACGATGCATTGGGAGGCAGTAGAGAGGGAGAAAAACTGAAGTGGTTCTCCGGCCCCTGTTCACGATTTCCAAGCTCTGCAAGCCGGCTGATCATGCAAAAATTTCACATATGTGCAAAGTTTTCACATGATGTGGAGCGTAATTCAATTGGCATCATTTAAAAGTTCCTACATAAAGGAATGGGAAAATTAAAAATCAATTTGCATGAAATCATTTTATTCAACAATTCACTGCAATATATTTTAATAATCAACAACATACAAGTACTCAATTTCAAAATACTAACACAGCAATAGGCACAAAAAGGTGCAACTACCACAAATGTGTATTTTTGAGCACTTAATTCTTTAATCATGGAACAAATATACTCCATTTCAAGTCTTAAAAATTCTCATGTTAAGTATAACAGCATAAAACTAGAATTATCTACTTCAATTAGGTAACAATAAAATAGCTTTCACATTATAATTAAATCACAGACTGATGTGTTGTACTATTAAAATAAATCTAAATACAAATACAGAAACACATAATACATTCAGTTTGTAATTTTTTTATTTACACATCAAACTTGTTTTTTTGTATCTCTGCTGATCAGGCAACTAAGAATCCCTCTCAAAAGAGAAACTGCTCAGTGTTTAATTAGAGAAGAAAAATTAATTTAATTCTTCCATTTGATATCAACTGTGAATTGAACTGAATTAAGCTTTCATGTTAATACATGGATATGCAAATAAGTGGAGAGAGATGAGTAGAATGGTTTTCAAAATTAAAAATCAATTTAGTAATATTTATTTAGTTTTCCCAATAGGCAATCTGAGGGAAATGCCTTTTAAGCACTAACTGGCAAGCTGAGAACATCAAGTACGTTATGGTTCATCAGCTTCAAGTGCATAAGAGCACTTCAAAAACTTTTAAATACACAATGTCCCCAAAATATAATAATTTACTTTATTTTTAGCACATTCTCACAAGAAAAAACAACAAAAAGCACTGCAAGGGATAAGACTAACCACAATAAATCTGTGTAAGGTAACTCTTGATTAAGGTATTTGAACTCTTAATTTAAATGCTATCAACAAAAGCAAAGCATTGTCTACATCAGGAACAATCATAGCACCTGTTAAGGTAAGACCTCAGTCTAAAATTTCACTAAATCTTCTACAATGGAAGATGCAATAGTTTCAGCTTCCTTTTTTTCTCTGCGACGCTTGAGTTGACGTTTAATAGCCATAACACCTAAAATTAGGACAATATATTCATTCTTATGAATTGGTTTTAAGAGCCAAGGATGACTATTTAGATGCACAATACTAAAGACATGAAAATAGATACATACACTTGACTGTTTGAAACAAAGTCTTTTTGCTAGCATTATGTGCCAACTGCAATCTCTGTTGTTCTGTAAAACTAAAAACACACAGAATCAAACAAAAGCTCAATCTCAAACAGAGCAAAATAAAATAAATTTTAATCAATTTTCTAGATTACAGCTGTGTATGATTATGATTCTTGCAAATAAAATTTATTAATCATTAATTATGATTTCCCCTGTCTGAAGTTTGAATTCTCTACTGACAAGTACAAATCAAATTGCCATTCATTTTGATAATTTTCATTCTTTTTTCAAAAGTTCTAAAAAATACTAATGGGCTATTTCCAAAAGTTACCTTCAAGGGAAAAACAAAACACACGTTAAAAATGTGCTTTTTGCAACTTACAGGTTTTCTGCATACTATGTCTTGTTTTTATGTACAGCATTAGATTAAAAAAGATAAAAGTAACTACATTTAACAGAATTTAAAAACACTAGAAATTGAATAACAATCTGTAATCACCATTTTTTGCAACTTTTTCATATGAAGAAGAAATCACTCAAACAAATTAAATGGAAAGACTAATGATTTAACATGAATAAGAATTATGATTTCAAACCTGATAATTTCAAAATATTATAGGCAGAAACTCTCATTCATTTTAGAAGAATTCTGAAAACATACTTATGTTTCAAAAACGTGTCAAGGGCATTAAATAAATTTTATCTCCATTATTTAATACTCTTTTGGCATAACAAGAACATAACTTTCATTTCAGGTGTACATTAATATACATTTTATGCATTCCCTGAAAGAATGTTTACAATATTATCCAACAGCCAATGACCCTGATTTTTTTTGGACAGTTCTTCAGCAAGTCATCTTGTTGTTGCAACATTTTTCTTATTTACAAGTCTTTATCATGAAAATAATATCCTGTAATACAATCATAGCTTTCATACCACATTGCATTCTATTTTAATAATAGAATTAAGTTTTAAACACTTATATTTCATTACTATATCTAAATTACTTTTAAAGACTTATTCTCTTTGCAAGATAAAAAGTCAATGTCAACATGACACCATTCCACCAAACCAAACAGGAAGTCAATAAAAGCAAAGTTAATTTGAACTTATTCAGCTCTTCTTGGTTCAATTCAAATTGTACAAAACCTATTTCTTTTAAACTCAATATTTCACCACATGGCAGGTTAATGCAAACAAACAAATTATGTATTTTTCAATGATTCTAAGACACAATTTAGAATATATTAACAGATGTGATTGATGTAGAGCGTTTGAAAGAGTTTGAGCTGCAGTTTGAAAGCACTGTATCATATACAATTATGGTGACAATGTTTGCTTTTATAGATTATCCTTGTTATCTGATGTACTGAAAGTTCTTTCTAGGATACAAAACTCATAAGTATTTATTCACGCACATTTAAAGTGTTTCAAAAGAAAAGAGTACAGCCCGACCCCAAAATACTATTCTACTGCTAATCGTCTACTAGTGAACAGTAAGTAGAGGTGGATCTACATATTCAATTAGAAAAGGGGGTCACTGTCATGTAATGGATAAACATCAAGGCTTAGCCTGTGGTATTGTTACCATATAATGTGCAACATGTCATGATTCACTAAATATAAGATAAAATCATTTTTAATTAGGAAGATATCTAATTTTGCCAATTTTTAAGATGTAATAGTTCAATACATTTATTTAGTTTATGAAGTACTGGAGGTGCATTCACCTAAATCTCAAGTATAGTTTACTCCTGCTGTTTCAATATACTATTAATTATTTTAAAAATATTTTTGACAAAGACATGGGGGGGGGATGTGCCTTGTGACCCTCTCCTCCCTGGATCCACCACATCTTTTCTACTCCCAAACACCCATCCAATAAAGCTAAAGATGAGTTTGGAAACTGCCTGTGCTGCTAGAACATTCTGCATCCTTTACCATACCGTGTCTCATTCAACGGTCACTTGCATGGGTACTGTGAACAGAAGATTGGTGCTTCTAAAATACATCACCAATATGAACCTTTTAACACATTTGCTCAGTCCTTAGATAATAATTGTAGAATAAATTGACAAATGATTGACCAACAATTTGAGAATCTATTTTGATTCAAGACTACAAAACTTTAATTTCTGTCAAAGAGAGATTTACTTCGCCGAATATCTAAAATAAAATGTATGTGAAAATGTGAAATATCCTTTCAAAATTTGACAATGAACCAAAATTCATATTCACTGAGAAGAAATTAAATTGAAAATGTGAAATACATTTTCTAATATTGGGAGAATGTAACAAAAAATTATTCAAGCACTGGCAATGACATTTTTGAAGCACCCTTCCTTTTAAAAAGCTAATGGTACAAAGTTGCAAATTCAAATACAAACATTAAACTGCCTTTAAAAAATTCTGAAGCAGTCTCTAAAAATACTGAGTATTGTAAGTTTTCACTCATTAAAGGAAAACTACTAGTATAACTTCACCCAATGATGGAACTGCAAACAAACTTGGCAATAAAATATTAATTAATTCCGAGTTTATCTGGCTGGAATCAAACAATTGGCTCATATCAGGTAATGCAAGAAAACTACTGCACAAATCCCATTTTCTCTCTCCTACAACATACTTCATTAAAACAGTATTCTGCATTTACATATAAGAATATCCTGCCACAAGTTCAAATTTCAAAAGTCACTTACTTATGTACGTTAAGAGGATGCAACTGTTCAGCTTCACGCTGACGAACACGATTGCGTAAAGCACGTAATTCAGCTAATACAGCATCACGAGCAGGAAAGAGGACAGCGTTCAGAAGATCTTGTCGACGGCGACCTACTCTGCAGGTCAGATGACGAACAGCAACACTTGCAGGCTGTTGATGTGTAACACATTGAAATGGGTAAATTCATACATGAAAGTTCACATTAATCAGATGAAAACCAGAGAAACTTTTCTTACAGCCCAAAACAGTTGCAATGAAAAAAATCCCCATAATGCAGCATTCAAAAGTACTAGAGCTGGAACATCTTCAGGAACTTTAACATGCATTGTAATAGTACGTCGCAACACACGAGCAGGGAATATGTATAGAAAAGCAGCAGACCTAAAAGAAAGCAAAGACTAGTGAAAAAAAATAATCAATGTCAACATGTTATGTAGATGTATAACACTTTTCAATAAAGAACAAAATCTACATTACACTATTGTACAGTAATATAAGGTTATCTAATATATGTTCAAAATTTACTCTTTGAATGGAAGTTATGCATGCAATACTACTTTTAATGTGATTTCACTTCATTGTAACCCTTCAATTTCTTTTATTTGATTCTTTCATATATTATATAGGCATATATCAGAGTCAGTAAATTAAGGAATACCTGAGTCGGTAATCTAAACAGTATAATATAAAGACGAGGCAGAGACGATACCAAGACCTCCATAGAAGATACATCAAAGCAAATTAAACCTAATCCAAAGAACCAAAAAATTCCATTCCAATACTATATTATTTTGTAATGCAAATAAACAAATATTTATGTCAACATAATTCATTGTACTACAAGGAAAGAATATCATTATGATCTAACACATATTAATTGCCCATAGTTATTTATTGGGTCCACCCCAATTTACTTTTCAATAAACACAAATATTTTCTGTCAAATTTAATTTACTGTCATACCACAAGTATCATTAATCACTTTTATTGAAACGATGAGCACAAGCAAAATGCATATTTGGTGATTCCTAATGAAATGTTATGGTTTAAAGCATATTGAAAATTAATTTTTTTTGACTGGAAGTTCTTTATTATCTATGCAATATGCATTCAGAATTGTAAGGGGACTTTACATTTGCATCCCTACAACTTACACTACACACATTTACTTCCTGCTTTTTGACACATGGAATGAGTAGCAACAGTATTTGCCATTTATCTGCCTATAAATTCATTTAAAGATCATTTTCTACTAAATTCTCAGTATCTTTAGTAAAATCACAAAACACAAACTGGAATAGCAAAGATCTAAAATACATTAACAAATCATTTCATTTTTCTTAAATAACATAAGCTTGTTCCATCCCTGGACTACTAGTCATTTTCCCTGAATTGTGCATCTCTTGATTGCAAAATTTTGGCCTTACCTTTCCATAAATATGTTGATTACACTCCCCTAATCTATACATACAGATAACAGTAATGGTAACTACTCAATACAATTCAGATAACATGTTCTAATTTATTTCCTTAGGTAGAAAAGTTTTGTAAGACTTTTCCTTAAATATACAATTTTTAAATTTTATTTAATAGTGCATTTATGCATGAATTTCACAATTTAGTTTCCATTTCTGGAAATTGGTCTAACTCCTTGTTTTCAAGTTTTATCTCAGATACTTATTGTTGGAGTAATTGATACCCTTTGGTAATTTGCTATTTGTCGTCTTTCTGTTAATTTTCAATTTATGTTTTAGAAATATACCATATGGAACTTCCCACAGTCCTACTGGCTGATTTCACCAATTTACAAATATTACAATATCTATGACAAATGTCATTATTTTAGATACGTAAATTCCAGGGTGTTAATTTTAAAATGGAGCAGGCTTTAGAAAATTCACAGAAATGACTTAGTTATCAATACTGTATCATCAGCTTAGATATATTTATCCCGTATTTCTCCATCTGATTTACTCTAGCCAGGCCTAGGTATACAGAAGGTAGTACGTGGGCTGTTATAAAAACATAAGTGACAAGGCAGAAATAAAAAAAGTAATCTTTCATGATAAAATGATACGAACTATTTGATTTTTTAGGAAATTTAATTTCAACCCTTAGCCCTATTAGAACAGTTCCCCTAACATAGCATTGGGCATATATTGCTTAAATGTACAGTTCCGGGCCTCGCCATTCGAAGTTAGGTTCTGCTACAAACCTATGATTTATAAAGTGCTGAGCTTTTGTGCAAGTCCAGTTAGTTTCAATTATTAATATAAAGAAAATTGTGCTTATTTACATTTCTTCCTTTCCAAGAGTGAAAATTCTCGTCATGTACTTAGCTTTTCACCCCAAAAGTTTGTTTTTAATTTGAAAAGAACAGTCAAAACTGCTTGTAACGTACAGGCTTTCTCCAAGTACAATATTTTATTCATTAGAAAATCTAATCTTATCATTTGCGTATTTGAAATAAGCACAGACACTTTTTTTTTAACTGAACAACGTTCATGATTTGGTTTGAGCATTTGCCAAAAGTGTAATTCACCAAAAATGCATTATTTTTATTCTTAAAATTTGTAAAATGTTCAAAATGTCCAAACAAATTTAGCACATAGTGAAATCGACATCAAAGATCATTTCTCAAATACCCAAGATAAATAAAGATACAAAAATTAATGCAATAAAATGCTAAGACAAAGGCTGTATACAAGCTTTTAATTCCAACGTGAAATTAATAGCATTCTTATAACCATGAGATGAGCCTTAGTGCTTTCTAAAACTATGTTTGTGTTATACCAGAAATGTATTCACTTCCATTGAATCTTACCTCAAAATAATTAAAAAATGCAACTTACCAACAGATACAGTACAGCATGAAGAAAAGATATGAAATATATTTGACTGAATAGGTTCTCAGCGATCTCTTGGAATTTAATATACAAAATATTCGAGTAGTTTCAGCACATAAAGAACTCACATTAATAAGAAGTGCACAAACAAGACCCAATAACACACACCTGAAAAACATAAGGTTGAATGTACAAAAAAAAACATACAATTTTTTAGTTATTTACATACTCTTGTGAGTCAACCACGGTTATTTTATTGCAAAGATACCTTAATGAATAGGTGCTTGAGAAAAATAAGAAAAAGCAGAGTCTTGTAAAAAATTCAATATTGAAACCATCTTTACTCCATGTCAACCATACACTATGGGCACTCAAAGCACAGAAAAGGATAAAAAGAAATGTGAGGTGGCTTGGAACTCTATCTTCACTAACAAAGGCTTTTTCATTCAGAAACACATTGAATGCGTTTTGTAAGCTGTCCAAATTGTAGTCCAACATAAGTTTTCCAACACAACTAGGTATACTTGCTGCACAGAGTCCAACATACCACAAAGCTTCTAACAAATATGATCTATTTATTTCTGCCAACTCCATTCGTCTCAGGAGTCCCTGCAAATTACATTCCATATTACAAAACATTCCCTCCATTATAAAAATAATAATGTTCACAAGAATACAGTGTTTACCTGCAGACACTTAGCATAAAGTAGGTAAATAAATATAAATGCAATAAAATACGTAAAGACTATAGGAACAATATTAATTCCTTCTCCATAAGGACAATACACACTATTTCTCTTCCACAATTCTTGCATGTGAGGGAAATGTTCACCAACGGACGTTATTATAGTTTCCATGAACGGAATTACAACTCCCATTTCTTTGTTAGTTATTCCACCGTACAACATATTTGGGTTATAATACAGGTTGAAGTCTTCCGGAATCCTTTTCCACGAAAATTAACGGATTTGTTCAAACTTGATTTAAATATATTTCTTCCGGAAAACAATCCAGATCTAATCACCTAACATTATAAAGGTTATAAATTGTTACACAGAAATAGCTGATCACCCTTTACAACAAAAACCAAATTGAAAATGTTATTTACGTAAACATTACCTACGCTGTGATGCAATTCGCAATGCGTTATTACATCTTACGAGAAATTGAAACAATTACAGACTACACAGGCAGACATGTCTTATTATTTTCTAACACAAGACATTCACTTCATTCGCATATCCTTCACGAAAGAAAGGAAATCATGATGTACAAACTTGATCTGTCACACTGACATTTTCAGATCGTGCTACTGGCCACTAATAACCGCACCCCGCCCCCGCCACACGCCAAATTACAACGTATTGGGTAGACCGCGGCAGGCCCTCACGAGCTGCATACGGATACGCACAGATACGAACTGCTGGTTTGGGCCAATGCGCCATCAAGTGACAAAAAGAAGAACTGTTTCTCGCGCGCCACTCGCGCATCGTGTTAGCATGTAAGTAAATCAATAACGTAATCAATAGATAAAGAATATTTTATAACAAACATTTTAATTAGAGTCCGGATTTTTGTCTTTGTGTAACCAGCTCTCAAAATTGTTATCTTGACGAATCATGGCAATCATAACACAATATGCAGAGTATCCTCGAATAACTTGGTAAAACCAAAAATAAGATTTTTGAAGGGTTTCTTTGCCCCCCTCCCACCACCATTCGTCTTGAGCTGAAAACGTGCTTTTACTTTCTCGCCCGTACGAAGGTACCTCGTAAGAAGAGAAAGTATTGTAATCGTGCGCCAGAAAACGGGGAATTTTCGGCAGAAAAACTCATACTGTCGGGCCCTGGTAATAAAAATATGGATAAATCCTATTCCTATATATAGGGGTTGTCCGTTAATTACGTAACGGAAATTTGGAGTATTTTGAATACCCTCTTCCCCCGAAACGCACCTGTAACGCGCGCTTGACCCCCTCCTAAATAATAACATAACGCTTGTTACACCCCCATTTAGGTAAGTAATAGTTATTTATGTATGAAGGGCGTTAAGAAAATGTTTTTGCCCCGAGGGCCTCTGGCCCGAGGTGTTGGAAGTCGTCTGGGGGGCAAAAACATCTAGTTCTTGGTGCGTACAAAATTTTATGATTTACTAGTTCGTTGCGGAATTAAATGAGAATTCGAAACATTTTATAATTTTTCTTGCGTCCAAAGTGAAAAAAATGCATTGTAATAGTCATTTGTCAATATGATATCAGATAAACAAAGCAGAGTATGTATGTAATTACTATTGCATAATCGTTATTGGACTGATTTGTTCGTACAAAATGAAAGAATATTAGGCAGTTCCTGCGGAAATTCTCGCAAAAGGTAGCAAAACTATGGCCAATGGATACCAGTAAAATCTCGAAAAATATATGAAAATGTTTGTGGTGTATTTGGAGTTATATAACAGTGTAAATTGCGTTGATGAAACGGTGCTTTTAGGTTATTTGCTTCTATAGCCAAAAGTTATTTATAATATGTCATAACCCCAAAAAATAACATTTCGAAAATATTAGCCGATGTGCTTTGTACGTCTTATTACTACGAGTAGTATTACTACTCAAGAAGCACATACTATGGCTCTAAAAAAAGGAGATACCTAACAGTGAAATGTGAGTGATGATGGCAATTGTATATTCACGGGAACATTCCAAAATTACAATTTTCATATAAAATAAGCAATATAAGGTTATAACGACTTATTTTATTTGAGCGTTATTTCACTTATTTACTATTGTGTTTGCTTGCATCGTAACTTTACTAAATCGAATTTATAAAAATGTATGTGTAGTGTTGGCATTAGAGCGGGCCATAAAGTACTCAAAAGGTCCGAGGGCATAAATAATCAGGAAGGCCCGCAAGGGTAATTCCGTTACGTGTTTTGTTTGATATCCGTTAACACAAAGCAATGAACTAGAAAATCATAAAATATAAAACAGTAAAAAACATTAGTATTAATTTTACTTGTGTTATATATTAAAATTTATAATTAAAGTTAGAATTAGTTGGTGATGCTGACCGCACCAAAGAATAAGATCAGAGAAAATGTTTGAGTGAAGGAAGGATGCATAAGCGAGACCATTTCTGACAAGTCGTGTACCCGCCGTCGTGAATGATGCATGAGCGAGAGACGATTGTGCCAATTGAATTGGATTCTTGAATATGTTACAAATCAATTGTCAATACTTTCTTCGTAATTTAAGAGATTCAATCAATATATCATTGATGAAAAAATACTTAATTACATCAACATTTCTTTAATTTATTTATATTTTTAATTTAATTCGTTAATTTCGTAATAGTTTAGTACGAAACCGAATAAAAGGAATTATTTCAACAAATATTGAAAATTAAAAAAATATCAACTTGACGTAACACTAAGCTAACACAGACCTACCCCTATGTAACGCAGCGTAACGCTGCCTCAAACCCCATGTCCCCTCTTTAACATTTCGTAATTTATGGACGACCCCATAGTAAATGACTTTCTTAAGGGGCCCATACATGAGCGCGATTTTCTCAAGGCTTGGCCGGAACCGTCCAAGCCTACAGGAATTTCCCAACGTCTGTGGCAGTTTCCTCGAGGCCGCGGAGAAATCCCGAACCGAATTCAATTCTTTTTGTCCTTGAGGCCGGATTTCGCCGACCTCTTGCTCGCGTGTGTTGTTGATCCCCAGTCGTTCTTCAAGAGTTCATGGGTTTCCTCTATTGCTTCGGCTTAAACCGTGTATGTAATAATTATTAGCACTTTATCTTTCACGTATTGTTCCTTTGTTCCCGGTCCAAGCATTCTGGAGGAGCGTAAAACTAGCTAACTTTTTCATTAAAAATCTGTGAAGTGTACAGTAAACCATCACCTAGGATTCAATGTTATGTGGTTTCAGTTTTATAGTCGTGCTGAATACTCTAAACCGTGCAACCAGAACACCAGACATTTTCTGTAATAGACCTTGCTCTCGACAGGCGATAGTTGTATAATTAATCGCTGGTTTTGTGAGACATCAACTTGTTTGAATGGTTTCTTCAGGTCAATTTTCAAAGGGTCAATTCTCATCGTTCGCCACAAATACATAGGTCAAACGCGAAAACACGTTTCGAATGGGATCACCTGTAGGGATATTAAGAAGACCATTTTGAAGTTATTCAAAAAATAAAGTGTTCTTCAAAACACCACCGTCTGAAATTCTGCCATTTGTACCAAATCACACATTATAGATTAATTTATTTGCCACAGCAATACCGAGAAGTTCCATGCTGCATCTAACTTTGTAATTATATAACTCTGATCCACTATCTGGAGCTATGTAGGCTGGAGGTACAATGGTGAATATTTACTGCCTATTGCATCAAGGCAGTGAGGGAAGTTCCATTGAATTTCGAAACCTTTCGTTATTTCCTTCCACTATTCGCTTTTGGGAAACTAGAAAAAGATTAAAAAATATAGGAATAATCGAATATCTGTATCTACTATATAAAAATCAATGTTTGTTCGTATTTTATACGCTACCGTACCATTCATCCTATTGCGATTCAACTTTGCTAATTTTTGCTTCTCCTTGCGCGAAGAATGTAGGCATAGTACAATGGGAAAGTGCGTATGTCTGACGCACATAGACGCAAAATGTGGGCATTGTCGAGGAAGATTTCTTGCATTAATGCTGACGCAAGCGCCCCTGAACAGGGGCTATACGCAACCCGCCGCACCCTCAAGTATTAAGCGCGACTTCGCTGCACATTCTGCCCCTGCGATTGTGAAATATCGGCCGGAATTATTGCTTTAACGATATCTCAGACAAGTAAATCAAATTTTTCCCAGACAGTGTTGTCGCGAATGTAATTTGAATAAAACTTAAGGAAGAACATTTTACCAATGGGATACTTGATAACCATGTTCAAACAAGGACAAAGAACAAACCCATACTCGAGTCGTTCATCTATTAAAATGTTTGCAGAGCGTAGCGTGGTAACGTGATTAGTAGCGTGTGAAGTGTAATAGACAGCAATAGGGATGCATTGCCGGGTCCTCTAGTTATTAATATTTTAATATATTTACTAATATTTAAATCAAACTTTTTTCACGGTTCCAAACATCCAAGGGATGGGGAAACAGGATGACCGCCAATTAACTGCAGGCATCAGTTCTTCTGCTCTACCAAGTCTGTCGCCAGATCACCAGTGTCCGGAAGGAAACTCCGTTGAACCGTTGCGCCACTGTCACTTAGCATCACAAACCTTGGGGCGGGCCGGGGGAGCTCGAACTGCCCGTCGCGCCCGGAGCGGGCCGTTTTATACCCTCTCCGGGCTGTAGTCCGCCGAGTGGCGCGGCCGTAGGGGCGGTGGCGCGCCAGGGGTCGCCGACTGCGTCGACCTCTCTCGGGCGCCGTCCGCACTCTCCGGGGGCGCCGCCGTCTCCCCGCTGCGCCCTTGTGGCGGGCCCTTTAAGGGTACGCGGGCGACCACTACAAACTCCTCAAAGGCAAACTCACAAGAGAACCGATAAAAAAGATAAGACTGAAGGGGTAAAGAAAGTCATGTTGGCGCAGGAGAGTGATTATTTAAAGAAGTCTCGAATTAAAGAAGACCGTTTCGATGTGATTGGCAAGGAGTTTGTTATCAAGTTGCGCGGCCTTCCCAAAGAGCAAATGCTTTTAACTGAAAAAATAATGAACACCACCTTGTTTCAAGCTGAAATGGGAACCTTAACCATACCACATAGACTGGTTGATGAAACAACCCCAAACCATTTGCCCAGGCATTTTTGTCCATTGTCTTACTAAGGTCCTCCTACGAGTGTTCGCTCGTCGTGCCCTAGCTTTGCAGCTACGGCAAACCAACAGACTTAACGCACCCCAAGCAATGCTTGGACGTCACTAGGAATCTCATCTTAATGTACAATATGGTCCCAATGTACAATCCTAATGTACTCCAAGGCAATGATACAGCTTGATCGTATTTTTCAAGCGTTGATGAAATGGTATAACTTAAATCTTTCTGTATGTAAATTTTAATTAATTAATGAGGCAAATGTAAAATTTAAGTTGAAATAATAAAGTGAAATGAAACCTACATATTTCTATAGTTATTGTATTTAACTCACTTTCAAATACTCCTTACATAGGGCTTTGTAAATAGCTTCAAAGGTTTCTGCTATTATATGCCTGCAGAGAAATTATTTCAGAAAGTTTGAGGTCTTCGTAATTCCTTCCAGTAGCTAAGAATTTCAGCATTGTAATGAGTATTTCGGATAACCGGGGGATGGCTTGCCGTATAACCGTTTCTTTTTTATCGATAAAAGGGATGACCAATGAAGAAGTAATTAAGAATTATAGTCCATCCTCAAAAAATTGTGAAAATCTTTGGGAAAAATGTAGTTTACTAATTAGATTCTTGTGGGAATACACACTTCTTAAAGCCATTCCTTGCACCAAACACTTCTCTTGCGCCTTTTCTTGCAAATGCAGTCCCATGTTACTATACAACCAACAGCCACTAATATATTGTCATTCAGAGATGCTAGAATTGAAGAACTATGATAAACATAACTATTGTGTTGACCAGGAAAAAACCCTTGTCATTTTCGTGGAGGATTTTTTCAGGAAAAAACTTTCCATGTGTGGGCAATAGTTCGGTAGAGGAAGTTACCAAGGAAATTGTGGAAACTTTTTCCTAGGTGATTTCCTGTACGTGTTGATTGCACGTAGTGTAGCCAGAATACATGCTCTGTGGGTCCTTGATAGTGAAAAGCCGATTGACGGCAAAATGTCTGTCTGTCCGTCCGTCAGTCAACACTAGCGCCTAAACCAATCAGTGAATTTTCTCCAAAATTAATATTCCCTGATCAGTCTAGACGATCTCAAGGCTTCGGAAGTTTCAACAGAAACTTTGATTTTTGAGTGTACTTTTCATGACACCTCAGAAACATTTTCAAAATTTTCTGAAAAAAAGTACAAAATTTTTTATTGAACTTTGACCTTGGATAGCGTAAAGAACACTGAAGAGACTGGCGCAGATCTCATGTTCATTGAAATCCCAGATTTGTCGCAAATTGCAAAAGTGCAATTTTTTGGGAGTCTTCTGACAGCTATAATATTGAAGGTAGATGTTGTTTCCTTAATGAAATATGTTCCTTAAAGACAGATTTTGAAGTAAGGTCTTGTATAGTTTTTCGGAAATATGGGTAATTTTCGCGTAATTTTCCGCGAAATAAGGCAATTTTATATATATATACACATATATATATATATATTTTATTTAAATATATATATATATATATATATATATATATATATATATATATATATATATATATTCCTAAACGGAACCCCTTTTCGTGGAACCGGATTTTCGAAAATTGCAAAACGTTAGAAAATTGCAAAACAAAGCTATAAAATTGAAGATATAGTTTTTTATGCCTTGGGCAAATCTTTTCCAAAAAAATTAATTTGTGCATAATTTACGCTTGAAATTAATGTAATTTATAATTCTTTTTTAAAAAACCGCTTCAAATTGTTTTCTACAGATGAAGAAGGAACGGTTCAAAGAATGTCGTAGGTTTCATTTTCGGTTATCTCTCTAATTTTTCGAAAATTTTCGAATTAGAAATAATGCGTGAAAGTGTGTGCTGTTGTAGAGTCACTAGATTCTTAATGAAATGTGCTATTCAAAGTCAGATCTTTAAATAAGGCCATGGCCAATTTTTCGAAAACAGTTTTTTTTTTAGTTTTTTTGCGGCAAATATAGTCAATTTTCAACAATTTTTTCTCTAAAACAGTTCAAATTTTATCCTTGTACGTATCAAAGGTCGGTAACAGAAACTAATACAGGTTTTTTCCGAAAACTGTTTTTTTTTTAAATTGCAAAAAATATAATAGTGATGATAGAGATTTTTGTCTAAAATGAAATTTGTTGTAAAGAACAAGATCCTATAAATGGTCATGTACAAAAGTTTGAAAAAACGAGTAAATTTTGCGTAATCGCTACATAAGTTAATGCAATTTCTATTATTTTCTCGAATGTTTCTCTTTATTATTTTTAACGCGGATGGAGAAAAGGACACTTAAAAATGGCGCAGGTGTCATTTTCGTTGAACTCTTTAAATTCTCGAAAATTTCGAGTCGGAAATAATGACAAAGAATGGGCTGTTATAGCACCATCACTTTCAAATTTCATATCTTTATGAGTAATTTAAAAAGTGACTGATGAAAAAGACGTCCTTTAGTGCCTTCAGTCCTTGTGAAAAATCGATGGTGAGCGACAATCACAAGCTCCCGCCTCTCGCCAGTGCATAGTTACAGCTTTGTCGCGCTACACGAGGCAGGATGAGGTTGCATTGCGATCTGCCTAGTTAATGTTAATGCCTTATTTTATGTGGCGAGACTCGGGCATCAGGCCCCCTCTTCCGTCTGACCAAGCAAATTCGTTACGCTCTTTTCACCATCTAGCGGAGAAGGAAGGCATTATGTTGGGCGACAAAACAGGCGATTTTAATTTAGCTCAGAGGCTTCTTTTAGGCTTGATCTTTTACTGCAGTACAGTAGTCTTCCCCTCCGAAGGAAGGCGTACGAAGGATTTTTTCGCTCTCAAAAATCCACGACTCTGACCGGGTTTGAACCCGAACTTAATTACACCAGTCCGATACGCTAACCGTTACACCACCGAATTCGCTAAGTCTATCCACATAGTTCATTCACATTATTATGACCCCGCATCAAAATCCTGAATAATCCCCTTTTGCAACCGCTACTGACCTCTCCCTTTTGCTGACCGCTGCGAGACGTGCGGAAGAGGGTCAATTAGGTTCTGGATGGCACCACCTGGGATGAAAAGCCATGCCGTGTTCAGTGCCGTGGCCAGCTGTGCTGGGTTCCTCGGTTGCTGTTCCACGGCGCAAACATCCCGATCGACACGGTCCTACAGATACTCGATTGGGTTTAAAGCGGATGAGTTTGGTGGCCAAACGAGTACTGTAAACTCGTCCTAGAGTAGTGGGAATGGTGATGTGGTGTTGTCGACGTTATTATGTGAAGAAATAAAGGAGGTTATCACCGTCAACTTAGTACATTTATTGAGATAGCCGGCTTTCGACGGCTTTGCCGTCATCAGTCTACAATGTAAAGAAAATAAAATATAAATGAAATACCAATAAAATACAAAATAAGACAGCAAATTAAATTACTTAATGTGAAATGCAAGGAGATACTAATATAAATTGCTACTAGTCTGAATGATCTCGCGGTCCCTTGAATTGTAAACCGATATTTTAATTTTCGGGTGTACTTTACATGTAGCCTCGGGAATATTTTACAAATTTTCAAAAAATGACTCCATCCTTTTTTATTAAATTTTGTTGTTGAATAGTTGAAGAACGTCTTAAGAGAATGGTACAGATCTCATTTTCGTTGAAAATCGTGATTTTAAAAAAAATGGCAAAATATCAATTTTTTCAGCGTCTTCCACAACTAAAACATTAAAGATAGAGTTTTTTCCCTTAATAAAATCTATTCCTTAAAGACAGATTTTGAAATAAGGTCAGGTACAATTTTTCGAAAATTTGAGACTTTTCGCGTTATTTTGCTGTACGTGCTGCTTTGAGATTATGGTTCTCCAGTTCAAAGGTACATTGATAGTCTGACGGAAAAGGGGCAGACAAGCCATAATAAATGTTTAAATGACGTCAATAAATGTCAGACTAATGGAAAATTACACTGAAGTGACAAAAACCACGGGATAGCAATATGCAAATATACAGATGGCCATAGTATCGCGTACAAAAGGTATAATATAGCAGAACTTTCATTTGTACTCAAGTGATACATGTGAAATAGTATCTGACGTGGGTATGGCCGCACGACAGGAATTAACCCTTCAGTGGCCGTGCTCAGAATTGGAACGCGAGTGGTCGCGTGGATTACAATTGTAATCCATCTTTTAAAAATTCTTGTTAACAATATTTTACAAACAAATCGTCTTTTGGTTCAAATATGGACGGGTATTGGTATCTAAAACACAGAACATATATAAAATTCTAAATAATTTACTAGCACGTTGACATATTACCAACTATATAAAATGCTACATAAAAATGTATGTATTGTGCGTTTAAACTAGTATATTCAAATATATGCGAGAATATATTTGTTTTTGAAAATTCTTGTGCTCTATATTTGTTGTGCAATTGTCATAGTTTGCATTACAATTATTAAATAAAGCAGTTTAACAAAATCGTTTAAACATTTGGAGTCTATTCTGAGTGTTTCAATGTCGAAATCAGATGAGTATCTCATAGATTTTCTGAATGTGGCACACCTACTGAACACAATTTTCGCAGTTCTGTGGAGTCATCTTGTTTCGTTGACACCCATAGAGATAACAACGTCCCACATTGCCCTTTGATGACTCCGTTGAACCCTCTGCTCCTTTTCGGATTCCCAGAAGTAGTCTCCTGCGTGTTCTTATTGCTGTCCACACAGATTTTCTCTCGATCTTCCTTTTCATTTCTAGTTTCATAAAGGTCAAAGCAAGGTCCTTTACAAATCCCCTTCTGGTCAACCTTTCTCCACTGTAATACTTTGCCTCAACATTCAGAGCATCGATTGCCACGATATTTATGATGTCAGCTTAGGTCAGAAACTGAAACGCGAGTGGTCGCGTGTTTTACTATTGTAATTCAAGATGTTTCTGGTGCTTATTACTGGTGCAACAGTTATCACTTAAGTCATATTTTGCTATAATTCGATTGCTGATGCATTCTACGAAAGGTACTGAAAAGTCCGTGCAAAAACTTTCGCTGTAAACAGCAAATGAATACGACTGGATTACAATAGTAATTTACGCGACTACTGAAGGGTAAACCGACTCTGAACGCGGAATGATAGTTGGAGCTAGACGCATGGCACAATCCATTTCGGAAATTGTTAGCAAATTCAATATTCTGATATCCACGGTGCCAAGAGTGGGCTGAAAATACCTAATTTCAGGCACAAGCTCCTGCCACGAACAACACATTGGCCGACGGCCTTCACTTAATAACCAAGAGCACCCACGTTTGCTTAGAGTTGTCAGAGCTGACAGACAAGCAACACTACCTGAAAGAACTCCAGAAATCAGTGTGGGATGAACGACGAACGTATCTGTTAGGACAGTGCGGCGAAATTTCAGCTTCAGTGGGTTATGGCAGCAGAAGACCGACTCAATGCCTTTGCTAACACCACATCGCCTCCAGCGTGTGTCCTAGGCATATCGATTGAACTCTAGACGACTGGAAAACTGGGTGGCTTGGTCAGACGAGCACCGATTTCAGTTGGTAAGAGATGATGGAAGGATTTGAATGTGGCGCAGACTCCACGAAGCCATGAACCCAATTTGTCACCGAGGCACTGTTCAAGCTAGTGGTAGTTCCGTAATGGTGTGGGCTGTTTTTATATGGAATGAACTAGGTACTCTGTTCCAATTGAACCGATCATTGACTGGAAATGGCAATTTTCATTTACTCAGAGACAATTTGCAGCCATTCATGGATTTCATGTTCCTTAATTTTTTATGGATGGTAATGGCCATATCATCAGGGCCCAAACGTTTGCGATTGGTTTGAAGAATATTCTAGGCAATTCGAGAGTGTGATTTGGCCTCCCAGATCACGTGATATGAATTGCATAGAAAATTTATGGGACATAAATGAGAGGTAATTTCGTGCGCAAAATCCTGCATCGGCAACTCTTTCGCAATAATGGACGGCTATAGATGCAGCATGGCTCAATATTTGTGCAGGAGATTGCTAAGAATTTCTTGAGTCCATGCCACGTAGATTTGCTGCACTTCGCCTGGAAAAAGGAGGATCGACACGATATTAGCAGGCATCCATGACTTTTGTCACCTCAGTGCAAAGTTCTTGCAAAAAAGTGTAAAAAATTCTCTACCAGTGGTCTGACGGCATCGGGGGACTGCGTTCTCGTCGAAAATGTCAGAAACATGGCCATCTGAGACGACTGTGCGAAAAAACGTCCCGAGGAACTAAACATATAAACGTGTATTTTATTTATTTCATGTGTTCTTGAAGTACATTAAAACTTACACATTTGCCATACCCCTCAATTCTCTGACCGAATTCCACTTGAATATTGTGGTTGAAGAAATATTGCAGAGAGTTTGAATATTTATTCCGTGTATGACACTTTTGAGACAGAACTTTTTAATAATCTAAATTAACATTAAACGAGACAAAATTACGAATAATTTATCGCTATCGTGCGATCAATTTGAATTTGTTGGCCGTACAATATTGTACACAATCCAACTGTCGTCACCGGTTTTGATGAATGTCCGTCCCAATTGGAGCATGTGATTGGAATTTCAAGGGCGGTACAGATTTGTTAGTGGAGATAACTACACACCCTGCCGTGTCTTTTCAAGTATTCAGCCTTTGGAGAATATGAATACACAGGGAGAATATGAAGACTGCATTAGTTGTATACCTATTATTTTCTATGATAGGCGTATTGGCATGTGTATTTAAAAAAAATATCTCAATGAAACAAGTGGTGCTAAAACAGCACGTGCTTTCTCGCCCGTATTTTCACGGAAAATAGGCGAAAAGGACTCAAATTTTTGAAAAATTGTACACGACCTTATTTCAAAATATATATTTAAGGAATAGATTTCATGGAGAGGAAAAAATTTATATCCTTAATATTTTAGTTGTAGGAAGACTCCGAAAAAATTTGAACTCTGGCAATTTTCAAAAAAATCTGTGTTTTCAACAAATATGAGACCTGCACCATTCTCTCAAATGTCCTTCACACCATCCAACAACAAAATTTAATAAAAACTATGGAGTCATTTTTTTGAAAATTTTGAATATATTCCAGGGGCTTCATCTAAAATATCCCCAAAATTAAAACATCGGTTTCAAAATCAAGGGGTCGCGATATTAGCCAGATCGATTGGGGAAAATCAAAATTGGAGAAAATCGGCTGAACGGTTTAGCGTTGTTCACAGACGGACTGACGGACTGACGGACTGACGGACTGACGGAGTGACAGACTGACGGAGTGACGGAGTGATGGAGTGACGGAGTGACGGAGTGACGGACTGACGGACTGTCGGACTGACGGACTGTCGGACTGACGGACAGTCGTTTTGTCCGTCAATAGATTTTTCGGGGTCAAGGACCCACAAAACATGGTTTCTGGTTACACCACGTGTTAGAGGATTGTTTTTCTAAACTTAGCAGTTGGATTTATCTACATTTTCGTTACCAGGATCCTGTAATAAGAGGTTTCTTCGCCAAAAATCTCCCGTTTTTCGCGCAGCATTACAAAACTTTCTCTCCATTGCGTAAGCGATAGCGGGAATGTAACTAGTAGTGCTACAGAATGGCACAGACTTTCTCGAAGTAAAGTTTTCTAATTTCTGAATTCTTTACTTGGCTTTCTTCGCGGAAGCGACGCAAAATTCGAAAAAATCACCATGTATTTCAAAACAACTTCTGCACTTACAAAGCAACCCGTTATACGGTATATTATAATAAAATTCACAATGAACATTTCAAATCTTACTCTTCTTTATTCGAGCATTCCCCAACGTAAAGGCTGAATATTTTCGCTTAAAGACTGCGGATGTTTCTGACTCAATCTACCGCCTTTTTCTCTCCAAGGCATCCTCAGATGGTTCGAATATAGCACGTTCCGTTCACATCAAGCAACTTTCCAAATATACACCCAAATAATCTTCATAGACTTGAGTTCTTACAGGACGGGTATTCGGAAAGAATATTAAAGCATTTTTGCATTATCATTTGCGTTAATTAAATGTAATAGTTTATGACACTTCCTGTCTTATTGAAGCCGACGTCTCCCATTGTAGTGATCAGAGAATTGAGAGCTTTCGTCGCCCACTCGATGCTTGGGAGTCAAGTGTCTCGGCAAGCTGCCATCGCAGACCGCAACCGCATCTGGTTTAAAACCGGCGTGGGCCACGGAGAGGGGGCCACACAGTGGACGAACCCATGGCGAATTTCGAAAAAAGGAAAATGGGAATTTCCTTTCGGAAAAAGGAGGATTTATTTTATTTTTTTATTTGTTTATTTTACGTAAAAAAACAGTTAAAAACTGCGTATGACGTGCAATGGGGAAAAGTGAATTGTGTGCACATTTTCAAAATTCTGTGATCCCTACACTAAGTCATATACTACTTAAATTTTGAATTTTGAAAGGGAGAAAAAAAACAAACAAACAAAAACTCCCATGTAATAAAATCTATTTTCAAGGATAAATAAGCAATAAATTTTGGCTCTTATTACTTCCTGCCGCGACAACATGGAAACGATAATATGAATAATTGTATTTCCCACTGAATTCTAGAAGACGTGACAGAAAATGAAATTACATTTATGTCCAGAAGCAAAACAAGGGGCCATCTCAGCATTTGCTCAATGGATCAGGGAAACTGGACGAAAAACCTGATCGAGATGGGCCGATTTCCTCTCAAAATGTTAAAGTACACTATTTTCATAGGAATGATGTATAAGAAATTCTATCTAACAGAATAGTTGCTACTGTACAATAGTTTTCATCAAAATTGAAGATGGTTTAGAAAGACACCAACTAATCAGTATTTCTTATGAAAGGGAAATTTTATATCATTTTATTTTATTTCTTGCATTCACTGCGCCTAATACAATTTTTGAATGACAATGAATGTACGGTATTTAAGTCCAGTAATCAGCGGAGGATTCAGAAAGATTTTTAGATGGGGAGGTTGAGGAATTTTAGTTTGGACCTTCATATCAACATTTTTGAAACAGTAAAGCAAATGATGTTGGCTTAATAAAGGGAACAATTATATGGTACGTGATACGGTCTATACACAGTAATTGTTTTCAATAAAATTAGTAAAATGACACAAAATGTTGGAACACACAGCCCTTCTAGTAAAATCCATCTGCAAATTTCCAGATAAATGCAGTTAATACCGAATTACAGACAATTCCTTTATTTAAATACAAGTCTCATAATTATCATTCATAATAATTTATTTAATACAACATTTTGAGGTTTGCAGAATTTAAGAATAACACATTTGCTACGTTCCTAATTTTTTAGAAGCACACTTGTACTGGACTCCTTCGAGTGGCTCATTGGTTAGCGTGATCGCTTTCTACGGCGCAACCCCGCGTTCGATTCCCGGTCGAAGCAAACTATACCTGGGCGCTTTCCTTACAACTTGCCCAGTATCTATTGCTGTGTGACGATGAGAATGCCCACCCTCACGTTATGAATACCAATACATACGGTGAAGAGATGTCTTCATGCTAACAACACGAACACCTTATCCCATGGCCGAAAGGATGGGACACCGCTGGTCGGCCAAGGCCTGTAGCAGGCTGTCCAGCCATGGATTGATTGATTGTTTCGTGTCTCCGGGCGCGTCAACTGCTTTGGTCATTAGTCCCGTTAGTGTAGTGCGTGTTTTCTCTCGGGAGATGGCGGTGATCTTCTCCCTCTGGATGGCGAGATCCGGCGCTGACATACCGTCGGCTAGTGGGGTTTCCCCCTAACCAGCACTCTCCCACCAGCGGGGCAACACCCCAGCCGGGACAAGCTCTAAGCTCCCGACCGGTCTCCCGGAATATGTGGTGAATGTTAGTGTAAGTGTGTGCGGAAGGAGAGAGGATAGGACAAGGAAGAGGAAGGACAGATCGCGCGCAGTCCGTTACTGCTCCGGCATTCGCCTGGTGTTGATCGAAGAAGCCACGGAAAACTACCGATCAGAGCAGCCGGCCGCTAGAATTCTCCTCCAGACAGCGACTGAATTCGACCTAGCTGCAAAGCTAGTGGCGAAAATCCTGCCGCCGTCAGGACTCGAGCCATGGAACTTGTATTGATTTCATAAGTATGTTACCTCTGCAAATTACTTCCAGTTTTCAAGATGCCTTTTGCAATTCGAGTATATCGCTTGCGGGTAATAAAACGAATAAAGGCGCTCTTTGTTTCTTTCCACCAGGCTTTGGGGCCGTCTGCTTCACTGCGAGGCGCTCATGCCCCGCCTCCTCCTCGCTGGTGGCGCCCTCCGCTGCCTCCACGCCGCGCAGCGCCGCGTCGCCGAACTTTTCTGCCTCGGCGCCCGCTATCTCGCGGCGTAGTTTCCGCGCTCATTGTGTAGAGGGCGCAGCGCTCATGCAGAGCAAAAGGGATGAGCTCAGACTTCGACCTGCGGTGTTTTTAAAGAGCCTCGTGTGATCGGTTGGAGTTATCGTGTTTGACTTTAGTAATCGACACACCTCACTCACTGGTTGCTCAGCTTATCGCGTTGCTTTCTGACTTGAAACCGGCCGGCGCGCGGCCGCCGTAAAGCCGCGGTCTATAAATAGGTAGCAGACTGTCGTCATTGTTGTTTGGTGTTAACTCGTCCGCGTATCCTGCAGAGGCGCTAGTGCACCTGGGCGTGTGGCGGTGAAATGTAGGCCCCGCGCGGTCGGCTGGGTGTGTGGGGGCGGCGCTCCCGGCTGGCGGCGGCGGCGGTGGGCAGCGGGGGCGGCGCGACGCCTGCTGCCCGTTCTGCTGGCGGCGGCGTGCAGCGTCCTCCCAGCGGCGACCCAGGTCCCGGAGGTAATCAGCGCGGAATGGATAAAGAGATACCTCAGCGAAGTGTATGAGCCCGAGGCCGTCAGGCAGTGCAACAAGTTCAAAACGGCCCAGTGGACGTACGAAACCAACATCACGAAAGAGAACGATGTTGCCTATGTAAGTAATTTATTGTTTGCGAAACAGTATTTCATTTCGTGTGTCATTGGATTTTAAATCATCCTCTTTAAAATGAACTAGTATACTTCTGTACTCTTCGTTATAAACTATGAACACAAAGTAGGAATAGGTCTATTGTTGCAGTGGCAATGAAATGTACATCGTTTTTTATTTCTGTTTAAAAAGACATTTCATTAGGCCTCCTATAATAATCGTACAACAATCTTCTCGGGTTTTTCTTTTCAGCTTATTTCCTCCAGAGATATTAATATATAAAATTCATGTCATGACAAGTTACAAATGCAAACTCATTTTAGAAGAAAAGATCTGTTGTTTTGTTGAGTTGACTATTTATTTTCAATACTTTATAAACATAAATTAATTGGTTCTCTGCCATTAACGTTGTAATGTTAAAGCAATATAAATAACGAAATCGTTTGCTGGAAAACGAACACAAATAAATTATTGATGCTAGAAGTTGGTGCAATGTGGTCTATTCGATAGAAATGATGAGAACTAATTTTACAACATTCCTTGTGGTATCCTTTAATCGGCAAATGCTTGTAACGGGTAATATGTGATTCTGGAGAAATTGTGAAATGATGTTCTGATTTTGAAGAAAGCGATCATGGGTGATTAGGGAAACAGATGACTTTCAAACTTTCGAGGTAAATCACTTTTTCATTTATTCTTTACCTTACATCGACCTGTTGTTTCAATGAAGTGAATTTAATATAAAATGTCATTTAGAAAATTTCTTCCTGTTAGATTCTTTGACAATTCGAAAAACTGTTTTCGTAAAATCGTAAAATCAATTTTATGAGCATTAAGTCGGCCATTAAGTTAAGTCATTGACTGAAATAGGGTTTCATCATAAAATGGTGAACGATAGTTACAATTGTTACAAGACTTCAAAAGTATTGCATTTGAGTAAAGAGTTTTGTTCAAGAGTCGCTTTATAAGTTATGGCACAACTTCTAAACAAGTGATAGAATGTTAAATACTTGTTAAAACCTGTTTCATACTTCTGAATGCCTTTAATATGACATTTCCAGAGGCATCATCAGATTGCCAAGGGGCGTCGAGGAACCATGTTTGCTTACTAGTTAACAGTACAGGACTAAGCCAATGTGCTGCCGTTGTGATTCACAATGACGTAAGATGAATGATTATGGAGAAGAGGAAGCTTTAAACACCCTTTCTATTCCCCCGATATCAGCACACTCGTCATTGGCCTTAGTCCGAAACAGAAAACGCAATTGTGAAAGATGTTTTTCAACCATGGATGTTTAAAGGCGTTTAGACGAGGCAACACATTAGCGAATCCCGCAACTGAAGTGTCCTAAACTTTTTCCCTATTGTTGACAACGATTTGCAAGACGGGTAATTTTGTAATATAGCAACTGTTTCAAATGTACTCTGTTCATAAAAGCTCTTGCGTGAAAACACGAAATTCTTTAAAAGCAATCTTAGTGTACTTCTATCCGAAATTCGCTCGGCCCAAAGTGGGTATCAGCGCCGAGAAGCATACTCCTGAGGCAATTGGACGCATTTTGATGATTTTCATCTTTGCAATTTCATCTAATGCAGGGGCGGACACGGTTTTGTCGCGCAGGCAGTAATTTCCTGTCTTTGTCTCAGCTGGCACGGCCTCTCATCATCACAGTTGCGACGGGCAAGAGTACTGAAGCACAACCTCTTCACTAGTACACGTTGATTTGTAATACGTACTGTATATTGAAATAAAAGAAGCGTGCATCTTTAAGCGATCTCAAAACTTACCAACTTACCCCAAACCCTAACATAGCATGGCTTCCTGTCATCAGAACTGCAAATCTCTGCGTTTATTACATAGAAGACTCTTATATTGAGGAAATGTCTTAAACAGAATTGCGTAGACCACTAGAAAAAATCCATTATTCTATCCCCTACTTAAGAAACCATCCCCGCTTCAATTACAACCATCCACACCCTTCAACCAATCCGCGATACATCCAATACTCACCGTTGCAGTGCGTCCGCATCCCAAACAAATTGAAATGCAAAGTTCCAAAATAAATTCCTGTAAATAAATACTTAAGCACACTTCCTTATCCCAAACTCTCAGCTTCGTCGACAATTGGGTGAACTCCTTATCACAGTGTGTTTCTCTTTTCTATTCTTAAAATTTCACTGCAAAAGTTCTCGAATTCTCGAGAATTTCTCGAATAGCTATGTAATTTAACTTCAGAAAACAAAAACTACATCGAATAAAGCAAAAACTCCCACACAATTCTTCTCGATAACTCATATAAACAAACAGCTACAAGTTAAGTCAATGGGGGCACTTTTATATAGGATTGCGTCAAAAGATACGATCATGGGACGACTGTCAACTACTTTTTTCAAGATACACAATTGGTGATTAACAAGCATAATTTTTCAAGATACACATTAGCGATAACAAGGTTTTTTTTAAATAAACCAAACTTGTCCCAATTCGAGATTTTTCTGATGGGAGAAAAAAACTTCGTGCCATAGAAATGCGTCGTGATAAATTGATGATTTTTTGTATTTAGATGTTGTATGTGTTTGGGAATAATGTTTTGGAAAAATATGATAATTTGGTAGTCTATTTACAAATAAATAAGAAAAGTATTCTGAGCTTATTTGGTTTCTGCGAAATTGATATTTGAAATCTTTATTTCTTGGGCAAAAAATGTTTATTATCAATAAATGATAACAGAAAATCATCAGACATTTAACATTAATCCACTATCTCTTAAATTCCTATTAACTATGAAAATATAACTTCAGAAACTAGAACTGATATATAGTATGCAGCAGTATATATTTAAAAGCAAAATGTTACAATTAATGAGTAAAGTCTTGAGCTTTTATCGTAAGATTATTTTACACGATATTTAGAAAATAATTTCTTTTTCATGATCTGATTGTGTTTCCGTGTACAAAATATGCGAGTTTGTGAGAGTGTTATAAACAAGTAGAATATGTACATTATGTTATTTTATTTATTTGTACATCACACATACCGCCTTCTCTTAGAACTTCTCTACATCTGCTTCTTTTATGGCATTTATTTCCTACTTGCCAGAAAACCTTACTGGAAGTGGGAAAAATGGCGGGGCAAACACCATGCTTCAAACGCATATTAACCAATATTTGCTGTTAATTTAGTAAGTAAATATTGGTACTAGTTTGAAAATAATTCTGAGTGAACTTCTAGATCGTCCTACATTGAACATGGCGATATAAAACACTCCAGTGGGTTTGAAATTGAATTCCTCCAGTTAACCATATTCGTTTCATATCTTTGAATCAGAATAACGTTTCCTCAATTTCACAGCAAAATGCCAAGTTGGAATACGCTGCCTTTGCGAAGAACCAATGGGATAATTACTTCAGTCGAGTCGACAACTCTGACTTAGATGAGGAGCTCATGAACCGCCTTGGCTACTTGAGAAATTCGGTCGATCCACTAGGAATGGATGATGCTAAAGAGGTATGTGACGTATTCGATATCATCCTAAGATTTTCAGATATAATGATCTAATTACTGTCTAATTTAAAAATTTAACAATGCGTTCATCTGAACATAAAACAGAAATTTTAATGCCTCAATATCTTGAAAATTAAAATTGGTCAAAACGTGTCTAATTATATTTAACACTCGACACTTGATTCCAAGGTAGATAATAATGTTAATAATAATAATAATAATAATAATAATAATAATTTTTATATTTGCAGCTCACTGCTACCATAACAAACATGTCAAATACGTTTTCAACTGCAAAGATTTGCCCCTATCAGAGAGACAACTGTGAAGAAGAGGAAATGCTTAATCTTGATCCTAGTAAGTTGTGCACCACAAATTTTAAATTCAATATTCTAGTGGAAAAGTAACATTCATCGATAAATTAAGATACAGCTGACTTTTTACTTTGTAAGAGTAGTAGTGAGAATAGAGATGTAGTAGAATGCAATGAAGCATCGCCACAGAAGCAAGAGCAGAGGCTTGATGCTTCTGACCGGGAGGTCCTAGGTTCGAGTTCTGACGGCGGCAGGATTTTCGACACTAGCTTTTCACCTAGGTCGAATTCAGACGCTGTCTGGAGGAGAATTCTAGCGGCCGCCTGCTCTGATCGGTAGTTTTCCGTGGTTTCTCCGATCAACACCAGGCGAATGCCGGAGCAGTACCCTACCAAACGGGCCACGGACCGCGCGCGATGTCCTTCCTCTTCCTTGTCCTATCCTCCCTTACACACACACTTACACAAACATGCACCACACTACCACATATTCCGGGAGACCGGTCAGAGCTTGAGCTTGTCCGGCTGGGGCGGTGCCCGCTGGTGGGAGAGTCCTGGTTAGGGAAACCCCACTAGCCGACGGTAGGTCGGCGCCGGATCTGCCATCCAGCGGGGAAGATAAACGCCATCTCCCGAGAAAAACATGCACTACTATTAACGGGACTAATGACCGAAGCAGTTGACGCGCCCGGAAACACGAAACATCAATCTATCAATCAATCAAGAGCAGAGGCGGCCGCTTTACTTGAGATACGCTCCTGTTTATGTTCTTATTAAATAGTTGATAAGCGAAGTGTATAAAATATATGATGTATCTTAGAACGAAAGTTAAATGTTGGGATGGATGTTTAGTGATACAAGTGCTCAAGAGGAAAAGAAAAAATATGGAGAAGAAATTTCGGTAAAGGTGTGATATTGTAAAGACTCTCCTTGGTCGTACACATCGAATCGTGATTCTATATTCTATTGTAGCAGTTGTAGCGATTGTAATAGAAAATCGCACTAACTATGGATGAAATAGTCATGATTTTGGGCTTAAAGCGTATTTCAGCACATCATGTTACACATGGTTCATTCTGTTTCGGAATAAATTGACGAGATATTACGACTGCTGACTCCAGAGCTGGAATGGTGACTGGTCATCGATGAAGAAGAACTGTGTGTTGCTTTGAACCAGAAAGGATTCTTTTACGTACAAAACTCTTTACTGAGAATGAAACTTGTGCTCATTATTGTATTCCATAAGCGAAGAGGACGAATATGGAAAGGTGCCATTCTTTACGATCGTATTACTTAAGGCGAAGAACTTGCGTACTCCAGCATCTGCATTCAACATTACGTTTCTCTAATCTGAAATAAATAAGTAAATTTTAGAGTACTCTTCGTCTAGAGTGTTGCGGCTGTATAACCGCATATGAAGAGCGCACCAAGGTGGCAGCGCTCAGCGGCGACCGAGGAAGTCGGCAGAGGCGGCGAAACGGAAAAGGCGCCGCCCGAGCTTACAAGGAAGGCTGGCCGGAGAGCCAGGAGCGGCGCAGCGAGTCTGCGGCGCCGCCCGCTTTAAAAGCGAGCGCCGCCAGCCAGAGCAACAGAACGCTAGTGACCGTGTATCGAGTGGAATTAGTGAGGAGATTGTACCGTGTAGATTTCTTGGTTCGACATAGCTTGTTTTGGTACATCTCCGGCCTTTGTTTTGATTTTGGCTTGTGACTTGGTATGCTCTTTTGGATTTTGGAATTGTGACCAATCTAGTTTCTGCGGTTAATTGTAATTAATCTTTGTTTGTGAAAAGCGTGCAATTATTCTGAACATAACATAGAGTACAGACGCACTACGAGTATTATCACGAAAGCACAATCTACTGCCGCCTCCAGAAGTCCTCTTCCAGAATGAAAATCCTTGTAACCTGAACTGTCCATGAACAGTTGTGGACGTTAGAAAATCTGGAATTTGGTTGTGTGACACATTCACCTTGCTTAATCAGTCCCATAATCACTAGTATTACCATAATTTAGGAGAACTCGACTAGTCACTGGAATGAATGAAACGTTGATCGGAAGAAGAGATGTACTGTCCGGTGCATAATTGACTGGCATAAATCAAAGCTTTGTGCAGAGGAATTGGCGTAGTGTGGAAGCGCTGGGGAACATATATTTAATGTAGTAGATATTTTGTCACAAAAGATGCAGATGGATTTCTCATTTTTTAATGAAGAAAATATTTTTAACAAGTTTTCTTTTAGCGGGCCTCTGTTTATTAAGAATTTGTGATAATTTGGAACCAGAAAGTAATATTGCATTGTTCAGGAATTCAGTGAGATAAGAGAGGTGAATTTGGCCCACAATCAAACTAGAAGATAATGATATTATCCTTTTCTACTCTCAAAATAACCTAGAAAAAAAATTTTATAATTTTTTGTTATAGTGACACAATATGGAAAAATGTATTTTCCTCCTTTTTCTCACATTTCACGCTAAATTTTGGCGGATTTTATATTTTTTAAAATGTAACGGATCGAACTGTATTTTTTCGACAATTTTCTAAGACACACAGTAATTTATCGTAGTATTGATACTCAAGACTAATCTAAGGGACTATTATCTCTGAAAATCGTACATTTTCTACTTTTTACAAGTTTTTTTCAGAATTTCAAGGCAAATCTTGATTTAGAAATAAAATAATTGTTTTCATTGGATTTCTCGTCAAGGAATACATAAATAATCGGAATCCATTTCACTTTGTGACTCACTCCATTATCTGACTTAGAAATGAATCACGCGTCTTAAATATTTTTTTTGTTTATGTTTAATTGTAATAACCCCAGATTACTATTATATTTTCCATGTGCATAATTTGAGTGGGAATACAAATAAAAAGAGCGACATGTATGAGTAAACAAAGAAGCAGTTCTTTCCCAACGTATCTTTTATATTTATTTTATGATCTAATGTACGCATTATCTAATGTAATATTATGATCTAAAGTACGCGTCCTGAACTAACTTTGCCATTCCTCACCAATGGAAGGGCGAAGAGTGCCAAAGGAAGGGAAATATTATTTGTTTGATAAATTGTTCCCATTGAATAGGATGTTTCTAGCAGGAGAAAGATCGTTTTCATCATGATCAAAAAGTGATGGAAAAACTTTGTCAAGGACGCTGGAACACCAACATGATGGGAGATTACTGTTGGTAACTTCACCGAGAGGCTCTGCAAACGGCGCATAGCAGAAAAAATTATATCAGGAGCTTTATAGAAAAGAGACAAAGAAAAAGTACGTCAATGGACTAAAGCCTTTGTAGAATGTAATGTTTAGAATATAACGCCTCCTTCTTGTTTAAATAAAGTTCAGTTGTTCTTTCAAAAGTCGTTTACTTTTAGTTTTTATTGCATATTTAGCATTGTTTCCCATTTATTATTCCATCAAGTTGTGACTAAACTATGGGTGATGGAAACTAACAGAGTTAAGATGCGGATTCTACGCCCCAAAAATTATTCAAATCAGTTATCAAGATTAATAAAGTTTTTTGAAATCTTTTTTTGTTGGCCTGTGTTATAATCAATAAAGGTCTTCGCGTGAAATTAAAAGCAAAATGGTTATCTACAAAAATTTATTGAATATTTCTAATAATTTTAAATATTAAAATTTCCTGCCACAGTTCTGAAGGAAATGATTCACTTACAGGAAGGAAGAGGTTAATGATGGATGTCACACCAAGAGTTGAATAAAGGAATTTCCTTTAAGTGAAGTAATATGGCCTTCTTTATCCTGGAGACGGTGGAACAAACAGTCTTACTGAGTCATACTGATTTCCGCAATTTTATTACTTGTGTTCGGGGTGAAGAGTGCGAAATTAGTCTTGAGTTGCTTTTACTTCACTCATAACTTCACCTCCTAATGCGCGGATGAACGATCGTAAAATTGTGTCAGTATTGAGACAACATGGAGAATAATGATGAAGTACATGATAGGATGACGGTGGTAATGAGATAAAGATAAATCACAGGGTAGCAATGATCCATTCTTATGGAACAATGGAAGAATGAGTTGTATGGTAAAACAATAGTACCCGAGGAAAATCACTCACTATGTAATTAACAACTGAGCTTCTAGTTGACTTAAATTCTATGCAAAAAACATTTTCTAAAAGATTTCCAATCCCAAAAATTAGATATCGACGAAGGCAAGAAAAATATTTAGGCTTCAACAAACCAGTTACACCGAAACCATTCTACCGTGGTTTTAAATAGACTGTCATGGGCATTGTTGAACCTAAGATGGCATTACAAGAGGGTCATGTTTACGTCTTTAGACCTTAGTCTAGGTCAGTGCTTCAGTTTTCAGTTGCAATGAGTATACCATTAGCTCTGTCTCTTTCTCTCTGAAGCAAAACAAAGCACAGCGCTACACTCGTCCCTCCCTCCGCTTGGTCGGGTTATACACACATACACACACACACACACACACGCACACACACACACACGCACACACACACTGGGTGTCCTACCAAATATTATCCACCCCCATAACTTCTAAACGGTTCCTGATATCGAAATACAGTTTTTTCTCAACACTGTGGGATCATGGGGCAAGCGATATGGTGTAGAGATATTATTTGCAATATATTTTAGTTTTAGAGACATTTAATAATTTTCTATTTTTTAAATTTAACCATATATTGTTCTCACTAACTATAGATAAATCATAAAAAGAGGAATGCAATGATGTAACATATGTTAATGTTTTGATAGTATTTTAAGTATAAAATTGTACTTTCTAACATGAGATTTGAAATTGAACTTGCAATTTCTCCTGTTGCAGCCGTTGGCAACTGTCGCTTTTGGGAAGATGGCCTTCGCGGCCTCTCCCCTCTTCCGGCAAAAGTGCCGTCGCCGCGAACGCAACCTCCCCCATGGCGATAGTTACAAGGGCTGCTACAGGAAATCTCTGTAAAAGTTTGAATGCAGAAATTTGAGCGCTGAATACATTAGGAATCATATAATGATTTACCTACAGTATTACATTTACCATATTAATGCCTTTCTTCATAGGTAGAAAAACGATTTGTATTATTTTTTGTCCGTTTATTAAAAACTATTTTACATTACTATCATTTAAAAAAACGCTCTTAAAATAGGATTAGAAATACGCAATGAATTGTGACCGTATTTTACATGGAATGTATAATGCTATTTATGTGTGAATCATATACAAATTTCAATTCCAAATGCATTAATAAATTCTTGTTAGTAGTTTATTTTAGCATCAAGAATGCCTCTTATTGCTACTGCAATGTTACTAGGTTTGGAAGAAATTATAGCTACAACTAGGAATTATAACGAGCTCCTTTACGTTTGGAAAGCTTGGCATGATGCTTCAGGGAAACAAATACGCGAAACGTACAAGAAATATGTAATTTTGAAGAACAAAGAAGCTGAGCTAATGGGTAAGTTCTACTCTTAACGAACTTTACAAATTAACCTTTATTCTCGAGGAATAAATCGATATTTAATTCCTTGTTATATAAGAGTATATTATGGGAGGATGATGTAGTGGTAGGCATTAATACAAGACCGCGAAATGATATTAGGATACGAGTGAGGAATAAGTCTCGTGAACTTAAAACGAGTGTATTAATACCCATTACATCCAGTTTCACACAGTACTTTTCCGCGATTATTGAAAACTATTACAACCTAATATTCTACCTTAAACCTTTACGAGACAGCTCAGATGCAGTATTATTATGCAACACGTAGTGGAGAGTAATACATAAAATCCAACGAAGCATTTAATAGAATGATGATCAATCATTGATTACTTGTCAACTGTAAATTTCTCTGTGGTTGGTCAAACACTTGTACTATAATGAAGCAATATCATTATGATTATTATTAGGCAACGGGCTGCAACTATCAGCCACGTTATATATTTCAAACAGTAGCACAACATTAGACATTATGTCGTTTATAGGTGGACCACGCCCTATTAATCTATTCCGTTTGCCCCGATAGAAATGGGAATTGATGGTTCCTCCAACGTTTCCTGCCAGCAAATATCACTGTTCGAATATTGGTGACACAGAGTCAAAGAACTATTTATTTTCTTTTGCCTTACTCGGAAGATCTAAATAAATGTCAATAAGAGTTTCAAAATCTCGCATCCTGGGTCTAGCAATGTTGACGTTGCGTGCGTTAATAAAAATGAGAAATGTTATATTTGAATACTTTGGGAATTCATTGAGTCTACACAGTTCTAAGGGATAAGTGGAGTTCTGAAAGTGAAAAATAAAGTAAAAAAAATGTTTCGTTCACTTGGCGCGCATGACCTCTAGTTGCCAAAAAAATTCAAAAGCTTGCTTCCGAAGTTACGTATCTCAAATTACATTAATACAATTTTTCAGGAAGAGACGATATTCAACTTTTGCATTATATTTAAAGATGGAATTAAACGATTTCAGGATACCGTTTAAAATAGGAGAAACGAAAGTTTTGTCCACAATATTTGGAGGATGACAAAGAAGCCTCTTAAGAATATAGCACCTAAACGTACATATAAATTAAACTAGAAAACAAATGAAAACGGGAATATACCTCTTTGAAAATAAGCTGAATTATTGTCCGCCATTCAGTACTCACATTAATAATACAGCTATAATATACTCACGATTAAATCGAAATCATGTAGTTTTTAACATGTAATTTAGATTACATTAAATATACGATTAACATAAATATCCATATTAATATAAAGTTACAGAACAATTGTTTAACGAGGGGTTTCTGTGTCGAACTACTTACTGTCAACAGGTGCCGCTGATCATGGAGAAGTTTGGAGGAGCCCTTACAATTCCGATAATCTAGAGGATGAACTGAGAAAACTATGGGAGGCCATAGAACCCCTATATTTGGAGTTACACAAGTATGTACGCACAAAACTCAAACTGCACTACGGAGACCAAATGGATATATCAGACGACTTGCTTCCTGCACATGTTCTTGGTGAGTACTCAAACATCTGGTGTTACGTGGCTCTGTATGTTAACTTGCACGAGTTATTCCAGAATATTAGCTTCTAAGCCTCCTAAAGACACCTTCGTTCAAAACGACTCAATGGTTATAGTTAATTATGTTTGAAAAAAATCAGAATTTCCTCTCATTCTGACACAGTGCCTTTCCAAACCGAATTTGCGAGATTACATGCACCATTTTGTGAACTTGCTGAACGAAACCGCCGCGATAACTCGGCAGCCACACCGGTCCCTCTGAAGCATTGCCGATTGGAATTCCGACGGCGGCAGATTTTCGACCCTAGGTACATAGCTGTGTCGAATTCAATCTCAGTCTGGAGGAAAATGCTAGCGGCCAATTGCTCTGGACGGTATTTTTGGTGATTTCGTCAGTCAACACTAGCCAAATGCCGAAGGAGTACACTACAAACAAGAAGACACTGAGAGTGATCCATCTTCATAATTGACCCTTCATTTCTACACACACCCCACACTACCACACGTGTTGGAAGAAAGCAGAAGCTCAGTACTAGTCCCGGTTGGGGGGGGGGTTATCGCTGGCGGAGATAGTTGGATTGGTTTGGTTTGGATTGGTTTGTTTTTTTCGTGTTTCCGGGCGCGTCAACTGCTTTGGTCATTAGTCCCGTTAGTGTTGTGCATGTTCTTTCTCGGGAGATGGCCGTGATCTTTCCCCCTGGATGGCGAGATCCGGCGCCGACCTACCGTCGGATAGTGGGGTTTCCCCCTAACCAGGACTCTCCCACCAGCGAGGCACCGCCCCAGCCGGGACAAGCTCTAAGCTCCCGACCGGTCTCCTGGAATATGTGGTAGTGTAGTGCATGTTAGTGTACTGTGTATGTAAGGGGAGAGGATAGGACAAGGAAGAGGAAGGAAAGATCGCGCGCGGTCTGTGCCCGTTTGGTAGGTACTGCTCCGGCATTCGCCTGGTGTTGATCGGAGAAACCACGGAAAACTACCGATCAGAGCAGCTGGCCGCTAGAATTCTCCTCCAGGCAGCGACTGAATTCGACCTAGCTGAAAAGCTAGTGTCGAAAATCCTGCCGCCGTCAGGACTCGAACCTAGGACCTCCCGCTCAGAGGCGCTGCAGTGACATCAGTTGATGCATTGAGCTACCGCTCCCGATCAGTGCTGATGGACTCGGTCCCGAACACATTATATGCAAAAGGTGTAGAGAGGGCATTGAAAGTAGGGATCTTGTGGAAGGACGCAAGGAATCACTCTCCGTAAAGATATTGAAGCGTGCACACGTAAGCGGTTGGTGAGGTGCGAACGGATTTTCAGCATAGGCTGGGGTATTATTTAAACGATAGTGAGGCGGGAATTTATGATTAGTTTGATAGTTTGGTATTGTTAAAATAGTAGTATGGAATTGTAATTGTAGATTCAATTAATGTAGTTGGAAGTTTGAATTAAAATAGACTCCGTGTTTCGGGGGATATATATTAGGGTAGCTCCGTAGATGGACGGATTTTTCAATAGTATCTGAGTCTGAATCAATCAGTATCTGAATATAGTCAGTCACGAGTAGGTGTTTCATATGAAACATAGATAGGGAAAGTCACAATCGCGTATTGATTTTGCGGGAAATATTAATTCCTATTAAGACCAAACCGTTGAGGACATTCTGAAACTTTTTAATGTATTTTAATGATAGACAAGAACACGAGAATTGGGATAGAAAGGATTTCATGAACAACATTCTGCTGGTTAACCGAGAAGCCATCTAACAAGATATTGTAGTAAACTTACAAACTATATTCAAACCCGTACGGTGTTTTAATGTTCTACATTGACAAAGTAATTCTCATGAAATCAATAGATTTGTATTAAGAATAAATGTTAAATTTTTACTGTTGAAAAAGGCTGATAATTTATATTAGTTGCCATCAATCTAATAATTGGTTTCAATCAATTGAACTTCCAGGAATCGTGATTCTGTATAGAATTACACGTCCACATGCGACAGGTAAGAAGTAATATGTTATATGTCGAACCCATGGTTAAATTGGAAATAAATTTAATAAATTAGTGTTAAAAACGACATAATTTGTGAGCATAGCAGGGCAACGGTAAAAATAACAATATTAACAATAATAGTGGAAGTAATCCCCTTCATAGTATTAGATGTTTGTTGAAATCCAGATTTGGCAAAAATAAAAATATCAGATGAAAATAAATAATTTCACAAAAGAAATATCTCACAAAACCATCAGCAAACACGCCGAGTTTAGCTTAGTCAGCCTTGTCGCTGGGTCTACTGTGCCTCTGACCGGGAGGTCCTATGATGCAAGTTCCCACGATGGCAGAATTTTCGACGGAGCCTAGATAGGTCGAATTTAACCGCTGTCTGGAGGAGAATTCTGTCCTAATCGGTAGTTTTCCGTGGTTTCTCCGATTAATATCAGACGAATGTCGGTGGAGTACCCTAACACACAGGCTAAGGACCGCGCGCGATCTTTCCTTCCTCTTCTTTGTCCTATCCTCTCCTCTTGCATACTCATCGATTTACAGTTAGGTGCACTTCACTAGCACTCACGTCTGGAGACCAGAAACGAACTTAGAACTTGTACCGACTTGGGCTGCACCCCGATGGGGGGGAGATATCTGGAGGAGGAAATACGCCACTAGCTGATGTGTAAGTCAGCACCGGATCTCACACTCCAGTGACGGAGGAACCCCACCACATACCGTAAATCATTTACTACCTAATGGGACTGATGACCATGACAGCTGATGGATCAGGAAACATCAATTAATAAATCATCACTGATGCCGGATAAGCAGCTAACTCGATTTTTTTAAACCACCTGATGAGCACGACTGCATGTAGGGAACATATACATTTTGACGTTTGAAAGTGTCTTAAATTTTTAAAACAATTATTATTATTATTATTATTATTATTATTATTATTATTATTATTATTATTATTATTATCTGCTTATTTTTAAAACAATTTCTTCACAGAACATAATTTTTCAATTATTATCTCTAAAGAAGAGCTCAGCATATCAACGTTAGCTGTCGCGTTAGCGAAATGATTTTATTCTAATGTTAATTTTGATACCCTTGGATTATTCTCATCGAACTGTTCATTGCCAATTATCATTATTTTACAAGATCATTTTCTCTACTTTTTTTTCGCCCTGTGATGTATAGGGTCCTCCTAACACACTTTGGACGGCCTGAATGAGGGCGGCCTGAACATCGGTCTCCGATTTCATAAAAAAATTTGCAACTATTTTTCCCTACAAGATCTATCTTTCAATGTCAACAATTTGTGAATATTAAAAACTAATGAAAGATTGCTTCCCGAATCGTGTAGTACAAATGCCGTGACACGGTTTTTGCAGTCTCCTCCTTCCACGATAACGAGATGATAGATGTGAGAAAAACCACTTTGGCGCTAAAAGTAGTGTTCACAAAATATACCGTAATACGCAGTAACTTGATGAACATCACTATTTTCTTCTTGATTTATTCTTATTGAAGAAATTGTTGATTTTGACTTTTAAATATACTTACAGGGGATATGCATGCGTCGACTTGGATTAAAATATTTGATCTCGTAAAGCCGTTTCCGGAGGGTAGTGATATTAATGTAACTCAAAGTTTAATAGATCAGGTGAGTTAAATGTGAATTTTCTATGGAAAAAAACTATTAAATGCAAAAAACATTATTTACAAACATTAAAATCAATTGTTGTGGTTAGCCAAAAATCATATAATGGAAACACTTTTTGCAGGAATATGACGTCCTTCAAATGTTCAAGACAGCAGATAATTTCTACATGTCATTGGGATTAGAAAATTGTTCCATGTCGTATGACGACGATGCAATGATCGTTCGGCCCGAAGGCAGAGAAGTTGTCTGTCACCCCTCTGCGTGGGACTTTTGTAATGGAAGAGACTTCAGGTGGATCTCAAATGATTTCTAATTTCAAATTAAAATTAAACAAGTATGTTGAGTCTTGTAGAACAACTGTCATATCAATTTTAGTTGCATTTAATAATGGAGATGCGTTTATTTTCTTTAGATTTATTCAGCGTACTTTTATTATTTGCCTCCTGTAGAAAAAATAATAAATTTCTGATATTAAAAAAATCATATTGCCAACAACTTAACATACAGAAAATATAGTACCTTATCTTTGCGGCGAATCACATTAACTTGTAATTTTTGAGAATATAGCGCTCACCAATATCCTCATATCTAAACATGGTTAAAAAGAAGTTGTTAAAAAAATTCAAAGCTTTCTTTGTAATATGTTATTTTTTCTCAGGATCAAAATGTGCACAAAAATAAATATGGAAGATTTCCTAGCAATTCATCACGAAATGGGTCATATTCAATACTATATACAAGTTAAAGATTTACCTGAGGAATTTCGGAACTCAGCAAATCCAGGTATTTAAAAATATGCACGGTAAATGGTTTGTATATGTATTATGAGAATACTTATATTCCCATAACACATATTTAAAATTACAAAAATAACGAAAATATTATTTTACAGGATTTCATGAGGCAATGGGAGACGTTATTTCTTTGTCAGTTACATCTGCAAAACATTTAAAAGAAATAGGTTTGCTTACAAATGACTACGAGGATACCTATGAAAACGATATCAATTTTTTGATGAAAATAGCATTGGATAAGGTGAGAAGTTAAATGGTTGTAAATGTAATATTAATGAAACTCAGTATTTTATTTGAATGGTCCGTGACATTTCCTATATTCTTACTCAAAAGTCTGACATTAAAAAAAAAATCCCATACTAGACTCAGGAGTTTAGAGATGAAGATACATATTTCTGAAAGAAATCTGAAGGGGTACAGTTAAACAAGGTGCCTCAGAATAATTATTACACATTTCTATGGCTTGTAGAGGAGTCGATAGTGATCAAATTTGCCTATGAATATATGGAGAGAAACGTCGTGGAACGGAGTTGCAAATACGAATTTTGCTCGATTGATATGCAACCCCGTGTGCATAGGTGTTTTGCAGGTACATGAAACCTTATTCAGTGTGTTAGAATATGATCTACAGTACACTTTAACATATTTATTTGTTTTCAGATGGAATACATCTTTAGTATTAGCACTTTACAGGTGTTGTTTTTCAGGCTTATGCTAGTTAAAAATCTAAGCGAACTTTATCTACACATTGAAAAGGATACTTAGGGGAGACCCTCGGGGTTGTGCATTCTGGTTGGCTAAGATTTTAAGAAAGGCTTAAAACGGAAATCAAGTTTTTTATTCAAGCGTGAGTTGGACTTTTCGCTAGTTTGAAATGGGATTCTGCTGATATGTCTGTTAGTTTTTGATAGAAATTGTGGAATATATGGGCTCGTTGGTTTTATATTGTATTGATGTTCAATTCGGAATGGAGGTTTTGATTACTTATTCGCTTATGAACACGGAGGCATTTAAGATTAATTTGATATATTAATTTTGAACTATTTGCAGTTTATTGATATTTGTAGTTTTTTGTCCATATTGGGCATGCATGGAGTTGGCCTTTTTTTTATATATTTGTATTTTGAGGATTTCGTTAGTGATTAGTGATCGGAGTTGCAATAATTTATTTATTGCTTGTTTCATTTTTATATCTATTTGGGTTTTTCAGGTTAGTTTTGTATCTAGGTGAAGTCCTAAGTATTTCATAGGTTGTGATAGGGGGTGGACTCCAGGTGATGAGAGAGTTGCGTATTACTAGCGGAGGGAGGACGTAAACTTTCTGAGAGGGAAGATTTTTGCTATTGTTTTGTCAGGATTAAGTTGCGTTTCCCAGATTTCGCCTAAGTTTGTCTTTTATTGAAAAGTTTTTGAATTAATTTATTTTTTGGAGGTTATTTAATGAGTATCCTGTACCGTACGCTTCTGCGTAAGGAGTCACCTGACGATCAGGGACATATGACACTGTTACTCCGTTGTAGGAAATTCCCCACCACTTGCTCGTTGGCAGAAAGTGATAACTTTTTGTATGCCCCTGTATGTCCTAGAAAATGTAACATTTATTCTAAGACATTATATGTAGATATTTCCCTCATTTTTTGTAATTATAATTTCCCGAGGAAAAACTTTTTGAAGAACCAATTATTTCTTGGTTTGGTACATGTAAAGGCGCGAAATAGTCGGTTAGTTATCCACACAAGGCGGATAAATTTCGAAGTACAACAGCTTCTAAGCATCCGTCAAACTTTAGCTAGATAAATTTGACAATAGTCAACACGAATGTTTCATACAGCTTTATTTAACCATGACTAATCTGCAAATTAACCGATTCCTTCTAACAATAGCCGTATTTTGGTCCTTTGACTTGAATTATACGCTTCTCGCTAATTAAAAAATTCATCCTGTAGCTTTATGGCCATGTTTTTGCAGCGTTTGGCTAATAACTTTTGGAGGGACGAATAAATTATAATGTATTTATTGTTGATGAGTTTAATTCTGGGTGTCACTATGTTTCTGCAACACCTTCGAATATACCTTCTCTTCGAAAATGGTTTTTAAAAAGACTTTAAAGGAGATTCTTACAATAAAAGTGTGTTAATTATTTACATTCGAATTAAGGTTTGAATGAAAATTTTAAAATTTTTTTAGCAAAAGAATCATTGCAACAATGAATTTTAGGCAGTAAAGGCAATTTTAAAAACGGTTTTTTTCAGAAACAGCTCCGATTTTTTTTATTTAAACGTTTTGAATGGATATTGCTAAATGCACTGAATAACTTGACATAAACTTTATTTTGATGTAATCATTTAGTTTTTCAAAAATTACACAAATGTATGTTCAAGTAGTACTCTAATATTACGTAACCTTTACAAATAATGCGAGAAAGATCGAGCTGTTGAAGTTCCACTAGTTACATTTTGTGTTCTGTGACGACTCGGGCTCGAAAGGAGGACCGAGATCCTTACGCGATCCTTTCTTTTGACTAGGAAACGGACTTTATTGTAATAAAAAAAGCAAAATATGTACATATACATGTACTTATTTTTTCAAAAATATGTAAGAAAGATAGGAAATATGTGATAAATATTCGTTATAATGTTTACAATTCCATTCTTCAAGCGTTTTCCGAGCAGAGTACGTTGCCGATCAGATCTTTACATGGATTCAGAGGGGCTGAATAAAGGTTTTACATCTACAAAAGCAATTATTCGCTAGTTTCATCCGAAACATATAATACTTTCGTATTATATACAACGTTGTTTACGAGGAGCCGGAGCTCAAGTGAATAGTACCGTGTAGCCTGTGATAGAAGGGGGAGGTAAAGGAAGCTTACTCCTCCCCCCAAATCCAGAAAAGGAATAAGACAATGATCTGGAAATTTTTATCGAGTTACGCATGGGGTCTATGCAACACGAGTAATCACGTGGTTGAAGTTCCTTCTGCTTCACATACTACATCCGCTCATCGTTGATCCCGACTACGCTGTTTCCAAGAAGCATTTGGGTCTGTTGGAGATAAGTTTGACAATTAATTGCGATTATCCGGCGTTAATACAAGAGCATTGCGTATTTTTTAAGTATTTCAGTAACTAAGTTAGTTTTCAAGTAACATATTTCGAACATCAGAAGTGAAATGTTAATTTTCGACCTTTAAATATATTAAAATGTAACCAAATATGTAGCTATAGATAAAATATGTGAAATATGTAATTTTATTAAAATTAAAAATATGTAAAATAAAAATGATTTCAATTAGTTCAGAATGTCGTTGGTTCAAATTTTATTTCTGAAAATCGTCTTATGACGTTCAATCTAACTCGTTGAAAATCAGGTGACTTTTCCTTATAATAAGTTCATATCGTGAGCACTTTCGCGAAATGATCGATTCCTATATGAATATTATCGATGCCTATTTTCTAATTACCCTAATTAACCATGCATTTTAATTTCCCGAGAAGTTGAAAATCAATTATTTCAATGATAATGGTTGTGTGGTTTGATTTCTGAGATGTGGTATATTTGTATTTTCCTTTCATCCTTTCATCTCAAGACGAAAACGACAGTGTTATATTTATGATTAGATACTCTAACAATTGGTTACACGCATTCCTGTTGAAGCTATTTCCGTTTTCAGAAATAGTGGGTAAAAGATCAATTTAACGAAGGTTATTCAGAAATGAATTTTTATTTGATATTTTATAGTGAAAGAAAGTAATAGAACCTTTCAGAAAAATAATCTTCACACTGGTGCGTGCTCGTCATAGTCGCATTTTATGTAAAGTGTAATGCCATATTTGGGAAGCTTTGAAATCATACTTTCAAAAAATCTGTCCGGAACTTTCCCTCAAATTCTACGTTGCTTTCTAAGTGCTGGGAAGCAAGCCTTTTTTTTCATTTACAAGATTTGATAATAGCAGGGAGTCACGTCAGGCCAGAATAGAGTATAATCGGACACTTTTCAGAATTGAAATACTAAAGACGATGAATGCAAACAGTAGTGTGAAGAAATGTATCCTATGGCGTACGTTTGTAATACTACTGAATGACTCTTATTGATGACTAACTTGTGTTTGCTGTTCTTTAATTTATTATTAAACATAACTTAATTTCAGAAGATCCATGGCATTTCGATATAAAAGAATCCAAGTAACAAAAAATGGTAAAAGGAATGTAATCATACAGTTCCGTTCTACGACAGTTTTTAAAGACGTTTATTGAAACAAATTGAGTTTCCATCAATCAAATATAGTCTGCAGAATTTTCAAACTGTCAAAAACGTAGTGGTTGTGATGGTGGGTTAAAAATTCAACACTTATGAAGCACTTTAACATGTTCTCAGGTACCTAGCTTACCTTTCGCTCTCGTCGTGGACTATTGGCGTTGGAACGTTTTCTCCGGTTTATCCAGTGATAATTGGAATAAGGAATGGTGGCAATTAAGGTATGCTATTTCTTTTTATTTAAAATACACTAAACCATCATGAACAATACTTTTAATCAGTTTAAATGTTTACAGTTTTCTTTTAATTCGCATCATACCACCTACACGGAAAGAAATAATCTGCTGATAGGTTTTTCAAAAGAAGTTTCAAAATGAATAATTGGAAAACTTTCTGTATTGTCTACTCTATGGACAGAGCTGCATTTTATTGTTATAATAAGTGAAGCATAATACAGTGTCATCAATAGACTTGTTAGAGTATAAAAACCGTTATTACTACCCAAGTAAATCATTTTCAGAGAGAAGATGCAACGCATAAAACCTCCTATTCCAAGAACTGAAAATGATTTTGATCCGGGAGCGTTGTATCATGTAGCAGATGATGGAGAATACATGGCGTAAGTGTCAGTTGATATATCCGAGTGAGGTGACTCCAAAATATTTAATACGAGAGGAGACTACCAGACGTCAAATTAAGCAAATTATATTGTCATCGAAATTATTGTTTTAACCATAAAATTTTAGAATATAACTTGAAAAATCCAGAAATTTCTTTCTCGAACCAGTTACACATGAAAATCGCTTATCCTAATGAAGTATTGGAATCCCATTTCAGTGCCTCTGACGTCTTCAGAGGTAGTTTTTTTTAGCGTTCATTTAAACAAAGAAACATCAAGCATACTCCAACGCATCTAAAATGCATCAAAATCAACCAATACATAATTTACTATGAATGTGAAATCTATTAAAAATCTCTCAAAAATAAATCGAGAGCAATTCAATTTTTTTGCAATAAAAATAATCATTATATTTTCCCATATCGTTTATTTGCATTGAAAAAATGCACTTCGTGAAAAGCGTTACTTACTTAATTGAACGGTTATCTTACATTCACAGAAAGGGCGATTAAGTTCTACACCACGGCCAGTCGCAGGTCAAAAAAAGATCCGCCCAAGATTCTTGCTTAATAGGTCCAACACTCAAGATGATTGAATATCTGATGTCTGCTCTCGTATACTGTTGCGGAGTTCTTGATGTTCTGATTGATCTCTGTCCTCTGTTTTCCTAACAATTCTTCTCAATGTTTCAGATACTTCATCGCAAATATACTGGAATTTCAGTTTCATAAATCTTTGTGTGAAACTGCGGGACAGTACGATCCCAAAGATAGCAAATTGAATCCTCTTTATAAATGCGATATCTTCCGTTCGACGGCAGCTGGTGATCGTCTTAGGTGAGTTGGTTATTTTATCATTACATGAAGGTGTTACAAGAAAATTGTGTATTAATCCCAATTTGCAAACAGAATCTACATAATATGAGTTAAATAAAATCTTCATAATTGTGAGCACAAAACAAATATTGATTTTGATACTAATTGTATATTATAGGAAATAAGTGTGCCATTGTAATATTTTGAATTTAAAGCAATTTCGTAGTGCAAATAGTTATTTTATTGAATTTCCGACTTAATTTACATTACTTTCTTAGTAACACAGAATATTTCTAATAAAATTTATTATTTTTAGGAAAGGTATGATGATGGGATCATCGACTGATTGGAGGGACGTCCTTGAAGTCATCACTGGACAACGAGAATATTCAGTAGATGCAATGTTAGAGTACTTCAGGCCTCTTCATGAGTTTTTGGTTGCCGAAAATGCCTGTGAGAGTGGTAGAAGGATAGGTTCAAAGTGTTTGAGAAATGATACACAAATTCCAATTATTATCGGATGTGTAGTAGCAGGTGTGGTGATTTTTGGACTCATTCTTTACTTAATAAATCGTCGACGATCCGCCAACCTTGCGACGGCCGTTCCGACATCAGAGGAGGCAGTTGCTCTCTCGTAGTGGCCACTTTAATACTTCCGATATCACATGCCGTGTAGTGTTCCTCATTCATGGAAGTGCGTAATTATTAATTACCTACTTCTAATCTAAGATATTTCATGGCTAAATGAATCGTATATCATTATACCGCATCATATTCAAGTGCACGAAAAAACTGATATTTTCAAATATTTTTTGCATTTTTATGGTATGTATTGCTATATGCCTAAAAATTTCAACAAAAAAACGTAAAATTTTGTAATTGATGTAGTATGATAGCATTTACTGAGTATAAAATAAGCGATGTCTGTGTGAGAATCTAATTTGCATGTTTTACCACGCTCATCCCATGTAGATAATAGCGTATTTATTAGCTCGGAATCTCGATTATTTCTCGGGAGTGTGTAAATATATAATTTCAGTTTACTTCTTAGCTTTTGAATGCTTTTAATTTATTCACAACAATATTATTTATGTAGTGTGAAACAAAATATTTTCGAAAAAGGTAAATTATTGCTTAATACTTATATATTGAATCACCTATTGTATTCACAGAGCGGAGGTTTAAAGGCTTCATTAAGCTGAATATTGAGGTCTTGTGCATTTGGAAGAAACCTAAAGAATCAAATTGTTGTTGTTATTATTATTATTATTATTATTATTATTATTATTATTAAGCATTTTTAATGGGCACAAAAAATCTTACATAATGTAAAAAGATGAATACAAGCATTATTTTCCGCATTATGTCTGTTTAAAGTACGACAAGAGGCTTTATTTTAAAATAAAGAATATTTTGATATCCTCAATAATTTGACTAGTTCCTGGAACAAAAATGCTAGTGCTAATTAATATTTTATGAGAAACGTGTGATATTTATTTAAAATGGCAAGGCATTCATGAAACACAACGTATAGTTACCATTGTATAGTTTGGTCACTTCTGGCTCTTTCCAGCATCCAAGTACGTTTTGGAACCGTTTGATGAAGTGGAAGAATCGAATTGCAGTGTGATCTATTTCTTCTTGTAATGATTGACATTATAGACTCACAAAGTATTAACATCACGCTGATTTGCATTATTAAATCTTTTCATAATATATTGATAATATTCATTCATACTTACACTCTGTTGTTATTTGTCAGTTTATGTGAATAAATAAAAATGTCATCCCTGCCAACTGTTATCGACTTACATTCCTATGCTTCAAGTTACATATGTCATCCTTCTGTCTATAACCTCCGTCCTAAACTTACTCTTAGAGAGATTAAATTACTCTCTGAGAACTCAATAATCAGTTTTTCACGGTTCTTACTTCCCGAAAAGTCATCATGAGTGAATTATTCATTGCATCACAGGTAACAATTGAGTTGCGCAATAAAAAAACTTGTAGTTCTGCACAAGTTACTTTTAGACATTTTTTCTGAAAAATATAATTTTTTATACATCTAAAATAATTTTACAGATGAAAATATATACAAGTAGAATATTCGAAGGAATTTTATTCGTAAATAGTGGTAGATGTCATTTTTACATTCTCGTTATATTGGTAACCGCAAGAATGCGGATGACGGAATTACAATTTTGCCATACTAATATACGATTTTGCCATACTTATAATTTTGACATACGAATATTCGTACTGATGTGACTGATGTGCCATACTTATAATTTTGCCATACTAATATCCGTACTGATGTGACCGAGCATGATTAATGAAACCAAGACCGGGAGAAATGAAGAATAGCTTTTGAAAATCTATAACTTGTTTGATAACTGGTTTAGAAAAAATATTGAAGAAATACAAAAGTTGTGAGAGAGTTTATGCTCTTTAAAATTGATTTGAATAATTTTTCTTCAGGATTTAAGGTTGGAGGCTTACAGAGAAAGTGACAGAAAATACTTGCTTTTCTGGCCTCCCGGAGTTGGCACTGGGTCTGGGATATTAATTAGCACATGAGTACATATAACATTCGCAAAGATAAAGTTTTTATGCCCTTTTTCCAGGTAAGTCCCATTTTTATTGCTTACCGTCTAGAGAAAATGTGCTCTTTACTGGGTATGCCCCCAGTGACGCCGTAGGAACCGCGAGTGACACTGGTATATCATTTAGGCGTCGATAGATAGCAGCTGGATCACGATTTTAATTCAGCTTGATTCGCATGTATTTTACTAAGAAAAATGGGCGGCTCCAATGTATCTTGAGCTTTTCTATGAATAGAGATTACTGGCATTAAATTTGAATATCAACGAAATCCATGACCGACATGGAATTCTAAGGAGGAGCTTTCTGACTACATACTTGCTAAAGTGTTTTCCATCCGGAACATTTATATTTTCCGCTCTGAATGTTCTATGGAATCCAGTGCATTTTCGGCCACATTATACATTTTCCGCTCAATAATTTCAATATGGATATGTTTCGCCCCTCGAAACGTTTTCTACACTGCTTTCTTGCGTATGCTGATTTGCAACAGTAGTTAGGCGAGTCTCCGAAAGAGTGCGCCGCCAATTAGCGTCATCTTCTGTGGACCTCTACCGGTGGCTCAGTGCATCAACTGATATCACTGCAGTTAATCTGATCGAGAGGTCCTAGATTCGAGTCCAGACGGCGGCAGGGTTTTCGACACTAGCTTGTCAGCTAGGTTGAGTTCAATCGTTGTTTGGAGGCGAATTCTAGCGGCCGGCTACTCTGACGTGTAGTTTTTCGTGATTTCTCCGATCAACACCAGGGGAATGCCGGCGAAGCACCCTAACAAACGGGCCATGGACCGCGCGCAATCTTTCCTCCCTCTTCCGTGTCCTAGTCTCACCCCTTACAGACACACGTACACTAACATGCACTACACTAACACAGATGCCGGGAGGCCGGTCAGAGGCTTAGAGCTTGTACCAGCTGGGGCGGTGTCACGCTGGTGGGAGATACCTGGTTGGCGAAAACCCTGCTAGTCGATGGTAGGTCTGCGCTGGATCTCGCAATCCAGCGTGGGATGATCGCCACATCTCGATGAAAAACATGCTTTACACTTAAGGGACTAATGACCTCAGTAGTTGACGTGCCCGGAACCACTAACATTCAATCAATCATCAATCCTTTGGTGATCAATACATTGCTGCCACTGAACGTGATGAAATTTTCAATGCATTTTTTCCCATTAATAGTTAATAGTAATCACTTATAAGGTAGTTCTCTAAGAAATGAATCAAATGACGCCAACATAAAAAATATGTTCTACTAAAAATAGTATTTATTGTTTATTGTATTTAACAAGTGATTTTATTTTTCGAATGGTATTTTGTTGAGTAAGTGATTTTATTTAGTAACTAAACCCAACAATTTTTTTAGCGTTTTAAGCTCACGGTGGAAATTGTATTATTTGATCACTAAAAAGTTTTACTTTAAACTATTATTTGAAATATATTTCCAAACATTTTTTCTAGATTAAATGTAGTAAATTTTGTTATTTGTGGAAATGAAATAGCTCATAAAGTTTCTTGTTACAACTTTCTCATTTTAAGTTTTTCGGAGGGGGGGTACGTTTCAGCATTGCCCCGGGCCCAAAATTGCCTAGCTTCGACACTGGGTGTAAATTTTATTTATCACGATTTGTGTAGTGTTTATAAGTGTACGTGTATGTGTTGCACAGTGTCAATATTGTAAATAGTGTTCGGTGTTAGATGAAGTTTGGATGTAAGACGGTTTAGATTAGTTCGTAAGTATCTAGTTTGTAAGCTAGGATGTAAGTGATCAATGTTAATAGAATACAAGAATAAATATGAATATTTACTACAAATTAAAGCTGCCCTTTCCTTAGTGCATTGTTTAGCTAGAAAAGTGCTCAACTCACATAAAATTTTAAATCAAATTGTTTAAGAAGTGTTCGGTTTTCTGTGTTGGTAAAAATTAGTTAAAAGTTATGCTTTAATCAAATGCTTTGAGATTCTGTTCAGTACTTTCCTTTCCTTCTTAATTTATCGCCGTGTTTTTATCCATCATTTATAGTGTTTATAACTATTTTCTTTCTAGTGTGTTTAAGTAGAATTGTGTTGAATGTACATTCGAACTATATAAAATAAATATATTTTATGAAATGTTACTTTCATGGTTACCATTCATGCTGGTTTTCTTACTTCAAATTCTCATATTGAAGTTATTGCAACGTCATTTAATACACCATAAGTAACATATTCGATCTAAACATTTTTAATTGTTTAACTATCCAAACTTCTTAGGAGAGTCCTAATATAATTTCGTTTTGATTCAGCGCCTTGCTTGAAGCTTGTAAATTAATTATAACAGTTCTCGTTCATGCATTATCTTGTATGAACTCTCGCGAGCAGAAACTTCTCATTTTCGCCCCCTAACACTGCAGGAATTGAACAGAGTATTTTTTGTCAAGGAAAGCATTTTCTTTAGCAATACTTCACTTTCTAAGCGTGTCTGCTGTTTTCATGTTTTCCCGCTACAGCCATGCCATCCATCTTTAAATGAGATAGTCTCCATCCACCTCCTCCACGATTTCCTATTTTTGATAACTGACGAGAACGTTTCTGCACCTTCTATTTACTTCTGCTATCTCGGCGGACGCGTGGCGTGTTAGTATCAGTCCACCATCAAACGAAGGGGCGTGTCCCAAATTATATGTTTTTTGGTACAATTTCTTGCTTGTACACCATTCGAACAGTGATTCAATCACTATCGAACAGTGATTCAATCACTCTCGAACAGTGATTCAATACTTACAAACTCAATTAGTAGAGAGTGTGGCAAAAAACACTTTCTTTTATTTTACTGACAAAATATAGAAATATTATGGTCAATTAAATGTTCTCATTTATCCACTTTATAATTTAAAACGTTATTGCAAATTGGGAATACAGAAAGGTATCCATAATCTGGTAACTCCACGCTCCGGAAAATAATTAACAAAATGACATAAAATAAGTTTTTATTTGTAAATGAAAAAGTAATGTACTAAAAATTTTGTATTAAAAATTAACAATTATTTTCTTAAATATTTGCTAAATCATAATATGCTGACGAAGATGATAACAAGAAAAATCGTATTTAGTGTGTGTTTTAGTCAATCTGCAGAATTTCTCTGCCGGAGGGGGGACTAACAGGATTTTGTGTTTAGGGCTCCCGCAATATCTAAACCCGGACCGGGAGCAGTTGTTCAGGGCATCAACTGATGGCACTGCAGTGCCTTTGACCGGGAGGTCCTAGGTTCGAGTCCCGAAGGTGACAGAGTCGACACTAGCTTTTCAGGTATATGGAATTCAGTCGCTGTCTAGCGGAGAATTCTCGCGGCCGGCTGCTTTGGTCGGACGTTTTCCATGGTTTCTCCGATCAACACTAGGCAAATCCCGGAGCTGTACCCTAACAAGCCGGCCACAGAGCACGTGCGATCTTTCCTTCCTCTTCCTTGACCTATCCTCTCCCCTTACACACACACACACACACTAATAAGCAATGCAGTACTACACATGCCGGGAGACCGGGAGGTAGAACTTGTCCCGGCTGGGGCGGTGCCCCGCTGGTGGGAGATACGTGGTTGGGAAAAACCTCGCTAGTCGACGATAGGTCAGCGCCGAATCTCGCCATCCAGTGGGGGAAGATCATCGCCACCTCCCGATGAAAAACGTGCACGAAACCCACGGGACTAAGGGAATGCCACATCAATCTAAACGCCGCCCTGGTCGCAATACTCCATCCCACGCGCTTCACTGTTCGGGCGGCGAGGATGACTGCGAAGTGAAGCGGCGCGGCGCGGCGGTGGGCCCCAGCGTGAAGGTGGGCGATAAGGGCGCGCCCCGGAAAGGCAATTTCGTTATCGCGAACACTCCGTCGCGGCCGCCACTCGACCGGCGCGGGGCAGACTGACGAGAAGTTCCCGTCTGCTGAAGTAGATAAAGATATGACAATAGTATTTTCAACGTTGTTGGTTTGGTTTGGTTTATTCGTGTTTCCGGGCGCGTCAACTGCTCTGGTAATTAGTCCCGTTAGTGTAGTGCATGTTTTTTTCTCGGGAGATGTTGGTGGTTTTCCCCCACTGGATGGCGAGATCCGGCGCCGACCTACCGTCGGCTAGTGGGGTTTCCCCCCCAAGATCGCGCGCGGTCCGTGGCCCGTTTGGTAGGGTACTGCTCCGGCATTCGCCAGGAATTGATCGGAGAAACCACGGAAAACTACCGATCAGAGCAGCCGGCCGCTAGAATTCTGCTCCAGGCAGTGACTGAATTCGACCTAGCTGAAATGCTAGTGTCGAAAATCCTGCCGCCGCCAGGACTCGAACCTATGACCTCCCGTCAGAGGCGCTGCTGTGACATCAGTTGATGCACTGAGCTACCGCTCCCGGTACGTTGTCAGAAAGCTGGCGCCGTAATAAGGCACTTTGATTCTCCTCCATTTTGTGCGTATAATGCTACAGTGTGCATGCTGGTAAGGTGATATACTCTGAAGATGAGTAAAACTGCACTATCTAATTGTTTATTTAACTATGTATGCTAAAACAGCGAGTACATTCTCGCCCTTTTCCACGCAAAATTATGCAAAAAAGTACTCAAATTTTCGAAAAATTGTACATTAAATTATTTCAAAATACATCTTTAAGAAGCAGATTTCATTAAGGGAAAAAATCTATCTTTAATATTTTAGTTGTAGAAAGACACCAAAAATATTTTGAACTTTTGAAATCTTCGAAAAATCCGGATTTTCAACCAACATGAGATCTGCCCCATTTCTACCAGACCTACAAAATTTAATAAAAAACAATGGAGACATTTTTAAATTTGGGAAATGTTCCAAGGGACCCCCCCACAAAAAAAATTAAAACATGGCTTTCAAATTAAGGTGGCCGCGACATCAGCCAAATCGATTGATGAATATTAATTTTGGGGAAATTAGCGTTTTCACATACGGACAGACAGAAGGACAGACAGACGTTTTGTCGTCATTCGATATTTAGGTATCAAGAACCCACTAAACAAGGATTCTGGCTACACTATGTGTTAGAGGATTTTTTCTAGCAACTGGATTTATTCACTTTTTCGTTACCAGGGCCCTGTAAGAAGAGTTTTTCTGACGAAAATTCGCCTTTTTCTCGTGCAACATTCCATAACTTTCTATAATACTCCGTACTGAAGAAATAAAAGGTAAAAAAGTATTTACTCTCGGAGCGAGTCGGTATTATTGCATCTACAGATTTTCGGTTATTTCTATATTTCGAGAAGTGATTAATTTATAGTATACCATTTCAATACCAAATACCAAAAGAGCAATCGATAAAAATGCGTTGCTATTAGTCTACTCATGCAGTCAGCGCAGACTCTTGGCGGGCTGCACAGAGTGCAAGAGCATAGCCGGCGAGAGAGTATCCGCTTGCCTCGTGACGGCAACGGATCACCGAGCAATTGTTTTGATTCATTCTGAAACAGTTGAGCAACGCCGAAGTTTACACCGCTTCCTGAATTTTATTTTACCGCCAGCCAGATGTGTAGGAGCGCCAGCTGCTAACGCTTAGGAAGTTGTCCAAAGAGGCTAGTTAGAGAGATGCGCAGGAGAGAAAAGGCATATCTTTTTTTGAGTCCCTTTTTCTATTACACGTTTTTAATTACGTACGATATATTTAGTTGTAAATAGATTTAACATACAAGGAGAATACAGTTATAACTTTAATGATAAAATTAATAATAAATACAATTGACTTAATGAACCATTTTTACTGCTGCTAATTACCTTAAAGAGCCTTTTACCTAACTGTTTGACAATTTCCCAAATTTCAAATGTAATAATCAAGGATTGAACATACATAGGATATATTACTTTATTTCGCAAGGTTACGGGTCCCCTTTCAAAATTTTAAGGGAAGCCACGGTCCCTTTACCCCCTCTCCCTAAGATAGAGGCTGATAGACGACGCTGATAGAGGTAAAAGATAAATTTAATTTTTTTGATCATGTCCTAAAAGGAATATAGCAATAATTTATAGAAATAATGTCAAAAAAAAAATAAGAAATTAAAAGTGAGGTAATGTGCGTTTAAGGTAAGCGGACAAACAACAATTACAGAATAATAAGATTCAGTTTTATTAAGAATTCAAAACTCACAATAGGATACCTTTTAATGACAAAATAATAAGTGTAAATAATATTATTTTAAATATGTTTTCAATTCAATTCTCGCATCGCAAACATTGCATCATCCAAACTCTCTCCTGTTGGCGAAATGTCGAAACAATAGCGACTAGTTCAGCTCTTAGCGCAACGTTCATGAAGTGAATGAGAATCATTTCTATTTGTTGCTCATCGGCCACACCCCTTCCAAATTCAATTTGGAATGCTCGAGCGTCAAAATAATTGATCACATGACCAAACTGAACACGCCTGCCACTACCTGAGGTGCCTGCTAATATCTGTTACGGGCGCTATCGCCCTAGAGTGAACATGTCATTTCTCAGGAATGTACGTACACTTCAAGGCAATTTGATGCATCCCTTCAAAAGTAATTAATTCCCACAATCCCTTCTACAGAAAAAGGGAGATCATAAAGAGGTAAGCCTCCTGTAGTCTACGCTCAGAAATGAAACCGGCTGAGTGGCAACTACTGTCCCTGCAATTTCTCTTACCGGGAGACTCGGGGTTCGACTCCCGATGGTGACGGATTTTCTCCCTCACTTGTCCCTTCCCCGCTCCTTACACACCCACGTACACACTCATACTTACATTTATGCAACACACAAATCGGGAAGTCAAAGGGTAGCTTACCGCTTGCCGCGGCTGGGGCGGTGCCCCGCTGGATAGATATATCCGTAAGGAACGCCCCCCGAGCCCACGTGATCGGTGCGGCCACGTTCTATTGGCGGAGGAACACGGCCACTTTCCGTAATATAACATGAACTATACTTGTGGGAGACAGTACTATTATCACAGCTGAAGACACGACAGGAAACAAAATAATCAACCCAAGAAATTAATATGGTACTCATCACATAAGACACAGAGTGATATTTAATGCAAGTGGTGTTACACCAGCACCTACTTTCTCCTATCATTTTAGAAGGATATGTAGCAGTTATATAGTATAAGGCAACTGGTATCATATTAATGCCTCAGATATTTCTTATAATACTGTCTTCATAAAAAGAAGAGCGAGAGATTCAAATTTGCAATTTTCGAAGATTGCAATTTGGAGTGGAACCATTTTTCAGATTATTTTTAAAACACTTTCGGACCTTCACGTAAAGTACTCTAAAATTATTCCCCCGTTTAAAATTTGCAGGGTCGAATTCGGCGCGATTTTCTTTTTTTTTTTTTTGGAAATATTAGTTTCGGAGGAAATTATGTGTACAGAACGAGTTCCTTTAGATCAACGGACAAAGGGACAAACAAACGGACTTTCCGTATCCCTCAAAACGTGTATTTCTGTCGAACTCTCAACATATTCCAGTTACGCAATTTTTTTATATTTCCTCTTTTTACACATGAAAAATACGAGAATGTGAAAGGGTGCGCTACCGCAAGACGTCTCGAGTGCCTTCTAGTACCATGTTCGACTCCCGTTAGTAGGTCATTTTCGACTCCACGTAAATTGCTAGGTGACATTTGCATAGATGAGAATTCTAAAGGCCACCTGCTCCGATCGGCCATGACTTATTTCTTTCAAACAATTTCTGACGGACCGAGCGTTGAACTTTTTTCGGGATCCTTCCTTGCCTATACCGTTTTAATTATCCCCAAAGTGGCTCAAAAAGATAACACAATATTGTTTTTGAGAAAGTGAGGATGCTCACTTGTTCTTGTGATCGAGGTGAGTTTCTAAGGCCCGGTTTCACCAAACAAGGAGTAAGAGTTTACTCTGGAGTAAACTCTGTTTACTCCAGAGTAACTTGTTGGAGCGTTTCACCAACACTTTACTCGAGATTAAAGTCCTTACTCCAGAGTAATTTCGAGAGTAATTTTACCCCGCCAATCTCCGTCGAGTAACAGTATTTATCTGCAGAGTAAGTTCAGTTTCCGACGTGCGTGTGTGATACCAGCGAAATGTTATGGCGCGACAATTGCAAATGATGGCATTTGAAGATGATTCCAGCGACGATGAATATTATCATCCTGTGCGAAGAACTTTACACTTCCACACTTGAGTTTATTGAATGCAACTTAACTTGAGAATATTAATTTGATATACGGCTCATCAAACACCCACCGGGAGAGGTGGCTCCGTGCATCAACTGATGTCAATGCAGTGCCTCTGACCTGGAGGTCCCAACAGTGGCAGTGATTCGACACTAGTTTGTCAGCTAGGTCGAATTCAGTCGTTGTCTGGAGGAGAATTCTAGAGGTCGACTGCTCTGATCGGTAGTTTTCCGTGGTTTGTCCAATCAATACCAGGCCAGTGCAGTACCCTAACAAACGGGCCACGGACCTCGCGCGGTCTTTCCTTCCTCTTCCTTGTCCTATCCTCCCCCTTTACACACACACTTACACTAACATGCATTACACTACTATATACATATGCCGGGAGACTGATTGGGAGTTTAGAACTTGTCCCGTCAGGGACCCGTTGGTGTCCCGCTGGTGAAAGGTAGCTGGTTGGGGAAACCCCTCTAGTCGACGATAGGTCGGCGCCGGATCTCGCCATCCAGCGGGGAACGATCACCACCATCTCTCGATGAAAAAAATGCACTACACCTAAAGGGACTATTGATCTCTGTGGTCGACGTGCCCGAAATCACTAACAACCAACCAATCATCAAACACGTAAAATATATTTCTCTTCACTAAGGAAATAAAACAGAATGTGGAGCAATGTGAAAGAGAAGTGTTTTCATTTTTTTTTGTTTAAACTTCCTAGTGATTAAGGATAACTTATTTAGCAAACGGTGCGTAAAATAAGTATTTTTATGTTATTAGGGACAATATTCCCCAATGAACTAGCTTTCAGCTAATGTAATCTACATTAGTTGTAAGCTAGTTCATTGCGGAATGCCACTCCTAGTAAATAAATCTTCCAAAAAAAATCATGACACTGAATCCCCTGGACCAAGAGCGACCAATAACTTGATTTTTTGTTTTACCACATAGAGGCACGAAATAGAGACACCTTGCAACTTGCTTTTTTTGCAAACCAGATGGAATTATTGAATTGAATTTGCCTTATTTTACGTGGTGAGACTCAGGCCATGAGGCCTGCTCTTCCGTCTGACCACGCAAATTTCGTTACACTCCTTTCACCAATCATGAGAGAAAGAAGGTGGTCGACGAAACAGGCGATTTGAATTTAGCTCAGAGGCATCATTTAGGCTTGAGGATCTTTTACATGCAGTAAATGTACTAACATGGGACAGCCGGCTTTACTTCCCCTCCGAAGGAAGGCGTACGAAGGATTTTTTCGCCCTTAAATTCCACGGCTTCGATCGGGTTTGAACCCGCAAACTTGGGTATAGCAGTCCGATACGCTAACCGGTACACCATCGCCGCCAAACCTTATACAATTTTTCTTAGAAAGGAGGCATTCAATCTCAGGATTTCCTGCTTATTAGTGGAGATAAAAGTGACATTATCAAGGCATCCAAGGCTCGAAAGAAATGAATTGTGAAATTACAATGCCCTGATACTCACACCCTCGCGTGTGTTGAAGAGTTTTAAATAGAGTAGAAATATTTACAGTAGTAAAAATAAGGGGAAGCCAAATTACGAATTATTTACAAAACAATTCTAAATAAAATGAGAAAACTATAGTTACATATTTTACATTTTTGGTTATTTGTTAATATATGTTGCTATTTGTTAAAACAGCTTAAGTCAAATTTTAAAAACAAATGCTTTCTTACCGAAATATATTCTTTGTAAATAGACACACTGATTTTTGTTAAAATTACCTAAGTGCGTACTATGATAAAAAACAGACTTCTATTTTGTTTCTTTTTTTATTGAAAGTCCATGACATCAGCCCTTTTATCAAAATGAAATTTATGTTCTTTGAGAGTCTGAATTTGTTTGTTCCGATTTTACAGCTGATACGGTAATCTGGCTTCGTCATTGTTGGTGTGGTGGTTGTGTGTATGGTTTTGGAAGTGTCGTTACGCTTTTATCCAAAATAATTTACTATGGATGCGGTTACTGAAATAAATACTCCAGATGATGGTGTTAGGAAAAAAGGCAAGAGTCGTAGAAATCCTAGTAACCACAAACTAAATGTAGTAAAAAAGGCTAAACTTATGAATGTGAAAAAAGATCGAAAATCATGTTGGGGTAATGGTGAGACCTAGATACGTAGGTGCTGACTGCAAGTGTCGGAAGAACTGTTTCTCAAATATATCAGAATAGAATAGACTGTCAGTCTTCACACAGTTTTACAATAGATACGCAAGAAAAATTAACAAGATATTTATTCGCAAAGTCTGATTGATGTGAAGTGTGTGAAGAGAAGGTGACTAAGAAATGTAGAAGAGAAGAGAAGAGAAGAGAAGAGAAGAGAAGAGAAGAGAAGAGAAGAGAAGAAGAGAAGAGAAGAGAAGAGAAGAGAAGAGAAGAGAAGAGAAGAGAAGAGAAGAGAAGAGAAGAGAAGAGAGAGAAGAGAAGAGAAGAGAAGAGAAGAGAAGAGAAGAGAAGAGAGAGAAGAGAAGAGAAGAGAAGAGAAGAGAAGAGAAGAGAAGAGAAGGGGAAGAGAAGAGAAGAGAAGAGAAGAGAAGAGAGAGAAGAGAAGAGTAGAGAAGAGAAGAGAAGAGAAGAGAAGAGAAGAGAAGAGAAGAGAAGAGAAGAGAAGAGAAGAGAAGAGAAGAGAAAGAGAAGAGAAGAGAAGAGAAGAGAAGAGAAGAAAAAGAGAAGAGAGAAAGAGAAGAGAAGAGAAGAGAAGAGAAGAGAAGAGAAGAGAAGAGAAGAGAAGAGAAGAGAAGAGAAGAGAAGAGAAGAGAAGAGAAGAAAGAGAAGAGAAGAGAAGAGAAGAGAAGAGAAGAGAAGAGAAGAGAAGAGAAGAGAAGAGAAGAGAAGAGAAGAGAAGAGAAGAGAAGAGAAGAGAAGAGAAAGAGAAGAGAAGAGAAGAGAAGAGAAGAGAAGAGAAGAGAAGAGAAGAGAAAAGAAGAGAAGAGAAGAGAAGAGAAGAGAAGAGAAGAGAAGAGAAGAGAAGAGAAGAGAAGAGAAGAGAAGAGAAGAGAAGAGAAGAGAAAGAGAAGAGAAGAGAAGAGAAGAGAAGAGAAGAGAAGAGAAGAGAAGAGAAGAGAAGAGAAGAGAAGAGAAGAGAAGAGAAGAGAAGAGAAGAGAAGAGAAGAGAAGAGAAGAGAAGAGAAGAGAAGAGAAGAGAAGAGAAGAGAAGAGAAGAGAAGAGAAGAGAAGAGAAGAGAAGAGAAGAGAAGAGAAGAGAAGAGAAGAGAAGAGAAGAGAAGAGAAGAGAAGAGAAGAGAAGAGAAGAGAAGAGAAGAGAAGAGAAGAGAAGAGAAGAGAAGAGAAGAGAAGTAGAAAGAGAAGAGAAGAGAAGAGAAGAGAAGAGAAGAGAAGAGAAGAGAAGAGAAGAGAAGAGAAGAGAAGAGAAGAGAAGAGAAGAGAAGAGAAGAGAAGAGAAGAGAAGAGAAGAGAAGAGAAGAGAAGAGAAGAGAAGAGAAGAGAAGAGAAGAGAAGAGAAGAGAAGAGAAGAGAAGAGAAGAGAAGAGAAGAGAAGAGAAGAGAAGAGAAGAGAAGAGAAGAGAAGAAGAGAAGAGAAGAGAAGAGAAGAGAAGAGAAGAAGGAAGCATACATTCAGACACCCTTTAATGGTTGGGTCACAACGATTTGAAGTAGGAAAAAGCCAAGAAATATGCATGGCAAACATACAAGCGTCTCTTTTTAAACTGACAATAAGAGTAAAGTTCATGATCATATAGAGTCCTTTCCAGTAAAAGACAGTCATTATATTGGGAAGCAAAGACAATATCTTCATGTAGATTTGAGTTTCTATTATAAATATTTCAAAGAACATTTCATTCTACGGTTTGAACAGCCAGAAGTAGATTTTTGTGTCGGTGAAGAATTAAAGTAAAACTCAAATCATCTCATCATAATGAAGCCGCAAAAAGGACAGTAGCTGCTGACTTAGCAACTCACATGCGAAGCAAAAAAATGTATAATGTTCTACCAAAGAACCAGTCTAATCCATGCAAATCATGAAAACAACAACAATGTATTATCAATTGCCATTTATTATATGCAGAACCTATCCTTGTCAAAGATACCTGTGCTAAAACTATTTTATTTGAGATAGTTAATACTCAACATATTTTGCATTCACAATATAAGGACGAATGAATATGTGATTTACATCTACCATTTATTTATTTATTTATTTATTTATTTATTTGCGTCAAAAAAACAGTTAAAAACTGCGTATGACGTGCTATGGGGAAAAGGAAGTGCACATTTCAAAATCTATGATCTCTACACCAAGTCATATACTACTTAAATTTTGAATTTTGAAAGGGAGAAAACAACAAAACCCCATGCAATAAACCATTTTCAAGGATAAACAAGCAATAAATTTTGAATTTGAAAGGGAGAAAAACAAAAAATCCCATGTAATAAAATCCATTTTCAAGGATAAATAACAATAAAATTTGAATTTTGAAAGGAGAAAAACAAAAAAACTCCTATGTAATAAAATCTATTTTCAAAGAAAATAAGCAAAAAATTTTGGCTTTTTATTACTTCCTGCCAGACAACATGGAAACGATAATTTGAATAAATGTATTTCCCACTGAATTTAGAAGACGCACAGAAATGAAGTTACATTTATGTCCAGAAGTAAACAAGGGCCATCTCAGCATTTGCTCAATGGATCAGGAAACTGACGAAAACCTGATCGAGATGGGGGTCATTGACCCCGAAGCTGTAGTACAATAGTTGTTACAGGTTGTTTTAACTCATTTATACAGTCCAAATGGTAAATAATGCATTATGTATCATTGTTAAAATAATGTTTTTTCTTGTGATGCTCAGTATAGTCTCTAATTGTATAGAAACAGTATAGCAGAAACGATTTCACTTGGGATTTAAACTTTTCATTGAATTTAATCGTTTAATGTCATCTGGCAAAGTGTTGTAAATAATGTACATGTATTGTATGTGAATTTTTTGTAATGAGCTGTTGATACTGTCACCTGATGAATATGATTTCTACGTCGAGTGTTATAGTAATAGACTTGGCATTTTCTGAAAATATATTCCGCCCTGAGCAAGTCATTTTTACAAAACCACTGATTCGTAAATAAAAAAACACGGTAATGGTAAAATTCCTAGATTAATGAAGAGAGGCTTACATGAATCACGTGGGGGGATTTGGTTATTATTCGTACAATCTGTTTTTGTAATCTACAAGTCTGGGAGCTATAAGATGTATTTCCAGAATATTATGCCATATTCAGGCGGGAAAAGAACATTCGCGAAGTATACACAACGAGCAGTATGAAGGCTGACTGAATTTGTAAGAATTTGAACGCGTAGCATAATGAACTTAATTTGTGTTTTCGTTTACTATTAATTTGTTATTTCGGAACCAATTTGAAACATCTGATATTGAAAACTGCATTAAAACCGTTTTCTTTTTTTTTAATTTTTATTTCGGAACCAATTTGAAACATCTGATATTGTACATACCATGTACCATGTATGTTCCATACATATCCATTACATACCATGTATGTTCTTCCCCGTACACTTCTTGCTCAGTGTTCCAGCACAGTATGATGAACTTCACTTTTCTCTGATGACTGTGCTAGGCAGAACAAAAATCTTTACGCATCAAAATTAATGTTATATCTTGTAGAGATGAAAAGATTCACGAAAATACAAAATTATTTTCTTGTCAGAGATCACACCTTTAGGCCGGGTGATAGAGATTTTTCTACTATCGAAAGAACTCTTTGCAAGCATGACAGAAATTGCACCATGCGACGGTTGACTGAAATTTCACATATAATCCTTCACATTAGTTCGTCTTTTAAATTTACTGTTGTCGAAGTGAATCCATAAATTGTACCAATTTACAATTTTAAAAGTTGGTGGAAAAAATATTACACGAAAAATCCAATGTCTGTAGAGACTGGCAATCAAAAGAAAAGTCAAACAAATATATTTTGCTATCATTACTTTTTATCAATGTATTTATCACGAAAGGTCGCCAGGAGTTGTTACAGGTTTGCCATTTATCAATGGAGCGACACCTCATACCTTTGTCTTACGTCGTGATACAAGCACATTTCGTCAAATGGTAAATGAAATTGCCTATCCAGGAGGAAGTGTTAGTCTAAAGAAGCAAAAAGTGTGTGATATAATGAAGGTATTTATGTACGTTGATGACTCTCATAGTTTTTTTCAGAAGTTGGAGACGCAACCATAAGAGTGATACTGATCAAAAAGGACTGACATTCCATGTTGCACGAATAAAATTCGTTTAAATGAAACCAGTTTTAAAAAATGATTTGTTTTGTGTAAAAATACAAATTCATTGTTCCAAAGAATCACATTATTTGTTAAAGGGGCTTGTGGCCACTACTTTAACTACTTCTAGGACAGTTATGTTTTATTATATTTTTAATTATGCTGCTGAGAAATGTGACTTGGATTAACAGTTTGACTTGAATGCAGCAGATATTTTCAAACATTCGAAAAAATTCGAGAGCTTGTGCTCACAGACCGTCGACAAACAATTAATCAATTGTCAGAGATTAGTGGGTTATCTTGGAGCTCGGTTCAGCAAATTTTAACGGAAGATTTGGAAATGAAAATGGTTGCTGCCAAGTTTGTTCTTCGGACTCTGGTTGACAGTCAAAAGAACGTCGAGTTGAAACATTTGCTTTGAAACAACAGCTTGGAACTGATCCGGATATTATGTCGAAGGTAATTACTGATGATGAGACATGGTGTTATTCTTACGACCAAGAAACAAAGCAACAGTCAAGCCAATGGAAGACGTCATCCCGTCCAAAAAATGTCAAGTCAAATCAAAAATCAAAAAATGCTGATTTGCGTTTTTGATGCCCTTGGCAACAAAATCTTCATTCAGAGTTTGTTTCCTCAGGTCAGCCCGTCAATCAAATCTTTTATTTGGAAGTTTTAAGGAGATTACTTAAGAGTGTTCGCCAAAAACGATTTGTGGGAGACAGGAGACTGGTTCTTCCATCACGACAGTGAACGAGCACACACAGCCATATCGTTGAGCCAGTTTTTGGCTAAAATGGCATGGTTTTGCTGCCCCACGCACCTTATTCGCTTGACCGGGCTCCGTGCGACTTCTTCATATTGCCATGCATTAAAAGGAACATGAAAGAACACCGATTCGACAGCACTGAAAAGGGCAAGAAAAAAGAGGGAGGAGCTGTCAGCCATTTCTAACTTTGACAACAAAAAATGTTTCGAACATTGGATGCACCGGTGAGACAAACGTATTAGATGCTATTTTGAAAGGAATAAGGTTATTTTGAAAAAAAAATTGAAAATATATAGCTTTTAAAAATAATTCTTTTTTTTTTTGGGTACACCCTGGTAAGTCCTTATTTTCATTAAAAATGGCAATACACAATATTTCACTGAAATGAGGAATACTTTTTATAAAAATATAAAGGATAATATATAATTTTTTCGAGGCTTTTTCCAGCTTTCAGGGAAAGCCGATTTCGGCTATTTACGCCGGGTACCGTATGTCCTTCATGAAGATACATATTAACCATATTAATCTTACACTAGACACATTTATGGACTCTTCGGTCTATGGTCAGCAGACTCAGAAGGTCTTCGTGACACACATATATGAAAGACAAAGGACAAAAAGCTATGCCCTCGACGAGACTGCAACCATTGACCATTCCGCCCGCGACACTGAATCGGCACATGCTCTAGCCACCTCGGCCATCCAGGTCGGCATATAAATGTACTTCACTTGTTTTCTAAACTTCGAAAAAATTTTAAAACGCATGAATCCCAAGGTAAAGCGCTTTAAAAATGTATAAAAAATAGATAATTTTAAGTAAATTAAATCTATTCACTTTTAATAAAAAGAAAAATAACAACAATAAATGAATTATTTTAAACTTATCTTTTGAATGCTTTTAATATCTCTTTCGAATAGCAAACTTTGTACTAAATTATTTAATAATTGAGAAGGCATACTAGGTTTCACTAAAATATACAACTTATGGAATAAATCTAATCTTTTATAACCAAATTTTATTAGGTTTATTTTTAATAGGAAAATTTATTTTAGACATTGTTCTGGATATTTCATACACCCCTGGACACTTAGGCGTCCAAAGGAGGCGCGACGGACTGGCAAGTGCACAGCGTGAGGGACAGGCCCTGAAAATTTTGAAATTGTTTCTGTAGCCTTGTGCAATTAAAATATTTTATTTGCGTAAATATGATTAATTCCCGATTCCCCCTTTTTAACCTGACAATTTTAGGAAGATGCTTTTCAAGCTATCTGGCAAATTGTAAATGAGGCAATAGGAGAGTCAAATGAAAACGGCAAAAGTGCAATTAACAATATTTTTTCTTCAGGTTTTTGGAAATTTTCAGGTTCAGTCCTTGATATCTCTGCAAACTGGGAGCTGGTAGTTCGAAGTAGTGTCAGTAGATGTGGTTGGAGCTGAATAACAGCTGATTGAAGATGGTGACACCACTACGCCGATGCATTAAGGACCAACACCATGGAGTCATTGGACTTTTATGAAGTGAAGACGTGATACCAATTGATATTCATGAAACAATGAAGACCAAGTATGGAGATGCCTGTCACAACAACAATTGTACGAGTGGTGTACGAAATTTAGAGTAGCTACGACGTTTTGAGTGACGCTATACGTCCGTGTAGGGCTCATTCTGTTCTGACAGAGGAGTCTGTACCATATTCTGCTCAAATAGTGATGATGACATTCTGGGATATGAATCATCGCACTCTGAAGCAGAGCATACCCCAAAGTACCACAGGGACAGGAGCCAAGTACTCCGACCTTCTCAAGAACCTTTTGACGACAACAATACGCACAAAGTGAAGGAGTATGCTGAGTGAAGGCACTATAAAAGAATTAATGTCATTCGAATTAATTCATATATATATATATATATATATATATATATATAAATTCATTCTTCTTGTAATATTTATTTCTGCAAACTGGAGCTGGTGTAGTTCGAATGAGTGTGTAGATTTGGGCTGAGCTTGAATAACTTAGCTATTCAAGAGGGTGACACCACTACGCTCGATGCTCAGGATGACATTGGATAGAATTCACTTACGAGCATTTACCAAGTACAAACATACAAGAAGAATGAATTTTAATATATAAAAGTAAGGAGTATTAGTAAGCAATAAAATTAAGAAGAATGAAATATATATATATATATATATATATATATATAAATTCATTCTTCTTGTAATATTTATTTACTTGTAAAATACGTCGTAAGTAAATACGCAAATTTTAATGGAAAGGGAAAAGTACAGCTGCTTCCCCTCCTGTTGTAGGGTGCACACGCCAGCGAGGATGACCCCGAAGGGAGTCCGAGGAGGCCGTGGCCGGGAGGGGGAGGGGGCAGGCCGGCGCGCCGGCCGTCGGCCTGTCGCGTGATTACGATTCGCGCTCGAGCGGAAATCGCCCGCCCGCGCGCGCCCCACCCGCCCGAGGCGGTGGCGGGGCGCGCCGAGCGGGCCCGGGCCGGCCCGGTGGTGCCTGGTGGCGACCGCGGTGGTGGTGTTGCTGGCGGTGGCTGGCGGCGGACCCCGGCCCGCGGCCGCGCAGGCCCCCGACGACATCACCGAGGCCTGGATCAAGCGGTACCTCCGCGAAGAGTACGAGCCCGAAGTCACCAGGCAGTGCAACCGGCTCAACAACGCCGAGTGGACCTACGAGACCAACATCAACGAAGACACCGAGGCTGCGCTGGTGAGTGACGCGACGCTTGCCACTAAATACCCACAAGAGGCGTGGCTTCGAGACCTGTTATTTACTAAGCGTTCAATGGAGCGTTAATAACTACAACAGCCAAACATGGTTCAAAAACACCACCAGATTACACGCAACATTTCCTGCAATGGCAGTTTATTGCTGATCAAAGAATATGTTTACGAATAGTTGTCGCTTTATAAAATAAAATTTGGAAAGAAGTGAAAGTAAAATAAATCCGATCTTGCAGTGGCAAAAAAATTCCGTGAATTTTTAGTAAAAATGTTGACATTTATTTAACGATATCATTGTGGTGCGAAGTTAAATAATTTGTTTACGTTCAGGGATCCTTCAACTGCTGAAGTTTTGGATCTCTTGAATATAATTCGATTAGTAGATGGTAGGGAGAATGTAGAAATGAGAGATAATGGAAACGGGAAAACACCTATATAGCTTGCTCCAAGCGCTTGCTTTGTCCAGCACAAATGTCACGTGGATTGGCCGGGTATCGAACCCCGGCGCCAGCAATGGAACTCGTATACGTTGACTATCAAGCCACTACCCCCCCTGTTGATTCTATCGCGAATCAAGAACCAAATGTAAACAAGGTGCAGTGTCAAATGAAAGTTTACCAACCAATCTTAAAGGCAACTTTTTCGAAGACACTCAAATTTCAGCGATAACTTATTATGTAGAAAATACCACAGATAACTGTTGCAGGAGATTTCACCGACTTCGTTCTTAGCTGGAAAAATCGACATTTCAGTTGGATTAAATTCTTATGCCTCTGGAATTTTTGAAAATGAAGGCTAGAGTTCGATGTTCAAGGAAACCCTTACCTCTAAGACCGCATGTTTCTGCTTGCAACATTCATTTTAGTTACGTGAAGTACTGTATTATTACCATGACTAGGTCTTGAAGAAAAATAATCACTTTTATTTCTTAGATGGGTATATATTATTCCAGTTTTGACAGCGACTATTTCCTTCGTTCTTTAATTTACTTCTTTGGTGCTTTACGCTGTTGCGATGTTCCTTTTTTAAACGTTTAACATACTCTCACGTCAAGCGAGTGTTGGAGAAAAACGACTCAGCATGAATCGTGCACTGACAGTGCGAGAAACTCTTCATGCATCTTCAACACGTACATCCACCACTCATCTCGTTATACCGGTAGAAAAGAGGCCTGTAGGACGGTTATGCTCGCTTTTCCCTCTGTGACTTTCCCCGCGTTCTCCGAATACTCGCCGGGTGCAACCGTTTATGAAAGGAAAATCTTGAAATAACTAGTTTCAAACAGGTTTAATTTCGTCTGCTTCTACTCCGCTAATTATCCGTCTTCTTTTCAAAACGCCAATGAATTAATCACGCGTAACCGTGCTGTTCTTTTTGTTGCTAATCAAACCAGCTATGGTCGATAATTATTAAAACTTGCCAATCGAATTGAACTATAAATGATCGAACTATAAAAATGATCGTATCAAATAAATATGAAAGTTACAGTGGGGAAAAATTGTGTTATTCTATTACGTGAAGCAGTATCTCGAACAAGGCATTCGCAACATTCCAAAGGGGCTTCCGCTAATCAGTTCGTAACGACAGGGCTTAACTCATTGTTTCACAAGTAGTTGTGTATCGCTAATAGTCGCACTTGTCCGCGTACACGCGATAATTCGATGCGGTGTTTTTTAGCGAAGTTTCTGCTCGCCGCCAACGAGTTCACTCTCTCCGTCTTTTACCTGCCGCCCGAGGGGGGACGCGAGGGTCGCCACGTTGAATAATGTCGGTCGCCGCCGCGCGCTGCAGACGGTTAGGGGCCGCCGAGGCGGCATTGCGATCAGGTTCTCGTCGAAGCCCTGACACGTTTAGGCGCTCAGCTGGTGAAGGAAAGCACCTGCCGTATGGGGCGGGCAGACTGCACCCACAAGACTCGCACGTTGCACGCGCGGCGTACAAATATGCGAGGCGTCGCCCGAGTCCGTCGCTACGCGTGGGGGCTTTGCGTCACGCGGAAGTACTAATTGCACGGAGGGCGACTATGTAATGGATAGTAACGCGGGTTCGGAGTGGTGTATGCAATCGAAAGGCCGCGGACGCCCGCGAACGGTTCGGACTGGCGACGAAAGTGGGTCATGAAAGTTCGAGTTGAAAGGAAGCGGCCAAGTGTTGAGATACTGTGAAATGGTGGATAGAGTAAAGGCGCATAAAGGAAGATTTAACGGAGATAAATCCCCCAAGTTTCTTCTGAGAAAGCGTGCAGGGTTTTAAATTGGCACTTTACGGTCGACTTGTTGCGAGAAGAAACATGATTGGAATTGTGATAATTGAGCGTGTTTGATTTTACCCTGATTGCAAAGTTCGGTAATTACTAAGAGTTGCGGTCGCATCTGGACTTGCAGCATAGACTTGCAATAGAAGTTTACAATTGTAAACGTCATAATACTGGTGGTTGTTATTGGTTTTCAAACAAGGTTTCACTTCACGAGAAAACGTACTGCCCTTGCTTGGAGTATGTTGTGAATTTACAATGCTAACTGAAATTCAAGAAAACGTTAAAATATTCTTTCCTAGATTCTTTCATTGCCAATGAGGGTTTTGAATTTCAATTGTTAGCAGAATAAGAATAATGTATTGTAGGTCAAATATTGTTAATCGGAGACGAGAGACATGTTAAAGATGAAGGTGAAAATGAGCTTGATCTAGAAAAAAAAAAAATTGAGACTTCTATTTACGACTAAAACTGGCGCAGTTCCCCGTACACGGTGATACCGCAGATCTCTGGGATATGCTCCTGGGCAAATATTTGTACATCAAATATCGTATCATCGTGTTGAAGCAGTTTCCGAGATTTCAAACTGCTCAATGACGTGTGCGGAGAGAGTATGCCATGGATTGTATTAAGTCTCTATTGTAGTCGTTAATTTGGGTCGTGACCCCTACAAAAGTCAAATAAAGGATCTAGAATTCAAATCTTAAGTGATGGATCATAAATATTGTTGTCATTATTATTATTATTATTATTATTATTATTATTAATGGATATGTTCTTTTATATCTATAATAATACAAATAATAATCTTAAAATTTTTAATGACTTCATAGAAGGTTGCCTTTTCCCCGTAAACAAGTAATGGTAAATAAAATTAAGAGGTTTTTATCCTATCCGTTTGATATCATATCTGTAAAGATTCACTCTCCTCAGGAAAACTAAGCTCAGACCGGGAAGTGGTTTCGAAAAAAATCTGGAGTGTTTCTTTATTAAACTTCCTGGAACTCTTGCGATGAAAATGGCAAAAATTAAAAATATACTAAATAATATCTTTCTCTTGAATGTATAAGGTTCACCAAAACACTACCTGAAATGTGGTAGACCAAGTCTTGTGATTAACTGTCAACTTATATCGTATTTGATATGGAACACACGTTTAAAGTATTTGAAGAAACTGACTTGTATAGCATAGCTAGAAGAGGAACACAATGATAAAATACTGGTGCTATAACAGCACATACTTCCTCGCATTATTTTTATATTTGCAATTTTCGAAAATTCAGCGTGTAATGAAAACTGAGTCTGCACCATTCATTTCAGCGTCGCTTGTTCTACCCGGAAAAAATTTAAAGAAAAAAAATTGGAGTGGTTTTGATAAACACGTTCTTTGATAAACACGAGGAGAAATTTTACAGAAAATTTTACAACAATTTTTGCGGAAATAATTGTTTAAAAATTGCCTAAATATCACGCAAAACTGCGCAAAAACTACTCTTACCATTCATACTTTCGAAGACTTGTACATGCCATTATTTAGAAGTCTGTCTTTGAACTACATATTTGATTAAGGGAAAAAGTTCTTACCTTCAATACTGTAACCGTAGGAAGACACCGAAAAACATTTTAAACTTTTGCAATTATCAAAAAAGTAGATATTTTAACAAAAAATAGACCTGTATCATTCTTGTAAGAGTTATTTACGCTATCCAAGAATAAAGTTTAATAACAAAAGCCTCTAATTTCAATTTTTCAATTTTGTGCTTGAACTGGCTGCAACTGACGCTGTAGCCACTATAGGAGTCATTACCCTATTTCTTCCCCATCTTAATGTATTACAATTTTGAAACTGTTGTACTTAAAAGCTGAAACAACCATATTGAAGATAAAGTCCAGACAATATTATCACACCTAAATGATAAGGTCTTTCGACGTCAAAGGTTTTTCAAAATCATTTGAGTTAGAAAGAGACTATTTTAAAGATCTGCTAATTATATTATTATGTAACACCTTTTATGATGTACTTCCAATATGTCAAAAGTCTGAATCTTTCCAAATCTTGCATTAGAAGCTGAAGAAGAAAAAGGTTCAAAGCCCAGTTATGACTGAACTAGACGATACTGATTAGCCAACATGTGGGAGTCCAAACACGTTACGATGGTGAGGAATAGTAGATAAATGATAAACAGGGATCAGATCGCTGCAGCTAGTGAGAATTTTGTATTAGTAAGACTAGTGAGAGTGAGGGTATGCGGTTTTGAGTTTCACTGCGCCGGTCACAAGTGTTATTTCACGTGCTGTGGGCTAACCATACCTCATTTCTCTGTATATTGCAGTTGACGTTTTACTACCCAATTTAGAGTTCAGGCAAAGATGCTCAGGCGTTCGGACTTGGCGATTTACCTAAAGCAACCTTGTTTCTGAGCATCGCACAATTTTCAAACGCATTTTTACGCCGACATACCTCTTGCGTACACAATCGCCTCGCACTCTAACAATCGCCTTACTTTCAGCATCTCATGGATAATTCAAATAGCCGGATGATGTCCGAATTGATCCATTCATCATTCGTTTCTAACGTCGCTCGTAACATTTCCTTCTATTCTACTAGTGTTCTGTGGTTCCTTATGGACGCTAAAATAAACTCCGGGAAATTTGATCAGAAACTAAACATTCTGATAGTAAATGGATGTTTTTTGTTCTTTTTTTCCTCACCTCGAATCCACCCGATTTTAATTTCGATAGCCATGAACCTAAACAAATTCATAAATTACTTTTAATAATGACAAATACCTTGCTTGATCCTATAAGTTCTATGACGTCATCTGGTGCATAGCTAATTTGGGAAGAATTTTAATATTATGCTTGCACGGGCGGCAAGCCGCTCTGTTCACACTTGGTTTTTTGATTGATTGATTTTTTCGTGTTTCCGGACGCGTCAACTGCTTCATTAGTCATTAGTCCCGTCTGTGCAGTGCATGTTTTCTTCTCGGGAGATGGCGGTGATCTTGCCCCCCTGGATGGCGAGATCCGGCGCCGACCTACCGTCGGCTAGTGGGGTTCCCCCTAACCAGGACTCTCCCACCAGCGGGGCACCGCCCCAGTCGGGACAAGCTCTAAGCTCCAGACCGGTCTCCCGGAATATGTGGTAGTGTAGAGCATGGTAGTGTGTGTGTAAGGGGAGAGGATAGGACAAGGAAGAGATCATCCGTGGCCTGTTTGGTAGGGTACTGCTTCGGCATTCGCCTGGTGTTGATCGGAGAAACCACGGAAAACTACCAATCAGAGCAGCCGGCCGCTAGAATTCTCCTCCAGACAGCGACTGAATTCGACCTAGCTGAGAAGCTAGTGTCGAAAATCCTGCCGCCGTCAGGATCGAACCTAGGACCTCCCGGTCAGAGGCGCTGCAGTAACATCAGTTGATGCACTGAGCTACCGCTACCGGTTTCACACTTGGTGCTACACCAGGGGGGATGTGACTCGTCCCAAAGAGAGTTTCGCCGTGCCGCATCCCCTAAGCAACCGGCCAGCTGGCATCCGGGTACGGCGGAAGGCAACGCTGCTCTGGAACGCCCACCCACTGGAGCCGGAGTGGGGCTGGCCTGCTAGCTCCGAACTACCAGCTTGCCATATTGGTACCGGTGTCGAAACTTAAAATTTGTCGCGACAAGCCTCTTCTTAATGTCCATGAGAATAGGGCCACGATGAAGTCAAAGAGCCCAGTTGGGGGCGCCCGGTCTTAAGTATGAGTTGCCCGGAGTCTCCAATCTCACCGTGCTCACCTTAGCGCTAAGAACGTGAAAGCCGCCAAAAATGTGTGTGTCTGATCCAATAATTAACAAGTGCTTTTGAATAAAAGGGTCACTCTCTAGCGATAATGTTCTTTCCCAGTATAGACTTTATATTCAGTGTCAATTTCAAGGTCTTCGTTAAATTTCATTATGTTTTATGTTCTGAGAACAATGTTTAAATCTGGAGCTTCCAGATGACAAGATGTCTTCTTTAAAAAAATAAACTTAGAATATTCTTTACAGGTGGTCATAAAGTATCAAATTCTTCCTCAGCTATTTCCCCCAACGAGTGTAAGGTGTACGGAGACTTTTGCTTTCCTCTATACACTACGCTAAGAATGTATGACGATCTACGATAATTCGTAAGAATCGAACAACACAAAATCCGTGAAGTTTGTTTCTGCTGTATAAGGAATTACTCTCCAGTTATGCTTCCAACAGGTTTAAGGCGCAAAACTTGAAATTTGCAGACTGCCATAAAAATAGTGCAATATTCAATCACGCGCAACTCTGAAACGATGCATTCTAGAGCATTATCACTAGGATTTTGTGTTCCTAAAAGGTGTTGTGACTTCAGTTTGTGGGTATAGGTGGGGGAAATGACTAAGGTTACGCGGAAGATGGGTTGAAGACTGTAGAAGACATGTGCAAGACATGCGATAAGTTGATCCTCGAAGTATGTTTCTTAAGCCTGGAGCCTCTTACGTATGTTTCTAGAAACTGAATTTAAACCTTTAATAAAATTTTTGGAAATGTAGTTATGGGTCACTAAAGTCCATAGCACGGGTAGTCAAAAATCCGAAATGTATCAAATCGAAGGAAAAATACAAACATCCCACGACAAAATTCAAGGGACCATTTGATTTTCTGTACAATTGAATTTAAACGCTTATCAGTGTTACAACGGTTACTCTTGCACTCTACCTTGTCCGGAATACTGTAAAGCACAGATCAGAAATGGTCGATCGAAGTGGAATTTTACTAGGAAGTAATTTTCACTTTAAAAACAATTATTTAGAGCGTGCTGGGTTTTCCGAGTCCTGATAGTATACTGTTAATATTTTAATGACTTAACACACAACATCGATTGAATTTACGGTGAAGCATAACATCTAACGTAAACACTCTAACGTTCGCGTCTGTTTAGAGAAATAATTTACTTTTTACTTATTTTTTTGAGTTTCTTTCTGCAACATATTGTTGGGGTAATAAAACGACGACATGAAATCACAAGAGAGTTTGAAGGTAAAGAGCAGTAATAGAATTGCTCGTCGGAGATCATTTTTGGTTTGCGGAACGTTAAAGGAAGGCGTTAGATCAAAGTTATAATTCTGCCTGTTTGAGCAATATTTATTTTAGGCCATATTTATTTTCATAGAAGAGCGAAAATTGTATATTTTTACTTTGAGTCTTAATATAGCTGAACATTTTAAAAATAATAATTCTGCCTGTTTGACCATAGAAGTCTTTTAAGGATTTTAAAAATTACAATTAATTGAGTTGTCACAGTTGATCACTCGCACATTGATTGTCTCTGAAAGTGAGGGCAAAACAAATTGAATTAGTTATTGGTAGGGAACGGACTTTATTGTAATATAAAAATCAAAATATGTACATATATATATGTACTTATTTTTTCAAAAATATGTAAGAAAAAATAGAAAATATGTGAAAAATATTCATTATAATGTTTACAACTCCATTCTTCAAGCGTTTTCCGAGCAGAGTACGTTGCCGATCAGAACTTTACATGGATTCAGAGAGGCTGAATGAAAGTTTTACATCTACAGAAGCAATTATTCGTTAGTTTGTTCCGAAACCTAATACTTTCGTATTATATACGACGTTGTTCACGAGGAGCCGGAGCTCAAGTGAATAGTACCGTGTAGCCGGATATAGAAGAGAAGGGGGTAAAGGGAGAATACTCCTAACCCAACTACAGAAAAGGGATAAGACAATGATCTGACTTTCTTTTATCGAGTTACGCATGGGGGTCTATGAAACACGAGTAAGCACGTGGTTGAAGTTCCTTCTGCTTTACATACTACATCCGCTCATCGTTGATCCCGACTGTGCTGTTTCCAAGAAGCAGTGGGGCGGGGGAGATAAGTTTGGCAATTAATAGCGATTGTCCGGCGTTAATACAAGCGCATTGCATATTATGGATTTCAGTAACTAAGTTAATTTTCAAGTAACATATATTTCAAACATCACAAGTGAAATGTTCATTTTCGCCCTATAAATATATTAAAATGTAACGAAATATGTAGCTATAGATAAAATATGTAAAAAATGTAATTATACCAAAATATGTAAAAAATATGTAAAATAAAAATGGTTCCAATTAGTTCAGAATGTCGTGTTAAAAAAAAAGGTATCTTCCCTGTAAAAATATGTATTTACATGAAAATCCGTCCCTAGTTATTGGCATGGAGCTGAACATTAATATTCCAATCTTCTTATTCAACATTATTCAATGTTTGTTGGTAATGGAGGGATAGAGTAGATTTTTGTTCAACTTTACGCGGCAACGGCCGTTTGAAATGAAATGCAGATGCCGAGTTCCTTTCGTAGCAGAGGGCGCCCAACAGGTTTAGGGAAAGTGTGCTGCGTAATGACGACGCAGCGTTTGAATTCTTCTTACAAGATCAAGGCCGGCTCGGCGGGCGGCGTCCGAGGAGTCACGTCACATCACGTCGCGACGTGCGGCCCGCATCCGCCGCGGGAACACCCGCCCGCAGGCACGGCGAATGGGCACAGTGGACTGAAGGGAAAACCATGGAAATGACGGAATAGTAAATATTAGGGAGTTTTAGCGCCAGGTGTAAGGAGGTATAGGGAGTTTTAGCGCCAGGTGTAAGGAGGTATCCTTATTGATATGTATTGATCTGTATTGATCACGTGACTAACGACTTTATACTAACATAATGAACGACGTTCACAAGAGTTTTAGCAAATGCGACATTGCGTTATGCATTATAACAAAAGAAACGTTTCAAGCTGACCAAAGAAGTTGCATAATATATCAGAGAGTCTACGCTAGCAGCGAGACTTTTAAACCACGAAACGATACACGAGTATAATAAATGTACATTGTTTTTGGAGTTTTAGATTTTGTGGGCCTCTGCGATGAGTATACACTCTGGAAGTGTCGGAAATCCTGCCACCGTCTGAAGTCGGACCCAAGGGCACTGCAATGGCATTAGTTGTTGCCCTGTCACCGTTCCCGGTAAACTAAATATTGAGATGTCATCATCTGCAATTTGCATTTCAAAAACAAATCGCTACTTTAGATCTTAGATTATACCTGTGCTGCAACGACATTTTGCATGAGTTATATCAACAGAACAATACATGAAACCCATTACCTGGAGAAGTGGCTCAGTGCATCAACTGATGTCACTGCAGTGCCTCTGACCGGGAAGACCTAGGTTCGAGTCCCGACAGTAGCAGGAATTTCGACCCTAGATTTCAGCTAGATCAAGTTTAGTCGCTGTCTGGAGGAGAATTGTAACGGCCGGCTGCTCTGATCAGTAGTTTTCTGTGGTTTCTCCGATCAACACCATGCGAATGCCGGAGCCAATATCCTAACAAACGGACCTCAGGCCGCGCGAGATCTTTTCTTGATTTTCCCTCTCCTATCCTAACCCCTTACACACATTTACACGAACATCCCTAGACTACCACCCATGCAAAAAGACCTGGAGCTTAGAGCTTGTCCCGGCTGAGGCGATGCCCCGCTCGTGGGAGACACCTGGTTGGGGAAAACCCCGCTAGCCTACAGTAGGTCGCCGCCCGATCTTGCCATTCAACGGAGAGAGATCAGCGCCATCTCCAGAGGAAAAACATGTATTATACTTACGGGACGGTATCTATTGACGCGCTCGGAATGACTAGTAATGAATAAATCAATCATGACATCAGTTGGTGCCCTGAGACACCTTTCCCGGTAAATTAAGTATGGAGATGGCGCCACCTGCAATTTGAATTTCAAATACAAATCGCTACTTGAGATCCTGCGCTGCTACGACATTTCGCACGCGTTATTTCAACAGAACAGCACATGGAAACCTCTTCGCGCGTTGCAGCCCACTGCGCGGCCACACGCACGTGCGTTCCGCTTCCGGCGGCGGGGGCGGTGGCGCTTCTCGCTCTAGCTGGCGCCGCCCCCGCCCCCGCCGTCATTGAGAAGACAGAGCGCCGCGCTGGGCCGGAAGCGCCAGCACAAAGCTCCGGTGCGCGCCCACGCACAGCTGCTCGGCCCCGCGGCACTGCGAAGCGCGGCCCCGCCACTAGGGCGAACGCCGCCCGCGACTCGCTTTTTTTTTATTTATAATGGGCGGCAGACAACGCGCTATTTCGAGAAAATGATCACTCGCGCTTCCGCAGGGCGTTGGGGCTGCAAAGGCTACGAGGAAAAGATTGTTTGAATGAGGTCACCGCCCATTCTTTACAGCTTTCGGATTGGTCGAGTTTCAAAGATTTTCGAGACGTTTTTACTTCGAATATGCTCCTGATTGATTTGAAAAGACAGTACTTTAAATATTTCCACATGTGTAATATATTTGTTATTATTTGAAAAAATGAGTTTTTTTCGAAAAAAAGGGTAAAGTTATTTGTAAGTTTAAGTTGTCAATAATCTTTCTTTTTCAGAAACGTTCATAGTTATCGTCTCTTGGTATTTCGAAGGATTTCCCGTAATGTATTAACGAAGGGTTGCAAAAGTATTGTCTTTATTTTTAGGAATTTGTGTTTGTTGAGTGTAGTGTTTAAGCTTTGTAATGCTTGCCAAAGACTGTACGACGTTCAGAAAACGTGTCTTAAAAGTATGTAGGTTAATAAATGGATGAACGGATAGAGATACTCTTATCTCTGTACACAATTTAAAATTAAATACCTACATTTAAAGGGATGTCTGAAAGAGATCTCTGTACGTTGACCTCGGTTCTATATTTCAAAAGTGTAGGCGACCGTAACACGAGAACTTTCTTTTGTGGGAGTAGAGATTTTAATCTTGCAAAAAATACCGCAAAGTAAGGGCAAGAGTTCTTCAGATAAACGATTTTGATAAGATTGACGCAAAGGGAACAAAGCTTGGAAGATGAAAAATCTGAAAGTTCAAGTGCTAATTCACAAGGAAGATAAATTTCCACTGATTGAATTCAATGTGATAGATTGTGACATTACTAATCGCAAATTATGTTCGCCATAAAAACTTTTATCGTGTCAGGGTAATCATTTTATTAGTAATAAAATTTGTGCAAAACTCCTCGGACATGGGTACCCATCCCAGAATCTGTTGATTTTCTTAAGAAGCTTCGGCCATGAACCAACAAGCTGTAAATCCTTTCTTACCTTCGCCTACAAACTAGATTGGGGAGTCAACTACTGCAGACTCGTTTGCCGAGACCGCGAGAGCCAAGTTTCTCCCGCTTCGACCCCGCAAAAGTCAGCGAGGCAACAAGCCTCTTAGAAAGCAGCGCGGCGGAGGTGGCGACGCGACGGTCAAATGTTTCTCGGCAAAAACTCCCGTGAGGCGCAGCGCGTCCGGAAGCCTGTGCCCCTGGGCGTGGAGGTCGGCGGGGCAAAGCGCTCTAGAACACGTGTCTACTTGCAGAGAGTAAGCGTTCTTTTGCTCCGCCTGTTCCGCCATTTTACAGCCAGTTCTCAGCGGAGTTCCATCTGCATGGTATTCAGAGTTGGGAAGCAGACATCTACGCAAAACCAATGTTCGTGTAGTCGAAAGCATTGTAATACCTTCTTCAGTTGTTATCATTTCTCAGCGGAATCTGGTTGATCGCTGCTATTTATGTATGATACTTTCATCCAACAGTCCCGCAAGGAAGTGTTCAGGAGTGCAGAAATAATAACAGGCCGTACAGAGGCGTAACCTTTAGGATGGCTCATGAGCGGCGTTCCTGCTTCCTGTGGAGTGGGCCCTGGTTCGATTCTCGGTTGAGGCAAAACAGAGTTGTAGCTTTCCTTTAAAATTGTCTCGGTTTCTGTAGATGTTTGACAAAGAAATACTCAGGCAGGTAGAGTTTGCCAGTCGTGGAGAAGGGAATGCGTCATGTTATCCACATGTCTCTCTTACCCACCCTACAACCATGGGAATTAAACAAGGTTCAGGTTTGGCGGGCACCATTAGGTAGCCGTTAAAAATCATAAAACCAACCCACCATGCCAACTACATATATTAGTATATTAATATTGGTTGTGAGTACAAGGGTGGTTCCAAACACAAATACCGTACTGTTCAAACTTCCCTGACAACTAGATATAAAATGGTATGGTTGGCAGCGTAAAACAATGTGCTGTATCCAGGGACGACCAGAAGGGGAGGCATGTGGGGCAACTTACCCCAGACCCCGACATAATTCGGGCCCCCAATTTTTTTCATTCAAAAGAAATAAAAATATATTTATCTCGAATCCTAATTTAACTCTAAACTATTTATACATATATATTTATTTGAACTGCAGTTGGGTATGACCCGCTTACAGTTAATGAACCGTAATTACTATAATAATAATAATAACAATAATAATAATAATAATAATAATAATTTTTCAACTCTGATCATGATATATAACAAATACATGTTGGTGATACTAAAACCAGTACAAGCCACATATTTCTGATGCCCAAAGATGAATTCCAATAATAAATTTGGTGAAGAGGGATTTTTTGTTTAAAAGACGGGGGCCCCTGGTTTTGTGTGCGCGCTCGTGACAGGCCTCCGGTGGGCAGCGCGGGTCCTTCGGCTGCACGGGCGGCCGGTCGCCCTGGGCAGCCTGCCAAGGCGCCGCCGCCTCGCGTCTCGGCCGGCTCCGCTTGCATACGAAGTTCACGGTTGAGCAGCCGCCTTGTATCAACTCGCCAGACGCCACAAAACGAGGCGAAAGGAGAAACTCTCAATCATTTTGTCGGTTGCCAAATAATGTCACGAGATAATACAAGAACAGTTTTAAACGAGTGCTACAAATTTGTCGGTTTGTTTTAAACGCGAAACCGCCTTGGAGACTACAGTTACATAGGGGTACAAAAGAAAGATTTTCGAAATTCGATTTGATAATGTCATCTGATATTGTTTTGTGGTGTGTTGAAACAGATAGTAAGGTCAGTTTTTCTCTATTACGTACATTTTTTTTTCAGTCTCGAAAGACCGTAGTTAATACGACTTAAGAACACAAATCAGCTGACAGTTTTTATTTGTTTATGTTATTTAACACCAAATACTTTATTATGAACATATATAAACTTGTCAGAGCATATTTGATGCAGATTTGATCATTATTTTTGTGAAAACGTTCTTTTGTCTTCGAAATTTCTTCGTGTTCTCATCCGGGTAATGACTCTTCAGATAATTCGCCAACATGTTCACCTTCCACTTACCTTCATACCTACGTTCCATCCCCTTGGTATCCTGATAGAACCTTTCCTCTTGTTCTTCATTGACGACCCCGAGTTTTCCGGGAAATAGTCCACATGAGAGTGTAGGAAGTGAACCTTCATGTGGCTCCTAGTATTTGAAAAGCTTTCAGAGATACATCTGTAGTTAGGATTCTTTACGCACTCTTTACAAGAATTCAGGCCACCTTCTTTAAACTAGGAAACTTGGAGCATAAGTGCTTGAAACATTAACCATCTTTATTGAGACTCTTAACAAATTGCTTTATCAGCACTAGCTTTCTGGGTAGAAGATGTAGCAGGATTTTGTCAGAAGGAACCAAACTTTTCCTAATTACAGCTTCATGCATGGCCAGTCTTTTTTGTGCCATTGGGAATTTCTGTCACGCCTATCCCATTTATGGGGTATACCCCATTTATGCTTATAAGCATAAAAAACAAGAAAAATTCGCGTACTCTGATTGCTGACCTAACAGCGGTGTGAGTAGTTTAGTTTCCATAAATCAACCACTTATGCTCATGACAACGAATTCGTACGAGAACTAATACAAATTTGTCGTATGTTTCCTTGAAATGTACCGCATGACTATCTGCAACTAAAGCATATGTATTGTAATTGCGTGACAATCAACTTTTTGATTGCGTTTCGATGAGTATACGAATAGACACGAATAATTCTGGATATATTGAGCACCAAATTGACTCATTAGTCCACGAATGTGTTTACAATAAATAAGATTCTCATCCTGTGAAAAGTGAGGACCAAACATTTCTTCTCGATGCCGATACTATGAAGGAGGAGGTTGGCCTGATTGTGATATTTTTTGTATTTTAGCCGGGAGTCAGGAAACTGAACAGCATCTTTCGAAAGTCCAAGAACTCTCACTAAGTCATTAAACTCCTGTTGAAAATAAAGCTCAGGTTAACCTGAACAAATTTGTTCTCTGAATTGTCTAGTTCTAACTCAGTTTGTTTCATAATTTCCACCACATCAGCTTCTCTCTGTTTCCCACTCAATACTGTCTGATCTAATAACACAACGATGATGACGTTTTTCGAAATGCACTTCGTACATTAGAAGACTTTTTGACGCAACTAGATGACCTAATTGAATGTATTCACTTCAATTAACACTACTGGACTAAAAAAATGAGCTAAAAAGTGGTCTTAAAGTTCCAAATACAATCATAGTTGATTACCTTCAGGAGGGGACATCTGAGAACAGACAATTACATTCCTATGTGAACAGAACATTCATGACCACACCACCTACTACGAGAGAGTATTATTAGAACATAAGTGTTAGAAAGTTAGAAATCGTTTAAGAAAAAACTATTAATTACAAATGTAAATGTGTGCATACAATAGAAAACTATTGGGCATTAAGTTTTATGAATTTGAAAATTCTCTTCGTGATGGAGAAGTAGGGACTTCGTTTCCAGCACACCACAAAGCATAAAGATTAGCAAAACTTATCAAATCAAATGTTTGGTTGTAGACCTGTGAGTAAGATTTATTATGTAGGTGTAAAATAAAGATGTATTAATTGACACAGTTTCAAAGTTTCAATCAAGAGAGAGAGAGAGAGAAATAAAGTATGTTACATCTCTACGAGATTTAAATTCACTTTCTTTGCTCTTGTACGACTACCAAACAAGTGTAGCAGGTATAGACATACCTTCTGCCGATGCCTACCAACACATTCTGGATAATATGCGTATTAAATTTAGCAATCTGTAATTATATTGTGTATAAAAGAAGGCGAGATATTTAGGACTAGTCGTACATTAACAAACTTTTAATAATAATAATAATAATAATAATAATAATAATAAAGTTACTCTCGTGTGAAGATGCCTTAATGAAAATGGCTGTACAAGCAGGTTATGGTTTTACTCCACTCACCTTGAGTGCCTTCAACACAGAAACAACGGCAACTGCAGCAGGAACGACCCAAAAGAGAATCCAAAGAAATCTAGAAGATTGACAGCAAAAGGTAATGCACGGTAAATTTCCTAAAGCTATCCTTGAACATCAGGTTGAAACGCCATCCTCGCTGCAATGGCTATCAGACGGCTATCTTTACCCAGAAACTGAGGGGTTTGTAATGACAATCCAAGTTACAGTATGGCGAAATATTAACTACGAAAAACATTTTATGAACTTGCCCATGGTTGACAAATGCAGGAAATGCGGCACCAGTGGTGAAACAATCGAACAGATAATGGCTGTATGTTCCGCACTTGCCGACAGCGCGTACTTGGACAATCTTAGTTAGTAGGTTGTGTCTCCCCATCAACAATTGGCTGCCAAGCATGGAATGTTGAATAGTGGAGCTCCACCGTATTATAAATACAACGCAGCATCTATAGTGAAAGCAAATAATACCATCTATTGGGATAGACCCATAATAACAGATAAAACTGTGGCTTTCAATAGACTAGATATAGTATTGACTGACAAAAACAAGAAAGAAGCTATGCTTGTTGAGATTGCTGTACCATTGACACACAATCTAAAGAAAACAGAGGCCGAAAAAATTACTAAGTATGACGATGTTGCTCTAGAAATAAAACAAATGTGGAAACAACAGAGTGTAACAACATATCGACTTATTTCCGCTGAGGGTGTAGTAACAAAAAAATTTCAGAGAAAATGGGATTACCTCAACGAATCCTAAATTAAGGACAGAAAGCAGTGATTCTGCAAATATGTCATATAGTTCGCAAGTTCTTGAATGAGGCTCCCATATCGGTCTTGGGGGTCCAGTGAAATCTCTCTCCTCAGTGACCGAGCTCTTTCCTTACCGTAGCAGCAATGAGCAAATTGAACGCAGCACAAGCTGCTGAGAATCGAAAGAATAATAATATAATAGTGCTAAATAAACCAAGAAGGACGTCACCATCATCGATATTACGGTACCACTGTCACCTAATCTCCACTCGCATACACGAACAAAGTCACAAAATACAAGAGTAGCAGATGAGATAAAGAAGATTTGGAAAATAAAAAGGTTCAGATCCGTCCCCTGACAATTTCTACAACCGGAATAATACCAAAATCCTCATCAAACATCTGCAAGAATTGAATATAAAGCATATACTAGGAACAGTACAAAACCAGTCATTCTAGATACCTGTCACATTGTCAGAAAAACTGTCACTGATGTGTCTGATATGTAGTGTTAGAGGTCCTGGAAATAAATGAAGATCTTGCTCGTTACTTGCTCTGAGCCGTACGAGTGAGCCTAGCCACAATGACATCTGTGGCAGGTGAATGTTTCGCCCCCGCGTGGGAGAAGTGCATAAGTCATAATAATAATAATAATAAATTATAATTAAAATGAATTTAGTTTTACCGTTAACAAAAACCGTGTATGATATATCTAGAAAATCCTTCTTTGTAAAATCGCTGCTATGTACAGGCAATGTCATTTTCAACGCACGTTCAGAATCTCATTAGAAAGGTAAAATGGTATGCACAACGTTCGGTTTCCGATTCAAAGTGTTTCTGGTTGTTCGCGTAACGATGTGGGGTGTAAGAAGGAAACAGACGGAAAGGAGTTTGAACCTTACTTCGAGGACCACGCAAAGAGCTAAAACCTGTTTGGCCACTTATCTAACAAAAATATTGCAAAAGGATTTCCTTAAGCTGAACGCTTAACGTACCTAAGCTACTGCTCTCCTGTCATCTCAAATGTCGTGTCAGCAACTTCTCTGAATTACTGTTACTGCTTTCCTCGGCAAATGGTTCCTTAATTTCTTGCCCGAGAAGTGAAGTTGAATGGAAAATTGTTTTATTGAGGTTGCTTTCCATCCTTTTGAACGTTCACTGATGCTCACTTTGCCGTTTTGTAACCACAAGAACGGAGAAGAGCAGGGAATCTGCAACATTTTTGTGTAATTTCCCTGGTGAAATTAATAAATTAACATCGACAGATGAAAGCGTTAATTAAGATGATTACTTATTTGCACATCATCTAATTGAAAACACGAGGAAAGTTTGTGAGAAAATTACAGCTACTCTTTATTTTGATAGGTAATCATGAAACTACTTGGAGAAGCAACATCGTTAAATTCGCAGGAATATTCCTTCCAGTGTATGTGGCCATCGGATAATTGCAATTCATCTGAGATTCAAGCGAAAGTTCAGAGGTAGGACTTGCTTAAGTTATTAAGAAGGTTAATTACGAAACATTGCACTTCTTATGTTTAAAATACTTAAGAGTTTCTAATACCTCAGTTTCTTTATTTAATTTCCCTGTGTCTGCAACTTTCATGGAAATTCTTTTGAAACCAAAGAAATGGAAAAAATATTTCTTAATAATTTAAAGAAAATGAAGTGTATTTTTTTCAAATTTATATTTTTGAGAAATGTATTAACTAGCTAGACCTTCAGTTGATACTTTTCAGATCTTGCACGATGTTCGTTGACGCCGAAGGTTTACAAACGCACGGCGCTCCTTGAAGGAAACAAAGGCAAAGAATTCTAAAGTGCGTTCCTTCATCAGTGGGAAAATGGCGATAATGGTACTAGACTCGACAGAGAACGGAAGCAGTTCAGCTTACAATTACATTGTTGCGCCGTCTTACGCAACTTGGCGTGGGGTGCATTTATGATTATGTGGCCGCAATGAAGCCCTGTGTCCTTCGCGTACATTAGTGTTTACGATCCTAACACTGCCTGAGACAATGCGTAACCCAATAAGATTTTCCCAAAGAGCTTTATATTAACCTTTCAATTTTCATGAAACTGTCAAAATGGAAGATTTTTTTTTTTCATCCGTACCACAGGAATGTTAGATGAACCATCGTCATCAAACTACCGGTTTGAAACTACCAGCCAGAACATCACGGGCGTTTAGTGATTGAACTAGACATTATTCCGTGGTAATGATGATTCACCATGGACTTCTTCAGTGTCTTCCGAGCCGGAAATAGTGGCGAGTTTTGCAGGAAGCTCTTGTCGGGGTTTCATCTTGCGGACAAAATATAGTGTAACCGGAAGAGGTTGTGGAAAGGGTCTATTGGTTGAATGAAATTGCTGGAAGAAATGCGCCTCTTTGCGTAACTGCCTTTCCCTGCGCTTCGTGGGTGCTCGGCGGCGCTCGTTGGCCAGGCCCGCGAGCTTTCCTATCCGGCGCCCCGCATCGCCGATCTCGCTACCGCTGCTCCCATTAAAAAAACGTTTTCCTTCCGATTCGCCGGCAACGAGCTTGCTCACGGGTGGAGACGACGGACCGCAACTGGACCCGAGGAAATTGCGAGAAATCAATTTCTCGAAACAGTTTCGTGGACAATGACCTCTGCCTGAGGAGGAGCTAGTCCAATTATTTTGTTCGGACTTGTGAAAGCTTTCTTTCAAATTTTATGTTTGAATGTTAAGATATTAAAGAATTTGTTGATTCTTTTATGGCTTTAATTTCTATAATATTATACTTCTTCGTACATATGATTTTTTTATTTAATGAAGTTTGGTTAAAAAAGGAAAGTCGTATGAAGAATACTCTCCTTGAGTAATATTTCTTATTGCTCATAGTTAACAAAACAGGACATTTAATCCTGGGCATTTTAAATTAGTATTATTAAAGCGCTATACTGAAAATTTGTGTGTAGTTTCATAAAATAAACACATTTTTAAAGGATTTCCCAAAGAATTCTAATGACTTGATCAAATGAGATGTTAGGGTTAAATAAAGGTAACTGACATTTCACATTTCGTAGAGAAAGGCGTCGTGAAACCGTAATTTTCCACGTACCGAGGGGACAAAGTAATAACGTAATTATCTCAGAGATTTGTTGCTCTTAAAATCACTTGTTAAGTAGACATAGTTACTCTCTTTTTAACAAACCAAATCTTCCATCTTTTGTCCAAAATATCAGGTATTACTTAGTACATCCGAATTATACATATGAGTCAGTTATTCCTATTTAACTTGTATTTTTGTACATTAGTTTTGATTTGTACAAGTTATTCAAATTTGTTGGAAACTTGAGTGAAATTTTTTAATTAAACATTGTGTATTCCGGTCTTACAAAGGTGATAAGTTAATAATATTTATCTTGCAAATTAGGATATTCTAAGTCCAATCAGGGTGTGGGCTCTAGCTACTACGAATATTACTATTTTAACTCGTGAATGCTTTAGAAAGTGAATGTACTTCAAAAATTTGAAAAAAATATTTAAAACATGAAAAGTAGTAAAATGTATTATTACGGCGGTCTTTGAAAATATTCGGAAACCAGGAGTGAATATTTGCGGTTTCTTAACGATTTGTCTGTCTGTACTTGGCACGACAGTCCGCGTACGGGCCATGACCTGTCAGAAGCATTACGGCCTCGCAGCTATGGGCTAAGGGGTTACGTGTGGTTAGCACGAAGACATCCCCACGCCGTATTCTAGTCTTTCCAACCTGAGAAGCGAGTTTTCTCACCGACACACAGCAACAAATACTGAGACATTGCAAGGAAAAAACACATTATAATCTTGCCCGACCGGGAATCGAACCCGGGGTCGCGTCATGGAAAGCGAGCACGCTGACCAATGAGTTAAACCGCGAAGGCTCTTAACGGTTTATCGACGTTAAATGGAGCGGTGGGTCCGGTTCTTGGCGTAACTAACGCATGCATCTTATTCGCCTTCCCAGGTTCGTTCCCGGGTTAATTCATGTGGAATTTGTGATGTGCAAAGGCATCTCTAGGCTGGCTTTCTCGTGTTCGGTTCTCCGGTTTCCCCTGACACTCATTGTGTCATTTACCCACTATAATTCAACTCATGACCATTTTCACTCCATTATCCATTATCATCCACTCATTAATTCACTTATGAGCTGAAATTACCAGTTGAGAGACCCCTAAATAAATATTTACATAAGTAAATGAAAACGAAAATGAAACAAAATTTAAATTGGCCAGGGACAACAAAATAAAACAAAAGTATAATTCTACAAATTCTTGCAAAATAGTCGAGATTTGCTATTAGTGAAATTCATTAGTTTTTTGAAGGTGTCTAGGAACTCCTTTGCCTACTTGACAATTACAAATGAACGGTGGAGGTTTAATAATATTCCGTAAAATATATTTTCATTAATTTAAAGGTTTTATATTTGAGACAGGTTTTTCTACATGGAGGCTCGCATAAATGTTAAAGTAGTCCTTATTACTGATTTAGTGATTAATAATCAACATAATATTTTTGATAATGTTAGAAAATTAATTATATTGTAATTCTAACATTTTTCTGTAATCATCATTTGGTACTGCTTTAATTTTGGTTTTAGTTAATTTTTTTAAATTTATCATATTTGGGGGTTTTTTTTTTTTTTACTCTTAAAGTTTCAGTTCATATGTTAAGTATATTTACCGAGATCATACAGTAAATAATACGCAAATAGACAATCAGTATTTGCAGTGAATAGGTCTGTGTAATTTATTCACCCTGAAATGTTTGAATTCATTACTTTTGAAATATCGAACATAATAAGATACTAGTAGAAATAATTTAGTGAAAAATCTGTATATTGCCAGAAATTGAATCATTTCGCCATGTATAGTAAATTTTTGTTTCTAATCGAAACATCAATATGCGCAAACACACAACTCTTATTCACTGGAAGTACATACTCACTACAGATATACTTCGTACCTCTGTAGGTTCGAAATGGGGTTATCTTAGATACTAGTGACGGGTACTTTAAGAGTCTACCAAGATGTTTGATAAAATTCTGATAAAGATGTTGGCTTTACAAAGAAAATCACAAAACAATGGAGAGATTCATCTAATGAAAGATAGACGTCATGAGTAAAATATTATTGGAGTGTGATATGCGGTGAACATCAGACAATTTGCTAGTGTGGAGAGCACAGCTTGGAGATATTGAGGACGATAAATTACGGATTCCTTTATTCTCCTGGGATTAACTCGCCATTATAAGCATTTCCAAATGAAAAATTACATGAATACGTCAATATTTTCAGCCAAATGTTGCCATATAGTAATGTTTCGAGGGGCATAATATATTGCTTAGTCACTTTTTGTTGTTGTTGAGAAATTACCAACCGGGTGAGCAACCCAGAGCCATAACTGTTGCATCTGCAGCAACTCTGATCCTAGGGTTCAAGACTAAATATCTGCTGTTCGAGACTGGCTAAATGTTTGCTTTGTATCCAGTCGCTGCGTGGAGGAGAATTCTGGCAGCGGGCTGCTCTGATCGCAGGTTTTCTCAGCTTTACCCTATCAACCCAGGCGAATGCTGTAACAGTACTCTAACAATCGGGCCACGGACTGCGCGCGATATTTCCTTTCTCATCCTTGTTGCCACCTCTCCTTTAAAACACCGCACATATCATACTTGCATGCTCCACATGTCGGGTGACCAGCTGGGCGCGCAGAGCTTGTCGGGGTTGGAACAGTTCCTCACCCGGGGAAAATATCTTGAGAAGAAAGAGACGTTTAGGTTTGTGTCTGGCATCTCGATCTAGCGAAAGAGGGACACCGCTAACTTCCAAGTTACGTGCTTAACACGTACGGGACTAATGATCACAGCACTTGATGCGCCCTAGAACGTCAAGGAACCTATCTATTAGTTCATTAGGCACGAATTGCCAATGCTTCTTCATAATTCAATAGAAACGAGATAAGAGTAGATTACGATGCCTAGCAATAATTTGGATATATAGTCTGATGCTATCTGATGTGATCCAAATGTGAATAATAGTGTATGGGAAGAATACGAAAATAATACGTACTTTTATTGAAAGCTTCTCTCTCAATGATGCAAAAAAGTTCAAATTAATACGAAAATCCCTAACTGATAGAACTGAAGAATCATATAACATAATCTATAAATGGAATAAATGACACTCATACAAATGTAATTAAGAAATACAAAATACAAGAATTTCCTCTTGTAACTACACAAAACAAGAATATTGCTTGTTTTATGACCTCCTCTTCGTCTGTTCAACTTTTACGATCGCTAAGAGAGAGCTATTTTCTTGGAACGATTTAAGTGAAAATTATCAAATACGTCAATGTTATTGGATCAGGCATTCTTTGAGCCAACTACGAGCACAGTTCAAAACATGTTATGATTTTTACAAAAGCTTGAATTTCCCCATACATACTTCCTTCGGCAACAAAAAGGGCTTAGTTCTGCTTCTAGGGCTTAGTTCAAAACCTACGTTCAACAATCTTTGTTTCTAATGAATTTATTTCCAGTTGAATAGTCTCTTTACTTATGCTCATTTGTTTTTCGATGTAGGTACAAGTCGAGAACGGGTGACTAATTTCGTATGCCATTATATTGAATATGAAAATGTCACGAAGAAAAAATGAATGTTATACATTTCGATATTCCTGTTTCCCACCGTATTCCTGTTCAAAAACTCGGATGTTTTGCTTGTATGTTTCATATCTAAACCTACAACGCAGAAAACAGTCTTCAGGCGACCCGTGATTTATAATTTCATTTTATATACACCGTACGTAGACCAAAGAGGATTTTCCTCGTTGTCTGCGTTGCCAAGTGGAAACGGCCTCTCTTTGTGGTGAGGCGGAAGAGCGGGTCTGACGGCCCGAGCCATATCAATAAAGGCATTTGTTTTTTTATTTACTCTTAGCGGCGCCGCTCCGGGACGCCATACCGCGCCCACGAACAGAGCCCCATTTCTCTCATTCGCAGTGGAATCCTATCCCCATCCCACTCTCCGATGCGCGATGAAGTTTCAGTTCTGTTTCAGCGCGGACGAACGTGTCTCAATTGCATCCCACGGTCTGCTTTTCCGAAACTCTTTACCTACCTCTCCAAAAAGGCAGGCCCCGATTTCGTTTCATTAGGTTTTCCACGTTAGTGCAAAAAGATCTCGCTCACGTATCAGGATTTTCAAGATCGCTCTTTCAGTTTCATATTTCAAGAACATGAACAAATTTCGCTAAAAAGATTTTTAAAGGTTGTTTATTTTCATTTTCTTTGAATTGGAAAGGTCAAATAGAGTAAGGAAAGCTTACGTTGGGATTTAGCTGTATTGAATATTCTTAATGTATTGATACTGATATCTATCAATTCCGTACGGTGCTCCAAGAAAAAGGAAAAGCGGCCATTGTGGTACCTTAAAATATGCATAAATTAAATAATTGTATTTTAATTAGAAAATCCAGCAGTTCCGAAGATTCTGCCACGTTCACCTGTGTTCCAGGTTTTCTCTCGACTGGTGCGAAAACGTCTATTTGCTTTATTCAAATGGAAACTTAAGTAAATCGTTTTCTCCTTTCTCGTTCCAAAGCATTGGATACGATGCAGTCGGGCTATGCCTTAATAGGAATCAAAAGTGAAAGAGGATTCACTAAGAAGGGATAGTGAGACACATCTGACCGCGGAATTCAATCGGATTATTCTCATCGTGGACGACAAATTGTAGACATTTCTGGTTAATTTGTACCAAAAAATAAATTTAACTAAAGGTGCTACAGAATAACAAAATGTGTGGCACCTGTTAGTTTCCTAATCTCTTTAGCGAGGTAAGTTTTTCGTATTGCCCCATCCTCTTCTTAGCTGATACCGTTCAGCGATTAAATTTTTATTTTCACATTTTCTCAACTATTAGGTTTCCTAATAGCTGAAATATGACTTAATTTTATACGAGAACAAGAGTATTATGCTTGTAGAAGAGTAAAACATTGTTTTAATACAAATTTTCATTGAAAAATTTGGAGCCGCACTTTAGAATATATCACTTGAGCCTTTCTGAATCTGCACGATTTTAAGTTCATTTTCACTGAAAGTTTATAGAAACTCAATAAGAAAGGATTTTAAGAACTTAAGTTAACAAAAGAAATAATGTATAAAAATGACCTTAATGCCATATTTGGCGTATATGTCATTCAATGCATTTAGCCCTATCTGTACAAAACGTAGAAGCAAATTTGGAGCCATTTTTTAAAATATATTATTTTCAAAATCGCCTTTATTTGACGCAAAATTACGCGAAAACTACCCATATTTTGTAAAAATTGTAAATGACTCTTTTAAAGATAATTGAAGAAACAAATTTCATCTAGAAGAAACAATTTACCATCAATATTGTAGTTGTAAGAAGACATAAAAAAATGGAACACTTTTGCAGTGAAATTTAGAGAATTCTACGAAAGTCAGATCTGAGCCTTTCGTATAAGTGTACATCTATCTGATACAAAGTCTAAATCCAAAACTTCAGGGCCGTTTCTGCGAATTTTTAAAATGTTGAGGCTACATAGAAAATATCCCCAAACCTTAAAATATCAATTTTAAATTCCAGGGGACAAATATCCATGCAAATTCAAGGACATAAGCGAAATCGATTGCGGAATAGCATTTGGTTCCGCTAGCGTGACGGACGGAGGGTTTGCCCTAAACCAATTTTTCGGCATCAATGACAGACAAAACGTGGATACTTACTACATAACATCTTAAAGGAAGTACTTTATTCAATTCAGGGACAATAATTATTCACCATTTCGTTATAAGGGATCTACAATAAGATTTTTTTCTGCCCAAAAGTTTTTCTGCCGTTTTTCGCTGCCATCTTGCATAACTTTATGAATATAACGTACGTATTGTGCACATGTATGTTTTGTCATTCTTAGGAAAGTGAGAATGACATGATTTCTTGAAAATATTTTCTCATTTTCAGCAAAATGCAACATTGGAGTACGCCGCCTTCGAAAAGGAGCAGTGGCAAAACTACTTCAGCCGAGTAAATTACACAGAGTTCGAAGATGAGAGTCTCATACGGCAGCTTGATTCTTTAAGCGTATTGGGCATTCCGGCACTCGGATTGGCTGACCTTGAGGAGGTATGTTACAATGGAATCCTTTTTCATTAAATCTTTGATCACTCGCGGAGAAGCTGATAACTCGTGATTTTTAAATTCTACAGGAGAACGAAATATCTCGCCATCCTCTGATTATTTCAAACGAATTCTAACGTGAATAATCAAAAAAATTCACTAATCTTTTTAATGGTTTTACGAAATTTATTTTTAAAAAATACACATGAGAACGATTAATCAGGAACCATAAGGAATGTAAATTAACTTTTTATTAACAAATATAGATAATTATGTGAATTGAGTTGTACACTTTTCACATTCAGCAATAAGTTTATTTATCAGCTTATTCACCGTCAAATAAACGTAACAGGACGTATGTCTGTAGGCGTCGCACAATCCCACTGAAATTGGATAATATCTCTCAGTTAATTGGGAAGACAAACTCGAATATGATATTTCTGTGAAAGATGCTAATGATAGTGTGACATTAAAAATAAAAATTAATTTGTATTGCAGCTTAGCACCAGTACAACGAACATGACTAGCACGTATTCCACGGCGAAGATCTGCCCATACAAGAAACAGACTTGTGCAGTCAATGAAATGCTAAGCCTTGATCCAGGTAAGGCAAGAAAAAAACTTGCGTGATAAGCTGTAAAGTTCGCAAAAATAACATAGTTTAGACATTAGATTGGAAAAATAGCACGGTTTATAATGATCTTACTCAATTATACATCCAATTCAGTGAAACAGAAGTGTGTTATATTTGACTTCAAAAACTGTTAGAGGAGTACTTGCAAATTCTACGTGATTTTTTTGTGTACGGTACAAAGAAGAATTATCTCCCCCACAATATTGCAATAGTAGTAGCTTTACACGAAAAATTGTTTTCAGTGTAGAACGTAAACATTCAATAATTCTGAAATGTCACTAAGAATTTTCATATGCCAAGTAAAACATTAAACAAATATTGTACATTTTGATGTTACGTAAATGTTTCGGCAGTTCGGTTTCCAAATTACATCTTAATTGCTTATCTAGGGAACAATTACCAAGTTTCTAATTTATAATTTTATCCTTTATTTTCCAAGAACTTCGAACTCTTAGAGAAAATTGCAATATTTATAAATTAATTTGTATTTTTGCAATAGCGTTAAAAGAAAGTTCAACGAAAAAGGAATATCAATACTTTAATACAAAAATATAAATTCAAATAACAGAAATTTATTCATTTTCACCGAACAGTAGTTGATTTATTATATAATGTTAGTAAAAACCTTGTAATGTTGACAGGAATGGAGGAAATCATATCCAAATCAAGAGATTATGATGAGCTGACGTACGTTTGGAAAGCTTGGCGTGATGCATCAGGGAAGTTGATGAGAGAAAACTACAAGAAATACGTAAAATTGAACAACAAAGCAGCAGAAATGAATGGTGAGCCGAGGTTCTATTTTCAAATGGCTACATATGAGAAAAAAAGTGCTCTAAAATTTAGAAGCGTATTTTTCAGTCGAGTGTCTCACTCAAAAGAAAATTAAATTTACTTTCTTACTGGACTCTCATGTTACGATAAACGTAAGACGTATTCTACTTCACCTAAACTGTAGCTAAAGTGAAGTAGAATCGAGAAGCGTCAAACCAGCAAAAATGTGATAAATGTTCAAAATCTCATCCTGAAGACAAGAATGTGAAAGATATCTCTCAGGACTCTGGACTCAAAATTTTAGTTTTAAGTACAATTTAGTACAATAGTACTAAGTATAATTTGTCAAGTCTCCGTAAAGTTCTCGTTCTTTAGAGATATCATTTATTAACATTGGTGTGTGGGAACCGCAAAAGCTATGTATTCTACTGAAATAATACAGGAGACGATACTTCTCATTTCCAGATATTTCAACTGTTTTTTATTTATACCCCAAATAAATGCTAGTAAAAGGCAATAATTACAGGGTTCGATGATATGGGAGAAATGTGGCGCCACGACTACGACTCTGAGTCGCTGAAGGAGGAGATGTTGAGTCTGTGGGAGACCATTGAGCCGCTGTACGTGGAGCTCCACAAGTACGTGCGCAACAAGCTCAAGAAGCACTACGGGGACAAGTTGGACGTGTCGGACGGGCTGCTGCCCGCCCACGTGCTCGGTGAGATTTCTTCTTGACGCCATGCGCTTAAAAGCAGCATTTGTTCCTAAGAACTTCCGAGATTTTGCAAAGGTAAGAGTTGGGAGTTGTAGGCAAAATAAAATACACTTTCGGATTCTTCTGACAAGCTGAGTATGTTGAGCTTTATGCGCATTTGCTTAGCGAGATTCCTGCATAAAAATATTTCTGTCGTCGTTTTGTTATTATTAGTTAATAGTTACATTCGTCCCATCATTCATTCTGATCCTGACTGTCTTTCACCTTCTGAGGAAAAATGAGAAAAGAGAATTGTCATAAAAACAATGAAATAAATAATTGTATATAGTTCAGGAGTAAATTTTTAGTTTAGAAAGCATTTTTCAAAGATTTACAGTAAAAATATGCACAAAAATATTTTATTTAATTCGTATTAGCCAAATTAACTAGTAAGGATATATCAGAATGAAATTAAATATATTTTTTTGGAAAAGCCTCAGTAGAGATTGAATATTTTAGTGAAATGGATGTGAATTTCAAATTGCGAGTTTTGGTGCTTATTTTGACCACTTATTAAGGTTCACAATGAGACCTTTTAGATCATTTCTGTGTAATGACGTATTGTTCTGTAGAAGCCCATGATACAATTCCTGAAAAAAAAAATTAATACCATAAAAACGGATTTCTTTGATACTGCTTTATTAATGTCACAAACGGAAAACTGACTGAACTATGCGTGTTACAAACTGGTTTCTTCAGATTCATGTAATTGACACAAACGCCTCATTTAGTTAAGTTAATCGCCACGTAAGACAGTTTACAGTGATAATACGCCTGAATCGAGACTTACGAGCATGCTTTTAGTTTTGCTCATCGATTCGTGAGTCTGTAAAATTCATCTCGTTTTATATTATTTTAATCAAACGACGAACTGTTGATCAGTCAAACTATACACAGATTTTCATAACCGCTTCATAGGAAGTTGAAAAAAAAACTGTATTACATATATCATTAACAATTGATTTCATGAATTAAATACAATTCATCGATGAAATAAATCTGTGTGGTTTCTTCACAAGACACATTGTATTCTTCTTATAGCTAGTTTTCTGTCCAGTCCAGATATCGCTTACCTAATCCCTCTCTTTATCAACACAGAAATAGTGACGAAGAAAGTAGCATACTTACACTGCTCATTGTGCTGTAAAGGGAATTCGAAATCTATCTACATGCATTCAGGGGTTAGAATAAATGGAATAATATAAAATGGCCACACAATACGAAATAAAAAATGACAATTTTGAAATGTTGTGTAATCATATGTAAACCCGTAATCATTTATTCATTATCGACTAATTTTCTCACTTGAACAAAACGACTGAAACAAGAGTATCAGAGTATCAAATATTTTGCAAGAATATTTTGAGAAAATGGTGAATTGTGTGGTATAAAAGTGCGCATTTGTCAGGTTTGTAAGTTTTTCTAGAGAAAACTAAAATCGGAATTATGGACTAGCACCAGTAATCCTTTACGAAGCTAAAAGACTTGAAATTAGAAACTAAATATATTCAGCTCTCTTTCTCTAAATTACTGTTTATTACTTCTCATTCTCTTTGATTCGCATTTTAGTATAATTTCTCAATAAGAAAGCAACGCAAAGGCAATTACACAAACTTTAAAGTGTGTTATCTTTGAATAATGAATATCAAAGACTGTCCGCACTCATCTTGATCTCTCTCTATTAGAACAGTTCACCGGGTAGAACTGTGCATGTAAAAATTCATATAAAAATTATTTTAATGGATTTATTTTAACATGGTTTCTTCTGGTAAAACGGGCAATTTTCTCTCAGGAAACATGTGGGCCCAGAGCTGGGGAAATATATTCGACCTAGTGAAACCATTTCCGGAAGGCAGTGCTGTGAATGTCACTCAGAGCCTTATTGACCAGGTGAGTTCGATTGGCACCGTCTCGGAGGTTTTCTATGTTCATGTAAAGTTATGAATATCGATCACCATTCTGAAAGACACTAAAGAATAATTACCTTGCAGGGATATGACGCTTTGCGGATGTTCAAGACTTCTGATGATTTCTATATTTCCTTGGGATTGGCAAACAATTCTGTGTCGTATGGGAAGGACGCAATGCTGGTGAGACCGACCGACAGGGAAGTGGTGTGCCATGCGTCTGCGTGGGACTTCTGCAACGGAAAAGACTACAGGTAGACCGCATTTTGTATTGACGAAATGCAACATTTTCTAATGAATTTATCATAGGTAGTACCACGAGTGCTTTGGAAATTGTCGATAAATTCTCAACTGGCGAAGCGAAGAGGGGATTTATCTGAGAATTTCCGAAGCACGAGTGGTATTTAATAGGACTATTTCACGAACGAAATTTTGTTCAACAGAGTTCCAAAATGCGCCAAATATTGAAAATAACTGAATATTGAAAATAAGTGAAAATAACTAAAATAAGAGGTTATGTTATATTACATACGTGTTTATTTGGACATCAGCATAGCGATCGATGTATACTACCTGCTAAGATGAGACACAGTTTATGATTGGCCAGTAGGGAGAAGCGGTAAGAAAAGTCGGATAGAAGAAGCGATAAAAGTTTTGAGAAACATCACCCTGATTCGGGCATTTTATTTGTATAGTTAAACACTATTGGTTTCAATTTCACGAGTGGAATAGTGAACAAGAAAGTCTGAGTGAAATCATTGCAATATATTTAAATAAAGTGGTTTTTTTTCTTGCCCTTAGGATAAAAATGTGCACCAAGGTCAACATGGAAGACTTCGTAACTATTCACCATGAAATGGGACACATCCAATACTTCATTCAGTATAAAGATCAGCCCTATGTATTCAGGAAAGGAGCTAATCCAGGTCAGAATATTGACCACTCGTTATGAAGGGTTTGTCATACACTAAATAAATAATGTCGTGCACTTCTCATAATGCTCAATTACAGGATTCCATGAAGCAATTGGTGATACTATTGCTTTGTCGGTTTCCACTCCTAAACACTTGAAAGAAGTTGGTTTGCTCGGCAAAGATTATCCAGATACAGAAGAAGACAATATTAACGCTCTAATGACCATGGCTTTGGACAAGGTGAGGTTTCTCTGTGAACAAAAGTTCACACAGAAGCGGATCGATAGTTTGAATTCAAAATATTGTTTTTAGGATTTTAAACAGTACTAGTAGTTCTAAGGTATTTTCTACTCTGAGTTATACCAGGGTTGAACAAATATTACCCACCACGCAGTATTAAAAATGAGTCTTAGTTTAACAAATTACATTTTAATGACATAATACTATTCTTACAATATACAATAAACAATATTGTCTTGGAATTTAATTTAAAAGGTACAGTATGCTATACCAAATGAACATTATATTTCATTTTTTACTCGTCTAGCATCACTTTTATCTCCACTGACTTATCATTGTTGTGTTAACAAGAAAACCACACCATAAGACAGAACACAACAAATCGTGTTGTCGTTAAGAATATTACCCTCACTAATAAAAGTACTTCTTCCACTTACGCTGGTGGTCAGACAAGATGAATGCTTCCATGTGCTTGTTTTCATGCCTACAAATCAGTAAACTTCAGTGGAATGACTTTGGTTAGTTAAGCAATGAATTGATCTTCTCGCAGAAGATGATTTATGAGAAAAAAACTAGAATTCTTACCTTAGATGGTTTATTAATTGTGGTGTCACGAAATATCAAAATGTGTTCATTAGCAATTAGTTTAAATTAAGTATATATTTCACACAACATTTGAGTAATATAGCTGTATAGATACTTAAAAATGTTAATAACAAGCGGCAAAATGTTAAATCATAATTCTTAATTTCGTGTACAGGACATTTAAAAAAAAGCGGGTAAAAATTTGCCCACTGTTTGTATTGCTAGATTTAAAAAGAATTGTAGGCAGGAATTACCTGAATTATGTAATAATCTCACACATTTTTTATTGCACATTCAGGTGGCGTTCCTGCCCTTTGGCCTTCTTATAGATATGTGGCGTTGGGATGTGTTCGCTGGCAATGTGACGAGCGATGAATGGAATGAACACTGGTGGTACCTCAGGTAAATTAAATTAGTTTTAACAGTTGGACCACCTTCACCAGTGACGACGAATGTTAAGGTTCACTTACGGCTTAAGTGAACTGGTGGTTGGGAGGTCGCGGGTTCGATTCCCGCCTGGTGCTGGAAAGTGTAATGCGATTAGCATTGGTGAGTTTGTACCGCCTGCCGGAATTGAATTCTCATCTGAGTTGTTCGATAGTTTTCGTGCGTTACCTGAACAGTTCCCGGCAAATGCTAATACCGGCAGAAGTGACCCAGGGTATCAACTGATATCACTGCAGTACCTCTGACCGGGAGATCTTGGGGTTCCAGTCCCGACGGTGGCTGGATTTTTCAACACTAGCCAGAGAGTTGGGTCGAGTTTTGTCACTGAAGGATAATTCTAGTAGCTGGCTGCTCTGATAGGTAGTTTACAAACGGGCCACGCACCGTGCGCGATATTTCATTCCCATTACTTGTCCTATCTTTCTCCTTTACACACACTTAAACTTACATGCACTTCACTGCCACGGATGCCGGGAGATCGGTTGGGAGTTTAAAGCTTGTCGTGGTTGAGGGGTGCTCCGTTGATGGGATATGCCAGGAGGGAGATACCCGATTGGGGAAAACCCCGCTAGCCGACGGTAGGTCGGCGCCAGATCTCGCCTTCAATCCAGGCAAGATCACCGCCACCTTCCGGGGGCCAACAGGCCCTACACTTACGGGAATAATTACCTTAGCAGTTGACGCATCCGAAGCAGTAGTAATCAATCCATCAATCAATCAATTAATCAATCAATCAATTAGCGAATGCCGAAGCAGCACCTTAGAATACGTGTCACGAACCGGCGCAATTTTCACTCGCATATCATATCCTGCCCATTCCGGCCGACCGGTGGGCTGATAACCCATCCTGGAATGGCCCATCCCACGCTGATCTCTATATAGCTTCAGAGATAGGTCAAAGGAAGTGTAAGCGCTGGTGACCCATAAAAAAGAAGAAAAATGAGAAACCCATTGGAAAAGTTTTAAGTATCGCGTATTTCAAAATTATTGTTTTTGGGGTGGTTTAAAGTCTTCTGTACAACAAATATACTTAACCTTATATCAGAATATTTTCTACGTACTGGATTGCACTGGCAGTTGTTAGCGATCGCAAATGTCCAAGCAAGACATTCTCAAGGTTACTTAAAAAGAATGGACGTAATTATTCAAGTTACTCTGATAATCTATCGGCAAGAAAATTTTTTTCCTTCATGGACATTCGGTAAAATACTGATAAAGTAATCGAGGAGTAAGATTATTGCAAAGAGTAAATATGATGCCTTCCAGGTTGACTTATTTGAGCACCTGTAATTTCCATCTACTGCACCGCTACTGAAGGAGTGAGGGCTGTATGTGCGTGTGTGCACATCTGGTGCGCAAAGTATGTGCGCGTGCGAGCTTAATACGCGCCTGTGCTACAATATTGCAGAGGTCGTTTGAGTTGCTGCATTGATCACTGATGTCATATTCTCGGCATCATCAGTTAACTAGGCTACCGTACGTTATTTGTAGGACAGTAAAAGGAAACTTTGATGTATGAAGAAATTGTATTGAATGCAAACGTTTTGTTGTATCAATTTTCAAAATTCAATAATACTAAAAGTAATTAATTTTAAATGCATGTAAAGGTTTATTTTAATATTGGATGAGACATGTTTATTTTATAATGAAACATATCTTGAAGAACACTGATTTGTATTGTATACTGTTACAGGCAAACTATTCAACGGATCAAACCTCCAGTACCTCGAAACGAGGAAGACTTCGATCCTGGAGCAAAGTTCCACGTGCCAGGAGATTCTCAATATATTGCGTAAGCAGTTTTACAAGTTTTAGGAGCAATTATACAAAAGTATCACTTTTTCATGTAATTTCCATTCATGAATCATTCATTCATCCATAATTCAAATTCATTTTTACTGCAGGTACTTCATCGCCCACGTACTCCAGTTCCAATTTCATAAATCTCTGTGCGAAGCAGCAGGGCAGTATAACCCTAACGATACAAACTCCGATCCGCTCCACAAATGTGATATCTTCCGCTCCAAAGAAGCCGGAAATCTGCTTAGGTAAAGCGAATATAAATTTGATATAAAATAATCGACCAAATGCTAAACTGAATATCCCAAAAGCATTTAACAATTAAGGGGGTGGGGTTTGTCACGAAATATTTCGTTATTAGTATTATTTTTTATTAATCTAATTTTATTTAACATTATTCAATTATTCATAATGAAAATTTTCAAAAATGCACTCATTATCTGCACAATTAAAATTATCCTAGCAGAGCAAATAGGGGAGTACATTGCAAATAAAAAAATCATAATTAAATTCCAGGAAAGGTCTGCAGCTTGGAGGTTCAACCCATTGGAGAGATGCACTCGAAGCCATTACAGGCCAACGAGAATACTCTGGAGAGCCGTTGTTGGAGTACTTCAAACCGCTCTATGAATTTTTGGTTGAAGAAAACGCAAAGTCAGAAGGGAAAGAAGAAGCGACCGAAAATGCGACCGAAAATGCGCCAAAAGGCGACGTGGAAGAAAACGAAGTGCCTACGCAGGAAAATGAAGTGCAGGGCAATGACCTGCCGGGTAATGACTTGCCGAGTCAGGAAAGTGCTGTGAAGGACGTCAAAGGCCCAGAAGAGACGAAGAGCCAGGAACCAACCGATCAAACGATTCCTATTGTCGTGGGTTGCGTTTTGGGCGCTCTGCTAGTCTGCATACTCATCGGATACGTCATATTCCGCCGGCGGGCAGCGAAACGAAGTGCGGACATCCCGTCCACGACTGGTTCCAAGGCGTTGCCTTAGGCTCAGCCTGGCCATTCGTTTATTCAATTCGTTAACATTCCATTCCATTGTAATTCTCACTTTGGAGTAAGTGATCGTAAATGTCGAATAGAACTTCGAATAAATTAATGTGTCGAACAAGTGAGAATGCCTTCTAGCAATATGCAACGTAAAAAAAGGAAATTTTGTTTAATATAAGTTGAGAAATTCTTGTGAAATGTAACTTCACCAAAGCAGATGTAGTATATTTGTGATCAACACACATACAATGGAGGGAACTCTTTTGCTGTTATTACGAGTGATAAAAATGGAGTAAGTTATGAAGTAACTATTGGTGGTTTATAGCAAGGTGAAAATCAAACCAGTTATGACAAGAGGACATTTTTTAAAAGGAAGATATACATTTTTCTCATCCAAATATTTATTCTTCAAGTGTGTTCTAGAAATCTATTGATTCAGACTCCGCGTTTGTATTCTAATTTCATATTTTTGTTCTCATCGTGAGCTTGTTTCTTATCAAAATATTCCATCACAGAAACATTTTATTCGCTGTCAAAATAATATACATCAACTGTTTGTGATGAAAATCTGTTGTTTTCATATATTCATATAAGTTGACAAACGATTTCGAAACCATGTTAATAATTTTGTCTATAAACACTTCTAACATCTAAAAATTACTATGGAAACTAAAGATGCAATTTCATCCTCTAGACATTTTGGATGGAAAATAAGCATTCCACCATGCATTTTTCGAAATACATCGGTGTCAAAACAAGAAATAATATTCACTTTACTAGCAGCATTTAAAATGCTAGTCAAGATGTAATAATTGTAAATAATATCTTTATTACTATGCAATTATTCTGATCAACATAAAAATACATGCAAAGGGACTAATCGTTTCGAAATGTTTGGTTAAACCACATACGTATTCGTGTATTACATTTCTTTCGACTAATGTTATTTATGGAAGTGTGATGGAAAATAATTAAAGGCAAAAAGTGCAACTTTTTTAATGTAAAATATACAACCTTATTTCATATAGAATACAATTTGAATAAAGACTGTTACAACAGCGAGTCCCCACAGATAAAGAGCCCTTGGGGAGCTATAAAGCTTACGCAAAGTAAAGATAAATATATTTAGATTAGAGGAAAATAAAGTTCGTTGTTAAATTCTTTGGCCAGGAACTTTTAGGCTATAATTTACCATTCTTATATCAATAGACATAATCCTAGAATTTAAGGAAAAGTTAATATAATTGTATCCAAAACAATACATATTTTTGTAAGCTTCCAATCAAGTCATCTTCATATCAATGTATATAATTCATTTCACATCATAAAATTGTTTATTACTTAAATAATGAATGTTTGAATTAATATACCTAGAAACTATCCAAATCCACAGGAATAAAAGAAAATATTTCTTACACATGTTTCGTTCGGTGCTGAGAGAGCTGTTAAGAGCTCAGATTGGTTTGATAACGATGGTGACGTCGCGAGTCTTTCACACCGTAAGTCGCTCACTGACGTAACTAGTAGGAAGAGGTACGAGCAGGGGCGGAAACCTCGGGGAAGGAACTACGACTTTCGCCTTGCTGCTCGCGTTGCTTCCGCCTTGTAGCAGATGTCGCTCTCGCCGGAGCTATCACCTCTTTTTCAACTGCTTCTAAGGTGTAAAACTCGCCGAGCACCTCATATCCGGGATTCAACTTTATTGGCAGCTGCTTCAAAGAAACATTTCTTGCGATAAATGAAAATGGTATTTTATACAAAAAACTTTTAAAAATGTGCGTATTTTTACGTTTTAAAACATCGTTTTTTACTATATAGTAATATAAAATTAGAGCGTGCCTGCAATTTAATTGTTTATTAATCCAAATATGAACATATTCTAATGAGTTCTGATCGTCGCCTTAAAAAAATCCTTGTAAAAAGTTCGTATTTTATTACGTGAGGGAACGAAGTAATTCAAGGCGTTGTCATTACCAACAATATTGTTTATTTCAAGAGTAGCTTTCGATGAAATGGATTTCGATATGACATTAAATATCTTTTCTTTCTAGTAATTTTATTTCCCGAAAGGTATCTAATCACCGATCACATTCCTTGGTGATTCTAAAACTCCCTCACAACGCTTTTTAGGTGTTTAATAACCATCAATATGTTTCTCTGATAATTTATTACAAAATTGGTTTTAACTATCGTGATTGTAATGAATCGTGTCGTGAAGAATTATATGTAAATGCCAAAAAGATTATATAGTAATTCAACGCTTTTACCCCATATTATCGTAGGTGTATTGAAACTATGAAAACATAAATTTTTAACGGACGGAAGAATGCACGTCCGCAAATTTCTGGAATAATGTTTAAGGATTGACAGTACGTTCTCACATTCTTTCCGCCTGACTTTGCTGAAGTGTAAAAACATTGCTGCGCATTATATTTCTGTAATAATGCGCTACTATTCTTAGTTTTTGTCTATTCAATAATTTCTAATCAGTTTTAGAAAATTTGTCATGAGAAATTAACACAGTTCATGAATTCAAGCAAGACAATCAGCAATATATAACTCATAAAATAGAAAACTCATCAAATCAATAGAAAACTCATAAAAATTACGAGAGTCTTAGATATTTAATATAAACTTTAGTGAAAATGTTACTGATGTATAACATGAAGCAGTTTATTTGTTTTCTGAAATTTTTGATTTATTTACTACCTGCATGCCCCCATTTCTCAGAATTAGAGGATTAAAAAAAATTGAACTGTAAATTAATGAACAGTATTTATTAAAATAATATAAAATTATATAACTCACTGTCAGGTTTGATTTCAATAGATATCATTAGTTTTTTTACTATTTACTATCTACTCTTTACTATTTAGCGCCAAATTACTACACAAGGTCTCAGGATAAGATTTTACATACTTTTAAGGCATGCAGTGAGATAAAGTTTACATTTTGACAATGAACATGTCGCTGGAAATTGCGTATAACGGGGTTATGTGCACTTGTACACGTGATACCGGGAAGCGGCTCGGGAACTTAGAGCTTGTCCCGGCTGGAGCGGAGCCACACTGGTGTGAGATAGCGGGTTCAGGGAAAACCCCCTTAGCCGACAGATAAGTCGACGCCGTACCTCACCATCCATCACCCTCCCTCAGGGGAAGATCACCACCACCCTCATAAGAAAACATTTGCACTACTCTTACGGGACTAATGACATTAGCAGTTGATGCGCCTGGAATCACAATCAATCAATCAGCGAATGCTGGTGCAGCACCTTAGAATACATGCCATGGGCTGTGCGTAATTATCACTACTGAGACAGGATTTTTTAGTCATTATTCTGTTGTCTTTCTACTTACCTCTCTAAAAATTGTAATATTTGCGATTCGTCGCTTTTCTAACACAATATCTAAATTTTTCGTTACATATTTTACATATTTTGCTATTTTTCAAAAAAATCTTTTTATTCTATCAATTTTCTTCAATTTTATAACGTCGTTTTTACGAAAAGAAATATTTTTAGAACAGCCAGCACCCTTTCCTACATTATTACTGCGTGCTGTCAACTCGACGTATGCTACATGAAGACGTGGTCGAATGTTCACACGGCGCGCCTGCTTCAATTAACTCAGTGGCGGAATGTGTGCATCAAGGACTGATATCAGTTTCACCTTGAAGTATGAAAAGTACCTTTGAAGCGTACCTTTAAACGTTTCGTGACCTTTAATTTTAATTTACAAATTATATTTAAAACGTTTGTATTGTTTGTAAAATTTGTTTAGGAATTTTTTAAATATAATTTTTATAATTAATGCATTTTAATATTGCATGTTATATCCGATTTTACATATTCTTACTGTTCTCTTTATATATTTATATTTTGATCTTTAGCCTATGGGATGGCTCGTGGGCAGCGTACTAGCTTTCCGTGCTGGGGTCCAGGGTTCGAGGCAAAGATAGAATTGTAGCTTCCCTTTAAAATCGTCCCAGTTTCTGTAGCTGTGTGAGGAAGGAAACCTCAAGCAGGCGGATCTTGCTAGTTACTGTGAAGAGAATACGTCATGTTCGCCTCATGTCGCTCTTACCCCCAAGCATGGGGATTTAACTAGCCCCAAGCATGGGGGACACCGGTAGCTGGCCGGCGAAGTCCAACCCAATAACGACAAATACTTACATTTTGATCTTTCATACTACATATTTTTCCCATTTCTAATTATCACTTGCGTATCTTGTCTCCACTCCCCATAGGGCCAAGCAGTGTGCTGATGACTCATCCTCGAATAAAATCAATCAATCAATTGTATATGTTCTATGTGCCCCTTATTGTTAGGCAACTCCGTACTCACAGATGTACGGCAAGTACATGCAACCTCCTTAACTGGGTCAGAAAGTGCCCTGTACCGGAACGTGCATAAGGGGCTGCCTATAAACCAGCCTATCATGCGTAATCACATGCGTCACTGCGATTTATTAAGTTTTGTACTGCAAGTTCATTTGAACCGTCCATAAATTACGTAACGCAAATTTGGAGTATTTTGAATACCTCCTACCCGTTCCTCTAACCCATCCATAACGCGCTATTGAACGCTCCTAAATAATTATGTAACCCTTGCAACAACACCCCCTTGTAAATGCAATAAGTGAGAATAAATTATAGCTTAGAAAAATAAATTGTGATTATTTTATTTGTGCTATATATTAAATGAATGATTATTAGAGTCCGAATTAGTTGGCGATGCTGACTGCATCTAACAATAAGATTGGGGGCAAGGTTTGATTGAAGGAAGGACGCACTGACGAGAAAATTTCTGAACACAAGTCGTGCACCCGCCGTCGTGGATGGCGCACGGGCGAGAGTCTATGTGCCAGCTTAATTGGTTTCTTGCCGGCTGCTCTGATCGGTAGTTTTCCGTGGTTTCTCCGATCAACACCAGGCGAATGCCGGAGCACTACACTAACAAACGGGCCACGGACCGCGCGCGATCTGTCCTTCCTCTTCCTTGTCCTATCCTTTCCCCTTACACACATCGGTACTTACACTAACATGCACTACACTACTACATATTCTGGGAGACCGGCCGGGAGCTTAGAGCTTGTCCCGGCTGGGGCGGTGCCCCGCTGGTGGGAGAGTCCTGGTTAGGGGGAACCTGGTCCTGGTTAGGGGTTACCCTGCTAGCCGACGGTAGGTCGGCGCCGGATCTCGCCATCCAGCGGGGGAAGATTATAGCCAGCTTCCGCGAAAAAACATGCACTACACTAACGGGACTAATGACCGAAGCAGTTGACGCGCCTGGAAACACGAGAAAATCAATCAATCAAATCAATTAATTGGTTTCTAAAATATTGAAAACTGATTTGTAGTATATTTTCTTCGTAATCTTACAGACTAAATAAAAAAGTAATAAAACATTTGTATTTAATGTAAGAACTTTTAATAACTTTAATTTATGATCTTAAAAGAAAGTATTTAGTTAATATTTTAGGGTTTTAGTGTAAGACACAAAGGAAGTATTTCAATAAATATTGAAATATGTAAAAATATCGGTGCTCCGTAACACAAAATGAATACCCCCTTCCCCTAATGTAACGCACCGGAACATAGCCTCAAACCCCTCCCCCTCTTTAGCGTTACGTTATTTATGGACGAATCAGTGGTAAAAAGCCATCATTTTCGATCTCTCTACAATCTTTAGAATTTTATATAATGTATTCTGAGACCTCTTATGAGAATCATGTTAGACCTAACTGTAGCATTCGGATACTACTAACATATATTCTTTCTAATCATTTTCTATCTAGAACCCCGGTTCCTCTTTAAAATTTTAGGAAAATATAAAATACATTGTCCAAATCGTATTCAGATTCTCTGAAGTCAGATGCTCGATTATTCTCTTTTTGTTGTCATTGTATTCACAATGCAAGACAGTAGCTTTCGTTCTTGACTTGATCATAGCTCTTCCAGTCCCATTTTCACATTATTAATTCTCTTCTGTTCTTAATACCATTAATTTCGCCATATACACTACTACGTCATTGCACAATATTTGAAAAATCAATCATTTTAACAATGTTTTTATTCCGCATTGCTGGATGCAGAAATGTTCAATTTTCTCGTAGTGGTTTCATTTTCGCGGTCACTTTTGACAATTTCACATTCAAATTCAGTAATAATTTAGAATACGGCTTCGATTATCATAAACATGATATCTTAAATTAGATGGAATAAGTTAAGTTGGTTAGGTGTTTAAATTAGTACATAAAATATATGTATCACACAAGTACAGCAATAATTACGCTATGAAGAATTTGATTAATTAGTTTTCATAAATTAAAACTCACAATTCACAAATCTCTCAATTCTCGTCAGCAAGGATTAGATAATGTTAGTTTCTCATTTTTCTTCTGTGTCTGGTAGAATTCTTCCTTTCATTTTGTCAGAGCAGTAATTAGAATTTGAAATATTTATTGTATTGAAATTTTGAGGAAAATCTCCATAATTATGTATAATAAATGGGGAGCATCCTTAAAATACATTATCTCACTTGATTACCTGAGAAAAAGAGAGATGTGACTTTTTGTTGATAGTACGGATATTGGAGATAACAATACGTATTCTATAAGTATAGTTATCTTTGATTGAGAAATTTTGTCATTCATGAATTCATAAATTACTTTTATTCCCGCGTCTCTCCGCAATCGATTTGTTGAGATTATACTCCGCCCGCGGGAAGCGTTCGTGTCGCCGAAGGAAATGGTTCAGATAGTGGCGGACAGATGGCGCGACTACGAAACCTCGTTTACATTGAGTTACAATCAACAACTTAGAGCATTACTAATAACATTCTAATAATATTCGAAATCATTGGTCATAGCGCATACCGAGGGCATTGCAGCATTTCCATGCGAGTTTTGATTATATATTAGATAATTAGAAATATGCAAATGTTTCAGTATTTCAACTAGGCATTTATAATGCCGGTCAGGTTCATTCTGAAATAATGAATGAAAGAAGTATTTCAAAATGTGCCTCATATTCAATGGCGAATAATGTTTCTACTATTTTGTAGTATTTCTATGTATTGAGTGCAACACACCCACCTCAGACTATCGGCGTCATACGCCAAACTACTAACAAGAAATTAGATGTCGCATGCAGTCACTCACAGGTGGCGTTGATAACGGCGCGAGCTTTGAGCTGCATTGTCACGGGCATGCCTCGCTCTCAGGGTGTTTTAATCTTTGCTTCACCTTAGAATCAACTTAACAACCCCAAACAACAAATATGAGCGCTTCTAACGCTATTAAAAGCGTTGGTGATTATTCATTGTTTGCGTGAACGGGGAATTTGAATTAAGTGTCAATTAACTATGTATTAGTCAGATGACACACCGATCCCCCCACGCTGAGGTAAACTAGTGCTGCTACAACAGCATACACTTTGTCGTATTATTCATAACTTTTGTAATTTTCGAAAATTCAGACTGTTCAGTGAAAGTGAGACCAGCACGAAAAACTGTACGTTGAAAATAATATTTTACTTCAAAGGGCTGTTTATGTTTCGAAGTCGGTTTTAAATTTTTAGATTTAAACTAATTTTTTTATTCCAGTATTATAAACGGCCTTTTTTGTTACCAAAAATGGTTCGTTAAAACGACACCTTCCGGCGCAAATTATGAAGAATTGTCTGTTTATTGCACGAATAATTGCGACATTACATATTCAGCCAATCGCAGTGAGTCCTACAGAGGTAGCTGTAAACCCAGCAGCTAACCACGTTTTTTTTCACACAGATGTCATATACCCGTGATATCACATTGAAGTTGTTTCCAAGAGTAAAAGTTTTACTCTTATAAATGTATAATGATATAGGACAAAAATAACGTATGCAACTCGTTTATCATGTTGTTTTATTGCACTTGCAGAAATTTAAAAACATAAAATTATTAACATTTCTTTTTAGAAAAATGGACAACATGCGTTGTTATTTTTTCAATATCATGTCTCGGATCCGTGATTTTCTGATAAGGCTCAGAAGGATAAATTTATTCCCACAATATAATGTAAGTCACTTTAGTAGACAATGACGATATCAAAGTTTAAATGTGGAGATAGTTGTTTCAGATGCAATACTTGCAGAGATCGAAGTTATTCATGCAGACTGACCTATTTCTTCTCGCCCATTCGTCAATACACATAATTGAACGTTTATTTCCTTGACGAGCATACAAAATACATAATATGTCTTATTTGTGAATGAGTTTTAAAGAATACATTGAAGGTGAAAGTTTAGAATGAACAATAATAAGAAACACATAAGTTGGGATTGGGAATTGTGGGAATTTTGATGTGGTGCTGTTGACATTATTCAAGGATGAAGTAATGGAAGTCATCAGACCAACTTCGATTTATTGAGAGAACCGGCTTTTGAAGGGTTTGCGATCATCACCAGTCTAGAAATGTACAAAATAAACGCAAAATCTTAGAAAATATTGAACAAGATAATTCAATTGATTGATTGATTGATTTTTTCGTGTTTCCGGGCACGCCAACTGCTTTGGTCATTTGTTCCGTTAGTGTAGTACATGTTTTTCCTCGGGAGATGACGGTGATCTTCCCTCGCTGGATGGCTAGATCCGGCGCCGACCTACCGTCGGCTAGTGGGGTTTCCCCCTAACCAGGACTCTCCCACCAACGGGGCACCGCCCCAGCCGGGATAAGCTCTAAGCTCCCGACCGGTCTCCCGGAATATGCGTTAGTAGTGTAGTGCATGTTACTGTGTGTGTGTAAGGGGAGAGGATAGGACAAGAAAGAGGTAGGACAGATCGCGCGCGGTCCGTGGCCCGTTTGATAGGGTACTACTCCGGCATTCGCCTGGTGTTGATCGGAGAAACCACGGAAAACTACCGATCAGAGCAGCCGGCCGCTAGAATTCTCCCCAGGCAGCGACTGAATTCGGCTGAAAAGCGGCTGAAAAGCTAGTGTCGAAAATCCTGCCGCTGCCAGGACTCGAACCTAGGACCTCCCGGTCAGAGGCGCTGCAGTGACATCAGTTGCCGCACTGAGCTACCGCTCCCGGTAAGATAATTCAAATAATACAATTAATACAAATAATAAAAATAATAATATTAATGTAAGTACATTTTAAAACTGATTTCCAATAATAAAAGAAGATATATACAAATAATGAAATTAAAATAGATACATTTTAAAAATAATATCAAATGAAATTTGAAAAAGTAAAACAGAATACGTTGAGCCGCTTACCTCGCTATATCTGGTGAGTCGCGAGACTGTGGGTAGATGGTAGTTGGAAACGGAGTTTAAATATTTTGCTGGCGCTTCGAGTAAGGGGTCGGGGTCTGGTGAGGGTCGCCTTGAAAATATCTCAGAAGGCGGGGGAGTCAGTTTGTGGGGGCGTGGTGTGTGTGAAGTGATTATTTATTTATTTATTTTACGTCAAAAAATCAGTAAAAACTGCGTATGACGTGCTATGGGGGAAAGTGAATTGTGTGCACATTTTCAAAATTCTGTGATCCCTGCACTAAGTCATATACTACTTAAATTTTGAAAAAAAAACTCCCATGTAATAAAATCTATTTCTATCTAAAAATCTAAAAAATAAAAAGGCAATAAATGTTGGCTCTTATCCATGTTGTTCTTCGGGATAATACTTCCTGCCGCGACAATATGGAAACGATTATTTGAATAATTGTATTTCCCACTGAATTTTAGAAAACGTGCACAGAAAATGAAGTTACATTAATGTCCAGAAGCAAAACAAGGGTCCATTTCAGCATTTGCTCAATGAATCAGGGAAACTGGACGAAAAACCTGATCGAGATGGGGGTCATTGACCCGGAGGCTTGCAAAGGGGACGCAGGGAATTTCGTTTGTTCGGTGAGTTGCAAGTTTCTGCTTGAAAAACCTGAAAATTTTCTAAAGCACTCCTATTGCAGAACATATGATCTATTTCAAGAATTTTTATGTCTGAGACGGGGTGAATAGTGTGGCCTGTATTTATGAGATGTGTAGTAAAGTGTGATCTGTTTGTATTCTGTTTCCATACATGTAAATGATTCTATTTCTGGCATTGGAACTTCTGTCGGTCTAACCTATGTAATGTAACTTATGTACCTTTGCAATTGTGGCAATGGAGTTCATGAACCCGTGACTTCGCCATGAGTAAAGTGAGGTTGCGTCGGGAGAATAGGTGTTTCGGGTCAATCCTGGCTACTCTCACAACAAAAGATCAACTTATCGTGGACTCCAATGCTATTCAGTACAAACGTTTACCTTATATCTTAGACTCTCTTATTCAAATATCTCTAAGTGTACCGAAAGATCTAAATTCCATCTCCCTCCCGATCCACCTCCAAAATTACGGAACTAATGACCTTAACCTTAGCCCGGGATCATCAATCAACTAATCAAAACATTCCGAATAAGGACAATGAATTGAAAATATCCGTTTGAAACTTCCCAAGCCTCGAGTTGATTCAAATCGATTGGGGAATATCAATTTTGAAGAAAATCGGCTGAACGGTTTAGGCCCTAGTGTCGACGATTGAGGGACAGACAAACACATTTTGCCGTCAATCGACTTTTCGGTATCAAGGGTCACAAAACATGGATTCCCGAGAAAAAAAAAGGAAATGTGGGATTAAAATGTCAAACTTCAATAACATTCTCAACTTTTTCTCTTAGTAACAAGGAAGAACTATTTGGAGTGGGAAATCATTATGGAGGAAGTTCTCGATACAGGAGAATTACATTTCAAAATAACTTATGGTTATGTCGAACATGACAAACTACAACGAACACAATAAAATGAAACAATTCAAATTTCTTCAGCTACCGAGTTTCCAGTTTGTTATCAATTTTAGAACTGAAAAGTTAATTTGTATTGAGACGAGTATGATCTTTCCTCAAAATAATACAATACGTTTTATGAAAGTGTGAATATTCTTTGAATTTCTGATCAGATGAATGCAGGAATCAGCAAAATGTGCACGATAATTTATAGTTATACAAGACAAGGACATTGCAATTATATCTTTGGTTTTCCCCTAATTGTGTTGATGTAAGATAATTCACACCAATGACCGCAATGCTGCGTACCAGTGGTGGTTATAAGGGATTCCCCTGCAATGAAAAGGTACATTTCGTTTTCACTCAGAAGGGTAGGTGGTGACCAACCAGATACACCTGAAATGTCAAGGTAACTACTTGCTATTGTTTCTCAGAATCGGTCATTAAGAACATTTCGCAGAAGTTTATTTTCTCTTCGCACAAGAGATTCAGAGAACGTTTACGTAAGTACTCATAGAAAATCAGAAGGTGATTCATTTTACAAAAAAATGACACCCAAGGTTAAGAAGACGTTTCACAATTTACGCCCTTCGGTAGGATAAAAGTGTAAAGCTCATTCGGACCTTTCACTAGTTTTATGTAATAGCTAATTAACTGTATCAGTCCCAAAGATTATCTTTTTATTCACACTTTGCAGCTTCTGTGTCAATAAGATTTTGCTTCCGCGATGAGGTTATTGATGCACATGTTCCATAGAATACCCCACGTTTTCTCATGTGAAACAAAAATAGGTTATATCTGAACATTTTGAATGTTATATTCTTGTACGCATTTTCAGTTGAAATACACAGACATTTTGGCGTATTCGGATAGCCTTCTTGAAGCTAGCACCGGGAGCGGTGGCTCAGTGTATCAGCTGATGTCACAGCAGTGCCTCTGACAGGGAGGTCCTAGGTTCGAGACCCGACGGTGGCAGGATTTTCGACACTAGATTTCAGCTAGGTCAAATTCAGTCAAGGTCTGGAGGAGAATTGTAATGGCTGGTTGCTCTGATCAGTAGTTTTCTGTAGTTTTTCCGATCAACTCCAGGCGAATACGGGAACTGTCCCCTAATAAATGGGCCATGGAGTGAGCGCGATCATTCTTTCCTCTTCTTTGAACTATCCCTAACCCTTACACACACTTACACTAACATGCACTACACTACCACATATTCCGGGAGATCAGTCTGGAGCTAATATTTTGCCCCACTGGTGGGAGATATTTGGTCAAGGAAAATCCCGCAAGCTGACGGTAGGTCGGGGTCGGATCTCGTTATCCAGTGGGGAAAGATTATCGCCACCTCATATGGAAAACATGCAGAACACTTACGGGACTAATGACCATAGTAGTTGACGCGCCCGGAATTACTAACAATCAATCAATCATCAATTGAAGCTGGCCACACAACGATCAAACAGATCAATCAGAAGGGATAACAATATACACCCCGACTTGGAAAGATATGAAGTCAGAAAATTACACTAAAAATGTCAAGTGAAACTGTAGTGCTTATCAGAGTGCGAGTACGAGGTCTGTGAAATGCCTGTTGCAATTATTGTTGAAATAATCAAGCAATTCCGGCTAAAGTCGATGATGAATAGTATGGAGCCTTCCAAAACCGGAAGAGATGGTTCATGGCCACTGTTGTCACTGCAGTGTCTCTGTCGGGAAGACCTACGGTTTGAGTCCCGACGGTGTCAGATTTTCGGCACTATTTACATAGCTAGGTCAAATTTAGCCACTTTCTACAGAAGAATTCTAGGGGATGGGCTCTCTGATAAATAATTTTCCATGGTTTCTCCGACCAATACTAGCCGATTGCCGGAGCAGCAATTTACAAACGGGCCTCGGTGAACTTCCTTCCTTATCCTTGTCCCCTCTTCTTCCACACATACACATACGCACACACTTGCATGCCTTTTACAAAAGTCTGGAGCTAAGAGGTAGCCACCGCAACATATTTCATAATCGCTATAACGAAGAGCGAGTTGGGTTCCCCGCCAGCCACTCATAGTACTCCTGATCAGTCACTAGGTGGGAACAGATCTTGGCCGATTATCAAATATCTCAGATAGAGGAGTGAGAGGGTCACTTTAAACACTGTATTTAAATATTCCATTTAATAATGTGCTGGCAGTGGCTTGCGCAGTCTAAAACAAGAAGAAAAACGACTATGTTTCTGGGCCCTCTTTTCCATTAACAGTTTTTTGTTTAATATATTTTAATAGAAATTGAATAAAACTACACGAAGAATAATAAAATTTTAAATAATTATTTAATTAATAAACACTATTGATTTTATGTTGTGCCATTTAAAAGGTTGCCAGCCGATTTAGAGAGCCTTTCTCCAAATGTCGGGTATCAGTTCTCCAAATTGTGAGCTTAAAAAGGCGAAATTAGTAATTGATCTTTGAGGCGAGAGCTTGTTCTAGATCTGCTTCGCTCCTTGACTGATTCTTCATTCTTGAGTGCAAAAAAATTAATACACGAGGAATAATAATAATCGAATATATTGTAGAACTTGAACTAATACAAAAGGTTAAAATGAAATTGTCAGGGGAAATTTACGCTGTCTCTAACTACCCAGCTTATTATTCCGCTCCGTCATAACATTGTTCGTCATGGCCGGGTCTCCACGACACCCCGTCGATGTTAGGGATGAACAGGTAGTCCGATCTTTTTTTTTTTTTTTTTTTTAAATTTGTTGCGTCGTTGTTGACGCAACGCATCTCTTACCCATTGTAGGGCGTTGAGCGCATTCTTTGGAGTAATCCTCCGTTACTCAGTAATAGTAATTACTATAGTAGTCAAGTCTCGTCACGTCGCAGTCAGTCAGTGCCTTTTATCCCTTCGGCCAGGGCTCAACGCGTTAGATCCGGGTTCCTAGCCGTCACCCAACCGGGAACGCGAGTCTCGAATTCGCTTAACCTCGTGTCTTCACGGAGCGTAATAAACGTATTCGGCTAGCGGCGCAGGATTTTATTTTCGGAAATGAAATGTGTTATGATGTAAGGCTTCGAGGCCGCGTTCGAAATTTCAGGACTTACCGCCCTCCCCTACGCATTATGTGCGTCCGTGTGTACGAGCGACCTCTGCGTACAATCGTGAGTATTTTCACGCCCAGTTATTGACACACTTATACACGATTGCCGGTACTTCAAATATAATGTAAGGCCAGGACCAAATCTCAAATACAAATACGATGAAGTAATTTTTAAATTAATAGTGGAACGTTTTGCAATACTATTAGCTACAGACATGTCAAATAGTAAAAATTAACAGCTACAGAATTGCACAGTAGTAGTTATATTAAGTTTCAGCTAAACTTTCTTATACAAATATACTATTTTAATTTTATAGCATCAATATTTTGTTCATATCTCAATTCATGTGCTAGGAGGTAAGTTGTTTTTTATTTCTCTCGAGATTCAAGATAAAGTTTAATGTTAATAATAACAGTTAATGAGATTCTAATTGAATTTAAATATAGGAAACTTTAGTAATGAAACAATAACACAAAATTAAATAAACTGTTTTAAAATCACTAACAATATTATTCATAAATATAGAAATTGATTCCGCAGTTTTGGTTAAATTACACGCATGTCATTAGGGCAGAGATATTCAATAAAAAGATTGTTCTGACACATTCAATCTGGGCTCATTCCGTTCTCGAATACCCATCCGTCTACAAGTGTTACGCCACAACCTCGCGTCCTGCGAGCTGCACGTGAGGCCTGTCAGCGCTTGCGGTGCAGTTGCTTAACAAACGATCGTCGCAGCCGGAAGGGTTGTCGCGTCGCCCGTTCATTGGCCGCGTGGATCTGTGCCAAGGCTCTGCTCTCGCTTGCAGTTCCTGCCCTGCCTCCTTGCACCGCGCTCCGGACGGGTCTTCGCCCCCATTGGCTACTAAAGCCACCTGCTGCTGAACGACAATCACTCTTGGACTAAGTGTTTAAAAGTTTTCTTCGTTGATACTCGCCTGATTAGCAGGTGTTTATGTGTGAGAAACAACGAAAGAAAGACCTTAACGGTTAATTAGTATCAAGATTAAGGGGATTGATCAACAGAAATATGAGTGTGTATACGACGCAGGGCAATAAAATATTTCATCCTACTTATAGTAATTGATTGGAGTGCCCGAGCGTCCGTCAGATTGTCCGTCACTCACCGTTAGCCGTATTTCCGACTGCGTTTGGAACAAGTGAGGTGACATTTGACGCGTCCCGCTCTGGTAGGGAACTAGCTAGTTCCATGTCCATCTAAACTAAACTTCATCCATTTAAATATAAAATAAAAAAGTACAAACGTAATCATCATTATTATAATAACGAAGCATTATTAATTATTATTATTATTATTATTATTATTATTATTATTATTATTATTTATTATTATTATTATTATTATTATTATTATTATTATTATTATTATTAAGCGAGGTTTTTAGATTTCTAGTAACCGTTTCTCGCACTCTACACGCCAATATTTTTTATTCCGCCAGGCATCTTCCTCTGTTTTTCTGTTTTTCATTGTCAAATCGATGACGGACTTTCAAGATTTCCTCGGCCTTCCTCGTTTACTTCTTTCGAAAGGGATCCACTAAAAGAAAAGCTTTGGTATTCTGTCAGTATGCATTCTCATAAGATGGTCATACCATTGGAGTTGTTTAGATTCTACATTTTCGATCACTTGTCTATCTGCATCATCTATCTATCTCTTCGTTTGGTATTCAATCAAACAGGGTATACTGACAATTTCCAAATTCTTTCCATAGCATTTAACCCAGAGTTTATTGCATCCTTTTTCACCCAAATTTCTGATCCATAATTGTTCGTGATCTAAGTACAGATGATCATATCACCTCCACCATTGTCTTGATAGATGTCTCTTGGTTTGCTTTCTAATATTCTTGTTCTATAAAATATTATGAAGTCTACTAGTAATTGCCCTTCCCTTGCTTAGTTTTAATTATGGCATTGCCATCATTTCCATCGGCACTAAGCAAGTGTATTTATTAGGTGTGTTCGGGGAGACTGCACAATGACCGTTGGCTTGCGCCCTAAAAAAGGTGGCCAACTACTGATTTTCCTGTGAACTTCATTTTCATACAATGTTATATTAGTGACGAAATACAACATACTATAAGGAATAACGAGAGTATAGATTTAACGAAACAATTTACAAAAACAATTGATTTTATGTGGAATCATTTACATCAGAAATTCGGAATGGCTTGCGGAGCCTCTTCCTCAAGTGTCGTGAATCAGTTCCCCAAATTTTCATGTTAAAGGGGCAAAAACATTAAATGAACAAATTTACGGAAATAAAATGTTTGATTACGTAAGGTTAAGGAGTCTTCTTCCAAAATTCCCTGGGGGGGGGGGGCAGGGTTCGGTTCCGAGTACTAGACCACCGCTCCAGATCCATACGCTCCAAAGTCATTGAGGCAGGTCATTGCTGGGCACAAATAAAAGATCTCATGAAGGCTTTATACGCCAATATTGTAATGATTTACACGATCCCCAATGGTGTGCATTTGGATGATAAACAGTTCAAAACATTTACAGCAAAGACGCCATGGTAAAAAATAAAACCGAGTGAGGAAGAGAATAAAGCGAACCCGATACTTGTGCGAGTTTGGACTATAAACATTAGATCCGGCTGTGATTTAGAAACATTTTGAAAGTTATCCCAGTGAAATCGCGTCAGGCAATAAAAGTTATTGAAATTTTCGTATTTCGCATGTTTGTGTTAAGGAAAATATTAATGGAGTCCATTGTTGGAGCGATGAAACGCTTATAAAGAAGAGGTTTTCGAATACTGCAAGAAAACGCGATAAGATATCAAATTCAGACTTTCGGGAGGTAGAAGAAGAAAATTAGCTGCATCAGGTAAAATTTATCCATTTAAATATCTTGACGGAAGTATCGAAATTTTAATAAAACAGATAAATTAATTCAAGCAAGAGGAAGCGATTAGCGAACAAATGCAGTGCGTTCCATTTCACATTCAAAACGGAAAACAGGGAAAATAAAAAGGGTTTTGACCAAAGAAAACAAGAGGAGAACATCAAATTTTAGGAAATTGCCGGAGAATTTTATCAAAACTAAAACGGAAATAAAGTGTTTCGGAAAACGTTAGAAATTAAATATTTTGAGAGAACCAGGTGACGCGATCGTCAGTTATCGAGCGATCGGGAAAAGTGCTGAAGCAAGGATAACAATGCTAGGTTGAAGAAGGTTTGCCAGAATGTGCCTGGACTTGGTGAAAGCAGGATGTGTGTTCGCGTAGGCGATTCTTGAAAATTTTGTAAAGTGCGGAAGTTATGAACATCATCCGAAATAGTAACCGGGAATATTTTACGTACGTTGTGTAACAGTCGTGGAAAGAAAATTTCATAAAAGAAAGGGGAATTTTCGGAACTATTCTGAAATTCGGCAACGCCCGCTGGACTTGCAGAGCGAGCGGCGGTACGAGAAATTGTGCAACGGTGGGGAGCGCGACGTTGCATTGATAATTAGAGGCGCGGAATTTGATTCGGAATTCAGTGAGATTTTAATAATTTGAAGGGTTTATAAAAAAAAAGATGGCAGCGTGAACTCCGACACCATGAGTGAACTGTGATGCGTATGCGAGTGTTCCGGAACTGATGGCGACAACGGGAGGCGCTGTTGGGCGTGAATAATCACCCCCAGACACGCAGATTCGTCGCAGAGGCAACAGCATACGTGAGCCAAAGTATTTTGACATTTGTTTGTTTGTTTTGATTGAAAAGCTCTGTCGAAGACAAGTCGATGTAATTGGTAGATTTTAAGACGGAAATCTCGACAGAATGCATTCTGAGGTTTAGTTATATGTGTGAATGGTATTTGTTTGTTTTTTTGTAAATGGTTGTGTGAATGAAAGAGATATATATATCTATGTATTGTGTATTGAGGAGAGAAATGTTTATTTTGTTGTTGTTTTTGATGCTGGGTTGTATTGATGTGTGCCGTCAGAGGTACCAGTGCTGTTGCAGCACCAAAAAATGGCAAATGGAAAGAAAAATGATAAAGGAGGCGATTGAATAAACATCATGGCCATTTTGGGGTCATGATTCGCAAAATCAATATGTTTTTCGCAATCATTTACGTAGCATTAGACTGATCCACGCGCGTGAGCTGTTACCTTGCTCGCGTCTGTCAGACGCACCGCAGATCCACGCCCAGGTGAGTGAAAGGCCAGGTAAGCTAGCAGAGGGGCAATTGTGAGTAGGAAAAGGGGAAAGTTATTATATGTGGCAACCCAACGCGAGGCTAGTGTTTATTGGTTTGTTCGTAAGAAGGGCTAGAGCAGGGCAATTTATTAAACGTAACAGTATAACGTGACGGGCGTGTAGAGGCCCTAACCCATTACAAGTGACCGCCCAACGTGTGGGCAGGTTTATATATATAAGGAGGAGAGGAAGGGTGAAACCCGACCTATTACAATATAATTACAATTCGAGGTAGCTCAGGGCATGTTGGGCTATGTTGCTGCAATACGTCTGATCGGGAAGTCCTTCTATTCGAGTCTGAACGGTGACAGGAATGGTCGACTCTGGCTAGATATGTCGAGTTCAGACGCTGTCTGGGGGAGAATAGTAGCAGCCGGATGCTCTGTTCGTGCTCTCTCTAATCTACACCAAGTAAGTGCCGGGGTAGTACCGTAACAAATGCACCAAGGGACTCACGCAATCTTTCTTTCCTGTTCCTCGACTTATCCTCACCACTTACTTTTACACACTTACACTAACATGCACTACACAACCACACACGCAGGGAGACCGATCGGGAGCTTAGGGCTTGTCCCGGCTGGGGCGGTGCCCCTCTGGTGGGAGATACCTGGGTAGGAAAAACCCTGCAAGCCGACATGTAGATCGGCGCCGGATCTCAAGATCCAGATGGAGGAAGAACTACTACCTCCCGTGATTCAAAAAAGCACAGAACATACGGGACTGCTTACCATAGCTGTTGTATTGCTCGGAAACATGATACCAGTCAATCAATTCTCTTAAACTATTGGATTATTATCAAAAAATATTTTGTAAGGAAACAAATTTGATGATTTATGCTTGTGCAAATAAGGTGTGGATGTAATTCCTCATCAAAGAGTAATAATCAAACGTTTTCCAGGCTGTACTTTGCAATAATTCCTAGTTTCATCTCCCTGCGTCGAAGCAAGTGGTTCGCCAATGGTCATTCATGATGGGCGTGTGAATTATTTGCTAGGGTCACCTCGCGAGCGGGTTGTGAGAGGTCGAGGCGATGAAAAGAGAGCTTGGCGTGCGCCGGACGTCCGCCGGATGCAATAGCCTTCGGTTGGATGCTTTTTGTAGCTGAGAAAAACAACGAACCCATGTTGTGGTGGTTCAGACATTTTTGGCCGCTCGGGATCAATGATACGTTCGCGGAAATGCTTGCTACTGCGCGCACCAAAAAATATCAGGTCCATAACTTACTGTTCTGATAATGATTCAAAGAAAATTCTACTGAATCCTCCCACATAAATACCATAACACAAATTCTTCTTCAATTATTATTATTATTATTATTATTATTATTCTCATCATTATTATTATTATTATTATTATTATTATTATTATTATTATTATCTAGTGCTACTGGTGTTGCGCACACCTGTTTATGGCCTAGTTTGAAGATTGACAATAGAATTTTCAATTGGAGATGTGGCCGCTATACACTATCTTGATAAGTTACCGGAAATGATAAAAGACCACCTCTTTAAGGTCGTGGAACTCTTTTTACGGATTAATAGTTATTATTTTAAATTATGATTCACAAAAATGTAATGAAGGCAAATGCGCAAAAGTGAATTGATATGCCAAGAAATGCAGTACAACATTTTAAAGCAAGCAATTAGGGAAATTTTAAATCTAAATATTTTACTCTCATATCTAATATTAGGTACAATTTGTCTTTATTTCAGATAATGCAATTAATATTACTTTCCATGTTTCCTTTCATTTCAATAAATTTCATCGTTATAATTTGGTTTATGTGCAAATAAACGATGGTGATTTTACCTTGCTGGATGGTGAGATCCGGCGCCGAACTACTGTCCGCTAGCGGGGTTTCCCCAAACCATGACTCTCCCATTAGCGGGGCACCGCCCCAGCGGGGACAACTTCTAAGCTCCCGACAGGACGCACGGAATGTGTTGTAGTGTAGTGCATGTTATTGTGTGTGTGTAAGGGGGAATGATAGGACAAGGAATCGACTGAATTCGACCTAACTGAAAAGCTAGTGTCGAAAATTCTGCCGCCGTCTGTATTCGAACCTAGGACCTCCCGGTGAGAAGTGCTGCAGTGACATGAGTTAATGCACTGAGCTACGGCTCCCGGTTTCTGATATAGAGGTTGAGTCCTGACGGTGGTAGGATCTTCGATCTAGCTAGGTGATTTTCAGTCTGGAGGAGACTTCTAACATCCGGCTGCTCTGATCGACAGTTTTCCGTGATTTCCCCGATCAACACTAGATGAATGCCGGAGCACTATCCTTTCAAAGGGATGGCATACCATCTGAACTTCCTTTTCCTTATCCTTTCCTCTCCCCTTACTTACACACACTTACAATCACATGCACAACATTACCACACATATTGGGAGACAAGTGGGGGGCGATGGACCTTATCTCGACTTGGTCGGTGCCACGCTGATGGGAGATACCTATTGAGAAAAATCTCCGCAAGTCAACACAGGTCGCCGCCAGATTTTGCCCTCAGCGGGGGAATATCAGCGCTCCCTCTCGCGATAAAAATATTCACTACACTTACGGGATAACTTATTTTGGATGTTGACGTGCCGAAATCATCAATTAATCAATTAGTACTACTATGATACAGTCATCGGATATATAAAACCAATTGAGTAATGCAATCACAATAAAAATGGAGATGAAGACTCATCTCTAGCATGGATTTCCTTGATCCACGGTGCAAACACTAAGCTGCTTTTGAGCAATAAATGTAGACTCAGACTCACCCACGGCAAGTCACATTTCTTATTGTTTTGGGGCAAACCGGTAATTTCGGCTCGTAACCAGCTTATCAGCAATTCATGACATTCTGTGCTTTGCGACGCAAGCACTCTGGTTTGCATTCTCGGAGGTTCTGCTTCACCGGTCACTTGCTTACTCAGTTGAAGGTAAGTCAAAGTATATGACATGTCTGCCTCCACGTGCATCTGTTTACATCCACGCACCGGGAGAGATGGTTCAAGACATCAACTGATGTCACTGCAGTTTATCTGACCGGAAGGTACTAGGTTCAAATCCCGACGATGTCAGGATTTGCGATATCAGCTTGTCAGCTAGGTCGTATTCTATTGCTGTCTGGAGGAGAATTCTGGCGGCCGGCTGCTCTGATCGGTAGTTTTCTGTGGTTTCTCCAGTATCCTAACAAACGGGCCAAGGAGCGCGCGCGATATTTCCTTCCTCTTCCTTGTCATATCCTCACCCCTTACTCACACACACACACACACACACACATTAACTCACATGCATTACACTACCATACAAGTGGGGAGACCAGACGGGAGCTTTCAGTTTGTACCTGCTGGGTATGTGTGCGGCTGATGGGAGATACCTGGTTGAGTAAAACCCATCCCACGGCCACGTGTAGTTCAGCGCTGGAACATGACATCCAGCAGGGGTAGATCGACTCCCGATCTCAGAAACGGAAGGCAAGTAATCTCGCCACTACACCACCAGAAGCAAAATATTAGTGTTGTAGGTAGAGTTCATGATGACATTGTGCGTTGCGAAGGAGAAGAACCGCGAGACGCCAATGACCTTCAGATCCGTCGCGCGTACATGGCATGCCCGGCAGTCCGTTGACAACGTCCCACACGTGAGAAGCAGGGGTTGGCAAACTTCATGAATGCGCAAAGGGACCGCGATGTTATTTCATAATGAAACATTTATGATCTGTTGTCATCTGAAAGAAAAACTAATTCGTGTTCAAGTAGCTCAGTGCATCAACTGATGTCGCTTCAGCGCCTATAATCGAGAGGTCTTAGAGTTCGAGTCCTGACGGCGTACACTGGTTGAATCGGGCCTAAAACTTGGTCATAATTGCAAATCTGTGGTTGCGTAAAGAACGGGTATCAAGGGGTTTAGGTCGCTGAATTAAAATATCAGTAGAAGCATTGCAAATTCAAAATGGCGCCTATAAATGGCGGTCGATGAATGCTGATTTCGATTATCGGAATGAAATATCAAAATTCAATTGAAGCTTGCAAAATTGAAAGGGAAATATGCGCAGAAATATGGTTAAGTATTATTTTTGAAGTCACTAAATACAAAAATTGCTATGAAATTCAAAATAGCTGCTTCAAAAAGGAATATCGGATTTCAGGAAAAACAAATCGATTGTAATTGTTATTTAAGACAGTTTTTGAATTTCTTGATTCATTAAGAGTTCGAGAAACGTCATTAAAAACTGATTGCGGCATATGTACTCACAAATGTGATAATGTATATGAAATGCCTGTAATGTAAATATTGACGTCATCAGAGACATTTTAAAAAAAACTTAGGATTATTTTTTTTAAAACAAAAGACATGATAGTGGCATTTATGTCATGTTATCCTGTCCGTTTAGCACTATCCGTACAAAAGAATCCTTAAATACACTAAAAATCTGAAAGTGCTCGGTGGCTTGGGTTATTATTGTTTAATCCCTCCAAAAATTTATATTATTAATTTTACTACTAAAAGTAATTATCTGAAGGAGAAGTAAAAAAAATATTCCAAGAAATCAATTCCCTGTGGCATCGAAGAAACCATCGGGGGCGATCTAGTGTTATATCTTACTACGTAGCATTGTAGTATAGTCGCTTTAAAACAAAAAGATGCAGATATGTGCAGCTAAATTTGTGTTATTCTGATTAAGGACATTCTAATTGATAAATATAAATAATAATTCAGGCAGGACTACGTAGGACAAAAAATATAATCTACAATATAAACGACTAACTTTGTTACGCTACATGGTTTAGAATTCAAGTGCATCATATATAAAAATATTATACACTTTTTCTTAAAAATATACTTAACTTATAGCCATAAGTGTCCTATATTGGTAAATACAAAAAGAATCCTAAAAAAATTTAAACCCTTTTTTTAATTTCTCGAATATCGTTGGCAAGAATCACCGAATTCCAGCCATTCGAGCAACGGTAACTTTACGACACTGTGTGGAAGACAAAAATGATTGAAATAAATTTCTGACGCTGAAGTAGTATGCTCCAATGTCTTCCGAACGAGATTTGATAAGTCAGAATTCCAAACGCGCACTTTGAATTTTGCAATTATGGCCAGGTTTTTTGCGGCGGTTTTTTGCGGCCAGTGTGCGGCGGCAGGATTTTCGACACTGACTTTTCAGCTAGGTCGAATTCAGTCGCTGTCTGGAGGAGAATTCTAGCGGCCGGCTGCTCTGATCGATAGTTTTCCGTGGTTTCTTCGATCAACACCAGGCGAATGCCCTAGTACGTGGCGAATGCCCTGGCGAATGCCCTGGCGAGTACCCTACCAAACGGGTCACGGACCGCGCGCGATCTGTCCTTCCTCTTCCTTGTCCGATCCTGAACCTTACATACACACTTACACTAACATGCTTTACACTACCACACATTCCGTGAGACCGGTCGGGAGCTTAGAGCTTGTCCCGGCTAGGGCGGTGCCCCGCTGGTGGGAGTGTCTTGGTTAAGGGGAAACCCCGCTAGCCGACGGTAGGTCGGCGCCGGATCTCGCCATCCAGCGGGGGAAGATCACTGCCGTCTTCCGAGAAAAAACCTGCACTACACTAACGGGACTAATGACCAAAGCAGTTGACGCGCCCGGAAACACGAAAACATCAATCAATCAATTCGCGTACAAGGCTTCAGATGTCCCTTGTAAGTAATCAATGCGGCCCGTCGCAGCAAGATGGACAATAACCTTCATCACTCTTTCGCTTCTTATTCTACTGAGTTCAAAATTGCGAGAGATGACACGTGATACAGAGATGACCCGAAATACAAGTGAATCTGCGCATTGTGCGTGGCCGTTGGTCACAGAGAAAGAGATAATGTTTACAACAATCAGTTCCACGAAAAAAAATAAGGGCGTTTATGGCGATGGCCTCTTAATTGAGGTGGCCGTTTTGAGCAACGTTCACTGTATAGCTTGTACATCGGTGCATTGAAATCATTGACCAATATTTGTTGAATTTTCTTAAACTAGTATTTTGAAATGTAATACTTCTGAACAAAATATTATATTTTTATGAATTTTATGACATAAATAGGAATTTCGCAAAACTGACTCTGATTAGTTTCTTTGACTACGCTACGGTATGCATTTAAGTTCACAGCTGACGCTTCGTAGATCCTAGGTTCGACTCCTGACGGTGTGCAGATATTCCATATTACCTGCTAAATAGCTGGATCAAAACCTCCTGCAACCTGGATGAGAATTCTCGCGGTTGTTTGCTCTGATCCGTTTTTCCACTGCTATGCTATGGATTTCAGAGCAGTTCCTTAAACGACGAACCCTGGACCACACGTACACGCTTCTGTCTTATTTTATATCAGCTTCTATCCTTAGGACCGAGTGAAGAACTAATATACATTCTCGTATGCCCCACCCCCCTTGAACTAAGTAATGAGCACTTCGGGGAGCAACTACAAGTTGCGAGACCCTCGAATACAATTTGTATTACATGGTTGTTCATCTGAAATAAAAACTGAATGCATCTGGTAGTTTCATTATAGGCATGGCTGGTGCTTTCTACACTTGTTTCATTCTTTGCACATTAATTTTAGTTCGATTAAATTAAAGTTCGTAATCCACCGAAAAATAAGAGAGAAAGAAAAATAAGAAACTAAGAGCTTAAGCACGTAACCGTTATGCCCAAATTAAGGTATACTTTTATGGCATTTAGGATCAGTTGTTGGAGTATTTTTCCCTGAAATTATTATTGTTATGAAAATATTGAAAATCGATATCAATGTTAATCGACAAAATATGAATATGGTTGTGGGTTGATCGGATTTCCGTTTCGTAAGTGCATGAAACGGAAGTGGCCATCTAGAGGTGGCTCTGATTGCTAGTTTTCCATGATGCCTCTGATATATGTGCAAATGATATAAAATTACCATAATAAACGGACCATGGGCTGCGAGCGATCTTCTCTCCCTAATCCCCGCCCCCTTTCCTTACATACTCATACACTCATACATGACGCCAGGAGGACAATCGGGAGCATAGAGCATGCCGCCACTGGGCGATGCTCCGCTGGAGAATATACCTGAAGAGGGCAAGAGGACACAAGCCGCTGTGTAGGGGAGACTTGGTTCAGTGTATGAACTGATGTCACTGACAGGGAGGTCCTAGGTTCGAGTCCTGCCGGCGGCGGCAGGATTTTCGACATTAGCTTGTCAGCTAGGTCGAATTCAGTCGCTATCCGGAGAGGAATTCCAGCGACCAGTGACTCTGGTCGGTAGCTTTCCGTGGTTCCTCCGATCAACACCAGGCGAACGCTGGAGCAGTACTCTAACGAGGCACGGACCAGCGCGATCTTTCCTTCCTCTTTCTTGTACCCTCACCTCTCACACAGACTTACACTAACATGCACTACACTAACATACATGGCGGGAGACAGGTCGGGAGCTTAGAGCTCGCTCCGGCAGGGGCGGTGCCACGCTGGTGGGAGGTACCTGGTTGGAGAAGACCCCGCTGGTCGACGGTAAGTCGGCGCCGTTCTCACCATCCAGCAGAGAAAGATCACCGCCACCTCCAGAGGAAAAAACATGCACTACACCTACGGGAATAATGACATCAGTAGTTGACGCGCCCAAAATCCTCCACCAATCACCGCCGTGTAGGTTGGCGCCGAATCTCACGTTCCAACAGAGAAGAACCCCTGCTACCTCCGGGATATAGCATATGCTCTACCCTTACGGGGACTAATGCCCCTAGTAGTTAACGCGCCCGGAAAGCCGACGTCATCAATCAATGAAGAAGTGGCCGTCGGCGGGCGCGGGCCGCCTACGCCCAAGGTCGCGCCTGGTCGCGCGGGGGCGGGCCGCTCTGATTGACGAGCGTGCTCGGGCGGGGCGCGGCGAGGCCGCAGTCCCCGGCAGCGTCCCCCTCGGGGCAGATGAGCGTCGCGAGCGGCTGCCTGCTGCGCGCAGCGTCGCGCCCGGCCTCGCCGCGTCCTCAGCGCCGCGCCGGAACGCCCTCGCGCAGGTAGGCGCCCCGCCCCGCCCCGCCCCGCGCCGCGCCGCGCCTCCGCGCCCCGCACGGAGGAAATGGGCTGCTGGTTGGTGTTGGGTATTTCCTGGTTCAGGGCGGTTGGTACGACGAAGAAGACCATTGGTTGTTATTTCAGAGGGAAACGGCCGTTGGTACGGGATTTAAGAATTAGAAACTTAAAAATCACGTGTCGGTTCAATGGTAGTTGGTACGCCGAAGAAGACCGCTAGTTGTTATTTCACGGTGGAAGGATCGTTTGTACGGGATTTTAGAATTAGAAACTTAAAAATCATGTGTCAAGTTCATAATCGAAAAGCAAGTTCGATACGGAATGTATTGTGTGGAAACTTATTTCCTTGAAATTGGTTTATTGCTGACACATATTCCTATTATCAAATATTGAATTGGAGGTTACAAACTAATTATAGTTTGAAGAATTCAAAACATAACTTGGATGTTTTATCTGAGTCTTCCTACTTGCTGTTTTTCTATTTTTATAAAGCCGTTTCTGCCGTTCTGACCTCACGATGTCTTTAAGAAAAGTAATCATGGTCTATCCAACATTTTAAATTGTTAAACTTTCAAAGATAATAGATGTTATTATAGTTCTTGAGCAAATTACTTTTTAAGAATTGATATTGTACGCCAAGGTCCATTGTTGAGTGTATTTTAGTAACCCGATCTGTTGTTAGCCACAGGGCTGCTCAAATTACGATTGTGACTGGATGTTAGCGCACCACTGTAAAATGAATCTTTCTTCAATTGTTAATTGACATTGAACAATTGCGATCATATTGTTGCAAAATTTTGAATCTTACTTATCGTGTTTGTTTTCAGGGTTCAATGCATTATTTAAAATGAAAAGGGGGCATAAAAAGAGAATCTTTCCACACGTGTCTTTTAAAGTAGAAGAACTGCAATACATTCTTTGAGTGAGAAGTTCATCTACTACGAGATCATGCAGAAATGATTTTGGGGCAAATAAGAAAGCCATGAGATAAAACTAACATATTTTGTATTTAACACGACATTAAATAACCTTTGAGCATTTAATGACTATTTCTTTCATTACCATATACCTATAATTCAAATTATTTTAAAATTAATGGATCTTTTAAAGTGAAGTTCTAATTATTTGTAAATCGGAATTTTTTTGCCCGAATATGTTTCTATTGGTAGCAGTAAATGAAAATGGAACTTATTAGGTAAATCCTCGATTTTTGCACATTTATATCGTGTAAAAATAAATTATGTAAAGAATGAAATGTTGCGTTTAAATACTCCACTAACTAAAAAATCATGTCTAGTGAATATATAGCTTTTATTTAATTTATGATGCCCTGTTTTCCACATGATCTTCAATTACTAAAATCCATAAAATTGTTAACATAAAAATTCACAAATATCAATTTTCCATATGATCATTTTGTTATATGTTTGATAAATCAATCTGCAGCGATGACTGTTTCCCTTGAAACAAGAATAGCAGTTACGATGAAGTTCTGGTAAGCATGCCAACTGACCAGGATATACGCATTATCAATTGGAGCTACACGGTGACATTACAGTCAATTTTCTGAAGGGAAGAAATATCAGTAGTAATTTCTCAGTCATGTATACAGCGAATACCGTAGCTATTCCTCAGTGATTTATGCAGTGGTCTCGCATGAAACATGAAAGTGTACCCACGCGAGGTGCGGTGCGACCTGCACGACAAATATTTCCGTTAACAAACCGAAGACGTGGTTTGTTAATGTAGCAACTAAAAGTGAGTGAAAATCTTGTAACTTTTATCTAAGAATAATAAAAAGAAATAGTTCATTTAGGTATATCGATAACCATGGTTAGAACAGTGTGCTGAAAATGTGCATTTACGAAGAAATATCGATCGAAACTGATTGAAATTCCTTAATGTGGTTATGTGACATGAACGTGTCTCTCCCGGCCTTATAGTAAGTTGAAGCCACACTTCGTTTCAAAATAGTTTTACGGAATTTATGTAAGTCATAATGTTTGTTTCGCCTAAACAGACATAATTAATAACTCATTTAATTATTAATTGTTAATGTTATTATGAAATATTAAAAAATTGAATATTTATATTATTAATTTATATTTTGTATATTTTCGTTTATTACATATACATTTCTAACGGCTCACGACATGCGCTAAAGCACGAGAAACATGCAGTACGCAAAGGGATCCCGACACAGAGGAACACGAAATTATTAACAAAACAAACCTACAAGATGACAAACTTAAAATTAAAGAAGTCTTTCGCCTACTTAGGTTATCTAAAATCAAAATTTACGAAATTGAAATGGGTTTCGTAATAAGGGTTATTAGAACAGATGTTTTAATCACCCATTGCCTTCTATAAACAATTACCAACGTCGCTTTGTCACATTTTCCCAGGATAAATCGTGGAATTGAAACGGAAATTGCAGATTCTTGTGATTCTGATCAACTGGATTATTCAATATTCGTATTGAAACATCTTATTACAATATTAATTTGTTTATAAAACTAATGCAGTCTTACGATATTTGTTTCGTAAATAAGTATTACACGAAATTCTAGAAACGAAATGTGGGTTCCAAAACATCATCGCCAGGCGATCTTGAAGTTCGCCCGCCGGCGAAAACATTCCCCAGCATCCGGGGCATCCTGAAGTAGGGTGGGGGAGCAGGTGGGGCAACTTGCTCCAGGCCCCGACTTAATTGTGGCCCCGATTTATTTTATCCAAAATGAAAAATAAATCGGGGAAAAAGAAATGAAAGATAAAAATATTTCTAATCCAAATATAACGCTACAAATTATTTCTGATGCATGGAGAAATTAATTCCGTTAATGAATAGGGGGAGGAAATTTTTGTTTGTAATAAGAAGCTCCCTTGGATCCACTACCCCGAGCCCCTGGTTTTCCCTAGGCGCCCTTTCCAGCAACGCACCGCCGCGGCCGTCCCGATTCTTTCGGAATCCGTAATCGCAGGAGGCCATGAAGGCCGAAGAGTCTCCGGCGGCGGATCTCGCGAATTAGCCTCCTTGTGGGCCGCCCACGCTCCAGAGCGCCACTAGAAGGGAGGGCCAGGGTTAGTGATGGCAAATTTCATCAAAACATCATTACATGGATGTTTTGATACATCGCTAAAGGGTTTTCGATGTCCATGAAAACATCGACAAAAAACATCCATGTTTTAATTATAGACTAAAAATCATGCTATTTTCCTATCCATTTTTAATTACAGTACTAAAAGGGATATATTTTATTGTTTGGTTACCATGATATTAGCAGTATGTTAATAAAAATTATTGATCGTAAAGAATACAAAACAATAAAATAAACAATAAAATAACATCGTGTTTTGCTACCATTCATACCCTTCAAGTAAAACCACCTAAAATTCCTTCAGATTGCAAAGGCGAAATGTGCAGCGAGATAAAGAGGATGACGCAAAACAACGATATTACTGTGGACTGCTGTTACTCTACAATCCTAAACACCTTAATTTTAAAAAATAATAAAAAAATTAAAAATATCGATGTGAAGAAAACATGGAAAGCAAAATATCGATGTTAATATATCAACGTTTTTGGTGGAAAACATGGATGTTTTTTGCCATCCATAGCCAGGGCATTCGCGGGTCGAGAACAGAAGCGACGCGGGCCGCGCCGCCTGGCCGGGCCGGGCGAGCACGCGTGGCGCGAGCGAGCGCCAGATTGGGCCCAATTGCATAATGGGCGCAGCGTACTACGGCCCCCACCGCCCCGCGACTCACGCACGCACACGCGCGCGCCGTGACTGCTCACGAAGCGCCGTGTTGCACGGCCCGCTATGTGCGTCACGCTTCCGGCTTCCTAACGCATTCGTTGTGCGCGATGAGCACTTACAGCTATCTGGGATCAAAAATGCATTTGGAGGCGGTCTTTAGTAAAAGTGTTTTTTTCAGGGCATGCAGAGCTTTCAATTTTTAGCGAGTGACTCCATGCTTAAGGACTATGAATGCAAAAGACATAACAAAATACTTTCGTCAAATTGTATCCGCTACTACTGGCCTTAATGTATTATAAAGTGATTTATATACTTGAATTAAAATAAAACGAATAGCAGTAAGGCTGTCTAGCATTTTTTGTTATGTTCTCATGTATTTGGCATTTGGGGTCGACTGACCGATTTTGCCGGCACTGACGTCTCTTCCATGTTTGGGACTAAGAGAGATATGTGGCGATCATGACGTTCTCCCTTCATATCTAGTCAATTCCCCCTGCCTGAGCTTTTCCTTCGCCACACGACTACAGAAACTCAGACGATTTTTCCGCTGGGAAACGAACCCGAGATCATACCATAAGAAGGTAGTACGATACCCACAATTCATCTTAAAGGCTGGCAGTTATGGTATGTTCTCATGAAGGAATAATCTCTAAATAGAGGAACGAAAAACCACTCTTAACGGTGGGCGTTCGTTAAGGAATTTCAACGTTCGACGTGTGTTAAGAAGAGCTGAATGAAATGAATTGTAACTAGTGATGACGTATAATATTCATGGAAAATGTTTTTATTATTTCTATGATTTTTTCTTATAAAAAGGTGGTATTGAAACACCTGAGTGTCTCTTTGCTTTACAAATTTCAGTCGCGTCCGTTATTCGGTCTAATTACTTTAATCACTATTTTAAACACTAAATGTTAAAATTCGTGTTCATTTATTGCCATGTTTCTGAAAGTTTCGTGTTGAGAATTAAATTCATTTTGGAATAACGAAGGACAAGCTTTACTTTTGCACATGAGAAATCCATTAAGTTTCCATTTGCCAAGTTCCTTTTAAACCACGTTTCCTCAGAACAAACGTTTACAAATTCAGAGATTTCAGAGTTAACGTCTAAACTATAGTAAGAATTTGTTTAAATTTTCAAATAGTATAAGGATCAATGTCTACAACACGAACTAAATAAAAAGCTTTAGCTACATTGGTTTCTTATTTATGATTTTTATTATTGAATATATTAATAAATGAAGTTATGATTTCTATTAGATTGTTTAGTATAAAATAAATTTTAATTTAGAGGCTATGTTATGTATGTGGATATTTGACATTTTGGATCATTGTCCGACTTAGCCGGCTAGCTTCGAGTCCCATCCTTCGACCTAGTTAAATTCCCATGGTTGGAGGATAAGAGAGACGTGGCGAACATGGCGTTGATTGAATGATTTTTCGTGTTTCCCGGCACGTCAACTGCTTTTGTCATTAGTACCGTTAGTGTAGTGTTTGTTTTTCTCGGGATATGGCGCTGATCTTCCCCCGCTGGATGGCGAGATACGGCGCCGACCTACCGTCGGCTAGTGGGATTTCCCCTTAACCAGGACTCTCCCACCAGCGGGGCACCGCTCCAGCCAGGACAAGCTCTAAACTCCCGACCGGTCTCCCGGAATATGTGGTAGTGTAGTGCATGTTAGTGTAAGTGAGTGTGTAAAGGGAGAGGATAGGACAAGGAAGAGGAAGGACAGATCGCGTGGTCCGTTTGATAGGGTACTGATACGGCATTCGCCTGGTGTTGATCGGAGAGACCACGGAAAACTACCGATCAGAGCAGCCGGCCGCTCGAATTCTCCTCCAGACAGCGACTGAATTCGGCGTAGCTGAAAAGCTAGGGTCAAAAATCCTGCCGCCGTCAGGACTCGAACCTAGGACCTTCCGATCAGAGGCGCTGCGCGAACATGGCGTATTTCCCTTCACAGTAACAAGCAATTTTCGCCTGTCGGAGATTTTTTTCATCAGCTACAGAAACCTGGACGATTTTACGTCGCGACAACGTAGAAACTCATAGCACTTTTTTGAAGAAGATTATTAGCGAATTTTTCTAAGTGTATTAGTGAAACGTTAGGAACCTGAAAATGCCTTAGTTCGTCGCTAGTTCGCATTTTGTGTCACCAAGCTAGCCATCTGTTCATTGCCCTGGCGTTGCGATATGAGCCATGCAAAATTATGAGGAGATATTGAATTACATTCTGCTATAACTTAGGAGGAGCAGCAGTGCAAAATATTTCACTTTAACCCATAGTGTCGAAATTATTTTTGCTTCACGTCGCGCTCGGTCATTGTCGACACGCTATTGCAAGCGGGACTCTTGAGCCCTCTTAAAGCAAATATTTGCAACTCTTATTGACGAATTTTTATGTTGCTAAATTATACTGACGGAATGCTTCTAAGTGCCAATATTAGCATTTGAAAATGAATGATTAATGAATTATACTGAGTGTGTTAGTGTACTGTTAGGATCTTAATCATACGAGTACTACCTTAGTTTGACACTAGTTCCCATTGCAATCGAGCCAGCCACCAGTTACACACTGCTTCAGCGTTTCAAAGTAAGAGTAGGAAAACTTAATATTAGTGAATGACCGTGTACGTTATTGGGATATCCTAGGTTTGAGTAACGATGGCGAATTTTCGATGCCGGCAAATAATAGGATCAACAAAATCTGCCTAAATCACAAATCTAGAAGCCGGTTGCTCTTCAGAATCGTTTCTGCGACTTCCTCCGGTGAATTTCAGTCTGATTCTACCCGTGGACCTCATCGAGGGGGGCTCGAATCTTTCGAATTTTACACAAGTATCAGGACTGAACCCGTACTACTTTAAAGTAGTACCACCTGAAAGATTTGGAGGGCGAAAGAGGGAGAGATATTTAGTGTCTTAAAAAGAAATGATGTGATCATGCAAATATGTATGAGAGATATGTCATGGCCATTATTCTTTGTTGTTGTATGAAGCTTCCCACTTCGTTTCCGTTAGCTTCTAGAATGGTGTGACACAAATATTGCAAAGGAATAAGTCACGCTTTCTGAGTACTGGAGGTATTATGATTGCATATTGAATTTGAGCTTGTTACATAAGACATGCTATATTGTTCTGTCTAACAATGTTTTACTAGATAACTTAAACCTAATGTAAGCACATTGTACTCTTAATCGAACTGTCGTTCTCATTTCAACTTTACCAAGTCTCCAGTATTATCAGTTCCAGTTAAGACGTATCCTTCCTTCGTGCCGCTTCTGGCGTGACACCTACTGTTGTCACTTTTTCTTAGAACAGAGAATGCTCGACTCTTTACCATTCTCTTTCAGAGGTTTTCTGCTGCACGTTCTTAGGTTACCTAACAGTAATCCAGGTGTACAGGTGTACATTCATTACCTTGCGGAAGTCCCTGATATTTGATTTCAACCAGGCATAAACATGGAAGGTATGTGCTATCACCATTGAACGATCCGAAATATTTGCGTTATGAGATCTCTATACTTCCACTTAAACAACATTTTTATAAAGAAATTTTGTAGAAATCTTCTTAATCTCATTATTAAACTTATTTGTTATTTTCGGATGAAATACACATTAATGAGACACTTCTTATGAACATTCACCGTTGATGATTTCAACATTCTAACACTATTAAAATGTAATCATTAACGACCGCCAGATTTGAAATGCATACAAATAAATACTAATTTCTACTCTAGCAGCGATATTCTATATTGAAAACAATACTTTTAACTATATTATCTGTTCGTTTAATCCTTTGACGAGACATATTTGAGACCTTTGCAGTCACATTCACTTTGAATCTACCTAATTGACAATTAGTTTCACCCGTGTGATATTTTAGCATTGTATACTTCCTTTTATGTACTAGAACGTTTTTTACGAAGATTCTACATTTATAATGTGCTTAGTGGTTAGACCGAAATGCCTAGATTCTCTATTTAGGCAATATAACCTCAAGAATAATAACATGTGAAGGCAGTAAATATTTGCTCTCAGTGCCTCAAGTCATATGTGCCGTGTCTTGTAAGGCGGCGTTTTACCTGAGAAGTAGCAAGTGTTAGCATAGAGATGGTAATTTGCATGTTACGAAACCTCCGTGTACCAGAAACCACAGACTCTTTCGGTCACCGTTCTCTTACGGAAAGTCGGATACAAGTGACAAGAGATTCTTTGAATACAGAACGGAAAACGTCTCGACAATTTTGTATTGGCAATTTGAAAACATATCTCTAGGAAGATCGGATGTATTCAGATGTGAATTGTTGACATTGCCGAAGAATGCCGCTGGCACAACTGCGAGCAAGAAATAAGGATTATGTTATGATGCAATATTTAAGTGTCGTAATTGGCTCTCAACCACCGGGTTGTGTCTTGAATTATACGTTCTGAACTGAAGGAGCCGTATCTCGAACAAGAGAACCCACGAGCTTAATCGTGACTTGCATGCTCAAAAGAGAAGAGGCAGCTCTCTTCAATAACAAGGACGAAAGCAAGTGTCAAAACAAAATGAGGACTTCTGCACATCACTGGATATTCATATAATCGTGTGTTCGGACGAGGAAGTTTGACATATTCTGTGGCATGAGGGCTAGGTTGGTTCGATGAAAAATAGTTGGGAATGTAACTGACATTTTCCACTTCTTACCCTCTCTTTTCTTTATCCACGTTGCTATCGAACTGTGGGAACTGAAAACAAAAAAAAATCAAATTATTAATAATTAATATCATAATAGTATGGCACATTTCCGATTTCAATTATCAACATTAATTGTGTACATGCTCAAATAATCAATTAAATACAGAGTATGTTTCGTTGTTTTGTTATCATAACGTACAGTCTAGACATGTTATTTTTTTGTATTTACACGTTTTATGACTTAAATAAATGTAATAAATACATAGTCTATCTACATCTTGAGTTTACAGTTTCAAAATTATTTTCGAATTATCAGTACATCCACATTGTATTAAAAATACACTGATTAAGTCAGAATAAATACATTCTTTGCATTCTTAGTCATTAAGTAACGTACCCAGCATGCCATTAGCTGTCTCATATGACGTCTGTCAATAGTCCGTGAGCTTTAAGTTTCCAGCTTATCACCGCGCGACACAATTGTTTGGAAAATAATAGCGCGACCTGCAGCGCCGCTCGCCGCCGCCGAGCACGTCACCATGTTGACATCACGTGGCCCCGAGAGCAACATTAGCTCACACACCACGCGCGCTCGGAGACATCGGCGACGCTCACAGTCGCGGCTGGCTTTCGTCCTGAAGCAGCCTATTGGTTCCTTCCCGACCACTGCGAAAGTCGCCGTGTGAACACGGGGTTTCGGGGCTCCCGCCCGCCCAGCTGCCACCGCCGCCGCCGCCACCGCCTCCGCCAGCTGTCAGTGTGGTGCCGGTGAGCCATGGAGAAAGAAGCGACCGCCGCCGCTGACGCTGTGGCCGGTGCGAACGTCGGATGCGATGTCGACGCCGCGCCGGAAAAGGACCTCTCCGAGAAGCAATGGAAGGACATGAACCTCCTCAGCAAGGCCAGGTTCATGCTGAAGAACACCACCGTAGAGCCCATCGGCGCCTTCTACTTCATGCCGAGCATCCTGGCTAGTCTGGCCACGCAGAACCTCAACCTGGAAAAGGCGTGCGCCGTCAACCTGAAGTACGACATGCAGGTTTGCAAAGCGCTCTCCGCCAGGCAGACGGAGCACTTTAAAGAGGAGGAGGTGCGCGTCCAGCAGCTCGTGGCCAGCATGATAGCCTGGAAGAACGTGGTGCAGTCCGCGATCCCCTCCATGATGATTCTGTTCCTGGGGGCGTGGTCGGACCGGCACCGCCGGCGTAAGCCGTTCATCCTGCTGCCTATCCTGGGGGAGCTCATGACCTGCGTGGGGCTGCTGTTCTGCACGTACTTCTTCTACGAGCTGCCCATGGAGGTGGCGGGGCTGGTGGAAGGGCTGTTCCCTGCCATAACGGGCGGCTGGTGCACCATGTTCATGGCGGTGTACAGCTACATCGGCGACATCACGTCCGTGGGCATGCGCACCGTGCGGATCGGCTTCGTGAGCGTGTTCGTGCACGTGGGCATTCCGGTGGGCATGGCGCTGAGCGGCTTCCTGTACAAGCACGTGGGCTTCTACGGCGTGTTCTCCACCTCGGCCACGCTCTACGTGATCATCTTCACCTACATCTACTTTCGCATCCGCGAGGACGGCGCGCGGCCGGTGCCGCGGTCCGACAAGTGCTGCGCCACCGCCAGGGACCTCCTCGACGTGAAGCACGTGCGCGACACGTTCCGCGCGCTGCATCGCTACCGCGGCCAGCTCAAGATGCAGCTGGTGATGGTGATGGTGTGCGGCATGCTGGTGATCGGCCCCATTCACGGTGAGTCAGTCGACGACGGGCGTCTCGTTACCAGCGGGTTCTCGGTATTACAAGAAAGTCTCGTGTTACTTCAATCAGCGCTCCATTACGGTGATATCGAATTGCGATTGAAACTTTTGTACTTCGATCAGGTATCATACTTCGGATGACTTTGCAACAAGTTTTATCGACACGAAAACCATTTGGAGAGTTTGTTACTATCATTGGGAAGCTGTTTGTGTTTTCTTTAACCACACGAGTGCATTATATTTCAAAAATGTTTAAGACAACTTAACATTTTTTCTTATGTAATTATCACATGTGACAATTATATATACATACAAGGAGCGACAATTACGCTCATGGAAACTGTTCAAAGGATTCGTTGTATCAGTAGCTTCGTGGTTAGGGTTGTTGGGCGTTAATCAGAAGGCGCGGGTATGAATCCCGATCAGGGCGACAAATTCTTTGAACAAAATTAATTTTTTCTTATCTCTGATTTATTTTTAAACAATCAGATGGTCACTTATTACAGAATTATTTGCAATGTTTCGGAAAAGGTTCTTCCACCCAGCTCGTAAACGTTGCAAATTGTGTAATAAGTGACAATCTGATTGTTTAACAATAAATTAGTGATAAGAAAAAATATTAAGTTGTCTTAAACATTTTTGAAGCGTAATGTATCCGTATGGTTACTTCGAGAGTTATATTTCTTTGAAAATACTGACCAACACATCCTTTCCCTTTTCCAGTTCAATCTAAGTAAATATTTTGAAAGTAAAACAAGCAAATGAGGCATTTTAACGAGATAAGAGAAGCGTATCGAACTATACAAATAATATACTGAATGGAACAATTTACTCAAAGATTGAAGTTTTCTTTCAAACAAATTAACTTGGGGCGCTGTGGTTAAGATAATAAATTCTTGGAAACAAAATGCTCATTTGTCAGAGTGTTACAGAATCAAGAAATCCGGATGTCTGCGTTAACGTTTTTGAGATAATTGCGAATGTTTGGAGGACAATAAGCATTACGAAAACATGAGAAGTTCATGGGCACAGTTACCACGCAAACCGACGTCATGGGCGTGAGTGTATAAATATATAAGAACAAATTTTTCTAGGGATGAAAATTAACAGCTTCTCTTCAAATATCACAACGATAACTATGACAATAATTACTTTTCTTGAACTACTACAAGACTGTCACTCACGGATAGTTAAATTAGCTTCGTCGCGTGATTTCCTTCTGGGAACCAACCACACGCTTAGATGTGAAGAGATTTGCATTATGTTACTCCTTAATTGAATCGTTTATTTCAGAAACCCATCAAACGCCAAAATTTAAAATGCCCTTTAGAGGTAGAATATTGTTCCATGGAGATAGACACATCGCTTATTCCATATTTACCAGAAAAATATTAATTTATTAACTGCTTTAATATTAAAAAATAGTGTGAAATCGGAACTACTGGAACGCTTTTTCTCAAATTTCTCGACACGACAAATTTGGCGTTTGACGTGTTTCTGAAATAAACGATTCAATTCATGAAATAGGGAGTGAATTCATTTTACATCTTTTCAGTAGTGTAAGATGAATATGGTGTCTCTGTATTTGACATTTAGGGTTAGATTAACCCGGCATTTGTCAACTAGCGGTGATCACAGTTATTATTTATTATCCTCACCTGTTGGTAAGGGCGACATGCAGTGAGCATTACGTTTTCGAATTTACATCACCGTAACCTACCTTATTTAGCCTGCTTAAGCTTTCTTTCGACACACAGCTATAGAAACTTAGACGCTTTGTATTAGGAAGCTACACCTTCATTTTTGCCCCGAACGGGAATCTAACCCGGGAACACCTCACAGAAAGCTCGCACGTATTCATGAGCCACCCGAAGGTCTATGAATATGGTAATTTATTTATTAGCGCTTCAACTATGTTTACTCTCCGGGACAGGTGGCTCAGAGCATTTGCTGATGTCACTGCAGTAAGATCATCACAAGGTCCTAGGTTCGAGTCCCGATGGCGGCGGATTTTCGACACTAGCTTCACAGCTAAGTCGAATACAGTCGCTATCCGGAAAAGAATTTTAGCGGCCGGTTGCACTGATTCCATGATTTCTCCGATCAACACCAGGCAAATGTCGGAGCAGAACCCTAACAAATGAGCCAGGGACCGCGCGCGATCTTTACTATCTTGTCCTATCCTCACCCCTTACACACACACTTACACTAACAGGTACTACACTACCACACATGCCTGGAGACAGGTCGGGGACTTAGAATTTGTCCCGGCTGGGACGGTGCCCCGCTGGTGGGAGATACCTGGTTGAGGAAAACCCCGCTAATCGACAGTAGATCGGCACCGGATCTCGCCATCCTGGGGGGGGGGAGATCACCGCCGTCTAACGATGAAAAAACCTGCACTACACTTACGGAACTAATGACATCAATAGTTAACGCGCCCGGAATCACTAACTCAATCATTTATGTTACTTATTATTTTCACTTCCGCACTTGATGAGGAATTTTAAATGAGTCTTATCTAACATGACAATGGAAGTCTGGCGATGCGCCGAAGTTGTTGAACGCAAATCGGCTACAGATCGCCTTCCACGCGCGCGACAGGAAAACGGAGCGTCGTCGTTAGGTTACTCGTCCTCCATTTGGAAGGACCGTCCTTCATTGATGTCAATTATCCTCTCGTCCTTCTTTGTTTTTAAATGTCCTTCTTTGTATTCTAGATGTCCTTCTTTTAGTAAATTTTTAGCATTTGATGTTATTTATTTTATCATATGACTATCACTGACTACGTTGTATCATTTATTGTTTTTATTTAGAGTAGAAAACATGAATATCATTTTCGTCAACGCTGACACACATATGCATACATGCATAGTAGTGTCTCTGTCTAGAGACTGAAATAAAAAAAGAGACCCTCTGACGATCTTCATCTGCGTTTTGTGAACGAATCTTTTCACTTGAATCGCAAATAGAGAGAAGAAAAAAATAGCACTGATGTTGGTCTAAATTAAATATTTATGAAAGGAAATGTGTAGATGCGTTTTTTTTTCATCGAGTGTCCTCCCTTTTGCATGACCAATGTTGGCAACCCTAGCCGTCGCTGCCAAGATCCGCAGAAAAACATGTGACACGTTCTTTTGTACGCGGCTCCGCGGGGAAAGGCTGCGTGTGGCGGTGACGGCGCCTCCTCGTGAATTCCTGCGCCAGGACCGGGTCTGGCCCGTCGCGAGTAACGGCGTGCCAACGACCGATAATCTCGGGCCGTTAAGAGCCGGTCCGCACTGCACCCGCTGGCAGCGGAGGCGCCGCCTGGCGGGCGTTTCCCATTCATAATGCGGGCGCAGCAGACGGTCCGCGTTACGTTCCTCCGATTGACGTATTACATCGTTAGCTGATTGGAGGGGAAAACCTCGGGAAGGTGACGTGTAGGTCGGCGAAGGAGCTCATCAACCTCTGGGGGAGGAACATCGCCCCTACCCCAATAAACATACACTACACTAACGGAACATGGCAGGTGATGAGCGCAGGAACATAAATAAATCAATTCACATTTGGAAAGCGTGGCGTCTTCTATGCTTTTAACCTTGTGACGAGAAGATCAGTAGTCCCAATGCACATTTTATCACATTTTTACATTCTTTTATAATTAGTTTACAATTGCGATATCTTGTGTAGTAGTTTCTTTGTTATTAATTACCTGAAAAATATTATTTGAAAAACCTAGATTTTTGGCGTGTAGCCTTATAGCGACTTGTTTTTATGCCTCCTCAATACTCTTGCTTCGTGTTTTCATAATGTGTTTTGAAGTTGTATGTACAGAAAAAGTTTGTTTGCGTGTTGTTATGGAATTGACCCTGAATATAGGTGTTTATGTTAATTTACATTACGACAGTTACGGGGGAAATGTTAAGAATATATTGAATTTTAGTGGGGAAACATCGTAACCCACATTTCAAGGAAGGGATGCAATAAACCTTGTTAGCCGAAGGATTACATAGTTTTGAAATATGTTCGTATTTATTTGAGATTACTTAATCGGGTTAGGAGGATAAAACACTGTCCAGTTCCCCAGCAGCAGTCAGAGACGCGTCGAATAAAACTTTGCTTGCACCAAAACGTGGACTGGAAGGGATATCTAATTCCAAGTGGCGAACGGACGGAAAGAGACAAGAAGATTCCATGACCATACCTGTAGGCTTATTCTTTCCCTCCCACGTTTCTTTACAGCACTTTCTTACGCTCTGTTGACAATAACTGACTATTCAGTTTTTAATACCAGAGAAATTTCAAAACAAAATTTGATGTTCTCGACATTATTAAAGTATACATTTTGACATATATATTTAAAGGTCATTCTTTCCGGTTTGTATTTGGGTACCATTTGTTAGCCCAAATATTATAAGAAAATATAACTTCTCTACAAGGAAGGATAGTTCAATAACAACATTCAAATAAATGGGTAGGTAATGTAAAGAATAAACGTAAAGTGTAAAGACAATTTTGCGATCGCAGTGATGAACTTGTGCGAGATCTTTGCTGCCTCCGCTGCGCCTCCATTGGAAAACGTACGAAGCGTGCTCTTGCGGTTGACGCAACTCATTCGAAAAATATTATGCAAGCAAGAGCTAAGAAAGAGAAAGCTGCAGATATAGAGTTAGTATGTCAGACTTATAGAACACCATACTCATCCAAACATCACACTTATATGTAGTAATCATTAAAGGAAACGGGCGCATTTAATTAATTGGAACACACTCTGTGTAAAACTCACGTCGGTTAAACTACAATTTCAGAAACACGAAAGAACTCTATATTATTAACTAAGTATTAAAAATATAATATAAATGTTTCTTTTGACGTCTATTAACTACATTTAGATTATTACCGAATTGAAAACTTTCAAAACTGTAGGATGTTAAAGTATTTTTTTGTAATAAATAATAATATGACCATGGAAGTGATCCTCCGGTTCAATTACAATTAACTCAAAGAAAAAATTAATAGAATACTTCTATTTAACACTTGAAGGGTATAAAATTAGCAAAACACAAGCGGGGGAAGATCACTGCCACCTTCCGATGAAAAAACATGCACTACACACCACAAGTAAGAACCTGCAGTAGAGATAAACAGTTTTACAAAATATTGCATCACAGAGAAAGTAATTTTGATATTTATCATTGAATTAGATTCATGGATAAAAAAATCAACAGAAATATCCAATTATTTGTTTGAAGGTCCGATGATTCTACAGCATACACCGTAGATTTGAGTAATAGCCTCTTACTGTTTTATTAAATTTAAAAACCTTTCCAAATTCAAAATTAAAAAGATACATTTATTCACAATAACAATAATAAAAATGATGATAAAAACTTTACACAATTGTCAACAACTAAGAATCTTTAATTTAAGTAAATATCCTATAGTCTTTAATTATCCACAATCCGTCTATGCCTCCAAACATACACCTTCTTGTCAAACCAAGACGTAAAACATCGCCACATTCTGAGACCTTTAAAATATCTTCCTCATTCCAATACATATATTCCTTGTCATCACTTTAAGATATTTGTTTTTTCTCCACGTTCTTACACACATGTCATCTTTTACTACATACAATTTTTCATCCATCTACCCCATCAACCAAGACTATTAACCTCTGCTCACTCAGCGAGACGTCTACCTTTGTTCTAGTTGTTGATTCTGTATATCGGTGTATGTTGTCCGTCTCCATAGTGTTCGACCTTTCCAACTTGTATTCCAGTCCAAGCGGACCAAGCACATGAACGTCTTCTTGATATATAAATATTCTTGGCACCTTGACTCGTTACAGTATCATAGAAAATAGGGAATTTACTCAATGTTGCTTGCGCAGAGAATATCCAGTGCTTAGGACAAGAAAATAAATCTCTAAATAACGTTGCTTATATTCGCTCGATTCTTACCTGCTCGATGAAAAACCGATCAGTAGCAACTTACTTTCAATATTTGAAAGAGGACAATATGCACTTAAGATATCTTTTTGTTAAAATATTTGATTTTAGTTGAAAACAGTGAAAGTGTGTATTTATTGAAAAATTATGAAATTGAAGAAAACACAAGATCTGATTGATTCCAATTTTCTGAGTCGTACTAAATGTTAAAACGTGTGTAAATACATAAAAAAGTTTCAAAGCTATACGAAATGTTTTTTTGGGTAATTTGTATCTCTGTTGTAATAACAATCATGTCATACGTATTTAGATACTTTGTAAGCTATAACTTGCGAAACGGAATGTGTACTAGATAAAAAATAAATTACACTCGTCCATTTGTGCAAGATGTATTCTATACAGTTTGTCGTCTTCTCTTACGGTGTAATGTAGTGTGAGAAATCACCAGATGAATGGTAATACTAGAGAAATAAGCAAAAAACACTAAAAGTAGCTTATAACGATTCGTAATGGAATTTCAATAATATACCCCTCCCCCAAATTCTTACAACGTAATTCGTGATATTTTAAATTTTTAACACAAGATTTCCTGACCTCGCACGCTCTTGTCCAGAAGCATCACGAGACCTTTTCTCCTGCCACAAGAGGCGGCCAATTCTCGACCCCTGAGATAATATTCATCGATGTTTCACTTTTTCGTTAGTCGAAAACTATTCCATTATTGATTATCTGGTTTTAAACCATCTACAAGGGGTTAGTATCCTAGACCTTAACCACACCTCTCAACCATTTATCTTTCCCAAATCCCAAACGCCGGTTGAGTAGCTTGAATACTGGTGCAACTGTTCCGATTCTAAATTACTTCTTTTCCATAATACCACTTCTCTGCACGAAGGGACAGGTTGGGATATGATGAAGCGAAAGCCATCGATCTAATTGTAAGAGAAAATGGCCTCAAAATATATCTAGCATATCGTAGCGTCATTAAGTGACAGTTCTATTAAATGGCTGGAATAACTGTAAAACGGTTTCTACAAAAAATAAGATAATCTTATTATTTACAAAGAACATTCTTGCATATTATTGTTTTACGATTTGCAACATTTTTTTGGTGGCGAATAGGCCATCGTCGACCACGCAGGACATGCACTTGTACGGGATCAGTATCATTATCACGTTGCGTCTTGCATATAACTAATCAGGAGGATCAGCATTAGGCTGAATTCGATTTTTCTTCCCCAGGGTTGTTAGTCCTTGGGGATGAATGATGAAATGCTGATGGTAATGAAGGATGAATGGACGGCACACACAAATAGACATACACAAACACACCCATGTCCGAGGCGGGACTCGAACCCGCGATCCTTCCATCCGAGATCGCCACGCGGAGAACTTGGCGTTCCGCTAACACCAGATCAGAGGAGCCAGCAAGTGTGTTAGTGCCTAGTGTGTGGTGGAATATGCGTCCCATTAAGACGGATGTCGACGGGGGAAGAAAGCTCTAGGAAAAAAAGTTTAAAAATCGCACATGTCCCTCCACGAAACTCCTGACTAGTGGACACGTGCTGATGAAGACATACTTAGGAGGTCCGTGACAATACTCTTCTCCAAGCCTGTCTTCCAACGATGTGCTAAGAGATTTTTGTACTATGCTAGTTGCTGACAGTACAATTGGAACGTATTTCATTTTCTTAACCGCCATTGTTCTTTTACAGCAAATGCTAGCTCTCTGTGTCGATTTAGCCTGATTTGTTGTAATCACGTTGCTGGTGTAGAAGACTGCAACATAGAAAAAAACAAACTTTCTTGGCATATTTGATATAGAGGATAACATTGATTCTGTTGTGCTGAATTTTCATGCTGATCATAATGCTGTTGTCCCAGATAATTTATTTTTCATTTTCAAGTAAAGCTTGATAGTACAGTAAATACAGCTATTCAGCTGAACAGCTCAAGTAAGGCAAAAGCAGCTTTACTGCCCCAGTATAGCAAATGCTGCTGAATAATATTGATTCTATAATCTTTACGATTCCCGAGGTTTGCCTTTCTTAGCAAGTTTGCTCTGAATGATCCGGCCCACCTGATCCGTGTCTCAGATTATACACTGTGGGAGCTAAAGATTTAAAATCTGAGATAATTTGCTGAATGGTTTTATGCCACTAGACAAACACCACACCAAATTCCTGAATTTTCGATTACACACAGATTATAATCTGTTGGTAATTACCTACAGTTCTTTGTGGAAATCACCTGATTTTGGATTGCTATTATAAAGCTTTTGCTTTAGGGATACAAAAATTTTGTACTGAGCCATTTATGCGTCATTCCTTCGTCGCCATTTTGATTGGCTACTACACCAGGATATGCAGGTGCTTTTTGTTTCCAGAATCGATTTTTTTAGTGCAAAAAGGACTGTTGAATTCGCGTGTCTTGTGTGAGATTGAGGAGCGTATAATCTGCCTGTATACTTTCCTTGTGGAGTTGAGAAGAATAAGTTTCTCTACTAAGTATTTCCTCATAGCTATTATCTGTTTGGAATGGAGGTTCGTTAGCTTGACAATAACACGACATCCCCCCCTGTCAAAACAGTGTGACCTTCTGGATCGCACGTTTTGGATGGTGGCAACCGAACGTGTCATTTGGGCCCTTACTAATCTTTCCATTTCCTCTAGATCTGGCAGTGGGCCATTTAAGAATACTCACCGAGAAGGTGATAATGGGCAAAATAATATGAGTTGAAGGTGGCGCTGTGGTTTGAGAGTATAGGAACGTTTTAATACACTAAGGTATTTGCACAACTCGTTGTTGTCCATTATTATTATTATTATTATTATTATTATTATTATTATTATTATTATTACATGAAGCTTAATTACAACTTCATATTATGATAAAGTAGTTTATTATGACGAGTCCGGGAATTTATTGATTCGTTAAACGTATTGTAGGTTGAAAATATTGTTTCTGGTAATTCAATTTGTATCTTCATGTGGGAACTACAGAATGCACAAACCCTGCCGGATTCTTTTCCTTCAAACATAAAATCTGAAAAACCTAGCATTCCTTCGTGACCAACTACGCCCTAAGTGTGGATCACGCATCGGAAAATATTTAATTACAAAAATATTATTAATAGGAATAATGTCCATTACAATTGAACTACTTAATATAGCTGACACTGGAATGTAAAATCGTAAGTGACCCGGAGCCGTCCAGAGTAAATCTTCGCGGGGAAAGCATGAGTAGCGGGCGGGCTCCGCTTGAGCGGAGCGCGAGGGCAGGCGCGAGGACTCTCCGTTAGGTGGCCCCCGGCGACGCGCGCCAGCGGCTCAATCGCGGCTCCGGCGGGGGCAGGCGCGTTGCGTCACGCCCCACGTGGCCTCACGGGCACAGGAGCCGAGCCAGCCCACGCCGCCACATCCGCAGGCACAGCGCCCCCGCCATTGCCCCCGCTACCTTCCCCGCCCTCATCCCCACCTCCGCCACCGCCACCCCGCCGCCGCTCCTGCCTCCCTCCCAGCTCCCGTCACCCCCTTCACCACCCCGCCACCGCCTTCCCCTCCGCCTCTTCCCCGCCTTCGCCCCCCCGCCCCCCTCCGCACCCACCGCCACCTCCTCTCCCGTGTCCGCCACCGCCATCACCACCCCGTCCCCGCCACTATATCCCCGCCATGCAGCCGCCATCGCTACAGTCTCTATCGCTTCTACAGTTGCGTCCTCCGCCACCACTCCTGCTACTGCCTGTTTTCCTCCACAGCAGCCGCTAGCGCCGCCTGTCCTACCATCGCCCCTTCCGCACCGGCATCGCGGCCTCTACTACCACCACTCAAGGCATCAACCGACGGCACTGCAGTCCCTCCAGGCGAATGACGGAGCAGTACCCTAACATGCCACGGACCGCGCGCGGTTATTCCTACTTCTTCCTTGTCCTATCCTCACCTCCCCCCACACACACTTACACTATCATGCACTACAATACCACACATTGCGGGAGACCGGTCGAGAGCTTAGAGCTTGTCCTGGCTGGAACGGTGCCCCTCTGGTGGGAGATACCTGGTTGGGAAAACACCTCTAGCCGACGGTAGGTCGGCGCCGGATCCAGCGGGGGAATATCACCGCCACCTCCCGAGAAAAAAAAATCCCCTACACTTACGGGACTAATGACCTCAGTAGATGACGTGTCCGGAATCACTAACAACCAATCAATCAACCAACACCTGCCAAGTTAACGCACTGTAATACTTTCTTCCATCGTCACCGCACCACAACCCCGCTACTATCACCCCCAGTGTCACCACCACAGCCTCCAACTCAACAGCCATCGTCGACATCCTTAGCCTCCGCTCCTGCCGTAACGCAGCTATCAGTCACCGCCGCCAGGCAAGAGTAGACTCGCTACGTTCACCTAGAGAATCTCCTTCATCTCATCTTCCTTCCATGTGTTATCTTTCTTTTTCCTCTGCATTGCAGCACGCGATCATTTATCGCGTTGTATGTTCTGCGAACCGCAGGAAACAGCACGTTCGCGGGCCTTCCCCGGGAAAGGAATGTCAGTCGGGGAATCCGGAGCAGTCTTACAAAACAATTAGAGAGACTTGTATAAACAAAACTATATCCTGTTGCATAATTACCGGAATTATGAAACAAAAGTCTCATTGCATTCAGCTAAATTACTTACAATGATGAGCCCCCTTCTAAATCAGTTGTTTACTGGAAGCGATACTGGATTCACAACAGAAGCTTCTCAGAACGGACAGCCTTATTTTTAAGTCAAAACCAGCTAAGAAGCTGGATCGAAGTCGCGTGTTGAATCTTTCGATGGTATTATTATGAAGACTTTTTTTTCTGATTGGTTATTTTCATGGCCAATCGGAGCATAACATTTCCATGGCTCCATTACCTAAGCTCAGTTCCACGAGGATGCCTTCCAAAGGCTCACGGATCTCGCGCGGTCTTTTGTTTTCCATCCTGTCCTCACACTCATCTCCAGGATTGAGCGATGTGTAGATCCACTATTCCAATACGACCTACACTCCTTGAAAGATTCTGGCAAAACTAGGCGTTCAACCACGGCCTGAACTGTGCTGAAGCTTCATTGATACAGAAGGAATCTTCATCCTTTAAAGTTAAACTATTTTAACTTTACTGGGGAACAGCCAAATAGTTGCGGACGAGAAATAAATGTTTTTCTATTAACTTCCCCCTAATTACTAACCTTTTATCTTCTTCTAGCGGGACATTTAAAACCACTTTAGCCACACAATGTGAGTTTGCTACACGAGGTGAGCCACACAAAATGAGTTTAATCACCTCATGGGAGATTTAAAAGTTTCAAAGACCTAACTATTGGTTTACCTATTTCATCAGTGGGAATATCGCACAGAATACCTCCATGGATCTGATCTGAAAGAAAACAGTTCCTATGTTTTAAGATAAAAATTAAGCTTTGTAATATTTCATGATCTACGTTAACCTCTGTGATACTGCATACACGAATTAAAAGAATGCCGTTACGTGGGTGAAGAAAAACGTAAAAATCGTTTGTTTGACCTATCTAAACAAACAATACGATTGTGGAAATAAACACACTCTCGCTATTCATCAAGACAAAAACAGTGAAAACGAGAATTGATCTCCTTTTGTATTTCATTTAATGACGTAACGGATCAAACATGTTCTTAGCCAATATAATACATTGTAAAATTAATTGTGATATACAATGGCACGCACTATTCCGTACTAGTTACTTTGCTTAACTCCTCATTCTAGACTATTATTTAGGTATTGCCAACAAATTATGTGTTAATTAAAAATTAAAAGAATACAGCGATTCGACGATTATGTCATCTGTTATAGTGCATTTATCTGTACAAAATGTTTGAAGAAAAAATTTTTTTTTAAAATTTTTTTAATTTTTTAAAAAAAAAAAACATTCTTTAAATAACTAATTGTGGAGAGCTAATTTAATATTAAGAAAAATTGCTATCTTCAGTATTGTAGTTTTGGAAAAACGCCGAAAAAGTTTTATAATTTCCCAAACTTCGAATTAACAGTAAAAATTAGTGTCATTGTTATATGTGTATTTCACTCTATTCTTACAAATCAAAGAAAATCTTGGAGCAATTTGTGAGCAAATTTTAAAAATGACTTCATGTAAAGTACTCCAAATTTTAAAGAATGATTTTCAAAATCGCAGAGCTTTGAGGCAGGCCATATCTATCTGAGAATATTCGTTTTCGAAAAAATAATAATCTGAATGGTTTAGGCTGTTATATACTGTTCACAAGCGGGCGGACATATTGGCGGACAGACGGACAGGCAGACGAACGGACCTTTTTAAAAAACACTTTTTTGGTATAAGGGGGACACCAAAACATGTATTTTCGTTGAAATCTCGGAACCGATTTCTGGCAACATTACACATATTTCTCTGTACTACGTATATTACTCCGAATATACTTACGAATAGGAGAAAATAAACATTACACAACTTTCCCTACACTACTATTTTATATTGTGTGGTTATAAAATATCAAGTACAAGTGTATCAGAATAAACATTACTAACTTCTTGGATGTGTAGAGAAATAGATAATTAATTTTCCGAAAGAACATCTCATTTGAAATTCCACATATCGCATTTAACTGATAGTATTTCTCTCTGATTGACAGGAATCTTCTCATGCATGAATGTTTAGCGGGTCTTTGACTGCGTCACAACGTGACCTGCGAAACACAAATGCATGATGAGTTGCCTACCAATCGGGGCCAAATGTTTCATTTGTAACTTCTTAATGTTAAATTTCCCAGCAAATGTCATTAGCAAGTGTGTCTATCTTTACATACTCTTTACATGCCCTTGACACATTTTGTAGCATTTATTCTGTTCTTCACAATTTAAACTGAAACCTATTATTTAATAACGAGTCTTCATTATCACATACCAGATTTTTATTATGGTCAACTGCAGGGTTCGTGTTGAAATTTGTTGCACCACATATTGAAATGAAATAGTTTAATGCTGGTATGCATGGCGATATGTACGAAATTTTATGTTTAAAAAGAGTGCTACTCGATGCCAGCAAATAAGAATTCTTGAGTAACTATAAATGTTTCGCTTTCGGGCTACAAAGTTCCGATTTATACTATACGAGCAAGGGCTCAGGGTGGTCAATTACAGGGAGAAGTTAAAGGGTTTAAAAAATTCTTCAAATTCATTCGATGTAGAATGCGAAGAATTGTTGTATATCTCATAATTTTGAAAAAATTTAATTTTTTTTAAAAATATATTTATTTTTTTTTTTTTTTTTTAGTATATTTTTTAAATTTAAAAGTGGATCACATTTTATGAAAAATATTTTTTGTTTCTCTTACGTACATATTCAGGGCTATACCACGTTATGTCATGGTGAATAATATTCCGGGTCGTTTATTATAAAGTATCAGAATGTTGACCCACACCATCTATGATTCTGTATTGTTTTCAAAATTGGCTAACGTAACACTTTGGCATGCAAGTTTGCACACGAGAGAACTAAGATGGTATGCCAACAATGTAGTGATGACTAAAGACATTCTCTTCGGTACTTACACGAGTTGCGCCCCACTGGCATGCCGACAATTCCCGGTAGCTCGACGTCCCTCAGTGATCACTCGATTTTCAAACCTTGCGCGTATGACCATAGAGTATTATTTGGTAACACTGAGACTCTGGTATATGGTAGGCTGCAGGTTTCCATTTGGAAGGGAGCAAGTTTCATAGAAACAGAGAGAGTAGAATGCAACATGATGAAGTTGAATCCAGGAGAGATGGCTTGTACCTGGATGGAGTACCTGGCAGGTACTACGTTCGAGTTCCGACTGTGACAGGATTTTCGACATTAGTTTGTCAGCTAGGTCGAATTCAGTCGCTGTCTGGAGGAGAATTCTAGCGACCGGCTGCTCTGCTCGGTAGTTTTTCGTGGTTTCTCCGATCAACACTAGGCGAATGCCGGAGCAGTACCCTACCAAACGGGCCACGGACCGCGCGCGATCTCTCCTTCCTCTTCCTTGTCCTATCCTCTCCCTTTACACACGCACTAACTGCCACACATGCCGGGATACCGCTCGGGAGCTTAGAGCTGGGGGGTTGGAGCGGTATCAGTCAATCAATAAACTTGAATCAGTTATAAATAAACAAATTAAACTGAATAAAAATAAATTTCTAGGTTCAAATTCACAGTAGGTAAGTTCGATTATGTCTTAATGAATGAAGTTTCTATTTTATTAAATTATATTTTCGTCATAATTAGGAATGACGAGGTCACTTTACTGAGTGCCAACGAGCTTCTCAGACAGCGGATGAGTGAGTTGAGGATCCCAACGTCCCAATATACCTGTAAAGGGTGATGAGTTACGTAGCTTATCAACGCGTTGCAACATTATGAAGATGGAAGAGCCAACGGAAAAACATTCCACTAAAGTTAACGGGACACGTAAACTTGGTAATTTAATTTAGAAATTTAAGATCGAAACGACTGAAGTTTGTTGCAGCGATCAGGCAAGTCTTTAGAAACTGATACATTAGTTATTGTAGCAATTGAAATCTTTCTGAGATACGTAGTAAAGAGGAAATATTGTCATAGAACAATAATACCAACACGTTAAAACTATGAGACGTACTTGTAATTATAGGTAACGCAAATATTTTTTTCAAGAAGTCTGTTTTATGCCAGTGTTCGGACATGCTATCATTCCTTATTACCCTACGGTAAACAACTCTACAATTTGTATTATTATGTAAAATACAGTAGAGTTTATTGAAGTGCATTCTGCTTAAAATTTGGTACTTGAGATTATTGAGAAAAAATATTAATACAATTTTAAATGTACATCTGTTTCTCTATAAGACTGAATTCGACCATGCTGAAAAGCAAGTGTCGAAAATCCTGTCGTCGTCGCGACTTGAACCTAGGACCTCCTGGTCAGAGGCGCTGCAGTGACATCAGTGATGCACTGAGCGACCGCTCCCGGTCCAGGCGGTCAAGAATGTGAAATATATACTCGTATACCTATAATTCGATCCTCACCAAAGGTTATGTAAAACCTGTTCAATCGGGCGAATTAGAACCTCATCTTAAATGAAAGTGTCGGGTCCAAACCAACTCTCTTCTACAGAACGAGAGATTAACAATGATGATCTCATTCTCACGCCTTTGACTTTCTACTACCAACACCTGTGAACGTCAATGGCATTTGGTGGCCAAGTATTGTACTAACAGAGACAGTTAAGGGACAAAACCCTCTTACCCACAATACATTTTTTCTAATGACTTTGATCTCTCCAGTAGGTTACTAAACAACGTAAAGTTTTCTATATTCTCATGTTTAATCCTTCTACTACCACGATTTTTATTATTACTTTCCTTACCAAACGGGTAACAAAGTTACCCTATTAAAAATTCATTTCAGGATTCAATTTTGACCATACAATATCGTTTTAGTTAATCAAATTAAATACTATTTTGAGTTTTTGAACATATATTTGGCCATTTTAATGATATAGGTAAAATAGTACAACTTCAAAGCTGAGTGCACAACATGCTTATAAACTCCAGCTGTTTGTATAATTTCAAATTATTTTACGAAAATACGATTCCTTAAGAAAAGAGTTAAGAAAACAGTTTACCAAAACCTTAAGAAAACAGTCGACATGGTGATTTTAATCATTGTGGTAAATGAGTTTTTTTTTATTTTCATTCTTTCGTTCTCTTAACAACATCTTTTAATTTTCTAATCGAATCATTTTATTCTGGCAATACAAGTCAGATGTGTTGTACAAAATTGTCTATTTATATCTACATTTCGAAATGGCACTTAGTATGTACTGGTATTTCGCATTTTCTTTGGTTACAGTTATTGAATATAAGGTCAAAGCGACATAAGTATTTGCTAATTGATCTATTTATGCGAGATGGTAAAGAGGGTATTTGCGTCCCCCTTCCATCCCTAGTAAACAATACTTTGGAGAAAATTATTCATTATCTTATATATATATATATATATATATATATATATATATATGAAACGTTTTAGAATACTATCAATATATATAAAATGGACAATTTATAGCAGCTTTGACGTTTTTGTTACAAACATTCGCAGAGCATTCATATTTATACTGATTTTCTGTTTTATTTGCGAAAAAATATAATCCTGTGACATTTCTGGGTACGCTTCCTATATATATCGCTTGCAATCCATCTCCATGCAACAACACGGGGTGTGATGCATGAATGACTATTCTGGGAGAGAATGAGAGAGAGAGGGGGAGAGGAGAGAGAGGAGGGAGAGAAAAATAATCAATATTATTTGTCGTAGAATTTTAATATCACAATGTGTAGAAAATGTAAAGAAAAGAACCATTTTGTAAAAGAACCAACCACCAAGAGTAGAACCATTCTTGAGAAAAGTTTTAAAATATTATTAGAGCTTCATGCAAAGAAACCCCCAAAATCAACATATTAATTTGAAGTCAAGGGTCTGGGACATCAGCCAGAATGCGGGAATATCAATTTTGACGGGAAACGGGAAAATTCTACCAACGGTTTAGCCATTAACGTAGTTTGCAGGCGGGCAGACTGAGGGATAGACTGACAGATGATTTGCCGAAATAAAATTTTTCTATATCAAAGGTCAACAATACGTGTATTTTGACCACAGAAAATGAAGGAAATAATTTACTACATAAAGGAAAAATAATTATCTACTTTTCGGTAACGGATCTACAATGCGATTTTTTTTGCCGAAAAAACATCATTTTTCACTACATCATTACATAACTATCTATGTTACGTATGTAGTATGCGAGAAAACAAAAATTAAATCTGATTATCAACAGTCAATGGAAATACTTTAAATTTATTTAAAGGCAACATTATCTTACACTCAAAGATTCCAGACTATTTACATAGTCATTTACATAGAATTGAAAATATGTCGATTGAACATAACATTTCATGTCATGGGTTGCTATCCAAAGAAACAGAAAACTATGAAAAGAAGTGCGTTTGAAAAACATTATGTTGACACATTTCTTAAGGAAATGCCAAATGGAAAATTATAATAGAACAGCAAGAATATGCACTTGCGTGGCACTGGCGGCCGCGCAAGAATTTTCCCTGTGGCTCGAGCGACAGAATTTCTGCGTTACATTGGAGTGATATGATTCATCTCATGGAGATGAGCAGAATGAAGGCAGAAAAAGTGAGAGATGGCCGCATGAAGCAGAGATTTGTTTCCAGGACGAATGAGCAGACTATTTTGGAACCCAAGATACTCATTTCGAGCGCAAGGCAAACCACGAATATGTGCCTGAAAACCCAGTAATGTACTGATTTTCATTTAATCATCAGATCATTTCATCATTTTTCAAAATCTGGTTCTACCTATATAACTGATCTCGGCTGTCCGGGTGACGCCGCGTCGAAGGCTGTGTTGCCGACGTTTCGACGATCTTTTCGTGGTCTTTTTCAGGGCTGGTCTGCGCTGGAGTTTTTTCAATTTCCCCTCGCCAGTATCCCTGGCGAGGCGGGAATTTATTCAAAATTTGGGAATACAATTGCGCTGGAGTGGTCAGCGCTCGGAATTATATAGGTCTGAGGGTCCATCACGATTGGCTTAGACAGCCGGCCAATCGGAAGGCCGGGCGATGACCACTCCAGCGCAGACCAGCCCTGAGGAAGACCACGAAAAAGATGGTCGAAATGTCGGCAACACAGTCTTTGACGCGGCGTCACCCGGACAGCCAAGATCAGTTACATGGCTCTGGCCGCGGAAACCGACGTCTGGTTCTACCTAGTTTTATGAAAAATCCCAGTATGTTCTGTGAGTTTTGTTAGTCATCGGATCGTTTAGCTTTTGCTGGTTAGAGGATCTACCAATAGTGAATCTGTACTTTTAAGAACTCCGTGGGGTTCATTAGAACTCTGCTATTCAAGGAAGGATATTGAAATAGACTAAAACACTTTTGGTGAATTTTGTACGTGGTACAGGACTTTTTGCTTACCTGAAATAACAACAATTTGAACAGTTTTAAAGAAGCGAATAGAGGTGTACTAATGTCAGGGGTAAGAGCAAGGAACTTTGGTACTGTATTTCTCTTCATAAAAATCACTGGGTGACTTGGACTGTTACTTCCAAAAACTTGTTAGAGGTTGAAACATGAGTTTGATTTTGATTGATATTAATGTTTTGTTTCAAATGTTATTTTGAGAAATTGTTAATTCTCTTTTCCACGTAAGTGCTATACCTTGACCTCCAACTACGCCCAAAATTCATCACATTCATTCTATGTCACATCGGTACCACTCCTTGTTAGCAGGGAAAGATTAATAAGTGGTTGTAGGAAAAATAACATTGTGATGAATCCTTGAAATGCAGGACATCTTTGTGGGATGAAATGATGTTGCCAGATGGAAGAAATGTGACACACGAGCGAGAGAGTTGAATGCAGAGGTCAACAAAAACAATCATGAAGAAGAGTTGAAGATGATGCAGCTGCAGGAAACTGCAGCGGAGACGCGTTACAGACAGGGGGGGGGGGGGGGGGGAGGTGGAGGGGAGAGGGGCGGGGGGGGGAGAAGGGGGGGGGCGGGGGGACGGAGACTCGGAGACGACGGCGGGGAAAGAGGCGGGGGCGGGGAACCAGGAGTGCACACGGGGGAGAGAAAAGGGGGGAAGATCGGAGGAAGGCGGAGTCAAAAGTGGGGACGGGAGGAAAAGAAGAGTAGCAAGCGGAAACGCGGAAGCAAAGGGTTGAGACGGCGGGGTCCGTGGCGGGGTCCGAGGCGGGGTCCAAGGCAGGGTCCGAGGCGGGTCGAGGGGTCGAGTCGGGGTCGGGTCGAGGCGGGGTCAGCGGGTTCGAGGCGGGGTCGAGGCGGGGTCGAGGCGGGGTCGAGGCGGGGTCGAGGCGGGGTCGAGGCGGGGTCGGCGGGGTCGGGGTCGGGGTCGGGCGGGGTCGAGGCGGGTCGAGGCGGGGTCGAGGCGGGGTCGAGCGGGTCGAGGCGGGGTCGAGGCGGGGTCGAGGCGGGGTCGAGGCGGGTCGAGGCGGGTCAGAGCGGGTCAGGCGGGGTCGAGGCGGGTCGCGGGTCAGGCGGGGTCGAGGCGGGGTCGAGGGGGTCGAGGCGGGTCGAGGCGGGTCGAGGCGGGTCGAGGGGGGTCGGGCGGGGTCGAGGCGGGGTCGAGGCGGGGTCAGGCGGGTCAGGCGGGGTCGAGGCGGGGTCGAAGCGGGGTCGGGCGGGGTCGAGCGGGTCGAGGCGGGGTCGAGGCGGGTCGAGGCGGGGTCGAGGCGGGGTCGAGGCGTCAGGCGGGGTTCAGGCGGGTCAGGGCGCGAGGTTCGAGGCGGGGTCGAGGCGGGGTCGAGGCGGGGTCGAGGCGGGGGCGAGGCGGGGTCGAAGCGGGGTTCGAGGCGGGGTTCGAGGCGGGGTCGAGGCGGGGTCGAGGCGGGGTCGAGGCGGGTCGAGGCGGGGTCCGAGGCGGGTCCGAGGCGGGGTTCGAGGCGGGGTCGAAGCGGGGTCGAAGCGGGGTCGGGCGGTTCCGAGGCGGGGTCGAGGCGGGGTCGAGGCGGGTCGAGGCGGGGTCGAGGCGGGTCGGGCGGGGTCGAGGCGGGGTCGAGGCGGGGTCGAGGCGGGTCAAGGCAGGGTCGAGGCAGGGGTCGAGGCGGGGTCGAAGCGGGGTCGAAGCGGGGTCGGGCGGGGTCGGGCGGGTCGAGGGCGGGTCGAGGCGGGGTCGAGGCGGGGTCAAGGCAGGGTCCGAGGCGGGGTCCGAGGCGGGGTCCGAGGTGGGGTCCGAGGCGGGGTCCGAGGTGGGGTCCGAGGGGGGTCCGGAGATGGCTTCCGGGGTGGAGACAAAGAAACAGGGATGGGAATCAGAGGGGGCGATGGCTGAATCAGAAAAACGCAGAGAACAAGTCGAAGAAACCTCCAAGGCGTGGGCGGAGCCGGGGGCGGGGCCGAAGGCGGGCGCTAGTGAAGGAAGCAAGAGGCAGTGCGGGTGCAGCAGCAGGCGCCGTGGCAAGGGGAACGGGGGGGGGGCGCTAGCGGTCGCGGGGCCTGGGGCCCGGGGCACGAACCCGTGCTGCATCGGTCCGCCGGCCGCCTTCACGCCGCGTTTCTCCGGGTCTTACTTAAAGCGGCGCGGCCTCGCCGGTCCGGCCCACAGCCTCCCGCGCCGCCCAGCAGCCAGGAAGCCCGCGCCGCCCGCCGCCTCGCATAGCGTAGTGCGCCTCCACGTGCGGTGAGTTTGCACTCCCCCCTCGCGATCAACCTCTCCACCAGTGGCGTTTACTGCGGGCGACCGGCAGTAACCCGAGAAACTTACGAGAACAAAAATATGTCAAGATAATTATACTAAAACTTTTGTTTCCTACTTTTTTGATTGTATATTAGTAAAATTTTGTCGATTTTCAATATCGAAGCTTTAATATAATCATTTGAATTATTTAAGAAATAATCATTAAATTATATTTTATGTAATTTCGTAGAAACATATGAATACATGACAAGTTATTTCTACTGATTATTTTTTTGAATAATTCAAATATTGTCTTAATACTTAAGATACTGAAAATCGACAAAATTTATTAAAAATAATTATAGGTCACATTTGTTTCAGTGACATAGATTTTTCAAAATTCTGTATAATCTGCTCTGATGATATCTGTATTAAATCTCTCGCTCGTCGGCATATCTGTTCTCTTATGAGGCGGCAACGCCGAAGAAACAGGGTGTGGCTGTCAAGGGCTCAGGTTGCCGATTTCCCGAGCGGTTTCTTGACACGCTCGGAGCAGTTCACAGACATTGGGCAATAAAAGGACAGGGCGAATTAGATTTGCGCTTTTGTGCTAGATATACACGTTTGGTGTGTGGTAGAGCGTACATATACACAACAGATTATATTAAGTTCGTTTTAAGTATTAAAATTGCAACGTATGTGATAGTGTCAAAATTAACTATATTCAATTTGATAAGATATTTTGAAAAAAATGTCACAGCAAAGTTCGGGAAGTTTATCTGTTGACAATCAGTGTATTGTACAGCGTTTATCAGAGAAGCCTTTTCATCGTCGTCCGTACAACGAGAAATTGTAAAAATGATTTATTTCATGAAATTTATATATAATATTGTATAATAAAATTAGTACACACTAGAAAAACTACACAATCGAAGATAATGTGTAGTTAAATAGTCAAAAATTATTTCTATGGTCAGCGGTAGATCTGAGCGTGAAAGCAGTATACGCCACTGTCCTCCATATGGCCCTCGAAACTCACAAAGTAGCACTTTCGATTATATGTTACGTTACAAACATTTACTTTTATCTAGATGAAAACTTTCAGTGCGATTCTATGAAGTGTACGGGTGTAAATGATATCTGACATTTCGAGTTTCCCAGGAAAATGCGACATGAAACCGCTCTTTTGCACGCAACGAAAGGCACTAGCCGTACATTGCGAATCACTTATCGCTGGCATTTGTGGTTCGTTCTTGAAGTCACTAGGAATGCACAGAGAACAACTCACTTTTTATCATTAAGGTCAATAATTTTCATTTCGATCGTAATGTCAGAAACCACATATTTTTCACATCGAAGCGTCTTATGTACATGTATTAAGAGAACGATTGCATTATTTTTGGCCACAATCCAAAAAAGAACCTAATTTAAAATGTTTCAAATTTTCTCGAATTTCATAATAATTTTATGAATGATTACATGACAATAACTAAATAACATTGTAATATTTCTTTAACATTTATACCTTTCAAAAATTTTGAAATATTTTACGATTCTCTTAAAGATGTAGGTTTATTACAATAAGAGTTGTGGTTGATCTTCGGAGGCTGTGTTCGCCTTTAAATTTTCATTTTCTGATGTTTTGAAAAGAAAAGACATTAATAAGTTAGTAAACATAATTATTAACAACATTAATGATAAAGATAACTGTGATGTCAAAGGTTATTTGAAGAACAAATAATACGTCGAATTGGAAGAGAGTAGTCACAATGGTACGATCACTGAGAAGTGAACCCTGCATTTGAAAATAAATTAACAGAAAAGATCGATTTTAAGATCTATTATATAATATTTTTTCTTAATTTAAAGCTGGGATTTATTGGAAAGTGTAATTTATCAAATGACATCTAGTGAACTGATGCGTATGCAAAAATAATGTTGCCTATGTGTAACTTTTAACCATGATTGAGAACATTAATGTGAATCTGATGTATGTTCCTTCACAGTTAATGAATGAATTAATTAGAATCCTGAATTAATTTTTACTTTGCTAGTTCATTGACATACTTTCAACCGTACAACACAGCATCACATAATGCTGTGTTGCACTGTTAAATGTATGTCACAAGAAGACAGGAATTTAAAATGCAATGCACCCTACACGTAAAATCATTACAAAAAAACTAACTATTCTGAATGTTTAACGAAACTTTATGTATAACTGAGGAAGATCTCAACTCCTGAGAAGTACGCAATTGTTTTAAATTTATAGGAAATCTCATTCAAAAATTTCAACAACAAACTACGTTGTTGATAAAAATAGGATTGCAACGGATAAAAAACGAGGAAAATGTACGATGCAAGGCCGAGTCTCATCTTACGTAAAGGGAAAAATAAAATTCAAACGTAACAATAAAACTCATCATTTGCACAGTCACGACATCGAACGTAAATCACGTCATCGAAAAGTTACTGGATATTCGTACCAATACAGAGCGTTGTGCTCCGTAGTTGGACACTCACATGTAAGGCACTTACGATGGACGCACGTGCCATGCAACGAACGCTATAATTGGGTTAAATGTTGCGTAATGGTAGTCGTTAACAAGCGGAAGTTCTCGTGGTGGGGATAATCGAGCTCGCTGCGTTTTGTACAGGTTTTCCTGCGCTAAGTGTGTGAAGACAGCCCGGGAGTCAGAAGAAACGATAGTCGGCGGGTGACACAAGGGCCATCAGTTGTTGCTCGGGATTGGCTCCACCGGTCGCTGTCGCCCCCCGGCCCCGCCCCCCCGGCGCCAGCCGTCAGCATGCCCAGCGCATCGCCAGTCGTCAGCGCAGGCGACAGCGGACACCGCCCGACCATGGCGCGCGACCACCCGACCCCCCTGGAAGTGCAGGACGAGGCGGAATGGAAGCAGCTCACCATCTTCCAAAAGGCCAGGTACATGATTCGGAACGTCACCGTGGAACCCATCGGAGCGCTGTACGTCATGCCCAGCGTGCTGGCCAGCCTGGCGACGCAGAATCTGAATCTGGAGAAGGCTTGCTACGTCAATCTACAGTACGGGGAGACCGTATGTCGCGCGTTGACGGCCCGGCAGACGTCCGACTTCAAGGAGCAGGAGACGCGAGTTCAACGGCTGGTGGCCGGGATGATATCGTGGAAGACGATCGTGCACTCTGCCCTGCCGTCCTTGATGATGCTCTTCCTGGGGTCCTGGTCGGACCGCCACGGCAAGCGCAAGCCGCTCATGCTCATGCCCATCATTGGCGACATCCTCATGAGCACCGGCCTCATCCTGTGCGTGTACTTCTTTTACGAACTGCCCATGGAGGTGGCTGGCGTCGTGGAGTCGCTGTTCCCCGCCATCACCGGCGGATGGTTCACCATGTTCATGGCGATGTACAGCTACATCGGCGACGTGACCACGGTCAAAATGAGAACCATCCGCATCGGCTTCGTGAGTCTCGTAGTTCACATCGCCGTACCGGCAGGTATGGCCCTCAGCGGGGTCCTGTACCGTCAGATCGGGTACTACGGCATCTTTTCCATCTCGCTCACGCTGTACGTCATCCTGCTCATTTACACCATCCGGAGGATCCACGAACCGAAGCGAGTGCAGGACGCAGAGTACGAGAAGATGATGCAGAAGCGGCGGGACCAGACCTGCGGGTGGGTGCGAGACCTGGTGAACCCGCAGCACGTGGTGGAGACGGTGAAGACCGTCTTCAAGAAGGGAGAGCGCGACCGCAGAAAGCGGGTGATCATGCTCATGGTGAGCTGCATGGTGATCATCGGCCCCTTGCACGGTGAGTGCGCCCGCTGCAGGTACCCGCGCACCAACTGCTTCTCGTGGACTGCTGCCAAGGCGCTTTCCTTGCCGGTTTGGCTTGTCTTCATTGCGTGCTGGGTGGGTTATTCTGGTGATGTTTCTTCAAGATAAGAATGCCTCTTTCCTATCCTTTTTTCCTGAAGGTGTTGGATGATTCTGCTATCTGCTTGCAGCAATGTCTCATATCGTGGACATTTTTACTGTAAATAATATCCTATCAACTTGTGACGTGCTCTGAATCTTCATTTAGAATATTTCGTATGACACGCTCAGTCAAGTTGTTTGATCTGTCAATCTGCATTGCATTTATAAGAGTACGAATTCATTATATCTGATGTTCAATAACTGGAGGGAAAGTCCAGTGAAAGTGTATGTGTTTGCATATGAATGAAAGTTTCTTTATTGAGCAAGGTGTTTGTACTTCAAGCGTATAATTTTGCGTATATTAAAGACACTCCGACTTAAGTCGTAGTTTCACTGCGCTGAAGGAAAAAAACAGAATGTTCCACTAGTATTATTATTTTGACACATCCTAAAACTAGTCAAAAGTCAGTAATAATGTGGAGTTATATGTTAGATAACTTCTGCTATTATAAACCACAAGAAGACAGATGATACATTTTCCTTCGCAAACTCTACACAGGAATGGGTCCAATTACATTTTCGAGTTACTATTCCAAATTCCACAAAATTGTAATCTAATAGTTTTCTAATTATATATTGAATTTTCTTTCGAAGAAACCAGATAATACTGATGAAACATTAGCCAGATAAATGAACAGTATGATATTATACGATATTGTACGTTAGCACTTCTCATTATGTGCGTAATAAACACCCACACATCAATGTATCATATCGATATCGTTCAAAATAGCGAATATACAGGGCGAATACGTGTCAGTTATGCATTCAAGTAAAAAGCTATTTTACATGACGAGAGGAAAACGACCAAGATTTGGGAAATATATCTCGTATGTCAGAACTAAAATTATTAGAGGACAAAATAATTCAAAGATATCTACTACAAATACACTTCGTCATCGGACATTTACATCTACATCTATTTGATTGAATGTTGATTTTTTTAAATTGGTTTATTTAAGGTCGCTTCAACATCTCAGGTCATTAGCGACCACTATTGCTGTTAACGGTATGGTAACTATGTGGATGAAACGATATGGTGATTGATGATAAGGGGTGAAAGGACGAACACAATTACAACCATGCCCGAGGCGGGACTCGAACCCGCGACCCTTCGGTCCGAGATCACTACGACACTACTGCCTTAGCGATCTCGGCCACCGGTCCGGCAAATGTGGATTTTACAAATACTTCCAAACAAAATATTTAAGGATTTGCGAGATATCTCTATATACGTACACAAAGAGAAGTTTAACATTGACGTTGGATGAACGGTACCTATTTATGGCACTTTTCATTGTAATTATAATTATTGTTTTGTTTTTATATTTATTATTGTATTTTACTATATTATTATTATTATTATTATTGTTAATGTAGTTATTATTAGTATTCTGGGCCATTTCAGGTTTAATAATTTTTCAGGCACCATTTTATTCAAAACTCAATGTTTTTAAAAGCATAACAGTTTACACAGAGGTCGGTTCAAGGAAGAATTCAAATTGTTACTGATGTCAAAATTAAAAGAAATTTTCCCCAAAACTATCTATATTATTAACACATGCTGATATAGTTCATCACACACTTTTGTTTCAAAATAGAGATTCATTTAATTCGAAAACAGAAATAAATTTTGGGTGAAATTAAAAAATGCGTTTTTTCTTACCACACACTTGATTGCATGTCATAAATGTTTATACAAGTGGCCAAAAATGGCATGAAGATAACATATTTAAAATTAAAAAATCTTCAAACGTACTGGCATGATATTGTTTAATGAGTAGGGCAGGTAAAGGCAGCAAAAGTCATTTTCAGTAGTTAAATCGACATAGAGGAAATGCTGGTAATAGGGTCCCATATGGAACACACTCGTCTTAATCCTTCAACGGTGACATGAAAACAAATGTCTATGCAAAAGATTAAAATTAATTCATGGAAATGTTTTTCTTCATTATGCATTAAAGACTGAGTGAGTAATCATGAAAAAGTAAAAATTAATAGTTTGTTTGAACTCCTACCTAAAGAATCTAATATAGGACTTGTAACATCGAAGCAAAAAAAATGGTTGTTCATGCTGTCAATGTGGGATTAGTGTTGCCTTCTGCGAACAAAATAACAATTCTGTCAAATCTGATCTAAAAAACTACACTTACACAGTAACTGTGTAAGTGTAGTTTTTGGATAGCAAAAAACATTTGATATCAGGCGACCAATATTAATATCTACAATTATTGTAGATGATATTAATGTTGGTCGCCTAAAATGCTGAATAGATTCAAATAATAAGGCTAATAGATGCATTTTGGGGCACCCCGTTCTGAAAAGATTTTCAACAACATGTAATATTTACATGCTTAAAACATTTTACAAAATTCATCAGATCATTTCTTTATCATTTAATCAAAATATGCAGTCTATTTCAAGAATTCACAATCACAATCTAAGGATAGGCAATGGTACCTAGATTTAAGTTAGTCGTAGGTCTAGCTCAATTGTATAACCCAGTCGTGAAGCTCATTGACGTCGAAAAGAACTTTTCCATAAAACATTTCAGAGGCCTACTCTTTTAATGTTTTAGATCGTTAAAATAGCCATCAACCGACACTAAAAAAACGAGGCTTCTCCTCTTACGAAATTCTTACAAGATGAAACCGGCTAAGTTAGCTCAGGGCAAGCATTGCCGTTGTCTCTTCAGTAACTCCGGCCAGGAGATTTTAGGATTCGAGCCGCGACGGACGCTGATTTTCGACTCTAGCTAGATATATCGGATTCAGTCGTTGTCTGGAGGAGAATCCTAGCAGCGGCTGCTCATCTCGGCAATTTTCTGTGATTTCTCCGATCAATACTAGGAAAATGCCATGCGCAATCTTTCCTTCCTCTTCCTTGACTTATCCTTAACCCTTACATACACACTCTTACACTTTTCTTAAATTTATTTTACGTCAAAAAAGCAGTTAAAAACTGCGGATGACGTACTATGGGGAAAAGTGAATTGTGTGCACATTTTCAAAATTCTGTGATCCCTACACTAAGTCATATACTACTTAAATTTTGAAAAAAAGAAAAGAAGAAGAAGCTCCCATGTAATAAAATCTATTTTCAAGGATAAAAAGGCAATAAATTTTGGCTCTTATCAATGTTGTCCTTCGGAATAATACTTCCTGCCGCGACAACATGGAAACGATAATTTGAATAATTGTATTTCCCACTGAATTCTAGAAGACGTGCACAGAAAATGAAGTTACATTTGTGTCCAGAAGCAAAACAAAGGGCCATCTCAGCATTTGCTCAATGGATCAGGGAAACTGGACGAAAAACCTGATCGAGATGGGGGTCATTGCACTGTATCACTTATATGCACTATACGACCACACTTGTCGGGAGACATGTTGGCAGCTTAGACCATGTCGCGGCTGCGGTAGTGCTCTGATGATGTTATGTGTTCAGGGAAAATCCCGCAAGCCGACCTATATGTCGGCGCCGGATCTCACCATATAAAGGAAGAGAAACACGTAGAGTCGTAGGCTTCCGCGGCCGGAGTCGTTGAATTCTTGGCTGTCCGGGATTAGCCGCGTCATGGACACCCAAGAATTCAACGGAAGAGAAACACCACCACCTCGAGGATAAAAGCAATCACTAGGATAATGGGACAAATTATCGCAGCCGTTGATGTGCCCGTAAACATCAGTGAAATATGCGATGAATTAACACGTGTAATAATGTGTAAAATATGTCTTAGTGATGGTGCATTAAATTTGTATTCTGTATTGCTGCCTGTATTTTGTAATTTCTACTCCAAATGAGTTGCTCAGTAATGCACAACCTAATTGATTTACTGACCTATCGTCAGACAGTATAATGGATAATTCGGCTTAAGTACATTTGATCTTGCGGTCGCAGTTCATGTGCAGCTTAAGGGTATGTAAGAGTAATTCCCACAATGCGATAGAGGCGATTGGCTTATCGTCTTGGCGCGATCACGGCACAAGGTGATTGGCCGGACTCGGCTGGTGCATGCCGCCTCAAGGTGAGCTTGGTCAGGTCCAATGTGAAGTTCACGGTCGTTGTACTCTTTCACTTCTCCACTCTAACCGAGAAGATTTCCCATCGTGGCATCTTCCTCATTGCATGGAGAGGCAGCTGATACACATGCAGTGGGAACTGTGAAGCAAGTTTTCGTAGCTTTATCTGTGAGGGAGCTTTGTTTCATTTTAAGAGATAATTGTGTAAGCAAAGACAAGATAATATTCATTTAACTCTAAGTTTAACCGAAAGTTCAGTGGCTCTGCCTTTCCAAATGGTTCCACAGTTTATATAATGAGGGGAATGTTTTGAGAAAGTTATTAAGTTTTCATAAAGAGTACCGAATATTTCTTCACTGTCGTACTTCATATCGTGTTCCGAATACACATTTTTTCAGAGATATTTTACATTTCCAGATGTTTAGACATGATTCGACAAAAGCAAATTCCATTGAAGATGACTCTTTCATTACATACTTATTACGTGGAACACAATGTCCAATAAACTATACTACTCGGAAATAGGTAATATGATTTATTTTCCCATGTTGCTTTATCTAAAGTATTGAATTATAATGATCGTAGATACTAAAGATACAATGCAGTGACCATCGCCCGCTCCCGAGTTTACTGCGCTTCCTTAATGTAAAATGAACGGTGTTGCTACGCAGATGGATGCTACGTAAGTTAGAATTTGTATAATATTTCATATTTCATTTTATTGTTATGTATTAATTTTTGTTTTATATTTATATTATTTCATTTTAAATTGCGTCTTATAATTAGGTTAAATGTGAAAACCAGTAGATGATTTCTCATTAGCTTTGCTTATGAAGATGAGGGAATGAAGAGTAATGCAAGGAAAAACTGAGTAATTTTGAAAAATATAAAAATATTATATTTAATTATGAGTATATTTTTCTATCTATTTTCATTTTCCTACAAGCGACATCAACAAAGCTAATTGTAAAATGTGTATCCCATACGAATTAGCGATAACTGATGCTAGTTGTAACCCGTAACGCCCGTAATTGTAACGCCGAACCGATAAGAGAAGGTCGCTTTTGTTGGCATTACGTTAACGGCAAAATGTCTGTCTGTCTGTATGTGAACAACGCCAGCGGCTAAACCGTTCATCTGATTTTCCAAAATTGAAATTCCCAATCGCTCTGGCTAATGTCACGGCCCCTTGAATATGTAACAGATATTTTAATTTTGGGGTATTTTACATGAAATAACTAAGACATTTTCAAAATTTTCAAAAAATGGCGCCATCGATATTGATTAAATTTTGTTGTTGAATAGTGTAACGTTTAATAGAATAGCACAGGTCTCTTGTTTGTTGAAAATCAAGATTTTTCGAAAATTGAAAAAATCTAATTTTTCGACGTCTTCCTGCAACTAAAATACTAAAGATAAGAGTTTTTTCCTTCCATAAAAGCTATTCCTTAAAGACAGATTTTAATTTAAGGTCGTTGACAATTTTTCGAAAATTTCAGTATTTTTCGAAATTTTGTGTTTAATACGGGCAATTTTAATATTATATTAATTTTTTCTCAAAATGGCTGCAAAGTTTTTGATGACATTTTGTTGTTGTATAGTGTAAAGAACGTTTTCAAGAATAGTGTACGTCTCATTTGAAAACTCTGATGTTTCGAAAATGGAAAAAATTCAGAATTTTTTCGGCATCTTCCTACAATGACAATTATGAAGTTCCAATTTTTTTAATAAAATGTGTTCTTCAAATCAGATCTTCAAATAAGATTATGTTAAATTTTACGAAAATATGAGTATTTTGTAATAGTGATGCAATGCAGTTGGATGTTACGGAAGTTAGAATTTATAGAAAATTTCATATTTGTTTGTTCTTTTCTTCTTAGCTATATGTTTTAAAATTAATCTTTTAGAAATTATTTAAAATCCATTTTAAATTGCGTCCTTTAATTGAGTCAAATGTGAAAAGGAATAGATGATTTCGCTTTGCTTAATAAGATGTGGGAATAAAAAGTAATGCAAGTAAAAATCGGGAAATTTTCATAAATATAAAAATATATTTAATTTAAATATTATTTTCTATCTATTTTCATTTTCTTGCTTGCGGTATCAACAATGCTAATTGGCGAAATGTGTATCCCATACAAATTAGCTGCCATTGTTACTTGTAATCCGTTGTTGCAACGCCGCACTGAAAACAGAAGGTGATAATGCTGCTGCCTTTTCTTTCGCATAATATAAACTAATATATTTATTCTCGGCTAAAATACGCATCGCGCATCGTTGGTATTCACGCAATTTTGCTCGAAAATACGGACGAGAAAGTACATGCAATATTAGCACCATAAGTTTATTGTACTAATACCATTACAGCTCTTGGCAGAGTGCATTAATTATTCAACACACTCCGCTTACAACTATCGTTGATAATGCAATAGACAACTTTGATACACCTGCGTTCTGATGGGTGGTGTGAAGGGTGATCGTAAGAGTCTTTCCCAAACATAAAAAAGACAAGTTAACAACGATCATGGCCACGGTGAGATTTGAAGTCTTCAGACGTGCTTGTTCTATGTTACCGTTCAGTATTTGTGTACTATTTTTTTCTTTCTTTCAATATTCCCGGCTTCTGCTTGTTGCTATTGTCACTACCCGAGAAGATTGGAAACATTTCAATCTTCTGTGATCAACAATATCATTCGAACTCTATTGAACAGGTCGTGTTACGTTCAAATTCTAGATTGTTTGATTATTGCGTGTTTCCTGGTAAGTCAACTGTTACGGTCGTTTGTGTCGTAAGGGTGATGAATATTTTTATAATGGGTGGTGGCAGTGTTTGTCCCCCGATAGATGAGACCCGCAGCCGACGTATACGTCAGTTTGCTGCTGAGTTTCCCCCATCTAGGTATCTCCCACCAGCGGGGCACCGCCCCAGCCGGGCAAGTTCTAAGCTCCCGAACGGTCTCCCGGCATGTGTGGTATTGTAGTTCATGTTAGTGTAAGTGTGTGTGTGTGTATGAGATGAAGATGGAACGAGGAAGGAAAGATTGCACGTGGCTCTTTTGCGAGGGTACTACTCCGGCATTCGCCTGCTGTTGATTGAAGAAATGACGGAAAATCAGAGCAGCCTGCTGCTAGAAATCTCCTTCAGATAGCGGTTAATTTCGACCTAACTATCTAGCTAGTGACGAAAATGCTGCCACCGCCGGGACTCGAACCCTAGAATCACCCGGTCCGAACCGATAGCGGTAGCTGAGTGCATCAACTGATGTCAGGAGGTCCTAGGTTCCAGTCCTGACGGCGGCAGGATTTTCGACACTAGCTTTTCAGCTAGGTCGAATTCACTCGCTCTCAGGAGGAGAATTCTAGCGGCCGGCTGCTCTGATCGGTAGTTTTCCGTGGTTTCTTCGATCAACACCAGGCGAATGCCGGAGAAGTACCCAACCAAACGGGCCACCGACCGCGCGCGATCTGTCCTTACTCTCCCTTGTCCTATCATCTCCTCTTACACACACTTACACTAACATGCACCACACTATCACATATTCCGGAGACCGGTCGGGAGTTTAGAGCTTGTCCGGCTGGGCGGTGCCCGCTGTGGAAGAGTTCTGGTTGGGAAACCCACTAGCCGACGGTAGGTCGGTGCCGGATCTCGTCATCCAGTTGGGGAAGACCACCGTCATCTCCCGAGAAAGAAACATGCACTACACTAACGGGACTAATGACGGAAGCAGTTGACGCGCCCGAAAACACGAAAAACCAAACCGAACCAAACCAACCCTGTCCGAGGCACAGCAATGATATTAGTTGATGACTTGAACCATCTCAGCCAGTCAGATTCTAGTGGTACATTTATATTCAGTCCTTAAGATACAATTAGGTAGGTAGTTCCTTAAGAATAAAGAACTACGTTTTTCCATGAATAATATTCGTATGTACCTGGAAAGTTTCCTTTATATTTGCTCCACGTATTTCTACATCCTCCTTTCATTTTTCTTTATATAACTCGCAAATTACAGCTTTAAAATAAAGAATGAACAATTGAGCATTGCTAACTTACATAAATTTAATGGTATTTCAGGAGAAAAAGTATCCAATGGAGTTTTCTGTCTACGTCATTCATCAAAAAATTCTTTGAACTCGCATGCGGTCTTTCCTCCTTCGCTTGCTCATTTCAATTTCATCTCCCCAAAATATGAAACACGAAGAGGACATTCATTTTTTTCATGCACATTTGAGGTGCTTAAAATATGCATATCCCGCTGTGCGTTCTTAGTTAACGAAAATTTATGGAATAACAAGAACGTTAAGAAATACAACCAACATTTAATCTGGAGTATGTATTTCTCAAAAGGAATGAATGTTCTAACAGACTTTTGGACTTAGATATTACTCCGAATATTGTAATGATTTACAATAATCGACTATATGTCAAAAAATTTTTTTAAATCTAATTCGATTATTATACATATTTGAAGGATAATAACGTATAAACGTATAGCGATTTTGCCATTAAAAGTGACCATTATCGTAACTTATTCTGCCACAAAGCAGCGAGGAAAAAGCTTCGGTGTTCCCCGCCGCCGCGCGTGTAAGTGAGCGGGGAAGCCCTATCGCGTCGCCCACTCCGATCCTTTCCAATGCAGAGCGAGTGGGGCGAGTGGGGGAGGGTGGCGAGGGCGGGGCGGGGCGAAGCTAGCGCTGAAGCAACACGATTCCTACGAGAGCCTTGACGAGCGACAGGCACCGGGAGGCGGAGGCTGGGATAGGGAGTGACGGGGAAGGCAGGGTGGCGGGGGGGAGGCGGGGGAGGCGGGGGAGGTAGGAGGCGCAGGTGGAGGAAGACGGAGATGGTGGGGGTGGCAGGAAGGGGGGAGGCTGGGTTGGCGGGGGGAAGGTTGGAGGCGGGGGGGAGGTTGGAGGCGGGGGAGGTTGGAGGCGGGGGAGGTTGGAGGCGGGGGAGGTTGGAGGCGGGGAGAGTTGAGGCAGGAGGTTGGAGGCGGAGGTTGGAGGCGGAGGTTGGAGGCAGGGAGGTTGGAGGCGGGAGGTGGAGGCGGAGGTGGAGGCAGGAGGTTGGAGGCGGGAGGTTGGAGGCGGAGGTTGGAGGCGGTGAGGTGGAGGCGGAGGTGGGGAGAGGCGGAGGTTGAGCGGGGTGGGCAGGAGGTTGGAGGCAGGGGAGGTGGAGGCGGGAGGCTGGAGGCAGGGAGGCTGGAGCAGGAGAGGTGGAGGCGGGAGGTTGGAGGGGGAGGTTGGAGGCGGGAGGCGGGGTGGCGGGAGGCGGGGGTGGCGGAAGGTGCGGGTGGCGGGACACGAGGGAGCCGGGAGGCGGGAAGCGGTATGGCGTGGGACGGCAGGGGGTGGGCGGGAGGCGGGAGGCGGTCTCCTCTCACCTGAGCACGGGAGGGAGCGGCGTGTGCCTCTGCAGTGGACCGCTGGGCCAACGACCGGACCGTGCGTCGCATAAGATCTGGCTGGTGACGTAAGTGAGTAGCTCTTGAACGCCTGGAAAGAGGGGAATACCCTTACTCCACACCAGAGAGTCCCGATAATAATTCAAATTCAATGACCCCTTAATTTACGAGGCGAGGATCAACCCTGCTTTTCCGCCTAACTACGAAATTCTGTTGTGGTCGAAATGTGTTATGTCGAAAAGTGTTATTCGTGCATCGAAACGGGCGATTAGAATTTAGCTCAGATGAATTTTTAGGATTGAGGATATTTTACTTGTAGTAAATGTACAACATTTGACAGCCGGCTTTGATTCCCCTCCAAAGAAAGGCCTACGAAGAAGTATTTTCGCCCTTAAAAATCCTCGGATTCGATCGGCAACCAACGGAAATGAAACGCAAAGCAACTGAACCCAAAAAAAATTGTAAAACACCAAGTGGTTTGAAACGCGGTGCTACTGAATTCACAAAACTTTGTTAAATATTTATACAATCTGGACTCAAAATTGATTTCTCCAGTCATTTTTACCTGTAGTTTCTTTCAGTACTTATTAAAAAAGCAACTGAAATTTAGAAAGCGGGTTCACGCAGGTAGGTGATAAACAGTCTAAGGCAGTATTTAAATATCCGTATTTGAAATACGTATATTAAATATATTTTGTTATTTAAAAATCATATTTTTGAGTTTTTTGTGATGAATTTTAGAGATAAAATTACACACATAAAAAAGGTGTATTTAAAAAATGAAATACTTCAATTATTTTAAATACAGATGAAGAACCAAACGATGACAGTTTTTTTGTTAGTTTCTGCTAGTGAATGGATCTCATAAAAACAAAAATAAAAGCTTCCCTCTCCTGTTGAATTTTAAGTTCCTTAATTTTTAAATGATAAATTTCAATCATTAAAAATTCTGGACACTAATACCACAATAAGAAAGCATTTAGCTCTAATAACACCAGTTTATGTTCATCTGCACCAGTTGAACGACTGTTTCCCTTTGAGGGTTTTATGTATTCGCCAAGTAGAGGTTTAATGTCTGATAATTTGTTTAATAAACTAGTTAAGAGGAAATTACGTTTGAGTTAGATAAAATTTCTATATCATTTTATTGTTCACAAATTTGTGACTGTCAAATAGTAATTTATTGTAATAGACAACTACAACATAAATTTATTACACATAATTATTGAATTTACTGCATTTTATATATTTGAAGTATTTTAAACACGTGTGCATTTGGCAATTCAAAGTCTAATTTATTTTGAGTAGATATTGAAATAATTTTTTTCAAAATATTTTGGCGAAATATTTAAACACTAAATGTAAAGTATTTTGCACAACCCTGGTGATCAAGAAACTGAAAAAATGCCTCAGTTAAGTTCAACAATTGATGGATATTGTTGCTATTGTGACCAAAAAAGGCCAGTTCGTTGGTTGGTTAACGATTTCGGGGTGTTAGTGAAATGCATTTTTTCCCCTCAAGAGATGGCGATGATCTTACCCCGCTAGATCGCGATATCCAGCACTGGCCTACCGTCGGCTACCGGGATTTCCCCCTAACCAGGACTCTCCCACCACTCCCCAAACCAGGGCACCGCCCCAGCCGGGACAAGCTCCCAACCGGTCTCCCGGAATATGTGGTAGTGTAGTGCACGTTAGTGTGTGTGTATAAGGGGAGAGGTTATGACAAGGAAGAGGAAGGAAAGATCGCGCGCTGTCCATGGCCCGTTTGTTAGGGTACTGCTCCGGCATTCGCCTGGTGTTGATCGGAGAAACCACGGACAACTACCGATCAGAGCAGTCAGCCGCTAGAATTCTCCTCCAAACAGGGACTGAATTCGACCTAGCTGAAAAGCTAGTGTCGAAAATCCTGTCGCCGTCAGGACTCGAACCTAGGACCTCCCGGTCAGAGGCGCTGCAATGACATCAGTTGAAGCACTTAGCTACCGCTCCCGGTGCCAAGTTCATAAAATGTTTTCTTTTATTCACTGTTGTAATACACAGAGGGTAAACCATGGACAAGCTCAGTCAACAGAATAGCCAGGAGACGTACCAGGAACGCGCCAGATCACCAGAAGAAACGTCCGTTGAACCGTTGCGTCGTCGTCACTTAGCACCACAAACCTTGGGGCGGGCCGGGGGAGCTCGAACTGCGCGTCGCTCCCGGAGGGGGCGTGTTATACCCTCTCCGGACTGTAGTCCGCCGAGTGGCGCGGCCGTAGGGGCGGTGGCGCGCCAAGGGTCGCCGACTGCGTCGACCTCTCTCGGGCGCCGTCCGCACTCTCCGGGGGCGCCGCCGTCTCCCCGCTGCGCCCTTGTAGCGGGCCCTTTAAGGGTACGCGGGCGACCACTACAAACTCCTCAAAGGCAAACTCACAAGAGAACCGATAAAAAAGATAAGACTGAAGGGGTAAAGAAAGTCATGTTGGCGCAGGAGAGTGATTATTTAAAGAAGCCTCGAATTAAAGAAGACCGTTTCGATGTGATTGGCAAGGAGTTTCTTATCAAGTTGCGTGGCCTTCCCAAAGAGCAAATGCTTTTACGGGCACCACTAGAGTTGCGTAACATTTATCCACAACAAAACAACTGATCCTGTTTGAAAGAAAATGATGGTCATATGATTGTTCAATTAACTAATCTTATACATTTGGAAATAATTTTACTTTCTTTATGTAATATTCTGCTTTGGAAGTCTTCACCAGAGTTCTGGAGTTCACTTACCGGCAAGTCACAGGTTGCGAGCCCCTTCAATAGAAAAAATAATGAAGAAATATGCGTGACTGAGAGCGGCCAATAATCATTTGAAAAGAGAGATAGACCAACCTGCATATGATTGTAAGTGAGATGACCCTCGGGCGGGAATGGGGTTGCGGCCTTGTGTCGCAGTCTCAAATATAGGAGATCTGTCGGGGAATTAAATTGTCCCGCCCCATTACACAACTTCCGGTGATTCGTCGTTAACACTAAAGTGATTGCGGTGAGCAGATGGGTTGGCTGCTCCGAGCCACCCTTAGTCCCGTAGGCCCCCAGTTTGGGCTCTTAACTTCGTCGAAGAAGATACCATCTATTCAGGGGAAATTGTGTAAGAACATGCCCCAGCAAATGGACTCCGGTAAAAATCTGAAAAGTTGGTAGCTCGGAGGTGGTAGGGCGGCTTCATTAGGCTCAAGGAGGTAGAGATTCCTGCATAAGCGGAAGGTAGTCAAACGGTGCCTTAGCACAACCCGAAGTAGGTGACAACAGGCTTAAACGGTTGGTGCCTGCCTTGGGGCGTTTAAAATTCCCTGGTTTTCATGTAAGTGTAATCGGGCTATCCCGTGCGGACAATATTCCACACGAATGTTGCAGGTTACTATCTTCGGCAGAATATTAGAAACAAACATCATCGCCAGCGATTTGTGTGTTTGGGGATGTCACTGATTGGGTATCATCTGAGGAGGAAAGAATGTCAGAGCATTTCTCTGATTAGCACCAAATCTCACAAATTAATCCTGACTCCCTCTCCTCTCCTCTCTCTCCCTCTCCCTCCCTCTCCTCTCCTCTCTCCTCTCCCTCTCTCTCTCTCCCCTCTCTCCTCTCCTCTCCTCCTCTCTCTCTCCTCACCTCTGCCTCTCTCCCATTTCTTCGTTTTCCCAATCTTCTCATTTCCCTCTCTCTTTCTCCTCTCTCTCTCTCTCTCTCTCTCTCATGCACTTCACAGTAGGAACGCTTTCGTACGCCTCTCCCCTCTTTCTTTCTCTTTGAGATACAGCTACGCAATTATGCATTTAGCATTATGCATTGTGCATTTAGCTGATCAGAAATTGTAATTATCCCATTATGTTTATTTTGCAAAATCAAAACATTATCAAACGTACAGAAAAAAACGCTCACCGCCGTAGGTAATTCACCGTTAGACCCGAAAAAAAACTTCATACTTTTGCAATTTATGAAAATTTAGAGGTAACGTAAAAATCAGACCTACTCCATCTTTATTTCTCTCTATTCTTTCCAGAAATTCAAAAAAAATCATTTTTTAGAAAATTGTGAAAACTTCCTTGGGGTTTCATGTAATGCCCTCCAAAGTTTAAAGAATGTTTTTCAAAATCGCAGATCTTCCAGTCGGGCCACAACAAATTATTCATGTAGATTTTTCATTTTGTAAAATATCCTGGAAATAATTTAGACGCTAGTGTTGTTCACACACGGACGTCCAGAGGGGTTGATAGACGGGTGGACAGACGGGCGGACTGACATACAGACGGACGGTCAGGAAGAGAACTTTTTCGGTATCTGGTGCTCAAAAAATGAGTATTTCCATTGAAACCTCGGACTCGATTTTCCATAACATGACATATCTTTCCCTATAATATGTATATTATTACGTACTCGTATACACGTACGTAAACGAGAAATTAAAAATTGGAAAGTACAAAGTTAATGAAAACATGTACTTCACGTAACTACGTGTTCGTAAGTACTTACGCGTACGTACACGTAAATTATTATTCTCCGCATTCGATGATCTTGTGACACCTTAATTGAACTTCACTATAACAACAGTGAGTGCCTTTTCCATGTATCTGTGCTCTACAGATTTCATAATACGTGTGGTAATTTAAAACATTTAAATTACTTCGAATAGCGACCTGCTACATGGAAGAAAAGAAGAATGAGAAATAAGTCAAATGTGCAGATTTTTTAAAGGAGATTAAGGTCAGCTAGTTGAGTGTATGTATTCTTGGAAGACTTATGACGCCAAACCTTGCACCAAACAGGTTCGGTGAGGCCTGCTGAACAACCGAAGCCAACTCACTTTAAATAAAATGAATTTGAGAGACAATTTTATTGCGCAGCATCTACGAATGAAACTAGAGGTATTACAAGAGCACATACTTTCTCGCTTTATTGGAAACATTTACGTAATAATATAATAATGCAATTTCTGCTCTCCCTTCAGCCCCTTATGCCCTCTCTTCAGTAATAAATTAAATATTCAGTGCCGATGGCCATCTAATATATCATCTTATGAATATATATTACGTAACTACGGTATTATTACGTAATGTCCATTTCACGGTTCAAAAAATCAAAATATCCATTTCAAATTCAACGGGCCGTGACATCAGTCATATCCATCGGGAATATCAAAATGGTGTTTACAATGTTTTGAAACTTGACACGATGTAATTAAAACGTTTTCAAAAACTATTAATATTTTAAGAAAACTGTACATCAAATTATTTAAGGAGCAATTGTTTGAATCAAGACAAACCTGCAATAAAATAGTTTTTTTAAAAAAATTCAAATTTTGCAATTTTCAGAAATTATGAAATTTAAGTTGAAACTCGATTTTCACTATATTTATAAGCGCACTTAGATGTACTATAATAAGAGCTTTAAAGTAAAATGTGAGACTGTTTCTGAAAAACTTTTTAAAATGAATAATCAGCTTCATATAACGTTATAAAATGCTTTTTATAGGGTGAAATGAGGCTAGGTCAACAACGTTTAAGGGTTTAAAAGACTAGATGATCAAAAACGTTGTTACACCCTGGAGAGTCCTTTCATCACACACCAGTCGTAGAAAATAGACCATATTTCATGGAAGGAAAAAATCTGTGAAGAAGAAAAAAAATGCTTGATGTTTAATTTGCGTGATTATTTTGCTTTGATGATTAATAAAAAATGTATATTTCGTGAGTTGATATCTTTGAGGAAATATATTTTCTTATTTTCTAATCACCCGCGATTTTCAGGTATGTCAAAACCGTATTCATCAATTGAACCGACTCTATGGAAAAACTCTCTGTCATTCTTCCACTCATGTGTTAATTATCCATAACTCTCAGCGCTCCTGCGGTCAGAAGAAGAAACTTTTTGAATGGATCTGTTTTTTAGAAAGTGGGTCTCTCATGCCTTGAAGTGTCATCTATTGCCTTTATTTTCAACCAGATGAACCCTAGACGGTGAGTCATGTGGCATTCCCGCAGGCAAGAATTAGATGTGGACAGAGCAGCAGGCCTTGTAATCTTACAATGTGGGCTAATGGAAACCACGGGAAATCCAAATTGAAATATTATTACCTCTTTTCACATCAAAAGTCTACGCATGTAATCTAATTTGATGGATGTTTCGTTTAAAGTAGTTTATGCCATTGATTTGTTTCCACTTAAGATAGTATACGAGCCGCCACGGGTGTCGCAACACTAAGATGTGGGAAAATATTTTGGTGTGTAATTGAATCTTTACGATAATACGTTAAGACTTCCAAATTTATTTCATTTTCTACGTTATCGAGTAAACGTTTCACAACATGTCGTTACGTCCATTTCCGTCATAATACGCTTTGCTTTTCTCTCCTCCAAGAAGAAGAAGAAGGAAATTATGTTCGTACGAAAAAAGTGACCGCAGCTAATCTGTACACCCTACTATCAGCGACATCACGCGGTGGATTAAGGAACTTTTCATGGAAGTTTTTGGGGCCTATTTTACACCAAAATTATGAGTCAATTACGTGGATGTGCATCGATATTGGCCACACAAAGCCGCGATAAGTTCCTTTATCATGAGCAACATCCCTGTAAGTAGAGATTACACTTTGGCTGCGGGGTTTCTTTGTACGTATCACCATATCTCCAACATGGAAATTTAATCTCCTTATGATTGATTAATTTTTTCGTGTTTCCGGCGCGTCAACTGCTTCGGTCATTAGTCCCGTTAGTGTAGTGCATGTTTTTTTCGGGAGTTGGCGGAGATCTTCCCCCGCTGGATAGCGAGATCCGGCGCCGACATACCGTCGGCTAGTGGGGTTTCCCCTTAACCAAGACTCTCCCACCAGCGGGGCACCGCCCCAGTCGGGACAAGCTCTAAGCTCCCGACCGGTCTCCCCGAATATGTGGTAGTGTAGTGCATGTTAGAGTGTAAGGGGAGAGGATAGGACAAGGAAGAGGAAGGAAAGATCGCGCGCAGTCCGTGCCCCGTTCGGTTGGGTACTGCTCCGGCTTTCGCCTGGTGTTGATCGGAGAAACCACAGAAAACTACCAATCAGAGCAGACGGCCTCTAGAATTCTCCTCCAGACACCGTTTGAATTCAACCTAGCTGATAAGCTAGTACGAAAATCCTGCCGTCGGCAGGACTCGAACCTAGGACCTCCCGGACAAAGGCGCTGCAGTTACATCAGTTGATGCACTGAGCTACCGCTCCCTGTTTAATCTCCTTATGGTTTTCGTGTTCTACTATGTGACGACTTACGTCAGACTATATACGGAATATTTAGATGTCCAGGTTCATGACGATCTCATATTTTTCTAAGTGCTGTATTGCACATTTTCCTTGTCCACCTGGGGCTCTATCCCACATATTCACGTATCGCATCAACGTATTTTCAGTTCAACTTATGTAGTCATTTTCGTGATATGGGTGATGTTTTCCTTGCCAACCCGCATTTTATCTATCCTAAGTCTGCTTGGAAATAAGTCACAGATTCACATGTATTTTGACACTATAATTTCTATTTACCTCCCTTACTTCTGAGGCGATCTGAACAATTCAATCAACATGTGTGCTGTTTAAAATATCCGCGATCACTGATACGCAATTGCTAACCATCCTTCGACCTAGCTTCGCACTGCTTTCCCACCCAGTTTTTTTGAGAGGGTCGCGTGCGCAGACATGTCAAAGCGGCTGGTTGCAAAAGATTGGTGTAGCAATAGACGGAGTATTCGAATCCATTCAAGTTGCTATACTTCAATCGATACGATACTTGTCACCGATTCCAACATCAGAACCATCGATGCCGATGGTTGTAACATCTAAAACAGAAGAAATGTTACAGCAAACATCGAAAGCATGCAACAGGTGTGGGAGGGATGGCGGTCGCCATCGGCTGCAACTCGTCCTTCAAGGCTCCAGCAACGGCAGCGCGGAGAAAAGCTTTTGATGTTCTGATGGATATTGATTTGATGTTATCGATGTTCATAGTTCTAATGTTGGTCTCGATAGCAATATGTAACGTTTAAAACAGAAGGATGTAAACTGCAAAATCGAAAGCATGCAACAGGTGTGGGAGGGATGGCGGTCGCCATCGGCTGCAACCGCGACCCCACGAGGCCTCGGGCGCCGGCAACGCAAGAAAAAAAGCAATGGCTTTGATGTTCTGATGGTTCTGATGTTCAGTGGGTCTGATGTTCAGTGGTTCTGATGTCCAGTAGTCCTGATGTTGGTATCGATACCAATACTTGTAACATGCAAAACAGAAGGATCTAAACTGCAAAACTCGGAAGCATTCCACAGGCATGGGAGGAGCGGCGGTGGCTCTTGGTTTCAACCGCGGCCCCATGAGGCCTCGGGCACTGACAACATGCGAAAAAAGCGATTGTTCTGATGGTTCTAATGTTCAGTGGGTCTGATGTTCAATAGTCCTGATGTTGGAAAAGATACCAATACTTGCGACGTGTAAAACAGAAGAACCGAAGCTGTAAAAATCGAAAGCATGCAACAGGCGTTGGAGGGGTGGCGGTGGCCCTCGGCTGCAACCGCGGCCCCGCGGGGCCTCGGGCACCGTCGACGCGCGAAAAAAGCGACGCACGAGCGGCGGGCCGTAAAGCAGAACAATGCGGCTGGCGGAAGGCGATATCGTGGGAGCCTGCCTTCCCTTGCCTTGCCTTGCCTCCTGGTTACGGCGAACGATCATAAGGCACGTGTTAGATAATAATCATGTTCAAAGACGGAGTGCTCGCTTAAGTCACTGCTAAGACTGCTTGTTTCACGTCAGGGTATCTCTAGGTATCTACCACGTAAAGTGGAACTTTTCCGAGTTTCAAATATCTTTTTCGCCTATTCAAGTATTGTAGATTTCAGATTCAAAAGGGAAATAAATTTAATTTATCTTCTTTGTCTGTTTCTCTTTTAGCCAAATTTAAAATTTACGGTCAAATTGTTTATAATGATCTTAGCAAAGGTACTTGCTAGGCAAAGGCAATTGGAATTGCAAATTAAAATTTAAAAAAAGATAAATCAGCGATTAATGTTTCTTCTAGTAACAAGAATTAAAAGAAAGGGCTCATATTGAAAATTCTTGTTCATCTCAGGCTTGAAATGTATTTTTTGTTCTTCCTATAATGTTTCGTTCTAATTGTTCTTCATGGCGGAAATTATCTTTTTGTTAATTGTATGATACTAGATTGCCAACAAAGTTGACTTCATAGCAATAAGTAGTTCGTTGTTTTGAAGTACGCAATCTGACATTTCCTTCTTAAAAACAATTTTCATTCCATAAATAAGGAAAACGTTCGTTGCTGTCATTTCGTCTGCTATCGCAACTTCCTCTCATCACGAAGTTTGGGCATATAGCTCCCAAATATCTCCATGTTTATGTGACTGTTCACGTGAAAAACACGTAAACTTCCTTGTCCAACAAGAAAATGAGATGAACATTTTCCTTGTTGATGGTAGGTTTTCTAATGTAGTCATTCTCAATGACTTCTAATGATCTCTCAATGTCTAATTCATTTCTATTTTTTCGACAAAACAATTTAATGAAAAGATAAATCATTTATTTAATGAATTGTATATCTGTAATTGTAAATGGAATAAAATAAGTTTTTAACTAATTTTCTTGAAGAATGTGGCATTTAATACTAACACATGAACTGAGGTTTGCAATTCCTTCAGAGGCACATTTCAACAAATCATCTCATGTGCGTATAAAAAATAAAGCATACTCTTTTACGGTGCGGTCAAGGTTCACCGAGGAAGTAGAGCAATATTATATACATAAATGTGATTTATGATAGACCGTATTTGGAAGAGATAAGACGCTCCTATCATTTCTCAAGGTTCTCTTTTCAAATATATTGGATTCCATAAATACATGTTGTGGCTATGTGATGATATACTTGGTCACAATATGCTTACACGTGTCTCAATTTCCATGTTTAAATCAGTTGAAAGAACTGATGGTGACACAAGAACGTGACTGAATATGGTTACGAAGACACCACGTGTCAGTAATTATTATCAACGAACAATCTAAAATAAATTACCCTCAGCAGTTGACGCAGAAATCACATCCTGACTACATTTCTATTAAGTGCTACTCTATCTGTTAGTAAAGGATTGTTGCATTTACCTCCATTCCTTGGCACACAAACAAAACCTTCACGTTAAAGTAGCTCAGGAGACTTTAGCGAATATTATTGAACAGGTCAATTGTAACATTCTCTGTCTTTGAATAGATGAAGTATTCTATAATTTTACAAATGTTTCTAAGATGCACTAACGTGTTCCTGAATCGAATTCTCCGCTCATAGGAATCAGAGTTTTAAACCAGCTCTAAAGACGGTAGATAAACGGTAGGTGTGGCCCGCGAAAAGTTCATCTTACTGCTGTTAGAAGAAGATACTGGATTTAAAAAATCAAAGTTGCAAGCAAAATCACAATACTTCAGAGTAACGCATCTCACCACACTTTATATTATCATGAGCATTAGGTATAATCTTCAAATAGGTAAAAAGTGAAATTCTTGCCTCCTATTTACACGATATTAGAGAGGAAAAGAGATATCACTCCATGTATTCTCATCTGTAAATGGGAGCTGAAACGGATTTGTGAAATTTCATCCTTAAGCGCTATTAGTAACTCTATATATACGACATTGTGCAATTAATCGTATTTGTTACTGTTACATTCTGAACTCCGGGCACGTTACATTAATTACCATTATATAATGCTGTAACACAAGTAATATGAAAAGGAATAATTGATCCCGACATCTCAAACGTCTTTGTATCTCGTTCATGTAGAAACGTTAAAACCTTAGCGCTTTAAAACCTTAACGCCTTATTATTTTTCTTCCTGAGTTTATTACATTTGAATTGATTTGCTTGCTTGGAACTTAACTGCTGTAGGATAGTATGGAAATGTACATTGGTACATTTCTATCTGAAAGGAACTAAGTGACACTACCAAAATAAATCAGTTTCCTCGAGATGAACTTATTTTATCTCGCTTTGATTTAGTCATTAATTCATGTAGTTTTGTTCCAGATTACTAATGAATCTATATGTGATAATTGTTAATCAGGAAGCAGAGCTCATTAAAATTGTCAATATTCAAAAAATATAAAGATTATAAAACTGATCATCCCTTTCTATTCATAAGCTTATTGTTATTCCTCTGGGATATTTGGAAAAACTCAGTTCAATGTGAATGTATTAATCATTATATAAATAAACATCATATAACTTTTTTAAACACTGTACTTCTTTTTCCCATATGATTCGTGAATTGAAATGGCAAACTGTACTCAATACAGATGTAAATTTTTTTATTGAAATGCTTAATAACAATTTATTTCCATGCACGTATATTCCTACAAAAAACCTTTAACGCAGGGAACTCAATTTCACTCAAAAGAGTACTATGACTACATTATTTCTGTGATACTGTGTCGATACCAATCTTTCATTGGAACGATTACACAAAGTAGGAGCTGAGTGCTGATAGTCAGACGGGTAATCAAATGGAAAAAAGTAGTTTTCCCCCAAAGTAATTTTTCTATCCTGCAAATGTGGATTATTAAATGATGTGTGAAATATGTCGACAAGGTAATTTTTTATTCATATCAATCAATAATGTTATTGATTTCAATAAACATTACGATTAAGCAAGGATTCCCAAGAGTAGGAAGTAGTGGGGATTCAAAGAATAGGCACGTGCTCTCCGCATAGACCTAGAAATGTTTCAAAGCGTAACTAACTATTTTAAAAAAAATAGTTTATTGGGCTGTATCGTTGATTGATTTTTTCGTGTTTCCGGGTGCGTCAACTGCTTCGGTCATTAGTCCCGTTAGTGTAGTGCATGTTTTTTCTCGGGAGATGGCGGTGATCTTCCCCCGCTGGATGGCGAGATCCGTCGCCGACCTACCGTCGGCAAGTGGGGTTTTCCCTTAACCAGGAGTCACCCACCAGCGGGGCACCGCCCCAGTCGGGACAAGCTCTAAGCTCCCGACCGGTCTCCCGGAATATGTGGTAGTGTGGTGCATGTTAGTGTAAGTGGAGAGGATAGGACAAGGAAGAGGAAGGAGAGATCGCGCGCGGTCCGTGGCCCGTTTGGTAGGGTACTGCTCCGGCATGCACCTGGTGTTGATCGGAGAAACCACGGAAAATTACCAATCAGAGCAGCTGGCCGCTACCATTCTCCTCCAGACAGCGACTGAATTCGACCTAGCTGAAAAGCTAGTGGGAATTCTGATTGGATGTTGTTGACGTTCTTATAAGAAGAAATAAAAGAAGTCATCTTCGTCAACATATCATGTGTTGACGAAGATGACTTCTTTTATTTCTTCTTCTGAAAAGCTAGTGTCGAAAATCCGGTCGCCATCAGAACTCGAACCTAGGACCTCCCGGACAGAAGCGCTGCAGTGACATCAGTTGATGCACTGAGCTACTGCTACTGGTGGTGTATCGTCCACACAGCCACAGGTAAATGACGTCTACGAGTGGTGAGAAGGAAAATGATATGACTAATTCTTTTATTTAAATTAATTTAGATATTCTTGAAGAATGCTTTTCAATAAATTAAATCGGTATGAACAAAATAATTCCTTTCCATTTGTAAAGTATCAATGTATCTTCTGAAACAAAGACCAAACTCGTTGTGGCCAACTGTATTTAAATATAGCAAACTCTTCATAATAAAACTATATGCTGAAGTTGTCTTAAGTGTTCTAAACAACTCGAAATCAGAGTTTACTTTTTAACCTTTTTTTATCGTTCTAACTCGACGAGAAATTGCTTGAGACTTAAACGTTTCACACTTGCTGAACACACGAGGCCGAGTTGTAATACGTTCTCATATAATTGTTAATAACATATAACATTATTTCAATAAGATAAACGTAGTATTATTTGAAATTAAAAATAATATTATTTGAATATTTCTATAATACAAAAGTTAATATACAAAAAGGCTAATAAAGAGTGACTTTTTCAGATTAGAAAATACAAATAAGGTAGTTGCATGAACTATTTTAAATGACACAACAAATTAAATGACGTTAGTTGACTTGCGCTGGGATGAGAAAGATCTACCAATTCGGTTTACCCTTCCACATAGGCTTCCACAAGCCCATGTTGTGGGATTATACACTGCACCAGCTGTTCTCCTCACATTCAGAAGCGTCCTCTCTCATTGCCTGGCTGGCGTGTGACATCGTCCACATCCCATGAAACGTTGATGCAATATCTTCGTGGTTTCAGCTGAGATCTTGTGGTAATTCATATAATAGATGTATGATAGAGGTAATCAGACCACAATGAATAAAGTACAAATAGTGTATATAACACATTATACACCGATACACATACTACCGAACTAGCTTCGGGGAACTTTCTACATCTTCAGTGGTACAAATCTAGCAATATTACTACCTAAAACATGAACAAATGTTAAATTTATACAATGTATTTTAAGAATATAAATGATTGATTTCATTGAAGATAATACTTACACAGGTAACGAGGTCAAATATGCACAGATTGAAGTTAGCAGTTACATCCATATTAAATGGGGCAGCCATTTAGTCTATACTGTGGGGTGGGGGGAAATGAAGTAAATAAATTCATGAATATGCTACATTTTACATCTGCTTGTACATTTAGGCGTCACTGAAGGATTTTTTTTAGTAATTTTGTTATTTCTGAATTTTCTAAAATACTTAATTTAGATTTTAAATTTTGAATGTATAAAATTTGAAAACGTTTGTTTGGGTCAAAAGAATGGTTATATTCAATAAGGTGTGAGGCAAGAGCTCTAATATGTTCATTGACTACGAATAAATTTTCTTCCTGTCTGGCCTACATAAACTCCAGGCCGTGTATTAGGCCGCACTAAATTCGCAATATGGCAGCTTGAAAGATTTCCTGTCGGAATAGCCAACTTACGAAACTATAACTCTGATCAAGTCTCTCGCTTTTGTTTTGTTTGTTGTCTCGTTCACAATCCTCGCGCGGTCTCGAGTCTAGTCCACTGTTCAATAATACATGTTTCGTTTTTCGGTAGAATTAAAAAGAGATGTTCATCTATAAACGAATATTAACTCTGTGAATAATTATTAAGTTAATTAAGAATTATCATGATCAACTATTGCGAGCTTAAGAAGTGTTAAAAAGTGTCAAGTGCAAATGAAAAATACAACCTCAAAAGTTATCTGCGGTCATACTTCTACGTTATTAATGCTTTTGAGATGTGTGTCAACAGTTCCTTTACGTTTTGAAGTGGTAGTAATGAGTTTTATTGAACGCAAATAAATACCACAATTATTGAAGTTAATTAACGTGATATACATGGTAGTTTTTAAGTGATCTAATGAATTGTTCCTAACAGTCTAGTTATGTCAATATCAATGCAAAAGCATCCATTTAATTTATCTGTTCAATTATTCATTAGCTTTTAAAAGTAAGTTCAAAAAATAATGAAAATCATCATTAGTGTAAGTAAGTCTTCAATAACTTATCCATTGTTACCTGAGACAGTCTTTGAAAACGTGTTATCTTCAAAGGTTCAGTATAATAAAATAATTAATATTAAAAAATTAAAAAATATATTTTAAAAAAAAAAAAAATAAATATAATTAATTTAAAACAAAAATAAAAGGGACACTTAACAAATAATGAACTACTATAACTATTTAATTAACTTTATTATTATTACTAAAGAAAACAATTGGAAAATAATAAATAAAACTAAAAAACGCCTAGTACTACTAAATAAATAAATTGAACGATAAAACGCAAAGAACGAAGAGCACCAAAACGCAAAATGCAAATCTTTAGCAACACTCGTAAACTAACACAACTTCACTTGGATGGCTTTGAATGTTGGCGGAATCTACGGAAGTAGTCATTGTTTCATTGCAAACTTAAATTTTAAAAAATGTCCCTACCGCTTGAAGGTAATACATACAGGGTATTTGTGTGACGGTTGACAACAACTTTTGCCAACATAAAACGAAACGAAAGTACCCTACATCGAGTATAAATGTATGTTCTCATCCGACAGTGACATTTTTCAAAAGTTGTCCCGTTAGTTCGGCTTTTTAGTTGGCCAGCAGCTTAAGATGTATTTCAATCATTACAATTGAAAATATACCCTCGATTTTTATTTTTATTTTTATTAGGATCTTTGGTTCGAGAAAGTAATGTCAATAATTTCTTATTGGCTTTGAACAGATATGAATATTATCTATTTTTTAGTTGTTAGCGTAAACTTTGTTTAAGTGTACTAAATGACTACTCCATTTAATATGGATGTGGAATTATGCTAAGTTCAATCTGTGCGCGTTACCTGGGTAAGTATTATCTTCATTGAAATCTATCATTCATATTTTTAAAAAATTGTATTCATTTAACATTTGTTCACGTTTTAGATAATAATGTTGCTTGTTTTGTTCCACTAAAGATGGGAAAGTTCCCTGAAACTAGTTTGGTAATATGTGTATTGGTGTATAATGTGTTAAATACATTATTTGTACTTTATTCATTATGGTCTGATTATCTCGTACATCTGTAAAGCGTTGATGCATTTGAAAGAAGTGTCTGTAGATGGCAGTTATAAAGAGGAGGAGATTATCCCTTACTCTGTACAGATTCAGCAAAAACGCTTCCTCTTGTGGCCGCAGGAGCGCTGCGAGATATGGAGGGTAGACACGAAAGGAGGAAACACTGACAGTACCGCTTTAAAGCCATTAAATTGTTTCGGATAGATTCAAATCAAGCGTTTTTTCAAATTCGATCAGAGTAAAATTCCTCTTAGCTATATCGACTAAAAATGTACACGTTCCCTCAAAGATTAAAAAAATAATTTTATGTTATAATTACGCTGAGAATTAAAAAAATGTCGCTAATGACCTTGTTGTTGATGAGACAACAAATTAATAAAAAAATGTGAAGTGGGGGTTCCTCCCTTCCCTGGTGTTCGAAACAGTCTCTGAAACGAAGCTTTTTCACCAAAGTGGCCCTGGAGATGTCGTGTGCTTAGGCAACGTTTGGATCCGCGCCCGGCTGCAGTAGCTCGCCCGTTGGGCAGGGTGGCGCGCTGTCGGTAGCGCTCGCCGCCTTGTGACGCGAGTGACAGGCGCCGAGTGTCGAAAGGTGTCGCGGTGACATAACCGCTGCGGCGCGGGCGGCGCGGGCGGCGAGGGCGGGGCGGGCGGCGAGGGCGGCGCGGGCGGAGGCGGCTGCTGTTATTACCGACTTCAATTGGCCCGCGCCAAGGCCGGTGGCCCAGCGGCCGACGCGGCACGGCGCGGCGTGGCGCGGAGCGGAGCGGGCAATTGAAGGTGCGGTCGCAAGCTGGGGGGAGGCAATTGCCGATGGGTCTCAGCCCCAGAGAGCGTTGCTTCACTTGTGAGGAAAGAACGCGCTTTTCAAGCCCTCCAGTCAAGCGGCCGGCTCAGCTGGCTTGCGGCATCAATTGATATTCCTGCAGTGTCTCTGACAGGGGGTTCCTGGGGTTCGAGTCTCAATGCTGGCAAGATTTTCGACACCAGATAGCTAGCTAGGTCGTAATCAGCCGCTGTTAGGAAGAGTATTCTAGCTGGCTGCTCTGGTCGGTAGTTGTCCGTGGTTTCTTCGATCAACACCAGGCGAATGTCGGAGTAGTACTCTAATAAACGGGCTACGAACTGCACGCGATCTTCCTCACCTTTCCGTGTCCTACCTTCACCCCTTACGTACACTTACATGCACTACGGTACCACACATGCCGGGAGGCTGGTCTGGAGCTTAGAGAGCCTGTTCCAGCTGGGGCGGTGTCCCGCTGGTGGATGGTTAAGGGAAAACACCCACAAATCGGCGGTGAGGACGATGCTGAATCTCGCCATCCAACGGTGAAATATCACGTCACCTCTCGCGATAAAAACATCAATGAGTAATGAGCCATGCGGGACTAATTACCAGTTGACGCGTCTGGAACAACTAAGCAATCAGTCAAACGGTACGAGACTGTTTGATGACTAGGTACAGTATGTCATGATCTAATCTGCTAATGAAGCGATCCCACGAGTCCTGATAACTCTTCCTTTTAGATTTTCTGACAATATTACGATTTGATGAAAAAATAATTTTATGTTCTTCAGACACACTTTCTTTGCATTTTTGTAGGTAAAATTTGTGCCTGTAATGAAGTTCTGAATATCATCATTAGGACCTTTCCTTGGTGAATTTGTTTCGTTTACCTATAAATTCTTTTGTTTTTGACTAATATTGGTTTTTAGTGTATTCTACTCTAATTGAAATGTCAACTATAACTCACCACTAAACCAATGTATTCTTCTCTTCTTCATTTGAATCTTTTACTGGTGATTGCGAATTTCTTATAACGTCTTTGAATATAGATTTATTGTTAATACCGTAATGCTTCATTTATAAACATAAACATTTAAAATATCTTGTAAAGAGACACATGCGTCAGACGATTATCGGATTTCACCCACTCCCTAATGCGTAACATCTACACTATACTAAGGTGGATGGTCATGCGTTCCATCACACATGGCTCGGCTCGCATTAGATGTTAATAGTAGTAATGATCCGAGATTAATAAGCAGTTTTCGAAGATAATATGTCTTAGAAATGTAAAATGTTTACAACTGTTTTCTGATTTTGTACATTCAACCGTCCTTTTCTCTGACATTTTGAAGTTGTGTGAGTGTGTGTAGTGAGTGTAGTGTCATGATTTTCTTCTTTATCGGATGAAATGGTTGAACTGGTAGAATTGTGGACGATGAGGGAACAATTGGGTATGTTAGAAGGGAATCCGAACAGTTCACAGTAAACATGCCACAAATTCACTTCCATCATTACACATTGCAACTGTGTCAGAGAAACAAATGTAGATAGCTAGAGCCTTGACCGCTACAATACTGATATCCCCGTAGGAGTGTACATAATTAAAAATAGCCTGAATGACCTAGAAATTGGGTTGAAATTATCAATTCGTTCTTCTTTGGACCCTCTTCTCGATATTTCAGAGTAGTAGTCACTTCAACGTCTGCTCTCATCAGACCCATGTTACAAGAATGTAACATCGCGCACCTCCTACCAGTGCAACCAATAAGCACTTCGGATGTACATGTCATGTCGTGGACGCAAAGGAAGAGGAATTTCGCGTAGACATTCCATTATGGTCGTTCTCTTAAACTCTTATGAATTTTGGAACATAATTTTAAATATTAGTTTCTATCAGCATCCATTATTCCTTATGCGAGTTAGAAAAGCTCAACATTAAACAAATCGAAGCAAATAAAGCTCGACGTCACATTTTTTCGGGTTTTGAGTAAATGACGGAAAACTGTTCTTAAGACATAAGTATGCATGTAAGTAAGCATGCATATTTTAATGCATAAAAGTTCGTTGCCTTTAACCTTTGTAAAGTCTTCAACTGGTAATGTTGGGAAATATTCTAAGTCCAAGGTTTAGAACCTTTTGGTTTGCTCTTCAACATTTTCAGCTCGTGGACATCGAATGTTTTTGTTTTCTTCGATTCAAACTGTTTCAGTAATAAACATCAAAACTGTCTCGTTCGTACCAAGCCACCATATTACTGAAGTGACTGGTATGGAAGTGGCAGGAACAAGTAATCTAATTGCCAGGAATTGACGTTTGCTTATTTAATTTAATTTTGTATGACAATTACTAATTTACTGTCTAGGCTTCAAAGTGAAAATAATTCAATTGCATGGCGGTTATAACTAATATCCACGTGAGTTAAAATGGTAGCCGTGCGAGTTATATGAGCATAGTGTCTCGTGTTTATACTTCGTTTTTTTTTTAACGTGATGGTTGAAGGTAGTATCTCCAAGATAAAATTCGGTACAACTTTTTTAGTCATTCTCAGTCCTGACGCTAGACTCGCTTGATCTGCAGCAGTGCTTGATGCGGTCGCGATCATGCGACATCATGCGGCAGGATCAAGAAAGATGCAAAAAGTCGGGCCGAATTCCATCTTGGAGATTCTCCCATCAGCCGCTACGTTAGAAAAACCCAAGTATAAATTTCAGAAATCGTTGAATAGTTGTCTCGTTGTTACGAAACTGAAGAACAATACACTTGAAAAGCATTAGATCACTATTCAAGTACTATTCATGTGTTTGTAGTAATGAGAACAAAAAGATTATCGATGACAGTAAGAAGCAAATTTTGTACCATCTATGACAAGTCTAGAAACGTTTTCTTACATTTTTGGAGATTTACATGAAATCACACTTGCTCTGGTTTCTTTACCTTCCTTCTGTATTTCATAGGGAAACTTTACATCCATATTTCCATGAATTCCAAATGAACTTTTAATCGCACCGCAGGTAGTCTTCGATGTTTTCTATGTATTTATTGGGCACGCATAAGCAACCATGGACTATGACGAATGATACCACTACTTTTAAAATATTGTGTTATATATTTTTATTTTCAATTATTGCAACGTGGAAATTAAAAAAAAATTTAATTCATGGAATCGAAGTGTTTTTACCTCTCGGATGGTTAATCGGTGTATTTTCCTTCGTGGCTGTTAAATTTTCACTTAGAGTAGTCTGAAATAAAATATAATTACCCGCAAATAAAATATAATTACACGGTCGATGACAAGGACCTGTAGAAACCATATGTTTGCATGTACACGTGTACATATGCAACACACTTCCTTTTTGTTGCAATAGGCTCCAATATATCACGGTAAGAGAATGACAAGGTCCTATCTGACGTTGAGGAAATTTTACGGGAGAGCATTTTAAAAGTCTTGAAATATCGAATAATGATACGCAAAATGGTGCGTAATTTGTTTGTAAAACCTTTTCCACAAGTGTGATATGAAAACTTTAATAAATTGGATATTTGATAGAGTTCATTCTTGACAAAGCACCGTTTTCGTCAAAAGCCTAACTACCTTAGGAGAAATTGGTTGATAGCGTATATTTTTCTTGTTTTTACGACCTTTGAGTAAACCTTAATGAAAAGGGGAGTCCCAATTGTATTACAAAAATGTAAATGAATCTTCGAAATTCATTATCATAAGTTTAAAAATAATACATATTTCTCTGAAGAATTCAAAATTAGTGCCTTATTTAATAATTGTCGAATTTATTTTAACATAATTTCTCATGTCTAAATTAAACTGTGACTCAATTAGTTTATGGCCTATTTTGTTCTTTTGATGAACTTTTTCGTGATAATAAAATACCTAGATCGTGATAAAATAATACCTAGCTAGTTTGACCTGTGTGATACTTCCGCTTTTTGTTATTAACAGAGTAAATCGTTTGAAACTGGAACCAAATTTTGAACATTTCTTTTTTTTTTTCATTTATTTCTGCTTGGCCCGAAGGCCCTCAGCATCCGCGTACGATACAGTGATGTTACATAGAATTACATTAACACTGATTGGGAAAACTTATAGACATGAATACATTGAATGCATGTGAATTAAATGTGAGAAGCCACATCGGGTACATGATAATCAAGGAGGGTCGAAGAACTGTCGCGGTAGTTTTCGCTTTAGTCTAATGTGGTGAGGATTTTGTTTTCCGATTTTGAAATGTACGGCTGAGGGAATCTGGGGAATTTTAGGGTAGAAGCGAGAGGATAGGAGGAGAAATGGACGGAGATAGGAGTAATGCCGAGTTCGTTATGTAGCTGGGAGTTAGGTACAAACCATGGAGCTTTAGTGATGGTTCGGAGGAATTTATTTTGAAAAATCTGCATTTTTTGGATGTTCGATTTGCTGGCTGAGGCCCAGATAGGAGAAGCGTAGGATAAAATTGGGCGGATCATTGACTGGTATAGGTGAGTAGCGACATGGAGTTGCAAGGGTGATGACTTTTTGAGTATGGGATATAATTGGTGGGTTCTACGGGTTGCCAGGGTTATTCTGTGGAGAATATTGATTTCCATGTGAGCCGCCTATCAAAAAGTACTCCCAGATATTTAACTGGCTTGTTGTTTGGGAGCCAAGTTATATTTTCTCCTTGATAGTTGAGAGGGGGAGGATTATTTGGTCTACGGAGCGTGAAGATTTTGGCTTGGCTTTTCGCAGGGTTTATCCGGATATGCCATTTCTTGGCCCAGTCGGAGAGCTCAAAGAGGTGGTGTTGCAGGTCTTCTTGTGCGGTATCAATATCACGGTTTGAGGAATATATTGCGGTGTCATCAGCAAAGCTTTTATGGGAAAAGATAGTGAAAGGGCTCCAGGAAGGCGGACAGAAAAAGTGCGATCGGCAAGGAAGCTTTTGATGATGTGAGTAAGATAGTCGGGGGTTCCGATGTGAATAAGTTTATATAACAGTCCTGGATGCCAGATGGTGTCAAAAGCTTTAGCTATGTCGAGGAAGATTGCGACTGTGTGTTTCTTTTCATGGAAGCCTTCGATTATATCCTCGGTTAGTCTTAGTATTTGGTGATTTGTGGAAAGTAGGGGTTGAAAACCGAATTGGTGCGGAGGTATGGCTTGGACTGAACTGAGATGGGAGATTAGTCTGGCGAGGATACATTTTTCAAACAGTTTTCCTAAGGAGGGCAGAAGACTAATTGGGCGATAGCTTGACGGGTTGTTTTTTGGTTTGTCTGGTTTCAGAATGGGAATGATGTGGGCGTGTTTCCATTTGCGAGGGAAGTATGACAGACGAAGAGATGCATTAAATATTGATGTTATATGTAAAATGGCTGTGAATGGAAGGCGTTTAAGTACGTACGTTGGAATTAAGTCGTGGCCACTGGAAACTTTTGGAGTAGCGACAGATAAAAGGTTCACAATTTCGGTGGGAGATTGAATTTGGACACTGGGACTGTTGTTCCTAGTTCGTCGGATTTCTTCGAGGAGAAACTGATCATGAAGGGGATTTTCTGAAGGATGGGGAGTGAAGGTTGTGGCAAAGTATTCACCTAGTACTTTGCTTTTATCTGCAGGAGTAATTGCTACGGATGCCGCGGTTGTTAGGGAGGGTATATTAGTTGGCTTGCGCAAGAGGCGGCGAGTGATATTCCACAGCGTGTGATCGGTTGGGTTGGCGGTTTGAGTTTGGAAGTGGAGATATTGGGCGTTAGATATTGCCAAAAGATGTCTTACTATTTTAGTGAGTAGGTTTAGGTACGATTTTAAGAAAGGGGAACGATGTTTTTGCCAATGATTACGTATGTATCTTTTGTGATATAATAGTCTCTGTAAGATTGGTGAAATAGGAGGTAGTGGGTTGCGTTGACGTATTGGGGGAGCTGTAAGATCTAAACTATCGAGGATGGTGTGGGTGAGCGAGTCAATGGCTCTATCAATTTCTTGAGAGCTTTTCAGTGACGGAAGTGGTGGCAGAATGCGAGAAATCAGGATCTGGAAGTGAGGCCAGTTGACTTTTTGTAGGCAGTAGGGCTGAGCTGGGCGATTTTCTTTTAATGAAGTATTCAAGGAGAAAAGAAGAGGTCGATGGTCTGAAGGGAGAGCGATGTGTGGCTCCACAATAATATTTGCTAATGTTGTAATATTTGCTAAATTTTTTTGCTAATGTTGCTTGAGATACCGAAGTCGAGGATGTCTGCTGGTATTGAAGATTGGTAGGGATAATAGCTGGGAGAATCAGGGGCATGCACTGTTAGATTTAATCTTTCAATATCTGCAAGAAGAAGGATGCCGGCAGGAGAATTGAGTCTGCTACCCCATACTGTATTCTTGGCGTTGAACATTTCTGAAACACAGGTGTATGGAGTGGGGAACATTTCATTAATGAAATGCAACGTAAAAAGGTCTCATTTAGTATTTTATAAGATAAGAAAGAATTTTTATTCGTTAGTTTTCTGTGTCTAGGACGCATTGTTTCTGACCTCTGCCTTATAATTACGCATGAATGGAACGTGTTGCGGGTTGCAATTTGTTGCGCCTGTCGTTCTCCGTATATCATACCTGCAAACACATTTCTGGGTTTAAATATTAAGTGCAGTTCTCTGGTGTAAACCCATATCCATCAGTATATCTTTTAAATGGTTTCTTGACCATGATTTGTTTCACAAAAGTGATTTTTTCTTAGCGTTTTTGGGTAACGGCACGAGAAGTCACTTATGCACACCATTTAAAAATAAGAATTAGAGATTCCCCACTTGTTTCAAACTTACACTAGGTGGATCTTATGTCTTTTGGTGCCGCGGATTAGAATCAAAATAATTTATCTTACATTATTTTATATTTATAGAATAAGCTGAAAACGTCTTATTAAAATTGAGATTACAGAAATGTAACTTTAATGTATTTTTTTCCAGTGTTTTTGATCTTACAAACGTTCAAAGGGTATAGTATCTATTGTCAATTACTGAGAAGAGTATCTGTTTACTACCAAAATTTAGCAATTTTCAAATGTGTTACAACTGGAACAAAATTGGTGTTTGGAAATTAATTAATACTAGAACCAATTAAAAAATTGAAAGTTTTAGGCGATGATTGTGAACACTCATTGAGTTTCAATACAGAATTTAGTATTGATGTACAGGTAATACTGCACCAAGAATTTTGAAAAAACTACGAAAAAAACAATCTTGACTATAGGCACTTCTGATGCTTTTACCCTACAATGAGAGAGGATTTAATCATTATGTAACCTGTTGTAGGTTCCTCGAATGTCACTTTTAGACGCCCAATGGGGCGAGTGACGCTCGCGTTCCAGCGTGGCGATGTGCCGTGAAGTGCTCCGAGCCGCGAACCTCACGTGCTGCCTGAAGTCGTCGCGCACGGGCGCCTCTCGCGGGGCCTTCCCTCAACTGACGTCGTGCTGTAATTGCGAGCGCTTCTCCACGAACGTCCGGGTAGAACGCCGCGTGAACCAAGGAGGAGTTTTTGTAATGCTCTTCACGGCATTAGTTTTACTTTCTCGCAACGGAGTAGACAGAAAGTTATATAATGCTGAGCAAAAAAAAAAAAAGAAAACGAATTTTGCCAGAAAAAACACGTAATACGGGGTCCTTGTAACGAAAAACTGGATAATCCAGCTGTTAAATTTAGGTGAAAATCGTCTAACACGTGGTGTAGCCGGACATTTGTGTGTGTGTGTGTGTCTTTAATACCGCAAAATCGAATGACGGGAAAATGAAAATCGGATTACGTACCTGTCTGTCCGTCCGTCTGGGAACATCCCTTGCGGCTAAACCGTTCAGTCGATTTTTTCCACAATTTATATTCCCGTATCAATTTGGTAGATGTCGCAGCCCTTTGAATTTGAAACTGATGTTTTAATTTTGGGGGTACTTTACATGAAGCCCCTGAGACATATTCCAAATTTTTAAAAACAATGCCTTCATCATTGTGGATTACATTTTCTTGTTGGATATTGTGAAGTACGTTTAAAATAATGTTTCATGCTCGTTAAAAACTCAGATTTTTTCACAATGGGAAAAGTTTGGTTTTCTGGGTGCCTTCCTACAACTAAAATATTAAAGATAGAGATTTTCATTGAATTACATCTATTCTTTAAAGATAGATTTTGAAATAAAGTCTTGTACAATTTTTCAAAAATTTGATTACTTTTCACGTAATTTTGCGAGAAAATACAGGCGAGAAAGTACGTGCTGCTTTAGCACGTGTGGGGAGAGCAAAAAGTTAGCTTTTCTAGCTTATTAGTTTTATGTTAATATTTTGTTTTTGTCATTATGAGTCAATTTACCTTCTCATCATAATTCAATGTAGCTTCCTTGCGTATGTTGTGTGTATATACATATATATATATATATATATATATATATATATATATATATATTCTTACAATGAATGCTTAATTTAAATTTCCTTGATTTATGTGGCGTGGAAATTGCTCTAATATAATGGCTTGTAGTCACGGAGGGAAATATCAATCCTATAAATATTGTAGCGTATGTTTTCCAGAAGATAGTTTCATTAAGAGCTGAACTAGAAGAGACTTGATTTGCACACGATCGATCCATGAATCAAAATTGAAAAATAACTTACTATACTATTGTTGTCGTAATAACGCCACGAAAAGTTTCAGTTAGCTTATAACAAACACTGCAATTTTTAATCGGATAATAATCTCGTATTTTTGAAAATAAATTTAAAGTTATTCACTGGAGACATTTACGAGAAATCTGTAATAGATGATTGAACTCACAAGTAATTTAACCCAATTACACACTTTGGTTGATATGAAATGGATTTTTTGAATATTTTGAAAATTGGATTAAATATCTCAAATAATAATCACAATGATAATGAGATAGAGTTTTGGTAAAATGCTTATAGAGATGGCTCGAAATATATTTAAAAAGTAGTGGACATCGTCATTTGGGGAAAAAATAATTAGTGAAACGGTTTTTATATTGCAAATTTTACGTGCTTAATGTGCAATACGAAATATCTCATAAGCATTCGTTCTAATAATCTGCATTTCGTATACTTCTTATCATATTATCTAATTCCATCAATTCAAGATCAATAAGTAACTTTAAGTTAGATATTACCACTCAATGTAAAACTCTTGTAACATGTCCTTTTGGCTCATAGTTGTCTATTACTAACTAAAGTTTACTCTAAAATCATTGGCGTCATCTTGTTTAAAAAAATGTCATTAACTTCACATTACTGTAGCATATGTGTCTCATTACTGAACTCAAGGTTTTTGGGAGCCAAAGGAGCTGATTTAAAATGTGAGAGGTAATGAAGCAAAGGAGGTTAATATGTAATTTATTACCGTTCTCTGTAAAAAGACGAACGAAACTCTAGCGTTCCAAGTACTTAAGAACACGGTAGAAAATGCCATGAGCACATATACTGACGGTTCGTGTACGAATGCAATCAGGCATTAGTCGCAGATTTCTCTGTCATAACAGATTGAGTAATCGTTTGAGTACCAAGTGAGTAGGACGAAAACAAATTGGCTGCATCCAGCTCCTGACAAAGTAAGTTAATGAGAGCTAAAAACTTTCATTTGCACTTGCTTATAATGTGCACTACTCAAGACATCCTTCAGAATCTTTGGCGTTCAACAAAGTTAATTGGTCATTTTACCAGAAAGAATTCGAATGATTTAAAGTAAACATTCAACAGTTACTACTATTAAATTAAAATATAAATCAATGGTTTACTAAAAAATGCGCATTATACCATATACAATCTAGTAAAATGATTGTTTCAGTGCTAGAAAAAAAACTTCCAAAGATAATTTATAGCAGTTCATTGTAAATTTTAGAATCTTCTATGGTATAAAATGTGACTCACAATACAAACCCAAAATTTCAAAAAACTGTCTTGTAAGCAAGAAAATTAACAATGGCTTAGAAAATTACAGTTTGGTGTCAGGTTGCAAGCTTGCAGGGCTAATGACGGGCAAGATGTATTTTCACGAGATTGCTGAAATGCAATTTTGTTACCTTCACAGTCTGGAAACTGCTACAAAGCCCATCTCGCGTTTTTGTTTCTTTGCCGGACGGAGAGGAATTCATTCCATTCTGAATTTTTGTTTTGAAGACGACCGAGTCAAGGATAATTGATAAAAGAGAACAATAGGCGTGCTAGTGACACGTCTTTGCAACCTTAACGTACGCAATCATGCAGTTCATGACTCTTTGGAGATGAAGACAGACACGTGAGTTTTAACTCCGTTATTACGTAAAACTAAAGGCATCCGAGAAAATACCTAAGAGACACCAAATAATGTGACAAAAAATAATGAAATGTACTTATAATTTTATTCTGATAACTCTTAATAATTAAATGAAAAGTCGTTGTCAATTAATTTAAATTTATATCGTAATAGCAGAATTGAGTATTGTCTTTGGTTGTGTTTCTTAATTGTATCTGTCATATTATATATTCTATACTATATTATAATTTAATAATATTCTACATATCTGTGTTTGTGTGTGTGTGTGTGTGTGTGTGAGTGAGTATTTGGCGTTATTGGGTGGGTAGTCCCACTTCACCGGCCAGCTACCGGTGTCCCCCATGGCTGGGCCTAGTTAAATTCCCATGCTTGGGGGTAAGAGTGACATGAGACGAACATGACATATTATCTTCACCGTAACTAGCAAAATCCGCCTGCTTGAGCTTTTCTTCGTCACACAGCTATAGGAACTGGGACGATTTTAAAGGAAAGCTACAACCCTATTTTGGCCTCGACCGGGATCGAACCCGGGACCACAGCATTTCAATATAATTTCATAATAATAAATTAACCTTAATAACAACAACGGTGATAGCACTGTCTCTACGCAAATATAATAACAGTAAATAAAAACTAGGTATGTAATGGTATTTTATTGTTTTTTACTAAGAATTTTATTATGTTCATGGAAGTGGTACAGTTATATTGAATATTTTTAATTCTGAGTTTATGCAAGTTTGTCGAAGATGGTCAACTGATCGTAGTAGTCATGTGTTTGTCCTCTGCTTTATTCCGTATTTCGTTGCCATATATATTATTTTTATACTTTTCCGGTATTTTACCAGGTAAGTATAAAATTTTACGCAATTATTCGTGAAGCTTTTTTCATCCTTTCTAAGAAGACCTTGACTGATGCACTGCGGAGCACTCACGTGCGAGACAATCGTGAAAAAGCTATGCACTGGTTTATCTGCACACCTTTCAGAACGAACACGCCCTGCGGATGATTAGGGATTGCAATACAGAGATCATGAATATGTCAAATACCGAACGCCTTTCATTGCTGTTTTACATTCTCGTTTTCCGTTTCATGTACAGAATTACGTAATTCCCTCATTGGGAAGTTAGTTTGAAACAGGAATTCTTTCAAAAGCTTTCGAAACTAAGTATCAATGTAGCAAGTTGAAAATATGACTTACTGAAATAATGTTGATGCATGCAAATTCATCACTCCAACTCAAAGATATCAGCTTTTAATGATTTTGTTATCTACTGAAAGCCATCATTCGAAAAATATCAATTGAAAAGTTGCGAATGTATAAAAAGCAAACATTTTTCAAGGTCTTTATTAATTTATTATCCGTCATCGCTTTTAACACTAATTTATTTATTTATTTATTTATTTTACGTCAAAAAAACAGTTAAAAACTGCGTATGACGTGCTATGGGGAAAAGTGAATTGTGTGCACATTTTCAAAATTCTGTGATCCCTACACTAAGTCATATACTACTTAAATTTTGAATTTTGTAAGGGAGAAAAAAAAACAAAAACTCCCATGTAATAAAATCTATTTTCAAGGATAAATAAGCAATAAATTTTGAATTTTGAAAGGAGAAAAAAACAATCAAAAAAACTCCCATGTAATAAACTCTATTTTCAAGGATAAATAAGCAATAAATTTTGAATTTTGAAAAAGAGAAAAACAATCAAAAACTCCCATGTAATAAACTCTATTTTCAAGGATAAAAAGCAATAAAATTTGGCTCTTATTACTTCCTGCCGCGACAACATGGAAACGATAATTTGAATAATTGTATTTCCCACTGAATTCTAGAAGACGTGCACAGAAAATGAAGTTACATTTATGTCCAGAAGCAAAACAAGGGGCCATCTCAGCATTTGCTCAATGGATCAGGAAACTGGACGAAAATCTGATCGAGATGGGGGTCATTGACCCGGAAGCTAATGCATTATGTATCATTGTTAAAATTAATGTTACTTTTCTTGTGAAGCTCAGTATAGTCTCTAATTGTATAGAAACAGTTATGCAGCAGAAACGATTTCACTTGGGATTTAAACTTTTCTATTGAATTTAATCGTTTAATGTTATCTGGCAAAGTGTTGTAAAATAATGTACATGTATTGTATGTGAATTTTTGTAATGAGCTGTTGATACTGTCACCTGATGAATATGATTTCTACGTCGAGTGTTATAGTAATAGACTTCGGCATTTTCTAAAAAATATTCCCGCCCTTGAGCAAGTCATTTTTTACAAAAACCACTGATTCGTAAATAAGAAGACACGGTAATGGTAGAATTCCTAGATTAATGAAGAGAGGCTTACATGAATCACGTGGGTGGGATTTAGTTATTATTCGTACAATTCGCTTTGTAATCTAAAAGTCTGGGAGCTATAAGATGTATTTCCCCAGAATATTACGCCATATCTCAGGCGGGAATGAACATTCGCGAAGTATACACAACGAGCAGTATGAAGGCTGACTGAATTTGCAAGAATTCTGAACGCGTAGCATAATGAACTTAATTTTGTGTTCAATTTATTTAAATGGACGTTCCATTTAAGGTTTGACTGAATTGAGAGACCTAAAATTTTGTTGCCTTAACATCAGTCAATGGTACACTGTTCATTTTCAATGGGGCACAGCATTGTTTATTTGAAATGGAAAACTGCATTAAAACCGTTTTCTTTTCGTTTACTATTAATTTGTTATTTCGGAACCAATTTGAAACATCTGATATTGTACTATTTACTGTTTCTTTATTGCAAAGGATGTTCGTATCATCCGCAAAGAGAACCGTTTTTCCGTTTCGAATCGTCGAGGGCATATCATTTACGTAAAGTAGCAACAGAATAGGGCCTAAAATCGATCCTTGAGGAACTCCACATGCAACGGGCAAAGAGTCGGAAAGGTTCGTACGTAATGTTCCATCATTCCAGTAAGGTATTTCAACTCTCTGAGATCGTTGTTTAAGGTACGAACATAACCAATCTAGAGCAATACCGCGAATTCCATATGAAGGTAATTTGGAAAGTAAAATGTCATGATCAATGACGTCAAACGTTTTGAGAGATCTAAAATAATCCAATAGGTGCCTCGTTTTGATCCAATGATGAGGCGACATCTTTAAGAAAAGAAAATATAGCTGTTTCCGTTGATTTTGATTTTCTAAATCCATGTTGGCAATCTGAAAGCGCGTCGTGTTTAGTAAGAAAGGTTTCCATTCGTACGTAAAAAAGTCTCTCTAATATTTTTGAAAAAACTGATCGAAGAGAAATGGGCCGATAATTTTGAATTTCATTTTTGTTGCCTTTTTTGAAAAGCGGCTTAATTTTAGCTGTTTTGAAAATATCTGGAAACGTTCCAGTGCATAAAGATGCATTAAATATGTGAGTTAACGAGTGTATAATGGCATACGCACAAGCCTTTAACAAAGGATTCGGGAATTCATCTAAACCGGACGAATATTTATTTTTTAGTTTACCGATTATTTTGAGAATTTCATAGGAAGAAGTTGGAAACGAACATTTGAAATTTTGGGTAACGTCTGTTTTTAATTTTGTGGCTGAAGACCCTTAGTGAGATCGGCAGCAATTCTCGAAAAGTATTGGTTAAAGAGACTAGCCACTGTTGCCGGATCGTTCACATTTATATCGTTATATTTTAAAACAACATTCTCTACGGGTTTTCTAGTTGATTTGGTAGTATTTTTATTATATTCCACATTGCTTTGTTTTATTATTGAAAAAAAATTGTTTAGAAATGAAAGAAAGAATTCGCTTGTTTTTAAATGTCTTAATCCCTTGCGTTATCCAAGAATTGCTTTTCCGTGAAATATTTAATTTTCGTTTTTGAAGAGGAAACAAGTTTTAAAATGAAATGAAAGAGTTGAAAAAAAGAATTATATTGGTCGTTTGTATCAGCAGTATTATAAACCGTTTCCCATGACTCCTGCATCAAGTAATCAATGAATAATTTAATTTTACTTTTAGTAAACAATCTAGTCATACGTGTATTATTTATTGTGTCAGTGATCGCATTTCTTATAATGGTAAGAATTTGTACATATCCAATATGTATCCAATTGTTTTTGTATTGACACACTCGAGAGCCGAATATCACAATATTAAAAATTTTCATGAAATTGGGAAAAAGAGGAAAAATTCTTATTAACTTGGGATGTGAATTAAATTTGTTCTTAAAAAATGTGTTTTGCAGAAAATACTTCAAATATGCACAAATCGTAAAAAAATGGTCCGTAATAATTGATTTCCTTGTCAATAAAAATGAGACAATTATTGGCAGTTTTACAGAGCTTGTAATGTTCATGCATTTTTCGAAAGTATTTAGAATTCAGGTTAGAACAAATTCGGAATAATACGTACTGAAACCCATGACAATCGTAAACACAAGGAGGAGGAAAAGATGGTCGTCAGAAACAGAATGCGACAAATAACTTGCTGTGATTTGTAACCAACCCGGTCAAGGATTTAGTGCGGGGTTTTGCAAGAACATATGAATATGATAGTGAGAGGTAGCATGCGTCACACTTTTTGAATTTTTCAAGTTGACCGTATCACGACTCACTCAGAACAAATCTCTTCTCATTCAGTATTGTAATTTTCCATTTCATTGCCATAAGGAGAATAACGGATCACGTCACTTGCTTGTCTTTTCCTTCCATTTACTTAAAAGTGTTCGCTAAACCTCAAACGATCTGTACCTCATCATTGCATGAGTGTAGCTTATGATTATCTCTCACCGAGCCCGTAAAAAGTGAAATGGAAACATGCACTATTTCGATTAGCTTATTGTTAATATGTTGTTCTGATCGGTAGTTTTCCGTGGTTTCTCCGATCAACATCAGGGAAATGCGGGAACAGTAACGAAACAAATGGTCCACGAACCGCGCGCGATCTTTCTTTCCACTTCCTTGTCCTATCCTCATTCCTTACTTACACACCCATGCACTACACCATCACACTTGACCGGAGGCTTGTTCCGGCTGGGGCTTGGAACTTGTCCCGGCTGGGGCGGTGCCACACTGATGAGATACCTGGTTCAGGAAAATCCCAACAAGCCGACGAAGGTCGGCACTGAATCTCGTTATCTAGCGGTGGAATATCACCGCCACTCCCCGCGACAAAATATGCACTACACTTAAAGGAGTAATTGCCTTTGCAGTTGACACGCCAGTTATCACTAATCAATCGAAAAACCTAAACAAGATAAGAAGCGTAATATGTCAAACATGTTTATTGACAGTTTTCATTCTGTTAGTTTAAATTTAATTGGTTATTTAAGATCGCATCAATATCTAGGTCATTAGTGACCAATATTGGTGTTAACGGTATGGTAACTATGAAGATGAAACGATATGGTGACGATAAAGGGTGAAAGGACGAACACAAACACAACCATGCTCGAGGCGGGACTCGAACCCGCGACTCTTTGTTAGTTTAAACTAGACGCCAGCAAAAACGCAACCAAACCAAGAGACTGCAACAGGTGTGGGCCCTCTCCAACCTCACTTCCGAGGCCTAATAGAACAAACACGACGCCGTTTACACAGCGGCGACGGCCGATATCCCGCGACCATTCTGCTGGGCCCGAGAGCGGAACGGTATTAGCGCACGAGCATGGAACCAAGTGGAGTGTGAGGCGGGCGCGAAGGCTGGCCCGCGGCGCGCTTTCCCGGCGGCCTGTCCTCTGTCGTCTGCTGCTCCGGGGGGCGGACGCGGGGCGGGGGGGGGGGGGGCGCCCACGCCGCGGTTGACGCCTCCGGTCACGCGCCCCGCGACGCTCGGCACGCAGTCAACTGTCATGAACAGCCGCGCCGCGGCCCCATAACAAGCAAAATCCCGAATGGGGTCACGATTACTCGCGTTGCGGGGTCATGCTCCGCTGGTACAGGGGGAGAAAAACTCGATAAAAATGTGTTTGTAATTCCTGGTGAAGGATATTCCGTTTCAACCTTAATTCGAATGTGTTTCGCTGTATGTATTCCAGATTGTTCCTATGTTGTTTAACTTATCTGTAGAAAATCGAGAAACTGTATGATCAAAACTTTTTGAAATGATTAAAAAAATAAATTATTTTTTAATCTTTTCGATAAAAAAGTGAATAGACAATGAATACTATTATTTCAGCAATACCATTTTGCTTGAACGCATGCCGTTTACTAGGAGCGGTAGCTCAGTGATCATCATCCACTGATGTCACTGCAGCGCCTCTGACCGGGAGGCCCTCGGTTCGAGTCCTGACGGCGCCAGAATTTTCGGCATTAGCTTTTCAGCTAGGTCGAATTCAGTCGCCTGTCTGGAGGAGAATTCTTGCGGCCGGCAGCTCTTATCGGTAGTTTTCTGTGGTTTCTCCGATCAACACCAGGCGAATGCCGGAGCAGTACCCTAACAAACGGGCCACGGACCGCGCGCGATCTGTTCTTCCTCTTCCTTTGTCCTATCCTCTCCCCTTACACACACACACACACTTACACTAACATACACTACACTACCACACGTGCCGGGAGATCGGTCGGGGACTTGGAACGTGTCCCGGCTGGGGTGGTGCCCCGCTGGTGGGAGAGTCCTGGTTAAGGGGAAACCCCACTAGCCCACGGTAGGTCGACGCCGGAATTCGCTATCCTGTGCGGGAAGATCACTGCCATCTCCTGAGGAAAAACATGCACTAAACACACGGAACTACTGATCTAAGCTGTTGACGCATCCGTAATCATTAACTAACCAACCAACCAGCAATGCTGTTTCAAACTCTTTCAGGTACGATACTCATGGTGTCACGCATGGATGTGCGAGCTTCTGAGGAATTGTTCAATGAGGTAGCTGTAAGTGGGTATTGAATATTGAAAAATCTAAAACTGGAGACTGAAAGAAAATTACATCCATATCGCTTGGAAAAACATACTTCGAATCTAATGTGCACCTTGTTTGATAATTTCAAACTGAATGTTGTAATAAAACGGTACAATCATAATGTAAAATGTTACTTTAATGGTACTGAATTTCACCGTGATATCGCCGATTCGAGTCACATTGGACACAAATAGTCACATTAGACACAACGCAATTAGTATATTCTCACATTAGAATAGAATTGTAAGATCTACCGTGGAAGAAACATTTCTCACAAAAGCTTTTCTGCCTAGGTCCTTATCATTTTCGATGAAAAGCCTTGAGATAACTAGTTTTCTTATATATTTCTTGTATTAAGACCACTGTTCGAGAAAACTTTTATGAAGGAAGGAAAATTTTTCCTTTTTTAAATTTAAGAGCAAACTTTGTTTCCAGAGAAGTAGTACTTCCAAACACTAGAGTATTCAGTGTAATGGTCAGGCAAACTAAATGTCAATTTATAAATAATATTTGCCGATTTTATTTTACTTTTTTATTTTTCATCAATGATTGAGAGCAATTTGTCCCTATCTTATATTGAAAAAATAAATTTTATAATGAACTTTATGCACATTACGTAGGCTTCATCAAGGTCGATATTTATTCATAATGTCGCAATATCTCAATGATGTATTTGACACGTAATGTTTTCCTATGCTTCGTTAGGAAGAAGTTAGGAAGGAAGTTCCAAAGGATGTTAGGACAATAATTTAACACCTACAGGATTCATTATATAAATTGTCAGACTTCAACATAAAAACACTCCCGCAGTTTTTACCCCTTGTAATGTCTAGTATGAAGTCCATATTTAGTTTCGTAACGTAAATACGAGGATGCAAAATTATACATTGCTGTTTGTGAAAGGTGCTGCACAAGAAATTCGTGGGATTCACCAAATTACACGTGACGAGTGTCGACGGAAATAGTCGTAATGTCGACCGGGTGGAGAACGCTGTTCCATCTTAACAGACATAATCACTTTTAGGGATAGGATCGACGCGATAACCATCGATGCAGGCACCTCCTCGTACGCTACTCGGTGCGTAGAGCGGCCGCAGAGAGCGGGAGGGGGTGCGTGAGTGCGGCGAACCGGGACTCCAGCGGCGGGGGCGGCGGCGGCGGAGGCGGCGGCGGCGGCGGCGGCGGCGGTGGCGCAGGCGGCGGCAGGCGCCGACCAAGCGCGGCGCGGTTCTGCAGTCGCGCGGCGGACAGCCATGGGAGAGGCTGCGGAGACTTCAACGCCCCCGGCGGGCAAGGGCGAGGCGGGCACGGGGGAAAAATGCAAGTCGGCATGGGGCAAATCCAAAATACGCCAGCACTGGGACTACTTCGTCAACAACATCACCGTCGAACCCATGCTCGCTTGTTACATTATGCCTAGTGTCTTGGCGAGTTTGGCCACGCAGAATTTGAATTTGGAGAAGGCTTGTTATGTCAACCTCGGCTACGAGACGAAAGTGTGCGAGGCGTTGACGGCTAGAGAAACGGCCAACTACACAGAAGAGGAAACGAGCGTCCAGCAGCTCGTGGCTGGCATGACGGTGTGGAAGACCATCGTCCAATCGGCAATCCCTTCCGTCATGATGCTGTTTCTCGGCTCCTGGTCCGACCGGCATGGCAGGCGGAAGCCTCTCATGCTGATGCCGATCATCGGGGAATTCCTTACGAGCATGGGACTTATACTGTGCACTTACTTCTTCTTCGAGCTGCCGATGGAAGTGGCTGGGGCGTGCGAGGCCATCTTCCCGGCCATCACCGGAGGCTGGTTCACGATGTTCATGGCGGTGTTCAGCTACATCGGCGACGTCACCACGGTGGAAATGCGAACGCTGAGGATCGGCATCGTCAACCTCTTTGTGTCACTTGGGATACCGATCGGAATGGCTCTCAGTGGAGTGCTATACGTGAAAATCGGCTTCTATGGAATATTTAGCATATCAGCCACATTGTATGTTATCAGTTTCTTCTACGGTATGTCCCATATAAAAGAAGAAAAAACTCAGACTCCTATTTCGAATAAACCCCGTCCTGGACAGACGTGTGCCACAGTAAGAGACTTTTTTGATATTGATCATGTGATAGAAACATTCAAAGTTGTCTTTAAAGAAGGAAAAGGAAATCGAAAGATGCGAGTTATCATGCTGATGGTCTGCTGTATGGTTATCATCGGCCCTATGCACGGTAAGTACGAATAGTATGATTTGTTGGCAACTTCAGCGCTTTGCACAGTTCTTATCTGACTCTTGGCTTTTTATTTCTTAAAAATTTAAATTATTTTCGTCATCCTTCATTGCACTGAATGAAAATGTGATCAAAATAATCTCGTTTTGCGTGACGTTTAAGTGCATGGTTCAAAGACGCTTTTCTAATGCATGTTTGTTTATCGAATGTTATCAATATGATTGATGCATATAATTTATTACTTAAGATATACTTTATTCTCATTAAAAGAGGATATTACTTACCACAACACGCATTTGTCTTCTACGTTAATGAAATTATCTAAGATAAAGGAACAATTAGACTTAGGTTTAAATATTTGTTACTTTTGTGAATCACATGTGAAATTATATTTTTTATTGTGAATTTATTAACTTATTGAACGCGTTTATTTTAAAAAAATTAAATATTTTCTTAGATATCAATTTGAATATTTTTTAGCAGTTAACGATTCGAATTGTGTTATTGTAATTAATATTTAATCGACTGATACAAAGTGGTGCAAAACACTTAAGCGCATATTTTCTTTCCTTTAAGATATCTATTTGGAATTATATAATCGATCTTGTATTTTCCATCGTTGACTATGAACTTATAGTCGAATCACATATTCATATTCGACTGCAGGTACTCTGAAGGTTTTGACCTTGGTAGCTTGCTTTTATATTTTATATCCATGCGCATTTGGCAAATATACCCCCTACGTTTCATGATATATCTCATTCCAAACTTGTTCATGAGCCACTAAAACAATGATCCGTTTAAGGATATTCAATTCGTGGAAAACATTATCCTCTTACGTCAGATATTTTTACCAGTAACTTCAGAACCTGTTTGTCTCGAATCAGAAGTCTCTGGACACTGACCTGCCATAAATGTACTCTGCAGGAAGAAGAAAGAGGCGACGGTTTTCCAGTCGCGTGTTACATAATAAGAGAAAGTTGTTGGCATTGACACTTAATTTTGCGCTCAACTCATGATACTGCAGAGCGATGAACTCTGTTTCACTATAACTCTTTGTTGTATTAACGTCTTTTCCAACTTTAATGCTGTGACCCCTTCTCCTCCAGTGACTACAGAATCCAAGAGCGTTCAACACACGTTTACAGTTGCGAGTTGCTTCACAGCCACTGGAGGAGAACCCGTTTCTGACCTTCCAAGAGATTGGGGAGTGAGAAATATGACAAGAGTCATGATTAGGAGGCGGATTTTGATGACTTAAAATATCGGTAAAAATTCTCAATAAAATGCTCCTCAAATGTTTTAAAAATGCCCTAAAACCACAGAAAAATGACGTAAAAATGTCATAAAAACCCGTTCAGATGAACAGCGCAAGCTTTTGGATACTGATGCAGTCGAATCTTTTTTCATTCGTTCAAGTAAACTCAGCTTGAAAACTTTTGGTTGGACTGTTCTTTACTAGGAAATCTGTCCTTAATTATCGCCAAATCGACCGAACCGATAATGGCTATGATAGAATCCCAGGAACCTTAGAGTAAATACAACGACTGTCCTTTCAAATTAAGAGCGAAGAACTTCTGTAGAGAACATTTGTTGCATTACGTCAAATACTCGTATTATTTGAAGCCAGTACCATTAAAATTATATTAAAATCGATTAAATCAGGGAAAATGCATTATTACTATTATTATTATTATTATTATTATTATTATTATTTATTAACCATCATCCATTCACAATGGGATGCTGAACTTCTTCGGCATATGCTGCTTATGGGCGGGTGGGAAGGGATTACTTCCCCACAGTCCGACCGAGGGGAATTGGATGGGAATTGGAGGCGTCCCAATCCTAACTAGAGGAATTGGATAGGAATTCAATAGGATGGACAGGAAGATAGCGAGTTCTCCTTGGCCCTTCTTAGAGAGAAATCATGGAAATTACGGAGAAAAAACAGACGCCTACGAATTCTATTCCGGAAGGTGGCTCAAACTCGTTGTTCGTCAAGCAAATGTCGGGCACCTGACCTGAAACAAACCGACAACCTGCAAATCACCGGTGTGTTTGTCAATGCGTTTTCAGTTACCGCTACTTACGCTGGTGTTATTTATTTAATAATTCATTTTGTATTCCAATTATACTATGTAAAATAGTAAATGTATGCACTGCATTTGTGTAAACACAATAATAGGAATGGACATTTACATTCTGCATTTACATGCTATTTTAGCACTATCCGTTTTGCCCGTTAAATTTATACTACAAGTGTATATATAGTTTTTTCATGTAATCAGTCATTGATAACTAATATTGTACATTCTATACTACTAAGACTTCAGGGATCACTGGAAAAACGCAAAAGGTATTACTCAAAATTCGCGCAAATTTTTCATATTTAAAAAATGGCATGACTTTGTTGAAAGAACAAATTTTGAAGAATGTGCTCTATTAAGAAAAAAACATTATAGTCAATAATGTAGATGTAGAACATTAAATGTTATTTTCAAATTGTCGAAATTTCCGAGTTTTTTCTGAAAATAAGACATTGAATATTTTTATATGCGTACTTTACTTTATTTGAGTAAAAATATCCAAGAAAAAATTTGGAGTACTTTTTATTAAAATCTTGAGAATATTGTAAGGGCTTCATGTTAATTACTCCCAAAATAAAGATATATTTCAAATTAGGGGCAGAACACCATCAACTAGATCAATCACAGAATATCAGAGTTGGTAAAAATTCTGGGCAGGTTTGGGTTCTAATGCTATTCACGAACGGACAGACGGACGGACTGATACAGAGACAGACAATTGGTTCAATTGACGGACTGTTAGACGTTTTGCAAAAAATGCTCGGTATCAGGGACATCAAACCCTGTAATAATTGATTGATTGATTTTTTCGTGTTTCCGGGTGCGTCAACTGCTTCGGTCATTAGTCCCGTTAGTGTAGTGCTTGTTTTTCCTCGGAGACGGCAGTGATCTTCCCCGCTGGATGGCGAGATCCGGTACCGACCTACCGTCGGCTAGTGGGTTTCCCTAACCAGGACTCTCCCACCAGCGGGGCGCACTCCAGCCGGGACAAGTTCCAAACTCCCGACCGGTCTCCCGGAATATGTGGTAGTGTAGTGCATGTTAGTGTAAGTGTGTGTGTAAGGGGAGAGGATAGGACAAGGAAGAGGAAGGAGAGATCGCGCGCGGTCCGTGGCCCGTGGCCCGTTTGGTAGGGTACTGCTCCGTCATTCGCCTGGTGTTGATCGGAGAAACCACGGAAAACTACCGATCAGAGCAGCCGGCCGCTAGAATTCTCCTCCAGACAGCGACTGAATTCGACCTAGCTGAAAAGCTAGTGTCGAAAATCCTGCCGCCGTCAGGACTCGAACCTAGGACCTCCCGGTCAGAGGCGCTGCAGTCAAACCCTGTAATTCCGTTAAGATCTATACATCATTTCTAACTTTCTCTAGATTTCGTACATGAAAAAGTAAAAATATATTTTTGTGAAAGGCAAGATTTCTGGCCACCGGAATGATGGTAGTTTCCACGTACGTACATGTTGACAAGTTTTATAGAATTAAAAATGTGTACATTGTTCTAACTTAAGTTTCGTAACAATTGCAATAGTCAGAACGTGGACTGAATTCTCCATATTTACAAAAAATCTCACTCTTGCAAATCTTTCTTTCCCAACCTCCAACTTTCTAGAGTGAAGATTAACGGTTTATGAGTACGTGCCTTTTCGTAATACCACATGAGGAGTTACCAAATACACTCAACCTTCTTAAGTGCTTGAGTAACTCTGCAAAGAACATTTGTTTACGTTTTTGCTTTGATGAGTGCATTCTATATAATGTCAGAGCTTTAAAACGTAGTTTAAAGTGATTGTTTTTAAATGAATGTACTTTGCTTTTACCGATTATTCCAAGATCATTTCAAGATGACATTACTTCGTCAACACAAATACTATGTTTTATTGACGATAAAGTGTTTTTGTAATCTACTCAATAATTCGTATATAATCAGTTATTCTGAATGTAGGCAATTATGATCATTAAAATTTGTTCACTTATGGAAATATATCCTTATATTCTCTCAGTTCGATCTTACTCTGCACATCCAATCATGTTCATCAGACTCAAGTCGAGGGCCATAACTCAACTTATATCCCCCGATTCAATGCAACTTCTACAACGCGAAGGCAGTAAAATAATCGGTCAATTGATCTGCGCAGGTGAAAGTAGTGAATGTATTTTTATTTGACTGACAGTATACGTATCTGATATTGTACAGAACATGACGCAGTTGCATACCCCCCCTCCCCAGAAGGCAAATCAACCTGGCGAGCACAAGAGTCGCGAAGTGCCAAACGGCTCTACAAGTAGGTCAAGCTATCGGAAAATTCCGCGCGGTGAAAGCGGAGCCACTGCTGAGGCTGTTAATGACATGAACAGAGGCGCCAGTTCGAGGCCCGGCGGCGCCACCCCTTACCTCGTTTCCAGGCCCTGCGGACGGTACCTTCCGTTTTCTCTCGAACTTTTTGGCTTCCCATTTTTGTTAGCGTTTACGCCAACACCTGCAGAAAGAAAAATTACAATAATTATTTTTTGTTTTAAATTGGAACGAGTTTTATAAATAATTCTTAAATTAATTTGAGATGATAATGAGTCATCTGACTATTATAATATATTTCTTACATTTTGTAGCAAATTATCGTCTGTGTGTATATAAAATATGCCTATAATACTACGAAAGCGTATCGTTGTCTCAAAGGCTATAGTGGGATAGTAAGGCACGAATACGCTCTCAAATGCTCCCTACTAATTGTAAAACGTTTTAACATCTTAACAGTGTGAGAATGAATTTGCAAACACTCAGTAATAAAAACTGTTTTTAGTTAAATTTTGGCTAAAAAATTGAATATTCGACTTACCTAAAAACGATTTTTTTATAAAAAGTTTCAAAGATACTATCACGCAAAAAATCGTGTATTTACATGTCTATTATTTACATGAATATTTTAGGATATTTTAGGAATAATTGTTCTTTAAAATATTTAAAAACTATGTTTTACAATAAGGCTATATTTTTATTTTAAATTTTCCAAAATAAAGATTACTACAATAAAGTTTTCATACAATATACATGACAAGGAATACTAAATATCATTATAGTGTTCATAAGACTTTTAACAGCAGTCATCTGCCCTCGTAGCTGACACCGTACACGATCGAACTGTGAGCATCTGATTCTGAATCATCGCTTTTTCCACAAAAGAAATACTGAAAAAACTTTTTTTTTTATTATTGAGCACACTAAACCTTCATTAACACTAATTCCAAGGAACCAAAATAATAGGAGTTTTTTGTTATAAAAATTTGTACAATCCGAGTATTATAAATGTTTGTATTACCATAATCCCTCACGGGAACCGAAGTTTTGCACGTGTTACGGCGAAATTCGCGCTAAGCGAGATCGTGCTAACTAGGGTTTACTACATTTACATAGCTTTTCTCAACCATTCCAGTTGTGAAAGCTTTTTAAATTTTGGCCGGGAGACAAGAAATTAAAACAAAAAACTTATCATAAAATTGGAGGGAGCAGGGTATGGGAGTCTCAAAATTGGTAAATATTCGTTTTTCTTGGTTCAAAACATATTTCGTACACAGCTGGTTCAAAACTCTTGGGGATATTTTTAAAAATATTTGTATTCCGCTATAGATCAAGATTAGTCAAATATAAGACATAATCTGAGTAGTTGGGACAAAGAAACACATAATCTGAGTCATTGAAAAAAGAACTGTAGATATTCTGCATAATACGTAGTTGAAATATATTTTTAAAAAGTAAATTCATAATTGATTACTTTTTTAGAATATACTTTATGAAATATTGTGTTACAGTGACATTTTATACTTAATATAATCAATTGTCCATAATAGGAAGCTCAAATTAGTAGAGGTATGAGAAACAAAATTTTGGAAAACTGACGGACTTAAAGAAGTGGAAAATGTGAAAAATGGTATGACCGTACGGAAAAAAAAAACGTTATTAATACTATATGTCTAGAGCATCTGAGACTAATCTTTGCACAGAGAAAGTTATGAAAGTCGATATTAAACAACTGTAATTGCTCTTACTGCCGAATGGTACTTCTCAATAATTCTCTCTTCCCTGAATTTTGTATTCATGTTTAATAAAATACACTCGATTCTGAGTTGCAAAATAAATGCTCAGGCAAGTTTTTTCGACAACAAATAGACAGAATTGGACGTATTTGTCATTTTAAGGTTGAATTAATCCGAATTTTATCAGCTAGCTGTGTTCTCAGGCCTAGGTTTTGTTTTTATTTATTACGTACAACTGGGGGTAAGTGAGAAAGGCGGCGAGCATGACGTACTCCCATCACCGCACATAGCTTACCAGGTCTGCCTGAGCTTTTTCGTTCGTCGCAAAGGTATAGAAACTCAAACGATATGTATTAGATAGCTACAGCTTCATTTTGCCCAGTGATATTTTATCCAGTAAATGGAAACCGGGGCCGACTGACAGAAAGCTAGCCCGTTGCCCAAGAACCACCCGAGGGACTAGAATTAAAACGTTAAACGATTAATAAGACGTCTAAATTCGGGAGGGGGAGTACTCTCAACAGCATCGCCTATGGGCGATTAATGGAGACAAGTAGTGATGCACATAAAATGATTTTAAATTAAATACATTCACATAATTCATTAAATATTTGGTTAAATTTTTAATTAAAAAATTTTTGAAATGATTTAATTAATTGACAGTATGACTATTACTTTCGATCTAAAAAAATTCAACTTTTGCTTATGGCCCAGGAAATTGTTAGAGTATGGTAAAAGCACATTATTAATATTCTACTTGTTTAATAAACAGAGAATTCCTTATGAATCAGGTAATTTCTTTAAACACACAATTTTAGTAGAAAATAGTTTTTTTATATATTAATAGAACATTAATTGGATTTTGTCAAAACAATTTGTTACTATGATAAATATTCTGCTACAATAATATCGGTCCTGAAATAATATATCACTTCTCTTACTTTCAAACCTCTACTAGTTATCGATGAGTAACAGGGGGAACCAAATTACTTTTTTCAACAAGAACAAATTTGTCAAAGAATTTGAGAGAAAGCTTCTGGAACACATTTCGGAAATATAATTGAACCACATTAAGGTCTTTTCCGCTTTTCAAATATTAGATTGATTTCTAGAGAAATTCTTTTTCAATAAATGACAAATCACACGTACAGCAAGAATATTGTCATATATCTTACATATTTTGTATTTTGTAGAATTATTTTTTCTCAAGCCAGCTAGAAATAGAACAATTTGTCACAAAGCTGCAATTAATGTTTCGTTAACAAAGTAATCATCATAAATAAACAGAAAGTGTTTCGGTTGATGTCTTAACACCGGATACTTGTACTTCCTGTGTTAGAATCTTGTGCTCAGGGCCATGGTAAATTTCAGGATAAACCTGTTATATAAGGAATTCTTGGGATGTGAGCATAAACCGGTAACCTCTTCACGGAAAGTACAAATACCAGTTATTCTTTCAGGAACTGAAACCACCAGAATTTACCGAATGGATTGGCAATATAATGGTTTCAGTCGGCAATGTAGTAAAGGCTGTGATTTAGTTTCAAGTAATAATATAATAGAAAATACAATGAGAAAAACAATGTAATAGAATTTCGAGATTACTATGGTTCTGAAGATATAAATATAAGAATAATGTAAAATTAAAGGAAATCATGTCTGTAATTTCTTATCGTCAGAAATAGCACAATTTCTTAGACAAAAGAGACGCAATCCGTATGCCAACGGACTTAATTTTGATAATTTTTATCCACAATGTACTTGGTTTGCTAAATCAATAAAATGTATATATCTAGAATTTGTAGAGCGTCTTCAGATGTTTTGTAGATAAAGTTCTCATTTTTTAAAATTCCTTGAATAATGTTCTTCACGTTCATAAGATCGGATATCGTAAACACAACATACCAGCCTACACATTACAACTTTCAAACCTATTTATATTACTTTGTGGATAAATTAACTTTTTAAATTAAAATTTTATTCATATCATTGATTAAATCATACGATAATAACATGTATAATTAATAAACTTCCTTATTTAAAGAATGAACGATTACGTGTAAGCATTGTACTACATCACGCTAGAAACCGTATGCCATTCACTTAGTACTTTTGCTTGAATAAAAACAGTTCAACATATGTCTTAAGATAAATCATTCTTTGTAAGATTTTCTTTCTAATTTAATGTGTCCACGCATTCTTATTTTCGCGCTTCGTTTCCTCTTAAATAGAAGAGCGTTTGGACGAAAAAAAGAAGGAAATTCCGGGCATCGCAAGTTGATTGGCTTATTGATTACTTGGTATTCCCACAATCAACAAATATGGTCATTAGTTCCGTACGTGTTGTGCTTGTTATACATCGGGAGGTAGCCCTAGAAAATCCCAGCTACAAAATGAGTTCCTTAGCCAACCTACAAGACCGCTTGTAGGAGTTCCTCCTACAAGATATCTTCCCCAGACAAGACGAGCTCTAAATGCTCCCGACATGCGCTGTAGTGTAGTTGATTGATTGATTGACCATTGTAGAAATCACGGCCGTTAATAAGTAGTAGGATATGGATCACGGGATCGGTCAATTAATGAAACACATTAGCTTGCCAACGTTTCGGAATATTTAATTCCTTCATCAGGGCTTACTAACACACAACCTGGTCAAACATCACGTTCGCCTACAGCCCAACTCCAGTATAGAGTTGCTGAAGCACACAAGTCCATTGCAAGTCCGACCAGGGCCACGGCCCGAAAGAAAGTGCCTTCTGATGCTCTGAGCGATAGTTTTCCATGGTTTCAACACCAGGCGAATGCCAGAACAGTACGCTAACAAACGGACAGCGTGCGATCTTTCTATTCTCTTCCTTGTCCTGTCCTCACACATACTTACACTAAGATACACTACACTACCACAAACGTCGGCACAACAGTCGGAAGCTTAAAGCTTGTCTCGGCTGAGGCAGTGCCCAGCTGGTGCAAGATACCTGGCAGGGGAAAGTACTTCTAGCCGATGGTAGGTCAGCGCCGGATCTAGCCATCCAGTAGGGGAAGATCAGCGCCCCCTTTGGTAGGAAAACGTGCACTACACTTACGGAACTAATGATTGATTGATTTTTTCGTGTTTCCGGGCGCGTCAACTGCTTTGATCATTAGTCCCGTGAGTGTAGTGCATGGTTTTTCGCGGGAGATGGCGGTGATCTTCCCCCGCTGGATGGCGAGATCCAGCGCCGACCTACCGTCGGCTAGTGGGATTTCCCCCTAACCAGGACTCTCCCACCAGCGGGGCACCGCCCCAGCCGGGGCAAGCTCTAAGCCGATTTTCCAGAACATGTGGTAGTGTAATGCATGTAAGTGTAAGTGAGTGTGTAAGGGGAGAGGATAGGACAAGGAAGAGGAAGGACAGATCGCGCGCGGTCTGTGGCTCGCTTGTTAGGGTTCTGCTCCGGCATTCGCCTGGTGTTGATCGGAGAAACCACGGAAAACTACCGATCAGAGCAGCCGGCCGACCGAACTAATGACTTCAGTAGTTGAGGTGTTCGGAATCACTGACAATCAGTCAATCAATCGGCAACGTCAGGAAGGAAATGTCGTACATCGTGGTCGGAGTTGCTGCAGTGGCAAGAGGTGTTGCTCTGAGCCAACTCAGCCGGGGCGAGCAACGTTGTCGCCTGGCGCTCTGCAGCGCTGCAACACACCGAGGTTGTGGGGGCGGCCGGGTGCGCGCTTGTTCCCACATGCCAGGCGTGACGGTCACGCCTCATTGGCTTGGCCTAGGTCACTCTTCTTCCTTTCATCTGCGTCTGCTTTGTGTTACCCGACGACCGTTTGAGTAGAATGTTTGGAAACAGGTGGAGGTGTAAAGGAACACAAAAAACCGCTCGTGAGCAGATTGTGATCTTGCATTATCTTAATGGTGTAATTATCTCTCATCATCTTCCTCTTTTACTATTACATGTTCATGGTAATAAAACCGGCCAAAAAATTCTTGGAATGCTCGAAGTATTTATGAGATTTGTTAATTGTAGTAGATCTTCCAAATCGTTAATTTTTAGTGATTACTTATATATTCGAATAATACATCAATTATTCGAATCAATAGGTAATTTGAATTTACCTAGTACACATTTTCACAGGTCCCGGACAATTATTTTCACAGGAGAATATAGTATGCTCTTCGTTGTCCCGTTGTTAGAGATTTTGTTGTAAGTGAATGATAGGACAATAAGTCAAATTATACCCCTACAACTTGTCGCTTTACGTGTTATGAATGTTTTAAAATTAATAAAGTTATCCAGCTTTTTATTTTGAAATTAAATTACAATTAGAGGTAAAGTAGTGATGACAGTGACGACACTGAACTTCTGTCACTTGGGACAGAATAACTTACTGGCTAATTTTAAAACCTTCTGAAAACTCGCGGGGATTCAATTTTTAAATGTCACTTCTAAGAGAACTTTCGTTGAGGTTATCCTTGGTCTCGTCCCTCCCAAATTCCCTTCAAGGCTATGGTCGGAAAGTACATTTGTCTTGTCTCCTTGCGTAACATTCACTTGGAGGACCGTGATGCGCAGTAAAAGAACAAACATTGCAGAGGGTTTTCTTCGTGGCGAAGTGATTTGCTCGATCTAATCGATGTAAAGCGCATTCCACGATGGTCACACATGGAAAGATAAAAAGAGACATTATCTGCGCCAGGAAATACCGAGCCTCAAGTTTATTCACATGAAATTGTGGTGCTGCTTAACAAAATGCTGTTTATTGCACAGGATTGACAATAACACAAATGACTTCTAGAGGAAACGAAAGTAGACAGATTTTGCTCCTGATTTAAAGATATCTCCGAAATCATTTATTATGTGAATTCTTTAAATGTGTTTCTTACATTACGTGTAGCGGTTATTTTGTATTCACATATCTTTGTAAACTTTTATGAAGGAAGTAGTTCATGATCTGGCCAAAAAATAATTATTAGCATTATTTATTAATTAATTATTCATATTGTTTTTAATACTTTTCCTTTCTGTTGAAATATATACTCTAATATACGTTAGTAAAAATATATCATTTCTCTGTATGTTGTAATAATGACACAATTAGCAAGAGATAACTTAAGTGATGCCTTCTGCAAAGCGATGATAGGATAGAGCAGAAGTAACTTCTTGTACTTCATTTTATCACTTAAATTTAGATTGTAATACATTTTATGGATAAATTTTCCAAATGCAATTTAAAGAGTCACTTTTCTTGAAACAGTAACATACTTTCATTAAACAAATTGTAATCATTTATTCGATTTTACAACGTATCGTAGATCGAGTGTGTCTCAATCTTCAGGTACAAATTGACACGTAAAACACAATATTAAAATACATACATTATTTTGTAAACTATGTTATACGAATAATTTTAATACAAAGAAATGAAACACATGAACAAGCAGAAGACGTAGGCTCATTAGAAAATTAACTTTTATTTTCATTTCTTTAATAATTTATAATTGTAAAAAAAGGAAGGAAAATTTTTCTATAGTAATCATATAGTAATCTTGCAATGAGTCTTTGTCTTCTGCTTATTCATGTGTTTTATTTCTTTGTATTAAAATTGTTCGTATAACATAGTTTATAAAATAATGTATGTATTTGAATATTGAATTTTAGCCGTCAATTTGTACCTGATGATGGAGACAGTCGAGTTTTGAAACATACAATGAAATAAATAATTACAATTTCTTTAAACTTTACTCACTTTACTGTCTCAAAAAAACTGATTGTCTTAAAATTGGATTTGGAATCTATCAATAATACTAGTACTTCACATCAGCATACCGTCTTTTACCAGCATTTGTCTCTATGAGAGCTTTGCTTGCGTCAAAAAATTGTCACATTAATTTGTAGTTTCATTTTGAAATTACAGACCCATACAGGTTCTTGAAATTAGAATAATTTTCTGCCAAATGAATTCTGGAAATTCAGCCAAATCACCTCTATCGCAATGTAGTTGCTGGGTCAAGGTCAGTGTTTTGCGCGCACGGACGCCCGGTTCAGCATTGACGTCAGCAAGGAGTCAATTCTGCGAGGGAGATCACCTCAAGTGCTCCTTTGCCTTGTGAGGGATTTCTCTCCTTTCCTCCCTCGTTCTCTCAGAGTTGTTCTGGCCACCCCCTCCATCACAAGCCCAGACTTCATGCGGCTCAACAAGTGCACATGCGAAGAGCTGATGCATTATACAACAGAAAAGAAAGCAAAGAAAACTGTAGGCAAAAAAACCGTACATTATTTGCCAAAATAGAGGAGTTACTTCTTAGAAATCTTTGAATTGCTTGGCAATTGACCATGTTATTAGGTAGGTGTTAACGTTTAAAGGGAAAGTATTATCATTTGGTTTTGCAAAACAATTTAAAAAACTGAACATAATTTGAGATTCGCAAAAACGTTTTCAATATGTTACAAAAACTGCTTAGTCATTCATGATAATAAATCACAAAGGTTACCTTCACTAGGTTTTAGACTTTCCTTAAAATAATGATTACGCTTTCCAAAATCAGAAACAAAAAGTAAAAAAAATTAGGTGAATGCACAAGCTTCGCATGTTAACAGTAAAACTACTTGGACGTATTCACGACAAAAACAATTTTTATGTTTGGTCGTGAATGTAGGAATGCCATGTACTACTCATCAGACCGACTAGATATTTTATTAAATCTGTAAATTTACAATCTGTTCAAAACGAGAACAATAAGTAAATATTCTGTCAAAATTACAGTCTTGTATGGAGAGGTCTTCTGTGATGGACCGGTGATCTTCCTTTATCATATTACACACTTGCAACGAGCACATGTTGACAAAACATTTGATGTTTGACTTTATTACAATATTAACAATATTGTAATTTTAAAATGAGTTTGGCAAATCCAATGGTTTGAACTTTTTCAGTCTTTTTACTTCTCAACTATTGTCCAGTAAGTTTATGGCTAGAACATTATTATGGTTTTCTAGTTTGCTATCATATTTATGGCTAAAATTTTTAATTTCTTGTTGTACTGTTGGCATGTTAAAATCATTATGTAGCACATCGTTTCGGACGTACCAAGAAGCACTAGCAAAGACAGACTTTGGAGCTAGACAGAATTTGGAGTTACGTTCAAGTTTGCGAATTTTAAAGATGAGGGTTTGAATTCGAGCCCCACGTGAGGTGCCGATGTTCACATTCTTGACTTGGCATGGTTGGCGATTCAATTCACTACATGTATCAACTGAACCATCATTCCATGCAGAATCATTTGTTTCAATTTATCGTTTAACGATTATAACCACCCTACCATCACCTGTCTAGTGGAAGGCAATTGTACGTCACCGGCGATCATCTGCTCGTGAAAAAGGAGTATATTAAGCCAAATGTAACCTCAACCTAGGTAACCAATTATGTCATTTATCATTATTCTATGTGAAATTGGGATGAAGCAAGTAGTTTCATACAACAAAAATAATTATATGGATCACCACGGAAAAAATCATCTGAGGAAGTAAAATTCTTAACAGGTTGGCACCCAAGTTCCAGTTAAACATATATGAGTGTTTGATCAATAAATCAAAGGTCACGTCTCTTTGTAACTTTGAATATTCGGGAAACGACATCTATCATCACGATGTCCTGCCAAGTTCATGACCTGACTCAAAGAGTAAACGAATTATCTTCTTCTCAACGGGGGGTACCGTTATAATAAAAAAAAGTTCATGATCGTACATGCAAATCACGGAAAACTGGTTTCAAATGGAACGACAAGTCGTCAGTCCTACACAACGCAAAAAAAACACCCACGTACAACTGGGAGTTTGCGAAATGATATTGACACGCTACGCTTGTCAGGTCGTTAACCTGACTAGTCTCTCGAAATCTCTAGAGAGGTATTAGCAGCACACCCTTCCCTTCCTCTCTAAGACGTAGCTACTTGATAGTGGAAGCTGATTTGTTAGTGGAAACAAATATGATTGATAATAATGATGTGAAATTCTCTGAATATCTTTATAACTTAAATATTAAGTTTGAAGTAAATGAAAAATACGGTCAAGAATCGTTCGAGAACACAAGTAAGATCCAAATACATATTGACCCAAATGTTATGTAATTGAATTACTTACTATTCGTGGAAGACAATACACTAATCAATAATTTTAAAAGTTTTATTTCTAATCTGCTCCTTCCCGAAATAAATGCACAAAAAATACAAATATTTGATAATGTCATTGAAGTTCAATGAGTTTTATAGAAAAAATAAGTAATAAAAATGCGGAGGGTTCTATCAGTGAACTAATTATAGTTTTGAGCATTGATGCATGAAAGTAGTACTCACTTTGACTATTTATTGTCTGGAAAGTGTTACATTGGGTTACGCATCCGAAAAAGAAACCAAGGTCATATAAAACAACTTTGTACTCTACTGAAAAGTAAACAAAACTCTGGGGCAACATGGATCAACATGGCTGCTGTCTGGAATATTGATAATGATTCCAAAAGTATACTTGTAATTGTCCATGAATTTTTACTAATATTAATGTACGTCGAAAGTGTCTTTGGCGTACTCATTTCAATCTTCCGGATTCTGTTCCCATCGTCACCTCGTCCGGCAACATTTCATTCGCCCTTTAAAGTTCCACTTTCTCAACTAGTTATGTAAATAACTGTAGTCATTCTTCTACTGAAAGAAACTATCCGTAAATTTTCTAGTTCAATACGTACGATAGTACGACACGTACCTGTCGACAAACATACTTTCCATTAGAATTAATTTTCGAAATATGGTTTTTAGTTCACATAGTGTGGTTCAATAATTATTAATATTTCTCCTTAAGACGAGTAACGCCGACCTGCATGGCCGAGGTGGCTAAGAGCGAATACCGACTCAGCGCTTCGGTCCGAAGGGTCGCGGGTTCGAGTCCCGCCTTGGGCATGGCTGTTTATCCCTTGTCTTTGTATGTATGTGTTGTCGCGGAGAGTTCTGCTGACCCTAGATCAGAGGAGCCCGCAAGTGTGTTGGTGTCTAGTGTATGGTCGAATATGCGTCCCATCGGGACGAAAAGCGTAACCGGCTGCCTGCTGGATAAAACCCTAGAAAGAAGAAAAAGAGTAACCACAAAATGATCAGTTATTTATTAATCAATTCAAGCTACTTGACTTGACTTTTCTTTTTCTTTTTTTGCTCCCACGCCCAATTGCATATAGCAAAAACGCCCGAATAGGCGACGCGAGTGAAAGGCGCCAGGCCCCTATTCGATCTCCTCTTTGATACACGGAGTCGCGAAGGGGGCGGGGCATATTGAGCGCGTGGTTGAAGGTGAGCGAGTCTCTTGCGGGCGGCTGCCGGCGGCTCATTCAGGACGGTCACCTGAGTGGAATGACCGCGCGGCGGCGCTGCGGGGCTGTCGCGAAGTCGTTACATAAAGCCGCTTGTCCTGCACCGCCAGGGGACGGCTTTTTCTGGGAACAAAACTGCTGTGTTTGCACCTCCTAATGAAACCCACGCGGCGGCCAAAGAAATGGATTGCGGCTGGTCGCGCGGAGGACAAATGGGCGTGTGCAGACCATGCATAGCGGTGGTTGCATTGCGAGTGATGGCTCTCATAGTCGTCAAAGAACAACGTAAATGCACATAATTTACTGTATTTATTATTATTATTATTATTAATAATAATATTATTATTGTAGAAAGATGGTTCTTTTTTAAATTTATTGGACCAAATAGGATCAATCCACGATGATACCAGGGATTAAGACATACATATTGAAGATATATTAACGTTTAACAACATTCTAATGTAAAGTTTTTTTTACAATATGAATTATACGTCTTAATTCCTGGTATCAGCGTGGATTGATCCTATTTCGTCCAATAAATTTAAAAAAGAACCATCTTTCTACAATATAAAAACGGGATCAACAGGAATAATACAACAATTCTAATATTATTATTATTATTATTATTAATAATAATAACAACAATAAATCAGTTGAATACTTAACTTCTGGATTAAGCATTTGAATGGATGACATTTGAATTGTTTTCGAAGAGAGTGACAATACTCCACTCCCACTGTACATCACTCCCGTGTTTAATTGCAAGTGTGTATATGTCTTCCTGCTTTCGCGATATCTTGACTATAAAAACACATGTGAAAGGGTCAGGGCAACATAATAAAAACCCAGTTCCCATATCTGAAATTAAGATCTTATAATTTCTTCCAGAAACAATCCAGTGTCCAAAGGATGTACATGCATGTTGATAACTCTATAGTATTTGTATAAAAATATGTGTATACGCAAACTAAGTCGTGTCTTTATTTACAAAAAAAGTCTTTTTTCTCTGACTTGCAAAAATTACAGAAATGAGGGTTTTTATCGTACTATGTTGTCCCGGCAGATTGATATTCTGCCTCTATTTTAAATCAAATATTTTAATTTATATCGAAGTGTACATATTATCAGTTCATCTGTCGGTTGAGCGCACATGGACTGTAAAGGGTGTGCTATAACATTTTCAAAATTATTTTATTTAGAGGAAATATAATCAGAAAATTTATTTTGAATGGGAGTTTCAACCAACTTTTTGAAAAACGTTTATACAAATCATCGAATTGCATTTCATTGAACATTTGCATAGTAGGTTTCTCTTGGACGAGATTCTCTGGTCGGTTCTAGAGAGTAGATTTAGGAGATCGACTGTACTAATTCTCGAATACTCCATGGAATTTGAACATAATACCAAAGTTCTTGACAATCCTAATGATTTTCTTACGTTGCATGGTTGTTGGCCCTCTAAAGAAAAATTATTAATAGGAAAACAATAATTGCCGACCTCTCACCTTTGTGAAACACCAAATTGGTCGGAAATATGATCGACTTAGTGCAAGTCATACAGAATGTAATCTTATTATTGCTTGACAAGAGTTGGGCACTTTAAAGTTTTGTCTAAGTTCCAACGCTGCACAATATCCATGCCCACAGCGGCTGCGATAGCGTATCGTTGAATGGGAGGGCGTAGGGTTTGATTCTCGAGGAAGGCGGACTTTCGACGTAGCTTGGTCGCTTTGAGTCGCTGTCTATAGAAGAGTTGTAGCGGCCTGCGGCTCTGATCGTCAGTTTTCCGAGGTTTCTCCGGTCAACACCAGGCGAATACTGGGACCTAGTAAACAAACCACGGTCTCTATCCTTCCTCATTTTTGTCTCCTATCCTCTTATACACAGACACATACATACACATACTCACACACTTATTTGTCGAGAGGTCAGTCTGGGCTTAGAGCTTGTCCCGGATGAAGAGTTGCCCTGCTGGCGGAGATAACCCGGAATAAGGAAAGCTAGCCGAGGTGTAGTTCTGTGAGAGGTCTCGTGTTCCAGCGAGGAAGGCCCACCGCCACTTACATACATACATTTATTTGAACTGCAATTGGGTATGGCAGTTAAATAACAATAATTACAATAATAATAACAATATTAATAATAATAACAATAATAATAAAGGAGTACAGTACAAGCCGAACATGCAATAATCATACTATCACAATATTAAGTATTACAACAAATATTTCAACTCTGTCATGATATCCAATAATTATATATCGGTGATGCTAATATTTAATACATGAGTTTGGCTAGGTTTTTTTTATTCACTGATCGCGTTCACTATACTTAACTGCACTGCACTACACTGCACTACACTACACTACACTAATTTTGCTTTGAATTACACTGACCAGCACTTCACAGCACTTCACCGCACTTCACAGCACTTCACCGCACTTCACAGCACTTACTCATTTAATGTCTATTACTCTCATATTATTCTAACTTATTTCTAAAGCTTCAGACACTTCGAGAAAAAGCTTTGAAAATTGCTGCGGGTACACTGTTCCAACCTTTAATTGTCCTGTTACAAAAGAAAAATTTCCCCAGTTCTGAATTTTGTTTCCTTGTTCGAATTTTGTGAGTGTGATCGCTTCGGCCAAAATAATTTGTTTTTTCTATTCTAACCTGCCCTAACTTCTCGTTATATAACACGACCTACATTCACAAGCCGCTTGACCGTAGCGTTGGGCTCGCCCGGAAGCCTAAAATAATCAGTGAAGGGAACGGTGCGACGGCAGAGGGCGCTCCGGTGGCGCCGGAGAGGCCGGGGCGGTGGCGGGGGGTGGCGGGCAGGCGGCCCGGATCCGATGAGCGCATTGTCTGCCCGCTGAAAAGCCTGGCTTACGTAAATAAGCGCATTCGCTCTCGCCTGCGAGGCCGCCCGCGCCCCGGCCTGGCCTTCTCCGCGGCTGCGGCAGCGCTGCGATTCACTGGATCTGCTCGGGAACGTGGTTGAGAATCTCCTTCACAGCTGAAGAGCTTATTTCTAAAGGAACATACCTCCATGAAACACTTTTTTTTCTTCAGGAAGTAAAAGGATTCATATTTAGCATTATAGTTAAAGATATGATTCAGCGATTTTCGGTGCTTTTAGAATAGGAAAAACACATTTTTAATCCAATATTTGCCAGCATGCTGGAGAAGCTTCTTAAGAATAAATTAATACCTGAAGTTACAAAACAAATAGAAATCGGAAAACGACACTTTCTTAATCTCTTCAATTCTGCCCCTTTAAAATAATGGAACGCTTAAAATAACACTATTAATAATAGTAGTTTTGGACTAGGTCGATGTATAAAATTATTGTGTCCCAATATGCAACAATTCTGATGTCATTTAACCATTCCATTACATTTTGTGGGGTTGTGGAATTTTGTGCGTGTGGTTGCTTTGGCCGTAATAAATCTCTTTTTCTAGTCTAAGCTGAAATTCTTTCAAAGCTGGTCGACCTACGTACGACTTGTAAAGTGCACAAAGCATCGCCCTTGTTCTTCTCGTTTCTAGCGGTTCCCATATCTTTTTTATTGCCTTAATTCTATTGGTAAACTTATTTGCTTTCCTCTGTATTCTATCTAGATTTTTTCGCTGTTACTTTCTGTACTGATCTCAACATGACACTCCATATTCCATGAGAGGCGAACCAGTAAAAGATACGTTAATTCTTTGGCGTTTGTTGACCGTTTCTTTTGAACTTACATTACGAAATACTAGGACTTCTATGTTTTTCTCACTACCTGATTTATATGCTTCTCCTACCCTAACTTACTGTCGAGATTAATGCTTAAAGAGTTGAATGATGAGACTGTCGGAATGATGACCTCACCTAAGCAATCGTCTTGTTACTCATAATTTCGTCTCCATCCGAACGGTATTGTTTTGCTTTTCGATCCATGTCATAGTTTCATCCCAATCACCTAAATGTTTCAAATCCTGCTGTAATATTTGTTCGTTAGCGCTACCTTGATTTCACGGTATATAACACAAACGACTGCAAAGAAACGCACCTTTGATTTACTGTTAGGATGAAAATCATTCACGTGCGCTAAGAAAAGTAATGGCCCTAAAACCCATCCCTATGGATCCCCTGAAGTAACAATATTCATAGTCGAAAACCGAGTTCTAATTCGAACTTTTTTCCTGTCTCTAAGAAATTCGCTTATCCACTTCCGAACTATAGCATCAACGCCTGAAGTTAATAATTTCCTAATAAGTAGATCATGTGCTACTGCGTCAAATGCTTTCGCAAAAACAATTACTACTGCATCCCCCTACCCCACCCACGTCAACTTCGTCAGCTATATCTTTAAAAAGGGAAACAATTTGGCTTTCGCACGAATATCCACTTCTGAACCCATGTTTGTGGAAAATCCAGTGTTCTCATTGCCAACTGCGGCGAACGTACCGCCATAGGGCTATTCAGTGCTCCATTATTTTGCATACTACTGATGTGAGATATACTGTTCTATAATCACATAATTTCTTTTTATCACCATTTTTGAAAATTGGAACAACTACAGCTGTTTTCCAGTCGTCCGGTAAACTTAAGTTATAAATAGAAATATGAAATAATTTTAACAAACAGGGTAATACTGCCTCACCACCGAGTTCTGTCCGAGATGCCGTTTGGCCCGCGTGATTTACCGTTCGTTTTGCAGTGATTTTATACATTCGCGGGAGTCCCATGCATGAAGCTTGAACTGGTTTTCAATTGGAAAATAAGTAACTTGCTCCTGTAACTGTTTTGGTTTGAATACCGATACAAAATATGCATTGAGCGCAATTGCTTCCTCTTGGACGTCGTACAGTGTCTGAGATTCGAATTTCCTCAATTTCTTCCTTATGAACAGTGCGTCTCCAGACGTAATTTTAAAGGCCTAACCATTTATTTCTTCCTTTCCCTAAAATATTAAAAAAATAATTCATGCGCAATTTTCTTTTATTTTTCTAATTCCCTGTAGTAATTTTTAAAATTCATTGTGTCAGTAATGCTGCAATTTCTCCTATTAAATGCTAATCTCGCTTTTTTCTTGAAACGCCGTATCGCCCCGTTAAAATATGCAAGATCAGATTACTTTTCTGTATTTTGCAAGGATTTTGCAAGGAACGAACGTATTTAAACCAGTTTCTACGATTGTTTTTAATTATACCCAATGTTCCTCCATGCCACCTTCTATTATCAGAAATTGATCGTATTTTTCTATTAAGAATCTACGTAATCCTTCGACGTTTGCTTTTTTATATTGCAGTTAAATCAAAATTTAAACCCAATTTCCCACAACGTTGCTCATTGTTGGTTAACATTGTCGTGCTCTAAGGGAAAGTATTTTCAATCTGTTTTCTTCATTGCGAAAAATAATACAGTTCAATATAAATTATAATAAAACTAGTGGCTCTACATTTGCACGTACTTTCTCACATTCATAACTGTTAAGTAATATTTTTATATTACAATTTCTTTCCTAATATATATCTCAGCCATCAATTGTAAAACTCAGTATAAATTGTAACGGACGATACGCGAAAAGTAACTCCTTTAACTAATACATCAACAGAAATTTGACAATCCAAAACGGCGTTCCACACAGCGATAAACATTATCGGCTAACAATGAGAAAGAATTCTGTGAATTTTAAACTGCCGTGTCGAGGCGTTGCCATTGTAATGCTGATATCTCGTGAAAAACTCCTAATTAAATCCTACGTCCAGGAAACATTTCAATGTTAACGTTACCCTACAAGAAACTATAAAATACAAATATTTATGGTTTGCACAACGCTCAATTAAATAACAGGGTCAATAATTCCCTTAAAAACACAATCTTCTGCGAGATGACAATGAAACATCTGTCCTCTTATTTAATTATAAACGACTATTTAAGTATAAACGACTATTTGGGTTGGCTTCTCTTTCCATTCAAGTTATCCTGTCAGCTGTGAATAATAACTAATTGTTCGAGCATGACAAGCAAATGAATGTAAAACTCCTAAGATAGCATGAAACGTCCATTAATATGCAAATTCTTAGAAGATGGATACTTTATTGTAACCGCAGCAGCCTTGTTCGATTCCGTACTGAAGACATTTCATCGTAATCTGCTATAAGAGTTTCATTAAACAATTGCTAAGCATCAAAAATATGCTCAAATTATATAATGCATTGAGAACTTTCAATAACATTCCAAGGCTTTGACATTGCTAAATGGTTCTAACAAAAAATCCTACAACTGAAAAATACAGATTATTAAATTAGTCTCATCACATTTCACCAATTAATGATTTAATGATATAGACACAAAAGTCTGGCCCATCGTGCTCAGGTAGAGAAGTTTGTATACTTAGTTTAAGACGTCTTTTTAACATCCAGTGCCTCAAACACTTCTTAAAAAGTTACTTTTCCAAGAAAATGAATTCTATTTCCATAGATATTCAATCTGAGTACAGACATAACACACACAACGCATAACATATGTAAAACGGTGTGCATAATTTTTACATACATTTATTTCACAAAAACCATGATTTATCTTTCTACGTCCGCACACTTCCAGAAGGCGATCACGCTCCGACGAGGGCAGGAACAACTTCCCCCGAGCGAATCCGAAGCAGCCGCGCATAATCCTTGCGGGGCTGCGGACAAGGACGGACGCGCTCATAAAGATGGGCCACGGGCGTTTAGCGCCCGCGGGGCGTGACCCGATGCACCGCGACGGACAGGGCGCCGCGCCGCCCACCGTGCTTCCGTGGCGGCGGGAAACGGAAGCTGCGGCTCACGTGCTCCGGCGGTCACGTGGCGGGTGGGCGAGCAAACGGGCGAACGGACGAGAGGACAGGTGGACGAGTAGGTGGGCGAAGCCGACGGGCAAGCGGACGGCCAAGCGGGGATGCGAATGGGGCGACGGGCAAACGGATGGCCAAGCGGGGATGCGAATGGGTCGGCGAGCAAACGCGCCAACGGACGGAGGGTGGATAGGTGGGTGGGCGAACAGGCAGGCGAGCAATCCGACAGTCATGCAGACGGGAAAAGCAGGTGGGCCGCGGGTGGACAAGCGGGTTGACATGTGGGCGGACAGGCGGGCATGCGAATGGGGCGGGCGAGCAAACGGGTGAGCGGGTGTATGGGATAGTGGGAGGGTGGGAGGGCGGGTTCAAAGGGCGAATGGATAAACGGGTGAGGGTGTGAACCGATAATGAATCACACCCTCACCGTAAGTGGGTGAATGGACGGACAGCTGGGGAATGGGAAATGGGGAACAGGTAGGCGCACGAATGATTGATTAGTGGTTCCGGGCGCGTCAACTGCTAAGGTCATTATCCCCGTAAGTATAGTGCATGTTTTATCGTGGGAAGGGTGGTGAACTTCCTCCACATGGTAGAAGATGCAGCACCGAATACCCGTCGACATCCGAGGTTTTTCCCAACCAAGAATCTTCCATCAACGCGGCACCGCCGAGTCGTAACAAATTCTAAGCTGCTGTCTACTTTCCCTGAATGTGTGGTAGTGTAGTGCATGCAAGTGTACGTGTACGTAAGTAAGGGGTGAGGATAGAACAAGGGGGAGGTACTGCTCCGGCATTCGGTGTTGATCGGCATGATTTTGATCGCAGAAACCATGTAAAACTACCGATCAGAGCAGCCAGACACTAGAATTCTCCTCCAGACAGCGGCTGAATTCGACCTAGCTCTGTATCTAGTGCCAAAATCCTGCCATCGTCGGGACTCGAACACCAGGACCTCCCGGTCAGAGACATTACAATGGCATTGTTGCTCTGAGCCATATAAGCCGCAGGAATGAGCAGGGGAACAATAGGGTGGGCAGGAAAGCAGACAAGCGAGCGAACCAATTAACCGGCGGAAGGGTGGAAGGATGAGGGGTGAGAGGGTGAGTGGGCGGGCGGACGGGCAGGCGAGCAGGCAGATAGACAGACAGACAGACAGACAGGTGGACGAACAAGCAAAGAACGATTGGGTGGGCGGGCAAGCAGACGGCAAGAGAGTGGGCAAGCGAGTGGGCGAGCGGGCGGGTGAGTGGGTTGCCGAGCGGTGAGTGAGTAAACGGCAGTGGGTCAGCGATTGGGTGGGCGGACGAACAAGCAAGGAACGATTGGGTGGGCGGGGAAGCAGACAACAAGAGAGCACTGCAGCGCCTCTGACCGGGAGGTCCTAGGTTCGAGTCCTGACAGCGGCAGGATTTTCGACACTAGCTTTCCAGCTAGGTCGAATTCAGTCGCTGTCTGGAAGACAATTCTAGCGGCCGCCTGCTCTGAGCGGTAGTTTTACGTGCTTTCTCCGATCAACACCAGGCGAATGCCGGAGCAGTACCCTACCAAACGGGCCACCGACCGCGCGCGATCTGCCCTTCCTCTTACTTGTCCTGTCTTCTCCTCTTACACACACTTACACTAACATGCACTACACTTCCACTATTCCGGGATTCCGGTCAGGAGCTTAGAGCTTGTCTCGACTGGGGCGGTGTCCGCTGGTGGGAGAGTCCTGGATAGGGGGAAAACCCACTTAGCCGACTGTAGGTCGGCGCCGGATCTCGTCATCCAATGGGGAATATCACCGCCTTCTCCGAGAAAAACATACACTACACTAACGGGACTAATGACCGAAGCAGTTGACGCGCCCGGAAACTCGAAAAAATCAATCAATCCAACAAGAGAGCGGGCAAGCGGGCGGGCCGGCGAGTGAATGGGCGAGCAGGCGGGCGGGTGGGCGTGCGCCGCGGCTCTGATCAATTGCCGGCAGGACGCAAGGCGATCGTCGCGCTTCGCCGTGCCCCGTCGTGCCTCGCGCGCCGACCCTGATGCAGCGGCAAGGGCAGGCCGCCCCGCCCCGCCCCGCTCTCCACGCGCCGCGCCGCCCAGCTGGAGCGGAACTCACTTGCTACGCCAGTTTTTGGTGGCGCACTATTCTTAGCTTGGCTCGATCTTTTTTACGCAGGGTTTTATCTCTCCTATCGAGACAATTGGATTCTAATTCATTGCATTCTCTGCTCGGGATAAGGCAGACACTTTTGCAATGAAGGTGCTTCAGAATTCGTGTTAATTACTGATATTTCAGTTAGTTAATTATGGTGAATCCTGAAAACATGACATATTTAGCTTTATCTATGTTTTCATTTATATAAATATTATAATTCAATACCCCATGTTTGAACAGTTTCATTGCATGCTATGCTTCATTAAACTAAGAATGAAAGGAAACTAGATCATAGACAATAGCGAGGCTGGCGAAAGTTTTGAAGTATATTTAAAAAACTTAAACATTCGAGAAAAAATAGGTTAATATTTATTAAAATTTTCGTGAATGTCCAGCGTTCAATTAGGAGATATTCGCCAACTCTCCCGAAACAGAACTAAAAGTTTGACCCCGACGTGATTCGAACACGCAACCTTCTGATCTGGAGTCAGACGCGCTACCGTTGCGCCACGGAGTCACATGCAAGCTGTGCATTCACCAATATGTTCATTTTTTTCTAAAGTACATTCCCACCCTCTCGAGCATTGGTTAATCAATAAAATAATTAGTTTGTATATTTCTTAGAAATCGTTGAAGAACTGGGACAAATGTGCCTTTGTAGAAAACAAAAGTAACCATAGCAACATAAACTTGAATACAGTTCTAAACATTCGTTGGAAAATAATTTGAACTTTTTCCCTTGTGAAAATGATAGATTTTTTATATATTTAATCACACTGAATGTAATTAATTTCTGCCTAATGTAAATATATCTATTAAAATATAAATTTTCATCCAACTATAAATTAAGTGTTATATTCCCGGTATATAATATATCAAAAGTAAAACATGTCATAATCTACTTGGCTGACTCATCAGATTTGAGCATTGCCTTCCTGCTTTTCAGCGGTCTTAGCACTTCCACCCCGTCACATACCCTCCATGAAGTAAAACCACATCGCCAAAAATGTCGGCACACACTCTTCATTATCATACTTAAACGAACTTAAATGGCAATAAGAACGTATCACCTTTTGTCTTCCATACCATTTAGCATAGTAACTATGAGCACATTTGGCGGAACGGTTAGTAAATAGAAATAGGTGGAACGGCAATTCAGTCTTCGATATACAAAAAAACATCAATAATTTGCAACTCATATAACAATACAAAACAATGGTCTTTGTTGATCAATAAAGAACAGACCGAGAGAGGTGGCTGCAGTGACATCAACTGATGTCACTGGAGTGCCTCTGACCGGGATGTCCTGGGGTTCGAGTCCCGTCGGTAGCGATGACTAGCCAGATAGCTAGGTTGCTGTCTGGAGGAGAATTCTAGCGGCCGGCTGCTCTGATCGGTAGTTTTCCGTGGTTTCTCCGATCAACACCAGGCGAATGCCGGAGCAGTACCCTAACAAATGGGCCACGGACCAATCGAGGTCTTTCCGTCTCATTCCTTGTCCTATCCTACTCCTGACTTACACTCACACATTACATCACCACACATGCCAGGAGACCAGTTGGGAGCTTAGAGCTTGTCCCGGCTGGGGTGTCCCGTTATTGGGAGACACCTAGTTGGAGAAAACTCTGCTAGCCGACGGTAGTTTGGCGCCGGATCGCGCCATCCAGCAGGGGAAGAACATTACCATATCCCAAGAAAAAGCATGCATTACACTTACGGAACTAATGATCACAGAAGTTGGCCCGCCCGGAATCACTAGTAATCAATCAACCAATAAAAGACAGAATTTCAACCGTTTTAAATAGAGAGAATAGGACATCGCAAAAACGTATTTGTAGAAAAATAATTAAATCACAAATTAATAATTATATCGTCAGTATTAAAATTAATTAAAATGAAATAAAAAAGTAGGTATCTATGACTATATTACACTACATCCGAACAGATATTAAGTCTGGATCTACATTGAACATTGAACACAGCAGTCCATTTATCTTATGAAGGGCGGTTTACCGAATCTAGCTCATTAACACTCATACAATACCGTTGCATGCAACTAGGGAACTCAGTTGTAATCGCAGGTTCGTGTTCCACATAGTTTTGGGTGTTTCTCTGTGTGTTAATGGCATGTTGGGCGTCCCACTACCAGGTGTCGTTTTCCCCCTGATATCCTTTCGTTTCTGGCTCGTTCGGATTGCATCTGAGAATGCCCTGGAGGCGTGTGAGCGCTACAATCGGACAGCCCCTTTCGTAGTACAGTAAAACCTCCTTAACCCGGAACAACTGCGTCCGGGGCTGCTCCGAGTTAAGGAAAAGCTGGTTTATCCAGTGAATGAGGGGAAAACGATACCTCAGAACTGGGGTGACTTCCTCATTGAGGAAGATCACGACAAGAAGGTTGAAACGTCGGCACCTCAGCCTTCGTCGCGGCATCTCCCGGACAGCCAAGAACATTCAGAAGACTCTCGCTACGGAAGACTGTAGATTCATATTCATAAATTAGTTTAAAAATTATTATAGGCACACTTTCACCTAAAACTACAATACGTATTTACACTGTACACAATATACATCGTTGCGAACTAGTCGATGTCCCTGAGAATGCCCAGGGCTGTGCCAGAGCTACTTTCTCCCCTTCCCATTTTGCCTCTGCGGGCGGCCCGTCGTTAGAGTCGTTGGGAAAGGAAGGAGGGGGTTGACAGGTGCGGTGAGGGCAATGAACTCGGCCGCTAGAAAGTGAATTCGAGTAATATGCCTTCTGCGAATTATCGTGCGTAAAACAAGTCATCTTTTAACACGCTAAACAATATGTTTTTTTTTTCAAAACTGGTCCGAATTACTCGAATGTTTGGATTATCTTCATGTCCGGGTTACCCGGATGTCCAGGTTATCCGGATGTCCGGGTTAAAGACGATCTACTGTACCTGCTATCTCGCGCCGTTAACAGTGCAGGACTACGGTATCAAATGGCGTTTCGTACGGCCCTTTGACTCTTCACGGAGTGCTTCCTAGGAGTGGCCATGGCCTCTTTCTCACCGGATTAATACTGACTGGCATAAAGGGGGCTACGGCGTTCGCTAGAATGGGTTAGTAAGTACCCAACGAAAATACTGGCCAATGGGCTATTTTGGTGCCACAAAGGGGGAACCATATCAATTGGCAGCGACCGACCAGTCTCGGAAAAATTGAAAATGGACAAGAAGAGTGGGGCACAACCTCATAAGCAGTATTTTCACTAAACCTCGGAAGAGGTAACGTTTTTAAAAATGATACCAGATGATGTTCGCGACAATACATGTTTGATTAGTGTTCTTATTACATTAATTTTTTTTATAAAAATGCTTACTGTTGTTTATTATAGATTTTCAAGAAGACTTGACAATTGAACTTTGAAAAAGATCCCAACTAGGATCGAAGATCAAGAAATAAATAATAAAACAATGTAGGCTTTCACGGCCGGAGTTTTAGTCAAAGATTTCTTCCGGGCTGAAGGGCCGTGGTCCATTGGAAAACATATTTCCAATGGAAATATGTTTTCCAATGGACCACGGCCCTTCAGCCCGGAATAAATCTTTGACAAGAAATAAATAGTTAATAAAAATATTTTAGTGTCTCTTTATTAAGGCCAGAAAACCAATACATTACGTATAGAAGATGACATAAGTTAATATATTCCTTAAATTCTTCGCCAGTGCCGCAGCCTATGAACTATAGAATAATGCTTTACTATAAATTTGACCTCCTAAAAGAGGCTTGCGAACAGCAGGCATCCAGAGCCCAGAAAAATTAAAACGGGTATCCAGAACAGATTTTTAGTACACTAGTACTCTGCGTATTCATTAAAATTCTTTCTGTTGCACGTAGACTCAGTAATTCCAAATTATCTTGTATATAACAATTCTTGTATATAAAAATGTGAATAGTTTTTGTTACACAGTTTTTTGTAGCCACGTGTCCGCCATCTAAAATCTATTCCAATTCAAAGGCTCATTTGCTAATTTCACGAGCAAAAACTAGTTAACAAAAAAATTCAAGCCGCGCACCTGAAGTGAGAGAGATTTTATCGCCAATTCCACTTCACTGACACAAATCCTGCCTCCAAATGTCAGGGTAAATCACGAGCGTTCTAGCGCCGCCGTGCGATGGCAGGCTTTCGCCAGCGCCCAGGGAGCCTGTCGCTCGCGAGCGTCGGCGCAAGCAGGCACAGGGTCTTCGGTTCGATGCCGGCCTCGCGCTTCTCGCCCGCCGCCGCCGCCCACAAGACAAGGCCACCCGCTCTCTGCAGACTGCGGCGGCGCGGCGCGGCACAGCGGAACACCGCACAGCACACTGGGCCGAAACGCTTTCAAGCACTAGCTTATGTGACCAGAGCTCCAAAAAATTATACTTGAAAAAAATCCGTTGTATATTAGTTAAGTAAAGAAATATGTTTATACAATCTATTTTCTAAAGAAGATCTTGGCTGTCCGGGTGACGCCTTAAGCGCAGAATTGCCGACGTTTCTGCCCTCAACGCGGCGTCACCCGGACAGCCAAGATCTTCATGATTCTGGCCGCGGAAGCCTACAACTTCATTCTATTTTCTAGTCAAAAATTCATTAAGTTTACAAGACAGTTGGGAAAGAGTCTGGTGTATCCAGGCACATCGTCTGGTATGGTCTTCAGTCCCTTTAGTGTAGTGAAAGCTTATTAATAAATAAGTTTACGTAAAGAAGTAAGTACACTTTAAGTAAAAAAGTAAGTCAATACAGAGTAAGTAAAGAAATATGTTTATACAATTTATTTTCCAGTAAAAAAATAATAAAGTTCAAAAGACAGTTGTGAAAGAGACTAATGTTTCGGGACACGTTCGTTATCTGCTATGTTTTTGTCCCGTTAGTGTAGTGAAATTTTGTAAACCAGGAGGAGGCAGTGTTCTTCCCTCACTGGATTGTGAGATTTGGCGCCGACCTACCCGTATGATTGTCAGGATTTCCCCCTCCACGTATGTGCCCATCGAGACACCGCTCCAGCCGAGACAACCTCTAAGCTCTCACTGGGAGCGGTGGCTCAGTGCATCAACTGATGTCACTGCAGTGCCTCTGACGGGATGTTCTAGGTTCGACGCCGGCAGGATTTTCGTCACTAGCTTTTCAGCTAGGTCGGATTCAGTCGCTGTCTGAAGGAGAATTCTCGTGGTCTGCTGCTCTGATCGGTAGTTTTCTGTTGTTTCTCCGATCAAAACCAGGCGCATGCCGGAGCAGTACGCTAACAAACGGGCCACGGACCGCGCGCGATCAGTCCTTCCTCTTCCTTGTTCTATCCTCACCTCCCCCCACACACTTAAATTAACATGCACTATACTATAACACGCCGGGAGACCAGCCGGGGACTTAGAACTTGTCTCGGCTTGGGCGGGCTGGTGGGAGATACATTGTAGGGAAAACCCCGCTAGTCGGCGTTAGATCGGCGCCGTATCCCACCAACCAGTGGGGAAAGATAACCGCCACCTCCCGCTGAAAAACGTGCACTAGACTTACGGGAATAATGACCTCAGTAGTTGATGCGTCCGGAATCACTAGCAACCAATCAATCTAAGCTTCCGACTTTTCTCCCCATGTGCGGTAGTGTAGTGCACGTTAGTGCAAGAGTTGGTATATAAGAGAATAATAATTCGCACAGTAAGGATGCTTTTCTCAACAAAATAGCTGGCAGCAACAGCTCAGTGGCAGATGTGGCTGCTCAGTAAGCTCAGTGTCGCCGACCGGAAGGTCCTAGAATTTGAGTCCCGATGATGGCAAATTTTCGACGGTAACTTCATAGCTAGGTCGAATTCGAATATTGGAGGAGAATTATTGTTGGGAGGGTATTTGTATTTAGCCATTATATGTCTCATATAGGGCAATTGGCCCCTGCGCTGTTAGCTCCCGGGATTCCCAGACCGTCACCCATCCAGGAATCCGAGATATCTCGAATGCGCTTAATCTTCGTGATTTCACGTAGTTAACGAATTCGGTTAGAGGCGCCGGTTGCGCGTTCCTGGCCTTTCAGTAGAACCACCCCAGCATTCGCCTGGATGACCGAGGAGAACCACGAAAACCCCGGTCAGGACGGTTTTAAACCCAGGCCCTCCGAATGGAAAGCCAGCGCGATAGTCCCTGAGCCATTTCGCTTGGTAGGAGAATTATAGCGATCGGCTACTCTGATCGGGAATTTCTTCGGCCAACACCAAGCAAATACCCGAGAAGTATCCTAAGTGCCAAGGACCGTACGCGATCCTTCCTCTTAAACCTAATCCCCTCCTCTCCCCTTACACAAACGACTTTTACTTTCGTGCTATACATTACATATATCGGGAGCTTAGAATAGCTGCTGAACGGAGTGCCCTGCAGGAGGAGATATATATGAGAGGGGTAATCACGCACAATGATTTGTATGTCTTCGCACGCCGCATTTCTTCCCAATAGTGTCGGAATACCGCCAACTTAACCATTCTCTGCTCCCCCCTTTACTATTAAACAATAGCATAATAAAGTGGACAGCATTGAATCAACCTATCAAATACTTAGGACTAAATCTCGATATAAAACTCAACTGGAAAAAAATCACATCAACATTAAAATACAACAGGCCAAAGTGAGATTAACCCATTTCAAATCATTACTGAATAAAAACTCCAAACTTTCATTAACAAATGCAATAACACAATATAAAACCATCGTAAGACTCATAATGCTATACGCATGTCCCATATGGAGAAATGCCGCACCATCCAACGCAAATAAAATACAAATAATACAGAACAGATTCCTCAGAACAATCACTAACGCCCCACGGTTCATTACAAACAAGCAACTGCATAGAGAATTAAACATGAACCCAATCACCTATCAAATAACACGACTATCCAATAATTTCTACTCCAACATTAGATCAACAAACAATAGATCAACTAAACCAATAAAATCTAGCCTCAACGAACAACTCAGACCAGAATAAATAATAGATACCTATTTGATTCATTCATAAAAATATTCTCAACCAATTGTGAACAGTAGGTACTCTCATGAAGAATCTAACCCAATATAGTAGAAACAGTATAATTAGGTTAAGCATAGTATTAAGTTAGTAGTAAGTCATCATTACATATGAAAGAGTGTAATACTGATCTATGTACAACCCAACAAGCAATAAATTAAAAAAAACTCCATCCTCCTGTAGAGGAAATCCACTGCACAAACGGGATTAAAGGCAATAGTAGTTGCGCAAAAACACTAGATATCAGCAAAAGACAAGAACATTTGGGTATCATATTGTGAAGAACACGCTATTCTTTATATCTGAAATTACTTACGTGCATATAAAAAGTAAGAGGCCTTGAAGCCAAAGATCCCGTTTCATAAATTTATTCCGTAAAGCATATAAAAGAACAATATAAAAGACATCGCTGCTTAAAAGTTCTCTGATGAAAACTTGTTAGGAACATAGTCACCTGAGAAATACCTCAGTTTTCCAGTACATCACAGGAGGTGGCATCAGGCCAGTTATTTGTTGCACATGACACTAGCCTTGCGAAAAATAGTGAACATACTGGTCAAGAATATCGAGAGTGGAAAGATTAATTACAGCATGGCACGGATTATCAACGTCAATAGATAATTACCACTAAATACTAGTTATTCCGTCCCTGTGTTACCTGAATATTTTGGTTCAAAGTCAGTAGCTATTCCCTCTCCTTGTGGCATCTGCTAACACCCTGAGCTGATGCGGTTCATATCAAACATGATTCAGACATTGGTGATTTTCGGGCGCATTAGAGAAAGCGAATTTGACTAACGGAAGAAAAACCCTGACAAAAAACCAGCAATATGAGTCTGAAGGTGATAGATACTCCCCTTAGGAAGTAAACTCTCCGGTTTTGGGAGTTCAGAATGTGGGTTAACACCCTCTTTCGTGAAAATTTCCCTTTGTTTTGAGTTCAACGTAAACAAGACTAAAAGAGTTGCGTTAATGGTGCTGATAATAAGGACATCATGAGACCTCAGGCTCGTTAAGATATAGAGTGCGATAGACGAAGAAGAGTCGAACTTCCATGAAAAAGAACGGAATAAACGATGCTGGCCAGGATGAATCAATTGAATATCATCTTATAACAATAGTTATCAATAGCAATAGTAGCTCACGCCTAAGATCAATTCTTTAAAGAAAAAGACATGTCTACAGTAATCAACTGAAAAGAGGACCCGTAGGTATGAAACATTTTGTAATGATTTTAATTCTACGAATAAATGGTGCATATTTACATTATTATTACAAATTATTATGCATAACACTTATTACCGCAGAATCTTTGAAACACATTTTTGTCTCTTGCAAATGTCGCACATTTTAACAAATTTCAGGTTGAAGTGATTGCTCTGACATTCCGAAAACAACAGTGCGGGAGAACGCGCACTAAATGTCGTTTGGGCCCACTGTGCGACGCGGCGCAATCACGAAACCCTTTATTATGCGGCGGGTCATTCCCGCCACGCTGCCAGCCGGTTTCCCGTCCGCTCCGCGTCTCTCAACCGTCCCGCGCCGCCCCACCCCTCCCCGCCCAGCGCCCGCCGCCGCCCCGCCCAGCCCGCCCAGCCCCCGCCCAGCCCCGCCCCCGCCCGCCCAGCCGCCCAGCCCGCCCGCCGCCCCGCCCCACCGCCCCCCCCCCGCCCCCCCCGCCCCACCCTCCCGCCCTCGCCTCCTGCCCACCCGCCCACGCGCACGGTACAACATAATTCCAAGAATTACCAATAAGGACCTGCCCTGCATTATATTCTTTGTTACAACTTCTCAAATGCACAAGCAAAAAATAAATTAAAACAAAAGGTAACAAGAAGACAACGTAACCAAGCGAACACAGGATTGCATCCTTGGCAGTATTTTCTGTTGTTGACTCTTTAATTGTCTTAATGTTTTGTTGAAGGTATTGCGTAACATGAATTATTTTTAACCATTAATGCTCTAGCATTTATACATCTTACGTGTAAATGTAAAGCGCTGTAAATTTCAAAGGAAGAAAGTTAAGGGTTAAGCTGAGGAAAGAAAGGGAGTAAGAAAGACAAACGTAGAGGTGCGGCATACAAATGAACTATAAAATAGAGAGAATATGATGTATTAACTATTACTATTATTATTACCAATTATGTTTTACAGTTTAAGATAAACACATTGTACGTTGAATAATATAATTACTACTACTACTATTATTATTATTTATTATTATTATTATTTTTTTCATTGGCAGGATTACCGACTTATGTCGACATTTCCTCTCATAATTTCTTACTACTATTGAGTGGCGAACTCAGGGGAGGGGCTCATGGGGTTTCAGCCCCCCCCCCTACCGAAACCAATGACACATTAAAAAATATAGTCTTCGTTAATTTTCTGTACATATTAAGGTCTTTCAATAAATCAGTTGTTCAAGTTTTAGATATTAACTATACGTCAACAAGTTAAAACAGTTTATTTCAGAATAAAAGAAAAAATATTTATAAGAAAATATCAAGTCGGCTGGACAATACAGCTGTAGTCGCCTCTCTCCCCAACTGGGTGAACCTCTGCTATTATTCGTTAATAATTTAGGAAAATTACAATCTTGCTTTTCTGACATCTCTGGAAAAAGGATGTGAGAGATTGTAGTGGCCTTGCGTGCGCGAGTGACCACGCGCGCAGTCGGACGCTCCACGGCCTTGTCAGCAAGACAAGGTCCTCTGATGGGCGAATAAGACATTGTTGGAGATTTATAATACTAAATAGTACATTATGAAACGATGATGTAATGATAGGCATTAATACACGAGTGTGATATTACGATACGAGCGAGGTACAAGCGAGTATCGTAAACTTCACACAAGTGTATCAATACCCATTACATCAAGTTTCATTCGGTACTTTTTCGACGAATTGTGGTAACATTCATAAGTTAAACTTCTAGATGGGATCGCTTCATGGCTGTTGACATTCAGGGTTCAGCCAAGGCCTCCTAGCGGGCAGCTACCCTACCTGTCGCAGATGGGTTTGGTTGTCCAGTCCGTCTGCGAGAGAGTACAAACGCGAAATATACTGTTTGTACAAACCTTGTTACAATAATTCCCAGGACACCATTTTCGCGTTTTCTCTTCTTTCTGGAAGTTTCAACTCAAACCCTGATTCACTAGACATTTTAAATTAAAGAATTGGCCGGTTTTAAGGGCAATCACACAGCAGCAACGTTTAACACAAAATGACTTGCGTTTTAATCTTAACGTCAGTCAAATGTTCCCTCTACCACTACCACTGCCCAGTAAAAATCAACAAATTACAATTAATTTAATTAACAATCAACGAAACATTTACTAGCACGATTCTCATGATTAATGAAGTGTCAATACTTGGTCTGTAAACTTATCTGTGATTGGTCAATAATCTGTATCATAATGAAATCTGTATCGTAATGAGTATCATTATGCAACGGGTTGCAGCCCTCCAGTGACAGAATTATACAATGGGAGTAGAAAAAGGAGGATACGTAGTAAGTTTCCCTATTTTTGCGGTATCTTCATAGATTGTTTCGTAAAACGTTTCTTAGTGACTGAAAAAGTTTTTTTTATCAACATCCTTTATCATATTAACATTTCACACGTTTTTGTTAGAATTTCATTTCAAATGGAATATTATAACACGCTGAATGGATGTTTTTGAATGTCATTTTCAACGTCCGGTATTCTGTGGTACTAGAATACGAGGCCGAGTATGTTAACTAATCGAGTATTCTAACACGATGTTACGAAACTAACGTTGTACACTTTTTCTCCGCCTTGGAAAAAGTTCGTGGGTTACAATTTTTGTTTAAATCACAATTAGTGATGTGAAAGGTAACCGATGTTGATAGTAGTTAATACGTGGTGCAATATCACTTGTTTTATGATAACTCACTAGTTGAATGTGGCATCGCTGACGCTGTTAACTGTTTTAAAAGTTTTTTCATGTGATGAAAATTTCTAAATGAAATGTATAGCTTCAAATAATATCTTTCAGCCTCTGGTATTGGACATACCAATAAATCGTAGTAGTTGATAATGTAAAACTCCCGTTCAAAAATTTCCAACACCTAATGACCTTGCATGTTACCCCCACACAGGATTTGACCGGGAGGTCCTAGGTTCGAGTCCTGACGGCGGCAGGATTTTTGACTCTGGCTTTTCAGCTAGGTCGAATTCAGTCGCTGTATGGAGGAGATTTCTAGCGGCCGGCTTCTCTGGTCGGTAGTTTTCCATGATTTCTCCGATTATCACCAGGCGAATGCCGGAGCAGTACCCTATCAAACGGGCCACGGACCGCGCGCGATCTGTCCTTCCTCTTCCTTGTCCTATCCTCTCCCCTTACACACACACTTACACTAACATGCACTACACTACCACATATTCCGTGAGACCGGTCGGGAGCGTAGAGCTTGTCCCGGCTGGGGCGGTGCCCCGCTGGTGTGAGAGTCCTTGTTAGGGGAAAACCACACTAACCGACGATAGGTCGGCGCCGGATCTCGCCATCCAGCGGGGGATGATCACCGCCATCTCCCGAGAGAGAAAAATGCACTACACTAACGGGACTAATGACCAAAGCAGTTGACGTGCCCGGAAACACGAACAAATCAATCAATCCATACGGGATATGAACTGGTAAAATTGCAAAATCAAAATTGTAATCGCCGTAAAAGTACCTGCAAGCATGGATGATGCGAATAGTTAGAATTTATAACAGCTCCATTTTGTATCCTTTTTTACTAATATGTACAAAATTGCACATAAAAGATCATTTGTAAACTTTTCTTCAGAGTTACTATCTAATCCTAATACAAGATCATTCTCGATTAGTTCTGAAATTCTGTGAGAAAACCTTTTACAATTACATTTGATTCTTCCTCCGCATTTGCGCGCTTAAGAACGTAAATGTGTAGATTCGAATAAGCATGTGCTTCCGTTCTCTAACGTTATTCACATTTCTGGTTTTCTCCGTATTCACTTGGCGTTGTTCAAATGTAATACGTTCCACGGTAATACTGTACGTAGGTGTTTGCAAATTTATTATTAAAAATACGGTAATACGGACAAAACATTTCACTTATGTTCAGAGAAGCCTCTTTATTGATAGACTTGCCGTCACATGTTCTGGTGTCTTTCATATGTTACACAATAATCGCACAATTGCAGTTACTCCAATACAGTAAAGGGATTGACTATACTCTTTGACTATCGCCGCGCCTACCTTCACTTGTATTTGATGAAATGAGCTTCTTTTGAGATGTGGCTTGTAAGGGCATAATACGATTTACAGTAACAATACACACACCAGTATATTTCTTTGGTTAGGTATTGTCGCTTTCTATGTCCACCCTAATGAGGTCCCAACAATACTATTATGATTTTTCAAACGATTTACGTATATTTGTAAACTTCATTACGGTCAGTGAGTGTTTAATTATTCCGAGCATGTCACCTACCTGGGTCGTTTAAATCATTTGTCCCGTAAGTATAGTGCCTATTATAACGCAGGATATGACAGTATTCTCGAACTCGAACGTGAGATCTGCTAGCAGCATTTCGTCGATTTACGGTATTCATGTTTCCAGGTATATTGTGGCGTCATGCAGTTGCAATAATAACACAGACGAGTGTGGGTTAGTAATTTAGAGGTTTATTATCAGTCCACCACCTTATTACAAAATAACGTAATTACTAATATCCCTACACGGAGTAATTCCCCGTTACGGCTACCACACCACTACGCACTAATCTCAAGCATTAGATGGCGTGAAGCGCCGCAACCCACCTACGACTCGTCCTCGAGTCGGCCTCTGTACGGCAACACATTGCCAGCTCTTACACAGCTCGCGGCCCGCGCCCACCCAGACCGTCCGATCCGTACCGTACCGCGGCTCGTAACCAAGAGAGCGTTCCGCCGCTCGCCAGGGCTGACGCTCGCCCTTCCCCCCACCACGCTGCCTCCTAGGGTTTCCCGCCGACGTCACATCCGCTCCTAAACAAAGACTAACGCGTGGTGCCTTAGCGACGCCTATGCCACGCGGCCGTTCGTTACAATTGCGTTTGTGCATGACGCTACAATATTCTGCAGGACACCACCTCAGCTGGGACAAGCGCTAAGATCTCGACATATTTGGCAATGTAGTTCATGTAAATTAAAAAGTGAGTGGGCGCGTAAGGGAAGAAAAGGTGATGAGAATGCGGAAAGGAATATCTTATGCGGTGCATTGCCCGTTATATATTGCTCTAACATTCGCCTGGTATTGACCACGCGAAACTACTGATGAGAACAGCCATTCGCTACCCTTCTCCCCAAAACTATAGTTGATTTCGTACTAGCAAAATATCTATTGTTAAAAACCCGCCACTGAAGGTAGTCGAACTCTAGGTTCTCCCGTTCAGCGACTCTACAGAGACAACAACATTGCTGACAAAGAGCCATTTAAATCGGTGCAAGTGAGGAAAACCTACGGCCATTGCGATCATTCAAACAGTAGTCGAATATTTCTAAACATCATTAAGGCAGCAAACAATTCACCAACGGTGACCGACGAAGAAATGGTTCATGGGGACGCAGTTTCATTACACGACTACTGACAAGAATTTTCTTCCGAGCGCGAGCCGTCACAATCTCCGTCCCTGAGGCACTCCTTCCGAGACAGCGCGGCCGGGAGCAACCCTCAGCGCAAGACCCCCCTCCCCACACCGAGGGCCTTCGAACTGGAAACCGGCGAGCGCTGGGGGAACCGCAGGCGAAGGCAATCCGTCTTAAAATAGCGACTGGCATGAGGAAGAACTCCCGGGCTGCAGACTCGCGTCCTCGCGAAACTGCAACGAGGTCGCAAAAAACCCGCGCTTTGGCTATGCAACGGAAAGGTCTTCGGCGAAAGGCATTGTGACTGAAAATTAACTAGGAAGCAACAATAAATCACTATAATTTTGACGTTAATCTACGTAAAGGTTCCAATGACCAAACGTTATTCTTTTGTGCTACCGTAAAATGTTATTTCATGTTCACAATTGCCGACAAGGAGTGATTAAGCCACGGTAATGTTACTTTTGGAATGTGACTGACTTATTTAAAAAATTCAGGAAGTTAGTTGAGTTCCAACGCAGGAGCTTGCAAGGAGAAGACTGAAAGGTTGGTTGAGTAAATAAATATCACGGTGCGCGCGATGCTTGTAGAGGCACTGGAACTCACAGTAGGATTGTGCTTTGTCATTTACGCAAAGAGACTGGGAGCATTCATCACAAGTTGAGTACATCTCCACGTTAAAGTGCATTCATAATACTGTTGTGTTCCTGTATCTCAGCCCACACGTTGTTAGTTTCTCGCTCTGTCGTGCAAGAGCCGAGCAATAATTAAATGGAATCTACAAATATTTCGGAAACAGTAACCTTTCATCTTCAAACAGACCGTATGTGCTATACGAACTATACTCGTGCGATGTCGTGGTTCAAATAAAGCTGAAATAAATCACTGTTATACACGTGAAATCCACCGATAAAAATAAAGATTAAGTTAACATTGACTGCCAGGCGACTGAATGCTCATTTACTTCAGTGATAGATTAAAATATGGAACTTAATCTTCATTTCAACCAAAATCAGTGAGATGAATGATGGCATCAACCTGTTTATGCATTATTATGTTATTATGTTTTTTGACATCATTAAGTTTTTTTTTCACTCCGATCTCAATGTGTGATGAATTTTGAAACGAATGAAATTTTTGTTTGGTGTAATATAATTAATTTAGTCTTAAAGCCTTATCACGGTGAAGAATTCCATTTATTTAGATCTACACATACACATAATTGCTTTTTATGAGCACCTTCAATAGTTTATTTCTCGAAACATTGACTAAATATGGAAAAAATCTTGCCTTCTTGGTCAATTCTGAAGGGACGTATATGTATGATTTACCGTTGCTTTCCGCGCCACAATTGTGAGGTGAAAAGCTCTTCTACGGGGTTCGAAATGGGGTTCGTTGTTACTCTTACAAGCGATTCAGTCACCCGACCCAGTAGTCTGATGTAAAGATATTTGGAATATGAGAGACACAAAGTAGGCCGCATAGACTTACGCAGCCCAAAACCGGGGGGGGGGGAGAGCAACTACATTTCTGGGATCCCTTATCCATTAAGCTTTTATTTTTACATATGAGATTCTACTTAAAATTTTCTTTCTTATAATTTCCAGTCAATTTTTGACTTCTTTACATTTATTTTTAGACGATTTAAGATGGTTCAACTCTTCGGGGGACGTTTTTCGACATATTTTCAAATGTATTTTGACACTTTCGGGTTTTCGGCCAATTTGGAATTTTTTGACACTTGTAAGGTGTCAAAGGGGATAATGAGTCTAAATTGACCTCTTTTTTAATGTAGTTTTGAAGGTTTCTCCATGTTTATGCCCTAAATTTGCCCGCTCAATGTTATGTCTGTTATCTTTTCGAAACAAGTTTACTCGTTGACTCTATATTCTTAAATTACAGTTTGACGTAACGCAGTTTCAAAAGTAAAATTTAAATAATCTAATTTATAAAAATAAGTATTTGTTTGTTCGTATTTTATGCGCTGACGTACCGTTCATCCGATTGCGTTAAAACTTTGTCAAGTTATTGATTCCACTTGTGCGAAAAATATAGGCATAGTACAATAGGAATGTGTGTATGTCTTGTATCTATTCGTTCTAGAGTCTTTTTTATTTTCTAGGGATTTTATCCAACCGACAGCAAATTACCCTTTATGTCCTGATGAGACGGATATTTGACTATACACTAGACACCAACACACTTACGGGCTCCTCTGATAGGGGGCCAGCGCTGAGTCGGTACACACTCTTAGCCACCTCGGTCGTCCAGGTCGGTTTCATTTTTATCAGGTATTTAATATATTTGCAGGAATACATATTTGATTATATAAGACGAAAGAGCCTCTTTCAAAAATTTCACCCCCTCCCCTCCCTCTGAGCGTACATAAACTTCGTACGTCATTGTTCTACTTACACTGTCAGCAGAAAGAGAAACAGCTGAGAAGGATGAGGAGTGTCATATCATGAGGCTGGCCTCTGATTTGGTAAAAACATACTTACCTAGAGTGGAAGCTGCTTATAATTGTCCATAAACAGTCGTATCATTCATCCTCAACTCACCCGTGATATTATGTACAATTTGGTTCTTTTATCACATCATAACATTCGCTCTGCCGATGTTATGATGTTGTACTATGATAAAGGAAAGCCAGGATACATGTTTCCGCCGTTATAGGCGCTCCTATCCCTAACAAAACTACTACGAGAAAAAATCCTAAAACTCCCAACAACGTAGGCCAAGTTTCGACAAAAGTATTTTCTGGAAACAGGTAAATGCGTTTGAAGCATGTAATTGCACTGTTTAAGTAACCCGAGTGGGCATTCATGTAACACACGTCCACGATGCTACAGCAAACTAAATACTTGTTTGTGCTGTTTTCGCTGACTGCTTGTATGCATCTTCCAGGAATCTGTTGGCTATAAACAGATAATTTTGTCAGTATACTGTCACAGCCTCCATCACCATTACAATCAACGTCTCTTAGCCATTTTCTCAACGACCATTTCACAATCGGCGTCACCATCGTGTCGTTCATTGTCACGTTTCATTCGAGTTTATTACTGGCCATGAAGCAGGGAACTTCGTATTTTTCTTCTTCTAGAAATACATCTCTAAAAGACGTTTCGTATACGTGACACCTTTGCCCATCCGGATCGGGGAAAAGTTTTACCGATCTGGAGAAAGGAGCGTCACTGAGCTCATCTCGGGGGTAAAATTGACCCTGCTTTATTTTGAAATACCTTGGCTGCTCGGGTGACGCCCAGTCGAAGGCCATGATTCGGACATTTTGACCACTGATCGTGGTCCCCCTCAGGGCTGAAGAGCCAGGGATCAAGACACAATGTCCTTAGGCACTTCATCCCTGTGGAAGACCACGATAAATGATCGAAGCGTCGGCAGCACAGCCTTTGACGCAGCGACACGCAGTCATTCGCACGACCCTGATCGCTGGAGCCTTCGGTGTCACGCCTTGTTCCGCCGACTCCTAAAGGTAGTGTGTTCTTGCCAGTCGCTAGTAAACTACTCAACCATTTATTACTCGTACATTTGTAAATTAACAATAGGTGCTTGGAAACGTGAAGGGAGCATTTAAATAATTATTCGAAAAAAACTGAAAGAGATTATTAAATAATTGTTCTAGAAAAACAATGTTTGTTATTAAATTTAGTCTCTTCCATGATTTTTCGTTGGCTTCGGTTCCCTTACTTTTCTTTCTTTCTGTGTTCAATATTAGTTCACATTGTTTTCATTTAAGGCAAACGATCGTCAATCTGTGGTTGTTTGTGGTACAAAATTGTAATTTAGGGTGGTTTCTACTGGTACCCTACGAAAAACATTGCTAATAAAAGCACGATTTGTGCAACATACTCCTAGGCCGAACGCAAGTACTTCCGGTTGCGATTAAATTCGCATTAAATTCGGAAGTTTTTTTATCAATTACTCCTCAGAATGCCCGGTGAGATATGTTACATTTAATATCATCGTATAACTTCCTCAATAACATTAAAAAAAACTATTCCCGCGAAAGTTTTTCCATAAAAGCCTATACTAATTTAAACTTGTTTTATTAAAAAAGGCAAGTAAGGCCCGTTTTTTTCTTATCATCACGAAGAACAGAGATTTTACATTTATTTGAAATATTTTTTCGAGAGTCTTGACGTGGTCAAACAAATGAACATGCTACCTTAATTTTACGAGGATACGTGTAGGGGTTGCACGTACTTTCAACGTATGTGCCCGAGTGTTCCAAGACGAGTCTGTTACAGGGCAGGTAGCGATGCGCTCTCGCAAAGACAGAAGCCATCCTCGTCGACTCGGTGGGCGAGATCGCTAAGGCAGTAGTGTCGTAGTGATCTCGGACCGAAGGTTACCATAACGTTAATGCCAATAGTGGTCGCTAATGACCTAGCGGTTAATGCGACCTTAAATGACAAAACAAAAAAAAAAGAAGCGATCCTCACCGGGACAATAACAAGTTTGGAGGGCCGAGATGAGGTGGGGAAGTGAGAGAAACATTGATGCGGGGAACTCAACGCGCAAATCAGAGCGGGCAGAGACAGACGTCTGTGGGCGCCTTCACAATACGCTTAAACACGAATGCGCGAAAACGTAGTTGCCAGTAAAAAGCCCCGAGCCCTTGGCTTTATTTATGGTTTGAACTAGCATTTGATTCCAGTACAGCGATTAAAGGGAATCGCGTCACTTTCCTTCCATCAGCAAATATCTTGCATAAAGAAACACGGAAGAAATATCAAAGATATGATGTTTTATTATAAAGTTTATCAATTTTCTGATAAGAGGAATAGTGTCATAGATGGTTTTACTCTCTCATATACATACGTATATACGGAGTAATATACGTAGTATAGAGAAATTTGTCTAATGATGCGGAAAATCGATTTCGAGATTTCAACGGAAATATGTGTTTTGGGGTCCCCTGATACAGAAAAAAATTTTAAACGTCCGTCCGCCGGTCTCTCCGTCTTTTCGTCTGTTCGTCTGTAAACATTACTGGCGCCTAAACCACGCTACTTCAAAATTAAAGAAGTCCCTGTCCTTCTTTTTCTAGTTGAAGCTTTGAAATTTTCAAAAAATATTTTAAAATTCAAGTGTACTTTACATGAAGCCCCTCGGACATTTTCAAAATTTGCTCAAAAACGACTCCAATTTCTTTCTTTTTCTTGTAAGAATAGAGTAAAATACGCTTATAATGATGGCAAAGGTCCGATTTTCACGGTTAACTCGGAATTTTAAAATATTGCTGAAGTTGGTTTTTTTTCGGTATCCTTCTACGACTATAAAATTGAAGTTAGAGTTTCCTTCAAATGAAATTTGTTGTTCATAAATACTTCATTAAGGTCATGTAGATTTTTTGACGTTTTGAGTAGATTTCGTGCAATAGTGCGTGCAATACTTGCAATTTTAAAAAATAACAAAAACAAGATTTTCTCAAAACGGCTCCCAATTTTTTCTTTAAATTTTTGGTAGGAGTAGTGCCAAATGTATCCTATATGATGACATAAACGCCATATTGCTCAATCCTTTTGTTTTTAAAATTTTTTAAAAGCATTTACAGTAATGCTTTATCGCCATATTCTTAAAAACGGCTTCTAAATTTTCAATGAAAATTTCTATTTAGGACGATGTTGTACTCTTCTTTAATATTCTTGAAGTCATATATCGGTTCTACTATTAAGAAACCGAAAAGTTGAGAAAATGTCAAAAAAATAACGAAACGATGTTCAAAAAATTCGACGGTTTTGGGGCAATTTATTATTAGCATGGGTGTTTTAACTTTGATCATCGATGTCGCATCACTAGTTGCGGTGGGGCGGGCGCCAGAGCGCGCGGGCGGGCGGGCGGGCGCGCGTGCGCCTTGACCCAATGCGGCGTGGCGCCGTGGGCGGAGGGGTGCGCGGCCCGCTGGCCGCGGCAGCGGAGGGCCCCGCCCGAGGCCCCGGGCGGCGCTCCCCGCGAATTAGGAGCAGCACGAGCCTCGCACGTGGCGGATGCGCCCCCTCCCCGCCGGCCACTCTTTCCGTTCGTTCAGAGTTGCTTGCGCGGCCGACACGGTGGACGAGGTGGCAGGACCGGGAGTGGTAGCTCAGTGCATCAACTGGGGTTACTGCAGTGCCTCTGACCGGGAGGTCCTAGGTTCCCACTCCCCACGGCGGCAGGATTTTCCGCACTAGCTTTTCAGCTAGGTCGAATTCAGTCGTTGTCTGGAGGAGAATTCTAGCGGCCGGCTGCTCTGATCAGTAGTTTTCCGTCGTTTCTTCGATCAACACCAGGCGAATGACGGAATAGTACCCTACCAAACGGGTCACGGACCGCGCGCGATCTGTCCTTTCTATTCCTTGTCCTATCCTCTCCCCTCACACACACACACACACTTACACTAACATGTACTACACTACCACATATCCCGGGAGACCGGTCGGGAGCTTAGAGCTTGTCCCGGCTGGGGCGGTGCTCTGCTGATAGGAGATACCTGGTTGTGGAAAAAAACATGCTTACCGGCGGTAGGCTGGCGCCTGATCTCGCCATACAACTGGAGAAGATTTCCTCCACTTCCCGATGAAAAACATGCACCACACTTACGGAACTAATGACTTAAGAAGTTGGTGCGCCCGGAATCACTATCAACCAACCAGCTGTGTTGTGGCGTGTTGGGCCGCCCCACCCACTGTGTGCCACCGTTCCCATGATGTCCCGTTGTTCGTGGCCCGTTCGGGTGGCTTTGGAGGGTGTGCTGGATGCATGTGCAGTAGCACTCGAACCGTGCCATTCCCGAGAACTTAGCCTCCCACCGCTGACAATACGGGGCTCGCGACTCCAGTTGGCGGTCCGTACACTCCTACGGGAAACAGTGGAGCGCTCTCTAGAATCAGCTGTAGTCTCTCCTACCGGCTAAAAACCAGCGGGCATGTAGGGTCCCACGCGCTACGGAAGAGTCGAAACGATCCAAACGGATGATAACCAGGGCACAATTATCGAAGGAATGGTTTCTCTAAACCCCGCAAGTGGTAAAAGCTTATAGTAACCTACATACTGCTCTGTTTTCATACATTACTCTGTTTACATACATATTGCTCTGTTTACTTTCATTCTGTGTTATCGTTTCAGTCAATCACTTCGGTTCAGAAGAAGTTACCGTTCTGTCTCCATTATGTTTCAAACGACAGGAAAGATATAGCAATACATTGCAATAAACTGGAAGAAATTTAATCGTGGTTGGCCAGGACATCTGGATCTGGTTGCTACTATTTTCTAACATGGTTATTCCTATGACGAAGCATCTCCGGACACCAGCTATGGAAGCTTCTGACCCCAGCTATGAAACCCTATGTCTTCATTGGGAATCAAACACAATAAAGGAACATAATGATCAATAAAAATACTTGAAAATCTTGCAGACATAGAGTGTTGTTAGGGTCTCCATCAGAACTTTATATCTCTATTAGATAAGTCACGGAAGAAATAAAATCACAAAGTATAGTATGTTTCTCTATAAAATTATTTTGTTTTTTATTTCTAAATATCAGGAAATATACTGAAAGAAGTGGTAAAACGTACACTGAGAAAAATAACATAGTAACAGATACTGATTAGTTAACTCACTTTATATTTGAATGAATGAAGAAGTCGAAAGGATTTGGTAAGAAATAATGTCCAAAGCCAGACGCGAAATTCTGAATGCTCAAACACACTGACCTACCTTCTTTCTTGGTTTGCGCAAGGCAAATCTTCTTTATGCAAGTCTCTACACGGCCTTGTGCAGTCTCCTTCGACTTCAGCCGGCGCTTTAGTCAAACACTTGTCAGATAACACGGAAGTGAAGGGACAGAGGCATGATCTGCCCGCACGATGTTCCCGCTACTAGCTTTTCTAGCACTTGCAGATAGCGATGTCTTGCAACATCATTTGCAGATGCTTCTCGTATACATATAAATAAAGGATCCTAAACTTACATTTCTTTGCAAGAACGTGCTCTCGGAAATTGAGGGCACTTAGTCTCAACCATATGTGCTTTCGTATATTTTTCTAGTAACGTCTTGTAATTTTGTACAAAATAGTTCTAACATCTAACATACTTTATGCAGGAAGACAACTTTTATTTCTCTCATAAAGAAGTATTGGAACGGGATTCCTCACCAGTGCATCCCTGGTCTTGACATCAAAAATTATTTCGAAAATGCTGATTTGTTCGAGTGACATGCAGTAAAAGCCACTTAGTGGGGAACTACTGACTATTCCGGTGTTTTCATAATGTTTTTATCACTTTCCACGCCACTAATCTTTTGGTGCTAATGCCACAACTTCCATCCCTTTATAATACTTGAGTAACACCTACAGTGTGCAGATGTTGAGATGTGCGGTTCCGTCACTCACGGTTACACCACTTTCCGTGCACCAATCGAGACATACGAGGTGTCTGCTCAACGCGTCTCGGTCTCCTGATATGGAATTGACATTTTGTTTTTGGATCTGGACAGAAGATTCAAAGAAATTTCCAAAAACGTGCTTTTATGTGCTTAGGCCCTGCGATCTTTGATTGATTTTTTCGTGTTTCCGGGCGCGTCAACTGCTTTGGTCATTAGTCCCGTTAGTGTAGTGCATGCTTTTTCGGGGGATGGCGGTGATCTTTCCCCGCTGGATGGCGAGATCCGGCGCCGACCTTCCGTCGGTTAGTGGGGTTTCCCCCTAACCAGGACTCTCGCACCAGCAGGACACCGCCCCAGCCGGGACAAGCTCTAAGCTCCCGACCGGTCTCCCGGAATATGTGGTAGTGTAGTGCATGTTAGTGTGTGTGTGTAAGGGGAGAGGATAGGTCAAGGAAGAGGAAGGACAGATCGCGCGCGGTCCGTGGCCCGTTTGGTAGGGTACTGCTCCGGCATTCGTCTGGTGTTGATCGGAGAAACCACTGAAAACTACCGATCAGAGCAGCCGGCCGCTAGAATTCTCCTCCAGACAGCAGCTGCTGCGATCTTAGCAAGTAAGCAGGGAATTAAACCAACGCCACCTAAATAGGTGTTGGTGCTAGTAGATGGTTTTGATAAACCTCCAATACCCAAAGGCATTTTTCACTTAATACGCCATCATTTTCTTTCAAAACGTTGGTAACACTGTTGTTGACATCTTTAAGTGAAGAAGTTAATTTGAACAAAACAGACAATTGTGCATCATATTTCAAGTTTCATCCAAAAGAACTGTTACCATATTTTTAAAAATGAATTGGCTAACAACTACGAAGAGTATTGCCTAGGAACTTATTGTATTTTAAGAATTTTACGTGAAGACTGAGAAAACAAAACTGTGGGTAATGTTTGAGAATGAATGTACGACTTCTCATTTTTCCATTCTTAAGTGTACAAACACTGATTTCAAATTAATGTAACCCAGAATTTATTGATATTAAACTTCACTAACACTTTATTCGCATAAATATACAAAATTGCTTTGATGTGTATATATATATATATATATACACACACACACACCACCTGCGGCAGAACGCGAGGGTGGGGCCACCTGGGGCAGAACGCGGGGTGGGGTTAGGTGGCCTTAGTTGATTCCTGAATGTCAACTGTCACAAAACGATTCAATGTAAAAGTTTAACAAACAAAAGTCGTAGAAAAAGTACCGTATGAAACTCGATGTAATGGGTATTAATACACTCGTGTGAAGTTTATGATACCCCATCGAACTTTGCTCGTATCGTAATATCACACTCGAGTATTAATACCATCATTACATAATCGTTTCATAATGTACTATTACGCACATACATATATTAATGTACTATGATGCATCGTCGGCAACGCCACATTCAATTAAATTCTAGTCATTTATAAACAAACATCACTTAAAACAGGGTTACCGTTATCGCTGCAGCGACGGGAGGTTCTACGATTTCAGTTCCGGTGATAACGGACATTTGGTACTAGGAAGAAAGGTAGATCGAATTCAGTCGCTATCAGGAGAATAATTCTAGCGGCCGGCTGCCATGACCAGTGATTTTCCGTGGTTTATCCTACCAAAACCAGGGAGTGCCGGGGGAGTACCCTCACAATCGCGCCCGAGACCGCGCGCAATCTTTCCTTCCTCTTCCTCATTCTATCCTCGCCTTTTACTTAAACACAAGCTTACTGCACTTACACGCACTTCACTGTCACATGTGTCGAGGGACCAGTCGGGAGCTTAGAGCTTGACCCGGCTAGGGCTGGTGGGAGATACCTGGTTGGAGAAAACACGCAAGTCAATTTGTAGGTCTGCGTCGTTCTAGCGGGAGAAAAATACTGCGTCCTCCAGGCATAAAAAACATTCAATGTACTAACGGGACCAAAAACCATAGCAGTTGACGTGCTTAGAAACATCAATGAATTAATCAACCTATTCCTCTTGATAGGTAGGCCCACAAATGACAGTCAATTATGTTAATATTCATCAAATTACTTTCACGGCACTTTTAAAACTGGGAGACAATAGAACAATTTGTCTTTTTCCGTTTTGTCTCTGAGATGATTCCCGGAGCACTCCTTTTGTAATAAAAATAGCAGACAATTGAATAACAGAACAATACTAAGACTTGATGTCCAGTATCGACAAACAAACACTTCAGTAAACTTTATTTGGTACATTAGATATAAATTAGGTAAAACAAGGAACTGAAAAATCATGAGAAGTTTCTCATCAATGAAAGATGTTTCGACGCGAAACCTTTTATGAAGTGTAAAGAATGTAAAACATGTTCATATTCATTCCATGTAAATTCATTTTTTACAAATTCGCTCGAATGTACACTGAATTACAAGTTAGGAAACTAAGATATACTGTAAAAACTGAAGTACTGGTTTGGTCCTGCGTAGCGACTTGGTTGGTCGGATCATATAACAATACGGTCAAAAAATCATGGAGGCGCTGCACTTTGTAATGCGCATTCTAAAACAGTAGTTCGAATGCCCGATCCTTGGCATATACTTCACTTGTTCGTCTATTTTAGAGTACGGAGCGGCCTGCTGGGACCCGTACAGAAAAGGGCAAATCGAGGCGTTAGATAAAATTCAAAACGGGCCGGAAGTTTGTAAATCATGGACGCGTTGATGGACGAGATGAATGGGAACCCTTATCTAAGAGACGGAACGGCGCGTTTATGCGTAAGTACAAGACATACAAAGGGGACTCAGCATGGGCAGACATCAGTAAAGATTACAGAAATCTGATTATAAAAGTAGAGGAGACCATCCCTGGAAAATACGATGTAGAAAGCAAAGAACTGATGTAGGCAAGTTCTCCTTGTGAATCGTACTATAGTAGATTGGAACAAACTACCTGCAAAGGACTAGAGACTCTTCCTTCTAATGTAGTGAAATTTAAAATATACTTAATTCTATGTAGGTCATCATTAATAGCACTTGACTTTATCATTATTATTATTATTATTATTTTATTAGTTTCATTATTATAATCGTTAGTATTATTAATAATATAGTCATGTTCTTATTCAGTGAGTAAGTAAGTGTAGTGTGGTGGGGCACGGAGGAGGAGGAGGAGTGTAGTGCAGGCAGTGAAATGAAGTGAAGTGAAGTGAAGTGGAGTGAAGTGTTAGAAAGCTATAAGTCAACATATAGATAACTCAAAATTAATTGTAACTAGGATATTAATCTCTAATTCTAATTGTAATTATATTTGTAAATATTCTAATAGTTTTGTAATCCGTTTTCCAACTCTAACTGAACTTATTCATTCACACAACACATATCCATAAAATAAAATAAATTTAAATCAAATATCGTCCTCCGTTTTCCAACTCTAACTGAACTGTATTATTATCAATGTGCTTGTCCGAAAGGGTAAATTAATAAATAAAAATAAGTTACATCAATAATTTTGTTAATTTCCATAAGACTTAGGTTAATTTTAATCGAATGTTTACCCCTGACATTCTGTGTTTAAATTTTATAACAAAAAAGGCATTTAGAGTGTATTTAATAGATTAAAAGAATAGTATACAGTAAATAATCGATAATATCAAGTACTCATTTGTGCGAAAGTGTTCCTCACTCATCGATTCACGAAACTTGGGAATGACCCCATTCGACAGGTTTTCGTCCTAGTTTCCCTTCCATTGAGCTAAATGCTGAGATGGCCTTGTTCTTCTGGACATAAATGACTATTTTTCGTGCACGTTTAGAATTCAGTGGAAATACAATTATTCAAATTATCTTTCCATGTTATGCAGCTAGGATTAAATAAGTTGCGTAAAATTTATTGCTTTTTATCTTGAAAATAGATTTTATTACATGAGGAGTCTTTCTAAATTCTAAAATTTTAGTTGCTTATTTTCTGAAATAATTTTATAATGAGTTGATTGTTTTCTCCTTTAATCAAAATTATTGCTATTTTTTTGTGATTTTCACTACATGAGTTTTGTATGTTGTTTCTCCTTTCAAATTCAAAATTTATTGCTTTATATTTGATGTTACATACATATTTTTACTCTTAAAATTCAATAATAAGTATATTGACTTAGTGTATGGATCACAGATTTTGAAATGAACAATCTTTCTATAGCAGTATCATTAACTGTTTGCTAAAATATTTAAATAAAGAGTTTCTCGAGCAGTATCTATTTCGAACGCATGAAGTATCATATTCATTCGTCCGTAATATTTTCAAATTATTGATATTTGTTTTAAGTATATGCAATCGTCGTGTCGTTGTTTATTACACATAGATTATATATATATATATATATATATATATATATATATATATATAAAACTATTTATGGTTTAAAGGAGGAGAAGAGCTTCTGGCAATCAAGGAAAGCAGCTTGAACTTCACTCCCATACATCACACCCAGTATTTACTGTTCTTTGAGAAAATGAATCAAATCGTCTTCTATATTATTTCAGTAATATACATACTTTTTGCGGCTCTCACAGGCAACCAATCTTTATAAATGAGGTCTCTAAAGAAAGAGAATTTCACGGAGGCGTGAGAAATACATTCTGACTTTAAAAATATGAAGGATTTGTTGAAAAAAAAAACGCATATAGAAACCCATTTCAAATACAATGCGCAATACCCAATAGCATTGTCAAAATCTAGATACTTAAATAACTTCTAAACGAAGCGTTCTAGGGCCTTAAAACTTAAACTTTTGAGGTCGATGGTCTCAAAAAAAATTTTCTTACGTCAAAACCTACAATATTTTTGGACGTTCTAATACATTTCTGCTGGTCCGGCGCTTATCGATATTATCCAATACCAACTATATTACTCGGCGCCCGACGCGATCTTTGTTTGTGACGTCACGTTTAGAAGGCTTAGATTTCTCCAACGTATATGTACATAGGTTTTCTGTGTACACCGTGGTTTACGCCGATTGTAAAATTTCTTCAAATGTTGTTTTAAAGTAAGTGTTATGAATTGTTCCAAGAACAATACTGAACAAACCTGAACAATACTGAATAAACCTTTCTTCAAAATGTGTTTGAAACATCAATTTCATTGTATTTTATTTTTATTTTAAATTCTATAAGTGCATTGGAAGTCACCATAATTTTTTAAACAAATAAACAAGTTTCTTTAACAACTTCCTCTCTTAATATGAAAAAGAAAAAAATAGGGAAGAGGTTGGAATTTGAAATCCCTGCGAGAATTCTCGCACGGGAACGCTAGTTAAACTCAAATACTTCAACTCTCCATTAACTACGTGAACTTCTCTATTCTTGTTACTTACTAGGTATGCTGAAACATTCACTTGCTTCTGCTTGTAAAAGTTCTTCCCACTAGTCTCTGAAGGGCCTTGTGGGTTAATTGCTGGGAGCTTGCACAAGAAAACTAGCAGTGAGGAGACCGCCTTCTACGAGGCCGCTTTCGTAATGAACCACTGCCAGTGTCTGCACATTAAACGATAATACGCGATTCGAATGCGTCTACCGTTCCTCCTTTTTCACCACTCTTTTGTCCTTCGTTGATCTCAAGAGAAAGAAGGACGGCCATGAACCTTCATGATCAGCGAACGTTGCAGCAGGTGTATTCTAAACAAAGTATTGTCTGAGAGTTTTACATGCGAAAGAAACTCATTATCATGTGAGAAACGCGGATAAATGCTATTGTTGTAGTTTTTTGACCTTTTCTTTACACATTCTTTTTGCGCCTTCTCTATCGTGATATTCTTATTTTAAAAGAAAAAATTAATTTGAAACGTGCTATGTATTGCATATGCAATCTGCTCAGAAGATCTGCGGTGTTTTACTTGAATGAAATGGCTTTTATTCTGCATAATATGCAATTCTTATTCTTGCTATTTGCTACCATACTTATAATCTCTTACATAACCATTTCTTTGTCTTTAACATTGAATTTTCATGTCACAGGTGAAATGGCAGTTATGTACCTCTTCACGCGGTACCGTTTCAACTGGAACGAGGTGGATTTCAGCATTTTCTCCACTTATAGTATGATCACTAACCTGCTAGGTAAGTGTACTTGTGTACTAACAAATATATACTCGTAAGATAAACAAGTAGTGTGGTGTTGTAGATTCAGTATCGTTACATCCGCGCTTGAACACGAGCAGCGTTACGCAACCCTGTAGCGTGATGCTTTTTAACATTATGTAAATTCCATTGTTTTTATCTTCACCAACTCCAGAGGTTAGGCGTGAACGGAAGATAAATGCATAAAGACTGAAACGATATTATGTCAGCGTGTACCATTACTGAATGTCCTTGTTTCTTGCAGGCACCATGGTGTCGGTGGGCGTGTTCAGTCACATGCCAAAATTGACGACGCTCTCATAGGCGTCATGTCCTGCATGAGCAAGATTCTGTCTTGTTTCGTGTACGCTTTCGCCACCACGGATTGGATGATTTATTTGGGTAAGAACAGTTTCTCCCTTTATCAGTGAACTCGACATTTAAATATTATATCAATTAATAGCATTTCTATTTAACTAAATAAAAAGTAAAAAAAAAAAATTTTAATTTTTGTTAATTTTCCCAAAGGGATACACATGTCCAGTTTATTTCAAATAGTTTTAGGTATTGCATGTGTAGTATATTATTAATGTCAATAATTCAAAAACAATTCAATTCATTATAACTTCATTATCTGTACACGTCGCATTGAGTCCAGTGGGAAATATAGTTATTCACATTATCGTTCTCCATATTGTATACTCCTTCACAAAGGGCATGATGAAGTTACAATAGAGAACTAAGCTGTAGTTACAATATAAGAAGTAAGAATCAAAATATATTGCTTATTTGCCTGTGAAAATAGATTTTATTACAGCAGAGCGAATATTTTGTTAACAATTCTTGGCAAAAACGTTCATTTCTTTCTGTATTCAGAATCCAACTTGTATGTGGTTTAGGGTAGGGATCCCAGAATCAAGAAAACGTGCACTTCTCCCCGTAGCACGCCACACACAGCGTTTAACTGTTTTTATCGTTAAATAAAATACTATCAGAAATTTTAAAAAATATTTGCAAAATAACTGATGAAGAATACCTGACGTTTTATATAATCCATAATTATTCGTAATTGACTGTATTTGTCGTTATGGGTCGATTGTGCGACTTTGCCGGCTAGCTGACGGTGCTCCTCATTCTTGGCCTAGTTCACTCCCTCGATGTGTAGGAGAGTCATGTGGCGAACATAAAGTATTCCTTCACCGTAACTAGCAAAACCAACCGGCTTGAGCTTTTCTTCAACGTACAGCTACAGAAACTGGGACAGTTTTAAAGGAAAACTACAACTACTTTTGCCCCGATCGAGAATCGAACCCGTAATCCCACCAAGCAAAGCTAGAACGCTGCCCATGATACCCTAGAGCCTTTTCCAATTCATACATTATTAACACTTCCCATAAACACTGTTGTAATTTTACTTGATGTTTGCTGCAGCGCCCATCGTGGAAATTCTCAACGGAACATCGTTCATCGCCATGAGGTCTATAATCTCCAAGCTGGTTCCAGCAGATGAACTCGGTAAGTCTGGTAACTTTTCGGAATGAAAGACGTTGGACTATGTGCTCTAGATTGAAAAATGTAAATAATAGAGACCAAACATTTTTGTAAAGAATTTTCAATTTAAGAATAAATTATTGAGAAAAATTTATATTACTTAATAATAAATCCTTTAAATTTAGCAACCGTATTTATTCACTTTTTCGTTATCAGGGCCCTGTAATAAGAGTTTTCTGCCGAAAATTCGCCGTTGTACCGCGCAACATTACATAGCTTTTTATGTCCTCCGTAGCAAGAAATAGTGAACGCAACACGTTCCCGAGGTGATTCGCGCACTTGTTTCATAACTCACTATTTTCTACTCACATTGAATAATTCTCTTATTAGATTACTGCATATCGTTCCATAATGACAGTCATTAGGATGCAGCTTCGTAATAGAACTTGTGAGAGACAAGTCTCGTAGTAGTTTACAAACATGTACTGGAAGGGACTTAATCATTGATTATAGTGCTTGTAAACATTTCGTTCTACCGACACCACCTCCGAGCAGGTAGCCGTAAACCATACCGACAGATCAAAATGCAAAAATGTACGTGGAGAAAAGTCGTAGAATTAAAAGCGCCAAAAGTACAAAAGGCAGAAAAGATAAGTAGGTTCAAGTTCCGAGTGTCGAGTAAATCGGGAATTACGTGTAATTTTTTTTTATTCGTTGCGCCCTTAAATCAACTTATCGACGCAACGCGTCTCTTCGCCCCTGGTCGAGCTTTGAGCGCGAAGTAATCGTCCATTATCCATACCTCTATTTCAGAGGACGCTGTATTTTTATGTCTCATCTCTAGTCTAGTCAGTTGTCAAAGAGTATCTCCGCGTACGCGCCTCTTACTTCACGCGCCCCTGCGTCACTACCCAGCGGCCAGAATTGAGAAGGAATTAGGAAAGGGGTAGGGTTTAGGACACTTCACAGGCGTTGGACTAGCCCTTGTGAAGCGGCCAAACTCGTTTTATTGGGACAAATTTCACATGACATTCGGCGGGAATCGAACCCGTACCTCAGTGGTGAAAGACTAGCGACTTCGCTATGTGAAATTGTGAAACGCTTTCTTTGTTAGCTCCATATTGATAAAAAATGACATTTTTGCTTGTGTGTTTTTATTTAGTAAAAGGTAAGAATCATCCACTGACGATTCGGATTATAATAAACATTTATTTTACAGATTTCATAACAAACAAATCAAATGTACATAAACCCAAAAATATGAATTTAAACAAAAAGGATTTGAGGTTTCCCCTCGTAACGGTAATGTCTAGTATTTCCGCATCTTGTATTGCTGTGCGCAGGCAAGGTGAACTCGCTGTTCGGAGTGTGCGAGGCGCTGATGCCGCTGGTGTACGGCCCAATGTACAGCGCCGTCTACACCTCCACCATCCACACGCTGCCCGGCGCCTTCTTCCTACTGGGCGGCGCGCTCACGCTGCCCGCCGTCCTCATCTTCTTGTGAGTACTCGGATTCGGTGGTATAACGGTCAGCGTACCGAAGTGTTGTACCAGAGTGTTGTACCCGAGTTTGCGGGTTCAAACCCGATCGAAGCCGCGGATATTTAGGGGCGAAAAAATCAATCGTACGCCTTACTTCGGAGGGGAAGTAAAGCCGGCTGTCCCATGTAGTAGATTTACTGCATGTAAAATACCCTCAAGCCTAAAAGAGGTACAAGGGGCGTACAAGCTGGTCGAAAGTGGTCACATTTTGCCGATGAACATGAGCTGAGAAATTTCTTATAACTTACACATGAGATATTGACTATGATTCGTAGGAACATGAGCTGAGAAATTTCTTATAACTTACACATGAGATATTGACTATGATTCGTAGACAACAACTTTATGCACCGGCGTTTGAGAGACATTCAAAATTCGTTCTTGGAGCAGTGTGCGTCCTACGTTTTGGAAAACTATTTTGTGTGTTTCGTGCAGAAGGATTTCTACTGATGAAGGCAACTAGTGTTACTTAATTTCAGTCAATTGGTTTAAGAAAATGTGCAAGGAGAGGTGGTAACATATTCTGCGAAGAGTAGGATTATCTATTCCTAAATCGTAATGAACTTTCACAAAGGACGCCATGTTAGAGAAAAAAGAGTAAAATGAACATTTGGCGAAATTAATGAAAATTGTCAGGAATCGCTCGTTAGAACAATCGTTATTACACATTGTTGCCGCGGTCAACTGCTGGAGACATCGACATGAAAGTATATTGTGGTAATTGATGATAACTCGATCCACGTTCTTAGAGATATAAGAGGGAGGGAATCGGATAAAAGATTGTACTGTGCTTGTTTCGTAACCTGTATCCAGATATACTGATCAGGTGGAAGCCTAAAATTCAATTCCACCGACAACAGTACAGAAACGAATCATCGGAGACTAGGCAACGGAATTGGTCCCTAATTGCAAGGTCATTTTTATTGGTATTATTTATCGCATAACTTGTTTGCACTGAGACCAACATAGGCGGCTGTACACCAGCCATGTTACTCCAGCCCGCTACTAGATGGCGCTAAATGGGTTAAACCGCGAACTGAATGCGAGAGTGATGGGAGGTGGGTCAGACAAGATAATGTTATATCATTGTCGTGCGCAGAAGGAAGATAAAGGGGGCCCTGAAAATGTACAAATAACTCCCATATTCCTAGACAATGAAATATTGTTTCCGTAATTATGATCCCTTTTTTATTCATTATGAAGAGTACTTTACGACCATAAATTAATATTTGAAAGCAGGTTAACAGGGCTTGGTCAGAAAACTTTTCACTAGTTGTTTGCCAACGTTTCGGAAACTTTTATTTCCATCCTCAGGGCTAATATAACAGAAAATGAAGACAACACTGTTCAAGAATAATGTTACCAAAAAACAACGTATGAGAACACACTTTGGCTAAGTTACAAAATATTTACAATTTCCTTATTATCTATTACAGAAAAAAATTGCATACGGTACCTTGCAACATCAAGAACAACTCAACCCATTCACTGCACCATCCTCCATCTCCGGCACCTCACATGCAATGAGGGACACAACATCACCCTCACCACACGAACACACAGCTGATGTACTAGCCTTGGGGGGAAGAGAATATATTATGCCGGTACATGCTAGCTTCCGTGCGAGTTTACAATTAATTCAACTTAAAAATGTGCTATTTTTTACTTCATAACAAATTCTACCTTGAAGTGATGTATAAATTACAGATTGTTATTGTAAGATAATTATCACATTCTTACTCCTATCACTATCATTACCATTAATTATATTATGACACCACCAAAACAAGGAACCGGATATGAAAATACATACCATTTACAACATTAAAAACTAAAAACACTACAGGCATATAGATATGAACAGGCTAACAATTTTTTCAACAAAAGACAATAATTAATTAATTTACAAATAATGTTGTGTAAACTAAAAACTTAATCTTAGTATTAAATGACAATGTAAACAGTTACAATAATAAAAATTATATAGATGTGAAGATTATAATAACAACACACAATCACAATTTATTAAAGTATTATTTGTAAGAAATATGTATAATAATAATAACAATTACAACAATAATAATACTAATAATACAGCATAAGAACAATTTGGATTATTGTCTATTATCATTAACCTATATTGTGAGGTAGGCAAAACACATAAAAAATCCAGACTGGGACTATCCAAAAGATAATAATTTTGTTTCTTTTGCAAAACATAACCCTCGGTTTGGGCAAATCCAATTGTAAATAATTTTATTGGGTTTTTTTATGCCAGTCTGTCATCAATACTTGCCAGTGTCATTTTTTTGTCTTTCCTGCATACTTTAACATGATAGGGCCCTTCTGCTCAATCTGCTGATGTCTTAGTTTTCTTGTTCTTTAGTTTTTTACTGATGACATGAGTTCGAAGGCTTAGCAACAGTACTAATCATGTATTTTAGTGAACCGTACTGTACAATGTTCCGCGGAATGTAAAATTTCGTTATCAAATAAATCCTCCAACTTGACAATCTGTTATACTTAAGTATACAATCTGCAATGGAACTAATTTTTTGTAAATCTTTCAGCAAATACTGAAAAAGTAAAACAATAAAATAAATGTTCCCTATTTTAATTTCATTGAAGATGA